>JAPVLV010000007.1:6260000-7510000 GCA_029168935.1 Oxyria digyna
TATGATTCAGGTTTTATCGGCTATGTTTTGGTGATAGGGAATAGTGAAGGCATTCAACTGAAAGTCGATCAGAATAACTTTAATTTTTTTCGTAGTTAAACGTTTGATATTTTCTTGCATCTTTTTGATGGTGTATTTGTAGTTGTTATGAGCATTCATGGTACTGAAGTAGGCATTCTTGTATTAAGACATGGATTTGGTAGTGAGATTATAAGAGGTTATGACCAAGACATAAGGCTCGCCGATGCGTAAAGGGTTTTTGGAGCCTAGGCAAAGGTAGAAGCGACACTTTTCGTAGGCGAGATACGAGATCCTTTGTACTTAAAATAGCATAAATGATATAAAGAGGCATAGCTCATAAGAAGAAAGTTTAGAATACATCTAAACCATGTCATAAGGAAAATAATAGGTCACGGCTACAACAAAGGGCTATTTCAGAGGTAAAAAATCGTTGCCTAAAGTGCTAAAACCGCTACATAGGCCTTAAGTAGTGTTTTTTCAACCATTACATTTGCTCACGTTGCTTTAGGTCTAATGTAACGATTATTACTATTAAGGAAGCGGTTTTCAACCGCTATATTTAGGTATACCAAACCATTGCATAATTATCTAATGGGGCGGTATTTCACTTAATCTAAAACAACAATTTTCTAATCAATCGCAACGGTTTTCTTGATTGTTTTTTACCTATAACAACGGTAGATTTAATATTTTTGCAGTCATTCGGATTTTTGAATTTTATTTTTCGTTATCTTTTTTAAAATATTATATTTCATAAATAGTTAATTATCATACAATACTTACCATTCATTACACATAAACAATATAATTATTAAGTTTTTCACCAAAAGAATGAAAATCATACTTCCAAAAGTCAATAATTTCAGTATCCTACACCCAAAATTTAACCCTTAACTAGAGTAGTGTAAACTATACCAACCAGTTCTTGTCGTGTAGTCATCCAATATATACTAGCATGTCAAGAAAACGTATATCTGCATGACAATAAACTCATCAATGATTTCATGGAACTTGGTCATAAACGGGGTTAAAGTTTTTAGTGAATATAAAGTTTAGCAAAGTACAAATAATAAAAATGGAACTAACATATTGAACACTTTTTTTGAGCAGCAAACATATTGAACACTTATGTCTTAACCACTCTAACCAATACATTCCTTAAGAGTTCTCGTGAAAATGTAAAAGAAATCTAGACAAGTTCAATAGGAGTACATTCTAGGCATGACTAATAAGAAATTTGAAAATAGAGATGACATGAAGACTCACTCTACCTGTTGAACAATAAGTAAAATACTCACAAGGCCACAAAGAAAATAAAACCTTGTAGAAACCCGATGATAGCTCGGTTTAGGAAATTTTGTTATCGCTAATTAACAAGACACGATTCACTAGACCATTTTACTAAAAGTCATAGTCTTGTCTAGATGTATTTTGTGTATCAACGGAGAAGACGTAAAGAAAAAATGAGATTGATCTTTGAATATGAGATTTGTTGGAGCCCAGATATTCGCGATCTCGCAATCAACACCTCGCGAGATCTGGCCTTCTAGAAATCTTTAAGTGCTGGAGACCTTCCTTATGCCAACTGGAGCAACAACTTGTAATACACTGTCATCTGGATCAAAATATGCTATTCCCTTCTGTTCTTTATGTTCTTCAATCCCTATTGCACCTGCACGACCAAACCAGAAGGTTGAACCCCCAGATTTGGCTTTCCGACGCTCAAGTCAGTAATAGCAACAGGTAAACGAACACAATGCCTTAATAACAACAGCAGAATGAAGCAACACAAAGAGAAGATAGCGTTCAAAACAATGACTAAAACAATGAAACCTCGTGAGCCAACTCAATGAAACAGTAAATGATGAAACTCAACCAATCATGACGAATCAAACCTCAAAAGCACGATGACGATACCGAGAGTCAGGATCCAGGTACCGATCATCCGATTTCCTACGAAAAGAGGTAAATCGGGAACGAAGAGACGAGCTCGGAAACGAGTAATCGCCCTCTGTGTTTTCTCTCTCTCTCAAGTGGGAAGAAGATGCTCTCAGTCGACCGTCTCTTTCTCTCTCTTTGCCGTTAGGATTTATAACCATACCATGGGTCCCACACAATCCGTTATTGCTCTCTTGACCTATTGGGCTTCTTAATGGGCTTCCCGTTCTCGACCCATTTTCTGGCCTTATGGGCTCGCGGCCTGTTGCTCGGTCGCGGACCGGGTTTGCGTCATTGGAGTCGCGAGAACCGGGTCCACGTTATTGATCGCGAGAACCGGGTCCAACAGCCAGCCCCCCAAGTCTTTGTCTTCGCGAAGGCAAAGCTTGGGTAAGAATTGAAACCGGGTTCTCGGGGAGTCCTATGGAGATTATTCGCTCGCGACTCCTCCTCGTTCCATCGCGCTTGTTTTTGAATTTTGAATTTTAAATTCGAAACGTTTTGTATTCCCACGTTCTGACACCTTTCAACACGTGGCTTCCTTTTGGGATTTTTATTTTCTTATAAAAGGCTGCCAGACCACATTCTTCTTTTCTTCTTCTTTACTCCAACCGCTCATATTCTGTAAAACCTATCCTTAATAAAACTCCGAGAAATCTTCACTCGTTCAGACGATCGCCGAATTACCAATGGCTCGTAAGTTCTATCTTGAATTCGTTTTTCATTTGTTTATTTCTATTGCTTCTACATATGACTTTGATATTTCTGTATCTCCGCTATTTCCTGCGTTCTTTCGAAGCTTTTTTACTGATTTTCATGGCGGTCAGGCGATTTTTCATCATACCTCTATCGGTTAATTACTGGGCGGTGCCTCCTCTTCTTTCTTTCGTTCGATGGGCATTCCCTTTTTCCTTAAAGGTCATTTTAGACTGTTGAAAACCCTCACTGTTCGTCAAAGCCCATTCTTTTTTACCGCTCCTGGCTTCTGAGCTATTCATTTCACCATTTCTTAGGGTTTCCACCAGTAGTCTGTTTAACTTCCCCTTAGATCTTATATTTTTTGTTTTCCAGGGTTTTTTTTGTTTGTTATTCCCATGGCTCGTGAAGCTTCCTTCTAGCCTTCGCGTTTCGTGTTCTTTCCCTGGAAAACTAATTCTTGATCTTTTTCTTCTTGATCGTCCACAGGAGACTCTATTAGTCATAATGACGACGAAGTTCCGTCTACCTCGCGACCAGATGCAGATTGTGGCAATAAAAGTCCTCCTCGGGATTCTGAGGAGGTAATATTCAGTCGCGAGGACTACGAGAATTTTTACTCCTGGCAAGATGATCTTCCTCGCGTGGAAATCGAAGATATTTTCAATAACCCGGCGGGTCGTGTACAGATCTTGACTCGCCGCGTCCATCATAAAAAGGTCAAGAATCTCGGGAACCCATTTACGGCCCTCCCTTCTGATCTTACCCTTCGCGACCTTGAAACCATCGCGGATACCTATCCTTTTCCAGAGGGTACAATTTTTGCCCTTCCATCTCTGGATGGGACTTCCCTTGACGAATATGGTAGTTTCTTTCCATTGAGTATGTCGTCTCTTAGATTAGGATTTAGGCTCCCCTTCTCCAACTTTATTAAAAATCTCTTGAAAGAGCTGACCTACAGCCCAGCTCAGATGCATCCTAACTTTTGGAGGGCCTTGGTTATTTACGTGATGAGGTGTCAGGATATCGGGGTAAAACCCAATCCTAGTCATTTTTTCCTTATGTTCTCTACGCGAAGGGCTCCTGAAGAAATGGGGATGTTCACCGCCGTAAAAAATGGCAGATCGGAGTGGGATGGTCCTCCCCGTATACCGAAGTGGAAGGTTGATTGGTTTTTGGTTCGACCACCACCGGGTTCTGGGATCTCGACCAAAATATCGATGCTCGCGACTCAACCTAAATCTGGTAACTGGACCCAGGTTAAGAAAGATTGTCTTTACCGTAATTTCCATAGTTTCCCTGATCTTGTTTCGACGCGCATATTCCTGAGGTGTATTACCCACGAGGTGCTAGCCCAGCGTGGACTTAGTCTTAAGCACCATTATGGTATTTCTTGTTTATTGTTACTTATCCTTCTTTCATTGTTACGCACTCGCGATGTCATATGCTTATGGACTTTTATTATATCCTTATTTATTTTATTTTTTATCTGCAGAGACAGGATATTTTTCGCGTCTCGCGATTGTGGAAGGTTCTGATGACTCTTTTGACGAGGAACCTATTGATGAGCAAATCCCCGCCCCACAGAAGAGCAAGCGCCGAAAGCAGCTGGCGAACAAGAGCAAAACTTCCTCAAAAAAGAGAAAAATCTCTGCTGGCGGTATTAATATCCGCGAGTCCGTGCTTCAATCTGTGGAGACCGAAACACGCACGCCCGAGCCTCTGGATGACCAATCCCCAATTGGTTCGACAATCCCCTTAGGGGCCGGCGGGTCTCCTTCTTCGCGACGAGCAACCCCTGCCGGGAGGGCCTCAGAAACTGCCAAGGGTAAGCAGCCCATGACCTTTGAAGGTGGTCAAGATACCTCTTCTCAGGATCTGGCTGAGCTTTTTCCCGAGGAGGAGGTAGTGAGGACATTCTTTTATCGCGATCGACCTGATTTCCCAGACATGCCTGGATTTTTAGAGGGCATTGTTCGGGGTAAAGCAGGGCTCGCGAGACTCAGTCTGGCGGTGGGTTTCCTTTATTTTCTTCCTGAATGGTTTTCTTCCTTCTTGTCGGTAGGTGATTTTAACTAACATATTTTGCTTATTGTAGTCGCTTCTTCTCACCGAGGCATTTGAGCAATATTCCATCGCCCTTGAAGATGGCTATAATAAGATGGAGGGGGAATATAATGAGATGGTCGATTATGCTCGTAAAGCACAGGATGTTAAGGAGGCCGCGAAGAAAAAACTAAAGGAGGAGCAAGAGAGGAATGCTGAGCTGATGGCGAAGATAAGCGACTTGGAGCTTTCGGCCAGGACTATGAAGCGCAATCATAATACAGAGTTAGGTTTGCTTCGTCAAGAGAAAGACCAAGCTTTTGACAAGGGTCGTCGCGAAGGTGCCAAGCAGTATGCTTCTAGCTATCGCGAGAAATGTCGTATTGATTTTATCAGTTTGGCTCGCGACACCCTGGTGATTACTGCACTCAAGCGTCAGCTTAGGAAGCACAAAGTGGCTAACTTCTCTTTCGATCCTACGGATCTTTGTGGTCTTCCTGCCGAGATCCCTGCGTACACCTCTCCTCCTCTTGGAACCTTTGTTGACGACGATGCGAGCCTTCTTGAAGGTTGGGCCGTCGAACCCTTCTTGCCTGAAGGTGAGGGAGTCGTCGAAGGGATGGAGTGTCATATTCCTTTAGTCTCAGTCCCCAAGGTACCTAAGAAGGTAATTTACTCGGAGGACAGGATGAAAAAAGCAGCGGACTCCTCGACTCGCTCTTGTGCTAAGTCGTCTGATGCAGGTGATGGGAACGATGTTGTGAATGTTGACAGCGAAAAAGCTGCTGCTGAAGAAAACATCGCGACGACAAAGGACGTTGGTAGCGCGGGAGGGGTTCGTGATTCAGTGCTGGCTGAAACTGACGAGTATCTGGATCTGGATCCTCTTTGACGAAATTTAACTTCTTTTCATTTGTCGTCTGCAAACTCTTGGGTTGGTGTTGCATACAATTGTTACTTGGTTCTGTGGCTCGTGGATCGGAATGTGATCGCGAGCCTAAATATTGTTTCTTTTAGGGTCTCGTGAGGAGATCGTACAATTATTCCCCTGCGTGTCTTTACATTTATTGCTTTTGTTCTCCCAACTACTTTTCTGCTTTTAGTCTTTTAATGCATTAAATGTGGGTTAGGTGACTTTCTTTTATAAATGGCGTTTCCTGCCTTCTTCTTCCATTCCTTCTTTTTTCAACGAATTCTGATATGGCCAGGACACGACGAACTCGAGAGGGGTCTCTGCATGAGTCTTTTACCATTGTTATGGATTCTTCTGCTATTACTGGCAGAAGTTTGGTAATCATCTTTTACTTTGTCTTTCTCTGCTTAATTGTTTCTTAGACCCCTCTTTTCTACGTATAGCGTTTTCCAAAGGAACATTGCGATCAATACCTTAGTCATTTCGGTGGTAAGGGTCTCATCCTTTGCGTTAATTCCGAGTCTTGGGATGTGATTCTGGACAAGGTTGGGAGCTCCTACTTTCTGGGCGAAGGCTGGAGTGAGTTTGCGTATGAGAATGATCTTTGTGGGGGAGATGAGGTGACTTTTACAAGGTGGCGTGCTTCTCCACCTGAAGTTCCCGTTCAGACTGTGGTGTATCAAGTGAAGGTCGTCGTTCCTCTCCGAGCTTAGTGTTATGCCTTTTTATTCTGCGTTTGTATGGTGATTTCTCCTCCTCTTCCCCTCCCCCCATAGTGTTCGTGAGGATGTTTACATTCTCGCGAGCCCTATGTGTTAAGAAAGGAGGGAGAATGAACGAGTTTTTATGAATAAATTAGACTGGGATTATCAGAAAAAAACTTTGGAACTCAAAATGTAATGTGCATCTATGTGCCATCGCGATTACAAGTATGTGTCTCATTAATAGAAAAAATGTTTTTCAAAATGAGAATACTTAATATTATAAATAGGTCACTCTCCAACATCTTTCGTCCGGAAAAATTCTTCTTTTGGTCCTATGAAAAACCCTGCGAGGAAATTGATCGCGTAAGTATAGATTATTCATGTGTCATGACCTGTGATGCCATAAAGAGTGTGTTCTCACCTGACTACTGCATGCGTACGAGCCAGTAGTAGGGTTTTTCGCGCACCTATGAGCGTCTTTGTGTTTGAGAATGTGATTTCCTATAACGAATTTGGAATCAGATTCTTTGTTCTTGTGACAAAGCAAAGTAGCTCGCGTGTTTTTCTCGTCATACCTTAGCTAAGATATTCTTGATGCCTTGGGAAATCCATGCTCACGGATAATTGGAGCTTTAACGCCTGTTTGCTCATAAACTGCCATTTTCTGTTTCGTTCGGGATCATGCCTATGATTGTTTGCTTCTCTAGTGCAGGAGTGTCTGTCAAAACAGATGCGGATTCATTAGCGTTTTGTACTGCATATTTCCATGCTAAGTATATAGTTTCATGATTGACTTTTTTCAGGAGCGTCACTCGCTGAGTTCCATGCCCTGGTGGGTTGTTATCCCATCAAGGTCAGGACTTCGTGGTCGAGGTGAGGAGGACGGATGTCGTTACCCACTCTCGGACGGTCACGGCTTCGCGACCTGGGTGGATGCTCTTGGCCCCAGCCCAGTGTCACGGCTTCGCGACCTGGGTGGATGCTCTTGGCCCCAGCCCAGTGTCACGGCTTCGCGACCTGGGTGGATGCTCTTGGCCCCAGCCCAGTGTCACGGCTTCGCGACCTGGGTGGATGCTCTTGGCCCCAGCCCAGTGTCACGGCTTCGCGACCTGGGTGGATGCTCTTGGTCCCAGCCCAGTGTCACGGCTTCGCGACCTGGGTGGATGCTCTTGGCCCCAGCCCAGTGTCACGGCTTCGCGACCTGGGTGGATGCTCTTGGCCCCAGCCCAGTGTCACGGCTTCGCGACCTGGGTGGATGCTCTTGGCCCCAGCCCAGTGTCACGGCTTCGCGACCTGGGTGGATGCTCTTGGCCCCAGCCCAGCGTCACGGGATTTATGCAACATTCTGAATTCCCGAATCGTGCGCGTACCTTTTATTTTGAGATTACGTCCCCCTTTGTGGCGAAAGTATTTATTCCTCTGGTAACCCGATGATAGATTCTTGCTAATGTTTAGTTTCAATCGGTTCTTTCGCCTGCATACAGCTTGTTAGAACGTCTTATATCGCGATTGTATCGCTTTCCATGAAATATTTATCTAAGGTATGCAGACATGTTACAAAAATGTGGGAATTCATACCTGTGTGGGGGAGTAGGCTAGGCGTAATAGCGGCGTAGTCGCATCACGTTCCAGGAATTTGCAACGTGATTGCCAGAGCTATCCTTCAGTCGATAAGCCCCTGGGGCGACCTCGCGATCCACTATGTATGGCCCCTCCCAGTTGGGATCGAGTTTTCCCCCCTCTGTCTTTCTTAGGACCAGATCTCCTTTCACGAAACCTCTCTCCTTGACATGCTTGTTATAATACTTCGCGACGCCCGCTTTGTAAGCGGCTGCCCGAATAACCGCCATTTCTTGGGTTTCCTCGCGAAGTTGGAGTTCCATCCTCATCTTTTCATCATTGGTTTCTGGGTCATAGTGAAGGAGTCTTTCGTTTGGGAACAAAATTTCTACTGGAACCACGGCCTCTACTCCATACGCGAGGGCGAAAGGACTCTCTCCTGTTGCTTTTTTTACTGTGGTTCGATTGGCCCAGAGAGTAAGTGGTAGGACCTCCGCCCACCTGCCCTTAGCGTTATCCAGTCTTTTCTTCAGATCTGTGACAATGCTCTTATTGACAGCTTCTACCTGCCCATTGCAGTGTGGATGTGCAACTGAAGCAATTTTTAACCTAACTCCCAGATCGCTGCACCATGCCATCAGTTGGGGCGAGTTAAATTGAGGACCACGATCGGTTACAATCTCGCGTGGCAACCCATAGCGGCAGATAATGTTCTTCCAAAGGAATTTTTTCACTACAGGTACTGTTGTCGACGCGAGTGCTTCCGCCTCGATCCATTTTGTGAAGTAGTCGACTGCGACAATGATATACTCGAGCTGACCTGGGGCCTTTGGTTTAAAAGGGCCAAGAAGATCCAACCCCCACATCGCGAAAGGGATGGGGCTTCCCATGATCTGAAGCTGGACACCTGGTTGGTGGGAGGCGGGGGCGAAATATTGGCACGCCTGACAAGCTCGCGTCATCGCTTGAGCGTCTTGTTTCATTGTGGGCCAAAAATGCCCTTGGCGCAAAGCCTTGTACACCAGGGGTCTCCACCCTGCGTGTGTCCCACATAGCCCAGCATGTAGCTCTTCGAGATAGGCTTTTGTCTCGTAATGACCCATGCACTTCAGCTCGCAAGGATCACCTCCTCTCTTGTAAAGCTCGCCTCTGCTAATATAGAAACGTCCAGCCTTTCTTTTTAATTGTACGAGTTCCTTCGGGTCAGTTGGACCGCGACCATATCTGAGATAGTCAATGAATGGGCGACGCCAATCCTCAGACGAAGAGTTGATCGCCATCATTTCAATCTCGCGACTGATGGCGCTTTCTTCTTTCACAAAAAACAGATATTTCGGGGGGGCCCCTTTTGACACCATGAACCCTGACCTTCGCTCGCGTTCTTCTTTGGGACCTTCCCATCCGGCTCCCAGCTTCGCGAGTTCATCTGCTTTCTTATTCAGTTCTCTTGGGATTGCCTTTATTTCGAAATGCATGAAAAGCGAGGTCAACGTCGCGACTCGTGCATGGTACTGCGGGAGGTTCCCTGTTCGCGCTTCATAAAGCCCTTGTACCTGCTTTACCACAACTTCTGAATCGCAACAGCATGATAGCACAGAGATTGAAAGGCCAATGGCTAACTCTAATCCTGCGATTAAGGCCTCATACTCAGCTTCATTGTTCGTGGGTTTGAACTTTAGTGCAATGGCGTGGCTTATCTCATCTCCCGTAGGCGACGTGAGAATCACACCTGCGCCACACCCCTCATCGTTTTCGAGCTCGTCAGTGTGCATTATCCACATCATCTGTTCACCATACGGATTCACCACTTCCCCTTCTCTGAAACTTGTTTCGACGATGAAGTCGGCAAGCGCTTGTGCTTTGATAGCTGGCCTAGGTCGATATACTACATCGAATTCTGACATTTCGATGACCCATTTCGTGAGCCTCCCTGCAGCGGTTGGTTTTGTCATGAAGCTATTCAGTGGCAAGTCCGTTAGGGTTTCAATCGGGTGTGCATGGAAATAGGGTCTTAGTTTGCGAGCAGCCGTTATCAGTGCAAGTACAGATTTCTCAACTGGGGAATACCGTGTCTCCGCGGGCAATAAAGCTCGGCTAACAAAATAGACTGGCTTTTCTGACTCGCGAACAAGGACTGCACTCACCGCTCTTGAGCTGGCCGCGAGATACAACTGGAGAGTTTCTCCCGGAACCGGGGAAGATAGGATCGGGAGCTTTGTCAGATGTTCTTTGAGGCTCGCGAATGCTTGACCACATTCTTCAGTCCACTCAAAGTTCTTTGGTTTTCTCAAAATTTCGAAGAAGGGGAGGTTTCGTTCGGCCAGCTTGGCACAGAATCTCCCCAAATAATTTACTCGGCCTACAAACCGCTGGACTTCATGGGTAGACCGCGGCGGTTCAAGATCGAGAACGGCTTTGACTTTATCGGGATTTACTTCGACACCGCGAGCACTAATCATGAAGCCTAAAAACTTTCCTTCTGTGACCCCGAACACGCATTTGTCTGGGTTTAGACTCATCCCGTACTTTCTGAGAGTCGCGAATACTTCCGCCAGGTCGCGAGCGTGATTACTCTGTTCCTTGCTTTTCACCACAATGTCGTCAACGTAGGCCTCAACTGTATCTCCTATCTGATCACTGAAAATACGGTCTACCAGTCTCTGGAAAGTGGCCCCCGCGTTCTTAAGGCCGAAAGGCATCACCTTATAGCAGAAGGTTCCCTTGTCTGTTATGAAAGAGGTATGTTCTGAGTCAAGGGGGTTCATCATGACTTGGTTGTATCCTGAGTAAGCATCTAAAAAACTGAGTGCTTCATGTCCCGCGGTGGAGTCTACAAGCTGATCGATAGAAGGTAGCGGGTAGCTGTCCTTCGGGCAGGCTTTGTTTAAATCTGTGAAATCTACACACATCCTCCATTTTCCGGTTCCCTTCTTTGCGACCATGACGACATTAGCCAACCATGCTGGGTATTGTACCGGTCTAACAAACCCAGCCTTTAGGAGTTTCGCGAGCTCTGCGGCCGCGGCCTCATTCTTCGGACCTGCTTGCTTTCTCTTTCGTTGTCTTTTGGGAAGGATATCGTTGCTAATATTTAGAGAGTGAGTGATCACTGATGGGGGAATTCCTTTCAAATCTTTGGGGGACCAAGCGAAGACGTCTCGCGATTCTGATAGCAAGTTTTCAATCTCTACCATCACCATAGGGTCAAGGCTACCCCCTACTGATAACTTCTCTTCTTTATTCACAAAAGGAGTGACTTCCTGTGTTTTAAATCCGGAAAACTTTGCTCTGTCCACATTCCCCTCAGAATCCTGATATCTAGGGGGTTCGCGAACATCTAACTCAGCTTCTTCCTCAACATTAGGCATGCCAGGGACAAAAAGTTGGTTCGCGAGCAGAGGCGTTTCTTCTCCCTTTTCAGACTTGATGTAACAAGAGATGCTCTCTTTCTCAACACCTGTCGCGACTCCTGTTCCGGATGGTGTGGGAAACTTTATGCAGAAATGGCTCATGGATACTACGGCATCAAACTTGCACAACGTGCCTCTCCCGATGATCGCGTTATAGCTCGAGCTTGTCGGGATGATTACAAAATCAATCTTTTCTGATCTTCGTGGCCCTGTCTCATCTCCCATCACTACATCTAAACTCACCACTCCTAGAGCAGTGACTCTTTCCCCCGCGAAGCCTACTAAGGTTGTTCTTGTTGGTCTTTTCATTCGTGGGTCGACCCCTAGCTTTTCGAAGGCATCCAGATATATTATGTCGGCAGAGCTGCCCGTGTCAACCAGAATACGGCTGACTAGTTTCGTGCCAATTTGTAGATGTATAACCAATGGATCACCAGAAGAGACTGCCCACTCATTGATCTCTTCGTTAGAAAAAACCAGTTGATATGGCTCTCTGGGAAGGGGCTTCGCGATGCTCATAACTGGGAGCCCGCGAGGGAGCGGTGCGTTGATCATCTTGCGTTGCTCACGCCTGTTCGGGGGTATAGGGACATGCTTCCCGGCTATGGTCCCTACATGACCGTCTGGTCGCAGGAAATCTTGGTTGCGTTGAGGTGGATGAGGATCGTTCGCGTGCTGCTGATTGCGCCCTCTTCCTCGCCCACCGTTGTTGTTTCCCCCTCTGAATGGTCCCCGGCCAGGGTTTCTACCACCCCTGCCTTGATAGTTCCCCCCGCCTCTCTGATTCATGAGGACGGCTCTCTGCTCGGGCTCGTTGTTCGTCCTTGGGCCACTCCGGCACTCATCTGTGTTATGAGTAGTGGAGTTGTGGTTGGAGCACCACATTCCATCATGACCGCGACCTCGGCCTCCATTGCCTCGGCCGCGACCTCTATAGCCATGGTGGTCATCTCTTTGGTTCATTAAATTCTGCTCCTGAAATTGGTTCTGGTCCGTATTTTGTCTGTAGTCTTGGTACTGATTCTGATTCTGACGCTGCGTTACCAAACCTGGAGCACGTGAATCATTCTGCCCCTGCTCAAATTGCTGCCTTTTGTTCCCCCAATTCTGATTATTCTTTCTAGAGTTCTGGCTCTGGTTGTTCTGTTTGTTCTGACTTCCGCCCCCTGCGGGTGCGCTCGAGTGAGTCTCAACTTGTATTTCGACGTAAGCTCTTTCTAGCATGGCTTGATATGACCCTTCCTGCTTTCTGTACAGGTGTTTTTTGAATTCGCTCCCGTCGGCCAGCCCGTTTAAGAACGCGACCCTGGCGGTTTTATCATCAAAGTCATCAGCTTCTAGGACCATTAACGAGAATCTTTTCACATACTCTTCCAGGCTTTCACCCGCTTTTTGTTTGACCCCGACCACCTCTTGCATGGTGATCTTTCTCTTCTTCGAGGAGCCAAAATGCAACAAGAATCCCCTCTCGATATCTGCAAAGCAAGAGATACTCCCGGGCGGTTGATTTAACATCCATGTCATGGCGGTGTCCGCGAGTGTTCCTGGGAATCCCTTGCAAAGGGTAGCCTCATCCGGACCCCTCGCGATCATAGCATACTTGTACCGGGTAAGATGCTCTTTGGGATCTCCCTTGCCAGTGTATTCCTTGACAGTCGGGAATCTAAAGTCTGGTAGCGGTGGGGCTCTGATTATATGTTCTGCAAAAGCTGTGGGGCCAAATATCGTTGAAAAGTCGAGAGGAGGGTTCTGGGACGCCTCGCGATTGTAGTAGGGTGTTCTCTGATACTCGCGTTGTTCCTGCGCAGGGTAGTATGCGCGGCCCCTTTCGTCGTAACGAACATCATGTTGAGAGTTGTGGTGTTCCTGATGACTCATTGGGGCCTGGTTCAAGTCGAACCGTCCCCGATCCACATCGCGAGTGTCATTTCTTTCCCTCGGCCTTCTAGACACCGAGGCTCTGTCATCCGGGACAATTTCAGCTACCTCTTCTCGATTAATTTCTCTCCCGTCGCGATTGGTCTGGTCGTGGAGAGGTTCGACCCTTTGGTTAGCTGTATTTGGGACAATCGGGGCGCCTTGCGCTATCCAGGCGGCAAAAAGTTCATTCTGCTCCCGAGGGATAGTGATAAGCTCGGGAGTTTCCTCTTCGACGCGAGGGAGTGGTGGGGGATTGAGAGTGTTTTGATTGAGATGTGATGTGGTGGCGTTTACTGTTCCGCTTCTGCCAGTTTCAACCATGATTCTGCCCTTCGCGAGCTGACTCTTGAGATTTCAAAGGGAGCTAGCTGCGCGAGAAGGTCCCCACGGTCGGCGCCAGTGTTGGAGCCCAGATATTCGCGATCTCGCAATCAACACCTCGCGAGATCTGGCCTTCTAGAAATCTTTAAGTGCTGGAGACCTTCCTTATGCCAACTGGAGCAACAACTTGTAATACACTGTCATCTGGATCAAAATATGCTATTCCCTTCTGTTCTTTATGTTCTTCAATCCCTATTGCACCTGCACGACCAAACCAGAAGGTTGAACCCCCAGATTTGGCTCTCCGACGCTCAAGTCAGTAATAGCAACAGGTAAACGAACACAATGCCTTAATAACAACAGCAGAATGAAGCAACACAAAGAGAAGATAGCGTTCAAAACAATGACTAAAACAATGAAACCTCGTGAGCCAACTCAATGAAACAGTAAATGATGAAACTCAACCAATCATGACGAATCAAACCTCAAAAGCACGATGACGATACCGAGAGTCAGGATCCAGGTACCGATCATCCGATTTCCTACGAAAAGAGGTAAATCGGGAACGAAGAGACGAGCTCGGAAACGAGTAATCGCCCTCTGTGTTTTCTCTCTCTCTCAAGTGGGAAGAAGATGCTCTCAGTCGACCGTCCCTTTCTCTCTCTTTGCCGTTAGGATTTATAACCATACCATGGGTCCCACACAATCCGTTATTGCTCTCTTGACCTATTGGGCTTCTTAATGGGCTTCCCGTTCTCGACCCATTTTCTGGCCTTATGGGCTCGCGGCCTGTTGCTCGGTCGCGGACCGGGTTTGCGTCATTGGAGTCGCGAGAACCGGGTCCACGTTATTGATCGCGAGAACCGGGTCCAACAAGATTGATCTTTTTTATTCTGGTTCCTTTGATTTCTGGATCTCTTGTTCTTCTTCTATTGTGTATCAGGAATTAATGCAGGCGCAATTCAAGAGAGGCAGCTGATAGAGGGGGTCAATAATAACAATCCTAAAAGCATAAATCTGAAGTTTTGGTGCGTGTAATTGCTTTATGACTGTATAAAAATAAGTGAGTAGTTTCTACAAAGCGTTTTTTATTTTCCGGTTTCTTCGATGTTGTGTTTTTGCGACTGACTTATAATTAGTTTTCCGCCGTTAAGAATGGAGGGACTTCATTGTCATATTATATAAACATATGTATATTTTGACTTGAAGCTCTGAGTTTGATCATATGTTTGTTGAGGGTCTCATGTGTATCTCAATTTCATAAACTTAGCAAGATTCCAAAGTGAGAGGTACAAGCCAAAGTAATGGTTTTTATAGTGGAGGCTACTTGAAAAAAGTAGGTCAAATGCATTAAAGATATACTAAAGGGCCTAAAATACTACTCCGGCCAAATCCGAAACAAATGCAAGATAGTGTGCGACTCAATGAGCGCCTTTTGGCAATTCTTCTGGTTCTACAACTAAGGAAGTATGCTGCCAACGAGCGACTTCTTCAACTCTTCTCAATCAACGTGATGTTTTCCTAGATAAAGACATAAGAGGTATGGGTGTAGTGTGTTTGTTCCTTGACTCGCAACTAATTCGACCAACATGGATTCAGTGTGTTTGTTCCCTGTGAGCACATGCCCGTGGTTTGCTTGTTTTTTAATGCATGCGTTTTGATTGGTCGTCCGTTTAGAAATAACACGAAATATGATTGCTAGATGCAACCAACGTCTTCAATATACAACAATAACATCACTTCGTTGTTGTACAACAATATCTGTTGTCAATTTATCCTTAAGATATCATATGTAACTTAAACTTATCAATTATTTTAGCAGTATAATAAGGACGTTTAACCCCGCACCCTTGGACGGATCCGTAACGCGCCCAAAAAACCCATGTCGGTTCTGGGCGCATCCAAGATTTTTTTTTTTTTTTTTTGCCATCAAAAGGATGCGCCTAAAACTGAACCGGGTTTTTAAAAAAATGTTTTGGACGCACCCGGAATGCGCCCAAAGTGAGTGTCAGTTATAAAAAACCGGGTTATAATAAAAGGGAAGTACATTTTGCAGCATATAGTTGTTTCAATCATTTGAGTTGAAGTTTAAGGCCTAGATGACTCCGATTATTGGGCTTCCATGTTGTGGGCAACAATAAGGCCCACTTAACATAACAAGTTTTTTTTTCCATTCCATGACATATACTCAAACTTGTAAGAAAGCAAATAACAAACGCACACTCTACAAACAACTATCAAATACATAAACACACATGAGTCATGTGTAGTTGGACATCCTTATGGATACAGATTTAAACAACAAAGATCTTACATGATATTCCTAACATCAATCCACTCAATCTGAATTACAACTTCACCACTTTCAGCACTCCTAAGCCTAAGTTTCATATCTTGCACAAGCTTTCCATCCTTACAAACAACCTTACTCTCTTCTGCTAAGCAATTTCCCCTATTCGGCTCAACTCTTCTCAACACCGTCCCGTTTTCCACCCCGTTCAGCTCCATCATTCGACACTCGATTATCGGCCTGATGTCTATATTGGCATCACCCATTATGTCGTCTTTCGAGAACTTGTCTCTATCGTACACCGACTAAACAAAATTGACACGACAATCAAGATGAACAATGGATTTCATGAGTTGCAATTAGGTTGAATAGATGTGTTTGACTACTTACCAAAGTAAGAGGAATATGAGGGCTAAAGATTGCAAGGGTTAGTTCATCATTCCACTCTGGGTTGCAGCTGTTCTTCACCACCCTTGTTTTTAGTTTCTACAAATAACAGAGTTGTGTTGAGTATATAAGTTCATGGATTACTCCTCTCATTGCAAATCAATTGCTGAAAAAGAAAGACATAAGAAGAGTAAACCTGAGATGCCATGGTGACAATAACGTAAGGATCACTTGAACTGCAATCACGCGCGACGAGATTGATTCCTCGTCGGACTCTGATTCTGAGAAGTCCGATCACATTCTCCATTCTAGTGTCTTCTTCAATTCTTCAACTTCACTTTTGTTGTTGTTGTTAAATAGGCATGTGGAGATGGTGAGGGTAAAATGGACATTTTTCAAGATTGCAGCTAACCGAAAACGGAATAGTATTCTAAAAATAAGATTTGGAAAACAGGGGCGAGTCAAAACCATCCACAAACAAACCACCATAATTAAAAGGTGATAATCCATCATTAATCTAACATATGCGATTGAAAAAGAATGGAGAATATGAAAGGTCTTCTGAAAGTAAGGATACGAAGAGGGATCGATCTTGCAGTTCGAGATGCTTGTACAAGTGATCCTTACGTCGTTATCACCATTGGAACACAGGCCTGTTGTTTTCTTCTCTTAAATCATTGTCGTTTCTTGGCCAAGTTGTATGTTTTGAATTATTGTTTGACATTTCTAAATTCAATCAAGTCGAGTCATTACTTGATTTTTTTTGCAGGTCAAATCATATCTTAATGTTGATTTTTTGAGGTTAATGTTTTACTTTGTCAAATGTGGCCTTTCAATTTTTGTTGGTTAAACACCTTTAGGTTGACGAGGAAAGTTTCGGTGTGAACTAGTCTTAACGTAGGAAAAACGAACAATTCGCGTTCACAAATTACATGTCAATGTTCATATTCTGAATAGTAATGTTCGTAATCTGGCCCATGAATTTTTTTGAACGTTTTCAGAAATTATATCGCCCAGATTATGAACACTACCGCCGAAATTATGAAAATTAGCTTGTTTTATGTGACCGTAAAAAACTTAATTTTTCCTACGTTAAACATTGTTCTCACCCGAACTTTTCTCTTAGGTTGACAATGCATTTTTGTGTGTAAGACATGGTATTGAAATTGTTATGAGCATTCATGATAGGCATTCTTGATTTAAGACATGGATTTCGTAATGAGATTATACGAGTTTATGAAAGCATAACAAAAATATAAGATACCCTTTGTACTTAAAATAGCATAATAATAACTAGGAAGTTTAGAGTACCTCTAAAACATGTCATAACGAGAATAATAGGCAAGGAAAAAGCAGCCATAGTTTTTCAAGCTTGTTGAATGGTCCACTAGAAGAAGTATTCTGAAGCATCACCATATTCAACCTCTTCTAAATAGTCGTCATCTTCACCAATATCCTCTTCTGTCTCATCATCTTCATCATCGTCAAACAGTCTAAATCTACGAGGAGGACGAGTAGAATGATCCTTTCCCTTATCAACTTCCTCAACATCATCATCAATCTCAATCTCCTCTTCTACATAGTCATCGTCTCTACCAATATCCTCCTCTATCTCATCTTCATCATCGTCCAACATAGCATGACCCTTGCCCTTCTCAAATCTAGTGACAAAATCACCACCTTCATCAGAAGAGTTACTATCCATTTTCCCAATTAGCCACTCACTACTAGCATCAATCTCTTCCAAGAGAATGGTGTCTTTACGATTGTATCGGCGTTTCAGAGCCCGATTGTACTTCACAAAAACCATGTCATTCACTCGACTTTGAGCCAATTGATTTCTCTTCTTGCTATGAATCTGTTAGAAGTGAAAGGTCAATAGTTATGACATTCAGGAAGCTATGAACATATTGTGGAAGTAAAAAAATATAAAAGCTTCTTACTTGCTGAGATACACTCCAATTTTTCTCACAACTTGTGACACTACAAGTCAGGCTGAGAACCCTTATGGCAAATTTTTGCAAGTTAGGAGTAGATACTCCATAAGCAGACCACCACACCACTATCAAAAATCAAATGAAGTAAATTTAAGTAAATATGATGATATTAACAAATTGAACGAACTTTCTATCTTTATTACCCGGACAAATTGTCTTTCTTTGTCTAATGGCCATAGATGAGCCAAAGAGACCATAGGCATTGTGGTATACCTCCATTTCCATAAAGATCTTGTCTTGGACTTCCACTTCTGGATATAACTTTGCAATGCAATCAAGTAAGCCAATCACTACTTGTTCGGAACCCCATGACGAATTACCGTTATGGAATCCTGGATTCAAGGCATAGGCAGCTCCATGTAAAGGTCGGCGAAGTTGACAATCCCATCTTTTGTCAAACAACTCAAAGGCTTTTTGGTAGTGCTCCTCCTTCAATGCAAAACTCTTAGCAATAGCCTTTTTAGCTCTATCCAAGACATTGTAAATGTATCCCATGGGCGGTTTCTTCTTTCCATCAATGATCCTTAGAACCTTACAAGAGGCCCTCCTAGTTTGTGAGCAAAATCAACATCACACCAAAAACTATCTTGTAATATGAAATAAGCAACTTTTTTCCCAACTGCATTCTTTGACCACTTGGAGTGATTCCACTCTTGAGAAGTTACCATCCTCATCAAATTATCTCTCTGCTTATGGAATTGTGCAAGAGTGATAAAAGATGATGCAAATCTAGTAGCTGCTGACCTATATAAATCCCTTTGATTTGTGAATCTTCTCATCATATTCAAAAGAGCAATGTGGCTATATATATAGCCATTAATGAATATGCATTTTCTTAGTGCATTCTTGACTCTTGGAAGTTTACTAATGTCTTCTAACATGAGATCAACACATTGCGCCACACATGGAGTCCAATAAAGACTTGTTCTTTTGGCCTCGAGTAGTTTTCCTGAATATATAACAAAAAAACATTAGATTAAAAGAATATGAAGATATGAACTTCAATTAAAAAGTGAAGGAGATAGTTTATTTTTCCTACCCGCCTTAGCATAGTTAGATGAATTCTTCGTCACCACTTGCACCACATTTTGCTCACCAATTTCCTCCACCATGTCATCAAGCAATTGAAACAATAAGTTGACATCCTTCACAATTTCAGTAACATCAACAGATCTTATAAACACAGATCCTTTTAGAGAGTTGACAATGAAGTTCACAATCTCCTTTTGAGCAACCGAGTCACGCCATACATCAAACAAAATAGAACATCCATTTCGTGCCCACTCTTTCTTGTGATCCTCCATTTTCCTATTAGTTTCCTCCACTTCCTTCTTCAGACTTGTGACTCTAACTTCATGCTCGCTTGGTGGCTTCATTTTCGGACCACATTGACCAATTGCTTCAATCATAGATCCAAAGCTAGGATAATTAGCCACATCAAATGCAACTCCGGCATCGTACAAGAACCTTGTAATCTCGGTACAAGCTTTATCCCTTAAAGCATTACCAGAAGACTTCACAATCTCAGCATTTGTTCCAACTTTGAATTTCTTCATAGGGACAAACATGTTCTTTGAATCCTTTGATCTTTTGCGAATGTTACTCGAACTGTACAAGGTCTCACAATCCTCCTCTTCTTCATCACAATCTTCTTCTTCTCCATCATCACAATCATCAACATCATGTTGACTCATATCTGACATCATATGATCATCAAGCTTTGCTTCTGCATTTTTTGCTATAATGGCTATTGCTTCCTCCCTAACATATTCAGGACAATTAGGACATCTACGGACATTTCTAGAACCTCCAGCAAAGTGCTGCTCTATATATTCTCGTCCCAAAATTTCTTCTCTACAAAACATACAACGCAAGATATACGATGATTCATCCGAAGCCATGTTGTCAGAATCACCCATCTCAAACAAGCATTCAAGCAACCCAATAACAATTCACAACTGTTAAAACAAAAGAAAACAAAAAGAGAGCGAGGTGAAAGAGAGATTAGAGAAATAGACCAAGAGTAAGATCATAGAAGAAGATATGAGAAATAATACCTCAATGAAACCCTAGTTCTTCATCGATGGTATTTGCTGCGGCCTTTCCTTGTTTCTGTTTGAGCGTTGCTTCGATAGGTTAAAGTAAAGTAAACCCTTTTTCTGATTTAAGAAAAAGTAAACATTTTTCACAAGAATGCGCCTTACACACCAAGGCGCAAGGCAAAAGGCGCAAGGCGCTGCATTGCTGAATAGGGTTGATTGAATACATTAAAATTCTGAACTTCTTAAGCTTTCTTCTGAATTTTTTGTTACAGAAGGTGAAGACTAAAGTGATAAAGAGCAACTGCAACCCAGAATGGAATGAAGAGCTCTCTCTGTCAATATCAAATGCCAATACTCCACTCCAGCTGGTAATGATCTTAGGTCCGTTTGGTATCGATATCAGTATCTCCCAGTTATATGAAATTCATTTGGGTCTTTCTTTGTGTTCTTAGGCAGTGTATGATGAGGATAAGTTCAGCAAGCATGACAAAATGGGTGTAGCAGAGATAGACCTTAGGCCATATTTTGAGTGTATACAATTGGGATTAGGAACTCTTCCTATAGGAACATCTGTGAAGAAAATCCAGCCGGGTCCGAATAATTGCTTAGCAGATGAGAGCAAAGTTACATGGAAAGGTGATGGGAAGATGGTTCAGGATATGATCCTGAAATTGCAACGTGTTGAGAGAGGAAAGTTGCAGGTTCAGATTGAGTGGTTTGATCTTCAGAATGTTACAACTGTCTAGCAGTTTATTTTCTAAATTATGTGTGCCTTGATATGAAGTTAAATTATAATTGAACATGTATGAAACTGATAAGGAATCTGCATTGCTTGAGTGTTCCAAATGGCTTCTTATTTTGTTGTTGTTCTGCATTTTTATGGAATATGCGATTTGTTCACCTGATACATGAGGAAATATTCGAATGACACACGGTTTTTGACAGCAAACAACAAGCCAAAGGGTTTAGATGTAACTGACTGAAAAATCTAGCTTCAAGTTTTGGAAGTTTATGTTGTAAGATATTTCTTGTATTGATTGTAAGGTTTAGGTTTGATTGAGTTTCCCATCTTATCTTTACTTTGAGTTCTGAACTTCCTTTTCAAGAAAGAGAGATCAACTGAGCTGAATCAACAACAATGGCTTCCTCTTTGACGTCTTCCATGACCCTAAAAGGAAGAATCCCCAACAAAACACTTCTGCATTCCTTCAACAAAGTTGGCCTTAGCTTACCTTTATGCCCGCCATTGACAAGAACCGTTCGAATGCAATGTGCAACAAGGATAGAGGTGGTGGTGGATGAGGAGATAGACAGGATCAAGAGGCTGCAGAACGGTTCAGACGTACGTGGAGTTGCACTAGAAGGAGAGAAAGGTAGAACGGTTGACCTCACACCGCCAGCTGTGGAAGCCATAGCTGAGAGCTTTGGAGAGTGGGTTTTGAGTAAGCTTAGAGATGACAATAATGGACAAGAATTTGATGAAGTTAAGGTTTCTGTTGGGAGAGATCCAAGGGTATCAGGAGTTATGTTGAGTGCAGCCTTGTTTTCCGGTCTTGGAAAAGCCGGTTGCTTGGTTTTCGATATGGGACTTGCCACTACTCCGGCCTGTTTCATGTCCACGTTGTTGCCTCCTTTTGAATATGATGCTTCAATAATGGTATCATTTTACTATAACTTTTTCCCTTCAGATTTACTGTCTTTTTTCCTAGAGGATTTATGAATGTATATCATGTGCAGATGACGGCGTCTCACTTGCCATGGACTCGCAACGGCCTTAAATTCTTCACAAAGAGAGGAGGACTCACCTCAACCGAGGTAGAAGAGATATGCGACATGGCTGCAAGAAAATATGCTAATAGGCAAGCAAAAGTGTCGAAAGCTCTGAAAAATCCTCCCATTCGAGTTGATTTTATGAGCAGTTACTCTAAGCATCTAAGGGACATCATCAAGGAAAGAGTGAACCATCCATCACATTTTGATACTCCTCTTGAAGGCTTTAAGGTTTCAACTATGTCTTCTCCTCTTTTTGGTGTTTTCAGCTTATGAGATGGAGGATATGCAATCTGTTTGGTTCATAAATTTTGAATGGTGGTGGTTAAAGAAGTAGATTTTATTGTAGAAAATTACAAATTCAAGATGGGAATGGGATAGAGTTATCCAACTAGTTAGAAGCCTTAGGACCACATATTTGTTCATATTTGATGTAGTAATATATTTTCCTTATTAACAGATTATAGTGAATGCCGGAAATGGATCAGGCGGCTTTTTTACATGGGATGTATTAGACAAACTAGGAGCCGACACATTCGGATCACTCCACCTGAACCCAGATGGGATGTTCCCAAACCACATTCCAAATCCTGAAGACAAGACAGCAATGGCTCTAACAAGAGTTGCTGTTCTTGATCAGTCAGCTGATCTAGGCATAGTTTTCGACACAGATGTTGACCGGAGTGGTGTTGTTGACTGCAAAGGAAACCCGATAAACGGGGATAGGCTTATAGCGCTTATGTCAGCCATTGTCTTGAGAGAACATCCTGAAACAACCATTGTGACAGATGCAAGAACAAGTGTTGGGTTAAGCCGGTTTATTGCTGACAGAGGCGGTAGGCATTGCTTGTATAGAGTGGGATATAGGAATGTGATTGATAAAGGAGTGCAGCTTAATAAAGATGGTATTGAGACCCATCTCATGATGGAGACTTCTGGTCACGGTGCTCTAAAGGAGAATCACTATCTTGATGATGGTATTTTTTTGTTTATGTTAAAAATAAATGTGTTTAGAGTGTGTTTTTACTTCTTCTTTTTGTATTGCAGGTGCTTATATGGTGGTGAAGATTATTATTGAAATGGTTAAAATGAGGCTTGCTGGTTCGAACGAAGGGATTGGAAGTCTGATACGAGATCTTGAAGAGCCGCTTGAATCAGTAGAGCTTAGGATGGACGTGATCTCTGATCCTAGAAATGCTAAGGCGAAAGCAGTGGAGGCGATTGACACGTTTGGAGACTATGTTGAGGTATAAATACATCTAATTTCCATTTGGTATAAGTATCAGATATCAGGTATGAGTATATAAACATGAATCCTGTTAGGAGGGACGAATCGAAGGGTGGGAGCTTGATTCGTGTGGAGATTGCTGGGTTAATGAAGGCTGTTTGGTTGACTTGAACGACAACCCTGCACCGGTTGATGCTCATATGTACAGGTATTCTTAAGAACATCAACAAAAATGTTAGTATCTTATCAAACTAGCTCAAAGTTAAACACATTGTGTTATCAGAGTTAGGGTAGTGGATAAAGAGGGTGGAGAGTACGGATGGGTACATTTAAGGCAGAGCATTCACAATCCAAACATAGCAGTCAACATGCAGTCAACACTCCCAGGAGGCTGTCATTCCATGGCTCAAACACTTAGAGAAAAGTAAACTTTATTCCTTCTTATAATTACATTTTTAATCTTTCTTAGTTACAGTGCTCTGATCTTTCGTTGTTCGGGCAGGTTTCTTGTCGCGAGTGGAATGGATAAGATCCTGGACATATCTCAGATCGACGAGTACTCGAAAACAGGGAGAATTTAGGCAGAGGAATGAAAGAGATTGGTTATTTGGTGGTGAAGTGTTTGGAATTGGTTTACATGTGTAAATTGTATATATGGTTTCCATGCATTCTTGCAAAACACTTTCCAAAAGATAGTATTTTTGCTCTAATGAATGCCTACATCGTCTGAAATAAGCTCGACAACCGAATACGACCGGTTCATAAACTGGTTATTCCTAACCGGTTCAGTGCAAAAAAAGATGCCCATAAAATTTTGGTCCCCGGATTTAATTTGCTGTCCCAATGCAAATAAAATACTGTAAAGTTTTGGTTGGTTGGTTGATAGGATGAAGATCCGAGGAAGAAAGAGGACAAAAGCAAAAGGGGGGACAAATGACATTGTATACTGTCAGTAAGATTTGTTGTGAAGTGGTAACAAAAACAGAAGCCATTGATGAAAAAAGCTGTGTGAAGACTGATTTCACGATGACAGATTTGCAATACAAATTGAATGTTATATAAATCTTAGCAAAATCAGTATTCACTCTGCAGAACTGGAAGCTTTTTTCATTCATGCTTTCTGCTTCTGTTACCACTTCAAAACAAATTTACTTTCTGTTAAGATTCAGAAATTATTGCACTTATGAAAACTCGCATTCCTACTTGCAAAATCTTTGTATTTAGGATAAAGAAATGATTAGCAAGATAGTGAAAGATATAAGTACTTCGAAAGAAAATAATTACCATAGAGTATAGACTACTTCTCTACCAGTGAAGAAAGACTCCTATCTAACTTCAACTCTTACTGTTTTATTTTGTCTGCAAAGCTCTAGTAAGAGGGTAAATTATGTTTCTAGTTTCGTTGATGTTTTATAAAATCCCTTAATAATTGATAATAGTGGGATTAAGTTTAAAATAACAAAACAGGTTAGCAAGCAGCTCTCGTAGCTCAGTTGGTTAGAGCACCCGTTTAGTAAGCGGGAGGTCTTGAGTTCAACTCTCAACGAGAGCAAGCTTCTTTTATTTTATTTTATTTTTTATTTCATTATTGTGTAAGAAATGTTATTTGCTTAAATTTGGGATAAAATATTATTCTCGTAATCTTTTGTTTGCTAAGAATAGTTATAATACCAATTAGTTAAGAAATATATGATGCATTTAAAATATGAATATACAAATAGAAAATTCAAATTCACATTTTTTCAGATTGACATGCACATATATATACAAACATAAATAAGTACACATTCGCACATAAATGAATGTCTTAAATAACATGTATGTGCATATAAATATGAAAAAATGTGCATATTAATATAAAAAAAGTATTCGTTATATATAATTAGTTTTTGATGAAGTATTATTGACGATATTTTCTTAAAAATCTCTTAGTAACAAAAATTAAACATTGGAATAAAGCACAGGTAGTATTAAAAATTAAATACTTATTATGGCCTAATTTGAAAAGAAAAGAATCTGAGGAAAAGAGGGCTGGGCGCGCGCATAAAACGGTAAACAGAAAATTCGGAGCCTCTCTCCTTTGATCCGTTACAGATTTCGCATCTCCTCTTCTTCTTTCTTCTTCCTCGAGTTACAATTTTTTTCTTCTTCTTTCCAGTTATTTTTTTCATTCATCAACAGGTTTGCACTTTCTTAATCTTCCTCCACACAACATCACCATCAATCGATCAAGCAATCTTTTATTCATCATTTCCCCATAATCCTGTTTTGATTATTTCCATAATCTTCTTTATGTTTTTTGACAGCATCAAAATATCCTATCTTGCAACTGGTGGTTTATAACCTTCCTTTCTTAACAATCCTCCTTATCCCTGCCTGCAAGAAATTGCAGGTGGGCATTTGATGTCCATTGTTGAATAAAACAAAGGGGAGTTTTTATGGGTCCCCTTGATCTATCAAGCTCAAGTAAATCTCTAGATGGTGTATATGGAGTCCGGGTCAAACCTCATTCGCCATTTTCCTTAGAACCGATTCATCCTGATGGCGGAAATTCTCAACCGGATAGCCAAAACTCTTCTCCTGAATCTAGCCAAGGATTCTTGATGCAGTAAGTGACATAGATTGTTTAAATGACTAATCTTTTGGATTTCATTCTTAATGGACGGATACATGCATGCACATCCCTTCATATTCGCATGCACACTCCTTCACGTTCATCCATTTAGATTTTCGTACCTTAATAATTATTCTCACATTAATCTTTTCCATAATTTTTCGAATAGTATTTCATTGTTTGATTGACTGATTTTGTGAGCTTACCTTGTTTTTTCGGTCAGACGAGCTTGGCAGCAGCGACCCGGTTGTATGAGACCCGTCCACTATTGTCTAAATGGTAGTACAAGAAACTTAGATTTTAATTTTCAGATCACATTTTTTTATCAGTGATAATATTCCCCTTATTTTTTACGTATGGAAGGAGATCAAAGTGTTCCAGAAACAATTGTCAATGTCATGACATCAATTCCTTTTATTGGCCTTGGACTCCAAGCACCCAGGCAAGATTCTTTAATCCTGTTTTCTGTAAACAGTCAGAGGGAATAAACATTTTGAGAATTTTTATTGCAAAAAACGGTGCAGGAAAAATCTGAACTGCAAATTGTACGCGAACTCGTTAATTGGAGTTGGCGTCGCGTCTAGTTTATATCATTGTTCAAGAGGGAGACTAAGGAAGTACTTGAGATGGGTTGATTACACTATGATTGCAGCATCAACTGTGGTAACATAAAGTTTACTATACAATACTTTTACTATATAGTTTTTATTCATATAATTAATGTGGTCCTATACACTGTCCTCTAAGCAACACTGTTAAATGCAGTGCCTATCGAGAGCGATTAGGAACGAGAATCCAAAACTACTAATGGCAGCATCTGCTCTCTGTCTGCCATTTCAGCCTCTTCTGGTTTCTGCTGTTCATACTAGTATGATGGAGGTAATCATAAAGGATGGTTATCTATAAATTTTGATATAACGGGTGATTAAGTGAAAAAACTCTAAAATAACTGTTTATCAGGTAGCGTTTGCAAAGAGAGCAGTAGAAAATCCAGAGCTGAAAACCGCGCATAACGTTCATAAACTGTCTTTTTTGTTAAGTAGCGCGTTATTTGTTGCTGACGAGGCTTACCCGAAAACGCCGTTTATTCATGCTGCTTGGCATCTGACAGCTGCAATTGGAGTTGGCACTTGCAACAAACTTCTTGAGTAGCAGAAAAGTCTTATAAAGAGTAACACAGATTTGTTGATTTTACCTTAGCCTCTCTGTAAATTTAGTTGAGGAAGATTGTATGCTGAATGAATGTAAATCAGTTACTCTATACCTTTAGGCTTAGGCAAGACTGTAAAAAAAAGCGTCATTAATGTAAGAGCATTATGAGTTTGCTGAACTAGAACTGACCATGTTTTGAGCCTAAGGTTTAGATTTTAGGTTGACATGTGTTGAGTTCCCATTGAAAAGTAACTTTTGTCTAGATAAAGTAAGTATTAATCACTGCTGCAAGGCCTTTGCCTTTGCCTTTTGATGTGCAAAGTTTTCACTTTGTGGAAAGAAGACATTTTAGAGTTTGATGGTAGCATTACGAATGTAAAATTGCTGTCGATTGTCAGGGTTAAATGCTACATCCAGCTAGCTGCCTGTTATTGGTACTATCTCTTTGAAAGTGATTTTATCTGATGGTGGATTAAATTACAGTAGTAAATTAGTACAGTAATTCTTAAGAGCTCCACGTGACAAATTGACAGCCTCACATCCCTCTAGATGACTAGTTGCACATACATTTCCAATTAGAGTAATGTAATTACACCTTCCTTAAATTCACCTTAATGTCATCACATCAACAAGGCCTTGCCTTTCCATAAAGCTTGTAATAAATGGAAAATGTTGGTACACTTGTGATGTGAAGTGGTTAAGTGTAGACTTTGTGTTACACTATCAAAAGTTGAAAACTAAAAATACAATGTATCATTGAACATTATTAATGTTGTGTAAGTACACAAATACTAATATTTGGTTGGTCTAGTGTAATTTGGGAGCTTGACTCCATATTCGTATCCTGAGGTTCGATGTTCGAATCATTATGGTAGTGCAAAAAGAAACTAGATATTGTGTGGGTCACACTCCAGAATAGGGTCCCATAGATTCAGATGTAGATTAGTAATCGAACCTCGCGAGTTCAAAGAGCTAAAGCATTGTGTTAGCTATAAATAAGCTTGAATTGATAGCATATTAAACCAATAAGCTAGCTTAAATTTTGGGGTTTTATAGGCAAAAGAGACATGCATCGAATCGGCCCTACATCCACATGCAGATGGTAAACAAACTTTATTAGGAGACTGAAACAGATTTTCGAATTACAACATGATATAAACGACTATCTTAAATCGACTTGACTCTCAGATAAACGTGTATGTATGTCGTAGTGTACTAGTGTGTGATTTAGATTTAATACATTACGGAAATTATGAACAATAAAGTTTGATTTAAGCTAATTCTAACAACCTTTTTCACTATTACTACTATACCAACTCAAGGGTGAAGCGCAAGCTGCACCCTCATCATTCGCTGTCTAGCCTGGTAAGATGTTGCCAAATCTCTCCGCGTAGAGACTGAGCATCCAGTTGCGTCATGTTTATCGGGAGGCTAACCGAGTACTGTATAGTCTTGCGTCTTTTGCTTTTAGTTTTCCTTTGGTCATCCAGACCTTAGATGTTGCGCTTGATTGTTGTATTGAACTGATTTCGAACGATGTAAGGGGTGGGGCTACACCCATTTTTATTATTTAGCCCCATTTACAAAAGTGTGCCAGAGTGCCACCTCTCTTTTACCAAGAAAAACATGTCAAACGGGATCTAAAGAAACTAACTACATCCACATGCAGATGGTAAACAAACTTTATTAGGAGACTGAAACAGATTTCAAATTACAACATGAAATAAAAATAAACGACTATCTTAAACTGGCTTGACCCTCAAGTCAACGTGTCTGTATGTCGTAGTGTGTGATTCAGATTCAAGACATTAATTCGATTTAAGTTAATTTTGACAATTGTTTTCACTATTACTACTATATTCGTGAGAATATACAAATCAAGTCTCTCTCATATCGAAAGTGGAGAGTTTGATAGTCTAGTATATAAGTCATGAGTTACTACTCCTATCACTAATTGGTTTTAAGATGGAAACCTTATGAACTTGTGTGCTAGACCCTACTACGCATACACGCGCTTGTCCACATGATCTCATTCTGTCATTCACGTACCTACCATGGGCCAATGAACTTATACAAAGTTTAAATATATCAACTCAACATGCCAAACGGGGCCCAAGGAAACTAGGTGCAAATTGGATGGAGCAAAGGAATGAAAGTAACAAGACAAGAACAAAGGAAGGCAATTAATAAACAAGCGTGTAGATTCAATTGACAACTCTCATTCTCCACTTCGAAACGTCCCTTTTAAACATTTTCTCGAAACTCCACCCTCCTTAACTTTTCCCGTCTCCTCCTCTATAATAATTCCCTTATCATATCATATGATTTCATTACATTCCATATCCCCTCCTCAACTTTTTTGCATGCCCTTTTCCTCCAAACACCCACAAACAAAATCCACAATGTGGAAGCTACAACAACCAACATCCGAAAGCCTCAAACACCACCATCTCCATCTTCCCCAAACGTATTCAAGCTCAAGATGGTGCCCGACGCAGGAGCAGCTTCGCGCACTCGAGGAGTTTTACAAACGAGGAATCCGAACGCCTTCGACGTACCAAATCCAGCAGATAACCGCGCAACTTCGAAGGTTTGGGAAGATTGAAGGCAAGAATGTGTTCTATTGGTTTCAGAATCATAAGGCTAGGGAAAGACAGAGGATTCGACGTCGACTTTCTTTGGGATCTAAAGGTATTTTGATCATCTTATGTTGTGTTCAAACATGTTGTGTTTGGATTTTAATGTGTTTTTTTGGGTGTAGATGTTCAAGGTGTGAAGAACAAGAGCTGGCCAAGTAATGCAAGATTAGAGGTAAATTTGAATTGCTTAATCTTGTCTAGGGGTTAACCATTATTCATTTAACCACTATTTCGGTTAGTCAAATATAATCCTTAAACCGTAACCATTCCATAAAAGTAACCAACCGGAATAGCTCTAAATTTTTGCTAAAGTAATTGAGTTTACTCTACACTTTATAAGATTCATGTGAAATTTAGAAGAAAAAAGTTAAAATATAAAATAAGTCATCATCAATTAAACTTGAAACCACTAAGCTACAGTGAACAGATGATTCTAAATGTAAAAGTCAAGGAAATGTATAACCGAAACCGACCCGATAACCGTTAAATATTCTCGGTTCGGTTAACCAAATCGAAACGATGTGAAATGACGGTTTTTCAGTTCGGTTTTTCGATTTCGGTTATTTTTGACAGCCCTAATCTTGTCCATGGCCTTCCAAATCTGTATCTATACACATTCTGTTTTTGATGGGAAGTGCAGAATGTTATAGGGCAATGTGCAGAATTAAAAAAACAGTCTTAATTTGGTGGCTGTTTTTGTAACAGGGGAGTGTTTCAGTTCCAATAGGAAGAGCAGACACAACAGGAGGTGAAAAGGATGGGTGCATAAAGCAAATCTCATCACTACAAGACAACAACAACAATGGAATTTCTCCTTCTAGTACTACTATTAATGAGGATAGCTACTCATGCATTGATTGGCAATTTGAATCCCCCGAGATTACACGACGTCCGAGTAAGACGCTCGAGCTTTTTCCCGTTCGACGCGATGAGAAGGCCAAAGACGATGGTCGTGTCGAGTTTTATGAGTTCTTGTAGAGAGGAGATTGGGATTGGTGCAGGGATTTGTGATCATCATCACTGTGGTGTTATGATCTTAGGTTCTTAGCTAGTTAGTTTGTCTCAATTATAGAGAGCTACATCATGTGTATTCATCAGAAGCTAGCTTAATTAATGTTATCATTGATGCTCCCTCAGTTCTTATACTCATATATGAGCTAAAATTCAAAAACAAACAAGAAAAAAGTAGTATTATAAGGATGAAACACATTACACAATATTACAAAATACTATATGGTTCTAATAACATATCCTGAAATTCCTGACGACAAAACCACGGTATAGAAACAATAACAGAGGAGCTAAAATATGATGTACAAAGTTTAGTTATGTAGGTCAATTTTTTTTCTACATGGGAAACAGATCAAACAAGTTTTTGGATCAATTTCCCACGTAGGTTTATTAAGTATGTATAGTTTTCTCTAAAAGAGAACGCATCGAGTGAGCGTGCCGGAGTGGTTATCGGGCATGACTAGAAATCATGTGGGCTTTGCCCGCGCAGGTTCGAATCCTGCCGCTCACGTTTTTTTTTTCAGTCTATTTTTTGTTTCAGTCTATTTTTTGTTTCAGTCTATTTTTTCAACTTTCAGTCTATTTTTTCAACTTTCAGTCTTTCACTATACTTTTTTTTCCTCCTGAGAATCAGTAGTTTCACTATACGTTTTTGCCGAGGTGAAATTGTTTGTTTCTCAAGTTTTTAAATTAGAGATTCGGATGATTTGGGTTGCATAACTTATTTTTTAATATTTATTTTTATTTTTATGTTACATTTATAGATTAACTTATTTATTTTTTAAATTAGCAATGAGATTTTGATCTGTGTGATGTGCTTCTTCGCCGTTGGCTTTTTCTCCTCATCGTCGCTTGAGGAATCGGTTGCGTCTATGTAGGTGAAAGAGACACGGACGACTCTCGGCGTCCTCCTTTGACTTTGATTGATAAAGTGTTGTTAGAATATGAATAAAATAAATAAAGTAAGAGTATTATGATAAAAAATTAATTGATAGAAAATGAATGTTGCAAACATTTTAGTACGCCCGAAAAGAAAACGTTGCAAATATTAAAGGACGGAGGAGTACTTTATAAAAAAATATAGAACTTGGGAATCAAGTAATTCGGCCATAGGAATGCGGCTAGTTGTTGACTTGACTGTCTATATTCTCTCCTCCAAGATCCTTTCATTTCCGATTCTCCTTTACCTCCAAGGAAACTTTCTTTATAGGAGTAATTTTTTGTTTTCTACCATTTCAGTGATCCATTCTCTTAATCTCTCTCTTGCAGCTCCATATTTATTAATCAACTCATTTCCCACGTTTATAGCTCCAAACTTGTCTCCCTTTGTTCATCTTCCTTTTTCTTCACTGAGTGTCTCTGTTTTCTGTCGTCAAAATGGATCGGAAAAAGTCAGTTCCTTTGACGCCGAGAGTCGTCCGTGTCTCTTTCACCGACATAGACGCAACCGATTCCTCAAGCGACGATGAGGAGAAAAAGCCAACGGCGAAGAAGCACATCACAGAGATCAAAATCTCTAGAGAAAAGCAGAAAGAGAAGAAGTTCAGGGGAGTTCGGCAGCGGAAGTGGGGGAGATGGGCGGCGGAAATCAGGGATTCTTCAGCTCGGATTTGGCTGGGGACGTATAATACGGCTGAAGAAGCCGCCGTCGTCTATGACGCCGCTGCTGTCAGATTGAGAGGGCCTAACGCTGTTACAAACTTCGTCACTCCGACCTCCTCTGTTTTCAAGTTCCACTCGCCCCAGCAAAAACAGGCGGATCAGTCGGAGGAAATTAGCGAGTTTGGATTTAGAGACGCGAACAAGGAAGAGGAAGAAGACGAGAATTTGATGATTTTCGATCCATGGATTCTGCACAGTGATGTCTACGCTGATTTTGAACCCGGCGAAGCTATGTTTTTGTTGGGGTGCACAACCAGGTCCGATGTCGTTTTCGATGATTTTGCTGACTTTTCCGACGCTTTGGAATTGTGAGCTCAAACCACCATGACAGTAGTAGTTAATTAGGGTACATCTGGGTATTAGAGTACAAATCGTGATTATTAGGAAGTTTTGGATCTTATTATTATGTTTTTCCTTTTGGGCTGTGAATAGCAATTTTAGTATTTGTGTGTGGGGGGGGGTTTGGTGAACTAAGTGAGGACAGATCTCTATTGTTTAAGAAAGCTGTTATTATTTATAAATTATGATAATTTAGCAAGAAACTACTAGTGTCTACTTGCAATTTGAAATGATTTAAAACATAATATTAGAATAAGTTTTCATTCTCATAAGACAAGCTCACACATTAATTTAATTTATGACTTAATCAAGTGAACTATAAATAAATATAACATAAGAATATAAGAAAGATATTTAAAGACATGCCCAAAAGTCCAATATGAGGTGATTAAGAAATGAATAATGTATTAAATTGGTACTAATTTCATTCAATGTTGGCATTGGACAGCCAACTTTTATATAGATAAAATTTCTTTTAATAATTTTCGTGAGATTTTTTTCCTTCCATGGATATCTATACTTCACTACTTATTGTACAAACGTCGTGATGTATGTTTATTTTTTTGATATAGTGAGGAGTTTGGTTTGGGATATTCAGAATTGAAGTAGAAGCATAAATAGGTGCGTACGTATAAGTACGTTTGTGTTCACTACACAATAACAACAACCACTGCGATCACGTGATCTTTTTTTTTTTTTGAAAAATGTGATCTTCATTTCCTATCAATTCCTTGGCCTCCAAGCTAAAACCCTTTATTATTATTATTTTTCTTAATTAGATTAAAGCAATTTGAAGTAGGCCCATCAAAATCTAATCCAACCCGTTGGATCGATCCTACCCGAAAATAACTCGACCCAACACAACCCGAAAACTCATGAAGTCCGTTGGGTTCAAACTCGAGCCGACCCGAGACCCGTGGGTCAAACCCAGACTAACATGAACTTCTTGAAACTCGTCGATAGACCCACTTTTCACATATTTTATTTCATTTAAATTAAAAAATAACAGTGTATTTTATTAAATAATAGTATAATAATATATTTTATTATAAAAATATTGTTTAAATTTTATTTTCCTTATTACAATAAAAAAATCGAACATTTGAAACCCGTTGGGTTGACCCGAACCCGACCAACCCGAAAATTTTATCGACCCGTTTGAACTAAACCCGTTTTCGACTCAAATCCGACCTGTTTGACCCGTTTTTCAGATCTAATTTGTAGATCTAAAAATGTTGTAAAATCGGCTTAAGGTAAAAAGTTGTGTATTGTAACAATAACGTCTGTCGCACTACTAATCTTTCAAAAAATTGGAAAATGTGACATGTGTTATAACTTATAATGTCTAATGTCAATCCATATATCAATCATGATGAGCTTTATCTCTCGTGGATACTCTCATTTGTCGTTTATGATATTCTATATTGTAGGGAAATGGAAATGGAAACGGAAACGGCAGTGGGAAGCGGGAAACGAGAGGACACCAGAAAGCGGCAAATATGGGTCTCACCGATGACGATCTCGATCTCGGAGCTCCCTCATCGGTTCAACCCGTGTTGGTGCAAGATTCAATCCGTTTCAATCTGGGTCAAGACCTTCGCATAAGAGATTTCAAGATCTTGTAAGGGAAATTTGGTGCTGCAGGTGACTGATCGACGACGGAAATCAGTGTTGGAAGAACAAGATGTGGAGGCGTTAATGGTGAAGATGTAGAGAAGAGGGGAGGAAGAAGAAGGGTAGCTCAGGAAATTGTTTTTCCATTAGTTCACTCCAATTTCCTATTTTGGCAGACAATTGCTTCATTGGCTTGAGTGAAATTGAGTTTCTTGGGTGAAATTGAAAATCCCCAAATTAGAATGAGTAAACCCTAAAAATTGTTATTTAAATCTAATTAATCTCAATTTTATTTAGATATTAATGGTGTAAGACTTTGGCTTGAAATACACCCTAATATGATGAGGTTGAGGAAGATCTTGAGGTTGAAGAGAATGCACAGATGAAGAACACACTGTTGAAGACAGATGTAGACTTTCTTTTTCTTTTTCTTTTTTTTTATTTTGTTTATAATTGAAAAAAAAAAGTAATTACCCTTTTTTATGTATTAATGGATAAAAAATGTTAAAAAAACGTGTGGCCCCACACACTTAACGATAAGTTTGACGGAATTTGAAGAAGGGTGGCGTTTGGCTAACGGAACCTGTTATATGGGTGGTTTTCGGTAATATCGAATTAAAGATGTGGTTTTGAGCAATATAGCGTATTTTACGGGTGGTTTTCGGTAAAAACCTCAATGTGTAATTACAGTTTCAGTATTCTACCAAAAAAAACAGATTTAGCAGGAAGGAGAAGGAGAAGGAGAAGGAGAAGAAGGATAGATAAATAACAGCACAATAGCCACATCAGCACCCAACGGCTTAGAAGCAGATAAATCCAAAGAGTCGGAAGCTCATAGTACACCCACTACTGCACCCATGACAGCTACACCAGGACCACACAATATTAGCCTCAATGAGACAGCTATGTGATTCTAGAATAGTCTCTTGTATGCCCTAGGGCACTACTAACCTAGCTTCAATCCTTTGGCTATAAATACTGCTGTAATATCTTGCTCTTGAAATTTAATGAAATGCAATATCATTCTATCATTGCTTATGTCTTAGAATCCTCTGTTTGAATATGGTATCAGATCCTTAAAGGCAAACGCCTGCTCAAAGTGATCCATGGATACAGTAAAAACTAAGGAGACCCTGGCTCTCATGGCTACTCCTCTATCTCAAAATCCTGCACTTCCTTCTTTTTCTTCATTTATAACTGTGAAACTTTCTGCTGAAAACTTTCCTCATGGAAAGCCCAGGTCACACCATACTTGAGGGCACATAGTCTTTACTGCATGCTTTGTTGATGGCTCAAAGCCTCAACCACACAATCCTCCTGATGGAGAGACAAGTCAGGCTCACACAGATTGGCTCACACGTGATCAGTTAGTAATGGCCATACTAACCTCTTCACTGACTGAGGCTATTTTGGTTCAAGTTTTGGACTGCACCACATCTGCTGAGGTTTGGAATCACCTCCACAACCTGTTTGATGCACGCTCCAGTGCTCATATTGTTCAGAGCCGTCTCCGCTTGGCTTCCTTAAAGAAGGGTCGTGACACCGTCACTGAGTTCTATAACAAAGCCAAGAAGCTTGTTACTGAGATTACAACAGCTGGACAAACTGTGTCTGATTCCGAGTTTGTGGTCTTTCTCCTGGCTGGCCTTGACTCAGACTATGAGTCCATGGTGACAGCACTTTCCACACAACTCACTCTTCCCTCACCCAACATGGTTCTATCCTATCTCCTCAATCATGAATCTCGGTTGTCCCACCAAACTGCCTCCATTCTATCTACTCCTCAAATGACCATGAACCATACCAGCACCAACTCAAACACATCCCACAACCCAGAACTCCACTATACCAACACCAGGGGAAGAGGAAACTTTCGGGGCAGAGGTAACTACAGAGGACGTGGGAGACCATTTGCACCAGGGTCGTCATCAGGACGCGGTCCCCCAACAACTTTCACAGGCGCTCCTGACACACGGCCTGTCTGTCAAGTGTGTGGAAAACCAGGGCACACTGCCCTCAAATGCTACAACCGTTTCAACCATGCTTTTCAAGCACCTCCACCACCATCTTTTCAAGCACACTACACTGCTGCAGCTCCTCCGGTGCACAACTTTCAGGCTCACTACACCTCTGTTGCACCATGGTACCCGGACACCGCAGCTAGCCACCACTACACACCTGACCTAGCCAACCTTCGCCTTGACCATGTTCCCTACGACGGCACAAAGACAGTCTCACTCGGTGATGGCTCACAAGTTCCAATCCAACATCACGGTTCTTCTTCTCTCTACTCCTCTAATCATTCTTTTCTCCTTACTAAACTGCTTCATACTCCGTCTCTCACCAAAAACTTGCTCTCAGTTCATCAATTTTGTACTGATAATCCCGTGTTTTTTGAGTTTCATCATAATTGTTTTCCCGCTTCCTCAAACGTTTTTTTCCCGTTTCCTCAAACGTTTCCCCGCGTTTTCAAAATGTTGACCGTTTTCAGCCGTTTCAGGGTTTCGACACCCGCTTCAGACCATACGAGAGATTTCCGTGCTACATAATTAACTATGTGTATATTATATTACTAAATTTCTTAATTTAATTTTTCAGTTAAAAAATATCAATTTTCATAAAATTGGAGAAATTTTAAAGACGTAAAACAAATGAGAAATTAATCCTATCCGTAACGATCACAACTCCAGCATATCTTATATTAATCTTAACATCTATAAAATAGGGGTTTCCGGAAATTAATCACACTGAATTAAAATTTTATCATTTGGACGAGTCCAATCTAATTTACCCTAACTCATCCTCTCGGTTTCTATCCTATATCCACTTCATATAGGGGCATGCACGCACACATTCTTGACACATCAATTTTACAATTCTTAGTTTCTTACGGGATCCGATATGCAACATCAATGACCTCATCATAAAACATATACTTCCTCCGTCCCTTAATATAAGACTCGTTTCTATTTTGGGCGTCTCCGAAAATTCTTTTCACTTTTCTAAAATAAACACTATTTTATTTCTCCCAATACATTTTCTCTATCAATTCAACCACTTTATCTTCTCCCAATAACTCTTCTCTCACAATTCTCTCTCATTTCTCCCCATCTAATCATTTTATCCTCTACTTTTACTTTCTCCTTAATTATCGTGAAATTTCGGAAACGGGAACATCATTTGGGGACGGAGGGAGTATCATTTTTTATAAATTAAAGTTTAATATAAAGATTATTATCTTAATTCTGTTGATATCATTTCGTTACTTTAATACAAATAAATTAAAATATATATAAAAAGATCACTATTATAATCTTTTGATATTATTTTTTATTGAACACATATCAATTTAAAAAACTGTAACTCTCGTAAATTCTTTTTTATTTATATAAAATTGATCTAATAATTTATTAAAATAAATATGACTACGTACTTTATTACATTTTTTTATATTATACTTACACAGTTATAATAAATCTATTTTTTTGGAAAATGATATAAACCGGAGTTTCAGACAGTTATGGCACCAGCTGGAACGTGCTCAGTTGAAACTTGTTGCGAGACCCTCAGCTGCTGGTATTCGACGGAAACAGTTGTTGAAGAGTGAGCTTGAGTTGGTAATGGACCAAGAACAAATGTTGTGGTTTCAGAAATCGAGATCGGACTTCTTAACGGAAGGAGACAGAAACACTCGTTACTATCATCTTACTACGATTATTCGCAGGAAACAGAACAAGATTTTATCGCTCCAAAATGAACATGGGGATTGGGTCACTGATATTGAGCAGCTGCAGAAACTTGTTTGTGATTTTTTTTGCTTCTCTGTTCACCGAGGAAAGCAATCTGAATCAGCCAGCGCCACTGCCCAGATTACCGATCACCTTTGCTCCCATGACTGATTCTAATCAGATCTCGCTTGCTGCTCCCTTCGAGTCGTCTGAAATCTGGAATGCACTGAAAGATATGGCTCCATTTAAGTCGCCGTGACCGGATGGTTTTCATGTCGTTTTCTATCAGAAACAGTGGGATATTGTCGGAGATAAAACTACTACTGAAGTCCTAAAATTGCTGAATGACGGGGTGTATACTGCAGGTCTTGGGGATGCACTAATGGTGTTGTTGAGAAAAGTTGATAATCCAGCTAATGCCTCACAACTCAGACCCATATCTCTATTGAATGTGGTTTTCAAGCTCGCCACAAGAGTTATTGTTAACAGACTGAAACCTGTACTCTCCTCTCTGATCCATCCGGCACAAGCAGCGCTCATTCCGGGGCGCCAGATCATAGACAATGTAGTTGTGGTGCAAGAAGTGCTTCATTCACTCAACACATCAACTTCGAATAAGTGGATGATCCTGCAAGTTGATTTAGCAAAGGCGTATGACCGGATTAAGTGGAGTTTCCTTCAGTCCATACTGCGTCAGTCGGGCCTACCTGAGAAATTGATTGAGGTCATTATGTTGTGCCAAACGGAGGGAGTTACCAATGTTTTATGGAATGGATCGACAGGGCGATCCCCTTTCTCCCTACTTGTTTGTTCTTTGTATGGAACGTCTTTCTCATATCATCCAATCGACGGTAAATGAGGGACGTTGGGAACCTATAACTGTAGGTGAAGTGCAGTTGTCTCATTTGTTTTTTGCAGACGATTTGATCTTGTTTGCAAAGGGAGATGCTAGACAGGCCAAGATCATCAAAGAATGCTTGCAGCAGTTTTGTGATGAATCTGGGGAAAAGATTAATTATAGCAAGAGCAGCGTTCTTTTTGCGAAATCAGTGACTCACCCTATGCAGCAAGTTGTAAGTTCGATTCTGAATATTCCGATCTCCTTGGACTTCACAATTGGGAGTGCCAACCGCAATTGGGAAGATGAATTCTGATCGGTATACTTTCCTTCTTGATAAAATCACGCAGCGACTGACCGGGTGGAAAGCTAAGACTTTGTCCTTTGCAGGACGAGTCACCCTCGTGAATTCTGTCCTTACGAGTCTGCCCCTATACACTATGCGGACTCATTTTGTTCCGAGAGGTGTTTGTGACTCGATTGATCAGACAAGACGAGGTCGTTGTCGGCTGTTGTGAAATCACAACAGATCAGTTACAGAACAGCAGGGGCTCGTTTCAAGCGATCAACTACTCATGGAATTCAGCACAATCCTCGACCACAAAGCAGTAACTGGAAAAGGCCACCTGCTGCGTGGATGAAACTGAATACAAATAAGTTGGCCAATGCTTTGGCACAGCTCGCCTTTTCGACGGATCTGAATTTTCATTTATTTACTGTACTTTCTAGTAACTTAGAAACTATTTTTGCGGATGGTTTGGCTTTATCTCTTATTGATTAATAAAATGCAGCAATCGGGTTAAGCCCCACTTTCGAAAAAAAAAGAAAAAAAGAAAGTCGAATATAGGGTTCGTTTGACAATAATTTCCCATCTTCTACCATTCGATCCTTGTAATACAGATCTGAAAGAACCTGAATTAGAGAGAAAGACGAGAAGAAAGAATGGCGTCTCCTGATCCTCCAAACTCACGGAAGTACGGTGTCCCCATCTATGGCTCCTCCTGGCTCCCATCAAGCGTCCTCAGATCTGACTCCGACGACAATAAACCTTCCGACGATGGAGATTCACCTGCTTCGACCGAATCCGATGCTCAAAGCTATGTTGTCTTCGCCGGAGGCGGTGGAGCAGGCCGCAGCGGCATCCCTAACGCACTCCTTCTAGCTCACTTTGATTTCGCTTCCAATTCCATGTCGGATCAGCCTGTAATAACTCTTCTTCCTCCTTCGTTTAATGAAATCGGTTGATTACTAGCTCATCGCCTAATGATTTGAATTGAATTCTCTAATGGATTTAGGTTATGAAGCTTCCGACTGATGAAGATTTGCCTTATAGAATGGCTGTTCATCCTGGAGGCGAAGGGATCATATGCTCATTTCCTAAGAGTTGCAGGTATTTATCTCAAGATCTTCATTAACAAGACAATTTCTGATTCTATGTCAAAGTTTATGTTATTAGGTCTTATCTACTTCTTATCTGAGTGTGGATAGATTAATTCTTAAGCTTTGTAATGCTTGAAGTTCCTGAATAAAATTGTTTACTGGAATTTGTGCTTGAATCTGCATTACAATGCTCGATGAGGCAGGTTCTATAGAAAAAATAGGATGCAGGGAGATGCTATGTCAAAGTTTATGTTATTAGATTAATTCTTGAGCTATGTAATGCTTAATGTTTCTGAACACTATATTTTTGCTGGAATTTGTGCTTGAATCTGCATTACAATGCTCGATGAGACAGGTTCTATAGGAAAAACAGGGTGCAGGGAGATTCTATGTCAAAGTTTATGTTATTAGTCTTAATTCCTTGAGAAGGTCTTATCTACTTGTTATGTCAATGTGGATAGATTAATCCTTTAAGCTTAGCTTATTGTTCCTGAACACAATATTTTTGCTGGAATTTGTGCTTGAATCTGCATTACAATGCTTGATGAGGTCTATAGAAAAAATAGGATGCAGGGAGATGCTATGTCAAAGTTTATGTTATCAGTCTTAATTCTTGGAAAGGTCTTATCTACTTATCATCTCAATGTGGTTAGATTAATTCTTAAGCTTTGTAATGGTTTATGTTCCTGAACAAAATTTGTTTGCTGGAATTTATGGTTGAATCTGGCATTACTATGCTCGATGAGGCAGGGTTCCAATCTCGACTAATTGGATATTATTAACTAGGACATCTGATGCTTATGTACATGCAGATGGTTTGAATGGGACAAGACCACACCTAACGGGGATCACATGATTGGTATAAAAACATCTGAGAAGGAACTTGAACAGTTGGAAGATGTGGGACAACAGCTAGCACTAACGTTCAATGAAGACGGCTCTTTGCTCGCTGTTGGTGGTGAGGTAGGAATCATTCTTAATTGTAAATTATGTTCTTGAGTGTGACTAATGTCAAGCATTTGCTGCATTATGTTTTTCTCTCACCCTTACACATGATTGCATAATTCATTGAGCTGTTTCAATGACGGATATCAAGCTTATAACACAATCTTTGCTCACACTATTTGTCAATGGCTTTCCTTGAGCCGTGTACAGTCCTACCCTTAATATAATTTACATACATTCAAACAAAAAATGAACATAGTATGATGTTGGATTTTTTTTTGCAGTACAGGATGGCTATTTAAGAGTATTCAAGTGGCCTGGCATGGAATTGGTTCTCAGTGAGGAGCGAGCTCATTCCTCAGTGAAGAATTTGGATTTCAGGTAAAATTGAAAATATATTTCATCCATCTTTTCTGTTTCCTCTGGGACCTCCCCCTCATATTAGATGTAATTTTTAATGCAGTGAAGACGGAAAATATTTGGTCTCTGTTGGAAGTGGTGGCCCTTGTAGAGTTTGGCATGTTGATTCACCAGGAGTTGTAACTTCTCTTCCAAAGGAAAACGTAAGAAGTTTTCAGTTAATTATCTTTCTGTAAATCCAGTCTTTTCACGTTCATTACTATTCTCCAATTTTTTTGCATTATATTTCCTTGTGTGATACTGAATGAAAATTTTGACTGCATCCAGGATGAAATGTTTGGCTCTTGCAGCTTTTCTCAAAAGAGTGATGGAAGCCAAGTCTTGTATACCACGACCATGCATGGTATATTTTTCCTTGCACATTTCTGTATAGACAGTCACGAGAATATAACTTAAGGGTATTTCGTGTACTCAGCTTTACTTTATTCACGCAGGTAAAGGCGGTAGTATTGTGCAATGGAATACTACCACCTGGAGAAGGATTAGCTCAAAACTGATTGTCCGTGATCCTATATCTGCCTTCAATGTTTCAAACGATGGAAAGCTTCTTGCAGTGTAATTTCTTTCTCTTTATTTAAATGTATTCTCCTTATGTTTGATATCTGACGGACAAAGGTATTAGCAATTGGAATGTATGTGACCTTTAGCTGAGGTGGGGTAAAATGGATTGTCAGTCTACAGTTTAGAAGGATGTTATTGCCTTGCATGGAGAATAATGGTGGAATTGGATTTGGGAGGATCCTAATTAGTATGTAGCTCCCTTCACAAAATCCGATGTTTGCTCTTACTGTTTCATCAATAATCTAATTATTTTAAATTTATTTTATGTAGTTCTGGATTTAGCATTTTGAATGAACATATACTCATAGTAAACCATCTGGTTTCTACATCTTTTTTGTGGTAGAAGTGAAAGTGATCATATTCCAGTAGAATATAAATGATTTGTATTTATTTTACTAAATCTGTTTGATTGATTCATACTGTAGATATGAATCACATCCTATATTATTTATTGCTCTTTGTATCCAGTAATGTTATTGGACCATTGTCTCAGCCGTCTTACCTTCTAAATATTTTCTGCAGAGGAACTATTCAGGGGGACATTATGGTAATCAATTCAGCTAATATGCGAGTTTGCATGACAGTAAAGAAGGCACATCTTGGCCTTGTAACAACACTGGCTTTCTCAAGTGATTCAAGGTATTTCATATCATCCTATATTCCAATCAGACAATTTTTTGAATCTATAGTAACTTGTGTCGTCTTGAACATAGAGCATTAACTTCAGCATCCATGGATTCAAGTGTTCGAGTAACTATTATAGAGGAAACGAAGAATGAAGGTACGTTTTCTCTACCATAAACATGGCATTCAAGTGTTCGAAGATTAGTACACTTCTAATGGTTTTTAGTGTGGCTATAATGCAGGGCCAAATTACTGGCTCATTCTATTTATGGTGTTACTTGCGCTTATCGTCTACTTGATCAAGACCCGAGATTTACTTCCTAAGACTGATGCTTGATGTGGAGTATCAGATTTGTATCAACTTGCTGTTACACATTACCATATCTATTCATAAAAGGTCTGCATCATCACAACAAAAAATGCACTGTCTTCTGTAGAAATATGAGAGTATTTTGTATTTAGTGTCATTGAACTTTATTTATATGATCATTGCTATGGACCAAACCAAAAAATCAGATTCATTTCTGAGTCATTCATGGATTTTTATAATGAACTTTGATTGATTACTCATCCCTAAAATTGCGGTTTTATTTGAAAATAAAATGATGTTGGTATGTCCGTGATTATGAACAGCTGAAGATGAGACAAAGACAACCGTGCAGTGCAGCAGACGAGTTTGGTGGACCAAGAATTATACACCCTCTTGACTTTTCAGTGATGTGGTCCAAGAAAATTTTGTTGCTAAGCATAATTTCAACAACAATCGAGCTAGAAAATATGTACTTTCAGCTAAGAAAATCCAATCTATACGGTAAAAATTCAGGAAAAAATTATTTCAAATTTGGGAATGGTGAAGTTAGGCTGAACAACTGATTTATGCCTTTGATTTTATAACTTAGCTTATTTTGCAATTTCAGCTACTACCTTATGTTTTGAAGTTACCGTACAGGCTGTGAATAAATACAAAAAGTATAGGACACAAACTAGACCCGACAAACGGGTCGGTTCAGGTCATTCCAACTCAGATAAAATACGAATTTTGGTAAAGCGAATCCAAAAATCTTTTGAATCAGCCTGGTTCAAGTCGACTCAACGAGTTATAATAAAATATTTATATATGTGAAAAATGGATTACTCAACATATCTCAGAACTTTCAGATAAGTTCAGATTTGATCAACGATAGTGGATTCTTCTAAGTTTCGATTTCATAACCTCTCAAGTTATACCAAATCTAAATTTTTACGAAAACTAAAAATAGAGATATGAAGGATGATATTGCTGGCAAAAGGGCGCACTAATTACTATTGTCATGTTATAGATCCCCTCATTATGAAGTATTCATTAAGTCAACGCTTCTGTTTATCACTTTCCTCACATGGGCCCACCAATATCTCCACCTATTTATTTTTTAACTCTTAAAAATAAAAACTCAATCTGAAAGTGTAGCTCATTTGACCTGATCACCAGCACTGATCCCACTACCCTTTTCTTTTTTTTCCCAGCATCTAAAGTCAACCCTCCACCTTGAATTAAAATCACAAACTCACTTCTTCATTCGACCTTTTCAGTGTTGTTCTTCACCAAAAAAACTCTCTCTTTATACCTTCAAACTTCATCCATGGAGAATCTTCCTTCTGGGTATCGCCCCAACGTCGGAATTTGCCTCATCAACTCCGACAATCAGGTTCCTTTTCTTTCAGTTTTTTAGTTGATTGAGTAATTTACGATTAAGGGTTTGATTCAATTGTACTTAATTCCATGAAAGTCCAATCCTTTGGATCTATAATGAAATAGTTAATTGGATGCTTATAAGGAAGTTTCAGTTCTTTCCATTTCTGTATCCAACTTAGATTGCTCTGCTTGGTTTTAGGTTTTTGTGGCTTCAAGGTTAAATGTCCCAGGAGCATGGCAGATGCCACAGGTGAGACTAAACTGTTTGTTTGTTTTTCTTATGTTCTTGGTGGATGTTAATCTTGATCATAGTTCTTTATGCTGATGTTATATAAAGTTACTGAAAAGAGATGTGAGATTGTGTTATGTTTAGTCTGTACTATCTTATCATTAGTCATACACTTTTTTATGTGCACTTAGTGATGTACAATTTCTTAATGTTGTGATCCACAGGGTGGTATTGAGGAAGGCGAAGAGCCTTTAGCGGCTGCAATTAGAGAATTGCGTGAAGAAACCGGTATTACTTCTGCTGATGTCGTTTCTGAGGTTCGTATGAAAAACTCTTACTTAGCCTCGTTTGGTTCATACTCTACTTTCATTTTCTTCCTGTGTTTGGGTCAATAAAAAAACACATGAAGTTGATTCCTCCAATCATGGAATTGTTCTTACTTGTTCTAGTAGTTAAGTTTAACTTCCTATGTTTTTAACTAATAATTTTTTTAATTTCTATATTAGTGCAATTTGCATCAATTTAAACCAAACATATTTCTCATATTGTGGTAATTTACAATTCCTCAGAAGTAGGTAAATTCCCACGTTAAACCAAACGAGGGCTTATTTACCCAAATATGCCTATATCAGAAATTGCTGATCAGGAGTTACTGCATTCATCACCCTTATTTGCTCATTTAGCTTTCAGTTCTTCAAATCTTATACTGTCATGGATCTGCAGTTAAATATAAGTTAGTAATGTCTAAATATGATCCATGAAACTGTAAAAAATGCAGGTTCCAAACTGGTTAACTTATGATTTTCCGCCACCAGTGAAGGCTAAGGTTAATCGTCTATGGGGAGGCGGTCCATGGCACGGTCAGGCACAAAAATGGTTGGCTTTCTTCTATGTTAATTGTTTTTGTTATGTTTTTTATGTCGATTTGTCCAACAACCGAGTTTACGTTTTATTAGGTTTCTTATGAGCTTCAAAGGAGACGACAACGAAGTGAATCTTGCAAATGGAGAAGCTGATGCTGAATTCTCCGAGTGGAAGTGGGAAAACGCTGAAAATGTTATTGAGCAGGTACATAAATCCTAAAAATCTCTCTTTGCTTCTATATTTTCTCTAAACAAACTACAGTTTTAACTATTCCTTGATGATCATAACAGGCAGTCGACTACAAAAGGCCGGTGTACGAACAAGTGATGACCGCCTTCAAGCCTCACCTCAGTGAAATCGGAAAATCCGCAAAGTGCAAATCTTCAAAATGGTGAAAGGATGCTTAACTACTTCTCCTAGATTATTTTTACTGTTGTAAAATCTCAGTTTTTTTAATCTATAGATGAACATTGTAGCCCCTTTCTTCTTGCCTTGACAATCCAATCAAGGGATCAAAATCATGTTTGTTAGGCGCAAATGCACAATATATGTAAGAGTGTAAATCAATATGCTATCCGGTTGCAATTTGTTTGGTATTTTTTATGTCACATTTGGTATGTGTTTTTAAATTTTTTTATAAGTGGGTAAAATTTTCCGTGAGAAACTTGACTTTAGTGTCAAGAAAACTTCTTGTTAGTGATTGATTATTCTATATTTTATATAGGAAAGTATCCATATATGCAGATATTATCTTCTAGAGTATCTTTTTTTTGGTGAAAAATATCTGTTTGTATACAATTCTATCATATAAAGAGTCTTTCTTTCTTCTGCTCTTCCAACCAACTCTCGTCAATGGAGAAACTCAACAAGATGGTGATCGAACTGGCGAATGAACAGGAGAAACAACCATTATCTTCTTACCAACTTGGCCTCATTAATCAAGGACTCAAACAAGAGTTTCCACTTGGGATTCACACTCCCATCCATCCACCTTATGCCTTTGTAATCTCTCTGTAATTTTTACTGTTTTAACTCTAAAGTAGATACTTTTTTTGTGAAATTTCTCTGTTTTTGTTGGTTTAGATGATCGAGGAGGCAATAAAAGGTCTAGAACAAGAAGGCGGATCGGACGAGGGTTCTATTTCGGAGTATATAAAGGGAGAATTTAAGGATTTGCCATGGGCTCACATGTATGTATTAAAGATTATATGTTAATATTATATTACTTCCTTATTTGTAGATATCTTCCTTGTAATTGGTATATATATGTTCTTGAGAGGCTAATGAGAACATCACAATATTTTTCCATATCTCTTTGTTTCATGGTATCGGAGCAGGTTACGCTATAACCCTATTTTTTTTCAAAACCCTAACCCTAATTTCACCCGCTACCCCTCCACCACCTTACCATCACCGCCGCCGGCCATCTACTCTCTTTCGTTGTCGTCCTCCATGGTCGATCCGAAGGAACAGTCCGGTATGTTTGATGATTCGTTTACCGGAGCGCATCTGTCTACTGCGTCTCCATTTTATCCACCTAAATCGACTTGTACCCCTTATGGTCAGTCTGATTTTGATATATCTAAGTGTTCTCACTTGGTTTGTTATTCCGATGGACTCGGATCTAAGTTTCATGGGAGTACAGACCTTTCAGAATTCAGCATCGGCGATTCGGATATGTCTACTTCGCGAATCCGTGGGCGCGGCCCCGTAATCCGCGGGCACGACCCTGTCTTCCGCGATCGTGGTTTTGCCTCTGCAGCTGTTGCTGCTGTTTGTTCAAGTATTTATTCTCATGTTCGTTTCGAACCAAATCAACAGGACCGTAAAATTATAGGGTCTGCTTTCAGTGGTGATCAATGGAACACTGTAGTCGCCATGTTTCGGTCCATGCCTGACCACTCTTCTGGTATGTCTTTTACTTGGATTTTGGATACAGGTGCTTCATTCCATATGACAGGTAATAGATCTCTTCTTCGGGATATTATTCCCGCATCTCCGGTTTCCATTAAGTTACCGGATAATCGTTATGCTGCAGCCACCGAGGAAGGCACTTTGACATTGTCTGATATTTCTCTAAGTCGTGTGTTATATAATCCTCAACTAGACTGCAATCTTATTTCTTTTGCTCAGCTTCTTCAAGAGAAGAAGTATTTGGCTCTGCTTACTGACAGGATGTGTGTGATTCAGGATAGCATTTCGAGGACGGTGATTGGAGTGGGTGAGCAAAGGGGGGTGTCTATTGGCTTCACACGTTGAAGTCGAGCGCTCGTGCCTGCCATTCCGCAACTACGTCTTCCGCGTCTTTATGTCTTTGGCATAAAAGAATGGGTCATCCGTCTTTTTCTGTTCTGTCTTTAATTCCTGCAGTAGGCCGCTTTGCAATAAAAGATATTAATGTTGATCCGTGTGATGTCTGTTTCAAGGCGAAACAAGTTCGAAACAGTTTTCCTTTGAGTTCTACTAAAGCTGATGGCATCTTTGATTTGATTCATTGTAATGTCTGGGGACCTTATAGTACTCCTGCTACTACGGGTGCCAGGTATTTTCTGACTATTGTTGATGATCATTCGAGAGCAGTATGGACCTTTCTTATGACTCAAAAGTCTGAGGTTGCAGGTTTGTTTCACAAGTTTTGTGCTATGGTAAGAACGCAATTTCAGAAAGTCATTAAGCGTTTTCATTCAGACAATGGCACTGAGTTCTTGTGTTTGAAATCATTCTTTGATGCTCAAGGAATATTGTTTGAGACTTCTTGTCCTTATACTCCACAACAGAATGGGAGAGTGGAGAGAAAACATCGTCACATACTTAATGTGGCTTGTGCACTACGGTTTCAAGGCTCTTTACCTTTGGAATATTGGGGTCAATGTGTCCTTACAGCTGCACATCTCATCAACCGTACACCCAAGCCTTTACTAGGGAACAAGACCCCTTATAAAGTCTTGTATCAGCGGGAACCAAAGTTTTCCCATTTACGGGTTTTCGGTTGTCTTTGCTTTGCTTCACAGATTCCACGTGCACATGACAAATTTGCTTCGCGTAGTCGCAAATGCATCTTCTTAGGCTATCCTATTGGCCAATCAGGTTGGAAGCTATATGATCTCGAAACTGATCAAATCTTTGTTTCACGGGACGTCGTATTTTGTGAGTTTGTTTTTCCCTATGCAGAACCCAAGGTTCCTTCATCTTCCTCTCCTACTCCCGTCCATCCTGCGTTTTATGAGGATGATAGTACACAGACGACAGAACCGCGACCACGGGAAACGAGCCGCGATCGCGACTTGACAACAAAAATCGAGGTTCAGTCAGAGACAGAACCGCGACCACGTCCATCAGAGACAGAACCGCGACTGCGGGCAGAAAGCCGCGACCGCGGCATCACATCAGCGCCAGAACCGCGACCGCGGGAAGAAAACCTTCTGACAGTCATATTCCTTTTGACGACAGGGGGAGTTCAGAAGTAATTGACTCCACTCTTAGATGTTCTTCTCGTGCCAAGCAACCATCTGTTCTGCTCAGAGATTACGTCTGCAATACTGTTTACGGCTCAATATCTACACCCCCCCTTTGCATCTTCACTCACTCTGTCACCGTCCTCAGGTACTCCTTATCCTATTGTTGCGTTTGTTTCTTGTGCTAAGTTTTCTACTTCACATGCACAGTTCCTAGCAACCATTACAGCAAGTGTTGAACCTACTCGGTTCTCAGAGGCAGTTCAGCATGCCCCGTGGCGGGATACAATGAAGAGTGAGCTTGATGCACTTGAGCGGAATGGCACTTGGATTCTTTCTGACTTGCCTGAAGGCAAGAAGGCTATCGGGTGCAAATGGGTGTACAAGATTAAGTATCGGGCTAATGGCGAGATCGAACGCTATAAGGCTCGCTTGGTGGTTCTAGGGAACCGACAAGTTGAAGGGATCGACTTCACTGAAACTTTTGCTCCTGTAGCAAAGATGGTCACTGTTCGTGTCTTTCTCTCAGTTGCTGCTATTAGAGGATGGGATTTGCATCAGATGGATGTTCACAATGCATTTCTCCATGGTGATCTAAATGAGGAGGTCTATATGTTTCCACCGCTAGGATATGTCGACTCTTTTGCAAAGAAAGTCTGCAAACTGCAGAAATCTTTATATGGTCTGAAACAAGCACCTCGCAATTGGTTCTCCAAGCTTGCTTCGGCACTTCGTACCTTTGGTTTTCAGCAGAGCATGGCTGATTATTCTTTATTCTCGCTATCTCGAGGTGATTTTGTTGTCCATGTCTTAGTTTATGTGGATGATCTTATTATTGCTGGTAATACTTCTAGTGGCATTGATAGTGTCAAGGCTTATCTCAGTCGTTGTTTTTACATGAAAGATTTGGGGCGTCTCAAGTATTTTCTTGGACTTGAGATTGCTCGCAATTCCTCTAGTATTCTTATCTCTCAGCACAAGTATGCTCTTGAAATCTTAGCTAAAGCAGGACTTCTTGGTTGCAAGCCATGTGAGTTTCCTATGGACTCTCATCACCAGTTGGGCAAGATTAATGGCCCTTCTTTGGAGGACCCTGAACGGTATCGACGACTAGTTGGCCGCCTTATCTATTTGACTATTACTAGACCTGAGCTTTGCTATTCTGTGCATGTCTTGTCACAGTTTATGCAACATCCGTTACTTGACCATTGGTAGGTTGCCTTACGTGTTTTGAGGTACCTGAAGGGACACCCTGGACAAGGTCTTCAACTCTCTTCTTCTAGCTCTCTTAGTCTGTCAGCTTTCTGTGATTCTGATTGGGCTACTTGTCCCACCACTAGGCGCTCCATCAGTGGTTATTTCATCAAACTTAGGGATTCCCCAGTCTCTTGGAAAACGAAGAAGCAAGCTACTGTATCTCGATCATCTGTTGAAGCCGAATATCGTGCCATGGCTGGTACCTGCAGCGAGATCACTTGGTTGAGGTATCTCCTTTCATCTTTAGGAGTTGATCATACGAACCCTGTTCTCTTATTTTGTGATAGTCAGGTTGCTTTGCATATTGCTGCCAACCCCGTGTTTCATGAGCGCACGAAACACATTGAGATTGATTGTCATTATGTTCGTGATATGATTGTTGCTGGTCTAGTAGCTACTGCTTATATTTCGACGACTCAGCAACCTGCAGACATCTTCACCAAAGCTCTTGGTGAAAAGCCATTTCAGTTTCTTTTGTCCAAGTTGGGCATTGTTGATCCCCATGCTCCAACTTGAGGGGGAGTATTAGAGATTATATGTTAATATTATATTACTTCCTTATTTGTAGATATCCTCCTTGTAATTGGTATATATATGCCCTTGAGAGGCTAATGAGAACATCACCATATTTTCCCATATCTCTTTGTTTCAGCTAAAGCAACAGTTGGAGATGGTTTGTGATGATGGTGTTGTTGTGTTGAATGCTAATGGACGGTACTCAATTCCGGAGTTGGTTGAAGAAAAGGAATCCAAATCGGTTAAATCGAAAAGCGTGAAGCCTAAGAAGGAGTTGGTTGAAGTTGAAGTAGTAAAAAAGAAGAAGAAGGGAAGAAGAAGAGTTGTGAGGAAGTGAAAGTTGATTTTGTGATAGTTAATCTGGTGATCATAGATTTCAGTATGAGCATTAGGTTTTGGTGTTCTTACCTACCGTTATTTAGGTTTTAGCACATTATGTTATAGTATTTGGGATTAGCAAGGTAAGGTATCTGATGAGGCAAGCTGTAGGTGCCTATTAAAGAAATCCCCAAAATACTAAGTATAGTAAGTAAGAGCCGAGTCCACAAGAAATCGCGTTCAATTTCTATGCAAGAAAGCAACTTTATCAATAAAAGAACACAAAGGGGGTTTGGATTTGGTTATTGATTTATTCAAGTTCATTTAGTTCCAAGGATGTTTCTATTCTAATCTTATGTATATCAACATGTCAATCGGTTTTGTTAACACTTCACAACCGCAAAGCATAAATTATACAATCAATTCTCTTCATACTTAACAATAAGCTATCTATTCATACAAATTATGAATTCTACTCTGATAAGGAATTCCACCGTGTATTCCTAAATCTAGCAAATAATGAATCCAACAAACAACTAGTGATAAAGAATTCCAACATCTATTCCTATCTTAGTAAAGTCTGCAGATTCAATTAAGATAAGCACAAAAGAATCAGTACAATCCAAAGAATTAGAACAAAAGAAGATTTCACAACCAAATCAATCGAAGGCTTCTTGTCAGGTAAAACAATGAAGTTTAGTTCTTGTTCATGGTTTATGCATGAGTAAAAACTTGAAAAGTAGAGTGTCTTCACATTCAATTAAGTTAAGCACAAGAGAATCAATACAATACAAGAATTAGAACAAGAAAGAAGATTACACAACCAAGTCAATCGAAAGCTTCAATCGTGAGGCAAAACAATGAAGTTTAGTTCTTGCTCATGATTTATGAGTAAAAGTATATAAATCTAATCTAAAATGGAGTTGGATCAGGTACGAATGAGTTTTTCTACGAATATACAAATACATGCACACATCTTCTACATTCACATTCACACTCCTTCAAATTCACATGAACATGCTTGTGTGCATGTATTTATGTTTGTATATGCATGTATTTATGTCTGTGTTAGGGCTGAGCAATCGGATTATCCGATCCGATCCGATCCGGTAAGCCGGATATCCGCTAAAATTTTTTCCACAAAACCCCGATCCGTATCCGGTCCGTTTTGGAGCGGATATCCGGTAAATATTGTCCGGATCGGATCGGATATTTGACTCGGATATCCGAATTATCCGATTTCTAGCAGGTATATGAAAATTAAATTAAACTTTTTATTTTTATTTTTATTAAAATTCACAAAATATAAAATAAATGTTAAATATATAATTATATATATTATATAGAGGAATTAAGATGTGAAAATTAATATATTTGATTCATTTAGCAAATCAACAATTTAAATAAGCAATTAAAAATTAAATTTTGAGAACAACAATAAAACTTATGTTATATACAAGAGAATTTTTGTGTTGAGAGAATATATCCTATTGTTTAAAAATGTATAAAAATAATTATTGAATCATCTACACTTATAAAAGTATATTATAGTTCTATAAAAATATATTTATATATTAAAATAATAGTACCGGATATTTTCGGATATCCGTAAGCTAAATATCCCGATCCGTATCCGGTCCAAATATCCGGAAAATTTGCCCGGATCGGACCGGATTCGGATAAAACTTAATCGGATATTTTCGGATGCGGATTTTTAAGGATCGGATCGGCGGATTATCGGATCGGATCGGCCGGATTGGATATTTTTGCTCACCCCTAGTCTGTGTGCATGCTTGTGTGCATGTCAATGTGAATACGAGATCGTTTCATCGCTTTATTTGAATAAGGTTTGTAATAGGATTGGACTAAGACATATGTAGTCTATGAATTTGAATCAAGTTTTCCGCTATTTTATTTAATAACTACGTTGTTGGTTTTATTATGCTTCCTCATTGTAAACTCTTTTGGTTATGAAATGAATATTTTAGATTATTCGATTTATTTTATATTTATGATATACATGATAAGCCTTGGGTGTCTTTGGACGGTTAAGTCCGGGGTCATTGGCGGTAAATATTTCCAAGTGGTTTTGGGGGTGCTACACTTGAGACTTCTAGTTATGTTTTGAGCGTATGTTAGTCAGTTCATTTTGCGGATCACATTTCCCTCATCGATTTTTACATGTTTCAGACGTATGTCTTTTGAGATTCTCCTTGAAGGGCTTGCACGTGTTGGTTGTCATTTGAGATTCTCTTTCAGCAGGTTGTTAATATATAGATAATGATTTTAAAATATCACTAATTAGTAATTATACCTTTCAGATTCCGTTAATAATCAATATGTTAAAATTTATTTAATGAATTTATCAAGAACTTCTATTTTTTAATTAAAAGTTTCTATATAAATACAAATGTGAAAATAATATCAAAATATATAAATATAAACAAAAGTAAACAGGTTAGGCTTGCACGAAGCGCGGGAAATAACCCAGTGGTTAAATGAAAAAGATTTAGTTGATCTTGAATTGATAGAATTGGTACTCGAATCTACTCAAATCTTGGCACAAACAGAAAGTAAAGAACTTATCGAGGTTCAAACTCAGCCTATTCCCCGTGGCCTCAAGATTGGAAGCCAAATCCACTAAGTAAGACAAAGCGTTTACAAGAGAGCATTACACCGAGGATCTCAGAACAAGTTCATGCAACTCAGAACAAGAGTAAAGCAAAGGTAAAGGAAACTCCCTAGATCTGTTGCCAACAAGAAAGTCACTCGCAAGCCCGATGAGCATCCGGGGATCTCCAAGACAACCTTCAGGGAAAGCTAGCTCCAACAAGACCACCGTCTTCCTGGAAACACCAGAAGCAAGGCTTGCTTCTTCAGTGAATCAGATCAACAAACCACCGTCGAAGATCTGGCCAAAAACTCTCAACAAGAAACCCTAGAACTCTCGCTCTCTTTCTCTGCAGAAGTGGAACAACAACATAAATAGTGCCAGAGGAGAGAGAATATCACAAGTATATATACCAGCCTTTTAGGTCTCACGTGGAGCCCCGGATTCCCTCAAACCGGGTCGGGCAATACTTTCGGGCATTAGATCACTAATGGGCTAACTTCTGTAATATGGACCAAAGCCCAAATACTATAACCTTACCCTATGTTCTATACATGAACTTATTACATACAGATCCAATAATCTATGGGTTGATCCACAATAGGGAATCACCCATTACATATGCCCTCCTGATTTGCTATGTCTTACAATACCTAACTCAAGCTGTAGAACACAACCCTTTACTGAGAGAGGAGTGGTTTTGAAGCTTTCCTACCATCGTCGGCCAATCCTTCCTGCTAGTCATCAAGGAACATCCCAAATATGCAAGAAGTCCCTGCATAATGAAAACTTATCAACAGTCACAATCTTAGTTCCAAAATCAGCAGGATTAAGGTCACCCTTAATTTTCATCACAATGATTTGTTCCTTCTCCATAAGATCCCTAATAAAATGATGTCTAATGTCTATGTGTTTCGATCTCTCATGATACATAGGATCTTTGCATAGATATAAAGCACTCTGACTATCAGTATGTAAAATAGGAACATAGGTCATTCTCTGAATCTCATTCAACAAACCAGTCAATCAAATTGCTTCTTTAGCTGCCTCAGCAGCAACTATATACTCAGCCTCAGTGGAAGATAAGGCAACCACTGACTGTTTCTGTGCTTTCCAAGAGAGTTGCCTGCCCAAGTGTAATAGTAAGAAGTAACAGACTTTCTGTTATCCTTATTATTACCATTATTAGAATCAACAAAACCAAGTAACTGTCTTCTCTTATCATGATCAGAATAAACCAAACCTAAATTTTTGGTTCCGCAAATATATCTTAGAGTACATTTCATAGCAATCCAGTGAACATTACCAGTATTTGACATGAACCTATTCAACACACTAATAGCAAAAGCTAAATCAGGTCTAGTGCAAATCATAGCATACATCACTGACCCAACAACAACATCATAAGGAATTTTAGACATAGCACTTCTCTCAATCTGGTTTTTAGGACAACCAGTACTCTTGAGTTCTAAGTGCCCTCCTAAAGGTATAGATGTAGGATTAGTGTTATCCATATTGAACCTATCTAACACCTTTTGAATATAATCTTTTTGAGACAACCACATGAGCTTCTTCTTCCTATCTCTTTTAATTCTAACTCCTAGAATCATCTGAGTTGGGCCTAAGTCTTTCATGTCAAAATGCAGTTTCAAATCTCTTTTTACTCCAGAAATCAAGACTTTAGAACTACACATTAACAAGATATCATCCACATATAGTAATACATACAAAGCAGATTCAGATTTAACATTTTTGAAATACCAAAAAGTATCATAACTACTTCTGGTGAAACCAAGTTTCTTCATACAAGCATCAAACTTCAAATTCCATTGCCTAGGAGATTGTTTTAAACCATAGATGGATTTATTAAGTAAGCAAGCATGATCATGATTATTTTCACCAGTAAAGCCTTTAGGTTGCCTCATGTAAATAGTTTCAACAAGGTCACCATGTAAGAAAGCAGTTTTTACATTCATTTGTTCTAATTCCCAGTAAAAAACATTACACATAGCAAGAAGTAATCTCATAGTTTTGTTTTTAACCACAAAAGCAAAGATGTCATTATAGTCAATTCCTTCTCTTTGGGTAAACCCTTTAGCCACAAGCCTAGCCTTGAACCTAGGTGGGTCATTAGGGCTATTCCCTTCCTTTATTTCATAGATCCACTTGCACTCAATGAGTTTAGCATTCTCAGGTTTAGAAACAAGAGTCCAGGTGTTATTAACTTTCATGGATTCTATTTCTTCACTCATAACACTTAACCATTTCTTAGAATCTAAACACTTAATGGCTTTTCATAAGTATAAGGAGTGTAAGTGGGTTTTTTAAGCACATCAACAGTTATAAAGGAATAATCAATAACACCAATATGAACTGCAGCAGTCACAAACTCAACAATATTAGAAGAAAACTTCTTACTAGGTATTCTCATCCTAGGTGTTCTATCTCTGGTTAACTAATAATAATCAAGATTATTATCAGTTACATGATGTTCTACACTACTGGAAGAACTAGCAACAATAGTTTAAACATTATTAGTAAGAGGGAGATGAGAAGTTTCTTCCCTGTTTCCTTCCCCTAATTGTTGTGAGTTTTGAGCTCCTTGCACAAGTTCCACAGAAGACTCGTCTTGATCTCATGAGGATTCAGTTAACCTGGCATCACTGCTTGCTTCTCCTTGACTCATGGAGAGATGTCCAAGATCAAATTCTTCTTCTTCTGGGAGAGGATTCTGATCTGGAGCATAGAAGTTTCTGTTGGGGATTGAGTCTTCACCCTCTTCTTCTGAGTTAGTACCTGTCTTCTCAGTAGCAGCTGTTAGAATATTCTTAAAATTAAACTCATTTTCATTAAAAGTTACACTTCTGGAGACTATCACTTTATAGTTCCCAGGTTGGACAAGAAGTAACTTATAACCCTTAACACCCTCAGGATATCCCAGCATAATACATTTTTGAGCTCTAGGTTTCAATTTTCCTTGAGAGATCTGTGAATAGGCAGTACAACCAAATGGTCTTAAGTGACTTAAGTTTGGTTGTTTGCTTGTCCACAACTCTTGAGGAGTTTTGAAATTTATGACAGATGAGGGAGATCTGTTGATAAGGTATGCAACAGTATTAACAGCTTCTCCCCATAAGGTGTGTTTTATACCTGAGCTAACTAGCATGCACCTAGCCTTTTCAAGTAGGGTTCTATTCATTCTTTCAAGTGTACCATTTTGTTGGGGAGTACCAGGCACAGTTAAGTGTCTTTTAATCTCATTCTTAAGACAATACTCATTAAACTCATTATTGCAAAATTCTAAACCATTATCAGTTCTTAGACATTTGAGTTTCTTGTCAGTTTGGTTTTCTACTATATTTTTCCAATTTAAGAAAGCATTAAAGGCCTCATCTTTGGTTCTAAGCAGATAAATCCAAACTTTCCTAGAATAATGATCTATGAAGGATATAAAATACCTCTTACCTCCAACTGCACTTACATGTGTTGGTCCCCAAAGATCTGAGTGAACATACTCAAGGGGGGCTTTAGCTACATACACAGACTTAGAGAAAGAATCATTAGTCTTTTTTCCATAGATACAATCTTCACAGAAACTCAAGTTTACAGGTTTCTTATCAATCAAACCATGTCTAAACAGATAATCCAGGCCTTTGTTTCGTATATGGCCTAACCTATTATGCCACATTTTAGTTTGATCAAGAGTTAAATTGTTCTCAATTTTGTAGAGATTTAATTCAGGTGAAGTTATAACATGATATAGCCCACGTTTCTTAACTCCCTTAATAATAGTAGTCCCATTCTTGATGACTTCTCTTATACCATTATGAGTGACAATTTGACACTTAAGATCATCAAAGGCGGATTTAGATAAAAGGTTTCTTCTAAGTTCTGGAACCCATCTCACATTTTGTAAGACTCTAACCTTACCATCATGCATACAAAGAGGAACATTTCTCACCCCTTTAATAGCCAAAGAACTATGATCTCCTAACATAACTTTCCCACCATTGAACTCAATCAAAGAACTAAAGAAAGACTTATTAGGAGTAGCATGCATGGTACATCCAGAATCAAGAATCCAATCATCATCAATAGAAGAGTCAGAACACATAATGAGTTCACAGTCATAGTAATCATTAGACTCAAGTAATGAAGCAGAATTTTCATTTTCATTTTTACTAGAGTCAGCTTTCTTCTTTTTATGACAATCCTTAATGAAGTGTCCTATCTTGTTGCAATAGAAGCATTTTTTCTTCTTATCATTTTCATTTCTAGAATTAAAGGACTCAAACTTTTTATCCTTTTTCTGAATGAACTTCTTTTTAGCCTTGCCATTAGCCATAAGGGCTTCAGCATTAACCTCAGGTTTCCTCTCATAATTTTTGGTGTTAAACACTTTTAAGGTCTCATTCTTTTGAGTAATAGATTCTATGATCTTAGCTTTGGTTAAAGTCTCAGTCTCATATTGAATAACATCCTTAAAGTTATCAAATTGAGCAGGCAAAGCATTAAAGAGTAAAACAGATTGATGTGTTTCCTCTATTTTACCATCACATCTCTCTAAATCATGTGTCATCCTAAGGAACTTATCTAGATTATCATTCAGAGTCAGATTAGTATCCATTTTGAATGTAAACAATCTGCACATAAGAGAAATCCTAGATGGCATGGATTTAGTAAGGTAAAGTGCCTCAAGGGCATCCCAAAGGGACTTAGCAGTAGTGAATTTTACCACTTGTCGAGTCACATCATCAGATAGCCTGATCAAGAACTCAGAGTGAGATTTCTCATCCATTTCCAGCCTCCTAGCTGATGCGGGGATAAGCCACAGTTGTCCGATCTAGACACCAAACCTCGAACAGAAACTCGAACAAAGAAGATAGGCGGAATTAGAATGACATGAAAGAAGGATAAGTCGAATGATAGGCCAATTGGAATCAAATCAAACAACGATAAAACCCTTGAACTTAGGAACAAGAACTTTACCGAATGATGAAGAAACCCCAATGGATTACAACCAAACACAATGGCTATGGTAGGCCAAGACACCTGGAAGATGCTCTAGCACCAACCTTATGGAAGAGATTGACACACACAAGTACAACTAGGGCGAGTTCAACAACAATGCACACAGGGCACTCTACTCACAAAAGCTCTCTTTTGGGAGGAAAAACGATAAACGTTGTATTCAATATCAAAGTCTGGGAACCTAAAACAATAACTAGGGCAAACCTTATATAGAGTAAATAAGGTGGCCAATTAAAAGAAATAAAGTAATTAAAAGTATTTCCTAAAATAACAAAACCAATGGAAAGAAATAAATCCTGAAAACGGCGCCCGCGGCTGTGCGGAAAAACGCACAGTCCATGCGTTGCTCTCGAAGCAGGTAATTAAATGATTTAATCCAGAATCCGCGGGCGCGGATTGGGATCCGCGGTCGCGGATTTGGAGCCATGTCGCCGACATCTCGTTTTTGAAACGACTCGTTCTCTCTCGTCTGAGATCAAAATTGAGTGATTCCAAATCCCAGAGTTTCGTCTTGAAGTCTAGTTTATTTCCTCTTCAATACTTGACTTCTGATCTTGACTCGAACCAGATCTCTACGAGCTTGAATGGATACAATACGAGCTCTGGCTACTATCAATGACTTCAATGATGGCTCATAGCGATCTTTAGCCCTTGCTCCAGTGGTTAGCACCTCTCTAAATTTAGGACGATGCATCCTTGATGATAGCTCAGATGCTCCCGCATCACTAGCTGCAGAGGTCTCAGCAGTGTAGTCCTCCTTGATGGCCTTATTGCACTTCTCTTTGATCAAGATGGCTTTCATTTTGACTTGCCACATTGCAAAGCCACTTGTCCCATCGAAGGGCTTCATCCTTACATTATTCTCTGACATTGTACACAGAGCCACACAGAGAACCCTAGAAATGTCAATCTAATCACACAAGATCAGGAAAGACACGGAAATTAGGGCAGCCTGGCTCTGATACCAATTTGATAGAATTGGTACTCGAATCTACTCAAATCTTGGCACGAACAGAATGTAAAGAACACGATTATTTGTTATCGAGGTTCGGACTCAGCCTATTCCTCGTGGCCTCAAGATTGGAAGCTAAATCCACTAAGTAAGACAAAGCGTTTACAAGAGAGCATTACACAGAGAATCTCAGAACAAGTTCATGCAACTCAGAACAAGAGTAAAGTAAAGGTAAAGGAAACACCCTAGATCTGTAGCCAACAAGAAAGTCACTCGCGAGCCCGATGAGCATCCGGGGATCTCCAAGACAACCTTCAGGGAAAACTAGCTCCAACAAGACCACCGTCTTCCTGGAAACACCAGAAGCAAGGCTTGCTTCTTCAGTGAATCAGATCAACGAACCGTCGAAGATCTGGGCAAAAACTCTCAACAAGAAACCCTAGAACTCTCGCTCTCTTTTTCTGCAAAAGTGGAACAACAACATGAATAGTGCCAGAGGAGAGAGAAGATCACAAGTATATATACCAGCCTTCTAGGTCTCACGCGGAGCCTCGGATTCCCTCAAACCGGGTCGGACAACACTTCCGGACATCAAATCACTAATGGGCTAACTTCTGTAGTATGGACGAAAGCCCAAATACTATAACCTTACCCTATCTTCTATACATGAACTTATTACATACAAATCCAATAACCTATGGGTTGATCTGGAAATCATCCATTACATGAATTAAATGAAAAAGATTTGGTTGATCTTGTAATTAAATGAAAAAGATTTAGTTGATCTCTATAAATAATGCCAGTATCCTGCAGAAATGGATATATGCAGAACACATTCGGAAAAACAAAATCTTGTACACTTAAGCATGAAGTTCAATCAACATCCATCATCTTGTTGCTAATCTGCATACTTGGTAAGTACTATACTGGCACATATAAATGTTTAATGCCAACACTATAATACCAACACTATAACTAGTTATATATTCTTTCAAAGTTGTAAAATGCAGGAAGCATGTACCACAACGTGGACGCAAGAACATTGGTAATATGTTCTGTAAAACTTATAGTGGGAATATGTCACTGTTGGAGCCCTGAAATTGTAGTCTCACGACACAACACCTCGCGAGACATAGAGAGTCAAATCTTCGAAGGAATTCTGAGGACCTCTTCCGCAATTCTGGACAAACAACTTGTATGTTGTACTTCACTCGATCAAGCTTGGCCCTTCGTCAACTTCTCCATAAGAACCAACCTTGTTCTTGAGCCCTGAGGTACCTGCGCAACCAAACCAGGAGGGGGTGGCTCCGGATTTGGCTCTCCGACGCTCAAGTTAGCAAATGTGCAAATAAGCAATCAAAGACAACGCAATTTGACACAAGCAAGAGAGAATAGGAAGAAGTAAGCCAATGAAAAGGAGAACTCAAAACACCACTTGAAGCTTATCAAGCTCTTTGCTGCAAACACCCAAATAATCTCAAAAATCACTCATTTCAACATCAAAAGCTCGATTGCAACACCGAGAGCCATAATCCAAGTGCTGATCGTCCAAACGCCTCAAGGAGAAGGTCGTTTAGGAAGATTGAAGCTCAGGATCGCTTCTGTGTTTTTAGCTCTCGAGAGGAAGAAGAAAGGAGAATATTTCCGGTAAATGATGCTTTGTCCTTCTCTCTCCATTCGGTTACGCTCTTATACTCTCGCCAGGGGGCGAGTTAATTACCATTTTGCCCCTCTGATACCTGATCCCGTCGGATCCCCTTTTTGCGCTTCATATTCTTATGGGCCGCTTTCGTTCTTTTAGGCTGACTTCATGGGCCGTCCTGGGTCGCGTCTTCTGGACCTAACCTGATTCTCTTTGGGTTTCGAAAGCCTATCGAGAACCGGCTCCAACATCCAGCCCCCCAAGCTTTTATGCTGAATAGCCTAAGGCTTGGGTTTGTCTCCTTGAAGTCGCGTTCTCGATATGATCCCTTCTTTCGACTTGGCATGATCACATCGCGTATGAAGGTCGCGTGCGTGTCGGCCTTTACGAATTCTCGCGCTGGGCGCATGTTGTCCACGTGTCGCCTTCTGATTGCATCTTATTTTTCCGATTTTTCTTTATAAATACCTATCTCCGTCTTCCTCCTCTCAACCCGTCATAACCCTTCGTTGTTCTCTATAAAATTTCGAATAAAACACTCCGCCGGTGTTCTCCTTTCTTCTCTACCGTCGTCCTCGCCGCCGTTCTCACCCGGTTTCCGATGGCAGGTTAGTCTATCGCTCTTCCTTTTCTTTTCTTCTTCGCAAAAGTTTGTTTTAGTTTGATTTTAGGGTTTTCTATAGATTCGACATTCGTGTTCTTCGTACTTGATAACTGTTGTCAGAGTTTTTGCTCGGGCTCCTCATTTTGACAGATCTCCCTTAGAGATTGTTTGCCCATTGGGTGTTTCCAGTGCCGGACTCTCTTTCCGACTCTTATTTTTTGAGACGTTGTCTAGAAAGATACACTTTTTTTTCGGTCAATTTCGCCATTTCAGACCTTCACAAGATTCTCCGTGTTCTTGGGCCTGGTTCATTTTGATGTCGTTTTAACTTCTCCTTCGATCTTCCGAGTTTCAGTTTTTCCAGGGATTTCTTGTTTGTTCACTTCCCATCGCCTCGCGTTAATTCCCATCGCCTCGCGTTGTTCCCACTCGCGATGTTCTCCTCTTGTTTTCTCTTTTCATCCTTGGAAAATTGAATCTTACTTTGCCTATGCTTTCAGGTAGTGACGATTTCTCCGAACGTTCAGCTCAGGCTGAGTATTCGGGGCGCACAACGTCTGGCTCCGAGAGAGGTTCTGGTGGTTGCGAGCCTAGTTCTCGTAGATGATCTCGCTTGACCGGCAAATCCAAACGGAGTAAGGCGAAGAAGTCCAAGAAATCCAAAATTAGGCTCCCGTCTCGCGTTATTCAGGAGCGAGCCGAGACCGATTATGGTCAATTTGCTCGTTTCTTCTCCCATAAGGGGTCCTTACCCCACATAATAATAGAGAAACCCTTCCTCGCGGATCCGGGCCGAATAAGTATTCTAACGAAGAGAATAAAACACACTCGCACCTTAATTCCCAACACGGCCCATCGCAACAGTCTTGGCTTTGACGATCTTCGCAATTTCGCTATGCGATACCCTTTTCCTGAAGGAACTATTTTTTCCCTTCCCGACCACGAGGGTACTTCTCTTGACCAATACGGGCCCTTCTTCGCTTTAAGCAGGCAATCTTTAGAAGCTGGCTTCCGTCTCCCGTGGACGTCCTTTCAGACTGAAGTGATGGCGGATTTAGGCTTCACTTCACAGATGCATCCAAACTTCTGGAGTTCGCTGATCGTATACACCATGCGATGTCAGGATATTGGGATAGTCCCCAATACGCCTCACTATGCTCTTATTAATTCATATAAGAAGAACTCTCGCGAGGATGGGTTTTATACCGCTCAAGCCAAGACTCCTAGTGCCTTTCGATTGCCTTCGAAGATTGATGGGTGGAAAACGTGTTGGTTCTTAGTTCGTTCCCCGCTTGGTTCCGACATTTCTGTTCAGGTTTGTGAGCCTCATGCGAGAAAGGCTCCTTGCTTCTTTCAAAAGGAGACTCGCGATAAATTCATTCGTGATTACAAGGATTATCCTGACAAAGCTGTTCAAAAATGATTTGAGCTGACAATCTCGGATGCCTTACTGGTTGCCAGGGGACTTAGCCTTAAAGCCCATGCCAGAGGTTCCTGTTCGTGTGTTTGCTCTTAGCTCTTCCGTTTTTAGTATGCTTACTTGTGTGGTTGTTTTTGCAGACGCTGACATGTTCTCCGATCTCCCGAATTTGGATGGGTTGGTTTTCGACAAGACCGGCTCCCTCACTCTCGCGACTCCTTCTCACAACATTCCTTCTGTTCCCGACGTGACTATCGCTTCTCCTCCTCCTGCTGTATTGGAGTCGCCGGTTGAGGTCGCGACCACCGTTTCTGAGGAGGTCCCTCGGTCCAAGAGACCTCGCACTGTTTCAGACAAGGTGAGAGAAGAAACCACTGGGCCGGAGTCGTCACGCGACCGCCCGTCTCGCGATAAGGGGAAACAAAAAGTGTCTGAGAGAAGTCGCAAAAGGACGACGAAAGTGGAGTTTGTTTCGTCTCCAGAGCCTACTGATTCTCCTGTCGTGAATCCTACTTTCATTCACGGTTTATCTACCACGCGTGCCTTCTTTGCCTCAATTCCCACTACTTTTCCCCCTGAACCTAGCCTTTATGAGGAAGTCTCGGATAGACCTGGTGGCTTGTCTAAGTTACTCTTTGCGGTAAGTTTCGCGTTTTTATTTACCTCTTGTTTCTTTGGGGTCTTTTTAATCTTGGAGTTGGTCGTTTTGCAGGGGATGAGTATTATTGCGAGCGCAAGTCGGAGGGTGCTCGCGGCTGAGGATAAACTTAAAGATTTAATGGAGGAGGACCAGTCGATCCGCGATGCTAATAGAGCGGCTAAGTCTCGTCTTATGGGAGAAAAGAAAGCTTTGGAGGTGGAGCTTTCGAAGGCTAATGCGCTACTGGAATCTAAGGACGTGAAGATAAAAGAGCTGGAGGCACAACTTGCGTATGAGAGGTCCACCCACGTCAACATCGTCACTGAATATAACACGCAAGTGAACGACCTCAAACAAGAGAATGAGAAACTTCACGCGACGATGTCCGAGAGAATTGCTTATGAGAGAAATATGGCAGTGGAAGAGTATTGCGGCGGTTACCGTCAACGCGCTCGCGTGGATTTTTACAAGAATGCTGTCAACACGCTTCTCCTTTGCATGGTGAAGGTTCAGATGCGGAAGTACAAAGTCAAAGATTTCCCCTTCAGTGCCCAAGATCTATGTGGTTTTTCCACCGACCTTCCTAAGTATAAGCCCCCGGTGTCGGGAACCTTTATTGATGATGGGGATACTCCACTCGAGGCTTGGGGTGTAACTCATCTTGCGTCTAAAAAAGGTGTTGTTAAAGGTAAAGAGAACCAAGTGCCCAAGCCTCCTCTTCCGAAGATGGTCATTCTGCCTCCGCCCGAAAGCTTGGAATCTGCTCCTCACGCGTTGCCGAGTCTTCCATCTCCGGCCCTCTCTCCTCGTAAGAGAAAGGTATTCGCGCCCGATGCTCTTCTCGACACCATTCAACCCTTCCTGAAGCGTTCATGCTTAGATCAGGCGGGGGGGTCAGGATCGCGGGTGGTTGACGCTCAAGACGTCGTTGTGGATTTGGAGGCGGATAGCGTAGGGGATACCGGGACTGCTCCTGAGACTGTCGCAAAGTAATGTTTATTTTTTCTGCTCGTCTTGTGTTTCGAACCTTCTGACACATGGCATGGTGGTCATTCGAACAATATATGTTTTCGGTGTAACTGTTGCGAGATTGGGCTCTTATGTATTTATACTTTTTAATGCGGCCATGGTTGTCGCGAGCTATATGCTCTTGTGCTCTCTATTTTGGGTTTTATTTATCCGTCTTCTTGTTTTGTACATACTTATCTCGCCTCATTCCCCTCTTTTTGTGTTTCGGAAAAGTGCAGTAATTTTGCGAAAAATAAAACGTAAGAGATAAGTGTTTCATAACTATGATCCCTCTTATATAGTAAAAGATGAAACTGACGGTGTTACATAGGTTTTTGTGAAACAATCATAAAGCATTGCAAACCATCCTCCTGTTAGCTATCGCACGAACTTTCCACGCGAGTCCTGTAAAGCAACGAGAGAGCCATGTACGCGTGGTTAGGTTACAAATATTATCTGTGTAACTGGGGGATTTTTACTTTGTCTACTTACCTAGTCACTACGTTTGCTCTAGCCGGTGACAGGGCTTCGCGCTTTAGCTCTTTGTTGCTTTTGATACTCGCGAGGGTTGTCCTGTATTGGTATGTCCTTTTTGGGTTATCTTTGCGTATTGATAACACTTCTATATATCTGACAAAGCGAAGTTTTTTACCTGAGCTCTTAGTCGTGAATCCTCAGGACATCCTTCTGCATGGTTGTTGCAGAAAACTTCTGATATGGGCGTGACGTGGTCGCCCTTTTTGAATTTCTTTCGCGATGTGAGTCTCTTTTATGCTCATTGCGGAGGACATTAAGCACTGCACATGTAGAGAGGCGTTTAGTACTTGGTCTTTATTCTTTAGATGGTTCAGAACTTTTAAAGGACGCGTGAGTCATGATGTGAATGGAGTTTGCTGGGTGAAGGTCCTTGCCTCTCAGCCCAGCAAACTGCCTTTGCGAGGAAAGCGGGACTTTTCACCTCCCCCCTATCGCTTTTATCCCACAACGTGGGTTGGTGTGTGTGCACCAGCCCAGCGTTCAGGTCCTTTCGCGACCTGGTGGGGTTTTTTTTAGCCCATCCCAGTGAAGCGGACTCATGGCGGGTGAGCACGTTGGCGTAAACCCTTCCATGCTTTCGCGACGAAGGAGAGTTTTTTAGCTCAACCTTGGAAGCTGGATACGCGACCTGGGTTTTTTTTTAGCCCAACCCAGTGAAGCGGACTCATGGCGGGTGAGCTCGTTGGCATAAACCCGTCCATGCTTTCGCGACCAAGGAGAGTTTTTTAGCTCAACCCTGGAAGCTGGACACGCGACCTGGGGGGTTTTTTAGCCCAGCCCAGTGAAGCGGACTCATGGCGGGTGAGCTCGTTGGCATAAACCCGTCCATGCTTTCGCGACCAAGGAGAGTTTTTTAGCTCAACCCTGGAAGCTGGACACGCGACCTGAGGGTTTTTTTTAGCCCAGCCCAGTGAAGCGGACTCATGGCGGGTGAGCTCGTTGGCATAAACCCGTCCATGCTTTCGCGACCAAGGAGAGTTTTTTAGCTCGACCCTGGAAGCTGGACACGCGACCTGGGTTTTTTTTTAGCCCAGCCCAGTGAAGCGGACTCATGGCGGGTGAGCTCGTTGGCATAAACCCGTCCATGCTTTTGCGACCAAGGAGAGTTTTTTAGCTCGACCCTGGAAGCTGGACACGCGACCTGGGGGGTTTTTTTAGCCCAGCCCAGTGAAGCGGACTTGACGACTTTTTGTCTTTTTGAGTTGAAGCGCTACCTTTTTAGGTGGACGAGCATTGGTCGACCAGGCTGTGATACTTATTCTTTGGTAACCCAGACTCGCGTGCTAACGAATTGCTGGTTCCACAACCTGTACTTATCATGCCATAGTGATCGACTGTTTTAGCGTCTTGAGGTGATAAGAATTGTGATTAGGGATAAGAAAAAATTCTGCTAAAAATTTGCCAAGCGTACCTGGGTTTTGTGGGAGGACTAGGCGTAGAAGCGACGAAGTCGCATCACGTTCCAAGAGTTGGCAATGTGATTCCCGGAGTGATCCTTGAGACGATATGCCCCGGGTGCGACTTCGCGATCTATAATGTAGGGTCCTTCCCAGTTGGGGCCGAGCTTTCCTCCTTCTGTCTTGAGGAGCACGAGGTCTCCTCTGGCAAACCCCCTTATCTTAACGTGCTTGTTATAATATTTCGCGACACTGGCTTTATGATTGGCCGCTCTTATAGTTGCCAGGTCGCGAGTTTCTTCCCGCATCTGCAACTCTAGCTGCATTTTTTCGTCATTGTCGATCGGGTTATACTGAATGACGCGGTCTGTGGGCACAATGAACTCGACTGGAACTGTGGCTTCTACTCCATAAGCGAAAGAAAAAGGAGTTTCCCCGATTGCTTTTTTTACTGTGGTTCTGTTTGCCCAGAGTACTAGAGGTAATACTTCGGCCCGCTTGCCTTTGGAGCCTTCTAACCGCCTTTTCAGGTCCAAGACAATACTTTTGTTCACAGCCTCTACTTGGCCATTGCAATGCGGGTGAGTGACTGACGCGATTCTTAAGGCGATCCCCATGTCATTACACCACGCGAGTAGCTGTGGCGAATTGAATTGTGGTCCTCTGTCGGTTACGATCTCGTGAGGGGGCCGTATCTGCAGATGATATTCCTCCACAGGAACCTTTTAACTGCCGGGACGGTAGTACTCGCGAGAGCCTCGGCTTCGATCCATTTGGTGAAATAATCAACTGCTACAATGATGTACTTCAGCTGACCAGGTGCTTTTGGCTTGAAAGGTCCTAACAGATCTAGCCCCCACATCGCGAAGGGACAGAGGCTAGACATTATCTGTAACTCTACACCTGGTTGATGGGAAGCTGGGGCAAAATACTGACATGGCTTACAGTTCTGCGACTCGCGTTGTGCGTCTTGTTTCATGGTGGGCCAGAAGCTCCCTTGTCTTAATGCTTTGTAGACCATAGGTCTCCAACCTGTGTGGGTTCCGCACAAACCCGCGTGCAACTCTCTTATAAGCACGTCACTGTCTCTCTTTGATAAACACCTCAGCTCGCGTGGCCCATACCCTCTTTTGTAGAGTCTCCCGCGACACATGTAGAAACGCGCAGCCATAGAGACAAGTTTTCTCATTTCTTTTGGATCCGAGGGTCCGGCTCCGTTTGCAAGATATTGAATTATAGGGGTGCACCAGTCACTGACTGGCTCGTCTATCTCCACCAGCTCCACCTGATTACTAATGGCGCTCTCAGACTTCACCAACCAGAAGTATTGGTTCTTTCCATCCTTGAAAATGACAGTAGAATTCCCATCGAGATGTTCCATATTCGCGTACTGAGCTTGGGAACCTCGCTTCGCGAGTTCATCGGCTCGCGTGTTTTCCTCCCTCGAGATTGCTTCAATCTCGAAATGCCTGAATAATGAAATCAAGGTAGTAGCCCTTGCGTGATATCTGGGGAGATTGCATGTCCGAGCTTCGTAGGTCCCCTTGATCTGATTCACAACAATCTGAGAGTCGCAAAGACACCTCACCACGTGAATGTTCGCGTGAATCGCAATTTCCAATCCTGCGATGAGCACTTCATATTCTGCTTCGTTATTAGTGGCTTTGAATTTTAATGCGATCGCGTGGTCGACCCTATCCCCGCTTGGGGATGTCAAGACGACCCCCGCCCCGCAACCATTTACATTTACCGCCCCGTCAATGTGCATAACCCACACGGGCTCCTCTGGAGCTATAACACTCCTTTCTAACTCTCTAAAACTTGTCTCAACATTGAAATCAGTCAAAGCTTGCGCTTTGATGGTGGGTCGCGGTCTATAGACTACGTCAAATTCGGTCATCTCAATCACCCACTTTGCGAGCCTTCCGGAGGTTGTTGGTTTACTCATGAAAGTTGGGAGTGGTAAATCTGTCAACACCTCGATGGGGTGAGCGTGAAAATAAGGTCGGAGCTTACGAGCGGCTGTTATCAACGCTAGTACTGCTTTCTCAACGGGTCAATATCTTGTCTCGGCCGACAGAAGTGCTTTACTGACGAAATAGACAGGGACCTGTTGTTCCCTTACCAATACTGCGCTAACAGCACGCGTACCGGCCGCGAGGTACAGCTGTAAGCCTTCACCAGGCACTGGTGACACAAGTGTTGGGAGCTTAGCCAGATGCTCTTTGAGGCTTATAAACGCCCTTTCGCACTCCTCAGTCCATTCGAAGCTTTTCGGTTTCCTTAATATGTCAAAGAAAGGGAGGTTACGTTCCGCGAGTTTGGCGCAAAACCTCCCGAGGTAGTTGACCTTCCCTACAAACCTTTGGACGTCGTGAGTGGATCTTGGCGGTTGTAGATCTATTACAGCTTGGACCTTGTCTGGATTGACCTTGACGCCGCGTGCGCTGATCAGAAATCCCAGGAATTTGCCCTCGGTGAACCCGAAGACACATTTCTCGGGATTTAGGCTCATACCGTACCTTCTCAGAGTCTCAAAAACTTCTGTCAGGTCGCGAGCGTGATCTGCCTACTTCTTGCTCTTAACTACTATATCATCAACATAGGCCTCCACGGTGTCACCCTTTGCTCGCTAAAGATCATGTCCACCAGCCTCTGGAATGAGGCTCCCCCGTTCTTCAAGCCAAATGGCATTACTTTATAGCAGAAGGTTCCCTTGTCTGTTATAAAAGTCGTGTGCCCTGAGTCGGCTGGATTCATCATGACCTGGTTATACCCGGAGTACGCGTCCAGAAAATTCAGAGCTTCATGACCTGCGGTGGAGTCCACTAACTGGTCGATAGAAGGTAACGGATAGCTGTCTTTGGGGCATGCCTTATTGAGACTAGTGAAATCTACGCACATGCGCCATTTTCCTGTCCCCTTAGGATTTTTCTCTACCATTACTACGTTTGAAAGCCACGTCGGGTATTGTACTGGTTTAACAAACCCTGCTTTTAACAACTTCGCGAGTTCTACAGCAGCGGCCGCGTTCTTTGGTCCTGCTTGCTTTCGCTTTTTCTGTCTACGCGGCTTAACCTCTGGACTGATGTTCAGGGAGTGAGTCATTACGCTCGCAGGAATCCCCTTCAAATCTTTTGGCGTCCATGCGAACACATCCCGAGAGCGGGCGAGCAAGGTCTCAATTTCTTGCACAACTTTCTGGTCCAGTCTTCCCCCTACATAAAGCTTCTCCTCTTTGTTGAGGAATGGAGTGATCGTCTGCTTTTCAAACCCATCAAAATATGGTTTGTGTCCCTCTTCTTCTTCACCAGTATCTCGCGACCTCAAAGAGGCACGTACGTCCAACTCGGCTTCCTCAATCACGTGAGGCAACCCTGGAATAAATAACTGGTTGGTGAACAAGGCCTTGGTGCCGCCCTTTTTGGATGACGCGTAGCAGATACGGCTCTCCTCTTTGTTCCCCCTTGCGACTCCTACTCCGGACGACGTTGGGAACTTAAGGCAAAAATGACAGATTGACACGACTGCTTCGAACTTGCACAGCGTCTCGCGTCCCAATATCGCATTGTAGGAGGATGTTATCGGGATTACCACAAAGTCTATTTTTTCTGATCTTCTTGACCCGGTCTCTTCACCCAGGATGAGATCTAGGGTGACGACGCCCAGGGCCCTCACTCTGTCCCCCGCGAAGCCTACCAACGTGGTTTTAGTAGGCCTGAGTGTAGACTGATCAATGCCCATTTTCTCGAACGCGTCCCAGTATAGTATATCGGCCGACCTCCCCGTGTCAACAAGAATCCTCTTCACAAGTTTGGTTCCGATTTGAGCATGAATGACTAGTGGGTCAGCGGCCTCGACGGCCCAGGCATCTACCTCCTTGTCGCTGAAGGCAAGCGTGTAAGGCTCAGGTTGCGGTCTCGCGATGCTATAGACTGGCTTTCCCTGAGGCTTGGGTGCATTGTTTATGAGCCTTTGCTCTCGTTTGCCTAGGGGAACGGGTTCATGGCGGCCTGCGATTGTTCCTACATGGCCATCCAGGCGAGGGAAGTTCTGGTTTGGGTGGCGATTGGGACCCTGATTCTGGTCAATCCTCGCGGGGGTTTGTTGCCTGCTTTCATTCTGATTTCTACCTCCGACTCTACCTCTTACCCCCCCCCCTCTTGGGTTGCCGCGACCCCTGTCACCATTTCCTTTCTGAGCAGTCAAGACTTCCTGCTCTCTCGGGTGGTGAGGTCGCGACCTGCATTCTTCTATAGGGTGAGTATCCACCCTGTGGTACTCACACCACATTGATGGCGTGTGGCGAACGCGGCCGCGATCGCCCCCCTCCCCCCCCCCCCCCTTTAACCCTCGAGACGGTTATCCTGCTCAGCTACGAAATTATGCGAGTGAAACTGATTCTGATCATGATTCGGGCCTCTGAACTGTTTCTGATCTTGAATCTGTAAACCGAGCACTCGCGAGTCGCCCTGCTCCTTTCCCTGATTACCCTGATGGCGCTTGTTACCCCAGCTCTGGTTGTCTTTCTTTTGACCCTGAGCAGACTTATTCTGATTGTTTCCTTTCGACGCGGAACCTGAGTGTGCTTCCACGTTAATTTCTGTATACGCTCTCTCGAGCATGCCCTGGTAATCTAAATCTTTCTTGCGGTATAAGTATTGCTTGAAGGAGCTTCCATCTGTGAGACCGTCCAGGAATGCGACTCGAGCAGTTTTGTCATGAAAATCTTCGGCCTCCAAGATTTTTTCTGAGAACCTCTTAACATAACCCTCTAGTGATTCGTTTGGTCCTTGTTTGACACCCACTACTTCTTGCATAGTCACTTTTCTTTTCTTTGAGGACCCAAAGTGCAACATGAAACTCTTTCTAGATCAGCGAAAGAATGGATACTCCCTGACGTTTGGTTAAGCATCCAGGTCATGGCGGGACCCGCGAGGGTTCCTGGGAAGCCTTTGCACATCGTGGCTTCATCATGGCACCTCGAGAGCATAGCATATTTGTAGCATGTCAGGTGCTCGCTGGGATCTTCTTTGCCGTTGTATTCCTTGATAACAGGAAATCTGAAATCAGGTAGAGGAACTGACCTGACTATGTGGTCTGCGAAAGCAGTCGGGCCGAACAAGGCTGACGGATTAACGGATGGATAGGGTAAGCCTGTCGTGGATAGGCTGTCTGGTTGTAATAAGGTTCCCCCTCATACTGGTAGTGAGAAGGTCCCCGCTCGGCTCGAATCCCATACCCCCTCGCCTCGGTTCTTCCCCTGTAAGATTGGTTCTCTATGTAGCTCGCGGGAGCTTGATTCAAATCAAACCTACTAGGGTGGCTAGCCCTCTCGTGTCCCTCGACCCCGGGTCTACGCGATACTGAGATCCTGTCGTCGGGTATGTGCTCAGCACTCTCCTCTGCGACAGGGGGCTCCCGATTACCCTGATTTTGCTCTTGCTCGCGGGCCTCAGCCCTTGGTTGCTCTTGGTTTTGACCCCCGCCCGTGCTTTGTCCCTACGCCTGAAGGAATGCGCGATACTGAACTAGCGCGGGTCCTACCAGAACAATCTCTTCCTCGTCTACGCGTGGAAGGGGTGCCCGCAAGTTGTTTACCTCTTGTTGCGTTCTCGTCTGGAGAGGGGTGTTATTAACGGCACCACTTCCCTCGCCACCAGTATTCATCCTTGTCGGCTGAATATCAAAAACACGCGGAACTTTGTAGTAAGCCTTACTTGCGCGAGGAGGTCCCCACGGTCGGCGCCAGTGTTGGAGCCCAGAAATTGTAGTCTCGCGACACAACACCTCGCGAGACACAGGGAGTCAAATCTTCGAAGGAATTCTGAGGACCTCTTCCGCAATTCTGGACAAACAACTTGTATGTTGTACTTCACTCGATCAAGCTTGGCCCTTCGTCAACTTCTCCCTAAGAACCAACCTTGTTCTTGAGCCCTGAGGTACCTGCGCAACCAAACCAGGAGGGGGTGGCTCCGGATTTGGCTCTCCGACGCTCAAGTTAGCAAATGTGCAAATAAGCAATCAAAGACAACGCAATTTGACACAAGCAAGAGAGAATAGAAAGAAGTAAGCCAATGAAAATGAGAACTCAAAACACCACTTGAAGCTTATCAAGCTCTTTGCTGCAAACACCCAAATAATCTCAGAAATCACTCATTTCAACATCAAAAGCTTGATTGCAACACCGAGAGCCATAATCCAAGTGCTGATCGTCCAAACGCCTCAAGGAGAAGGTCGTTTAGGGAGATTGAAGCTCAGGATCGCTTCTGTGTTTTTAGCTCTCGAGAGGAAGAAGAAAGAAGAATATTTTCGGTAAATGATGTTATGTCCTTCTCTCTCCATTCGGTTACGGTCTTATACTCTCGCCAGGGGCCCACGCGAGTTAATTACCATTTTGCCCCTCCGATACCTGATCCCGTCGGATCCCCTTTTTGGGCTTCGTATGCTTATGGGCCGCTTTCGTTCTTCTGGGCTGACTTCATGGGCCGTCCTGGGTCGCGTCTTCTGGACCTAACCCGATTCTCTTTGGGTTTCGCGAGCCTATCGAGAACCGGCTCCAACAGTCACACATACCCAAAACCAATTTGCGATCCTATAGAATGCATCAGGTGGTGACTTAGGGCATCTCCAATGACTTGCTATAAAAGGAGATATCAAATTTATAGCAAAAATCAAACATCAACAATAAGCTAAAATGACAAATATAAGAATATTTTTTTAGAGATCTTCATTTCTCCATCTTCATTGCTAAATTTGACAATCCAAATAGCAAATCAAGTGTGTGTGGTTCACTAAATAAATGATATTTCTTTAATAAATTGAAAATTGAAAGAGTAAGAAATTGGTATTACACTTGAAAATGGCAAAATTATAACAAGTATTGTTGGTGTTACACTTATTTGCTAAAATAACATTTTCTATAATATGTCATTTTAATTTGTTATAATCTTAATTGGAGATGCCCTTACCCCGACAAAACCAAGAAAGCTTATTATTGCGGAGAGTGTGTATCCGACTCTATATGTTGTTGTCTTGACTTTTAACAACTGAAACTGTAAGCACGTTAACTCTAGCGTGTTTATCAGATAATAATATAGTTTACTTAATTAGTTAGACTTTGATTTGTTTGTTTTTTTTACTTCGAAACTACGATTACGGAGAGTACGTATTTGAAAAGGGTCGTTCCTAGCATTTTAGAGGCTCTGCTACAACTCTTAAAAAATACATTTTTTAGAAAATAAGTAATATTTCATTACATATTAAGCATGTTTAATTTCTTATCATTCTAATAATCGAATTTAATATCAGAAATATTAGTCAGTAAAAAGAAGGAAGTTAGTACCTCACATGAAAATTAAAACGATTGAAAAAAGAATAACCAAAAAAATTGAGAACCAGCAACCGTATGCCAAAATATGTGTCTTTGAACGTTGACGAAGGAACATATAAAAACCCAAATTTATAACAAAAAATTTTACAAATTATTCATTGTAAACTAGGACAAAAAGAGGTAGAAATTAAACCTATTAATTTTGGAGATATAAATAAAAAATATATAATAGAGCTAAAACTAAAAAGGTGCGGTTCCGGTGAGAACAATTTTTAAAATGAGAACGTGTGAATGGCTAATGTGCATTAAAATATACTTAAATGTGCATCAAATTTTTTGAAGCACATCCCTTGAAAAAATGATGTACATATACAAGTTTTACCTGAATTTTCTTCAGTTTCTAAATAAATGCTCTTTAAAAAATAAATGTTCTTCAAATTTTGGAAGTTTGTCAACGAATGTGCACCAAATTAATACTAATATTCACCAATTTACTACTAATGTGCATCATTCTCACGTTTGTATTTTAAAAGTTATTCTCACCTGACACATTCCCAAACTAAAATATGGGGCTCCGAAATTTTAGGGGCAAAACTTCTTTTCCTAAATTTATTGATGATCCGTTCTTAATGAAGTAATCAATTGTTTTTCAATCATCTTTGTATTGTTTACTCGTCAGTATAATATTGTTTTTAGTGATGAGTTAATCTTGTTCATACTTCGTCAATTCCTTTCGTTGTTTCCCTTCCCTTGAAAAGGGTTATATACAAGATTCCATCTTTTATCTCTAAGATAAGATAAAATTATAAAAAGATAATATGAAATGATTAAAAAATATTTTTTTACATAAAGATAATTAAAAGAAAGAAAGTAAAGATATTGTGAAGATATGTATATAATTTTTTTTATCATTACTCTCGTTTAATCTAATCTAAAACTCGTTCATCATTTATGTTTTGTTCTCGTCTGATCTTCATTAAATGATACATGAATGAGAATTTGGGTTCCTGTCACTACTTATATTGTGTCCTGTCACAAACAAAGGGTCATTGACACTAACCAACCCATACACTTGGTAGAGATAAAGAATTGCTTGCGAGAAAATTTGTAATTCTAACGGACCAGATTAAATCTACCTCGACATTCAAACAACACATGCCAAATTGATTATCCAGCCTGTCACCTTATATGCTTTACGTGTCACCAGAATTTATTGTTTTTCGTGTGATGAGATAGTTTACTGCACACTAACGTCAATTACTTTCGAGATTATATCTATAAGATAATCATGAATAGTTAAAAGATAAAATGATATAAAAAAATTTAGAAAAAGAATAAAAAGGAAACTACTCATCTCTTCCCATTAATCACGTTCTTTCCCTCCCATATCAAATCTTGTGGGGGGGGTTTTCCCTCCTATTTCTATACAAGATTATTAAAGATGAAAATTAAAATATTTTGTGAGATATTGAGAAACGGTTTCAATCTTCCTATAATCGTTATCCTATATTAGTTTGATTCTCCTTAACAATTATGCATTCTCGTTGCTTCTTTCATTCAAAATCTATGATTTCTCTCTAACAACCATGGGTAAGTTTTCTTTCTCCCGTGCCATGTATCTTTGTTTTGCAAAAAATATCCATGTATCACTTGTGTTTCAATTCATGTAGGTAGAAGCAATTACTTGTTTACTCTGATTACGGATGGTGAATGGAAGATATTGGGAGATAAGTGGTCTCACGAAGGACCAAAGAAACCAAAGGCCATGGTTGTTTCTGAAAGCATCAAGTTTGAGGCTCTTAAGAAAAAGATTGTGGAGAAGATGAACATCGATTTAAAAAGGTACCATCTCCAACTGAAGTACGTGGCATCAATTGATGCAATGCTTCCACCTTATGAAATTAATGATGATGACGATCTCGAAGCTTATAAATTTCTCAATACAAAATCGTCAAAAGAAGGAGTGTGGCCTTAGAGCTCTACGCAAGTGTTGTTCTTACAGAAAACAAGCAACTTGTTGAGAACGAGATCAAGAGGAAATCAGCTGATGTTGATGATTTAGACCTAGTGCAGGACATGAGATTCTCGGCAAGTGCACCTCCTGTTTCACAGAGTCCTATTTCGCGAGAGTCTGACAGGATTCCAGTTAAGCGTGACAAGACTATATATGAAATCATCGATGATGATGATAATAATCTGCCACCCATGAAAATTGGAAAGTGACTCTTTTGACATGAATAGAAAGAGTTACAACTTCCCAACCAATTAATGTTGTTTCATTATCTAGTGATGATGAAGAGATAAGTGTTTCTGCATCAAGGCATAAAGGTAAAGAAGTTGTAGTAATTCTCAGCGATAGTGAAGAAAAGAATGATTTTTCAGGTTGTGATCTTGTTGAGAAGGAAGACGATGTTGATTCTCAATTTGTTGATGTTGATGAGGATCTTCTGAAAGAATTTGAAGAGAAGTATTATTGTAACTCGGCTTGTGCTAGAGAATTTGATAAATTGAAGGTTGCAGATGATGAGGGGGTTTATAACCCAATGCACATATATGTTGGACAACAATTCAATTTAAAAAAGGAGTTACAAGATGTGTTAAAATCAATGGCTTTGCGCGATCGTTTTCAGATGAAAGTTAAGAAGTCTGACAAAAGCGTTTATGTAGTAGAGTGCATTGACCAGAACTGCTCATTTACTGTCGTGGCAGAATCCTTCCTCACACCAATTTGTTTAAAGTGAGGAAATTTTAGGAGTAAACCTCATTCTAGTTAGCAGAAGGGTGAATTGAAGTGGAGTAAGGAAGAACGAAAATTGAGAATCGAAGTGGAGTAAGGAAGAACAAAAATTAAGAATCGAAGTGGAGTAAGGAAGAACGAAAATTTATAGATGGAAATCGTGGATTTCATATACTAACCTGAATCGTCAATCTTGCTCGTCGACTAACTCGCCTCCTTTCAATCGCTCGCAACCTCGCTCTCCACCTTGCTCGCTGCCTTCTCCAAATCGCGGCGTCTCGGAGGAGAATGGAAGTAGAAGCCTACTTTAGTCACTCTCTTCTCAACACCATCGAACCAGTACAAAACAATTTTAGGGTTCATGAGAGGAAAAGAAAGAGCGAAAATGAAAGTGAAAGAGTATTTCAATTACTGTAGTCACTCCCTACTTTTTAAAATTTGGACATGGTTTACAATTATTGTAGTCATTTTTCAAATATTTTTAAACATATGTAACATTAAAAAGCTGAAGATATTTTTGCAAAGTATAGGGTGAAATGTGGTATCTACTACTCCGTACTATTTTCTCTATTTTAAAAAAAAGTTATACGAGATAATAAAATTGGAAAATTGAAGTTTTGCATTAAGCTAAAAACTGATTTATTTGCAATTAGTTTCTGTTTCTGCCCAGGTGAATTTTGCAATGTTGCCATGCTATTGCCATTTGGCATTCGTTGCTTTTCACATGTTTTTGTCAGTCTTGTCAATTACCGCAAATTCTCCCCCAAATTAACTCAGTTCTCATTCCCACACACAGTTCATCTCTGTCTTTAGGTTTTCTCTAGCTACAATGGAGAAGCTGAGAGAAATGGTGATAAAAATGGCGACTGCAGAACAACAGAAGAGTTTATCTTCTTCCCAAATCGCCAAAATTGAACAGCAGCTCCAAACTGCGTTTCCTTCTGGTCTTCACACTCCCAATCACCCACCTTATGCTGCAGTACACTCTTCTTTCTCTTGCTATCACTTTCTTAATTCATATTTAGTTGTTGTTTATTTCTGGATCAAATTATTTGCTGTGATTGCATGGTTCTAATAAGTGAAACAAATGTTGCAATGTGCAATTTACCTCTATTGTAGGTCTCAATTATGTGAAAGCTTCTTCATTTGTGCTGAAAGTTTGAAGCTTTCCAACTTATATGTCTAATTTCAGTTGCAGTTTGGCTAATTCCACCATTGTAGGTCTCAATTGTGTGTACCCTGGTGAATTTTAGGGTTTACCTTTAAAATGAAAGTTCTTTTCTTATGTTATGCTATGAATGGGTCTTGACATAGGTTAAGAAACTTATAATGGAAAGAATTGTAAGATATTTTGATTTTGAGTTATATTTCTTGACGTGATGAGTTTATAGAAACAGTTTCCATTGGAAGTAAGTTTAACCCATTCCCTAAGAAAACCGATACAAATTTATGGGTTCCTTGGAATTTTGTCTTAGATGATATACAAGGCAATAACAATGTTAAATGAAGAAGGTGGGTCAAGTGAAGAGTTAATTTCAGCATACATACAGGAAGAGTACAATGATTTGCCTTTTGCTCATAACAGTTTTCTGAGGCAGCATTTGAGGAAACTTTGTGCCAAAGGGTTTGTTGTATTTAGTGCTGATAGAAGATACATGATTCGTAACTTCACTGCGACATCTGTTGATAAGGAAGCACGGACAAATGAAATGGTTTGTCTATCTCCCCCTCCAGAAGATAATTGTTGTCAAAATCAAGAATTTGAGGGAAATAATTCAAGGAAGAGGAATAATAGGCCGAGAAGGCAGTTGGTTTTTAATAAGCAAGATGAGCATGATAAGCTGTGTAAATCAGTAAAAACCAAGCTCAGTTTGATTAAAGAGGTAAAAAGCGTTGACAGTAAAGGGAAAACTAAATCACGACGAGTGACAACTGAAACAGCTAAAAAGAAGCTGATGCTGAGTGAATCTGGAGGCGGAATTGTAGATAGTAAAGGTGAATCTTCTAAGGATATGGTCAAGAGGAAGAAAAAAGACAAGAAGAAATGGATGATCACTGCCTTGTCTGATGATATTCCAAATGAGGAGACACCAATAGAACAAGACACAGAAAACCAGGTATCTTATAACTTTCCAGACTAATTTTATATTATGTTACTAACTATGAAACTGAGTCTGGTAATTTATATTGCATCCTTGATTAGATGATAGAATATAATGAGAGAAAGGATCCATCATGTCTACTTGAGTCACTAGTGCAGACCACATTCTTTGAAGAATGCAAGGTTCATTTAGATGCTGATAGTTCCAACAAGTGCAATTCATATTGCATGGACTGCATGAATGGAGCCCTTTGTGACTCTTGCAGATCCTCCCATAAAGATCATAATCTGTTTAAGGTATCATTATCTGATTATCTGATTCTAAAAAACTAGACAACAGATTTCTGTAACTTCACAATTTGAGATCTTTTAACATCTTGGCAGGTATCCCAAAGCATGTGGGAGCTTGTAGTTTTAGTATCCCAAATCCAGAGGTATATAGACACATCAGAAATTCAAGACCATCTTATAAATTCGAGACCATACGTCTCATTGAAGAGGACAGTTAGCTCTAGGCATCGTAAGCATTTCACCGGTCTGTGTTTTATTTGCAAGCGCCATCTCCCTGAAACGTTCAAGTTCTGTTCACTTCACTGCAAGGTAATTAATTATACATTATCAGTTTCCTAACTCTATTTCTCATAACACAGTAGTTTTGATCGGTTTCTATTAGCCGCCTAACTTACTCTATTATACTTTCTTCAGTTTATGCATGATTTAGCATCTAGCTCGCCATCTCCAACCAACTGAGCTATGCAGTAATGTAGGTAAGGCATAATCTAGGATCTTTATACTAGTAATTTGTTTTGAACTTATTGTTTTATTTCTATGTAATTTCTGACACTCCAAACAGGTTCAGCTTTGTAATGTATTTCTGACATCTGGAGATTATTACGCTTATAAAATGAAGAAAAGGTAGATGGAGAAAAGGAAGAGGGCTGAAAAAGAGAGTTACCTGCTCTGCATTGTATCAAGATAGTGGGATTTGGTATGTTGCTTAGATTAAATGTTAGTCCAAGCTGCACTTGTCAACATCTCTTCTGGTTTTTCTTCCTTTTTTTGTTTGCCTACTTTTCTTGGCTTAGTGGTTGATCACATACATTCCCCTTTCATATGCAAATGAACCGTGCTTTCAGGAGTTAATTGCATTAAGCAAATGCCATTCTGGGAATTTTATGATGCAAATTAGATGAGATGAGTATAGAGAAAGCAAAAATAGGAAATGCTGTGATGTATGGCATCAATTTAAGGTAGTTCAAGAATTTGAGTCAAAATAAATCATCTGTACTTCCAAACGTCAAGCATGCCCTCTTGGAAAAGGTTATGTTAAAGAAGTGGACTGAGAATTACAATATAAAATGTGAGACAAGGACCCATCTAGGTGATGGGGAGATAATGATGTCTTAGATAAACAATTCTTGATAGTTTGATTTATTTTTTATTTGCTTGCCACTAATGATATAAGGAGTATAATATAGCATAGGTGATTAGTGTTACAATTATTACCTATAGGTTGCATATGCATCCATGATTGCAAGTTATAAAAAGATTATATTTATATACATGGCAGTAAAAAATAAAAGAAACAGAAACTATGATCCATGAGTTGCTTCACCCGGAATGAAGGAGATGAAATTTTATTGTAAAATCTCTGTTGTTGAATCTGGTTCACCTATAACTCATTCATTCAGTGTAGTCATACCAATTTTGATTGGCCAGTTCATGTAATTTAGATTGATTATGGGGCATACATCTAAATTTAGATTGATTATCTGGTGATGTTCCACCACATGACTAGATACCTTGTGCTTGTATCTAAATAACATCTTCTGCCTTTTCCCACGTTTTGGAGTTTTTTGTAGATTGTGTATACAGTTGGGTACCCCAATTTGATTTCCTGCTGAGCTTTATCCAGTTGGAAACTCGTTATGAACTACAGTAGTATTTATTTTCTGAACATTGACCATTATAATTTGACCCAAATATTTTATTTCCAATTTTCACCCTGATTTCAATTATAACCAGACCCAATAATCTTTTAGGGAAGCATTTTGATATATCCAACATATTTACATATCCGATATCATAGCTTAAACAAATTGAGACTAAAGACGATAACCCACACCTTATTAATGCAATAAACGACACCTTGGGAAATTGAACTTATACGACACCTTGGGAAATTGAACTTATAATATATGGTTGACATGTGACTCGTTTTCGATTGTCGCATTTTTCATATCTTTCGAGAGATTAATATTGTGGTTGACTTCTTAGCAAAACTACATCACTTTTCACATCCACCCGATTTAGTAGCATTTTCAATCTTCGGGACACCCTAGAGCGATTTATATCTCAATGATAAGATGCGATACCGACAAACGGATCAACTGATAATAATTGTATTGTTACTCCCTCCGTCAATTTTATAAAGGTCTTCCAATATATAATCATATGCGTTTAAATAGGACGGGATCTATATTTTGGGACGAGTATTTGCTTTGAGATTGAATTTTTTTTCTTGTGGAAACTTGTTAAAAAGAATGTCAATGTCAAGCTTTGTGAGGCCCTAAGAATTTAAGAAACACGGTCTTTTCATCTTAAACGCAGCTGTCTCCTCTTCACTTCCAACACTCAAAAAAACATTCTTCCATTCTCCTCATTTCTTCCCAACTCCATAAGAGAGAGAGAAACACCAAATCCAAACACAAAGTTCCAATCTTTCTTTGGTGGGTAATGCTGTAGCGATTTTCTTTAATTCACTGCTCCATTGCTAATCTGGGTTTTAGTTATGGGCGGAGGAGCAGCTTTTGACGGCCTCCGCCGTTGGTTCCATCGCCGATCGTGTGTTACAACTGCAGATTTCAGCCCCGTTGACTTGCCCGAAGATGAGTCCACAACTTCTGCTTCCGCATCTTATTCATCGGCGATTGACTGCGATTTCTCCCATCTTAAGGCTGTCAGAGTTCCCAATCGCTTCTATCACCATAACCTTGCTGTTGCCGATCCTCAAAAGAAGGTCAGACTATACCTTTTCCCTTTTAAGCTCTCGTGCTTTGATTGCGTATAGAAAAATTCCACCTTTGAAGTTCTTGGGTTTGTCGTTTGAATCTGAGTCTGATTGTAATGGGAGATGAAAGTCGGTCAAGTCTATTGTCAATTTAGTTGAGTTCCTAATATATGCTCATTGCTATTAGCTGTTTTCTTTCCCTGTGGTGGAATTATTCTTTCTCCCTGGAAAAAGTGCTCTCTTTGTTATCAAGTTATTCATATTCTGTTTCAGAAAATTAAAGTTAGCAGTATAATGTTTTAGAGAGATGGAGAATGACTCAACCAAGTACTGAGTGCATGTTCTTATGGACATTGTTAGCAAGTGTTATAGATGAAACTTGGTGGATAATGTAATTCTTACATTTAGTTTGTCTAATGTGTTGGGAAATTTAGCTTATGTCCATTAGCATTTTATGGGTTGATCAACTGGAAATTTAGCATTTGTGCTAGGAATGTCAGCGAGCTTCTCAAATTTCTATCTTCTGTTATGAAGATTTCGAAGCAATTAGTCTGATTCTCATTTCGGCTATAATATGCAGTTGGGTATAAGGACTATGTTCTATTGATTCTTCCTTCTTGTGTACAATGCAGTCTATTCTATCTACTTTGTTTTGCTTAGGATGATCTTTTTGTTTTTCTACTTGCATTGCTTAAATTTTGCCTCTTTATAAAATTTGAAGTGATTCAATGCAGGATACAGTTGAGAAAGAATTCTTCACCGAGTATGGTGAAGCAAACCGATATGAAATTCAAGAGGTTATTGGAAAGGGAAGCTATGGTGTTGTTGCATCTGCGATAGATACCCACACAGGAGAAAAGGTGGCCATAAAGAAAATCAATGAAGTTTTTGAGCATATATCTGATGCTACAAGGATTTTGAGAGAAATCAAGCTGCTTCGGTTGCTCCATCACCCGGATATTGTTCAAATTAGGCATATAATGCTTCCTCCATCACGAAGGGAATTCAGAGATATATATGTAGTGTTTGAGTTGATGGAATCAGACCTTCACCAAATAATAAAAGCAAATGCTGATCTAACTCAAGAACATCAACGATTTTTCTTATATCAACTTCTCCGAGGTTTAAAATATATACATACAGGTTAAGTCCGCTTGTCCACTAAAGGCTTATTAGGTCCAAATAAGGAATTTTAATGTGTAATCTCACCATTCCTTTCTTACAATGATGCAGCAAAAGTATTCCACCGTGACTTGAAGCCCAAAAATATCCTTGCGAATGCAGACTGTAAGCTGAAGATCTGTGATTTTGGACTTGCCCGTGTATCATTTGATGATGCACCATCAGCTATATATTGGACGGTTTGTCTCTTTCATCGCTGTCATTTATATTTTGTAACGTGCGACTCTTTCATTCTGGTTACCATTTGTCAAATTGGTACTTGCTAATTCTTATTCTTTGGTGCATAGGATTATGTGGCAACTCGATGGTATCGTGCTCCTGAGCTGTGTGGCTCTTTCTTCTCCAAAGTAAGAACTTACAGTGACTCATGTATTTTTGTTTCTTGTCATCATATGAGCCTGTTGGTAATTTTCCTTCCTGAAATGATTCTTTGATGTTTATCTTGTGATGCCAACTTCTTCTTTTTTTCTGTCGGTGTTCTTTTACATAGTGTCTGCTGAAATTTCTGGAAATGAGTTTCTAACCAAGCAGACTAGAGCTTGCTTCTTATTTTTCTGTTTTGACAAAGTACTACTACTAGGTAATTTAATGCTTTTCAATGTGAGGGTCCTCAAACACGAACTCTCAACTCTTTTAAGGGCCATAAGTCCAGTGGACTATATTTTTAAGAACAATATGGTGCATATACCATTTCAAACCTCAGTAGTCAGTATAGAATATATGTATATTAGGTATATACATATTAGACATATGCAATGTGAAAATAGATGGAAAGGAAGTACAATTCTATTTCTATCCCTCAAGGGACTTTAGTGTTGTTCCTCGGAAAAAAATAATAAGATATAAATATCTGGATCCATTTCACTGAATCGGTCTCAATTTGTGGAGTTTAGAGCTGTACATGTAGTTGCAATTATAAACAATAATTAAAGCATCACCTACTTAACACTAATGTCTGGAGCTAATGAATTTACTTATCATTTGGTGGTTGTGAGCTCATAGAAATAATCATCTCCAATAAACCTCCCTTTCATTCTAAATGTGAAAATCTCCTTCACTGTCAAGAAAATGAATCTTCTGTCAATCCAATGATTCATGTTCACTGATTTGTTTTGCAGTATACACCTGCCATTGACATTTGGAGCATTGGATGTATATTTGCTGAACTGCTGACTCGAAAGCCACTATTTCCTGGCAAGAATATCGTGCACCAGTTAGACATAATGACTGATTTTCTTGGTACTCCTTCTACTGAATGCATTTCAAGGGTGGGTTCAAACTCTTTTACTATTACAGTTATATCCAACTGCAATTTTATATGTATTATACTATTATATTGTTCATCCACGTTAATTAACCTTCTAGATTCATTTCTTGTATCCTACAGATTCGAAATGAGAAGGCTAAAAGATATTTGAACAATATGAGGAAAAAGTCACCAGTACCCTTCTCACAGAAGTTCCCCAACGCAGATCCCCTGGCTCTTCGTCTGCTTGAGCGATTGCTTGCGTTTGATCCAAAAGAGCGTCCTACTGCTGAAGAGGTAAATTTTGTATTAAACAAATATAAATCATATTTAATTGACTTCATCTTGCTTTAACAAGGTGATATTAATTCTTCCTCCCAGGCATTGTCTGATCCTTACTTTCATGGACTATCGGCAGAGAATGAACCATCCACACATCCTATCTCAAAACTCGAGTTTGCATTTGAGAGGAAAAAATTGAATAAGGATGATGTGAGAGAGCTTATATATAGAGAGGTAATAATCTTTCATTTCACATTCTACACTCTGCTGATTCTACTTATAATCAGTAATGACAATGTTTTGCCCATTTGTACTAAACAGATACTAGAATATCATCCACAAATGCTGCAAGAGTACCTAGATGGCACTAACAATACCAGTTTCTTATATCCAAGGTGAGACATTACATTACATTTATCTCTGACTTAATGTTTCACATCATCACATGTAATATTGTTTTAACTTTGCAATCATTAGCCTGACTGGATTTTTTATGTTAATCCAGTGGAGTAGATCGGTTTAAGAGACAGTTTGCTCACCTAGAGGAACATTTTAGTAAAGGACAAAAGGGCGCTCCTCTTCAAAGAAAGCACGCTTCCTTGCCACGGTAACCTCACTTTTAAAAAACGCACCACACACAAAATTCGGTTTTCCTTGTTTTAACCCGGTTATTGTATTCTTCCATTAGGGAGAGAGTCCATGTTCCTAAGAGTGAGGATGATGATAGAAACGCAAAGTCAGAAAACGGTACCAGGGCTCGTAACGCAGAAGTTGGTAGTCTGATGAAGAGTGATAGCATAAGTGCTTCACAATGCACGACTGTGCCAGATCACGAGGTTACCTTTCTTTAATTATAGGTCACAACAATTGTTGGATGGTTTATAATATTTTTCCCATTAATTTTAAACAGATACACAAAGACATCAACCAATTGTCTACTGAGACTTCCACATTACATGTCTGAGGTATATCACAACAAGGCAGACCATTTTCATGGTTCATCATTGATTCTCTTGTTGAAATCTGAAGAGCAGTCACCTATTTTGAAGGAGACTTTAAAGATTGTGCATATAATGTTGTTGTTGTTGTTGTTGTATTCCCCTCGTTTTCTATATAAACAATCTTTGGCATATTTATCTACCTTACTTTTCTGTTGATAATGCTGATAGTTGTTTGTCCACATCTTCATGTGACAGCCAATAAAGAGATGCCTTTGCCTTTTGTCATCTTCTCTGTCCAATAATGCTATAGTGTTAAAACCAAGATAACTGAAGCTAGACAACAATGGCATCTCCCTTCTCTCATCTCATCATCTTCTCACTCATTCTCCTCCAAACTTCACTATCCATCACTGCAACTCCTCTTTTTCCAAAAGAAGCTTTCCCTACAAAATCAGGCTACTTGATTGTCAATTCAACTTCTGGCTCATCCATTTTCTACACTTTCTATGAAGCTCAAAAACCCACTTCACCACTCTCCCAAACCCCTCTTCTCATCTGGCTCCAAGGCGGGCCCGGCTGTTCCTCCATGATAGGAAACTTCTATGAACTCGGTCCATGGAGAGTCCACTCAGAAAACAAAACCCTAAAGCTTAAACCAAACCCAGGCGCCTGGAACCACAAATTTGGCCTTGTTTTCATTGACAATCCAATTGGTACAGGCTTCAGCATAGCTTCTTCCCCGGACGAGATTCCGACGGACCAAACCGGTGTCGCACGCCACCTGTTTGTTGCAATTACAGCCTTCATTGAATCAAATCCAGGTTTCAAAACCAGGCCAGTTTACATCACAGGTGAAAGCTATGCAGGAAAATATGCTCCTGCAATTGGGTACCACATTTTGAAGAAAAACTCTGGGGTTATTAATTTAGCTGGTGTTGCTATTGGAAATGGATTGACAGATCCTGTTGTGCAGGTCACAACTCATGCAGATAGTGCCTATTTCACAGGCCTTATCAATGAGAAACAGAAGAAGCAGTTGGAGAAGGCACAGATTCAGTCAGTGAGTTTTGTTAAATCCAAGGATTGGATCAAAGCAGCAGATGCAAGGAGTCAAGTTCTTGAAATGCTGCAGAACATGACAGGGCTAGCAACATTATACAACATGAGGAGACAAACGCCATACGAATCCGAGTTAGTGGAGAGTCTTTTAAGCTATGTGGGAGCTAAAAGAGCATTAGGAGTGAATGATTCCTTTGTTTGGGAGGAATGTAGTGATACTGTTGCTAACGCGCTTTATGCTGATGTGATGAAGAGTACAAAGTACATGGTTGAGTTTCTTGTTAGCAAGACGAAGGTGTTGCTTTACCAAGGGCAGTTGGATTTAAGAGATGGGGTTGTTTCGGTTGAGGGGTGGATTAAGAAGTTGAGGTGGGAGGGGATTGAAGAGTTTATGAATGCTGATAGGAATGTTTGGGAGGTTGATGGTGAAGTTTCTGGGTATGTGCAGAAATGGGGAGGGCTAACGCATGTTGTGGTGATGGATGCTGGTCATTTTGTGCCTACTGATCAACCGGTTCGGTCGCAGAGGATGATTCAAGATTGGGTTTTGGAGAAGGGTTTGTTTGGAGAAGATGATCCTGATGATCAGTTGCAGTCTTTGAAATTTAGGCCTTCACTTTGAACTCTTTGTGGTTTTCATAGTTTTATCACATGCGTTTGAATCTTGTATGTGTAGCAAATAAAAAACTACTTGGATGAGACCACTCCTCTTTTTTCTTTTCTTTTATTAGGAAAACGTTTGAATGTACCAGACACATTTGGTAGATCGAGAAACCGAGAAACACGCGGCAAAGAAACAAACCGCTACCACAAACAGATTATGAACAAATGAGTAAAATACAACAAAGCGAGAAGAAGCCTATACAAGTGAAGAAGAGGGATGAGCGAACACAATTCGAACACTCCTACAGTGAATAAGGCACTTGAAAACAAAAATACTCCAGGAAACAAACAGCTCTAATTGTTTGTATTTCTTCTTATTTCTTCGGAATGATGTTTGTGTGGCTTGATTTTTTTCTATGTTTTCGGAACGTTAGAACATGTGTAGGCTCTTTTTGATTTTCTTTTGCTTTTAGGTCATATCGGTTACTTTCTCTCAACTTACTGGGCAAAAAAATATCAAACTCGGTCCTCCAGACCCCGTTTATCGGGATATAATGGGCATTGTTGTTGTACTTAATAAAATCTTTCATTGCAATGCCAAAAAATTAGAATCTTGACTATACCCACTGATTAGTTAGGATGGTTTATATCGGCCCAAATATAATTATGGGCTTTTCTTGTAGGCCATATGATGATCTGATCCATCACGAGTCACCCATCATTTTCACGAAACAAGCAGAATTGACACTATTGTTTCATCCCCTCGATTCCAATTTCGAATTCATACTCCCTCCGTCCCTTTTTGTTTGTCCACAAGTACGATTTTTGCGGGAATTAAGGAATTGTAGGAATATAATGATTATAGGAGAGAGAAAAATATAAAGTGAATGGTTAGAGGAGAGAGATAGAGAGGAAGAGTAAATAAGATTGGAATTTGGGAGAGAGAAAAAGTAAAAAAGTGGTAATTATAGGTTGATAGTAGTGATAAAATGGGTAGAATAAAGTAACATAAATGGAATAGTGGACAAACAAAAAGGAACACCCGAAAAGAAAAGTGGACAAACAAATAGGACAGATGGAGTATGAAGTAAAATAGTACATCAAGTTGAAGTACCACTTTTGTAATCATTTACTCCCTCCGTCCCCTTATATAATTCTTGTTTTCATAATCGGGTATCCCAAAAAATACTTCCTACTTTCCTTTTATGTATTTTGTCTTATTATACCCATCACATCTAATTACCCTCTCTCTCCTCCTTTTTTAGATCAAAACTCACATCAACTTACTTTTCATTATCTCTTTCCTACATAAAAACCCACACCCTCTCACATTCTCTTTCCTTCTCACTTTTTCTTTCCATAACCTTAATTTTCCTCGATAACGACAAACAGGAATTATATAACGGGACGGAGGGAGTACTATATTATGGTGAGTAGAGCACTAGAATTAAAGCTTAATCAGAGTGATTAATCTTGAAGGAGTGAATGTTGTGGAGAGGTGAAAAGTCAAAGACAGAGATATTTGGATGATACATCAAACTCATACATTCGTCATTGGACATGATTTTTACCCAACTTATTTACAATTTGAATGAGCACCAAACGTGTCCTAACACACGTGGAAAAGTGGGCCCCAGGTTGCCACCGCATGATCTGGAAATGGAATGAATAGCGCACGAGGTTGACACACGTGGGCCCACCAGGTCTCTTTACCAATCATAAATCCGGGACCACTTCTACATTATTTCATCATATTTGTTGGATCCTCAAAATCCCAAAAGAAACGGAGGAAAAATAGTACGGACTATTTATCTATTTTTCCTATGTTAGCTTTACAATATTTCTTCTCAAAAAAGCTTTACAATATGTTGAGATGGTGTATTTTTACTTTATAGTAATTATATAGAGATTTTTATATCAAAGAGTTATAATTGTAGTTACTTTGATTGATTTTTCTTAACAATACTCTAAATAATTAATAATAAAAATCATTCATATTTCTAGATGAGTTTTTAATATTTGTATTAAACTCTATAACTATAATCTTTATGAGACCAATATATATCAGAGACTTATATAGTACGAGTTTAATTACACTATTTCTTATTCCCTCCGTCTAGCAATATAAGTCCCTCGAGCATTTCAGGTAGAAATTAACAATGAAATATATATATCAGAACTATCTCTACTTTCCTACCTTTTCAATAATTCAACTTTTCAATTAATTATGTTACTATTTTATCTAATTAGACTTATATTGATATTAGTAAAGCTTTTATTTTGGGATATTCACATAATTTTTCTTATATTTTTTTTGTACTATCTAATTAAAAGAATAAGGATATACTCCATCCGTCTCATATTATAGATCTTGTTTGTTGTTATCGAGGTAAATTAAGGAATTGAGAAAGAAAAGTGGAGAGGAGAGAGATTGTGAGTGAGTGTGGATTTTTATGTAGGAAAGAGAAAATAAAAAAGTGAATTGGTGTGAGTTTTAGTGTAAAAATGAGGAAAAAAAGTATAGATTGATGTGATATTGATAATAAGACAAAAGATAAAAAAGAAAAGTAGGATTTATATTTTGGGACGCTCAAAATGGAAAACGTGATCTATAATATGGGACAGAGGGAGTAATTGAAAAAAATTGGATAAAAAAGCTTTAAAAACCTATATTATATTATATTACAATTGTAAAAACCTATATTACAATTGTAAAACCTATATTATATTACATTTGAGATGATATATACTTGTTCTGTTTTTCATGTTGGAATTATTATGGAATTTTCTTATACTCCACGAGGGGTCTGAAGTGACTTTTAAAACTTAACTACCATTACACGTGTTTTGCTATTATATTTGTATTCTCAAATGTTGTAATGTTTATCTTTTAATTAAGAAAAAAAAAATATATGCAATTTGATATTGTTAATTAGCATGTGATGCTACTTGCTAGTTGGTAGACATAACACATTGTTCAATTTGTTATACCATGTGATATGTCATTAGACCTTGCAAACGGGTCGGGTTCGAGTCGAAAACGGGTTCGGGTCAATTGGGTTGGCAAAATTTTCGGGTTGAACGGGTTCGGGTTCGGGTCGATCCAGCGGGTTTCAAATGTTCTATTTTCTTTATTATAATAAAGAAAATAATATTTTAATAATAAAATAATAATAATATATTATTATTTAACAAAATATATTGTTATTTTTTAATTTAAATTAAATAAAATATGTGAAAAGTGGGACCCTCCACGAGTTTCGAAAAGTTCGGGTCGAGCCGGGTTCGACCCAACGGGTCTGACCCAAACGGGTTCAAACACTTTTCGGGTCGGGTTTGAATCAAGTATTTTCGGATCGGGTTGGGTCGATCCAGCGGGTCGGGTCAGCTTTTGACAGGTCTATATGTCATAGTGATAACTTTTTAGTCTTTATGACCGAAAATTACTAATTAAAATATTTCACCATTAATATCAACGAAATTCCATATTGACTCCTTGGCTATCACTAAAATGAAACTAGCTTAACATGTATTGTTTAGCAAAGAATATATATTTAACTAGTCTAGTTCTCACGTCAAGCGCGGATTATAACGCAACAAATAGTATATACATAACTTTATAAAAACATTTATTTGAAAATAGATTGGTAGCTTGAAATGATATTGCTACATAATTTAGTTTTAAATTTAAAAATAAATAATAAACAACGAATATAATATATTTTTAATAAATTTATATATATATTAATTTGAACTATTTTATCGTTTATAAATAATGACCAATAATAAGATAATAAATTTAAAAAATAACATAATAGGATATTGACAGGTAAAAATCTAAAAGATTAACACATAAAAATCTTTTTGTAATTTGGTGGATCTTAAGCAATTTTTTTGTGATATTTTTGTGTATGATTTTTCAAATTTAATCAATTTTTCAGAAAATTAAAAAAAACCGTAAAAAAATTGTCGTGATAGCTTAAATAAGAGTTGTTCTACGTGGCATAACTTCAGTGGGAGGAAGCGGTATTATTTTAGTAATTACATAGAGATTTCCAAATGAATTTATCGAAGGTAATTTCAAAATTAAAATAGATGGGAATAAGTATAAGTAGCTACCCTCTAAAAACTTGTAAAGGAAATTAACTAAAGGATTTATTTTTAAGGCATGCATGGTGTGTACAAGAAAAATTTATATATATAAAAAAAAATGGTTGGTATTACAGTTAAAATTTGTTAAATTTATTAAATGTCTAATAAAATCATAACTACGTGCTTAATTGGTTGATATTTCTACCTTTTATTTTTTTCGCTTTTCGCCTCCAATACGTATGTCGACGGAGAACAATCCAAATATCGTCAACAACTATGTGATTCTGGTATATTCTATTCTTTTATTAAAAATTACTACAAAAATATATATATATGAAAATAATATTTTAAATATACAAATTTCGACGAAAATACGTGTTTGGCTCGCGCGAAGCGCGGGACAATGACATAGTGTTAATCATATACTCCCTCTGTCCCTAAATTTGGGTCACATATTGTACTTTGCACATATATTAAGAAGAAAGAGAAATTTGCATAAGGAAGAGTGTCCAAACCCATTTCTCAACCAATTAAAACAAAGCTTACAAAATTAACAGCCAATGAGAATCAAGCATTTCATTCACACGGATTACCATTTTTACAAGACCTAAATACCCTTACAAAATCTGTTTACAAGTGCACAGCTGCACTAAGGCATTAACATAGTATAAAACCCATAACTAAACAAGCAAAACATTTATTGCTGCTAAACACAAAACAGAGAAAAAAACTTAGAGCAAAATAAAAACAGAGCATTTAGTGTTGCATCATTGTCGAAGGAGAGGATGGCTTCAGAATTTATGTACAATGACGCTCAAGATCCTGATGATGGTGACTCATTAAATAATGAGGAGATGGGGGACTTAGGAGCAGAACCTGTTTTTCCTTTTGATCTGAACCAAGAGCCTGCACCATCAGAATCCGAGGATCATGGAGAGGCAACCCAATATCATCATCCCCGAACTCCCAGACTCAACAGTTGCATGAAGATGCACATTCTGAATCACCTTCTCAACAAATCTTCAGGGGACAAACTTCCACATGGAGCCATGAATGAAGCTGCAGAACTGTTCAAAGTGCACAGAAGAACTATTAGTAGGATCTGGACAGTAGCAATGAGACAGAAGGAGGCAAATCAAGCTTACACTATCAACACAAAGCATCACAATGTTGGAAGGAAGCGAACTCAAGTTGATCAAGCAGCAATAACAGCACTAAGCATGGGGGACAAAACATGCATCCGAGATTTAACAAACAAACTAGACATTCCCAAATCAGTTTGTCATAGAATGGTGAAGATGAAATTAATAAAGGCACACACAAATGCACTACACCCTGGTTTGAGTGAAGCTCACAAGAAAACCAGGATGGAATGGATTCTCAATCTAATCACAGGAGGGACAGTTGCAGAAAAAACAGAATATCATCCAATGTATGATTTCATTCATATTGATGAAAAATGGTTCTTTCTTACAAAGAAGACACAAAGATGTTATCTAGCAAAGCATGAAAGAGAAATGTACAGGGCTGCTAGTTCAAGTAAGTTTATTCCTAAGGTTATGTTCATGGCAGCAGTTGCAAGGCCAGGGTTCAATTCAGAGGGAGCATGCACATTTGATGGAAAGATTGGTATCTTTCCATTCACTTATCAGGAAGCAGCAAAAAGGAAATCAATTAAGAGGTCAAAGGGGACAATTGTTACAAAACTTGTAGAGTCAATTAACAAGCATGTTACTAGAAGAATGTTAATTGATCAGATCATACCAGCAATCAAGGCCAAATGGACACAAGATGGACAGAAAGTCATATACATCCAACAAGACAATGCAAGGCCTCATATCAATCAACAAGATCCAGAATGGCAAGAGGTACACAAACAAGATGGATTTACTTTTATTCTAATTCAACAGCCAGCAAATAGTCCTGATTTAAATATATTAGACCTAGGTTTTTTTAGGAGCATACAATCACCGATGCACAAAAAGATGCCTAGAGATGTTGATGAAATGCTACAAGCAGTTTATAATGCATTTTATGAGTTGGATGCCACTACTCTAAGAGATGTATGGATTTCTCTCCAAAATGTTATGAATCAAGTGTTACAAGTCAAAGGAGGAAATGATTATGCTTTGCCTCATGTCAACAAAAAGAAAATAAGAGCACAAGGTCTTCTACCACAGCAACATATTTTGGGACAAAATCACCAAATGAACCTCAGTTCATCAAATGATCAACCACAGTAGCAACCAAAATCACAGTTCAAGCATATTAAATAACCAGTAAACCACAAATAGATAACCCCATAAATACATAGTCCAGTTTACATACGCAAAATATCAAGTCCACATCAGGACTTCCATATAGGCAAAAATTAGTCCACACGAGGACTTCCACATACGCAAAAAATTATCATTGTTCATAATCAAGTCAGATAACAGAAAATATAAACAAAGCCCCAAGAAGACTTAGCTAGATTTCTTCGGAATTGGAGGCACAGTAGGAGTGGGAGACAGAGGGCGAGTCCGGGATGACCACGATCTCAGGGGACAGTGGAGGAGAAATCTCCGGCGTCGGGGTGTCGGGAATGACAATGATCTCCCGGGGACGAGAGAGCCCTTCGTTTTCCGACAGCTCCGGCATCTCCGGCGATCGCTGCATCTCCATGGATTCATTCTTCTGCTCCGGCGTCCACAACATGTCAATATCGATGTCCTTCGACGGGTGGGTGGTCCATGTGTGATCTCCAACGCAACTGACACCCCACTTGCAAGGGGGGGGGGGACAATGAACAACTTTCTCGACCGGAGGAAGTGGTCGATTGATCAGGATCTGGAGAGTCGTCTTTGAAAAAAAGGTCCAAAGCCACCTCCGAGTCGTTGTTCACGAAGGAGATCGATGGAGTTGCCGGCAAAGGAGAAGATGGGTTTGAGACAGTGAGAGAATGATGGTCACTGGAGAGTGGAGGGGTGCCACTGTGGGTAAAGCTTTGGGAGGACCTAGTGTTGGTGGAAGAGTCTGTCGGCGAAGAAGATCGAGAGAATCGAGAGAGAAATGGTGGAGCCGGTTAGGGTTTGCAGAGAAGAATCGAGAGAGAAATAGAGGCGGTTAGGGTTTGCAGAGAAGAGAGATGAGGGGAGGAAATTTAATGGAGTTTTAGGTGATTGATGAGTTAATGGAGAAATATTAGATGTAGAAGATGATGTAGATGGTTGATGTGATTGATAATAAAGTAATGTTAGAATATGAATAAAATAAATTGAATAAGGGTATTATGGGAAGAAATTAATGGATAGAAATGGAAATGTGACTCAAATTAGGGGACACCCGAAAAGGAAATGTGACTGAAATTTAGGGACGGAGGGAGTAAATGATTAAACTATTGTTAAACGTCAATTTATATATGATTACGGTACGTGACTGACTGTGTCAAACTACAAATCAAATTAAATTAAAGCTTTAATTCTTTTTGAAACAAACCTAATCATAAAACCCAACCTACAAATCAAATTAAAGCTTTAATTATTTTGTAAGTGATATGTTTGGAGTTGGTCGAAGCGTGCAAATCAAAACCATATTTACATATAAAGCCGTTGCCGGTCTCTTTACGACATGACTTTTCATACTCCGTATTGTTTTATCTTGAACAACGTAACCAATTTTTTCTACCAATTTAGACTGAGTTCTGATTCACACTCAACTTAAAATTGTAAATTTTACGTTCACTCGCCTGCATGAATCGAGCACTCGTATATAGACTTTGAACATAAGTCTAAGTCTCATTTGTAACTAATCTGACACGTTATAAAAGTCTCATAATTGTTTGTTTTGTACTTACTAGCGATTTGTCTTAATTGAGTAATCGTCGAGGTTTTAATGGTTTTCCCACAAACAAGTTAAAAACTAGTGTAAGTCTCGAGTACATCTTTTTATATATGTTAATAGTGTTTTCATTTCAGATACTTAGAGCGGTAGTGGATATGACAATGAGTGTATTCTCACTATTTCATTTTAGTGAATTTAATACCTTACCTTTAGTTTTCATTAGGGTTTTTTTCAAAAACAATTTTAACAAAATAAGATTGTGGAGAAGTTGGGTATAGTTTAATCTTTTTAAAAAAAATTGTTTTAAAATGTAGATATATGGCCAAAATGAGCGACACGCGGCTCAATTTTTAACAAAGACTTGACTTCTCCCTTATATTGTAGTTAGGTAGATATGTTCACATAAATAGAAATGGATGTACGTGTGTATTTATTTGGAAACTGTATTTTCATTCATTTGTGACTATTAAGGTGATTTGAAAGATTATAAAAAATAGTTATTGATTTATTTTATATAATGCATTTTTCATTTCATTAAAATTGTCAAGCACCCACAACTCCACAATGATTTATTGATTTGTGGGAACTTTTTATATATACTAGTATCTCGGCGCCCGTGCGATGCACGACCTTTATGTGTTAATTTTTTTATCTGTTTTCTTTTCCCGATTCTCTCATTTATATGAGCCTTTGGTCTTCGCTAACTTGATACGTAAAAAGATTTTCATGTGATTCGGGTTTAGAATGTATGTCACCAGTATGTTTTCCGTCATTTTCTTCTTTGTGAATCAAATATAAAGAATCAAATATTGAAGAGATTGTTCATTATAGTTGAGGTTCTAGATGTACATGATACGATGTGATGAAATGGAATGAAGACTGGTGATCGAAATTAGAGATCTCTTCTTGGCTAGTTGTTTCTTTCTGAACTGGTAATCACACTTGCTGCTGTTGAAATCAGAAATAACCACATTGTCTGATGTCAGCTGGTTCTTTCTAAACCTGATCTCATTCTATATACACTCAACAAAATGCAAACATTACACTATGTTTTGTAAAATTTGGATCATGTGTAATGTATCATTACTCGTTCTCCTCTTGATCAATGCACACACTGGCATATCTGCATACAGCATACCACGTTCAGTATAATCATGTTTCTGATACAATCAAACAGAAAAAAGAAATGATGGAGTGGAAAAGGGAAGGCTCGTAATTTCGAACTAAAATAGAAGGACAAAAAGTAAACCAATGAGGAAATTTAATCAAATGCAAGACTTGACCCTAAGGATAAACAAAAAAAACTCAGGTAGCATATGCCAATTTTTTGTCTTTTGATGCAACCAACATAGCTGTTAAAGGGATATCACAAAAAAACTCAGCAGGTGTTCAAATAAGAGGACAACTTCATATGCACATTCAATCTCTTCATGATAAACAAATGTGACTTGTTGGTAACTTGGTTATCAGTTCCAATGCAAAAGAAGGATTGATTGGCGAACCTGCAAAAACTTGCTAGCCATCACCCACCACACGGAGTCTTCATCGCCTTCTCCATAGTCACAACGGTTGGCTTGCGTTTCGAGAACGACCTTTGCTTGTTGTTCATACTCAGTTTCTTTGCTATTGATTTTTTATGACTGTCATCAGAATTAGATATGAAAATCAAAAGAAATATCTGATTACAAATTTACAACATGGCTATATTCAAGGTAAACAGAAGTTTATATTGCAATCAAAGACCTTACCTTGATTCCAACTTTTCAGTATCCTCTTTCTAGTCTATTCTATGCCGAGCAAGAAACGCATGTCAACATAACTCACAAACCTCCAATTTCAGATTCATTGGGACCATAGACCGAAACTCATGTAAGCTTTGCACCAACTGTTTCCGAATTCTTTCAAATCCCGACACAGTGGCATCACTTGTTATTGCCTGAAACATCAAGCATTCAATTTTCTGAGACTGGTGAAAAACATATGGTGCAGTAGATTAAAAATATAATATTCTAGGGTATGTCATTCAAACAAAAATAAGCAACATCAGGAATAGTGGAATACAAATCGTAGTAGAAAAACATACCAAATAAAACCTGCTGGACTCGCTGCAATTTTGAAGCAGTAGATTGGCTTTCCCAACTGAACCTTGTAGAAGGCATATGGCTTGGATTCCAGCTGAGCAGATGGTGCAAGTAATTCAAGATTGTCCTTTTCGACCGATCACTGTCACCAATATTATCTAACATTTTTTTAATAGATCTCTTCTCTACTAAGAGATCCTTTTGAGATGCAAGATTTGGCCTTGAGGCTGCAAACTGAACAGCATGAAGCTCGGAGTTACCAAATGAGGAAAGGACCACCTCCTCCTGATGCTTGAGTCCTCCCAATTCTGAATGAGAATTCTAAACACCCACAATCAGATTCCAACAACTACAATGAACCAAATTTGCAATTCAGCTAATCACCATCTGTCCAACTCAGAAACAAAACCAAACGGGGAATACAAACACAAATTAGAAACAAATCATTAACTACTCAAATCAACAAAAACTGAATCCTAATACGTGCAGAGATAGAATTCTTGAATCCATAAGTCATATTTGATTCAACTGGAGAGGCCCATACCGCCACTAATATTATACTTTGAAATCCAGAATGCAACCAATCATATACCCAAAGCTCAACTTAATCCCACCTAAATAATCCATCTGACATGTATATCACTGAAATTCTATCTGCATGATAAAAAATTCATAAACTACTCAAATCAGTTTGTGTTTTTCAGATCCTCTTTCAAAAGAATTGCATCATAACAGGAGCTTAGATTGAATCTACTCTCCAATTTGACCCGTAATTGCTCCTGGTAATTCTGGACTACTACATGGGCAATAGGTGCAGGCAAGAAATCATCGACAACAACCATTGAGGCAATCATCTATCGGCCATCTTTATCAGGCTCAATCAGAAATAAGCAAATGATATATCACATCAGTATACAGTTGACAAACCTGTTCTTGCAATTCCATCACCTGCCTGTCCTTTTCTTTAATATGTTCTTGAAGATCATGAATCTGCTTCACACGGTGGGCCCTCTCAGCTTCTACATTATCACGCTCCCTCCTGCAAGAAAGAAAATCAGAAAACTTATCAATTAGAGCAACCAATTTCATTTTTTCAAGAAGGTCAATCAAACCAACAAACAAACTCAATGGTTCAACTCCTTTATTCTTCATTCCATCAATGAAAAAACAAACAACCACAATAAAAGAATAGATGATCGAATAAGATTTAAAACAACTCAAGCCTTGGAAAGCCATGTAAGTATTTCAAGGAATGATGTCTAACCTGAAGTTTGCTATCTCCTTGTTTTGTTCTCTGAGAAGATCCTCCTTAGCCCATGCCTATCAGAAAAAAGAAGTTCAGAAACTCTAAATCATTGATACAAACAACTTGACAACTCGAAGAAAGGGTCTAAACTGGGGTATAGAAGAAAATCTTATAAACTCACAGCCTCATTGTCCAATCTAATGGCATGCAACTCCCTTTCTTTGTCCTCCATCTTACTCTCCAGTTCAATTATTCTGTGTGCTCTCTCATCAAGTTGATCCTGTCAAAACACCCATACAAATGACTTTCTCTTATCATACTAATTGAATAATTCAGCTGCATACTATATGATTGAAATCAAAAGGTCAGCAGCGTGTACCTCACGTAGTGCATCAGTGCATCAGTGCATCAGTGCATCACCTTGCTCGTCTTTTGGATCCGCAACATTAGTCTTCCAATCTTCATCCTAGTTTATTACAAAGAAGTCAGGCGTGCAATTTAAGGTGGGTTTAGTTAGGAATTGTAGACTTATAATAATGTAATTATCACATTTTAATATGAATATCAGATTTACAACAATTATAATATATGCATCAGTACATCACCTTGCTCTTGTCTTTTGGATCTGCAACATTAGTCTTCCAATCTTCATCCTAGTTCATTACAAAGAAGTCAGGCGTGCAATTTCACATGAAAATTGAGCAAGTTAGAGAATCGGCAAGATGTACAGACCAATTGTTGTTCAACTTCCGCCAGTTCCTCAGAATCCCTGTCAGCAGAGATGAAGATTAATCATAAAAAATCGAGGCACAATATCAGTCAACTTCATATGTAAAAATCACAAAAAGAATTAAGTTAAAGAAAAATTATCAAAGGCACAAAGATTGGTATCATTACCCTCCGCCACAGATAGCATCCCATAATGACCATACTCCAAACCCAAGAAATAATATTGTTGTAACATGATGAGTTAACTTTTTGTGATGATTTTACAATCAAAATCCATGAGTAAAGCATGTCTTGTAAATTTTATGCAGATCAAGTGGCAGATTGATAGTTCTATTGAATAAACGATGTGCTCAAATAATGTAGTTCTAACCAAATTTGAAGCAGCCCAACCAAAAACAACAGATAGTATAGTCATCACCTAGAAAAATATACATTTCCGACAGAACTGAGCCATTGATACAACACATTAATTAACAATTCAACGTATAAATGGTGTAACTTAGAGAAAAGCTTCACTCACAATAAGAGGTGATAGACATCCCGTGAGATCAAGTCCGTAAGTGAAGATGAACCAAAATTCCCTGCTATATGCAATGCCATTGCCAATTTTCCATAAACCAATTCATCATAAACCCTACAACCAAAAAATCGAACTTACCACCGTGTTATATGCAATGCCCTAAACCAATTTACCATAACAGTCTACATCATTCATCAATTCATTAAAATCGGAAATTGAACCCTAAAACTGTAAACCAATTCACCAACTCACCTGAGAAAGGTGTTGCCGCTTCCCGGTGCCTGAGAAGGAGGATGATAGAGGGTCCATCAAACCTAAAGGAGTGATACCCATTGAAAACTGAAGTGATCATACAAAGACAATCGGTGAGACTATTTTCTTACTACTGAATATGACCCTAAAACAATTGTTCTCCCAACAACTATTTTTTTCAGATGCTCTGATTTTTTTTTTGTGGTGTTTATCCTCCTAAAATTGTTTTGCAAGTGAATAAGCCATGTCAGAACTGTCAAGCAACAGTGTGGACCTTGAATCAGTACATTTTTTGCTTGTAAATTCTTGTACTCAAATGATTCTATTTCAAGGAAACAACCTCAATGTTGTAACTTGATCGAACAAAGATTAGCTGTGGAACTCCATCAATTACATGCAATTCTGCAAGAAGGAGAAAGCCATACCGTAAAATAAGGTTTCAAATAAACAGTCAACTCCAAAATCACCTACCAGTGGTTTTGGTTTTATCAAAGGCCACTCATTTTATATCTTTACATTTATGTTCTTCAATTAGAATCATGAAAAGTTCCTTATGCTGTTGATAAGTTTCAGTTACGCAACTTATGCCACCATCACAGGTATGTTTACCTTGATTAGGATTTAGGCCAGTGCAAAAGTAAGTAAGAGCCTTAATGACTTAGTTTGCTAAATTGAATTGTACATCAAAGTATTGATTATTGAATGCAGGTGGCTTTGCTAATATTGGCCTATCTTCTCTGTGTTTGTTTAAATTGCCTTTATATTATTAATCTTCCTCTGCCCCAAAATATATCAAAGAACCTTAATCTAAGAAATATGTGCCTTGTGAGTGTCCATCCTAGACATGACCTTTATTTTGCGTGAATGCTCTCTTCTGAGCTTCATTTATTAAACAAATAACTACCAAATTGTTCCTAGGGTACGATTTCATGGTATAAGCAGGAAACCAAGTAAAAATTTCTACATGGGTATGATCCTAAGGAAATTGTATTCCAAAGGATCAGTTCTACATGGGTACGATTTCATTGCCTTTATATTATTACTCTACTCAACTACATAAATGCTGGAAAAAAAGGTCAGCTTTATAGGTTATTAAGATATACAAATATAGTGTTTTTGGGTCTTGTTAATTATTTCCTAAGACTTATCTTCTCCAAGTATATGATTATACGTATAAAAAGCATATACTTGACCCGGTCATATTAATGAAACAAAAAAGGGAAGCTCCGAGGAAAAAATGATGTGAGAAGAAAATCCCGAAGAAAAAAAGTCATTATAAGGGGTCGCCTTCTGTGTATTCCATTAATACTAACGAGTAATGATAAGTCATCCTCACATTCCAATATCCTTAGATCAATACTGTATTCATCTAGAATTTGGACCATTTCTTCCCTACAGTTGATCAACTAAGATCAGTATTTCAACTCTATTTTCCTTCTTCTTTTTTCGGTTGGGTAAGTTTTTCTAACGTGTGTGTCGATGAATACATAGTAAAAGAATTAAAAATAACTCACTATTAAAAAAAGAAAAGTGTCAGGCGAGAATAATTTTTAAAATACAAACGTGAGAACGGTGCACATTACTAGTAAATTGGTGCACATTTAGTACTAAATTGGTGCACATTCGTTGACAAACTTAAACACATTCAAAATTTGAAAAACATTCATTTTTTAAAGAACATTTATTTAGAAATTGAATATAATTCAGGTAAAGGTAAGAATTGTATATGTGTATATACTTAAATGTGCATCAAATTTTTTGATGCACATTTAAGTATATTTTGATGCACATCTAAGTATATTTTGATGCACATTAGCCTTTCTTATGTTCTCATTTAAAAAATTATTCTCACCCGCACCCAAATGGAACTTTTTTTAGAAAAAATTCCCGATATAGGCTCGTTTTGAAACTAATTCCCAACATAGGCACTCTTATGAGGCTCGGAAATTTTTCACGTATGAGAGACGTTGGTTTTGCCAGCGTCTCTTATACATAAGTTTTTAAAAAAAAAAAATCTGCTTCGGATGAGAGACGCTGGCAAAACCAACGTCTCTCATACGTGAAAAATTTTCGAGCCTCATGTTGGGAATTAATTTCAAAACGAGCCCATATTGGGAATTTTTTTTTAAAAAAAAACATACTTTAGAAAAAAATTCCCCAAAATGGGATAATCACAACAAAAAATTATTACATTTTCGATACAAATATTTCCTTTTTAGTTCATTTTATTTATCGACACACGTTAGAAAAACTCAACCAAATCATTTTCGATACAAATATCTCCTTCTTCTTTTTCAAATCTATAATATGTTTTATTCAAGGATTAATCTCACCTTTGTAAAATTTAATTTATTTAGTATGAGTGTTTAATTTATACATATAGATTAAAAAGATTGTTGTGATATAACAAATCTTCTAAAGTTATATAGTGAAAATATTTATATTTTTATTAGTTTATGGGACTCTTAACACGTGAAAATATAAATCTCTTTTAAAAGATCCCATGAGGATAATGACTTAGATGAGAACTGAAGATAATGCACACAATATTATAACTTATACACACAATTGTTATAATTCATATACACAATTTTAATGATACACACATTTAATAACGCATGGACAACGTACGTGTACATAAGTTATAAGCTTGTGTATTATTATCAATTCTCAATTAAGGACTCGTCTTCACCAAAATTAGACTCAAACTACAGAGTCCTTCCCAAACATTTTTGTCACGATATAAGATGAAATCTACTACATATATATATATATAAAAGCAAACATCCATTTTCACTAAAACTGTTACGCGTCATTTCATTATTCATTTTGTCACATGATATTGTTTTATTATTTTTCTTTTTGATAAATAAAATCATATAATAGAAAATTATAAATATATGTGTATGTTTAATTTAGGATAATTAAAATTTGTGAGACACTATGCTTATTTATTTATACTTTTCTATAAATCATATTTTTGTAGTTTAATAAACAAATAGTTATGTAATAATTATATAAAAAAATATTTAATTTTATAATTTTAAAAAATTAAATACTTTAAATTAAAATTATTAAAATATTTAAACAAGGTTTGATTAACCCTTTTTTTATTAAAAATGTCTATAATACTAATTTAGAAATTTTATACTAAAAAAATGATTATTTTTTTTACTTTGAGTATAATTTAAATTAAACAGTTAATTATAAAAATCATAATGAATTTGTATGAGGTAAATGAGTTAAATATATTTAATAAAATATTTTAAATTAAGTTATATTTTATTTTAATTAAATTTACTATTGTATAAAATCTCGTACGAAAAAAGAAACTAAGTATTTAAAGAACATTGAAGGTACGCAAATCTCCTCACCCATTTTTTCAAGCATAGTAATGTACAAATTATTTCAATCATTCGGGGATGAGCCGACAAGTTCAGAATCAGAAAGCTCAACTACTCGGATTAATTACTTCTAAAATTAATCCCTAATTACGATCGTATAAAAGCCTGATTTTACACTAAAGTTACTCGACACAAGAAAACAAGATACAAAAAGGTAAAATTTAAAAGTTTTTAATTAACCATAAAACCTGCCGGTCATTCACCTAACAAGATGAAAAAAGTTGTCTTTGATGAGATCAACACGTGTCACTCATCGGACGGTCCATACCATTCAAAGATCATTAGTGGAGGAATTTATGGTAAATTAATTAACTAAAACCGTATTGACCCTCCAATGACAAGAGTCAAATTAAACTCTAAAAACTAGTCTCCCATGCACCTCCCTTACTCTTTCCACTTTTTGTCTATTTCTCCTCATCTATGATCATTTTCATTTCCATGGCTTCTTATATACTCAATTAAAGTTTATGTGACTTAATATATATATGAGCATCATTTCGAAGTTAACTCTCATATCATTAAATTTGTATCACTAAGATCTCGTTTGTAATGTACATATAATCATTAAATTTTTATCAGTAAGGGTATAAATGATTTTGAAAATAATTAATAATGACTAATACTTAATTGATTTATCAGTTTGATACTAGATTTTCTTTAGCAGGATTTGTGTATGGAGATATTAATATATATTGAAAAGAAGTTTATCATTTTGTGTATTAATAGTATTTCAATCTGAACGTAAAGTGAGCGGTCAAACGAACGAGATAAGAAAAAAAGTGAAGAATAAGTATGAAATATTGGGATAATCACTTGCGATATAACTTATGTATAAAAATTATAAACAAGAACAAAAACGTTGCTCCAATGTCTTAAAAAGGCTCCCGCTTATTGCAGGATGAGAGGGGAAGAGTCGGATGTACGCAATCAAATATTGTGTTAAATAATAAAGATGTTGTTTCTGATGACTCAAATTAATATTATATTAAAAGTTGCATTTGTTTACTACTCCTTCACAAAATAAGAAGCATATACCATTGAATGAGTTAATAGTTAATCTTTGATTTCATTGGAAGATAAAAATTATGTATAAAAGTTATAACAAACATAATATATACCTGACTGATTCTTAAAATAATTGCTGATCGATATCCAAATTAACTCTAATTGTCATTAGTCACCAAACGAACCTTATTACACTCCATATAAAAATCCAAATTGTTTTTTCCTGAAAAACTCACCCCAACCTCCCACTATTTATGTTTCCACACCCACCCCTACTTCCCCACATCCCTTTCCCATTTCTTCATCATCTTTTCTCCTCCCAAAAACTCTAAGCACAAATCAACTCATCAATTCATCAAACTCTACATTCGATTTCCATGGCGGTGCTTCCTCGAACCTCGTCTTCAAGCCTTGACTTGACCATCTCCATCCCGGGCTCTTCTGGTATGTATCGATTCCTAACCGATTTATTAAGGCTCTGTTCGACAAAACAAAAACTGCCCTTTATTTTACTGGCTTATTAGCTAGCTTATTTTAATTTGCATCGAATATGCACTAAGGCTCTGATACTATAAGCTAGGATTTTAAGTTTTTTACAAAAATAAGCTAGCTTATTTTATCTCTGCCGAGCAGACTGTAAATTCATTCTATTTTTGAGTAGGAGAAAGCGGCGAAAACAGAGCAATAAGGAATCTCGACATCAATCAAATCCCGGAGGAGAAAGAAGACGAAGACGGTGGATCGAGTCCTCCGAGGAAGAAGCTTCGGCTTTCGAACGAACAGTCTCGTTATCTCGAAGAAAGCTTCTGCAGAAACCAGACTCTGAATCCTGTACAAATCCTTAACTTATTCTGATTCCTTGTGTTTGTTTGGTTCAAATTAAAAGCCATAACGGAATCATTCCTTTTGTTTGTTTTATGTGTAGAAACAAAAGGAAGAACTCGCAAAAGACTTGAGGCTCAAAGCAAGACAAGTTGAAGTTTGGTTTCAAAACCGTAGGGCGAGGTACGTATACATATACGTTACTCTAATAAATTTATACGTTATGTTTATAACTTGAAGTTTGACTTGTGGTGGATCGTTATCAACTTATCATGAATTAAAATGATTCTCATTAGATTGTCGTTTTTATATATTAAAAATTCGATCTTTGTTGTCTGGCTCTAAATCTTATTCTGTGATTCTGTTCTTTTTTTGTTGCACGCGCAGCTTTCTGCTTTTTATGGAACTAGGGTCTTACCCATTTTTTGTCTGCAAGTAAGATTGTAAAGGAATTATTGAGGAGGAATAAGGGGTAAAAAGAAAGAATAAAGTATATTAAAAATCACATTTATGGAGTATTAAGCTACAAAAATCATAATACATGTCTCGCGAGAGGAATAATTATATAATTTACATTTCTTGGGGACAAACGTAGCAATTTTTTATATTCAAGAGAGTTGTCTTCGAACTTTCATTTCTGTCTTGATAAAGTGTCTGTTCATTTATGCGAAATGTTTATGGCTTTCTTAAGAATTACAATTCTTTTTTATACTGTTCATAATCATGAATAATAATGTTCAATGATTCTTAAGTTGCTACCTAAGATATTGTTGCGATCATAATCTAACATATATTTGTAAAAAATGCATAAATAATAACCCTTCACATATGCACAATATAACATAGAACTAAACAAAAAATAACCTTTTGACCAAGCCTTGCATCAAATTAACCTATATACATGTCACTTAAGAAACACTAATCCAATAAGAAATTAAAAAGGTGAGTCTTTGTTGGTATGACATTGTCCGACCAATAAAAAGAGGATACTTAAAAAGGATTGCATTCAACTAATACAACTCGATATATTTAATGATTAATGTTCTTGATTATAAACACTATTTTGATGCTTTCAATGACATTTTAACATCCTAGTGACATAAACTAGCTGCTACTGTGTCCAATGCTCCTTTGTTCGGTTTTACTTCGTCCACGTCGACCAATCATGAAAATTATATATACCATTATTACTTGGAAAAAGATTAATGTGAGAATTATTATTAACTTACGAATATACTCGTGGATATCTTCACATACAATCATAAATACATGCACAATCATACACGTGTGCATGTACTTAACATTGTATAAAAAGTACAATCACACGCAGAGGAGGCAAGCAAACGCGTCAGTCCATAGGTGTGAGAGGGTAGATTTCGGCGTGCTACACAGAATAGTCGATGTAGTCTTAAGAAGACCCCAGAGAGATGATACAGAAGGACCTGGCGCGCTTTAGCAATGGCAAACGATATAACTCAGGATAGGAACACTTTAGGGAAAAAATCAAGGTGACAAAGCTATAGAAATTTAGATAGAATAATTAACATGGACCTATAGTTTTTTGCGTGTCTCTTGTACGTAGAGTCATTTTTGTCTATTTTCATTTTTATTATGTTGTGTTTTAGGGTTGTCGGTTCACATCCTCTCGTATGGATCGATTTTCCATATATATCTAGCCTTCGAAACTCTGCTTCGACGGGAAAACATTGGATTAATTTTTATTGCTATACACACATGCATGCGAATGTGAACAACGTGCGATGTATTCATACCATAAGCTGATAAGCATACTCGATCATACCAGTTTTTATTAGTATTAATTAAATTAACCATGCATGCATGCAGGTGTAAGCTGAAGCAAACAGAGATGGAATGCGAGTATTTAAAGAGGTGGTTTGGTTCATTAACAGAGAAGAATCGTCGCTTGCAAAAGGAGGTGGAGCAATTGAGAGCCTTAAGAGTGGGTCCCACAATGCATGCCACCTCACACAGCCAGCTAGCGTCCATGTGCCCTCGTTGCGAGCGCGTCGTTACGACGAACAAAGCCACGTCAGCGGTCGCCTCGGGTGACACCACTGTAAGACACCTGGCTAGCTAGAAAAAGTTTAGATCGATGGATGGATGATATAATATACCAAGTTTGTACGTGAAAAGATATGGGAAGAAAGAATATTGAAAGTGTGCATAGTTATTATTATGACTGCTAACTTGATGCTGCATGCCTGCAGATTGTGGAGGGAAACTAGCTTCTTAACATAATCTTCGGCTATTTATATTATTAATTGCTTTGTATATTAATTAATTGAACTAGCTACTTTAGCTACCATAGTTTATTATAATTAGCTTTCCACGCATTAACTATAATGTCTTAGTGTTTTTTGAAGCAAAACAGCAAGTATCGGGATATTAGAAGTTTATAGTTCATAAGTTTATTTGTTTTTATTTTTTACTAGGAAAGGATAATAGACTAGAGCTCACAACTAGTGAGAAGCATAGGATTATTTCTCCTAGAGGAGTTAGTTACTGAGCTGTAACAGAAATTGTTAGTTTGTATCCTTCTCCTGTAAACAAACTCAATCAATCAATACAATACAACAAAGTTTCATACCTCTAAACTTTGACAAAGGATTAGGGGTTCCTCTGTCTTGAGTTGAACCGTACTATATTAATGTGATATCTCGAAGCTTTGGGAATGAGAGGAAAGATATATTGCAAATAACTATGTTATTAACATAGGAAAAACGACGGGTTTGTGTTCACATATTACACGTTAATGTTCATGTTTTGAATAGCAATGTTCATAATCTGGACGATGAAATTTTTTGAACGTTTTTCAGTGGGATACCCGAGTTTACTTGTAATTACTGCGAACTTTGATTTTTATTTTATTTTTCTCAAAATGACCTCAGACAATTTCTCCACTCATATTATGATCATTATCGCCCAAATTATGAACATTAGTTTGATGTCTGTGAACGCAAACGTTAAGTCTTATTCTCACCCGAACTTTATGAGATAGTTTTGAAGTGAAGTCGGCTACAATATTAATTTCTTGAGTGGTACGACAACATAAAAAAAATCCGTCGGTGATACACATATCTCGTTTTCCACGAACTTTCCCATTTGCCATTAAACCATTTATAAAGCTAGTAATGTCGTCTTCGATCCTAATGTGTGAAATTCCTAGTTGAATGGCTTTGCATGCTAAGCCATTTATTGGATTAAAGAGAACTCTCCAAATATCATTAGCCATGAAAATTTGTTAACTTAGATATCATATTGGATGAAAGAGAACTCTCCAAATATCATTAGCCATGAAAATTTGTTAACTTAGATATCATATTGGATTAAAGAGAACTCTCCAAATATCATTAGCCATGAAAATTCTGTTATGTTTTTTAAGTTTTTGCATCACTTTTTTAAGTTATAAGTAAATACCCCTTTGCTGACGTGGCAGAGCTGTCAACAAAAAATTTAACAAAGTTGTCAACGAATTTTTTAACAGAGTTGTCAACAAATTTTTTAACATAGTTGTCAACAAATTTTTTAACAGAGTTGTCAACAAAAATTTTAACAGAGTTGTCAACAAGAATAGTAAGGTGTTGAGCTGTCAACAAATTTTTTAACAAAGTTGTCAACACGACTAAATAAGTTGTCAGCACGACTAAATAAGTTGTCAACACAACTAAATAAGCTGTCAACACAACTAAATAAGTTGTCAACCCAACTAAATAATCTGTTTAACACCACTAATAACTTGTCAACAAAACAACAAATGAGTGCCAGCACTACAAATAAGTTGTCAACATGAATAAATAGGTTGTCAACACGACTAAATAAGTTGTCAACCCAACTAAATAAATTGTTTACACGACTAATAAATGGTCAACAACATACAACACGAGTAATATTACAAAATCGTCAATATTGTCAACACTTTACAACACTTGTCAACACCACTACAAATTCATAATAACAATAAAAAGTGTATCAATATGTTCTGATGTCTTTGGTTGTTTGTGTATGTTATTGTACATGTAGCTACAGAGGGGTTCCTGCAGTTGTTGTCATGTACAACTTAGGGCTTGTTTCCTTCAGATTTCTACAACGAGAAACATTGTAATTTGGGGCCATTGGGTGCACGAAGACATCAGAACATATGCAAAACAACATATTCTGCATAAGAACTTGTACATCATGATTGACAACGACAAATATATATGCTCAAGGTTTTGTTGTAATAAACAAACTCAGGGTGCTTACTCCGTCACTGTCAGCAGCACTTGGATAATATTTGCATATTCATCACCAAGTAGTAGTTTTTAAGTTGAAACAGGAGTACAGGACATCATTTTTTAATAAAAAGCTAAACCATGAATCTGAAGAAAGAACAATTGCTTAATGTATAAGAACAGATTTTAAGAATCTAGGAACAACAAGCATCACTCTAGGACAATGCCTGATGTCCGAAGAAGATACCAAAGTTATTTAACCAAAGTTAACAATCCAAGTATTTTTGTCACATCAAAAAGTAATACATATGAAGAGAAAGATCTGGAGATATTGATACATACCTGATGTCCGAGGACCGAAGCAGATACCGGTTCTCTGAACTCCGGCCTTATGAGCAAGATCGGGACCTTCTTCTTCATCGAATCTAACTTCCGTAGGAGATTCAAGAGCTGGCAGATCCAGATATCATTTCCATGAGCATCGCTGCAACTTCCAGTGATGACGAAGCTGTGGATATCAACGATTTCTTTATCGTCGGGAAACTCACAGCGATTTCTTCATCGTCTTCTCTGCCTCCGATCTCGTGAATCGAGGTCCATATCTCCTCTTCTACGCCTCCGATCTGTTGAATTTGGAGTATTCATGGAAGAAGAATGAACGATGAACTGCTTTGGGGGAGAAGAATGAAGGAGAAACTGATTTGGGGGAGAGAGAGAGTCTGAAATGGAGTTTTTATAGGTACGGTATTTTGTTAATGATTAGTTAGGGGGTGTAGTCGTTAAAATTATAGTGTCCAATAGGGCATTGAGCACAAATCCTTTATGAAAATTTGTTAACTTAGATATCATAAGATTTGTGCCCAATGCCCCATTGGGCACTATATTTGTAATATCTGCACTCCCAAACTAAGTATTTAGTTTCTACCCTACCTCACCCCCACATAAATACACGCGCGCCCTACTCTCAGTCTCCGCCCAATCTCCGGCTGTCTTCTCTTCACTTCTTCTCCTCCTCTACCTCTGTCAACGGATAAACCACAGAACAACAACAATGAATTCGATTTCTAGATCTGGATCTAGATCTCAATTCCATGTAAGTAGTGTAAACCGATAGAATGAGAGAACGAAAGTGTTTTACAGCGAGAGAATTGTGCAGAGAGATCTTGATAGTTTCTAGGTTTTCAACAATGGCGCAGGCAATGTGTGAGAAGCCTCAGGCCGCCATGGAAGCGGCGCTTAACCGGGAGAGCGAAGATCGTACGGAGGCGAGTGCGATTGTCGATTCTGCATTGAAAGCCAACGGCGATGTTTCGGCGAATGCAGAGGCAGTGAAGTTCGGCGATAATGTGTCTGGATCTAAGGCCGAAGCTGCTTCCGCTAATTCAGAGAAGAAGAATCGGATCCAAGTTTCCAACACCAAGAAGCCACTCTTCTTCTACCTCAACCTCGCCAAGGTTCTTCTGTCTTTCTTATTCTCTCCATTTGATTTCGCGTCGTAAATATATGCTTCTTGATGTACGATCGCCTTTGTTTTTAAGTTTGATATGTCATTTCCCTACAGAAAAACGTCTGCAATTAAGTAGATTACGGTTGCACTGGTTGTACTTAGCGATTAGGTAATTGATAGGATTAGAAATGGTGGAGCAGTTGAACGTCATTGAATGATTTCTTGATTTGTCTTGTTTTCGTGGTTGCTTGTTGCAGTATCATTCGAGTCATGAGCATAGAGTGGTACTTTCAAAAGAAGTTTGACTTCAATGGTTCATAATTTTATTCTGTTTTGATTTGGTTGTCAACATGCCTCATACAAACTGTGAATTTGTTGTTGTGTTACTGTGCACATAGATCAAATAATGTTTAGTCTCTCTAAATGAAGTTCTTGTACTGTTTCAAAAAAAGTAGAAAGTAATGGACCTAGAGATACCTATTTGTTGAAATGTTGGTGATATCTACATGATTATAAGGATTAATCTACAAAATCGTGATACTTTACTCGAATGATAATTGACTTGACCATGAAGTGTTGACAATTTTGTAATATTACTCGTGTTGTATGTTCTTGACCGTAAATTAGTCGTGTTGACAACTTATTTAGTCGTGTTGACAACTTATTTAGTCGCGTTGACAACTTATTTAGTCGTGTTGACAACTTATTTAATCGTGTTGACATCTTATTTAGTCGTGTTGACAACTTATTATTCTTGTTGACAACTTGTTATTCTTGTTGACAACTTATTTAGTCGTGTCGCCAACTTATTTAGTCGTGTCGACTACTTATTTAGTCGTGTTGACAACTTATTATTCTTGTTGACAACTTTTTTAAAAAATTTGTTGACAGCTCTGTACAAAAATTTGTTGACAGCTCTGTTAAAAATTGTGTTGACAATAAATGGGGTATTTTCTTATAACTTAAAAAAGTGATGTAAAAACTTAAAAAACATAACAGTTTTAGGGTATTTACCTAAAAACCGGTAAGGTGAGACTCAATGGGCCGTCTCTAAGTAGACAGGCCAATGATTATTGGGCCACATTTCAACAAGAAAAACTCACTTCTGTAAAGATAGTTTTTGGGCCGAATATCAAACGCCCCAATAAATAACAAGAATAGTGTTATATTGAACACAGACCAAACACCAAATAGTAATATTTTGTATAGATACTTAGATAGCATAGAATATATACATTTCCATACTCTAAATATCAATTACTTGAAGGCAACTGCCATCAAGAGCTTCAAAAGAAGATGAACACACAACCCAATTTGTACAGTGCCGGGCACCAACATGTAAGTTGCATATCAAAGTCATTATGCTTAGCGGAACTAACTTGGGAACATTTTTTCCCAGAATTTAATGCTGTATACAAAAGGGTGTTAACTCGAACAATTAAGTCTCATAATATATGTGATATGTCACCATCAAATATATACATATTCATGTACATGTACAATGACTTAAGGCATATAAGAATTTCTTGTTGAAGAAATTAGTCTGTACAGTTGAATGTTGCACCAGTAGATAAGCTGCAAATTGACATAAAGAATACATACTTATTCAATTCAACATTCCTTTCACTTACAAGAAAAGGGTCGCAGCAAAGATTGAAAATCTAGCAAAACGAGTACTGTTGCACTATTTCATTCACTGTACACTACAGTATTAAATTAATAGCAGATGATTTATTCAAAAGCTCTTGTAGCTCAGTTGGTTAGAGCACCCGTTTAGTAAGCGGGAGGTCTTGAGTTCGACTCTCACCAAGAGCAATATTTTTTCCCTAATCCAGCTTCTTTTTTTGGGGTCAATGTCGCACATAATATTAATATAGCCAAAGGCTATCGGGGAACAAAACGAGAGGTAGCGTCCCCCCTAACATTGTTCGACAATAAAGAAACAATATCTCCAGTTGAGGTGTCAACAACGTGATGAAAACCAATAGAAAAAGAAAAAGTGAGTGAGGCAAGAGAGTCGGCGATATGATTTGATTCCCTAAAGACATGGTGAAACCAGATGTACCGGTTTCTGAGGAGAAATTCTTGACATTGAAGCACCATTCTGAATTGTTACATGCTTTTTAGTTTATTCTTGCTTGTGTTTGTGTCTGTATGCAGACAGAAAATATTCCTATCTAGACATTTAAAAGTTAGAAAAGAAACTTTGTAACAAGCAACATCCATGAAATTCAGAATCAATGAGAGTGGTGCATCATACTAGATAGAGGCATAGAGCTAGAGTACGCTACTAAATCTATATCCATCCATTACAAATATTCCCTTACCTATCCTAAATTACATTTGGTACAACTTTATAATTGAAAGGATATAATAATAACTTTTTTTTCTATAGGTCGGTATTTCATGAGTTTTGTTTAGCTACTAGAAATAATTTGGGGAAAATGAAGGGAAGTCATCAAATTATTTGATTCCATGAGATCTAAGTAGCAAAGGATGTTTGAGAAGACATGTGGGATGGCTAAAATCTCAAAAGTTGTTAGTTCTTTGCCCGACATGTTTTGGTGTTTAGCAATTAATCTTTGTTTAATTAAATTCTTGATGCTGCATTAATTTTAAGTCATCCTTTTTGCTAAAGTATGTTTTTAGGAATATGTTCTCAATTTCCTTCATTTTTGTTGTATTCATGGATCGAACATTAAACTTGTTTTACATTGCCTTAAAAAAGAAGAAGCTTTTACTTGCGCACTCATAAAATACAATGTATTTAATTGCTTTGGTTTTTTGACAAACAAAAGAGAGTATGCCATGTATAGTGATAAGTGCATGTACGTTACAGTTTATCCAAGCTTACATAAAAAAAGGTTAGAGTAACAACAAAACTTAACGTAGGAAAAACGAAGCGTTCAACGTTCACATATAACATTATAATATTTATATTCTAGATGATAATGACAATTTTGAACATTTTTTGTCACGCGGTGACAATTTTGTAATTTATGTGAACAATGTTTCCCTCTTGAAAATGATCAAAACGGACTTGATCGCCAGATTATGAATATTACCATCCAAAATATCAACATTAATTTGTTATATGTGAACGGAACACTTTGTTTTTCCTATATTAAGCCTTGTTCTCACGCAAACTTTTTCTCATATATATCTCATGTTAGAAAATTAAGACATATATAGTAACATTTAAAAATCTGTAAGGTTGAAAAAGTTATTAGTTTTATAATGTATACTTTGTCTCTTATAAGATACACTGCCGATTCAAAGTTGTAAAATATTGAAGTTGTTTGAATCTGGTATTAGAACCCAGAAATTCAATCAAAAGATTCAAGATCCTTCACTTGATTGGATTTGAAACACGATGTGGGATTTTTCTGATCAAATTGATTAGTATTAACACATAAATAGATCGGATCCAATCATCATATCTAGTTTATTAAGCAGTCCTGCATTTTTCTAAATTTCTAGTTGTCCTTTAAGATACATGTAAATCAAGATCAGTATAGGAAAGAGAGACACCATATACAATCATCATATCTAATTTATTAAGCAGTCCTAACCTACTACGGAGTATATTTAACACTAATACACTATCATAGTATCATACCAACTTACATATGATTAAGCATATGTTTGTAATGTAACATCCATGCACGTACAAAGGCTTCACTGAGTTGAGTTATAACAAGCGTATCAAAATTAGTTCTGAGTATGTGAGGAGGCCGGATTTTCATTGCGATTTGGGATTTGTGAAAGTAAAGAAACTCGAGAATTTTTTGTGGGAGGATTTTGAAGGAGTCATGTCTACATTTATTGAGAGACATATTCTGAGTATGTGAGGGTTTGGATGAAGGAGGGCTCTGTCTTGGATCATCCGAAACAAGTGGTGGATGTTATCTGGACTCGTCCGCTCGTTGGTTGGGTTAAATTGAACACTGATCGGGCGGTTCGAGATTTGGGTGCGGCTGCTAGGGGGTTCATTCGTGATGATTCCAGGTTTGTTCATCATGTTGGGTTGTGCTCGGGCCAAATGGCGGAGCCAAAGGGGTTTGTCTCTGGTTTGAAGGTTGCGTAGGATAGAGTGTTTGTGTTGAAACAGATTCGCAGTTGACGGTTCTGTTGCTGAACAAACTTGTGGATCGGTGTCACTCGTTGTCTAACCTTGTCGTTCCGGTGAAGGGCTTCATTGGTTGGGCTTAGGATGTTCAGGTCCGTCAGGTTTTTCAGGAGGTCAGCCGAGCGGCTGACTCACTCGCTCATTTTTCTTTTTGTTTTCCTTTAGTGTTTTTGTTCTTAATGTTTCACCCAATAGGGTGCTTTGTTTTCTTTCGGATGATGTTTGGGGTGTGTCTTTGCCCCGATTAGTTGTTTTGTAATCGGTTTTCTGTCTACGAAGTTTCGGGGGTAGTCTCCTTCATTTCTACCCAAAAAAAAATCAAAAATACTATATGGATGCTTTGTTGAATTGTTAATGAAATGAAATTAAAATCCTTGCCAACCGGTCACCCATCAAACTTAATTACGAACTGTTAAGTATCACAACAACTAATGTAAACTTATACCCTGTATTAATCTCAACTTACAACTATCATGAAATTGATTATTCTTCCTCTTATATTCTCCATGTTCACGTACACTATTTTTTGTCAGAAGCACAAAACACTATTAGTATGATACTAAGAAACATTTATGAGATGTACCGAAATCATGCATTAAAATTTTGTTTCTCTTCAACCGATTTTTTGTCTATGAAAATAAGTTCTATGTCTCCACATAAACTTCCTATGTAGTCCCTCTTGGTTTGTTGACAATTCCTTAATTGCATATGTTGATCTTTAGCTCTTTAGAAAGTTGATCTCTCTATCTATCTATAGTTTTTAACACTTTGATCTTATTCCTCCACGAGTTCTTGTCATTAGTCATGTCGTATGTCATTGTAAAAAGAGTCAAGTCCATCTTTATCATCTCTCTCTCCAACTCTTCTTTGAAAAACCTCGGCCCATTTGAAGCACGCTGAAATCTAGCCTCTTTCACCTACAGACCTGTCATTTACACATGCTTATACCAACGGAATTTAGTTTTCATAGTTTGTCATTGATATCAACAATATCGAACTTTCTTCTAATAACCTCATTTCTAATTTTGTCTCATCAAGTTACCAAATGATTATATTTTAAGGTTTTACTAAACCTCATTTCTAATTTTGTCTCATCAAGTTACCAAATGATCATATTTTAAGGTTTTACTATGACTATTCATACTTTATAAGTTTCATCCACACAAAAAATTCTTTTTTTATTAATAAAACATTCAGGGGTGAGATCAAAAAGATCTAAAAAATTGTTGCAAAAAAATAGGAAATTGTTGCACGAGGTGAGATTTAGCCATAAGGTATGTCGTACCTTTATCTATGGCAAAAAAGAAACTAACAAATATGTGAGTAAAGTTATGCACACCGAGATGGAAAAAAAATAGACACGAACACATATTGAACTAAGGCCAACACAAGCGTTATAATACCGTAGAGTAAAAAACTTAATTATTTCTCAAGTTATGTGATATAACTAGACAAATAAATAACTATTGAAAATAATTCCATCTCAAACCACTCAATAACTAATTTATCTACTATACTCCATTTTCCTAAAAAAAAAGTCGTTTTAATGAGAATTTAAGGATAAAAAAGGTCGTAAATTATTATTTGACAAAAATACGCAACAATTATTTAGAGTGAAAAAAAAAAAGAGTGAGAGAGCGAGTGGAGTACCAGAACATAGACTGGTCCAAGATGCCCTCTCTATCTTCCGCCACGTGTCCATCCTCATCTTCGTCTCCTTCCTTATTTCTCCTTCCTCCCTTATTTATTCCCCTTTCCCTCCATACATCTCTCTGCAACTCCCTCCTTCAAGATGATTTCATGGCACGACTTCTACACAGTCATGGCCGCCATGGTCCCTCTCTACGTCGCCATGATCCTCGCCTACGGCTCCGTCCGTTGGTGGAAGATCTTCACTCCCGACCAATGCTCCGGCATCAACCGCTTCGTCGCCGTCTTCGCCGTCCCTCTCCTCTCCTTCCACTTCATCTCCTCCAACAACCCTTACAAAATGAACCTCAAATTCATCGCCGCCGACACTCTGCAGAAAATCATCATCCTAATCGCCCTCACCCTCTGGACAAATCTCACCCGCAACGGCTCCTTAGAATGGATGATCACCATCTTCTCCCTCTCCACTCTCCCCAATACTCTCGTCATGGGAATCCCGCTTCTAATCGCCATGTACGGCGACTACTCCGGCTCGCTCATGGTCCAGGTCGTCGTCCTCCAGTGCATAATCTGGTATACTCTGCTTTTGTTTTTGTTCGAATACAGGGGAGCCAGGATTCTGATCATGGAGCAGTTCCCGGAGACGGCGGCGTCGATCGTTTCCTTCAAGGTCGACTCCGACGTGATGTCGCTCGACGGCCGCGACTTTCTCGAGACCGACGCGCAGCTCGGGGTCGACGGGAAGCTGCACGTGACCGTCCGAAAGTCGAACGCTTCTCGCCGGTCGTTCGCCGGAGGGTACACTCCCCGGCCGTCGAATCTCACCGGAGCCGAGATTTATAGCCTCAGCTCGTCGCGGAACCCGACTCCGCGGGGCTCGAATTTCAATAACGCGGACTTTTACTCGATGATGGGGTATACGAGCGGGTTTTCGGGATCCGGGCCGAGGCATTCGAACTTCGGGGCGGTGGATATGTACTCGGTTCAGTCGTCCCGAGGTCCCACGCCTCGTCCGTCGAATTTCGAGGAGAATAGCGTTGGGGTGAGTTCTCCGAGGTTCGGTTATTTTCCGGGGCAGGGTGGGGCCCTTGTCCCGAATTCGTACCCGGCTCCGAACCCGGAGCTGGTTGGAGACGGGATTGGGAAAAGCGGCAGGAAAATCAGCACCAGCAACAACAACAGCAACGGTAATAGTCAGTTACAGAGTAAAACGAGCCACGATGCGAAGGAGCTTCATATGTTCGTGTGGAGCTCGAGCGCGTCTCCAGCGTCGGAAGTAAGTGGGTTGCACGTCTTCGGGAGCGCGGAGTATCCGGCGCCAGAGCAGTCTGGCCGCTCTGCCGATGGCGCCAAGGAGATTCGGATGATGGTCGCAGACCATCCCCAGAACGGAGATGCGAAAGGTAACTGAATCTATTCGTATTTTACTCTATAGAATATATTCGTATCTGAATCGCATTCATATTTTATATTATTACCAGAGGGCAATAAGCAAGAAGGGGAAGTATACGGGGCGGAGAATTTCAGGTTTGGCGGCGAGGGAGGGGACGAGGAGAAAGAGAAGCTAGAAGGGCCCATTGGGCTTACAAAATTAGGCTCGAGCTCGACCGCGGAGCTTCATCCGAAGGCCCAATTAGGCGGCGGAGGTGGTTTAGAGCCGGCAACCGGGAAACAAATGCCGCCAGCAAGCGTGATGACGAGGCTTATTCTAATTATGGTTTGGCGTAAGCTTATTCGTAATCCCAACACTTACTCCAGTCTAATCGGTCTCATTTGGTCTTTAGTCGCATTCCGGTAAGCAACTTCTAGTTTCTGTCTCGTAACACATGTTTAACTTGCACTTTTCAGATTCCGTCTTACATTTTACCATATTTAACCTCGGACTTGCACTTTTTAATCATTCCTAGGTGGCATTTAACAATGCCTACTATTGTAGCCAAGTCAATTTCCATACTCTCCGATGCTGGTCTTGGAATGGCTATGTTCAGCTTAGGTCAGTTTTTTTCTTTACTGCAGGGTTAAAATGTAAGCAAGTTTTTACTACGGTTGGGTTGAAAAAAATGCATTTAAGAGGACAGGTATACAAATGGGACCGTGATAAAAAAGAAAAAGGATAAGGGAAAACTAGTGGGGAAAAATCTATCCATCATTCGTACTAATGGGTTGTAATTGGCGACATGTAGGGCCATCGAAACGACGTCGTGTCGTGGTCCATACGTTCGGTGGCCAAGCATGGCCATATGGGTTAATCAATTATGACGATTTAGATAAGAACCGCTTTAAAAAGTGTTACTTTTCAACACCTAAGTAGTAATTACTGATTTGGTTATGGACTAATGGTAGTAATTTTGTAGGCTTATTCATGGCGCTTCAGCCTAAGATAATCGCCTGTGGGAATTCGGTTGCGCTTTTTTCGATGGCGGTTAGGTTTATTACTGGACCGGCGGTTATGGCGGTCGCTGCCATAGCGATCGGATTAAGAGGCGATCTTCTCCGTGTTGCAATTGTTCAGGTAATTAAATCACGAAATTATGATTAAATCATTTTCTTAATGACACTGTATGATGGACCTGCATTTGTTTGTATGATGCCACTTTTGAGCTAGCCCATAAACATTTCACGTGCACTTTCATTGCTTTTAGTTCCCTTTCTTCATCCTATAATGGGATCAAGTTAGAGGGAAATATATGTATAACTAATGCACCTGTTTTCGTGCTTTCTTGTTTGTTTTATGAAAACTTTGAATTAAAATTGATTAATTAACTAACGCATGTCTTAAGTGATTTGAAATAAGAGCGTCCTATCATGCACTTGTGAGTTGTGACATTGCTTTAATTTCATTAGTGCCCCATTTTCCTCCAAAAGGAAGAAAATATAACCATTATATTAGTTTAATTTATAGAGGAAAGTTGCACTACGAACAACTCTTAACGTAGAAAAAACGAACAATTCGCATTTACAGATTACACATTAATGTTTATATTATAGATAGTAATGTTCAAAATCTGAGCCTTGAAATTTTTTGAACGTTTTTAGTGAGGGACGCAATGACATACTAGAAATAACTGTAAACTTGAAATTTTTTGAGAAAAAAATTTCATCGTCCAGAGTATGCATTACCGCCCAAATTATGAACATTAACTTGTTATCTGTGAACGCAAAAAACTTTATTTTTTCTAGTTAAGCCTTGTTTTCGCCCAAACTTTTCTCCAGTTTATGTTGTGCTCATGACCTACTATATATTAATCAAATGTTCTTGTGTGTAAATAGGCTGCATTACCACAAGGGATTGTACCATTTGTATTTTCCAAAGAGTACAATAACCATCCGGCAATCCTAAGCACAACGTAAGTATACGAAATTTAATCAATCACCTCGATAAATACCTCCTATTCTTATTGAACATTAGATTTAATCGACTTGTGTTTTTAACATTTTTCAGGGTGATATTCGGGATGCTAATCGCATTGCCAATCGACTTGCTCTACTATATTATACTCGGAGTGTAGAAGAGTAATGCGCGAACGTACGTATTCATGGATCGAAGGATCGTCTTCTTAGAAATAGTTATTCATGAATTTCTAATGAAGGGTCAAGCTCAAAAAGTCACCATAATATATCATGAATGGTGCCTGGTTTTGTGGCCAAAGCTAGCATGTTTTTTTGGGTTATATTTTTTGTTTTAGGTTGGGAAAATATATGCAAGTTCATCTTGTTAAGATGATGATGATGGATCCATGATCGATCTCTAGCTAGCTTCGACCAAAATGTGGAGACAAAGAGGGAGCAAAGTTGAGGAAAAGCAGGAAATATTTATATAGAATAGGTGGTGCAGTTTAATTTCTTTTTTCTTAGGTGTTACTTCACACATTTTCTTCTCTTTCTTTTTCTCAATTAAATATGCATATTGTACATCTTGATTAGCTTGTACATGAAGGCTTTATCCTTTCAACTGTGTGTACTTATTGCATTCATAATACTATAGCTTTTGATAATTATGATATGTGTTTATGGATTAAACTCTTGAACAAAGGATGTATTAGCTTGTAACAAGTACTTTCTTACCACCCAAAAAGTAAAAACTCCAAACACACCCTAATTTATGCTCGTTTGGTCAAATGGAGTAATTGCAATTTCTATAAATTAAATTAATGTGCTTTGTTATTGATGTGATTTGAAGAAGAAAATGTGTGGTAGGTTTTTAGCTTTGATTAATCAAAATGCGAGAATTTAAGATTTTATAGCTAAAAATGGAGAAAATAGAACTTATCTAGGGGAATAGGTAAGCTTATTTTCTGCATTTTAGAGGAATTAAAAATCTGCAAGAAATGAATTTCCATAATTTTTTGGAAAAATATTACAACCAAAACACATATACTTGTTGAATGAGATAAAAAAAATTTTCTGAAATGGGCTTTTTTTCAAAAAAAAAAAATCCCGACGTAGGCTCTTTTCAAAAAAAATTCTCAATATAGGCACTTATGCCAGCTTCGGATTTTTTTATGTGTGAGAGACGCTCTCTCGTCCGAAGCTGGAAAATTTTTTTTGAATTTTTTATGTATAAGAGACGCTGGCCCGGCCAACGTCTCTTATACGTTAAAACATATAAAAAAAAAATTATATGAGACGTTGGTCGAACCAGCGTCTCATATAAATCGTCTTTTTTTTTTATTTGAACATGTATAAGAGACGCTGGTTGAACCAGCGTCTCTTATACAGATTTGTATTTTTTAATTAACCAGCGTCTCTTACACGTAAAATGTTTTTTTTAAAAAAATTATTTGTATACAAGGTATTACATTTTCCTCTTCTTCTTGAAACTCATCATATCTCTGTACTAAACCAGCAACTAGATCTCCAATGTGGGTGCTCCTGCTTGCACAGCAAGGTCTAAAGACAGAAATGCCCTTGGTGGAAGATGCACGTGGTAGAAGAGGCATGGGACTATGGGAGAAGAAGATAGTCTTTTCAATCCCAAAAAAAAAATTACGTGTAACACGGGGGAATTAAAAAATACAAATCTGTATAAGAGACGCTGGTTCGACCATCGTCTCTTATACATGTTCAAATAAAAAACAAAGACCATTTATATGAGACGCTGGTTCGACCAGCGTCTCATATAATTTTGTTTTTTTTTATGTTTTAACGTATAAGGGCCAGCGTCTCTTATACATAAAAAAATTCAAAAAAAAAATTACCAGCTTCGGACGAGAGACGCTGGTCCTACCAGCTTCGGACGAGAGACGCTGGTTCTACCAGCGTCTCTCACACATAAAAAAAATCCGAAGCTGGCATAATTGCCTATATTGGGAATTTCTTTTGAAAAGAGCCTACGTCGGGAATTTTTTTTGAAAAAAAGCTCATTTTAGAAAAAAATTCTATACTTGTTTCTATTTCTTGAGATTTTGTAAATCATGAGAATTGAACTATTAACCAAACAAGCACTCCCAAGTTCAGTTATTCTATATTGGTTTTCAGAAAATTTGTGTCAAATTATCGATTGCCACAAAATTAGTTTAAATATAATTGATCGGTCGTCCTAATTTATATCTTAAGGTTACAAGAATGTAGTAACAATTTAATATTTTATATAATTCTTATAGTTTAATTTAGAATATGATAGTTATTACGTGTGTATAATCAAATCACTAATATTAATATATGTTAAAAAATTTATAAGTTGGCGTTAAGAATTTATAACGGCGTATATGTACAATTATTGTATTTTAAATTATTTTATTAGATTGACGCGGAATATATAATGTATTTTGAAGTTACAAATATCTTGTTTGAACTTAATCTTAACACTAGTAGAGAAAAGATATTTTGCGACACTCTTGAAAAAGATTTTGCGATGCCAAAAAGCACTGCAAGTACATATACCGACGCAATAAAACACTCTTTAATTTTGCCTGTGGCACTACCCCTGTTGCGGCGCTTTTTTATTGCATATGTATAATAATATTCTTGCGTCGCTATAGACTAAATACGCTTTAAAAGCGTCGCTTAAAGTTTGGTATTGTCCGACATTTCAAAGTACCTATTTTGTGCATAAATAGCGTCGTAAGATATTCACGACGTTTTGAAAGCGTCGTAACAATGAGTAGAGCACAGAAGAAGAGCTCGCAGTGAATTTACTTCACAATTGAGCAAAAACTTAGTTTGGAATTCAAAGCTCTAATTTAAAACGGCATTACTGCGAGTCCATTGTATACAACTAAAACATAATCTGACAAGCATTCCTAATTTAAATCAATAGAAATCTCAATAAGAATCAACTTAGTTTGGAATTCAAAGCTCTAATTCAAAATTGCATTACTACAAGTCCAATGACCTATACAACTAAAACATAATCTAACGAGCATTCCTAATTTTAATAAATAGAAATCTGAATAAGAATTAAACTGAATTTGCAGCCTGAATTTATCCCCGAAAGCTAGACTTGAAACAATGTATGGCTTCGTTCGGCACCTACTATATTATTCATTATAATAGTTTATAACAGTTTAAATGCAAGAATATCCATTCGGCAAGAAATGAAATTAAACCATTATCACCCAATTCCCATTCTTCTAGTACGTTCTAGTTTTCAGGTTCCAGGAAAGGAAAATCATGTTTGCAAGTTGAAGAAGTCCTTATATGGGCTAAAGCAGTCCCCGAGTCAGTGGTATAAGCGGTTTGACACTTATATGAAGCAGCTTGGTTACAGCAGAAGTCCGTATGATTGTTGTGTGTACTACAATGACCTACAGGGTGGTTCACGCATTTATCTGGTTCTGTATGTTGATGATATGCTGATTGCTGCTAAGAATAAGTCTGATATTCAGAAGTTGAAGGGTTCTCTCAGTGCAGAATTTGATATGAAAGATCTGGGTGCTACTCGCAAGATTCTGGGAGTTGAAATCTATAGGGAAAGGGAGAAGAGAAAACTCTTTCTCTCACAGGAAGGGTACATCAAGAAGATATTAAGCGGGTTTGGAATGTCTTCAGCAAAACCTATAGATACTCCAATGGCATCTAACAACAAGTTGGAAATGTACACTGTTCAGACTGATGAGGATCAGGAGTACATGTCTCGAGTCCCATATGCCAGTGCAGTTGGGAGTTTGATGTATGCTATGGTCTGCACTCGACCAGATCTAGCATTCGTTGTTAGTGTGGTAAGTCGATACATGGTCAACCCTGGAAAGGAACATTGGCAAGCTGTGAAGAGGATTTTCAGGTATCTTAGAGGTACCTCTGATGTTGGTCTTTGTTATGGGAATGACACTCAGTGTTTGGTTGTTGGCTATTCAGATTCTGATTATGCTGGGGATATGGACAGTAGGAGATCTATGACTGGTTATGTGTTCACTCTAGGAGGTTCTGTGGTAAGCTGGAAGGCAACTCTACAGCCTACAGTTACTTTGTCTACTACAGAGGCAGAGTATATGGCTTTGACAGAAGCTGTTAAGGAGGGAATATGGCTAAAGGGGATGGTTAATGATCTAGGCCTACATCAGGATCAGGCTTTAGTATATTGTGACAACTTGAGTGCAATATGCTTAACCAAGGATCAGGTCCATCATGAGAAGACGAAGCACATTGATGTCAGGTACCATTTTCTGAGGAATGAGAAGAGAATCCAGGTGAAGAAAGTAGGGACAGCTGATAACCCTGTTGATATGTTCACCAAGCCAGTTCCTGAGACCAAGTTCAAACACTGCTTGGACTTGCTCAACATCAGAGATCATTAGTTGCCCTGAGGGGCAATTCTGAGGAGAGGGAAATGTCTGTTATCTGGCACTGTCATGGTGCGTCTGAGAGTCTACCTGGAGGATTCAAGTCAAGGTGGAGATTTGTTAGTATGCCTTGAATCTGAATCACACACTGCGACAGGTAGCACGGGGGTCTCGCTGTTGGGCTTAGGGTACACGATATCTGTTGTATGGGCTTTATTGAGCCCATCAGTTTTGTTGTTGGGCTTAGGGTTGTTTAGCGCTATATATAGCGGCTTATGTGTAAACCCTAATTGTACCGAAACTGTAATCCGCCTCCGTATAATCTGATCTCCCTCTCATGTGGACGTAGCCAAATTTGGTGAACCACGTAAATCAATCTGGCCATAAAATCTGAATAATTAAACCAAATATAAAAAAACAACTCAAACCGGTGGATATTACCTTGTGAGGCAGAAGTCGTTCAGCTCCCGCAAATTAGCAGAAAAATCAGCTCTCGTAGTTGTTCAACTCAAATTGCCAATGCCGATGAAGAAGGTAATTGGAGTAATTCAGCTCAAACCAGTGGATATTACCTCGGAGATCTCCCGCAGTCGTTCAGTTTCTTGGAGATTTGTCGATGAAGATCGGTTGCAGAAAAGAAGGGAATCGCAACAAAATCAAAGTGTGGAGTCCGGCAGTCACGAATTAGGGGATTCGAAAATCAAGGTGTGGAGTTCTCGCTTGTAAAACTCGCTCATGTTCGCCAAGAGTTAGGAATTTTGGAATTTGAGAGACTGTGTCTAGACAGAGTTTAATCTGTTTAGGGATTTCAAAGCTTCTTTATGTTTTAGTTTTTATTAACGCGCTTGTCTATTAATCTTCCCCCACAAATTAAGCGACGTTTGTATAAAGCGCTCTAATTCTCATCATCCGCTCCTTACCGCAATCCTTTTTTCTATAGCGCCGTCATCAAAGCGCCTCTAAATTTGTTTTTTCTAGTAGGGTAAACACCAAGCTCGACCAACTCACATAGGAGCCCAATTTAAATGTTAGCCACGCAAAAGATGTATCATGCGATTAGGTTTGATTATAAAGGTAGTGCGAACAAATGCTTGTAGTAGTAGTAATAGTAGTGTATTACTATTACTAATTGAGTGATGAACAAAATAAGTAAGATAAGATAAGATGCTCTTTATCCTCATCCTTACACCGTACAGGTATTAAGGAATATTACTAATTCTGTATAAATACATTATATGATTGTATGTGTATGAGTTTGGTTCCGATGAGGATGATACTTAGATGAGGACTGTGGATCATACACGCAAACGTTAACTCATGTACGCACTACTAGAAACACATACCATTCTCGACGCCTTTTAATACCTTTTCAACGCTTTAAAGCGTCGAAAAACGTCTCATCGACGCTTCCGAAAGCGTCGAAAATTTCATGGTGGAAAATTGTTTTATCACGATTTTCGGCCGACACTTTATAGCGTTGTCATTCTCGACGCTTAAGATGGCTGGAAAATATTTACATATCGACACTCCTCCATATTAAGTAGTGTGTCATAAAATGATGTGAATGAGCAAATATTGTGTGTTCGGTGGAGGTCGCTTTTAGAAATTCCAAAGCACAAGGTAGTTCAAATTGCATTGACTTACATAATGATCATAGGTGTTAGGCACAAAATTAAGGCCCCATCTTGTATTAAAAGTCACATCAACTTTTCACATAATGTCTACCTAATTTCTTCTTATAATTCAAATTCAATCACCTTAATATTTTGCAGTTTAAAGTAATTTTTGTATTGCTTGCTCTTGTATACATGTTACATGTATGAACATAGTAGCTAGTTATATTTGAACTTAATAGCACTAGCTGATTTTCCTTCCTCAATGGGGATACATATGATCGGTTAGATGCATCTTGTAAAAATTGGAAAGTTTCGCTACTACGTCTATATATATATATAAAAAAATTCATGGGTTTGAGAAAGTAATGGTAATTGAGACTCATTAATGTTTAAACTTAATTTTTTTTTCTATTTCTCATTATCCAATGATAGTTGAGACTTATTAAATGTCTAATAAAACCATAATTATGTGCTTAATTGGTTAGTATTTCCACCATTTTCATTTTTTTTTCTTCGCTCTTCACCTTCAATCCGTATGACGATGAAGAGAAATTCGAGCAACATAAACGACTATGTGATTTTGGTACATATATAAGAGATATTCAATTCATTTTATTATAATTTACTAAAAATACATATATGAAAAAATACATTAAGTATATGAATATAGACAAAAATAAAAAGTGTTTGGCTCGCGCAAAACGCGGGTAATGACCTAGAAAGTTGTCATTAAGTCGCCATTACTATGTGACCTCTTGAATTCCTCTTCTAATTTCAACTTTTGATTTTCCGACTTCTCCGAATGAGATTTCGTATTGAATTCTCCCATCAAGTCGTCATTACTCTTCTGCATAGTGTATTTCGCCGTTACTCATGGTTATTGTCAATTTGTAATTGAACCAATCAATTTGCTATTTTTATCACTTCTATTGTTCGTTTATTTGTTAATGTCTTGATCTGCAAGTTAGATTTGCTTTGGTCTAAATTGGATAAAATATGCCCTAAAAAAGATTGTAAATATATAATTATCCCAATCCAGTTTTGAGATGAAAAACCGTAATTATCCCGCACGGTTTTGTGCTATATCCCAGCGTCTCTTATAAAAAAAAAGAAGAAAAGCAGGCTCTTTATGCTATATCGGGAAAACGTCGATGGATCTCCAGCGACAACACAAGCTGGCCAGTCACCCGCTCCCCTCTTCTTGACGCATCCCCACCCCTAAACAGCCCGCCGACCCTTCCCTCCTCAATCAAAAACAGAGCCATCCTCTCCTCCCTCCCCAACGCCCGCCCCGTCCTCTTCGACTCCCAATCCGAATCCGAGAGGGCGTTAGCCACCGTCGAGCTACTCTGTTTAGCGAAGCAGCATCGCCCTAAGGCGGTCGCGTCAGGGGCGGTGGAGGTTCTGATCGAGCTACTCACTACCCCCGATCTCGAGAAGGGGGATGCCGAGAGGGCGTTGCCCACCGTCCAGCTGCTTTGCAGAGTGCCTGCGGGGTGTGCGGCGTTTGTGAGAACGATATTAAAGGTGTCGGAGTATGCGGCCGGGGCGTTGTTGGCGGTCTGCTCGGCGTCGGCCTCTCCGCAGAGAGAGGCGGTGGCCGCGGGGTTGATGACGCAGCTGTTGTTGCTTGTGCAGAGTGATTGTACTCAACGGCCAAAGAGGCTGTTTTTTTTTTTTTAAAGTAATACGTGGGGTTAAGAAAAAAAATATGTATACGTCTCTTATACATGTTCAAATAAAAAAAAAAACCATTTATACGAGACCATATAATTTTTTTTTTTTATGTTTTGGGCCAGCGTCTCTTATACATAAAAAATTCAAAAAAAAAATTACCAGCTTCGGACGAGAGACGCTGGTTCTCACACATAAAAAAAATCCGAAGCTGGCATAAGTGCCTATATTGGGAATTTATTTTGAAAAAAGCCTACGTCGGGAATTTTTTTTGAAAAAAAGGCCATTTCAGAAAAAAATTCCTATGTACTACTCCTAACAATAACTAAGCATATAGCTTATTCCACCCTTTTATACTGAAAAGAAAAGAAAAGAAATTAAAAGTGGGCAAAATAAGGAATTTTTAACCTGCAAAAGCCATATCAAGTAAATGAGGAAACAGGCAAATGGTTTAGATAAAACAAAAGACTTCGTGTAGATAAGGATCCTCCTATTTTTATAGTATAATAGACTAGTGTAGGGATATATTTATAATTAATTATTTTTATAATAATGACATGTGATTTTATAAATATTATGATCTATCCTAAAAATTAATGCGAAATATATTACTAAAATACAAAATAAAAACCTACAATAAAGATATATTAATGATGTTAATTTGCTTGGATAGGAATGAAATTACATTTTATTTCTTATTTTGCAAGAAGTAGTATTTTAGGGCCTCAAAATTTTATAACAAATAAAAAAAGTTATGCAGATTAAAGTATATACATATTTGTTGTATTAGTTTTGTGGACCACAACAAAAATTGTTAAAATTAAATTTTGATAGTTACTTATAATAATAAATTTAAATATAAAAAAGCTAATAGCTTAACAAGTTGCTTCTACAATTACTCTTAAGGTTTGAAAAACATTATGTTTAATAGATAAATAGATAATGTTTTGTTTTAAATCAATTCGAAATATAAAAATAACTAAAAGAAACCAATAAAAAACTGTCACATGGATGTGGTAGGGCCAAAATCAAGGAGAAACCTTGAAAAAGCTTAGCTTTAATAGATTATATAGATAGATTACCAATTCCTTTTAAAAAATAGTTTGTAAAAAAAAAACACTTTCAAACCTAACTTCTCAAAGTGGGATTAACCTATATGGCTATATATAGCCTAATTGAAGTATATATAAATCTAAGATTTTTTTAATCTATGTCGTTAGGACATAAGATAAGAAATTTATATAAAAAAAGAATTGTAATAAATTTTTATTTTAGTTGTTTTTTTTATATTGAAATGAGTTTATATTTTTTCAATTAGTAGGAAATAATTTTTAATTAACATATGTCCTTAAAACTGATCCTAATAAAAAGGATTAAATTAGATACACATAATTGAGTTTTTTTATGTGTATTTACGGACACACAATAAACCAACTAAAAATAAAAGGATTTTATAATATTTCCTAGGGAAATTGAATAAACTCATCCTAATAAAAAGTTATCACATTTTTTGGTTCTTATTGTCTTGTCAAAGGATGTAGATCACACATTAGAAAACTCCACCATAACTAGTGCAAGACCCGTGTCATGCACGGAGATATGTTTATATAATTACTTAATAATAATTTTATAATCGATTTTAATATATTTTTTATATAATATATAGTATTTTATATCGCTACAACCTCAATAAATATCTATAACAAATAAAATATATTTATGTGTTTTTTTATTGGTTAACTATCAAATTTTTAGTGGTTAAATATTTATAGTTTTATATCTGCTTCAAATTTTATTATATATCAAAAGTAAAATAGATGAATAATAATTAGATAGATTAAGTTTATTTAAACCTAGAAAATAATTTGCTCCAAATTAATATTTTTTATTTTTCTTAATGTAATTTGTTATAATGTTATAATGTTTTAAATAAATAGCCTAACAATTTTCCTAAACTTACTCTAAGAGCTCAAAAAGACTCAACTTTAATATATAAGATAAATTAAGTATACCATAATAAAACTAATCAAAATGTAAGAAAGCATGATTGGATTATATTGTTACCAAACACTATACCCTTCAATTCGGGTAGAGAGTAAGAGACGTATGTAGGATTAACAAGGGACACTTTCGCAAACTTCCACCTTTATTCCCCATCCCAAAACCCTAATCTTAATATAATTACCTAATCATCAAGTATATACGTGCCAGTTTTATTCTCTCAACCGATACTTAATTACTCGAACAAAATTACATAAAACCACGGAAACATTTTAAATCAGAAGTAGAGAGTCAAACATGATTTATCTTATCTATATAAAAGCTGGTTGTTCATTGCCAAAATTGATACCAATTTAATGCATTACTCATTTCTTAATCACCTTCTATTGGAATTTTAGGCATGTATTTAAATATCTTTCTTATATCTCTATGTTATATTTATTTATAGTCTACTTGATTAAGTCACAAATTAAATTAATGTGTGAGCTTCTCTTATGACAATGCAAACTTATTCTAATATTATGTTTTAAAACTACTTCAAACATAAATATAAGGAAATAAAAAATACTTATATTTACAAATATTAATAAATTTGATAACAACAACAACATATTAACAAATAATGTATAACTATATTAAATCACATACGAAAATCCGTAATTTTCTCGTGATCCCCGTATCTAGTTGATATAGAATTAGAAAGAGGACAAGAGATGTTATGATCAAGTAATTTAATTAAGAGATATGAAGCTTGGAATGCGAAAGATTTTATGATTTTGGTCCCGATTTAAGTACCAGTTTGTCGTCCACGGATTACGTGTCCATCTATTAACTCGCAACAATTAGGCATTGGCTCTCCCAAAACGATTATTCAACGGATCGACTATATATAAAAGTATTTAATCAACTGTCTTGACTTCTTAATCCAAATTATGTACCTCGGAAACGATATATTGAAGTTGCGTAAACTATAGTCTAAAAATCACTCATTCCTTGACTTAATAGAAACATATGATCGTGTTTTCACCACACAAAAAAAAACATATGATCGTGATGTTTAATTGTTAATCTATGTCTACTCATGTCTAATATTATATAGGACTTGACTGGATTAATACTTTCGGCAGTATGAGATGCACGTACATACATACATGACCCTGAATTATAATTGTTTATCTATTTCTACTCATGTCTACAATTTACAATATAACATAAAAAATATACATTTTTTTTATTTTAAAATTACCTAAATTATAATTTATAAACTCCTAACTGATAAACTCTAAAAATCGTATTCTAAACACTAAATTCCTAAATTCCTAAATCTTAATCCTTAGATACTATACTACCTAGTCTACCTCCATTCCTCTATAATGATCTTAATGCTTCAATCCTTCTGAATGTTCTATAGTCGACTTCACCAGAAATTTCTCGTCAAAAATAAAAATAAAGTAGTAGTAGTAAGAATAATAATAATAATAATAATCATCATCATAATAATAATAATACGGGCGAACCTACATAGAGACCAGTGGGGGCACATGCCCCCATTGACATGGAAAAATGATGAAAAATGATGAAAAATGTAAACTTTTTCAAGACGAGTTCATGCATATAAAATTAATCAAAATCGGACATCATTAGACCCCTGAAAAACCTCAAATTACGAAATTTTCACAGGTTGCAAACCACGCCGCCACAATACAAGATAAGACGATTAAGATTGCGTGTTCCGAACTATTCGAGGTCAGACGCAACACGAGGTCTTCTTTTTATTTCCTTACACATTTTTTCATGTGTTGTTTCATTTTGAAGCGCCACAAGCTACTTTTTTTTCATCTGTTGTTTAATTTGAATAGTCACGAGATAGAAGAATATTTTTATTGAATTGATCTTTGTAGAAAAAATTGTGTTGAAATGTGTTGTCTACAATGCTCAACTAATGTAAATATTTTGTTTGTGTATACTTGAACCTTGATGTAAATAGTATTGAGATGATTATTAGTTTTGATTCTGTATACGTTTAATTAGAATTATGTTACATTCTATTGTAATCAATATTTTTTAACTGAACAAATCTCTAGTGGCTTAAAATCCTGGGTCCATCACTCAGTATACGAAACTGAACGAGTGAGGAAGACATCACTTTAGTCGAACTAAATTACACATGCATCAATCAAAAATCAAAGGTACATACTCCTACAAACTAAACTAGTTGGGCCTTACATAGAAACATAGCATGGAGTTCGATCAGAAGGATCTTGTTTTGTAACTAGGTCCTATCATCGATCATCCCCTAATTTTAAGGTACAAAGTACAATCTACTTGGAATTCATCTTTCATCTTTCACTGATTGCGAATGGATGAGGATCGGACGGTGGAGATGTGATCAAAAGAGTAAAGGAGAATGTGTCAGAAGACAACAAACATCCACACGTGAACAACAAGAAGCCCATCCAATATGGGCCCATCCAATATGGGCCCATCCAATATGGGCCCATTCATCATGTGCCAGCCCATACTCTCTTCATGTGGTGTATTTTCCACCCCTACCCTTTTTTGTTTTCACTTCTTTTTTCCTTTTCCAAATATTACATTATATTAATTTTGTAGAGGTTGTTCGAAGAAGAGATGACGACAGTCTCTTGCATATTTAATACTTGATTCAAAACAGAAACATATGAAGAGATAATGTCAAAGAACCAACTCAATCAAACGCTTAAACTGATGGTTAAAGTTTCAAGATTAGTTTCGTACTCTATCAGATAAGAGTAGATAATGAAGCCAGATGTGATTGGAAGGGTGTCTTGCACGACCTCAGTAGGAGAAGTTGTTTACTTTGTTGTTTAAATCTCTCCTACATATGTATATCATATTGTTGTTGTAGACTTATAACTTCTTTCTTCGGTTTCGCAAGATACACATCATCACGTTCGATGAATGACAACTTACATCTGGTCTCAGACCCTATAAAAGTGATATGATAATCAATCATTATATATATGGTAACTCTATAATGATGTCTATTAATTAAGGATTTTTCTAATGTGTATCTAAGGGCACACAACAAACAACTAAAAAAGAAGGTATTATATTAAAAATATAATATTTTTTATGGCGACGGACAAACCCATTAAATGAGTAATTGTCAAAACTACCGCTTTTGTTCTCACTTCTTTATTCCTAACAAAAAAAGTTTCTTTTTTTTTTACTTTTGAAGAAAATAATGATTTAGTTGAAAGTTCGAGTCGTTTTCCGAATTGATTACACAATTAAGGCTATTTATACGCAGAAGATGTTGACCCTCGATGTATATCTATACCTTTGACAATGCATGCATTCAACAGTAGTACGTATATATAGGATTCTCAAAATAATATGTACGTACATGTAGGATTAGATTAATGTCATAATTAATAAGTAGAAGGCTAAGAATAAGTTGGCTATTTAATTTGAATAGACTACGGATAATTGTACGTAAGTATACAAAATAAAATAATAATAATGCATGATATATAAAACATTTGCAAACGTGAAGCTAGATGGATGAGTGGAAGTGATATCGTGGAATATTTGTTATTGCCCATAAATTTGGGCTGTATTCTTTGAACAAAAACAAGGCCGAAAATGAACATGGACCCCTCTATTTTCAGACCAACAAAACATGATAAGTATCTTATAACTACACATCCTTGTCTTCTCCAATCTACACAAAATTGTGTCCATAACCCTATATTTACGTGTGTGGTTCACAACATTGCCAAAAATCATTACCCACAAATTGTGATCCTCAAGTTCCCCTACCTATTAAATGAAGAATACGATTTGATATAAATATTACACATATATGTTGACGTATAAATTATAAGTTATGTATGCGCATGGATGCATGTGCGTGCTAGCGAATAAAGAATTTGCAAAATCTTAATATATGTTCATTATATAATTCTTCTTTTAAATGAAATTACAAGTTTTCTTATACACAAAAAATATGACATGTGAATGTTAAAAAACACATTTGTGTTAGATGTAAGATTTTGACAAGTAAATTCTCAAAAATACATTGGGTATATAAGTATATTGTTAATGTATAACAACTTGATGTAGCAAGACTGGTTGCCGGCCTGCGACTATCGAAGCAGAAGTAGCTCGTCGAAAAAGTTTGGTATAAATTGTGCAAGTTCGCCGTCTGATGTCAAAATGACTATTATTTATATCTCTTCGGATAGGAAATTAATTAGCTCAACATCCGAGTTTGTTTGAAAACAACACTTTAAATTTTTTAGCAATTAATGGTGTTTTCTTTTAAATTTAGCATTTCCTAATCCTTTATGATTCCGACTACATCACAACTCTGATACAATATCAAGCTAAATCCACATTACACGTATGTGCATTTATAGCTCGAGGACATACACACACATACAAGTTTATGGTGGGCATATATATGTTATGCAGATGAACCCAATTAGCTAGCTAGCTAGCTTGCTAGAGAAAATGAGATGGAATTGTAATCGTATAGCTAACTAGGCATGTGCGGAGGGGTCTACATTTCATACCATAATTTTGATCTAGCAAAGAATTGGTGATATGTCCATCTCTGTCCTCTACATTACAATTAATATGTACATTAACTTGAGCAAAATGTCCTCGTGTGCATGGCCTCATTTGACCTAGTTTAAAACTTAGCCAGCTTCATGCATGCATGCGTCGCTTTTCTGTTGCAACATAGTCTCACATCGAAAGTTGAAACTAATCTAACATGATATATAAATAATATATTACTTCTCTTATTGTCAATTGGTTTTAAGATGAAAATGCACAAATAGTGCTGACCCAATGCACATTCCGAGCCCACTGAGTTTCACACAACCCTTTTATATCGATCGGTTCGATCAATTTCTAATCTTGCTATAACGGTATTATGACAAACAAATCAAGACGGTGAGGTAGGTCAAATATGTACATCAAGTAATCTGAATTCATCTTATTGGCATCTCACCAATGATTAAATATTGATTATGTATGTTATATCTCAACTATTGCTCGATATGAATGAGAAAAAAGGTTCAATATATAAAGTTGATCGAAGTTGGGATATATAGGTAGGCCCCTACAACTTTAGGAGTAACGTACGTAAGACATGCATATACACTGAGATTGGATCAACATTATCACAAATCTTTAGTATCAATTAACAAGGATTGAATTTTAAAAAAGGTGGGTCGAAAAAGATACTCCAAACAACATTAAATAGATAAGTCATTGTTATAGATCGAGGTAGCCCAAGTTGGGTTAGGACCAGTTATATTTATATACAAGGAAAATGATCTTTAGCCATTATAATAAAGTAGTTATTTTGTAGTGTGAACTCAATTGGGTTGAAGGTAGATTAAGTTAAGATAGGTTATACTCAGTGTTGTAAAAGTAAGCCGTCTAGGAGACGACTAATAGGTCACTGATACACCATCATCTCATTTTTCGAATAGTAGAGTTTATAGAAGGTATACAGCAAAAAACACTTCATGAACGACCATCCAGATGGCAAGAAGGTCGTTTGGACGTCATCTAGACGCTAGAATCGGATTAATACATTTACTAGAAAGTTAAACCCAAGTAGTTGTTTTCCAAGGTCTAGACGTCAATCTAGCTATGCATCTAGATGATAGACGACGACTAGTGAAGTTTATGTATTATTTGATTATTGAAGACGTTTATACTGAAAACTTGGAATTTATGTTGGGAACTATGGTTTTATAAATTACATACAGTAGTAAAGAACATGAACATGTGGTTGAAATATAAGATAGTGTGTCATAATTTTTTAATCCGTCTAAACTCCCGTTTAGCTTCCAAACGCTAGATGATCCTCCACCGTCCAACGTCTTTTAGAACACTGGTTATAGTTGTAAAAATGAAATAATACAACATTCGGTTAGTCTAGTGAGATCTCGAGTCAGATCTTACTAGAGAATGTGATACTATATAAGTATATATCATTTCATATACTAACAGAACTCATATTATCTTAACTTAGAGTGACTTCGACTAAGACCTAAAAAAAGGCTAGCTGTAAAATGAAGAAATGGGCGGATTTGATGGTGGGTGCAGTTTGAGAATAATTGCTTGCAAACAATTACAAATGCATACATGGATATGGAAACATTCACGAACTTCACACTCTATGTAGTCGAAACCACAGACATAATGGCCCCATTTTTGTGTACTATATTAGGTCCATCTTCTTTTTTATAAAATAATTGGTAACGGGACCATGAATCCATGTTGATATATTGAGAGATCGACGTCAATTAATCGAAGACGACAAACAAAATTTAGCAAATTACAGTACCTATCTATTACATAAAGTTATTTGTAATGATGGTATTCTGTCCCTAAGTTGTGTTTTTAATCTTGTTGTCCATTTTTGTTTGAGCATTATCATGTTGACGATGAAAATTAACTTAAATTTCCTTCAGAAAATATTTGTAGATAAGTCTTGTTTTAGTTGATTGATTGGCTCATTTGGATGCTCCTGGGTTTGTCGAACAATTTATGACCTTGCAACTATATAAGCGATTAAATCGAAACTCTATGATCGGAGTGTATGAATATACACAATGATCGTAGCTTCAAATCATAGAATTGTAAGATAATTATGTGAATATAATAGCCATTTGAACATGAGAATGTAATAGTCATTTTACGTGAACATCGAGATTCTAGATAACTATTAATATTGTCAAGATAAATCACGGTGATAATTAACACTATTACTTAACATGAGAATATAATAGTCATTTTGTATGAAATCGTAAAATCTTAAAATCATATGTAAAATGAAAATCGTATACAAAATTTTACTGATTTTATATCAATAAATTAAAATTCTACTGTAAATCAGATTTTAATAAAATCGAAAATCACTCTTTCTTTTTTAAATCGTAAAATTGTGAATTTAAATCTAGTTTAATAGTGTAGACTATAAATACTAATTTCAATTGAGGTAGGATTTGGTGCGCCTAGTAAGTTAATAATATTGATTAGTGTGACGTACTTCTGGATTAATATCCCTTAAAGATTTTTTTATATTTATATATATATATTGGATCAGGAATAAGAGGCAAAACCAGTACATGAGATGAAAAAGGCATTGCAAATAATTAAATTAATGACTTTTTGTCGTGCCCTATTGTTGGCATCGATGTTTTCCTTGTTTGATAAATTTAATTTTCTCTGTTGGCACTTTCGTTGTTGAGAAAAAAGCCATGTGAAAGCAAGCTAGCTTAAAGCACATTGTTTGTTGTTAGACATAAATCGTTCATATACATAAGTACAAATGTATAACTAATCAATTATGCATACTGACTTGATATATAACAACATGGTTTTTGAAGACAGGCAAACTAACGCATCAGATTGATGGGATTTTTTTAAAATTTATACATGATCACTGGTAGTAGTAACGTATAGTAGTTCACTATGTATGTTATAGTACCTCAAGTGTCGGGATTTTGTGTACGTTTAAAGGAGGCCTTTTAGTACGTCAGTGGAAAATATGAGGTTTTCGTGATGCCAATGCAGTAGAGTTTCATACTTTCATTTGGACGCCAGAGAATAATTGGAAGTAAGCAATTAGAAAAAAGCCTCGACTTTTTCGTCTCTCGTAGAGTCTATAATTCATGATAAGTCGGATTCATGCCATAGAGGGGAAGCTTTGCAAGATCTCTTTCATTATATTATACTATAGATTATACTATAGATATTGGAGAAGCAAAACATTGATTTACAAACCAAATCAGTGAAATTTGTAATGCTAGATTCTATCCAAAATCAAAAGCATGGTTTAAATTCAATCATGACAAGAGATTTTGCCAAAATCTTTGTAATATGGTGGTGGGGGACTAGCTCCCTTTGTCAAAAGTTAATGAGTTTGAAATATGTATGGAATTATACTTAATAAGGAATTTGACGCCGTCGAAATCACACATGATTAGAATCACACAGGATTAACAAGCGGTAAGCCTAGACGAAAACACAAGTTTGTAAGTGACAAATCCGTCAGATAAAGCGATTGATAACACCTAATTTATACATGTTTTAAGAGTCTAGTTGCATATTAGATTAGTTCATTCTCATGTATATTTCTTATCATTTATAGTTAGTTTTACATTATTTTGTATTCGGAGCGTACACTCGTATTTTCATGTATATGAGGTGATTTTAGATAAACTAATACGAGAATTAAGGAAGCAGTTAAGCTGTTGATTTTTGAAGGGGTCGTGGACAAGTAATCTGCAATGTGAAATGGATGCAGCAAGTGTGGGCTAATAAGTGAATAGAGCAGCCGGCCCACTACAACTTTGAATGGGCTACAAGGAGCTTAGTGGGCTTGATTGCTGAAAGAGTGGATGGATATTAGTGGGATTAGAAGACTTTTTAGAGTTGGACTGGAACGTTTATAAGTTGGAGGTTTTGTTTTTAGGTTTTTTTTAGTTCTTGTTTTTTGAGAGTTGGTACCGCAGACAAAGGTTTTCACGAGGGTGATTTGGAACCCTAGTTTGATTCGAAGACCGTGTTTATTGTTTTAGCTTCGATTGGATTATTTCGTCATTGAGACTAAGTTTTCTTATCTCCTGTTTTTATTGAATAATTCATATATGTCGTTGGCTAGTTTAATCTGTTTTGTATCTTCGATCATATTTGGCTAAATTCCTAGTTCTAAGGTTTTGGTGATCCAAACAATGCGTATGTAATTATAATTATATGTTTGCCTGAATTGAAATAGCATTTGATTCGTTCCTAGATACTTTATGTCCGTTCTAGCTTAGGCTGATTGGATCTTATTAGGGTTTGAGACTGAAAGGTGAAAAAAAGTTTGAGACTGAAAGGTGATAACTCTTACCGGAATCCTAGGAATTGAACTTGAGTGTTATTTGTGCGAAAGCGACTTAATTACTCTCGAGGATACTAAGTCATCATAGATGTTCTAGGTTTAGGTTGATTTAGCGGAGCGCGACAACGAATGTTATTTTAGTTTATTCCTAGACTCTAAGAGCATTAATGGGTTTGAATGAGATTAGCTCTGCGCGACAGCGATTGTTAGTTAGTTCAAACACGTTTACTATCGTCTGAAAGGAGTTAGTAGATTACCCGAGATCTCTTACCTTCAAATAATTGGACTAGATTCAGGCAAAGTGTGATTTTATTTACTGAAGCATTGTTACGGCGATCCTTAACCTTAGACACATTTATCCATATATTTTTATCATCTATTTTATTATTTGTTATTCCTAGTTAGCTTTGTTCGTCTTCTTCCATATCTTTTCGACCTAATCCACTGATAACGTTTCAATTAATATTACATTGGTCTCTGTGGGATCGACACTTGACTACTACAACTGACCCCGTACACTTGCGGATACGTTTTAGCCACATCAGCTATGGAGTCCACCAGAAAGAAAAAAACTCTCGAATTTGATTAAGATAAAAAATAACTATGACGACCACGTCCCATAAGTGTGTAAATACGCAAAAGAAACTCTAATGCAAAAATATCCAAAACAGAAATTACAGAAAATAATTAAATGTTGTTTTTGGGCCTGAAACAAACTCAGAAGGCCTAAAAAACCCATACCGAGAAGGTATAATAAATTTCATTCTGATATCATACGTAAAACTTGAAAAAAAAATCTTGCATAACCTTCCAACGAGCAATTACTTCTTTGATACAGGAGGTCAACCTTCATACATTAGTATTCCAACTTTAAATAACATAAAAAATATGAAATGAAGTGTTTATTGATAGTGGATAATCAATCTACTCAAATAAGTGACCACTTTCTTATAATTAATGATCAACACATGGTGGATACTTTTGAGTATTGAGCTGCTAATCACAAAAACACAATACTACTACTACTAAAGATAAATTTCTCGATATATCACAATCTCTGCATCTTTTTCTTCCCCTAAAAAGCATGCATGCAATAGTTGAGAGGCTACAAAAGTTTACTGCTTTTAACAAAGCTGCACAAAAATTCTTTCTTTGGATATGGAGACGATGCAAATGTATGTATTGATTATGTTTATAACTTTCAAGAAGACAACTTTACAGCTTTTGATTACAGTAGAGTAACATTTTTGTAGGCAAAATGAAAGCCTAAGATATGATGACATTCAAGAATACCCGGGTTTCTTATATCTCCACAAGCACCTAAGTTTAAAATTAACAATATGATGATTCCTTGAGCCAATCAAAGCAGACAAAGAAAAGCTATATTTTCTTTAGTAAAAAACTCAAAAATTGCATGCATGCACTTTATCCTATAGTTGCATTGCAATAATCTTTAACAAAAAAAAACAATTTCCGGCGCTCAAGCTGCAAATTAGCATGTCCAAGGAAAAACAAAGACATTCTCTACATTTGATATACACTTTGCAATAAACAAACTCAAATCTTGCAATACGTAATTGATCTAGTGTAACATGACATGAATCGAAGCTAACGGATCATATCGCAGTTCGACTCTAGTTAATCTCTTGAGAAACGGAAGTTAAATGATACAAAGAGTTCCATTGATCATATATATTCCAAAGATCTTAGGCTCTCATCACCAAACAAACTTAAAATAGAAGGTTAGAATTTCAGTTCAAAATGAAATTACAACAAAAAGACTACAAGAATTGCCAAGAAAATCTGGAGCGTCGATCTTCTAAGGTCTCGATTAGGTGTTGTAGAAGAAGACTGATCGTTTCGAACTCCATTCCTGAAGTAATAAGGAAAGTAAGGGACAATAGAATCCGGTGGAGGAGGAGTATTTTCCACACCATACCCTCCTCCACCGCCTCCGTACCAGGTTGGAGGAGGGTAGTATGGTAAATTCCCCGTTGGAGGAGGGTAGTATGGTAAATTCCCCGTTGGAGGCGGGTATGAAAATGCCGGTGGTGGGTAATAGTTGTACCCCGTTTGGGTCGACGGGGTTGTCGAGACTCCGCGTACAGTTGGAGACGGGTAGCACGGATACGGGCAAGCGCTTTCATCAGACGTCGTCTGACAGATGAGGACGGAGACGGAGATGAGGAAGAGGAAACGGTGGTGTCTTGGAGCCATGTTTAGGAGGAGGAGGAGAAGAATGAGGCTTCTTGGAAATAACTTGAAGAGAATGTAATGGAAATACTTTAGAGTAGTAGAGGATTCAAAAGTAGCCTCTTTTTTTCTTGTAACCTACTTTAAGGAATAATACATAGATACTTTTTTTTAATTAGGACATAATGCTCAATAACAATGGAGAAAACAATCTAAGAGCAACCAACCTGAGATGGAATCATGTGACACATTTATTATTGTCATATTCTTTTAAATACTAACAAACTAAGACGTGATATATGCATATGGAAATTGGTAAGAGGTCAAAGTTCTCATTGTAGATAGCACATGGATGATGTTGTCAAAAATCAAAATGCAACCACTCTAACTTCACTTGAAAGTTAAAACGGACCCCAACGTGCCTCACCAAATGGGCTTTAATTCTACCTTTGGGTTTAGGCCATATATAAACAAGCCCATTTTATCAAGACCATGGCCCAATTAAACAATACAACAGAACTTGACCAAAAAAACACAATACAACAGAAACCGGCATATATCTACTTACTGGACAACAATTTTTGACAAACCTCCACTTCATAAGAAATTTTTGTACAAAATTTCAGCTCCAAATTCAGAACATGTTATTCAAAAAAACAAGCAAAAAATATATATATCGAGGTGTATTGTATTTGTAGCAACAAAACAAGGATAGCACAACAACTAAATTTGTATTGGATATTTTGATGAAGATGAAAAATGGCTAGTTTATACATTAGTTAGTTATCATATTTCTAACACAATAATTGCAGAAAATGGGATGCTGCATTATTTAGGATAGAGATTGAAAAATACAATTCAAATTGGCTTAAGTTGAGTTCACAACTTGGCAGGGTGGTATAACCCAACTTGCTCCCCAAAGTCCTTAATATTACCCTTAGGATTGTCCTTGAACCTATCCAACCTAAAGTGCTTCATCTCAACTCCTTCCACACTCCCCTTACTAACCATGTCCGCGACGATCCGACCCACGAGCGGGCCCATCTTAAACCCATGACCCGAAAAGCCAGCCGCCACCACCACATCCTTCCCGAACTCCCCGCCCACGAAATCAATCACAAAGTCCTCGTCGGGAGTCATGGAGTAGAGGCAAGATTGCACCATGACGGGCTTATGGGTGTCGATCCGACCCCCAAACTTTTCCCGTACCCAGTCTCCTATCACCTTCTCCGACCCCATCAACGGGGCCCACGTGCGGGTACCCGGGGCTGCATCACAGGGTCTCCCCGCGTGGAGGCCCACTTTGATGAGCCCCGGGTACTCCAGCGAAGGGGTCCCGTACATGTACGGGTGCCCGTAGCTCGCGAAGCTCGGGAACCCGTTGGTGTGTGTGAAATCCCCTTCATGCCCCTCCTTGATCCTCCAGTACATGACGGTTGTCTCCACGGGCTGAATTGGAATTTCCACTTTGGCAACTTCGTGGATAAGTCTTGTGGCCCACGGCCCAGGTGTGAACACACACTTGCGGCCGTGGAAAACAATACCGTTGTCCGCGAAAACAGAGAGACCCCCAGATCTCCTTGTCTTAATCCTCTTCACCTCGACGTTATCCCTCAGAACAGCCCCGTTCCGGAGGGCGAGAGCCTGGAACATGGCGACCGCCTTGGTGGGCTTGATGACCCCTCCGTGGTCGGTGAGGAGGGCGATCCAGTCGTTTGGAATAACGATCCGACCCGAGAACTGTTGGGCAACTTGATCAGGGGTGAGGACGCGGGGGTTGAGGCCCGAGGAGAGGGCGGTGCGGATGGAGGCGGAGAGCGACGGGTCATCGGCGGGGCCCATGTCGAGCTGGGACGCCGGAAAGTAGACGCGGAAACCGACCTCGGACTCTGCCTCGGTCCATAGACGGGCCGACTCGAGGACCATGGGAGGGTAGTAGGGCTCCGGGTAGGTGGCGCGGAGGGTGCGGGACTCCCCGTGGGAGGACCCGCGGTGGTGGAGGAAGTCGAATTGTTCGAGGAGGAGGGTTTTCAGGTTGCGTTTCGCCGTGTTGTAGGCGGCGCAACTGCCCATGATGCCCGAACCCACCACGATCACATCGAACTCCTCGTGCGCCATCTCGTTTCCAACTTATAGAGATTAATTATCAAAGTTTATATGTGAAAACTAATAAGGTCCGCATTTATATTTCTAAACGACTCGAATTGCTTGATTGCTTTGATTTTGGTCAAAAACAAGGACAAGAGTGGAATAGTTTTACCAGAATATTTCATAAGGAGACGATATGCATGTGTTGCAGACGTGGATCCTGTGGAGATCAAAGGTACATCTTATGCATGTGGAGATCGAACGTCAACATGCCAATCTGCTTCATTAAATTATTATTTTGCTTTTTTAGAAGCTTGTGAATATATATGCTATAGGACAAGTCTCTTGTTTGCTATAGTACGTAATAATTCACTTTTATTGATAGTGGAAATATAGTATAATAATCGATCTACTCAAATAATCCATTTTGATGGTCCAACTATTTTGACTGGTCAAATTAATATAAAAGATTATATATAACTATAGTAAACGATTTCTCCCATTTATTTTGATTGGTCCAACTATTTGATTGGTCAAATTAATATAAAAGATTATATATAACTATAGTATGGGAGTTAAGCGTCGCGCGGCTGTCAGATCCTCCAGAACCGGCTGGTCATTCAGCCTGTCATTCAGTCCATTCGAGTGTATTTAGAATCGCCCCAATTCTACTACATACATCTCCACTAGGACAGTAATGTCCCTAATAGATGTCAAATTTACATATCAATATCATCCTCTCTAAAGCCTCTACCATGGATGGAGATTAATTGGGCCACTAACATGAGGGTGGTGCGAAGAGAAGGGAACATTGAGACATTAGGCTGATGTCATTAGAGGCAGAGATCGATTTCCTCCATCTCGCATCCTCTCCGTTTTTTATTCCTTCATAAGTGGCGGGAAAGCGACGGCGGTGAACCTCGATTTTAGTTCTTCGATAGGCGAAGGTAGTGGTTATACTTCATCAATGGGCAAAAGCATTGATTGTACTACAGTAATTTGCAGAAACAAAAGTTATTGTTTGCTGCTGGGTATTTTAGGGTTAGGTTTAATTTTCAATACAACTCTCTGAGATAGGAGGATTTGGATACAAGGTGGTGAATAAATCCGCCTCTAATTTTGTTGAAATATATTGTTGTGCATTTATCCGAATTTGAAGTTGTAGTGCTTCAAGAAACAAACCAGGTCAAGTTTGTAGAAGAAATGGCACAGTGATCTCGTAAATTTGTTGGAAATTGAAATTAAGGGTATATTCGTCCATTTTTGAGATTTGGAGGTGCGCTTGGCCATTATTGGAGTGCGCCAAGAGTGTCCTAAATAAATGGACCATAAAATAAATGAGAAAAATCCCTCAATAATCCCCTTCTCATAATCTACTTTCAAAAATATACCCCTTCCTTATCTCCTTTTTATCTTTCAATTTTGTATCTTTTAATGACTAAAATACCCTTATTTCAATTGACCCTAATTGCAAATTGCTGATTTCTCTCTTCCAGAGAAGTAAACAACCGCCTCCTCCTCTCCATAATGTCGCCTGAACTTAATACACGAGAAATGAAGGAGGTTAGTATGACACGATCTCCCCTCTTCGTTGATTTTCTTCGTAGCAATTACTCCGTACTATTTAGTACAGTGTAATTAATAGAGTGTACACAAATTTCTTCGTTGCTCTACGTTCGTGTAACAACTTACTATTTTTACAAAGCCTTTATTTAGCACACCCTCAAATTTTATTTAACACACCCATACATTCGTCACAGATGTATTACATAGATTCTTCGTCACAAATGTATAACATGAAACCTTCGTCACGTATGTATTTTGTTATACCTTCGTCACGTATAAACGCTGAACCTTCGTGACGAAGGTCTTCATTTCTTTCGTGACGAATAAACATAATACATCCGTGACGAATGTAGCTACATCTGCAAAAGTGAAGCTATTATGTCTAATCCACACCAACTACATTTAATTACCATCAACATATCCGAACCAACTTCATCTTCAACCTTTTTCACTTCATTTTACCCACATTTCACCCTAAACACTCTCATTCAAACACAATATTCAATTAAAAATGTCAAATTGGGATGATTACATACACCAAAATGTTGATGAAGAGGGTCCATCATGGGGGAACTACAATAAGGTATGTTATAGTTGTTTTTAATAATGTTAATGTTAGGGTTTGTAGGTAAAATATATGTTTTTTTATGAAATTGAATAGTTTGAAGTTAGTTGTTTGTGTTGATTGTGTGAAAATCATGTTGTAATATAGAGTTTGATAGAAAATATGTGTATGTTAGGTGTTACATACAAGGAGCATGATTTGTGTTTGTGTGGAAATTGTAATATAATGTTGAAGTTAGGGTTTGTGTGGAAATTTGTGTTTGTGTTGGAATTTAGGGTTTGATTCAAATTTAGGGGTAAAAAAGTGTAAAAAACAATTTGAAATGGGGTAAAATAGACATTCGTCACAGAACTAAAGGAAACCTTTGTGACGGAAGTTTGGCAAACCTTCGTGACGAATGTATTTGCAGAAGAAATGTGCAATTTTTTTCGTCACGCAACTACTACTTCTATCCGTGACGAATGTTAGCACTTTATTCGTGACGAAGGTAGGAAAAACAGGTTTTTGAGTGTTGTTTTCTGTATTTTGTTGTTTTTACAGAATAATAGTCCAATGTTCAGTCGTTTAAGAAACTTATCGATCAATGCCGATATTCCTTTGGGACCTGATGCAGTGCCTTCGTTTGATCTTGGTTTGGATTTTGATATTCCGCCAATAGTCTCTCAACTTGATCCTCCTCCATATCATTCCCATCAAACTGATTGGTCTAATGTTCCTGAATACCAATCTTTATCGCAACCATATCAAGACATTGAGTATTTCCCGAAATTGAAGACAGTACCACAGTTTGACAGTGTTGTGCCTTATGAGGACCCACATATATCATCAGATTATTCAGAAGTTTTCGTCACTGATAAGATCTTCAGCTCAAGAGCAGAAGCAGAACAGTGGGCAAGAGATATTGAAAAAACTCATAACTTCATGTTGAAGGTTGGTAAAACTAGTGATGGCCGGACCGGACCGGGACCGCCGGTTCGAACCGGAACCGGACCGGGTCAAAACCGGAACCGGTAGGAACCGGTTTGGTCACGGTCCGGTTCACGAAAAATTAAAAAAATTTAAAATTTTTTTAAATTTTTTTTAACGGTTAACCGCCGGTTTTTTTTTAAAAATAAATAATATGGAACCGCCGGTTCCAACGGCTAGAAAAGTAGCCGTTGCCCGTTGCCGGTTAACCGGCGGTCCTAACGGCTATTTAGCCAAAATAGCCGTTAGGAAATTAAAAAAAAAATAAAAAATTAATTTTTTAATATTAAAATAACCCATATGAAACCCCTATAAATACCATACCATACAATCTTCAAATCACACATCCAACAACAACAATCTCTCTTCTCTTTCTCAAATCTCAATATTATAATCTCTCAAATTTCATCAACAATCTCTCTTAATCTCTTCCTTTTAATTAGCTTTTGTCTTTCAATATTTTATTGCTTTTACATTTTTAATCACATTATTATATTGTTCTAAGTTTTATTGTTTTATTGTTTTATTGTTTTAATTGTTTTAATTGCTTTTAATCATATTATTTAATTGTTCTTAATCATATGGCGGAACATTTTGACACCAAGAGAGTGATAATGTCACTTCTCCCACTCCCACTCCCACCTCCCAAGTTAGGTCCGGTAGGGGTAGGACCGCTAGGCCTCAAGGGCAAGCTAGCGGTTCGAGGCCGGCTAGGGCCCCTAGGCCTAGGGGGGGGAGGTCCGGGTCCTCCGGGAACCAATCCCGGAAACTAACATCTCCTATTTTTGTAAAGTGGTTTACTAAATTAGAACCCGGTCTCGAGGAACTCGAGGCCGAGGATTATGATCCCGATCTAATTATTGTTTCTTGTAACTTTTGCGAGGCGACATTCCAATGGAAGAAAAGTGGAGAATATGGAACCCTTCAACGACACATGGAGCACAAATACGTCGCCGAGATGGGAATGCTAGGGGGACAAACACAAATTTCCGGCGGATTTGCATCTTCTACTAGCGGTAACCCTTTATTTCGTTTTGATCATGAAGCTAATAGTGTAGCATTAGCCGAAGCTATTTGTGTTGATCATTTAGCATTTCGATTTAGTGAAAATGTAGGATTTAATGAGTACATTAAAGATCATACACAACCCGCTTTTACATCCGTATCTAGGAAAGTGATTAAGAAAAACGTAATTAAGGCTTATAAAAGACGCAAGGCCGAATTAGTTTCTTATTTTTCGCAAAATGATATGCATGTTTCTATTTGTAGTGATATATGGAGTGATAATACTCAAACCCATTCTTACATGGGTGTTACATGGCATTTTGTAGATCATCATTTTACAATGCAAAAACGTTTATTGGCATTTAGAGTCTTTGATGATTCACATACCGCACAAAATATTGCTATGATGATTCGTGCAATTTTAGAAGAATATAGACTACTTAATAGAGTTTTTTCAATTGGATTCGACAATGCATCTGCTAACACCGCATCTATTAGAGATTTACAAGAAATGTGTCAACCTTTATTTGGTGGGAAATTTTTTCATATTCGATGTGCTTGTCATATTTTAAACTTATGTGTTCAAGATGGTTTACGTGCTATGAGTTATCATTTTGAGCCAATTAAGAACGTTATTAAGTATATTTGGGGGCATCCTAAAGTTACAAGAGATTGTATGACCTTTTGTAAAACTAACGGGGTGCACCCAAAACGTTTTTCAAAAGATGTGGGTACCCGATGGAACTCTACTTACATATTACTATGTGAATGTATAGAATATAAACAAGTTTTAACGTCTTTTGTTTCTCAAAACCTTTCTGGCTCTCCTTTCTATTTTAGCGAATCAGGTTGGGATATATGTCAAAGTATTGCAACGTTTTTAAAATGTTTTAGTGATGCAACAAAGAGATTTAGTCATGTTTATACACCAAGTAGTAATGTTTTTGTCTTGGAAGCTTGTAATGTTATGTGTGGTTTAAGTGAGGGAGCTAAAATTCCCGGCATTGAGGAATCCGTTGCAAGCATGAGGAGTAAGTGGTTGCTCTACTATAGATATATTCCCGATTGTTTTCTTGTTGCTTGTGTTTTAGATCCTAGACTTAAATTATCCGTTTTACACGCTCTTTTAAATGACTATTATGGATATATTTTAGCCGACGGTGAACTAGATGATATTTTAGGTATGGTTTCTAGAACTAGAACAAACATTGAAACTTTATTTACTCATTTTTCTGATTCTCCGACTACTTCACAATTACCCCCGGCTTCTTCGGGCTCTAGCTTGGGGGCCTTTGGAGCTAAGTATTTTAGTAAAAGACCAAGAGTTACAAACACGAATGCGGAAATTGATAACTATCTTAACACCAACTTTGAGTTTGTTAGTTGTGAAACTTTAGATGTTTTGAAGTGGTGGGTGGATCATAGGAGCATGTTTCCAACGCTTGCGAAGATTGCGGCTCAAGTTCTTGCCGTCCCCGCTTCAACCGTGGCGGTGGAACAAACTTTTAGTGCAGGAGGCAACACTTTAACGAGGAAGAGATCAAATTTGGCACCGGAGTCATTGGAGGCGCAATGTTGTGTTTGCGATTGGAAGAGAGCCGCAATTAGGCAACAACGTAACATTATCGAGTCATCGGAAGACGAGTGGATTGGAGATTCTACTACGATACGCACCGATTCATCCGCCGAAGATTCGACTTAGGTAACGGGTTTTGAAAAAAGGTAAAGAACTACGTGGGCTTTGATTCCTCTAACCCGAGAGGATACGTAGGCAACTTAACAAGTAAGTCATTGTTAAGTGCAAGCCCAATTTTTTTAATTTTTTCGTTCCTTCATATTTAATTTAAAAAACTTAAAAAAAATGAAAACATTCTTTTTAATAGCGTTTTTTTATAATCATTTTTTTAAGTTTTTTAAACATAATTTTTAAACTTAAAAAAAATGACAAAACATTCTTTTTTAATAGCGTTTTTTTATAATCACTTTTTTTAAGTTTAAAAATTATGTTTAGATTTTTTTAGGTTTTTTTTCAGTTTTATAAATTAATAAAAAAAAATTTTAAAAACAAAACCGCCGGTTTTGTTTTTTTTTTCTTAAATAAAAAACCGACCGGTTCAGCCCGAACCGGACCGGACCGGAACCGGGACCGTAACCGGCGGAACCGGTTTTTCCCGGTTCCGATTCCGGATTCCGGAGGACCGGAACCGGACCGGACCGGACCGGGAGCCAACCCTATGTAGAACTGACTTGAAAGGGAAGTTAGGAAGGTCTTGGCTTAAATGCGAGCGCAGTGGACATTACATTCCTGATTCAGTTGGGAGAACTAGGAAATTCACCCACACAAAGAAATGTGGTTGCAAATTTCAGATTTCATGTAGAGAGACTGAAAAAGGGGAATGGATCATAAGGGCTGATCATGGAACTCACAACCATATTATTGGTCAATCCTTACACGGTAATGCATTTGCTGGAAGACTTACACCTGAGGAGGAAAAGGTGTTACTAGACATGAGGAAGGGAAATGCTAGACCAATACAGATGTACACAAGGCTCAATGAATCTCCTGACAACATGACTAAGAAGTCACAAGTGTACAACTTTTGTAACAAGTTCAGAACAGAGAGGATGGAGGGAAGAACTGTGGTCCAAGAATTCTTCTATCGTTCGAAGGAGTTGAACTACTTCGTAAGACACAAGAGCGACGAAGTGACAAATAAGATCACAGATGTGTTCTTCGCAAGCCCAGAGTCGATGAAACTGCTTAAGGCGTTTCCATACGTAATGTTGATTGACGCAACATACAGCACAATTCAGTAAGTATAATTAAGTTAAAAAGTCTGATGTTTGTTTTTACTCTATAAATTTTTATAGTAATGTATTATCTTGCAAATGTACAACATGCCCTTCATAGAGATTGTTGGAATAACATCAACGTGGAAGAACTATGTCGTTGCTGGGGCTTTTGTGTCAGAAGAGAAAGAAGAAAATTATGCGTGGTGCATGTATCAATTGGCTGAGTTGTTTAGGGTTGTTAAGATGACGCCAACTTGCCTAGTCATAGATCGAGAGAAAGCTTTGATGAACGCTTTGGATAGGATCTTTCCAGATTCTACTTTCCTCCTCTCTAGGCGACACATCCAAAAGAACATTGAGGACCATGCTAAGCTAGCAATGCGGTCACAAGCAAGGGGGACCCATTTTGCAAGTGACTGTCTTAACTTATTCAAACAGTCGACAGATTTGGCATACAACATTCAGCTGGGGCGTATTGAACAAGATTGGGCTGAATATCCATCTGAGATTAGGTACCTGAAGAAAAATTGGCTAAACCCCTACGGCAATAGATTTCTTTCGATCTATGTGGATAAAATCTTTACATTAGGTTCCAACACCACAAACAGGTTAGTAATGTGATTACGTTTGAAATTGTTTTACAAATTATGTTAGCTTTAAACAACAACTTAAACAGACAACAACTGAAGCGAACAAGAACTTAAACAAACAGAAACTTAAACAAACATTAAACTACTTAGTTAGTCCCACTGGAACTTGCTCCAAACTTCTCATCAACTAAGGCCTGCTTCTCCGCGGCAAGTGCAGCATTTTCATCCACGAGCTCAACATTTTTCTCCTGAAGTTCAGTTACCTCGTCGTTTAGGCTTTTTGACATTGCCCTCAGCATTTCAGTTAGCTCCTGCAGTCCACCAGCCTCTGTAGAGTGAAACAAATTATCCTCATTCAGCTGTTCTATAACCACCCTTGCTCGACCTGAGTATGGACGGTCGATCCAATGCCTGTATTTGCACCCACCATCTTCATCAACCGAGTTCCACGTCCTATCAGGGCATCCCCAATATCTTCTCCCGTAGTTCACCTTATCATGATTGAATTGCTCAGTACAAGTCTGTTCAGTTGGCACTTTGTTGCACCAACAGAGCTTCCCTCCTGGATCCATAATTTTTTTTCTGTACGAACTTGAAATGTGTTGCTTATTCCATGCTAAAACGTCATGTATATAGAGTTGAAGGTAAATGGGCTACAGCTTGCAACAGCTGTAACTCATTTACTCCATTTAAGTGAGTTACAGCTAGCAACAGTTGTAACTCACCATCTTCTGATCTACATTTGATGGGCCGGATATTGATTTGGATTAGATAATGGCGTTTTGGGCCGGACATTGATTTGGATCAGACAATTGCAAACAAACCAAATAACAAGTAATTCGTTCAAACACTACAAAGCATGTTCTTAAAACTCAAGCACAAACTAAATCCAAAACCAACATCAATCCAAACTACTCAAGGAAAGGATAGAACCCATCCAAAGTGTGACAAACATCGTCTTTCATACGGGAATACTTCTCCTCATTATCTGCATCCCGATACGGCTCCAAATTGTACACAGAAGTCTGAATTGCCTACAGTGAAGTGCAAAATTAATTAAGGCAAACATTGATTATGTTATACATTTATAGAATTTGAAGATGAATTACATATCTGCAGGAGTTGCTCCTTAGTATAAGGAGAGATTATTGGATGAGTATGAGCCAAGTACCACTCCAAGTAATCATCAGTGCAGAGAGATGGAGGATCTGCTTCTACACCCATTTCCCATAAGCTTACAGAGTTGTTCTCCCGTTGCTCCTAACTCCAGTTGGTGGGATCATACTCCACTACGTACTTACGATTGTTTCCACACCTTCTAGCTTTAATTGGTTGAATGGGAGAGATTGGCACACCTTGAACTCGACCAAATTGTCTGCAAACTCGAAGTGGCATGTGCGGCTCGGTCTTGTCCAAAACATGCAGGATCCCATGAAAGAAAGCCGGCCGAAGTTCTTCCCTACGAAAATCTAGGCGTCCATATGGTTGCCACCCAACCTGTTGTACATAAATCATTAAAACAAGTTCAAAAGTACAATAACAAAATTAACAGATAATGAAAAAATAATCATACCCCTTCTACGCTCATATTGTCTAGCTCCTCTCTGTAGTTGCGACGATTGTCCGGTCTTTCAGACAAATCAAATTTGGCTGCATATGGCATTGTCTCATCCCACTCATAGTTTTGTGGAGGGGCAAAAGCAGGAAAGTACAAATAGATCCAACCCTACATCATCAAACAAAACTAAGGAAAACAAAAGAAACAGTATTCAAATCAGTGCAGATAATTAAAGACAAACATACCATCAACAAGGTGTAACAGAAAGACATCATTGCACAATCTCTGCGGGAGTATTTACCCAGTTGTCCATACAAAGCACACAACGCACCCGAACCCCAAGACACACCATGGATATTTGCCATATCATTAAGCCATTCATGGTGAATCAACTTGATCATGTACGACGACTTGTCAGGAAACAATGTCATTCCCAACAAGTATGTCAACCAACCCTTAGCGATTGAGACTTGATCCATTTCAAAGTTCCCCTCATTATCCACTGTCATGCATTGTTCCCTCAGAAGCTCCGGTGAAACTTCATTACCAGCTTTGACTCTTGCGTCAAGTAAATCTATACCAAAAGCCTTCTTTGCTCTGTTGACCATTACAGCCTTCGTGTCAGCTTTGCCAACTCCATCAGCAGATGTGCGAAATCCCATGCCCTTTCCGTTTATAGGGATACCCAAAATCTTGTGCACATCTAATAGGGTGATTGTCATTTCAGCAAATGGCAAGTGAAAAGAATTTGTTTCTGGCTGCCAGCGCTCAACAAATGCATTGATCAACGCTTGGTCGTGGTTGGGATACATGAGGGTTTGCAAATGTGACAAACCAGAAGCCCTAGCCAACGAAACCCAAGGATAGTCGCCCTCTAACTTCCATTTTTTCAAACCTTCTTTTCTGACCGTATTTCTCAATTGCGGTCTCTCCTATTTATCATATTTCAATTTTTTTAAAGTACATTTAAATAAATTAACAAATCATGTCTAAATTAACGAAGCATGGAAATTACGCAATTAACAATTCAACCAAAGGTCATAGATTTACTTACATGTCCTTGCCAAACCATATAAGCAGTGTGCCCGCTGAAGCTATGCAGCAAGTCTATCTCCTTAGGACCTCCAGGAACAGCCCACTGTAACTTCGGGTAAATGTCGTCTTTTTCATCGCCATGTTCATTAAGATCGATCCCCCCGTAATGGCCCTCAAACTGTCCTTCAGCCCAGGAAGCAGTTGGACCAGATTGCCATTCTGGTGCTTCTGGCTGAAAGGCCTGTTGACGGCCTACTGCTTCATCCCATGCTACTTGTGGAGAAGAGGGGGGAACCCATGTAGCGATCTATTACAAAAAAATTAGGTTATTAGTAAAATGTACAACTTTCACTCATAATCGTCTATAAATTAAATTTTAAACTAATACTTACAGCACTCTGCGGACTCCAAGTTGGATAATGTGCCTCATAGGTTGGAGTCATCGGGATTTGTTGTTGTAATCAAAGAAATTTCATAAATTATTAATTGAATAAAAACAAAAAACAGTAATATAATGTGAATTTCAGATTAACTAACCATGTTCTCGTAAAGGTTCGAATATGCACTAGGGTCAGCTAGCTGTTGTTGTTCATGCCAAGAAGGTTGCGGGGCCTCTTGACTTCCACTTGTACCCTCGTCACCTCTTCCGCGCCTCTTCCTCGGCTTCGGCTGATAAGCGGGCCTCTCTCCAGCCTCGATTTCTTCTCGAGTTTGATTACGGGCATTCTTCCGGGCACTTCTAGAAGACGGATGCATCTAAACAAACATAATATTTTGTCAATTTACGCATGCATACCAAACCAACAAAACAAAAAAACACCAAAAAAATGCAAAAACATCCGTCACGAAGGTCCAGTATACTTCCGTCACGGAACTTTACTGCACCTTCGTGACGGATCTAAGCAAAACCTCCGTTACGAGAACCACTAAACATCCGTGACGAAGGTTTCTCTAACCTTCGTCACGGATCTACCTATTACCTTCGTGACGAAGGTTTTTGCACAAATGCAGAAACACACCAGTGCCAATACATCCGGTGACGAATGAATTTGCACAAAATTTCCAGAATTTCAAGCAAAAAAACAGTTTTTGAAGCTATCCAAATACATTAGCCCCTAAATCATTTCATTCCATAAGTTTCTTAATCAAAATGTCAAACCCTAATTCATGAGTTCATCAATTTTGGGGATTATATCTAAAATTTGAAACAACTCTCAATTAAACATAAACAAACAACAATTGAACTAAAAAAACATGCTTAATACACATATCAATGTTATTTAATCACACCATTTCAATGGTTTTGACATATCTTCATCAAACATGGAAAATTAATGCAAAAGAGAGTTAGAAATTACCTTATCACTTGAATTTGTTGATTATTGTAGTGAAAGAGATGAAGAAATGTGGTGTTGTTTGTTGCTGCGCCGAAACTTTGAGGATGTAGAGGAAGAAGTTACATTAGGGTTGGGTAAAAAATCTCTTTTATAACTGCAAAATTGAGACCTTCGTCACAGATGTCTGAGTTTTCTTCGTCACGGATGTTTTCAATACATTCGTCACGGATGTTTTTTATACCTTCGTGACGGAACTATATAAAACCTTCGTGACGGATGTATTACATAGTTACGTGACGAATGTTTGGGTGTGCTAAATAAAATTTTAGTGTGCTAAATAATAAGGCCCTATTTTTATTCTACTACTTAGTAACTAGTGTACGTACATGATATCTCTTCTCCCTTGTTTTTGTGTAACACTAATATACTAATTTGTGTAACACTAATCTATGCACTCCTCTCCCTTCGTAGTGAGTTTAAAATAGTGTACATGATTTCTCCTCTCCCTTGTTTTTTGTGTAACACTAATCTACTAATTTGTGTAACAGTAATCAATTAGTTCCTCTCCCATTGTAGTGAGAGGAGAAATTTGGATAGTGAGTTTAAAAAATTAGTGTAGACTAGTTAGTGTGTAACACCAATTTATTAGTATTAACCACAATGTACACTAATTTCTTACAAAACATTACACTAATATAAAAACACTAGTTAATTTCTACACTAAATTGTAGGGGTGACACTACACAAAATGCACTACACTAGTTAATTAACCAGGTACTTTGTTGATATGTCATGATCTAGCCTTCTATAACTTATAACTAGAAACGGGCCTCCGCGCTACGCGCGGGGAAATTACAGTTTTTAATATGATTTAACGTTGTTTAATAGGCGTCCTAAAATTTTATTGGGCTAATCATATTCACAACCCTTTATGATATAGAATCTAACCTCGACAAAGCAGTCTATAATCTTTGTTCTATCAAAAAGAAGTAGACATCATTCACTGTCATCTATGTAAGAAGAAAATTACCACAATCAAAATTGAGGTTGATCGGTGAATTTGAAAGGGAGAGTGGGATCGAGGAATTGGGGGTTATCGGCAGTGGCGGATCTAGAAAATTTCTACCGTGGGGGCTCGTATTAGAATTAAGATTATAAATTATGTTCTCTTTTTCTTGAGTATTATCAATTTGATTTAAACATATTCAATATAATATTAACCCACATGTAAATTTTAAATTAATTTAATTTATTTGTGGTAAAATCAATAATAAATATTCTTCTACTTTTTATTCTTGTATCAAATAAATATCTTGTACATAGAAATATCATATAAAAATTATTCTTTTTCTCTAATATTACCGATATTTAGTGGGTTTGATAGATATTAAAAATATAAAAACTTTGTATGTAAAAATTACATTTAGTTTCCTTACATTTTTAATAATCATGTTTCTCTGTTTAACACACCTCTTACTTTTCTTACCAAAATTCAAGAATAAAATAGAAAAAATCTCTATATAACTACTAAATCAAATTACATTTCTTCAATTCTAGCTATGTCACGTGGCATACTCTTCATTCAGGCCATCCACCTGTCGTCATTTCATTGGTCACGATTTTTTATAATTTATTGTAATTTTCTCAAAAAAAATTAATTAAATTTGGAAAATCGTGTGCAAAAATATTACAAAAAGATTGCTTAAGATCTTTCAGATTACAAAAAGATTTTTATGTGTTAATTTTCTAGATTTTGACGTCTCAATATCCTATTATTTTATTTTACAAATATATATTTTATTTTTATGATATGACGTATCACAAAAAGATTGATTTCTTAATAAATAAGAGAAATAATTATATTTTTGTGTTATTGTAGTGTTTTCAATTATATATTTTTATATATGTTGAAATCAATTTATTTAAATTTGTTAAAAATTGACCCATGATAATTTGATCAAATAAGATTTTTGGTATTAAAAATTCATGTATATTCGTTGTTTATTATATTTAAAATGTAAAAACTTAATTATATATCAATATCATTTTAAGATATAAACTTATTTTCATATAAAATTTTATATTACATAATACTCCTTACTACTAATTCACTATATCGAGTTATATAAACCCGCACATGGCGCGAGACCTAGTCTAGTTTGTGTATAAAATTAAAAGGCTAAAATGACTTACGTTATATTACATGAAAAATAAAATCAAACCAACTTCATGTAATTCTATTAATTACTTAATAATTAATTACCGTTGTGTAAATTGAATTTAAAAAAATATATTAAAAAGATAACTACTTATATGATACTAAACCAGAGGAGTATAATCAGTATATCACATTTTTACTTAAAATTTAAAACAATTGAATCTCTAGTTTGGAAAATTTTAACTGTTGCACTAGTAGAAAAAACACCTGTTGCAGCCCCCCTGTTGAGGCGGTCACTTTAAAAACCGCCGCAAAAAACCTTTTTCCACTATCTGTTGAGGCGGTCAGTCTTTTTATTCGCTGCAACAGATGCTTTAGAGGCGGGCAAATTTTCGTTCGCCTCAAAAATATGTGTGTTTTTGACCTGTTGAGGCGGTCACCGGGGTGTTCGCCTCTAAAGTTTGAGGCGGGCACGAACGGACCGCCTCAACAGCCCTCGTCGCAAACATAATTAGAGGCGGGCAGTCAGTGCCCGCCTCAAAATCCGTCGTCTCAAAAAAATTAGAGGCGGGCAAAAAACGCCCGCCTCAACACCATTCGTTTTAAAGAGAATTAGAGGCGGTCACTATCCGCCCGCCTCAAACAATTATCAGAAACATAATTAACTTGGGCGAATTTGTCTCGACATTTCTATTCCCTCAAAATTCTCTCGCCGCGCCGCCTCCTCCAACTCGCCTCCTTGCCGGCCACCACCATCTCGTTGCGCCGCCTCCTCCTCCTCGCCTCGCTGCCTCGTCGCTGTCGTCGAGCCTGTTCTGGCCTCGTCGCTGCCTCGTCGTTGTCGTCGAGCTCGTCGCTGCCTCGCTGCCTCGTCAGTAATCTCGCCTACACTATCCCTTTACTTCTCTCTTTATCCCCATTGAAATCCCAATTGGTTTCTGGGTTTGATTCCTTGGCTAGCTCTCTCAATTGGGTTTTCTGGGTTTTGGTAAAAGGTTTTCAGATCAGAACAATGGATAGGTTTGAGAAAGACAAGAAGAGGGATAGCCCATCTGGGCCTTCAAAACTAGCTGCTTTTGGGGGTTGGATCTCAAGCATTTTGATGGATCCAAGGCAGATTGTTGCTGGTTTCCTGACTTTCACTATGTTTGCTATGCTTGCTCACATGATCAAAAGAGAACACTTCGATTCTAGAGTATAATCTCTCTCTCTCTCTAATTACTTCTTTTTTTATGCTTTTTCTGACTAATCTAGTTGGATTTGCTAGTAGAGTGTGTTTTTAGCTAGAAATCTCTTGCTAATTGTTTCTGATGCTTTAGTATGAGTTGAAATTTGAGCTTTTGAGATTTGTTCATATAAAAAAAAGGATGAATTTTGTGAATCCAGTTCATAAAATATTGCAGATTGGTTGGCAATTGTGCCGATTTGAACATGCTATGATTACGGTATTTAATAAAGGATGAAATTCATGAGCCTAGTAGTAGTATATGCTGATTGCTTTTTCTCAACGATTTATAAACTAAATCTGCACTTGGTCCCTGTTAAGAGTTTAGTGATTCTATGTGTATATGGTTTTCTGACAATTCATGTGTGTTTGAATTTAATCAGTTTCAGATCCCACAAAACACCCGGGAGGATTTTAGAATCTCTTTTGGAACTGATGGGTTATGGAAAGAGGATGGCCCTGAGCTGAAAGCATGCTGGGCAAAGCCAACTTCTGGTGAACTTTCTAGCTTCTCATTGAGTGTTGATTGTGAATCCTCGAGATCTTGATTTGTTTCTAAGAACTTGTGTTTACCTGTTAATGATATATGCATTTCTTGATTACAGATGAGGCGACATTGTCAGATGGATATGTCACCTTCTCTCTCACAGATGGCCCAGAGTACCATATCTCTCAGGTATATCCCAATCTGTTTTAGGATTTAATTTATGGTTTGTTCAAAATTATCAATTGAAGGATTTACCATCAAATTTATGAAAATCTTGCATCAAAAATTTCTAATTACATCTAATATGGATTTATCCGGAGTTTTTTGATTTCTTTGGAGGTAATTTATTTATGAATTTTTCTTGTTCTTCTGCAGCTCTATTTCTATTCTTTGAAGAGCTTTTGTTCATTTCTGATTAATTACTTTTATGTGTTCTTGTGTGGAAGGTGGTTCTACAATATCTGCAGTTTTTCAGGAAATTGAAGGAGAAGATGATGATCGGAGAAGGGCAAGATATGAGCGCTACCTGAAGACTGAGGCACGAATTGTATGTAGATTGTAGACACGTCTCTCTAGAATTCTGTTGTCCATAGTTGGTTTAGCATTCTCTTAAGATTACTTTTTTATTTTTCACTAAAAGAGAATTCATACGTATGTCTTCAGGCACAAGCATTAGCAGACATGAATAGCCGTGAATTCCAGGCTCAGCAGGAGCAGGAAGAGCGACATGTGAGTGATTCTGAGTTTTTTTTATAGTGTTCTCAGTACAAAGTCAATTCCCTAATTTTGGACTTGACATATTGTTCTTGATCCCCTTATACATACAATATACAACAGAGGATTGCTGAAACTAAGGATTTGGAGATGAAACGTTGGGCTGCAGGCAAGGAAGGAAACTTGCGAGCACTTCTATCATCCTTGGATCAGGTGCGTACTGCTTATTTTACCTTTATATATATGCTTTCATGTCATTTTACTTTCATCATACGGATGCATCTTTGAATGTGGTGGTGCTTTTCCTTAGAGCTGTGAAAAAAGCAGGGCTGGGCTAAGTACTCTTACCCGGTCTGCTTCCATGAGTTCATTTAACAATATATTTCGGATGCTAAAAGCAGGTAGCTAGGTAGGGATTTTCCACTTAATTTTCCACTTTTATGTTCGGTTTTCACCAATGTTCTGTGGAGTTCTATTATTTTTATGGAAACAAAACAACCAAATAATTATCGGTTATACACTTATATACTTATAATCTGGATAGAAATTTGGACAACGAAATATTCATTAATTTCCCGGTTATACTCTTTAGTGAAAACTGAAAAGGGGCGCTCAAAAAAAGAAAACTGAAAAGGAAAAACAAAGTATGTTGATTATTGATAGAATTAGTTAATTTGCTGGTGCAGTATAATATTATAGCTGTCGTTTTCTTCTTGCTTGAGTAGTTCCACATGATAAATGCAGTCTGCCTTTGCATACATTCTTTTAACAGTTTATTGTTAGGCTTATACGGAGTATCTTCTAGAATCAATAAAAATAAACATGATATGTCTGTGCTGAGGTGTGTTGCTCTGTCATTCTGTAATACAGTATATGATCCATCATTGAGCAGTCTATCTTAGGCGTTTATGTAACAAAATCTATCTAAACATGGCAGTTTCTCATATCAATAATATCAAAATCTATCTATTATGAACACAATTTGCCAAGAGTCGATGATATACCTAAGCATCTCATCATCCACCGTATAATACTCTTTGGATTATTTGAATTTCCTGTTTGTTTTTTAGCTAATCAATAAAAATTTGTGTATCCCCGGGCATACCCTTGGTGGTTAGAGAACTAGGCAAAGATAGTGTTATTACAGATGCAAGCACCATAAAGATTTTAAGAAGAAGCTCACGGAGCAGCTTACACCAAATACCACTCACGTTTATCTATATGCTTGGTTGTTGCAAAGTAATCTAGTATCTCTTAAGGTTGCGCCCAGTCATTTTGATCATTTTCTTCTGTTTAAACATATTTGCTCAAATGATGCCCAGACGCCCCGTATGTAACTCTCTCTTCAGAAATAATATTGACTAGCAGCCGTATAACCTAGATTAGCTTCAACTCTGAAAGCTAATGATCTTTTTAATCTTTGTGCTAAGTAATAATCTCTTCATGAAGGATCAACAATCAGTTCTGTTTTTGCTAGTCAATTCGAAAGGAATTTGATGCTCATAATTCTGCTAAATACTGTCACATACAATTATTTAATTTTTACCAACTTATCTTTCTGAATATTTGACGTGCACAACCAATTCTGCTGTGTGGAGTAGTGTTTTTTTTAAAGTGTTTCTTTGACAGGCATTGATTAAGGAATTATTGGCTTGACTTTTCAGGATGATTCAGAAACTGTTGCAATGATTAAAGAACTGTTAGAGACTCGAATCAGGCCTGCAGTTAAAGACGATGGTGGAGACATTGAGTATCGAGGGTTTGACCCGTAAGTCTCCGTTTCAAATCCATTAGCATGTTAAATTCTTTTAACCTTCTTCCATATGAAATGGTTTAATCTTGAACTCTTTTTACTTGGATTTCTCAGGGAATCTGGAATTGTCAAACTGAAAATGCAGGGAGCATGCAGTGGCTGCCCTAGTTCATCAGTCACCCTTAAATCTGGCATTAACATGCTGATGCACTACGTTCCCGAGGTAATGAAACTGATTAGACATGAAGCTTTTGTATGGATACATTCAGCCTGAATGAACTGTGACTTATTTATCTGTCTGACTTACAGGTGAAGTCTGTTGAGCAAGAGTTTGATTCAAAAGATGAGGAGGCTGCTGCAACCCAGATGGAGTAGAACTGCTACACGGTTCAACTTTTGCTGACTATAACCAGATTTATTTGTTACACCTTTACAGTAAACTCTCCTTCTGAAAATTAATGTTTGTGTTGGATATTTCCATAATAGATTGTCCATTTGCATATGGGGACCAGCCATTGAATAATAGGGACTCCTTATGGCGTCACCATGTCATATCAGTGTACATGATTGTCAAATTTCAATTATAGGTATTTGATAAATCTAAACATGGCAGTTTCTCATTTACTGCATTGACAAAAATGGCAGTTTCTCATTTACTGCATATTATATTATCCGGTACCGGATAATATGCAGTTTCCAAAAGGACAGGATTACTGCATTGAGGCGGGCAGAAGGGTGACCGCCTCAACAGACCCCCTCTGTTGAGGCGGTCACCCTTCTGCCCGCCTCAACAGACCCCCTCTGTTGAGGCGGTCACCCTTCTGCCCGCCTCAACAGAGGTAGAAAACGTTGCACCTGTTGAGGCGGTCACCCTCCCGACCGCCTCAACAGACCCCTCTGTTGAGGCGGGTGCTGCCCGCCTCAACAGCTCATGACCTGTTGCAGCCCCCCCTGTTGCAGCGACCCCTGACCGCCTCAACAGGGGGGTTTTTGACCGCCTCAACAGGTGTTTTTTCCACTAGTGTTGTACAGTTTTACCACGGATCTAATGAAAGAAAAAAAAGGAGGGTGTTTAATTTTTTAGCAAAACGCTTCGTTTTGATCTTTTGGACATCTTTTTAAATTAGAAAAAATGGTTGATGTAAATTTATTTAGTGAAATCCTAAATTTATCAATGGAGGGAACATCATTTATGAGGTACCAATTTCATTCAATTTTGACATTGGATAGCCAATCTTTATATAGATAAGATTCTACACTAATTAATAAACGCATCACTATACTAAAATTTTAGGATTGACACTACACTAAAATTATAGGCCGACACTACACAAAAATGCACTACACTAATTAATATACGAACATGAATGCGGTAAACATGTACCCTACACAAAAACCACTATAGAAAATTATCGTCAATATAAATATAATATTGGAGCCCAGAAATTGTAGTCTCGCGACACAACACCTCGCGAGACACAGGGAGTCAAATCTTCGAAGGAATTCTGAGGACCTCTTCCGCAATTCTGGACAAACAACTTGTATACTATACTTCACCCGATCAAACTTAGCCCTTCGTCATCTTCTCCCTAAGAACCAACCTTGTTCTTGAGCCCTGAGGTATCTGCGCAACCAAACCAGGAGGGGGTGGCTCCGGATTTGGCTCTCCGACGCTCAAGTTAGCAAATGTGCAAATAAGCAATCAAAGACAATGCAATTTGACACAAAAGCAAGAGAGAATAGGAAGAAGTAAGCCAATGAAAAGGAGAACTCAAAACACCATTTGAAGCTTATCAAGCTCTTTGCTACAAGCACCCAAATAACCTCAAAAATCACTCATTTCAACATCAAAAGCTCGATTGCAACACCGAGAGTCATAATCCAAGTGTTGATCGCCCAAACGCCTCAAGGAGAAGGTCGTTTAGGAAGATTGAAGCTCTGGATCGCTTCTGTGTTTTCAGCTCTCGAGAGGAAGAAGAAAGGAGAATATTTCCGGTAAATGATGCTCTGTCCCTCTCTCTCCATTCGGTTACGCTCTTATACTCTCGCCAGGGGCCCACGCGAGTCAATTACCATTTTGCCCCTCCGATACCTGATCTCGTCGGATCCCCTTTTTGGGCTCCGTATGCTTATGGGCCGCTTTCGTTCTTCTGGGCTGACTTCATGGGCCGTCCTTGGTCGCGTCTTCTGGACCTAATTCGATTCTCTTTGGGTTTCGTGAGCCCATCGAGAACCGGCTCCAACATCCAGCCCCCCAAGCTTTTATGCTGATTAGCCTAAGGCTTGGATTTGTCTCCTTGAAGTCGCGTTCTCGATATGATCCCTTCTTTCGACTTGGTATGATCACATCGCATATGAAGGTCGCGTACGTGCCGGCTAAATTTCTCGGAGCGATGTTTCGAATTCGAAAACCCTTACGAATTCCCGCGCTGGGCGCATGTTGTCCACGTGTCGTCTTCTGATTGCATCTTCTTTTTCCGATTTTTCTTTATAAATACCCATCTTCGTCTTCCTCCTCTCAATCCGTCATAACCCTTCTTTGCTCTCTGTAAAATTTCGAATAAAACACTCCGCCGGTGTTCTCCTTTCTTCTCTACCGTCGTCCTCGCCGCCGTTCTCACCCGGTTTTCGATGGCAGGTTAGTCTATCGCTCTTCCTTTTCTTTTCTTCTTCGCAAAAGTTTGATTTTAGGGTTTTCTATAGATTCGACATTCGTGTTCTTCGTACTTGATAACTGTTGTCAGAGTTTTTGCTCGGGCTCCTCATTTTGACAGATCTCCCTTAGAGATTGTTTGCCCATTGGGTGTTTCCTGTGCCGGATTCTCTTTCCGACTCTTATTTTTCGAGACGTTGTCTAGAAAGATACACTTTTTTTCGGTCAATTTCGCCATTTCAGACCTTCACAAGATTCTCCGTGTTCTTAGGCCTGGTTCATTTTGGTGTCGTTTTAACTTCTCCTTTGATCTTCCGAGTTTTAGTTTTTCCAGGGATTTCTTGTTTGTTCACTTCCCATCGCCTCGCGTTAATTCCCATCGCCTCGCGTTGTTCCCACTCGCGATGTTCTCCCCTTGTTTTCTCTTTCCATCCCTGGAAAACTGAATCTTACTTTGCCTATGCTTTCAGGTGGTGACAATTTCTCCGAACGTTCCGCTCAGGCTGAGTATTCGGGGCGCACGACGTCTGGCTCCGAGCGGGGTTCTGGTGGTTGCGAGCCTAGTTCTCGTAGACGATCTCGCGTGATCGGCAAATCCAAACGGAGTAAGGCGAAGAAGTCCAAGAAATCCAAAACCAGACTCCCGTCTTGGGTGATTCAGGAGAGAGCCGAGACCGATTATGGTCAATTTGCTCGTTTCTTCTCCCATAAGGGGTCCTTACCCCACATAATAATAGAGAAACCCTTCCTAGCGGATCCGGGCCGAATAAGTATTCTAACGAAGAGAATAAAACACACTCGCACCTTAATTCCTAACACGGCCCATCGCAGCGGTCTTGGCTTTGACGATCTTCGCTATTTCGCTATGAGATACCCTTTTCCTGAAGGAACTATTTTCGCCCTTCCCGACCACGAGGGCACTTCTCTTGACCAATACGGGCCCTTCTTCGCTTTAAGCAGGCAATCTTTAGAAGCTGGCTTCCGTCTCCCATGGACGTCCTTTCAGACTGAAGTGATGGCGGATTTAGGCTTCAGTCCTTCACAGATGCATCCAAACTTCTGGAGTTCGCTGATCGTATACACCATGCGATGTCAGGATATTGGGATAGTCCCTAATACGCCTCACTATGCTCTTATTAATTCATATAAGAAGAACTCTCGCGAGGATGGGTTTTATACCGCTCAAGCCAAGACTCCTAGTGCTTTTCGATTGCCTTCGAAGATTGATGGGTGGAAAACGTGTTGGTTCTTAGTTCGTCCCCCGCTTGGTTCCGACATTTCTGTTCAAGTTCGTGAGCCTCATGCGAGAAAGGCTCCTTGCTTCTTTCAAAAGGAGACTCGTGATAAATTCATTCGTGATTACAAGGATTATCCTGACAAAGCTGTTCAAAAACGATTTGAGCTGACAATCTCGGATGCCTTACTGGTTGCCAGGGGACTTAGCCTTAAAGCCCCTGCCAGAGGTTCCTGTTCGTGTGTTTGCTCTTAGCGCTTGCGTTTTTAGTATGCTTACTTGTGTGGTTGTTTTTGTAGACGCTGACATGTTCTCCGATCTCCAGAATTTGGATGGGTTGGTTTTCGACGAGACCGGCTCCCTCACTCTCGCGACTCCTTCTCACAACATTCCTTCTGTTCCCGGCGTGACTATCGCTTCTCCTCCTCCTGCTGTATTGGAGTCGCCGGTTGAGGTCGCGACCACCGTTTCTGAGGAGGTCCCTCGGTCCAAGAGACCTCGCACTGTTTCAGACAAGGTGGGAGAAAAAACCACTGGGCTGGAGTCGTCACGCGACCGCCCGTCTCGCGATAAGGGGAAACAAAAAGTGTCTGAGAGAAGTCGCAAAAGGACGACGGAAGTGGAGTTTGTTTCGTCTCCAGAGCCTACTGATTCTCCTGTCGTGAATCCTACTTTCATTCACGGTTTATCTACCACGCGTGCCTTCTTTGCCTCAATTCCAACTACTTTTCCCCCTGAACCTAGCCTTTACGAGGAAGTCTCGGATAGACCTGGTGGCTTGTCTAAGTTACTCTTTGCGGTAGGTTTCGCGTTTTTATTTACTTCTTGTTTCTTTGGGGTCTTTTTAATCCTAGAGTTGGTCGTTTTGCAGGGGATGAGTATTATTGCGAGCGCAAGTCGGAGGGTGCTCGTGGCTGAGGATAAACTTAAAGAGTTGATGGAGGAGGACCAGTCGATCCGCGATGCTAATAGAGCGGCTAAGTCTCGTCTTATGGGAGAAAAGAAAGCTTTGGAGGTGGAGCTTTCGAAGGCTAATGCGCTATTGGAATCTAAGGACGCGAAGATAAAAGAGCTGGAGGCACAACTTGCGTACGAGAGGTCCACCCACGTCAACATCGTCACTGAATATAACACGCAAGTGAACGACCTCAAACAAGAGAATGAGAAACTTCACGCGATGATGTCCGAGAGAATTTCTTATGAGAGAAATATGGCAGTGGAAGAGTATTGCGGCGGTTACCGTCAACGCGCTCGCGTGGATTTTTACAAGAATGTTGTCAACACGCTTCTCCTTTGCATGGTGAAGGTTCAGATGAGGAAGTACAAAGTCAAAGATTTCCCCTTCATCGCCCAAGATCTATGTGGTTTTTCCACCGACCTTCCTAAGTATGAGCCCCCGGTGCCGGGAACCTTTATTGATGATGGGGATGCTCCACTCGAGGCTTGGGGTGTAACTCATCTTGCGCCTAAGAAAGGTATTGTTAAAGGTAAAGAGAACCAAGTGCCCAAGCCTCCTCTTCCGAAGATGGTCACTCCGCCTCCGCCCGAAAGCTTGGAATCTGCTCCTCACGCGTTGCCGAGTCCTCCATCTCCGGCCCTCTCTCCTCGTAAGAGAAAGGTATTCGCGCCCGATGCTCTTCTCGACACCATTCAACCCTTCCTGAAGCGTTCATGGTTAGATCAGGCGGGGGGGTCAGGATCGCGGGTGGTTGACGCTCAGGACGTCGTTGTGGATTTGGAGGCGGATAGCGTAGGGGATACAGGGACTGCTCCTGAGACTGTCGCAAAGTAATGTTTATTATTTCTGCTCGTCTTGTGTTTCGAACCTTTTGACACATGGCCTGGTGGTCTTTCGAACAATATATGCTTTTGGTGCAACTGTTACGAGATTGGGCTCTTATGTATTTATACTTTTTAATGCGGCCATGGTTGTCGTGAGCTATATGCTCTTGTGCTCTCTATTTTGGGTTTTATTTATCCGTCTGTTTGTTTTGTACACACTTATCTCGCCTCATTCCCCTCTTTTTGTGTTTCGGAAAAGTGCAGTAATTTTGCGAAAAATAAAACGTAAGAGATAAGTGTTTCATAACTACGATCCCTCTTATATAGTAAAAGATGAAACTGACGGTGTTACATAGGTTTTTGTGAAAGAATCATAAAGCATTGCAAACCATCCTCCTGTTAGCTATCGCACGAACTTTCCACGCGAGTCCTGTAAGGCAACGAGAGAGCCATGTACGCGTGGTTAGGTTACAAATATTATCTGTGTAACTGAGGGATTTTTACTTTCTGTCTACTTACCTGGTCAATACGTTTGCTCTAGCCGGTGACAGGGCTTCGCGCTTTAGCTCTTTGTTGCTTTTGATACTCGCGAGGGGTGTCCTGTATTGGTATGTCCTTTTTGGGTTATCTTTGCGTTTTGATAACACTTCTATATATCTGACAAAGCGAAGCTTTTTACCTGAGCTCTTATAGTCGCGAAGCCTCAGGACATCCCTTGAGTTTTTCTTCTGCATGGTTGCTGTAGAAAACTTCTTGTTGTAGAGATGATCTGGGCATGACGTGGTCGCCATTTTTGAATTTCTTCCGCGATGTGAGCCTCTTTTATGCTCACTGCAGAGGACATTAAGCACTGCACATGTAGAGAGGCGTTTAGTACTTGGTCTTTATTCTTTAGATGGTTAAGAACATTTAAAGGACGCGTGAGTCATGATGTGAATGGAGTTTGCTGGGTGAAGGTCCTTGCCTCTCAGCCCAGCAAACTGCCTTTGCGAGGAAAGCGGGACTTTTCACCTCCCCCCTATCGCTTTTATATCACTACATGGGTTGGTGTGTGTGCACTAGCCCAACGTTCACGTCTTTTCGCGACCTGGTGGTTTTTTTTTTAGCCCAGCCCAGTGAAGCGGGCTCATGGCGGGTGAGCTCGTTGGCGTAAACCCGTCCATGCTTTCGCGACCAAGGAGAGTTTTTTAGCTCAACCCTGGAAGCTGGACACGCGACCTGGGGGGTTTTTTTAGCCTAGCCCAGTGAAGCGGACTCATGGCGGGTGAGCTCGTTTGCGTAAACCCGTCCATGCTTTCGCGACCAAGGAGAGTTTTTTAGCTCAACCTTGGAAGCTGGACACGCGACCTCGGTTACGCTCTTATACTCTCGTCAGGGGCCCACGCGAGTCAATTACCATTTTGCCCCTCCGATACCTGATCTCGTCAGATCCCCTTTTTGGGCTCCGTATGCTTATGGGCCGTTTTCGTTCTTCTGGGCTGACTTCATGGGCCGTCCTTGGTCGCGTCTTCTGGACCTAATTCGATTCTCTTTGGGTTTCGCGAGTCCATCGAGAACCGGCTCCAACAATATATATATATATATATATAGATACTACACAAAATTCACAACACAAGTTAAGGGACACAAATGAACGTTTATAGGTACTACATCTCCTACGTAGAGATACTACACTAATTAATTTAAGAACAAGTATGGAGGTAGACTACACAAAATGCACGTCAACAAGTATTCGTTCGATCACGTATACATAGAGATATATATATATATACTTTCTAGGAGAAGATGTGGCGGTGTAATAACTTTTTTTTGAAGAATTCGAGGTTTATCGTGTAACACATCGTTTTTTTCGGTGCAACGACAACGACAACGTGGTTGCGTGGTGGTGCAATGATCGACCAGCGTGGCTGGTGCGACGCCGTGGCCGGTGCAACACCGTGACTGCGGTTTTTGGGTTGCTTAGGAGATGGAGGAGAAAGGTTACAAGATAGAAGATGATCGACCAGAGAGGATTATTAATTTTCTATACCCATATAGAGGATTACAATTTTAAAACTCTATAATAGAAGGGGTAAACTTATTCTTTTTCTCCCATAAAATAGACTATCAAATGGGCTAGAGGATCTATCTATATATAAAAAAATTGATGGGTTTGAAGAAGTAAAAGCAACATGTACCTAATAAATGTTACTTCAATATTTTAAATCTTTATTCTAATTACCTATTATATTAAATGTTAATTTCATCATCAACTAAGAAAGCACCAACTTCGTCTCCTTCCTCTTCCCGTTCATCAATTCCTTCGTTTCATTTTGACGCTCTTTCTTTCCCGATTAAAAAATAATCTGGATTAATTAGATAGTTTTATCTATATATTGACAACACCTAAGATTGATTCATATGCGCCAAAACATCTAACACGTCAAACAACATTGGCCTCAGTAAAACATGAACATCATATAAATACTTTATGTTGCAGATTTCGGTTGTAACCGACTGTTACAATAGTTGTATTTGCATTTTACGAGTTTGTAGAATTGTATTATATCATCGTTCACTCATTTTGAATTTAAGGCCTATTTAATGACTAACCACAACCGAAAAACCGTAATTTCCCCGCGCGAAGCGCGGGATTCCGGATCTAGTCCTTACTAATTAATAATCGAATGGTAGAGACTAGAGAAGTAGAGAGTGATTACTTATAATTAATGTTCAACACATGGTGGATATATACTAAATATATTATTCTCTCTTTTGTCTTAAAATATAGATCACATCTCATTGGAACACGTATGTCGATGTGTATTTTGTTTCGTCTATTTCTCTAATTACTTGTCACTAAAAAATGTAAAATTTAAAATTATTAAAATACTCGACGAAACCAACAAGATCTCACTTGACTATATTTTGCGTTATATATCAAAATACAAAATTTTCTTAAACTTTTTCTTAAACTGTGAATAGTGTTTAAAAAGGAGAGAGGGAGTACAACTAAAGATTAATTTCTTGATATATCACTATCTCTTAGACCCGTCAAAACCTGACCCAACCCGATGAGTCGATCCGACCCGAAAAATATGTGAACCTGTTTACCCGTTCCCGACCCGAACCCGTTGGATCAAACCCGGGTCTGACCCGAACTTCTTGAAACTTGTGGAGGGACCCACTTTTCACATATTTTATTTCATTTAAATTAAAAATAACAATATATTTTATTAAATAACAATATAATGATATTATTTTATTGTAGAATTTTTTTTTTTTCCTTCATTACAATAAAAAAGACGAACATTTAAAACCTGCTGGGTAGACCCGATCCGAACCCGTTCAACCCGAAAAATTTGTCAACCTGATTGACCCGAACCTGTTTTCGACCTGAACCCGACCCATTTGTCCGGTCTAATATCTCTGCATCTTTTTCTTCCCTAAAAAGCATGCATGCAATAGTTGAGACGCTACAAAAGTTAATTTACTGCTTTTAACAAAGCTGCACAAAAATTCTTTCTTTGGATATGGAGACGATGCAAATCAATAACATCTAAAATAGTTAGGTTATGTATATTGATTATGTTTATATTAACTTTCAGGAAGACAACTTTACAGCTTTTGATTATACAACAAGTAGAGTAACATTTGGTAGGCAAAATGAAAGCCTAAGATATGATGGCATTCAAGTAGAATACGGAGTAGCACTTAAGTTTATGATTAACTATATGATTCCTTGAGCCAGTCAAAGCGGACAAAGAAAAGTTTATTTTCTATGGTAAATAACTCAAAAAATTCCATGCATGCACTTTATACTAGTTGCAATAATCTTTAACAAAAAAACAATTTCCGGCCCGAAAGCTGCAAAGTCAAACTATGTTTTAGAAAACACAAAGACATTCTCTTCATTTTATACTCTGCAATAGACAAACTCTTAACTTAAATTAAGTAGTAATAGTGTGATCAATCTAAAGAGGTTGATTTAATCGAGTGAAAAAGATTCAGTGTACAAATTTGAATTCTTTATCCAAACATTATGATATCAAAAGCTCCATTAAACAAAACTTGAACAAATGATATCAGAAGCTCCATTAATCATATAATCCAAAGGCCTTAAGCTCTCACCACCAAACAAACTAAAAGCATAAACTTACAAATCCATCTACATCTAACATTTCCTCATTGACATATCATCCATCATTCAAGCAAACTACAACACAAAGAACAGAAGAATCGCCACGAGAATCAGAGCCGTCGATCTCCTAAGATCTCCATCACCCGCCTTAGAGTGATCATTACGAACTCCATTCCTAAAGTAATAAGGGAAGTAGGGGACAATAGAATCCGGTGGAGGAGGAGTATTTTCCGCACCATACCCTCCTCCACCGCCTCCGTAGGTTGGAGGAGGGTAGTATGGTAAATTCTCCGTTGGAGACGAGTATGAAAATGCCGGTGGTGGGTAATAGTTGTACCCCGTTTGGGTTGATGGGGTTGTCAGGACTCCGCGTATCGTCGGAGACGGGTAACACGGGTACGGGCATGCATTATCAGAGGACGACGTCTGGCAGAGGACGACGTCTGGCAGAGGACGACGTCTGGCAGATGAGGACGAAGACGGAGATGAGGAGGAGGAAATGGTGGTGTTTTGGAGCCATGTTTAGGAGGAGAAGAAGAATGAGACTTCTTGGAAATAACTTGAAGAGGATGTAATGGAAATACTTTGAGTAGTAGAGGATGAAAAAGTTGCCACTTATTTCTTGTAACCTACTTTAAGGAATAATACATGGATACTTTTTTAATTAGGAGAGAGGGATCAAGTGACATAATGCTCAATAGCAAGGGAGAAAACAAGCTAAGAGTTTGTATCTTGGAATTCAATCAAACCTAACTGAGATAGAATCATATGACACATTTTTTAATGCCATATTGATTTATTAAAATTAAAGACATGATATATGCATATGGAAATTGGTAAGGGGTCAAAGTTCTCACTTTTTTTTATTGTTTTTTTTTTTTTTTTTGGTTTCCCACTCTAGTTCAGCGGTTAGGGGACTCCCCTACTACCCTTACATCTAGAGTTCGAGCTGCGTGAGTGACTCTCCCAACAAATAATTTTTAACCTCTTAACCTCCACCAGGTCTCGACCTCGTGTTGGGTGGTTCTCACTATGCATAGCACATGGATGATGTTGTCAAAAATCAAAATGCAACCACTCTAACTTCACTTGAAAGCTAAAAGGGACCCAACGTGCCTAACCAAATGGGCTTTAATTATACATTTGGGTTTAGTCCATATATAAACAAGCCCATTTCATCAAGATCATGGCCCAAATAAACAATGCAACAGAAACTGGAATATATTTACTTACTGGACAACAATTTTTTTGACAAACCTCTACTTCCTTTCAAAAAAAAAATTCAGCTCCAAATTCAGAACATGTTATTCAAGAAACAAGCAGAAACACTCCTATATGCTCTGAACTTGCAGTTCAAACCTCAAATTTTGTTCATATGTACAACATATTCCGTGTGATCTAAACCATTTTCTCCCTATTAGCCAGAAATAGATCAAAATGGCTTCATCTGCAGTGGCTGCTCATGCCAAACATGTCATCTGTAGCACAACACCCATGATTGTTAAACATGTGCAGGCTGATTGAATGTCTGACTCAAATCTGATAACATGTTTTGTAGTTCCTCCAAACTGCATCCCTTCTCCTATAAACAAACAAACAAAAGGGTTTCACTCGGTTCGCTTGGACGCGTTTTAGTTGCGCTCATAACGTGTGCGAGATATTAGAAAAGATCAGATTTAAAATTACCTCTTCCTTAACCTGAGACATAAGATCCAACATCTCTTGCATGAAATCACAGAAGCCCTCATCATAATCATCCGTGGGATCATAGAGGCCTGCATTATAAACCGATCTCTTTGCAGCATCCGATAGAACTGCATAGGCTTCTTGAATCTTCTGGAATTTTCGATTCGCTTCTCCAAGAAGAGATGGAGTGGAAGCCCATCTATCAGGATGCCATTGCTGCACCAATCAAACAACCATCACTACCAAATCTTTATCCAAAACAGAACAAGAAAGAAGAGAAAAGTACCATGGCGAGTCTACGATAAGCGCAACGAATCTCAGCAAGAGAAGAGTCAGCTCGAACACCCAAAATGCTGTAGTAAGATTCCTCTGTCTTCATGGCTCCCTACTCTGTTTATGGATGCAGAGCGAAGGATGGATTTATAGGAAGATGATGAGGAGGAGAATGGCGGTTAATTTATAATGGGTAGTTTTCCGGAAGGCGGAAGAAACTGAGGAGGGAGAAAAATATCTTAATACTTTGGAAGTTTCATGGCGATTCTGTTGATATTTTATGTTAGAAGAAGGTTCGAGAGGGAATTTGTGGATGCATGTGATGAAACTCGTGGCTTAGAGACGATGATGGAAGATATTTTAATGGACTGTGGGACCTTATGTTCGGTTCAAATCTTTCTCATCTTCCTGTCCCATAATTTATAATGGACTGTGGGGAACTTTGATTTTGGGAATTATGTTATTTTTGGTAAGGTCGTTTGTTACAAGTTTGCTTGCCTAATAAAGGATGCAACTACTAATACTTCGATATCACCAACATCAATCCTTACACGATAACGCAACTTAATGCAACTTTCATTAGACAGAATAAAGATAATCGAGACGCAGAAGTCGTTCAACTAGAAGTTTGCCGATCTTTTAGCTTAGAGACTTCTTTAACATCATCCGTCTTGATTATTTAGACCAGACTTATATTATACAAGAGCCTTTTGTTTGCCCGCTAAAAAAATGATTTGGGATGAGGTTTTGGTTCTTATCTAGAGCTGAAAACAGAAATAATTGACCGAACTTAGCTAAACCATATGCATATTCGTCTACTAGAGGTTGACTCGTCTGAAGTCTTGAGACATATCCTCATTGCAACGCTCTAACAGAATTCTATTCTAAAAAAATAAGCTTGAACCGAGGAAAAGTATAGAATCAAGCTTATTTTGTGGCTACTTTAGTTTTAAGCATTAAAAAAAGTGAATTTTAGTTTTGAAGTACATTTGTCCATGGACATTCGAACAAGCCTTCAATAACTCTTTTGAAGGAAAAAAAGGAAGTAAGTGCTTATAAGCACAAGAAGAGGTTCATCTGAACAAACTCTATATTTTTCGATGATTGGCGATCGAAATGAAGAAGTGTTTGGTTTTGATTTCCTTCTACACTCTCTTATGTGTATGTAACACTCGAGTATGATACAGTCCGTATGTCAATAATAATTTTCTAAAACTGCAAAGGCTTAACTATTTCCCTAATCTATAAAATGTAAAAACAAGTTGAGAACCCAACTATAGAGATTATCAGTTAAGTATTTAGGGCACTGTAAAGATTGGAATGTTTATTTACTTTCGATGTCCAAATCAAATGACACACTAATTTGTACATAACTGTAGTGTCATAATATAACAACAAAAAATTAACAACTTTGATGTCACGTTTTTTAAATAGGCAAACAAAAGATCCTTACGTATCAATGTATCATAAGTCTAGCCTAAAAAATGTTCTCGCCCGAACCACACTTGACAACTTTGAATGTTTAGTATATTTTGATGAAAATTTAGTATATTTTTATGAATATCAATCATTCTTACGTTCTCAACCTAAAATTATTCTCATCCGAACCACACCCAACAATTATATGATATACATAATATCGAGCATCTTAAATGTAGAGCTAAAAATAACTTGTCACCTAAATTATAACAAGTTGAAATTGTAACTTTTAGCATATGTTATTGTTGAGTAGTTGCGGAAGCTTCGACTAATAGAGAATAATAAAAGTAGTATGAACACAAAAGAATTTAACGAGGTTTGGCAAATTGCCTACGTCCTCGGGTGGTACGCTTGTTACTATATGAAGGAAAATATCCTAACAACTTGTACAAACCACAAACTTATTGTAGAAGATAAAATATCCTTACAAAGAAATATAACCTCTCTTTGTGTTTCCTCTCTTCGGCAGATGAAGAATTTCTCCTTTGTATTTCTTATTTCTGAAGATGATTTTGATTATCTCTTCTTCTCTCTTATATAGGAATCTCTAATATCTCAATTACCAATTAATAAATAGAAAATTCTTCCTATTTTGATGTTGCTCTTTTCACCGACAAAGAATAAGAGACGCTCCTCCTTTTTGGCTAATTATTCTTAACCATAAATTATGCTCACAATTCTCCACCTGTACACAATTCGAAAGACCTCAAATTTTGAACGAATACGAGAACACTCCGTAGCATCCGAAATAGTTATCATCATCTGGGTTGCATCATTATACTCTTGAATGCCTACGTACCCCCTTTGACTGAGATCAAGCCAAGCCAACCGTAGTTCTACTTTTCCTCCACATAGTCTTCACCTCACCCAATACCGGGTCGTGCCCTCATTGGGCAAACTATCACGAGCTAATCTTGAGCAAGTACAAGCAATGCTAAAATTTGCTACTTATCACAACTTTAGTCAATATGTTTGCTAGATTGTCTTTTGTGTGTACCTTTAGTACAAAAATATCTCCATCCTTGATGAAATCTTGTACAAAAAGATATCTTAGATCAATATGTTTTGTACGAGCATGAAGGACTTGATTCTTATCCAAGTGAATGGCGCTTTGACTATCACAATACAAGTTCACACAATCTTGTTGAATATCCAAAACATTTAGTAGACCCCTCAACTACAATATAGTTATTAATTTAGTGGACCACAACAAAATTTTGTTAAAATTAAATTTCAATAGTTATTTACAATAATAGATGAAAATATACAAAAAATAATTAATTTTTATTGTGTATTTTTTGTATTTTACTAATATTTTAAATTAATTCTTAGGGGTAGGAATTAGTATAAAAGTAGTGTAATTTTTTTTATTACACTAGTTTCAAATTCAAATGAGCAAACTAGAGATATTCCCTCATTAAGCACATCAAATTATTAGCACACTTGATGCTCAATCGTAAATGAATATGAGTGATCATATAGGCTTTATTTAAAAACAAATTTGGATGTGCTGAAAACTAATATGGAATAATAAAGTAGTATGAATACACAAGAATTTAACGAGGTTCGACAAATTGCCTACGTCTTCGGGGTGATACATTTGTTACTATATGAAGGATATACCCGACAACTTGTACAAACCACAAGCTTGTCGTAGAAGAGTAAATACCCTTACAAAGATATATAAACCTCTCTTTGTGTTTTACCCTTCCCTCTCGCAGATGAAGTTATATTCTCTCTTTTATGTTTATGTGTTTCTGATGATGATTAATTCTCCTCTCTTTTCTCTCTTATATATTAGTGATTACATCTTTAATCACCATCCACAATAATAGAAAACTCTTATTCTTGTATTGTTCTCTCCACCAGTAATGAAAAAAGAGATTCCTAATTTCTTACTTTCTATTTTCATTCACAAACTAGAATAGCAAACTCACAATTCTCCACCTCGTACATAATTTGAAAACCTCAAATTTTGGACGAATATGAGAATAGTCCTTAATAGACTTCACCATCTGGGCTGCGTCATTTTAACTATGACTGTCTACGTACCCCTTTGTCCGGGATCAAGTGGACTGTTGTTCTACATGTCCTCCACATAGTCTCCACCTCACCCGTAGCCGTCCCGAAGGACTATGCCCCTTCCGGGCGATTTAGCATGGGCCAATCTGAAGCAATTCCAAGCAGTGCTGGAACTTACCGCTTGTCACAACTTTGGTTAACATGTTTGCATGATTATCATTTGTGTGCACCTTCATAAGAGAAATATCACCATCCTCTGACATCTCGAACAAAATGATACCTAACATCAATATCCTTGGTAAGAGCATGATGGACTTGGTTTTTAGCCAAGTGAATCACACTTTGACTGTCACACCATAAATCCACGCTATCTTGCGTCACTCCCAAGTCATACAAAAGACCTTTCAACCACAATGCTTCCTTCACTCCCTCTACCATAGCCATAGATTCAGACTATGTTGTGGAGAGTGGAGCTGTAGCTTGTAGCATTGATCTCTAACTAATTGGAGCACCATATATCTTGAAAACATAACCAATGGTAGATTTTCTCTTGTCAATATCACTTGCATAGTCCGAGTTCACAAAACCCCTAACTCGACATGTATTATCACCAAAACATAGTCCAACATTGATAGTACCCTTCAAGTACATTAATAACCACTTTACCGCTTCCCAATGTGCCTTACCAGGATTCGCCATGAACCTACTAACAACACTGACAACTTGTGAAATATCTGGAATGTACACACCATAGCGTACATCAAACATCCAACTGCACTAGTACAGGGTACACCATTCATGTGTGCCTTTTCTTGTGGTGTAATAGGAGACTCCTTGCTTGAGAGTTTGAAATGTTGTGCCAATGGAGTCACCACCGACTTAGCATTTTGCATACCAAACCTATCAATAACCTTCTCGATGTAACTTTTCTGACTCACGAATAATTGACAAGTTTTTCGTTCTCTTTTGATCTCCACACCCAGTATTTTGCTAGCAGCGCCCATGTTCTTCATATCAAACTCTTTACCAAGTTCGACCTTTAGCTTATTTATCTCCACCATGCCTCTTGAAGCAATAAGCATGTCATCCACATACAATAAAAGATAAATAAAGTCACATCCATGAAGCTTTTGAATGTAGACACAACAATCATAATCACTTCTGGAGAATCCATGCTTTAGCATGAAAGAGTCAAATCGCTTGTACCATTGTCGAGGCGACTCTTTTAACCCATATAAGGATTTCTTAAGCGGCATACCTGACCCTCCTTTCCCTCTACTTTGTACCCTTCTGGTTGATACATGTAGATTTCCTCATCCAATGCAAGTCACCGTGCAAGAAGGTTGTCTTCACATCAAGTTGTTCTAACTCAAGATCACTATGAGCAACAATGCTCAAAAGCACCCGAATAGAAGTATGCTTTACCACAGGAGAAAAGATCTCCTTGTAATCCACACCTTCGTTTTGTGCAAAACCTTTAGCCACTAATCTTGCCTTGTATCTTGTACCACCGAGCTCAGATGAATCTGATTTTCGTTTATACAACCACTTACAACCAATAGCAGTCTTACCCTTGGTCAATGGGACGACCTCCCATGTCTTGTTCTTATGGAGAGATTCCATCTCTTCCTCCATTGCGACCAACCATCTCTCTCTATCAACATCTTCGATAGCTTGTTTGAAGGTGATCGGCTCATCATCCTCCACCGAGAGTGCATATTCTAATAAGTTTACATGCCCATAACGTTTCAAAGGCTCGTCAGTCCCGTACTTCTGGACTGATTTATAAGCTCTCCTTGGCCTAGTGGAAGCCAAAGACTCTTGTTGTTGCTGTTGTAGTACTTGTGCATTTTCCTGCCGAACCTCCTCGTGTTCAAGCTCATCACTATCTTGACCGTATCTGTCACCATGAGATTCCTCTTGATCATGAATTGAATCTGGTTGGTCTTCAGATTCTTGTATTTCAACTACTTGAGATTTTAATATTGCAACATCACCACATTTAGGCACATTTGCTTTTGATAAAGCCGCCATGGAGTTCTCATCAAAAGTAACATCCTTGCCGATTACAAACTTAGAATCCTCTAAACACCAAAGACGATAGCCCTTGACTCCTCTTGCATATCCCAAGAAAATTGCCTTATTGGCCCTATTATCAAGCTTGTTATCTTTGACATGATAATATGCTATGCATCCAAACACTCTAAGCTTTCCATAATCTGCATGTTCTCCTGACCACACCCTAAAAGGGGTATCTCCATCTAATGTCGAATGTGGAGACCGGTTCACAATATAAGCAGCCGTGTCAACCGATTCTGCCCACCATTCACGTCCTAACCCAGAATTGGAGTGCATACATCTAAACTTCTCAAGTAGTGTACAGTCCAGTCTTTCTAAGACTCCATTTTGTTGTGGTGTGTCTCTAACTGTCCAATGTCGAACAATGCCTTCTTCATCACAAAACCTTTTGAAAGCGCCATCTGTGTACTATGTACCATTATCAGATCTCAGAGTTTTTTAGCTTCCTATCTGTTCTGTTCTCAACCATTGTTTTCCATTGCTTGAACTTCTCGAAAACCTCATTCTTACGCTTAAGAAAATACATCAAGCATACCTTGAGTAATCATCTACAAACGAGACAAAGTACCTGGAACCACCTTTGGAAGACACTTTAGCCGGACCCCAAACATTTGTATGCACATAGTTTAATATCCCTATGCTTTTATGGTTGCTTGTTGAGAATGAAACCCTGTGTGCTTTTCCATACACACAATGCTCGCAAAACTCCATGCAAGCCTTCTTAATGTACTTCAACAAACCTTTACTACCAAGCAAACTTAGACCCTTTTCTGACATATGTCCAAGGCGCATATGCCAAAGTCTAGTAGACTCCGTTGTGTTTTTCTTACTTTCGTTGGTTCCAACTGCTACATCACCTGTAACTGTATTGTCAGAAAGATGGTACAAGTTTCGATGACGAATTCCCTTCATCACCAACAAAAAACCACTAACAACTTTTAGAACCCTGCTTTCAGCGATCAGCTTGCAACCTCTTGATTCTAATGCATCCATCGGATTTTTTCGTAAACCGGGCACGTGTCGTACATCCATTAACGTCCTAATAACACCATCATGCATCTTGATTCTAATTGTACCAATGCCCACCGTCTTACAACCATGACCATTACCCATCAACGGTTCCACCATCCATGGCCTTATAAGAAGTGAACCACTTCCTGTTTGGGCACATATGATAAGAGCATCCAGTATCAAGAATCCAATTGCTTGAATGTTCATATGTAACTGAATAACATTCTGCACCACATTCATTTGAAGCGATGCTAGCTTCGTGCTTCACATTCTGATCTTGGTCAGTGTCTCGCCCACAAGCATTAATGTTTGAACAAGATTCTCGTATGATTTCGGCAATGAAAGTAGAAGCATAAGAGCCTGATCTTCATCTTCAACCTTCACATCAATATCCTTCAAATTTGAAATTATCCTATCAAATTTGTTGATGTGATCACGGAGTGAAATTCCTTCCTCCATCTTGCAAGTATATAATTGTGACTTAATATAGATTCTATTCATTAGAGTCTTCGTCATGAATTTTGCCTCCAACTTCCCCCACACGCCTGACGCAGTTTCCTCATCGTCCACCATGAATGCAACGTCTCTCTCAAGACATAAGACTATGGCGGCACGTGCTTCTATATCGAGCTCATCCCAGTCATCAACCTTCATATCTACAGGTTTCTTATCCTTACTCAATAATGTCTTGTGCAACTTTTAAGAAATTAGCAGATTCTTCATCTGCATCCTCCAATAGGAGAAATCATTCTTCCCAATGAATTTCTCAATCTCATACTTACCCACTTTTACGGTTCCATTACTAGAAGCCATTGTTTCCAAAATCAGACTTTTACTGCCTTAGATCTTGATTTAGCTTTGATACCAATTGTTGAGTAGCCGCGGAAGCTTCGACTAATATGGAATAATAAAGTAGTATGAACACACAAGAATTTAACGAGGTTCGGAAAATTGCCTACGTCCTCGGGGTGATATGTTTGTTACTATATGAAGGATATACCCGACAACTTGTACAAGTCACAAGCTTGTCGTAGAAGAGTAAATACCATTACAAAGAAATATAAACCTCTTTGTGTTTTACCTTCCCTCTCGCAGATAGAATTATATTCTCTCTTTTGTGTTTATGTTTTTCTGATGATGATTAATTCTCCTCTCTTTTCTCTCTTATATATTAGTGATTACATCTTTAATCACCATCCACAAGAATAGAAAACTCATATTCTTATATTGTTCTCTCCACCAGTAATGAAAAAAGAGATTCCTAATTTCTTGCTTTCTATTTTCATTCACAAACTAGAATAGCAAACTCACAGACGATTTGTTAGGGCATCTTCAATGGAATGCTAAAAATGACTATAGCAAATTTTTAGCAAAATCACACCCCAATGTCAAGATAAAAATGACAAAATGAAGAATATTCTCTTAGAGATTCTCCATTTTCGAAGTTAAAAGCTACATATAGCATTCTAAATAGCAACTCATATAGCATTATTAGTGATGTGTCAAAGACTCAAAATGGTATTGGATTATTTATCAAATAAATTTTATATAAAATGACAAGTTTGATAATTAGGCTAAGAAATAACAAATTTTAGGATTTGTTGTTGCGGTTATCTTCATTGGTAAAAATAGCATTTGCTAAAAAGTACAATTTTAACTTGCTATAATCCTATGTGATATGTCATTTTTAGCTTTCTATTGGAGATGCCCTAAGTGAATTGCTTAGGGCATCTCCAATGGAGAGTTAAATATAGCATGTCAACTAGGATTTTAGCATGCCAAATTTGTACATTTTAGCATTTCCTATTTTTAACAAATCAACCAACACAGTCAACATAGCATTCTCTTTTGACCTGGAAAAGTAAAGCATCTCTAAGTGAATATTCCCGATTTTGTTATTTTTAGCTAATCATTGGTGTTTGATTTTGCTAACAAAAATATTATCTCTATTTTTACATCACCATTAGAAATGCTCTTAAAATAAACAAGTTTAATTTGTCTGAAAATTGTTTCAATAGAATTTGTCAATGGGTCGGAAGATGCATTATCATATGAAATAGCTTGCCAAGGAACTGGCATTGTCAATGGAAACAATTTATGTGTCTAGATGGTTGCATGTTGTACTGGAAGGTTGATGTTGCGTTAAAGCACTGTAAATTTTGCAAACATGAAAGATATAAAAGCACACTTGAAAAAAGTCGTTCCATATGTACAGTTTCGTGATTTACCTTTAGTTCCTAGGTTACAAAGATTATTTGCATCACCGACTTCTATTGTGGAGATGAGATTTTATGCTATTCGTATGTCTGATGCAGAAGGGATAATGTGTCATCCTTCAGATAGTGATGAGATGCGATGGAAAGCTACTGGAGCACATAATCTCGATGTCGATGATGATCATTGCTTTCTTCATAACTCGACGTCTTCCTTGATGTTAATATTTGTACACCTGATGATGAAGCAACTGTGTTTGAATTATTTCTTGTGTGTAAAAAGAGGCTTAACGAGGAAATGTAGCTTAGGAATGAGAGACTCAAACCTCTCTATTGTATGGTCAAGTTGCTTAGAAAAAACTTCCATTTTGATGCTTTGTCTTCCATCTATTTCTCCATGGGCTATATATCTTAATGGAGGACAAAACACTAAAAGGGAAAGTTTTCTCAAAACAAGTTGATCATGCAATAGAAAAGATTGAGTCTCTCATTCTCAAGCTTCATTATCTAGTCAAGCCTATTTTTACACACAAGAAATAATTCTAACGCAGTTGTGTCATCATGGGTGTAAAAAGATTAACATCAAGGAAGACGTCAAGTTCTGAAGAAAGCAATGATCGACGTCGACGCCGAGATTATGTGGTCCAATAGCTTGTCAGCTTCACTATATGAAGGATGACACATTATTTATTCTGCATCAGGCTTACGAGTAGCATGAAATCTCATCTTTACAATAGTAGTCGGCGATTGAAATAATCTTTGTAACCTAGGGGTAAAATCACACAACTACGCATATGCAATATCTTTTTTCTTGAGTGCTTTTTTATCTTCCATTTTTGCAAAATTTATAATGCTCTGACGCAACAACATCAACTACTTTGAAACAATTTTAAGGTATATTAAACTTTGTTTTGATTTTACGCAATTCACTAACAACCAACAACTACAGAAATATCTCTAGTCTGCCTCTGATTTATAACACCCTGATTTATGTCGATTATAACTAAAATACTTTCAGATAAAAGAAAGGATAGACTAAAGAAATATGCATGTATCAAGAGAATGTACAAAATGAATGTAGATATTATGGGGAGAAAATATGTTATTTGAAAACATTTTTAAAACATCACACAATCTTCATTGAATAATCGGGCGAGGTTCAAAAGACTCTTAAAGTAAAGAACCTTGTTTCCAAGTTGTACTTCACGCTTGAGATGAATTAATTATGTTCACAAACTTATCTTATTCTTATTTTCACATCACAACATTTTTTTTATACCTTTTAGGGCAGTCTCATAACGATATTGTCGTCTAATCCAATTACACTAACAAGGTACTTAAACACCTTTTATCTTTAACGGATTTTCGAATCATTGTCATAACCTTAGATGTATTATTAAGTTTGTAATCAACGTCAATAACTAAATTCACATATAACACACATGTCCACACACCAACAGGTCATTAAGACGATATTAACCTTAACATAACTATCAACCTAAATATGAAAACAAATAACACACAAGTGTTCTAAAACAATTAATCAAGTTGAAATTATCCAATTATTTAAAAATTAGTTTTAACTAAAATTATCGGTAAAATTTTGCAAAGAAAAAAGCAAGAGAGAACTACCACTTGCCTTAAATATAATGACGACGAACGAAATAAAGACGAAGTTTAGAGTCTTGTCAACGAATTCGATCTTCAAAACTCATAGTATATATATCAAATAAATATGGATCAAATATTATTAACTTAAGTAATTACATTAAAATATATAAATCATAAGTACCTGAACAATGACTTAGCCCATTTTTAAATGAACCGAACCAAGAGCTCCGGTTTACTTAAAATGATTTAGTGAAACCGGTTCACTTCTAAGTAAAAGATGTGATTCATCGTCATCGTCAATTCCTGATGAGTAATGTACAACGAATTCCATAAAGTCGAGACAAAATAACCTCAAATCGAACTCGGGACATCAACTTTTAACGAGTAAGAAAAAACTAACCAAGAAACGGATTAAATTAAGTCTGGAAATCGACAATGCAAGCAAGATTCTTACTGTGAAAGAGAGGAAGAAAGGAGAATTCTTGCTCTCGGTTTTGAGACGAAAAACAGAGCCTTTGATTTGGATGATTGGATGAGAACGAAGGGCTAATTCTTTATATAATCCCATCGAAACGGATCTAAATTCGAAAAAAGCTGAAAGATAAGATTTAAAGTTGATCTGTTTGTTACAGATTTGTTTCAAAGTGAGAGATTTAGGGGATTTATGGCTTGCAAATCGGATGCAAGTATGTAACAGATTGAACTGGGTTACAAAAGTGATTACAGAAACGGCCTTTTTACTTTGGATTTGTGGGAAAAATGCCCTAATTCAATTCCAAGTAATAACGAAAATTACCCAAATAATATTAATGACTTATAATGATTATTTTAACACCAAAATAACGTTATACAATTGTAACTTAGCTTAAAAATAATCTAATTAATATTTTCATTATAAGTCGTTTATTCTATTTTCTTAGATCTTGTTGGCTTAAGAAAAAGGATGGTGATATTGAGCTTAAGAAAATGTTGGATGAAGGACTGTATAACACCGGCCACTCTTTATTAATTTATGTCATTTAGCATAAAAACATAATTTGGAGCGAAACATATATCAAATTACGTTCAATTATCCCATTTATTCAATCCATGAGTATATCACAAATTCAGTACATACAAAACCAATGTCTATCGATCCAAGTATTTACGTACTAGTACAACAAATTAAGTGGATCAAAGTGTTAATCGAAATACATTTATATTATACTATTAGAGTCAGTGTCGTGCCTCGATCGATCAGGATATATACTACGACAAGCGTAAGAGATTAGTATATAACATGTTGGAACCGAATTTTCCGGGCACCGTTGGTGTCGGATAATGGGAGCGTTGGCTTCGTCTCCGCGAGCATTATTCAATAGTATGCTCATATGTATAATTCGGGTTCCGTTTGAATGAGAAATGGAGGTCCAAAGTGGCTTACTTGAAGTGCACTAAGTGGACAAATATTACCATATCAAACTTTTGATTTGGTTTTGAATAGGTTGATCTTCCAAATAAGGTTGATCAAAGATTCGGTTTTAATGGGCTGCATTAAACCGGGATCCTCCTTGAAAGACTATAAAAAGGAGTATTTTCTTCCTCATTTCAACACACTCAAATCATCTCATTCTGCTCTCTCCCACGTTTTTCAAGTCTCTATTCACCTCTTTCTCTTCTCTTCTTCGTGTCTGAGAGTACACACATTATCTAGCGTTCGTTGGCTTCCAGTCTTGGGTTGTGCAAACTAGAAGCGTTAGCGGTTTTATCCTGGGATTCGGAACGCCGGTAACCATCACACTACGGGGCGTTTTCAGAATTAAGGAAAGAGATAATATCTCGACTCCGTTCAAGTTCTACCGTACGACTTCGGTAGTGGTTCATATAATTTTCTTACCTTAATTCTGTTTTATTAATTGTATTTTATACAAATTATATGTTGTAAAAATATAGGTTCCTACGTAACATACACACAAATTCTAATTTAATATGATAAGAAAAACTTACCTAAGAATATTTAAGGGTAGAGAATCTAGAGATATCACGATTAGGGGTGTCGAAGTCCATGCAAAATCCTTGTCAAACAAAGAGTCCTTGCTCATCCCTTCACTTTCATTGTCTGTTTGACCTTGATCCATCTCAGTTTAATAATATGTAAAAATTAGGATTTTTAGGGTGTAACTTATATGGCTGCCTACCCTTCAAAATAATGCATGGAGGGTCTGAAGCGTCTCTCACACATAAAAAAAATCCGAAGCTGACATAAGTGCCTATATTGGGAATTTCTTTTGAAAAGATCCTACGTCGGGAATTTTTTTTGAAAAAAAGCCCATTTTAAAAAAAAATTATGCATATACATATGGAGTAGCTAGATCTTCGCATGTCAATGCATTTAAAGAAGTTACACTTACCCTTGATAAATACTCCACTGAATATTGTCAATTCGAGACATATATTCCATATATTAAATACTCCCTATTTTCCTACTCCGATCCATTTTGATAAACTTAACTACGGGGTTAGTTATAATCATTATATATTTATAGGTACAGTGTTGATCAGGGTCGAACAGACAACGAAAGAGAGTGGAATACGCGAAAAAGGACCATTTACTTGGCAAGATTAGCATGGAATTCACTCACCCATTTTCCATTCAGCTTACTGATTATATAACTGCAATAACGTACAAAGAGAAAGATATATCAGTAAATGTACGTATATAATTAAACGCGAAAACATATATTTGGAGTGAGCACGTACCATATATGCATGCATAAAGAATCGATTGAGGTTAGTGTTGGCTATGTACTGGAGCTTGTGGTGGTATATATAGAGCTCGAAAGTAAGTTTTTATTACAGGAATGGTAACAGCTTGATCGCACATGACGTTAAGTTTGACTTATAGGTGATATTTTGACCTACAAAGCATGCATGCGTGCATTTCTCCTACCTCTGCGTAGAGTCGTTAAAAAGGTTAACCAGGCCCGACCAAATCGGATCGGAAACGGTCCGGTTACACCGTATTTCTACCGATTCAGGTTAATTTTCATGAGATTATTAAACCTTAAACCGGCGGTTTTAATGAAGATTAACAGGCCGAACCACCCGAGAACCTAAACCGTCCGGAATTTCATATTTAATGTGGAATTGACGTTTTTTAACGGCTATTTCAATGACATTCAGAATTTCGTTTTTTAATATATATAGACTTCAATCTCTCAAGTAGTTTTTAATGTGGAAGTTTTTAAATATTTTATGTTGATAAATAAAAGATCTTTCGACATTGGAAAATTAGAAGGAAAAAAAACACCATCATGCTTGTGATTATAAAGACAACAAATCACTTACAAGTTTCAAGCCTCTAATGACTCAATTTCTTGATCTATCTATCTTATATACTAAGGCCGTTTAACCGCACACTCACTCATTTTACTACAAGACGTGTAGTTGGAAATTTTTTGGGTTCACCCCAACTGCACATCGTGTAGTTGGAAACCGGTTCAAATTTTAATTTTTAATATATTTTTAATAAAAAAATTAATTAAACCAGTTCGGGTCATGTGGTGAACCGGTTTGGGTCATTTAGTTGGATCGGAGCCAACTACACGTCGTGTAGTTGGACTTATATTTTTAAAAATGGTTAAGTGTAGGTGAACTACATGTCGTGTAGTTGGACCATAACGGCTAGTTTTGGACCAAAATAATATTAATTATTTAATTAATATATATAACCGGTTTACTAATGAACCGGTTTATTCCAACTACACGACGTGTAGTTGGCCTATTTTTTTCAAAAAAAAGAGTGGTTCAAGCCAACTACGTACACGACATGTAGTCTCGAGCTGAGTGTACGGTGTAAAAAGAGTGAGTGCGCGGTTTTTCCCTGTATATTAAAGATAGAGCTTTTTAAGCCTCGAGAGTGATTGTAGGAGTGATTTATTATGTTATTTAATTTTTTTAATATTCAAATCTGTTATTAATATTATACCTAACTATCAAAATTTAATTTTAACAAATTTTATTGTGGTCCACTAAACTAATACAACAAATATTCATGTATTTTAATCTGAATATTTTCTTATTTCTTAAAAATTCTCGAGGTCCTAAAGTACCATTTTTTGCAAAATAAGAAATAAAATGTAATTTCATTGATATCTAAGAAAATTAACATCATTGAAATATCTTGATTGTATATTTTTATTTTATATTTTAGTAATATTTCACATTAACTCTTAGGATAGATCATAATAATTATAAAATCATGTCATTATTATAAAAATAATTAAATTGCACAGGGTATTACACTAGTTAGACTTTATTCCGATTCAAGGTCAAAACTGAAATCGGAACCGGCCTGATTGAATCGACCCTTTGCCGGTTTAGATTCACGTGTTAAAACTTGAGCCGACGGTTCAAAAACCGACAACGCCTCTATCTATGCGTGTTTTTCGATGTTCGATCCCTTCCTAAAATAACAACCCTTCTCCGAATATGGAGTAGTATATATTTCTATTTTTACTATACATTCATTTGAATCCCAGAAGATCACGCAGTTTAAGAAAAAATGAATGCAGTGAGGAATAAGTCGTGAATGAAACTGAGTAGGCAGCAGAAAAGCAGCGTACAAGGGATGGGATATATTCAGCTACCTATTCCAAACAACTCACTCCTTACCTACCCAAAAACAAACCCCAGTCCGCCAACCCTAGATTTGAGTATAAATAACTTACAATTAAATTTGTTTTTGTATTTAAATAATAAATTAAGATTCAGTGGTCATTGAGTAATGATTAAAAAAACTGTCATTAAACTTTATATGAAGGGTTAATAAGCTAAAAACACTTTACAAGTTATGTACCAGGTTCTTTTGGATACATTATTACAGTCAATCTTCATAGACAATAGATCTATTTTAGTTTTGCAATGTGTTTTGGCATTCACAAAACTATACAATCAGGGATATCTTGTATTGAGAACGAAGACGTTAACCTTCGCCTTATTAACGTCTTAAACAACAAATGTGGATGGGAGATTGAGATTATTGTATCTGGCATACGACTCAACCTTCGACTCTTCTCTTCGTGTCATATTATTCATATTTAATTATGTAGCCGACGTGTCAATTTCTCGTGCTGGTGAAGCCATTCTAAATCTTCATGATCTAAGATTGCTCTAGGTATAAAGGGAAGCCCTAATTACTTTCCTAATCAAAAAAATAAAAATAAAAATAAAATAGATAGAACCAATCTACCTAACTACAATATAAGAGAGAAGTCAAGTCTTCACAAATTATTACGTCACCTCAGCGCCATGTCACAATATTAGGAAAAAAAAAATCATTAATTAATTAAATTTTTAAATAAAAAATCTATTTTTTTCACAATCTTTCACCTTTTCATGATCTCCTACAAATATGCAAATCAAGTCATACATTCAAAAGCTTTGGTTATTTATAAACCATGTTAAGGAGGAGCATACAATAAGATTAATTTTAGAAATTTATGATTAAGTGTTACCATTCTAGTGTTTAGGTGTTGTCATTTTAGTGATTTTTTGTAATGAGTTTATCCATTTACTTGCAGGGGTAGTTTTTTATTATTTAAGTATGCTTATTTTATGCCCTTAGTTAGAAAAACCAATCATTAAACTCAAAAGTTCAAACTTCACTGAGTATGATGTAGAACGATTATGTTTATAGTATTATTTTGTTGGTAGCCTGATCATTATTTTATGCTTAGATTAGACTATCTAATTGAGTTTTGATTGACTATATGATAAGTTGGTGTATATTTTATATTGGAGTTTGATCATTCGGTGTTTTTCACTCTGTTTTTATATACATATATTTTACAATGAAAACATGTACTCCGTATTAACATTTTTATTCTTATTTATCTTTCACAAATATAACTACGGAGTTTAACTTATTTATTATTTTAACAATATTTCTATAAAAAATATAAAAATTCGGGCCTACACTAGTTTTGTTATGAAAGGGCAATTCAAATTGGATAGGCGCAATTTGGACTTATGGGCCTAGACTTATGGGCCTAATTGATATTGGGCTTTCATTTTTAGGCCTGCATAGTGCAATGAAGCATCTTTCCTCACCGGCCACCACCATCCGCCATAGATTCTGATTCTAGAGAGTTGCGATCTTGGACCATCGTCTTTTATACCCGGCACCTAAAAAGCTGCCATTATCGTTTCAAACACAAAGCTCAAGCTCCAATTCCATCTCTCTGCACACCATTTTTGACGCCGCCTCCATTCCTGCTACTACTGGTAAAAACTAAAATCTTTTTAAATTGGTTGCAGTTGTATCCGTTTTTCATTATCAAGCTGCAATTGTACTTAATTTCAGGAAAAATGGCTAATTTGATTTATAAATTAACATAATTTTGACGGATTATGCTCCGAAAAAGCTGCATGACTGGTCTGAGTTTCCTTAGCTTTACCTCCTTTTGGTTTGGTCAGTTTTCCATGGATGTCATGGAATTCTTGAGAAGATTATGCTTAGCATCAGTGATATAAGAAAACTGTCTCTTAATGCTTCTGTATTTGTGCTATTTTGATAGTACACTAATGGTTGAATATGGGCTCTTATGTTGCAGTTGAGCTGTAGTAATGTCTGAATCCACAGTGATAATGCCCCCATCACACCCTACATATGATTTGAAGGGTGTAATCAAGCTTGCGCTTTCTGAAGATGCTGGTGATCGAGGTTTATTTTCACATTTCTGCACACTTTTGTCTTTAGAGAATAATTGTTTGGGAAAGTAAATGAGAAAAGACTAGCAAATACTCCATAGTTGTTTGGGAAAATAAACCTATTAGCATTTTTATGGGATTATGTACTTGGTTTGAACCATATTTATATTACTTTGCAAAGTAAACTAAACTGTATGATGATGTTCTCTCCATCAAATGCCTATTATATGCCTTAGTAATCCACAGACATTCAGCTTGCTCATTTTCACTGTGAAGTAATAGTTAAGTTGCTGTCGCGTTCTTCCTTAGGATAATTAGAAAGGTATATAAGTTGTTTCCCAAAAAAAATAGTATCTTTAGGATCGGCCTGTTTTTTTATAATCGGCAGTTTATCAAATTTATGGCTCTTCTAACTTGCAGGAGATGTAACATGTTTGGCGACAATTCCAGCTAACATGGAAGTGGAAGCTTATTTTTTGGCCAAAGAAGATGGGGTCATTGCAGGTATGGCTCTTGCAGAAATGATATTCCAGGAGGTCGATCCTTCTCTAAAGGTACTAAGACATTTTAGCTCAAGTATTTGAGTCTGTTACTCTTTACATATAAATTTTCTTAACTAAAAGATTTCATGCCTTGGTTGTTAGGTAGAATGGTCTCAAAAGGATGGTGATCTTATACGTAAAGGACTCCAACTGGGGAAAGTATCTGGTAATACACAAGGACACACAAAAGAACTACATTTTAATGCTTGCATATTAAACTACTGTAATTTATTTAAGTTCACAATTATTGTTAATTTCATTATCTGCAGGACATGCACATAGCATCATAGTATCTGAAAGGGTTGTCCTAAATTTTATGCAGAGAATGAGTGGAATTGCTACACTTACCAAGGTATCATTTCACTTGTTCTTTCCAACACAGATTCATAAACTTTAGATATACCATAGATTTATGAGAAAGAACGAACCAATTCCTGTATTAAGCTTATTCTAAAACTTAGTATTGTGTTGGTTATAGGCAATGGCTGAAGCTGCACATCCTGCCATTATTCTAGAAACTAGGAAGACAGCACCTGGATTAAGACTGGTTGATAAGTGGGCGGTATGTATCTGTTCCTTTTGTCATTGTAGTTTTTTTTTAAATAAAATTGTTTGGGGAATATTTTTGAGATTTGTTTTTTCAGGTTCTTATTGGTGGAGGGAAAAACCATAGATTGGGTCTATTTGACATGGTGTTGATCAAAGATAATCATGTTTCAATAGCCGGAGGCATTGTGAATGCAATAAAATCAGTGGATCTCTATTTGCAGCAAAACAATCTTAAAATGGAGGTTGAGGTATGTACCTCTATTTGTTTGATGTAGTTCTTGTTCATGACGTATAAATCTTAAATAACGCTTGGTTGGCGCAGAGGAAGGAACTAGTTTATAATGCTCTGGAACTTCTATTTACAGGTAGAGACCCGAACATTAGCAGAGATTAAGGAAGTACTGAGCTATACCGAACAAAACAAGACATCTTTGACCAGGATCATGCTAGATAACATGGTTATTCTTCAACCTAATGGAGATATTGACGTGTCAATGCTCGAGGAAGCAGTCAAACTGATAAACGGGAAATTTGAGACCGAGGTAATAACCAATGAACTTCTTCCACAATTACATGAATATTATATTCAAATAATTCATTTTGGATTTCTGTTTTTGGCAGGCATCAGGAAATGTAACTCTTGAAACAGTTCATAAGATAGGACAAACCGGCGTCACCTACATTTCTAGGTAAAAAAATCTTATACATCTACATGAATTTGTCTTAGGTTTTTTCATGACACTTCACTTCATTTTTTTCAGTGGTGCGCTTACGCATTCTGTTAGAGCACTCGATATTTCCCTGAAGATCGACACTGATCTTGCACTGGAAGTCGGGAGACGCACCAACCGGGCATGAGCTTCCTTCCTGGTATGTATAATTTAAGCTTATATTATAATGTGTGGCATCCATTAAAATGGATGCTTTTGATTTTTAGGCCATAAAACTAGGATCAGCATGAAAGAAGCTGAAACTATGATAACAGTTTGCACATTTGTAAACTGTAGTTGGAAAAAGCTGTAATTTTTGTTGACTCTTAACTCTTAAGTGATTTGGTAATGACAAAATTTCTGTTCAAGGTTATGAGATCTTTTGGTTGACTGGCCGACTTCATGAATATCTTCAATGCATCCAAAATTGAATTATACAAATGATAGAAGATGAAGCACATTCCAAAGTGCTGTATATAGGGAAATTCAACCCTGTTATATTGTAACAACCAAAAATATTACAATAATATTTGCTATACATGCATTGCTGCAGCAATCTACCATGTGCTGCAATAGGTTTGCTTACCTGCACTCAATCTAACATGTATTGCTAACTTGTGCCCAATTGAACATGTATTTCTGATTTGCTATATATTACTGTTGATTCTCAAGAAGTAACTGCAAAATGAATCTCCTTTTCCGTTACTGGCAAGAAATCCACCCGTTTCTTCTGCAAAGAAAACGAAATAAACATGAAAAATACTTGTAAGGACTTCTAAATTGTAACAAGTAGTTGATTACAACTTAAAAATGCTCAATATACCACTCTTTTTTTTTTATGATACTAAACATAAGCTTGTATCATAAGAGAAAAGTTCTAGTAGGAACAAGGCTTATTGTAGGAAAACGAAGTTTTCGCGTTCACAGTTAACAAGCTAATGCTCATAATTTGGACGATAAAAAGGTCAATTTGAGAAACAAACAAAAAAAAAACCAAACAAAGTTTGTGGTAATTATAAATATGTCACCGCGTATCTCACTGAAAATGTTCAAAAAAAATTATAGCCCAGATAACGTAGGAGAATGCTTATGGTTTTTTAGGTCATTTTTCCTACGTTAAGAGTTATTTGCACCCGAATTTTTCCCGTATCCTAATAACCATAAACTTTTTCTTGTACTACCAATCAGTCAAAGCAATAAGCAGCTTTTCATCTTCATTTCATAAACAAGGAACAAACATTTAATGAGTACATTAGCTTGAATGTTATTCCACTTGGAACAGATGTCATCGGTTTCAAAATTTATAGGTTGGAAAGTTGGCAAGTAGGCCCAATAAACATAGGGTAAAAGTGGGCCTTTTGAATATTATGTAGGCTCCTGTCTGTGGCCTCCAAATTTTAGGCGGTTCACAGCCTGAATTATTTATTTATTTATGTCGATCATAGACATTTAAAGACATTTGTCTACCTAAAATTTGAAAGTTTAAGCTAAGATCAAGTATGAAAAGCTCTTTCCACACTTGTTTCTTTCAATGAATATATTTTCTTACAACTTTTAAGTGAGCTATCCAACAAAGTAAGATAAGGTCCAAAAAGCGCGGCCACATACAAATTGTGGTGTCACATTAATCTTGTCTACACATTAAACCTCTACTTTTATTATTTTTTTATTCGAAAAACCTCTATTATCACTGAGAAAACTCAAATACACATGTAAAAACCCTAATAGTGTTTTCGAGACGTGTGATATAAAACAAATAATGCCCTTTGCTGAGATTATAAACAACCATTTTTATAACAATAGTGGAATTTAAGCCGCAAAATATGCAGTTTATAGTACTTTAAACCCCAAAAACATCACAATCTACATCCCTCACATTCATAGTTCCATGATTGAATTACCAAAAAACTGAAAAAAGCACATTACATAAGTGTTTAGTAAATTCATTTCAAAAATAGGTTAGGAAAATGTATAAAAATTGCAAATTAGCTAGTGTTTTTCATCATACAATTGTATATATTATGACATAATATATAGAATTGTATGATGAAAAACATGTTATAGTGTCTGTCAGCCCATGCATATAGTTTGATATAAGCTTCACGAAAGTTCGCATTTATGAAAACCCAACAATTTACGTGCCTTACATTGCGGCATATCACGTTTCACATGCCTTGATTCACACCAAGATCACATGTTACTACTAATTAGAGATAATTAAGCACATAAACTGAAAAAATCCGTAAGGATGAAATCATAGACGAAGATCGATGACGATGCGCACAGACTTATAATTCATGCACACACTTTTGATGATACACACTTCAGTGCATATAAATAATAGCGTCTGTGTACATCATCATCGATTCTTAACGAGCATAACATAACTCACCTTAAATCCATCTCCAAGTGGCGACTTCTCCCTTGCCACATGGTTCGGCGTCAGCGGTACACGAGCCACCCGGTCCGAGCCCACATCACAAAGCTCCATAATCTTGCGAGCCGCCTCATCCCCATCCTTACTCGAGCTCACGAGCCGCTCCACGTCAGCCCTAGGCAGCCTCATCCGAACCCTAACCTTATCCTCATCCCCCCTCGGTTTCAAAGCCGACAAATCCGAAACCGAGCGCCTCGAGAGCATGAGGCTCTCGAGCCTCTCCTTGGCGCCCATGTGGATCCCGCCTGACCGGACCCGTCTTGGGAACCGAGTCGGGTCAACCATATTGGGCCTCTCAATTAAGAAGTAGATCTTCTTGGGCTCTAGGTATTGGGCCGGCTCGAGCGGCTTGGCTCGAGCCCCGTGTCGCTTGACCGACTCCGAGTCGAGGAGCACGTGGTTCGGGTGGTTCGTGGTTATCTCGATTGCTTGGATTGGTGTCTTGTGCTTTGTTGTCTCGCCGTCGATCTTCATTATCTTGGTTGTTTTTCTTCTTGATGCTCTTAAGACGTTTCCCATAATGATCGATATATCACTATTAAGAGTTGAGAGGATTTTATGAAAAAAGATGTACAAGTTGTGTAGAAAGTATGAAATGAAGTTGTGGGATATAGCGGTTAGGAGATGGCCGGGTTTTTATTAATTTGGCGGTGCAAGTAAGCGTTAAGATTTGATTTGAGTTATGGGCCATGGCCTATGGGGTATATGTTAAAATGAAATAGTCAAAAGTGGTATTTAATTCGATTTATTAATGTTTGAAAATGGCATGTATTTGTCTCTTGACAAAGTTTATTTACTTTTGTGGGTAACTAAGTAGCACAATAGCGTATAACAACCGATTTGAACGTGGATTCAATTAGGGAAACGTCACGGTGATTCATTCAACATTTTTCCGATATTATTTCTCAAGTCTTCACGTGGGATATCTAACGTCTGACGTTTAGACAGCAGTATTCACAAACCTTTTATTTCTATATGCCTATTGTGGAACTGATATTCTCCTTCGTTTGTGCTCGCTCATCTATTTTCCTCATATATTTAAGTTTCTTATTACTTTGTTATGTTTTTATTAGATCAGTACCCGTGCCCTGCACGGAATTTGTTTATATTTTTTATTTTTTAAAAAGTTATAAACTAAATGAAATTGATATCTATATAATAATGTAGTATATTTATATTGATATAACTAAATGACATATTATAATGGTAAAAAGAAAGACAACTCTGTCTACCGAAAATGATTCTCTAATCACTGAATAACATAAAAAAATTTAAACATAAATATAAAATAACAAAAATACATGTGAAGATAACATTGTACTGAAACATGATAAGAAGGTTTTTCACGCTAGATCTTCTGAAATAAAACGATATACTTAGATTATTTATTATTTATTTAATATAAGGAATAAATATATATATATATAGAATTCCTATTTTATTTTGATGGACTACTCTCTCGTTTAAGAAACCCTAAAAAGCATAAGATCTCATTTCTACACCGCCTCCACTCTCCATTTCTCTCCTTTCACCAAATTTCAGATCTCCTCCTTCTTGTGAGGCCACCATAGCTCCCTCCTCACATACTCCTCCCGACCTCAGCCTTCCCGTTTTGTGAGGCCGCCATAGCTCCATACGGGGTAAGCAAACCATTTAAAGAATCTCTACTAAATGGGTCAATAGATCCTGCACATATTTAATTAATATATGATTTTAATATGTTTTTTTATATATATCAATTTCACTAAAATTGAACATATACTGATCTAGCATTTAACAATAAAAACAACAAAAAACTAAAATTTGTTCAAACATATATGAAACATATATTTCAATTGAATAAAAACAAAAAGAATGAATACAATAATTTACTTACCATTGAAAATATCAGAAATCGGGAAACGCAAGCCACTTAAAGAAGATCTAGTAACTCGGTTAGTAGATCCTGCACATATTTACTTAATAAATGATTTTAAAAATAAAAAATAAATTTATATATAAATTTCACTAAAAAAAAACAATTCAATTCATTAATTGATTGAATACCTGATCGATTTGATTCTGTTCCTTGTTCATTTTCTGGAAATTTACGTTTTTGCACCATTTTCTCTAATCACTGAATAATATTGGAAAAAAATAAACATAAATAAATACATGTGAAGATACAAATAAGCTAACACCAACTATTTACTTAGATTATTTATTATTTATTTTATCTTCAACAATAAATATATATAGACAAATTTGGTTTTGATGCACTCTCTCCTTAAGGAAACCCTAGTTTCGTTTTCACTCCTGCACCTCCACTCATTTCCTTCTTCTCCTTTCTCCTACATTTCAGATCGTCACTCTCAAACCCTGCTTTCAGATCTCGACATCCTCCTCCACTCTCAAACCCTGCTTTCATATCGTCTTTCATTACTTCGTTTCTATCACTCTCTTTCACTCTCTCTTCACTCTCTCTTCACTCTCAATTCGTTTTTGTCACTTCTCAGATCTAGGTTTTTTCCACTTCTCAGATCTAAGCAATTCCTGAAATCACTCTCTCTTCCTCCTCCTTCCTCACGACCTCAACAATTCCTCAATCTTTGTCACTTCTCAGATCTAGGTTTTTGGGATATTTTTAGAGATTGATTTGCCGCGCTGAGAGATTTGGTGTGCCTCTTCAGTTGTTTGAGGACGAAAAGCGAAGTTCTAGAGCTCAGAGGTAATCACCCAATTTCATTTTTTGTTTAGTTTACTATTCTTCCAGATCTAGGGTTTCTTATTGTTTAAGTACCAACTTGCTGAATTTTTCTCTAATTTTATTTGTTTACAGGAAGACATGAAAGCATATTATATGGAGTGCGTTGCTTTGAGACACAAAGGGCGTTACTTTTTAGCTCTTGAGGTGCTAGGACTTGCTGAAAGAAGGCCCTCACTTGTTCATGGAGATGTTGTATTTGCCAGACTTGTCAATGATGTTTCTGCTAAAACTTATGAGGTATGTGTGCTCAGTTGGATGAAGGTTATCTTTGGCTCAAGCATCAAGCATTTTATATCTCTTAATATTTAAAAGCCTATGAAGTCATATGAAAGATGAGAAGACTTAAATCATATGTTTGAAATTTGCAAATGAGGCGTTATCTGAAATTAATTTTAAAAGCCTATGAAGTCAATAAACTTCTTTTTTGTGTCATGTGTGTGTTATTAAAGGAGTTTTATGTGGAACAACATTGGAGGGAGTATACCAGGAGAGATTGGGAATCTCACAAATCTTGAACTCTTGTAAGTTTCTAAAATTAATTTCAGTGGTTTGTTGAACTTTTGAAATTCAAATATGTATTAAGTCTTTTGCTAACAAAGTCTCCTTGTACTTGATTTTGCTTCATACTGCACAACATTTTGAATAAAATTCACCCTCTCAATTTTTGCTAAGACGTATGTTTAAACAATGATTTTCTGATATATATGTGCCATTTTGTTTGCCTCAATTTCAGGCTCTTGAATGGGAACCAGCTGACAAGCTCATTTTCTTTATAATTTGATTAATTTCCATTCTTTGTAATCCATTATCTGTAATCTAAGTTTAGTATGTTTCTAATGTAGATGCTTTCTTGGCCATATTTAACCAAACTCCTTAAAGATTAAGCAAACTCCTTAGATATTTTCTGCAAGTGTTTATTTTTACTTTTAAAATTTGTGTAAGTTTTAGATTTATTACATAATATTAAATTAATCAATTATGTTGTTTAAAGTTGTCAAACACAGTTGTTGATTTTTGCTTTGAATTTGGTAGGGATTTCCGATCCCACTTTTGTCTGGCTTTTCTGTTTTTTCAAAGCTTAGTTCCAATCTTCTGTTCTTAAGTTCATAATTGAAGTTTGTTCTCTTGAATCTGTTGTTTTTTTTTTAATTCAAATGAGCTTAATTATAGTCACAGTCAATTGCTTATTTGTAGGTGGACATGCTTCCTTAGTTTAAACATTAATCTCAGTTTGCTATCAAGTTTTGACTTTTCTAGTTGGAAGTGTGATCTTGTAATTTATCTTTTACTCTTGTAATTAATTTAATTGAAAAGTAATTTGATATCCATGGGTGGATGATGTGTGTAATGTTTTTCAACTTGTTTATATGTGCTCTATTATGAATTTTTGAGGTGTTAACAATTACTTTCTCACATTTGTTTGTGCAGGTTGTATTTAGGAATTGGAAATTTTCATCCAAACATCAACAGTACTGGAGCAAAAGATGAAGCATAAACTCAAAAGCAAATAAATTTTGTCCACCTTTTTCTAGTCCCTGGGAACTTAGCTTATAGCCTGGTATGGTTTTCTCCTTGTAAGCTATCTTAATTTTTTTCATTATGCATGTTAGTAGTTTTGGTAAAGTTTGATTTATTTTACATGCTAGTAGTAGTGATGTCATTATGGGTCAGTTTTTGGTGGGTATTGATGATTTGGGTCAATCTAGTGTTCTAAAGGAATACTAAATACAATATGAGAACCAAAAGAATATTGCTGCTGCATTCATGCCTTTATCCTGTTTCTTGCATAATGCTATTATTTAACCTTACTTTCATGTCTTCATCCTGTTTCTTGCATAATTCTATTGTTTATAAGTATAGTGCCTAGTCTTCTAACTCTCATGACACACAACATAGGACAATCATATGAAATATAGTATGCTGGTATAAGTTACCTTATAGTCTATTTCCTGGTGAGTCTACTGTATAACAAAATGGGGTTTTATGTTGTTGTTTCAATAGTTTGTTCAGTTTTTTGCTCTAGGGTTTTCATTTTTTGAACAGATTACTGGACAAACTGAAAAACTATATTATTTGCAGAATCTAAGAAAAACTTTATTATTTGCAGAATCTAAGAAAAACTATATTTTTGCAGAATTTTAAATGGTTCTAGAGAAAAATGGGTTTTTTCGCACACCTTGTATCCCTTAACTTCATGGTTTTTTCGCTGACCAATTCACAACATCACCAATTCCAACCAACATCTCGATAAGATCTGCAAGAGTAATTAAAATTAACAAAACAGATGGTTATGATAATACGTAACAAAAATATGTGCTGATTTAATTTATATTACTAAATATAATGACTATTCTCCTGTAGTGAATTATGTCTCTTTCTTTCAGTTGTCCAAAATATCATCAAAGACTCTTTTATAATTGTATGGATCTGATCTTCCTGAAAATAAGAATAGTTATAGTTAGATAGAGAAATATAGAAAGAGAAAATTGTAAAAAAAATAATATATCTACCTTTTCATCCATGAATAACGTGGGTGCTGGCGAAAGTAGAGAGATCTGCCTTCGTAGGATCTTAGATCATTCTTATGCATCTAACTGCTTCATGTTTCTGCAGAAAGTTGGAAGACAGGTGCAAAGAATACTACTTATTGCTCATACCAGGTATATTTTAATGTAAAGTGGCTTATTCATAAACTGCTTCATGTTTCTGTGGTTAAAAATATAAATGTTTCAGATCTGCAGTATTAAAATCCAAAACCATACTTGGAATCCATTAACTTCAAGAATAGCCTTTTTCCATCAGGTTTTTTTGCAGACCATTTGACAATATCTCCAATTCCAGCCAACAACTCAATAAGATCTGAAACAATAAATTAAAATAACAGCAGATCAATTAGGTATGAGAATAACTGTTGCAAAAATGTGTTGATTTAGTTTATAATACTAACCATAATGGGTATTCTCATGTAGTGAATTGTCATACACTTCCTCAAAATCTATGAATTTAAAGCCATGAGTAGGAATATCTTCAGTCATGCAGGGCTTTACTACTGTAAAGCGTGAAAACAATAGCTTGAATTTGTGATTTGTATATTTGTACTCTGTATCGTACATTGCAACTCCATATTTTGATTTTAGAAAAGCTTCTCCTTCTTTTAATTGTGGAAAGTTGGTCATTAAAGACTCTTTTATCACTGCATGAATTCGTTCTTCCTGAATATTAGATTAGGTATAGTTAGATAGAGAAATATAGAAACAATAAAACAGGATTGAAATAATATACATACCGTTTCATCCATGAAAATTATGTTGGTGGTGGAGAATTTAGAGGGATCTGCCTTCATAGGAACTTTGAACATTCTTATGCATCTAACCTTCATAGTAAGATTGTGTTTTGAAGATGTAATATCGATAATACGTTGAACTGCTTCCATGGTGTATGATTGGAAGAATGATAGTAGGTTTAAAGTGAGAATAGGGAAGAACGTGAAAACATTAGGGTTTCATTTTATAATGAAACATTAGGGTTTCATTTGGTGCATAATACTACTGCCTCTTTTTCTGGAACAAAATTGCCATATTTAGGTACACAATATTTCATTGAATAGTTTTTAGTAATGAAGATATGCTGGCAAGAAGAAATTTGAGTTGTCTGGCAAGAAGATTGTGTAAATTGTGTACTGCCTCGTTTAAACAGTTTTTAGTAAATTGTTTATATTTTTATGTAGATGTCTTTCCTTTCTTTCTTTCAGATTTTCTTAGCAGATTTGCTTCCAGTAAATTGTGTACTGCCTCGTGCACTTCCTTTCTTGCTTTAGTAAATTGTATACATTTTTTTAAAGGTATTTCCTTTCTTGCTTTACAGATTTTCTTAGCAGATTTGCTTCCAGTAAATTGTGTACTGCCTCGTGCACTTCCTTTCTTGCTTTAGTAAATTGTGTACATTTTTTTAAAGGTATTTCCTTTCTTGCTTTACAGATTTTCTTAGCAGATTTGCTTCCAGTAAATTGTGTACTGCCTCGTGCACTTCCAGATTTGCTTCCAGATTTAGGGTTCTTTTTTTAATTATGCAGAAATTATTGTAATAATGTGTTCATCTTTTGGGGTTTCATGTTTGTGTAATTTATGTAATTTCATATCAGGTCTTAGCTAGGTTAATATGTAATAATGTCTTTATTTTTCATGTGTTTCATTTTTTTTTTGCATTACACGTTTAAAGCATTTTCTGTTTTAGTTCATATCATCAAACTTGATTAAAATTATAGGCGTTTTATAGGAGCTTTTAGGGCAACTGTTTTCAGCCTTTTAGGTCAATTGGTTAAAAAAAAAATTACCAAAAAAAGTTTAAGACGTTAGTACGAATAAAACTTACCACAAAAAACGGAATTCGGTGTTGTACAATTGCCAAATATATGAAAACAGACAGTTGTGTTACAAAAAAAATTCATGGAAAAAAGAAAAAAAACAACGAATTGGGTTATGACACGTGGCAGACACGTGGATAGGCTAAAAAGCGTTTTTGCCACGTGTCATAGGTAAGGTGAGAGTAAGACCTTCTGCTTTAGTAATTATATAGTAGATTATTTGGTTGAAGTTTGTCTGACGGTCTTCATACTTTTTATTATTTGGTTGAAGTTTGGGCTAAACAACCTACTCCCTCCGTCCCACTTTGTTTGTCCTGTTTGACTTTGGCACACTTGCCGATGCACGTTTTATATCGTCAATATATCAAATTATATGTTATTAAAAATTATAATTTTTTAATATTCTTAAAGTACTAATCGAAACGAATCAAACAAGACCACTCATGACTATGTTTTATCTTATATATTGAAAGATATTTAGAAGATTCTCTCGATTAGTGAATAGTGTCAAAATTTGAAACAGGACGAACAAACAGGGACGGAGGGAGTAGTATGCTTCCATTTTTTTTTTTAAGGGCCGTTTAGGCGCATCCCAGATGCGTTTAACCCCGCATCCGGTTTTTTATAACTGACACCCGCTTTAGGCGCATCCCGGATGCGTCCAATTTTTTTTTTTTAAACCGGGTCATTCTTTGGCGCACCCAGGATGCGCCAAGAATTTTTATTTTTTTTGCCGTTGGTGCGCCCAAAACTGAACCGGGTTTTTTTTTAAAATGTTTTGGACGCACCCGAGATACGCCCAAGACGGGTGTCAGTTATAAAAAAATGGGTGCGGAGTTTTTCTCCGTATATAAGTCTATAAATTACTCTTCTTATGCGCACGACTCTTTCGGTCTATCTAATCGATTCACGTTCCATTAGTGCTGGTGGGCCCCATATTGTCACACAATATATAGTGCAAGTATATCATTAGTTATACGCAGAGTTTAGGCAGAAATGTGAGAAGTTGGGTCTTCCAATCAAGTTTGGAATGTCTTGTAACATCAATAGAAAATGAAAATATTGAGATTGTAGAATCCGTAACGAGTTAAAATTCCTCCGGTAAATTAACAAATAAACATTAGCCAAGCTACATACATCTCTCCCTATCTTGATATGGACATATCGCATATGCATGGGTTGGATAAGGATGATGATTATGATGACCAGTAAATTAATACTTCATCCGTCCTTAATGTTTGCAACATTTCATTTTCGGGCGTCCTAAAATGTTTGCAACATTCTTTTTCTATCCATTATTTTTTCTCCATAATACCCTTACTTTATTTATTTTATTCATATCCTAACAACACTTTATCAATCAAATCAACCATCTATATCATCTTTTCTATCTAATTTTCATCATTAATACCTTTACTAAATATTTTATTCTTCTTTTAACACTTTATCAATCAAATCAACCATTTACTCAATTTTTTTTTTCTTCTTCTCTCCACTCATCTCACTTTTCTTAAATATTGTTTGATTCCCTTAATGTTGCACGGAAGGAAGGAGGGAGTATATTTGTGTGCTAAGCTTCTGTATTATCCTTAAAAAATTAAAGTAAAAAAGAAAACGTTTTAACCCTTCACATTTTTTATTTTTATGATATTTTGTGTCTTAATTTCAAGTTGATTAATATTTGCGGGTGTGGAAGCAAGAAAATTAGAATTGCAAGTAGATTCTGTTTTCATCTGTATACTAGCATGGCCCGATTTATTTACTTGACTTTTATAAAAATTGGAAGGACGTGCCTATATGGCTATATATATATGCATGAAATTTGGTTTAATAAACTTGTGGATACCTAAAATTCAAGATTAATTATTATGATTTTTTATAGCTGGAAATTCTACACGCTAATATTGTAAGAAATTATAGCCGACACTTAATTTATACGTAGCTCTAGTTATAATAGTTAGTACTTAGTAGCTACGTTTACAAATCGCTTTATAAACTACGTATTAGATTATTAATTAATAAATTAGTTATGTGATACACATTCAATTACTCCATAATTTATGCATGGGGATTTACGTACGTATACCAAGTCCATATTGGAAGCCGCACATGAAAGTAGAAAAAATGTCGTTCTTCTATTTTGAGTAACACATATATAGTATAGTTACACAAGTCTTGGCTAGCTTATCCATTTAGCAGTTATTTAGGTTTGATCTATAACTTCATACAGCATTCAAATATTGTGTTCAACTTCAAGATTTAAAAATTGGATTTTACAAAGTTGAGGTTTTTACCGAAAATCACCCGTAAAATAGCGTATATTGCTCAAAATCACCCCATTAATTAAATATTACCGAAAACCACCCGAATAACGTACTCTTTTAGCCAAACGTCACCCATCTGCTAACTCCGTTAATTTAAATCACACGTGTCAAAATTTATATTATTATATTCTAAAATTCGAATATAAATTAAATGGAAAAACCTAATATAATTAAAAGTTAAAAAATAATGTTCATTCATCTTCCTTCTTCAACCTACAACACCGCAAATCCCTCTTGCTTCGATTGAAATTAAAAAAATGAAAACCAAGCCATTAAACAATGGGGGAATTCTGTGAATCCATGTCCCTCCTCCTGATACACTCCCTCTAGTCGAATAACGAGCCTCGAACAATGGAGGAATCCTGGCGGTGGCGGTATTTGGGTTGGCTGCGCAGGCGGCGACACCGCTCCATCATCAATATCTGCGGTTACAAGTGTGTCTTCCGCTCCGACCCTGAAACTGACGATACCGAAATCTACAACCCTACCTCCGGCCATGTCGTGACCGCCATTGATCTCAATCGTTCTCTCGAATCTCAGAGGATGTTTGGTGCCTTCCCTCTCCCTTATCTCATCTCTTTGCTCCATCTTAACTCCAAAAAAAAGAAAATCGATTAGGGCTTGCAAAGGAGGGTGTTGCAGAGGTGGCTCAATTTGGTCGGAGAAGGCGTTAGGGCAGGGGAGGTGACCTAATTCACCATGATGTGGTCGAAAAGATGGATGTGTGAGGTGGACGGAAGATGATCGAACAAACACAATGAATTCTCCATAAATGAAATTCTGGAAATCCTAGGGTTTGTGAGGCAGAAGAAGGATAAGAAATTGGGGGGTTTTGTTGGGACAAGTCTCATGCTGTAAAAGGGTAGTTTTTGAAAATTCAAAAGATAAATAGGGGTATTTTGTTCAGTTTAAATTATCTTTATGTTTAAAAAATCAGAAATCATTTAAACTTATTTATTATATTGATTTAGAAAGGGTTAAAATGATAATTACTCATATTTAACAGAATTTTTTACGGAATTTTGGGTTGGGTGGCGTTTGGCTAACGGAATACGCTGTATGGGTGATTTTCGATAATATTTAATTAATTGAGTGATTTTGGTGATTTTCGGTAAAAACCTCTAGAAAGTTTATCTACTTGGAATTTGGTACTAGTCCATTTACTACGGAGTAGTTGCAATTTGCAATTGACCAATTGAGTTTCCTAGCTAGTAGCTACACTGAGTTAGCTAGGCATGCAAATCAATCATTGCCTAATATTTGACCTTTAATTAGTCTAATGTATGTACTATCTAAATCATGACTTATTATACGCACTATATGAAACTAAGTTAGGTCTTAAGTAAACCCCGTTGAAAAAAATGAAAGAAATGTTTATTTGATTATAAATTTGAGTCTTTGAAAATTTCCCTGTAATTATGAGATTCCATAACCCTGTAATTTTGTTTTTATGAACAGGGGAGAAGGAGGATTGGTTTCATAGTCCGGGATGGTGCGGGCAATGCAATTCTGATGGGGACTAGGCAAGAAAGGAGGGCTAAAGCTGATGTTAATTAATAACTTATACATAGAACATAATCTGGGTTTATGAATATGCAGATTCTTTCACACTGTAAGGAAGATACACAGGAAAGCATAAGAATTTACATTTACTAATTCTTATGCCTTAACCCACAAAGTAGAACAAGTGAACTGTGAACATTATCAAACAATGGTTAAAAAGAATCAAGATTAAGCAAAGGGAATCAACAAAAAAAAAATCAAGGATTGTGTTTTTTTTTTGTGTGTTGGAACTGAACAATTCTGAATCACTGCTGTTGCAATCTCCTCAGAAGCTCTAACAAAGATGTAGCCTTTCTCTTTGCCCTCTCATTTCCACTCTTAGCCAGTTCAGCTAAATGCACAGACGCGCCGAGCCTGATCAACAACCCGAGATTTTCCAAATCTCTTTTGCAAAGCGCAAGCAGAATCGCTGCTGCATTCTCTTTATTACGTGGTAACCCCGTTCTCACAAGATCAACCAAAACCGGGATCATCCCTGCCTTGACAATCGCCACCTTGGCATCCAGGTGGCTAGCAAGAACCGAGAGTATGGTCAAGGCTTCATCAACCATGCTTCGGTTAGACTCGGTCAACATCTTCAACAATGCTGTGATAATCCCGGCTCTCACTGCTCTCCCTTTATTTCCCTGATATATGCACAGATTAAAAAGTGCAGTTGCTGCATCTTTCTTCCCTCTCGGGCTTCCACATTGGAGTAACTCAACTAATGCAGTGATTGCACCGGATGCACCGATTATTATCTTGTTTTCATCAGCAAGCGACAGGCTAAAAAGGGTCGCTGCTGCATTTTCCCGTGCCTCCATGCTCCCGCTTCTGAGGACCTGGACAATAGACGTTGTTGCACCAGCAAGCATTATTAGCTCCTTGTTGTTTTCGTATATTGAGAGGTTGAGAATGGCGGTCACGGAATTTTCTTGGGTTAGTACGTCGTTTGACGTTAATAAATTCACAAGGACGGGGATGGCGCCTGCTTCTGCAATTAGAATTCTGTTATCTGTACTCCGTTTGGAAAGGAAGCGAATTTCTCTTACTGCAGCTCTGCATTCGTCAAGAGAACGGCTTGTGAGCTTACGAACGAGGGCCTGGATTGCCACAATGTCACCGCTGACATCACGGAATGACCCGTCGCTTTTCTTGAGTTTCCCTGTTACAAAGGCTGTTGGTGGCTCAATGTTGTTTTTTAAACACCATTGAGAGATCACGCTTCTCAGGACGTAATTAGGGGTCAAGGTGAAGTTCTCAAGCTTCTGTTGGGTTTTTGGACATGTTAAGTTTCCAGAATCAATCCACCTTTGAATATACGAGCGCTCGTACGTCTGCAAGTTAAGAAACATAGATAAATTTCATAAGACAAACCGAAAAAAGATATACACAATGAAAAGAGGTAGAAGCAAATTAGGTACCTGTCCAGTGGCTACAATAACAGGATCTCTCATGATTTCAAGAGAAATGGGGCATTGAAAATCTTCAGGAATTGCAACTGCATCAGGTTTCCTATTTCCCTCTTCACCCTCCTGATCTGAGTTATTCTTTGATTCAGTGACAACACTAGAGTCTTTTTGCAGTTGATCTTTCAGAGTTGTAGATGATTTCCCTACTCTTCTTGTTCTAGAGAGTGAAGGAATAGAGGGCGAATTTCTTGAAGGAATTTTTGGAGTAGCAGAACTAACCCTCACTTCAGTTTCATACTCAATGTTGCCTGTATTCTCAATGTGCAGGCTCCCAATCTTTTTGGTGCTCAAGTGAACCAAGTCAAGTTCTGTCTCCAAAGGCTGAGATAAAGCTCGGGATAACACACTTGGATTTAGAGGTCCATGTTTCTCTGTTGCCCTCTTTAGTTGCGTCCGCACCAATTCAACCTAATCAAAGAAAATGCATTTAGAAATTAGAATTCCACACATCGTAAATTTCTTCATGACATATGAAGCATGTTGCTAAAGTATATACCTGCTCCTGCACCTCCTCCGACACGCCAATATCGCCGTACGGTATATCATCCAACGCTTTCTCCAATTTCCACGTCACACACTGAAACTGGAAGGCGAGCTTCTTGGCAGAATCATCCTTGAATCAAGAAACAGAGCAGAGCAAGATGGTAAGTATGCAACCAATTGGATTTTAAGTTCTGCTCAATTCATGGTATTTCAAGCAACAAACCACCACTTTCAAACAAATCTGAGCATACAGTTTGAGCATAAAACCAACAATGTGTAAAAGAATCATCCCAGTCGATTCGTACATTATCTAAGTTCAGCTAGAATCTATGGTATTTCAAGCAAAAAAAAGTTGCTGGATCTACAATGCAATCCTACAAGAATAGCACAGTTACAAAAACAGTTGTCAAAATGGCTACCGAGTGATACAGACTGTCTTCTTAGCTGAAAATTAGCCCCAAAATTGCACATAATCTATTCCACAGATTTAATTCTCAGAGACCTTAATTAGTAGGTAAATAGAGCATAATCAGAATTCAGAAGCTCCAAATTGCACACTATTCATCTAAAACAGAAAGCTGGAGACAATTTCTCAGATCTTGCCTCAAATTTCCGAAAACTTACTTCGTTCGAATTAAAGGCCGCAGCAATCAACAAGAGTCGCTTAGCATTCTGCAAGGCGAACTCAAGATCAGACAAAAACGGAGGAGCGGAGGAAGACGAAGGCGAAGAGCCTAACAACGCTAAATCCCCCTTAAACTCTCGAATCTCCTCAACCAAATACGAAAGCAGCGAAATCCGACGAGTAAGATCGTTACAATCCTTCTTAAACGGATCTCTAAAGCCTCCGCCGCCGGATATGCTTCCGATTTCGTTGATAAGCTCTAGTATAGCTTCCGCTTCGCCGTTGCCGGAGAAATTGAAAGGTGTAGTGCCGTCCATGGCGAATGTCGGTTGCAGACAGGCACGGATCTCACAACATTGGAGCGTCTACTGTGTGGATTGGCTATATGATGATTGAAGACGAAAATGGCGATAAGAGGGAGAAGATGAAGCCGAGATTCTCGGCACAGAGATGGAAATTTGTAATGAAAAGGAAAAAGGGAAAAAGGAGAAAGTTTTTTTTGTTTATAAAGAAAACAAAGAAATACAGTTGGATGCAGAATATTGTGAATTGGATCACATTAACAATTATTTTGTTTACTCAAGTTTTTTTGTCCACTATTGTAAAAGTTGAAAGTAGTTTAAAGCGCTCACGTTTATAAATAATAAGTTGGTGTTCATAATTTTGACGATCATATTTATAATATTAATTATGTTTGTTTAAGTAATGTTTAAAAAAGAGAGAAAAAAGAGTTATAAAACTTTTAAAATTATCACCGCGTGAATCAATTAAAAAGTTCAAATTGTCTAAATGGATATGTCCACTACTATTGAAATTTTCACAATTTAAGTGGATATAGGTTCTCGTGCGAAATAATCTTACGTTATGAAGTGTGAAGTGTTCACGTTTACAGATTACAAGTTGATGTTCATAATTTAGACGATCATGTTCATAATTTATCGATCATCTACGTTCAGATTATATTTAAAAAAATACAAAATTCTGCGTGAACTGCCTTAAAAAGTTCATATTATCTAAACAAACATACCCGTTAATATTATAAATTAACTTCTAATTTATGAGTACTAACACTTTTAAGATTATTTGGGGACCCGGCACCTTCCTCGTTGAGCTATGAATTGTATAATTCTACCAACAAAATGAAAAAAGAATAATTTATTTGCTGTAAAGTGGAGGAATTATTCTTGATAATTTGTAGCTTAATGTGGGTATGAAGTGTTAGCTTCGAAATGATTAGGTAGTTCAGAGATTAATGGTTTAAATAATCTCATACTTTATCCATATACAATAAATAAGGGTTTGGATTCTCTCTACCTATAAAAGGCGTTTAACCCCGCACCCATTTTTTTATAACTGGCACCCGTCTTGGGCGTATTTCGGGTGCGTCCAATTTTTTTTTTTTGAATCGGGTCATTCTTGGGTGCATCCTGGCTGCGCCCAAGAAAAAAAAAAAATTTTTTTTTTTTTTTTGCCGTCAAAAGTTTAAAAAACCCGGTTTAAGTTGGACGCATCCTGGATGCGCCCAAAACTGAACCGGGTTTTTTTAAAAACATTTTGGACGCATCCGGGTTGCGTCCAAGGCGGGTGCCAGTTATAAAAAAGTGGGTGCGGGGTTTTTCGCCGCCTATAAATTATAAGATCGAGCTACTACTCGCACTTATAAACATGTCATTGAAAACTACACTAAAAATTGAAGAAGATGGCAACATTCTATGCACAAGAAAGTCTTGGATTTTCAAACAATAGGAAAAAAATCAGAGAAAATCATGCAATTGGAATAAAGAATTTGGTATATATGGAAAACTTTGTGAAATTCATGCAATGATCTTCTTCTTTTAAGCTGCGGTTATCTTTCTATCAAAGTGACCATCATTTGTTTTAGTATTTTTTTGGTTAACAATTATTGTAAGTTACTATATGCACACAATTTAAACCAAAATATGTTTCAAAATTCAGAGGAAGCTATAGTATTTCCAACGGAAGAAGTTAGTACATTTCCAAGAAAGTTTGTTTCAAAATCATGACTTGGTAAATGGTGCACATAGCTTGTATCCCACCGATAAAGAAGTGTTCCTCCTTATCGTGAGGTGGTTAGTTCGAACTCACCACCAACACTTGACCTTAAGTGACCTGTCTCTTAAAGGAGGTTTTGTGTCCTTCCTTATAAAAAAAAACGTAACGGTTATATACACTCAATTTTTTTGTCTATATACACTCAATACCCCACGCAGTTGCGACGTGTGGGCGTGGGTATGACCCACGCATACACAACGCGTGTGCGAGACAATTTTATGGATATCCGAAACATTTAATCCACGGGTACGCAAAGCGTGTGCGTGGGTATAATTTTTTTTGTCAATCTCACGCTTCATATACGCGTAGGTCATAATCGGAAAAAAAAAAAAAAATTAAAATCAAGACCCACGCACTTGCGTTGCGTGGGCGTGCCTTTTTTGTTTGGTTTTAAGACCCACGCGTACGCGACGCGTGGGCGTGGGTGTTTGTTTTGAAAAAAAGCTTGCGTCGGGAAAAATGATCATTTCAGGAAAAAAAATTCTAAATAATGGGGTCCATATATACACCTTTTATTTCTCATATTTACACCTATATATTGCCTAATACCAGAAATACCCCACCATCCATCTTCCACATAATCATGTCAGATGAATGTAAACCCATCTCTAGTTTCTTAATTTGCTCAAAAAACCCTCAAATCAAACAGAATAGCACCTAAATTTATCTAACTTAATCTAGTTTCAACCAATTTACATTAATTTAACAATATCAATTAAAATCCCAAATCAAACCGTATTCTAAATGAGATGAGCAATAGTGAAAAACAAGGATTGATCTAGTTTTGAACTCCATATCAACAAAGAAGAGATGCAAGATGGTTGAGCGGAGAATTCAGATCGGAGTACAGGGAGTTGGCTCTCGTCCTTGTCGTGGGAGTTAGAGCGGAGTGAGATAGGCTTAGTGTCGGAATTAGAGCCAAAGGCGGTAGGAGGAAGAAGAAGATAGTGAGGAGGCCGACACCAGAATCTAAATAAGAGGCGGTAGGAGGGAGAAGAAGATGGTGAGGCTGGCTTGATTACTCCTCCAATGGCGAGAAGTTTGCAAAACAGTGTAGTTAAGGACATTGTACCCATCCCATCTGCCACCATATCTCGAAACTCTGCAATCTAATGGTTATGAATGCAGAGATATTTTAAAACCCAGATGACCACGCAACGCGTGCGTGTGGGTATATTTTTGAAAACATCCTTGCACACGCGTTGCGTGTGCGTGGGTATATTTTAAAACACCCATGCCCACGCGTTGCGTGTGCGTGGGTATATTTTAATATTTCCGAAATTGCCCTACGGGTACGGTTTGCGCAGGCGTAATATTTTATCAAAATACTCACGCACACGCGTTGCGTGGGCGTGACTTTAATGGTCGGATATCCGTTTTAAACGTACGCCTACGCGTTGCGTGTGCGTGGGTACCTAGCCACGCCCACGCGTTGCGAGTGCGTGGGTATCTGAGTCTAAATAGACAAAAAAATGAGTGTATATAGCATCACCCAAAAAAAACTTGGTAAATGGTAAATATCTTGTATTGCCGAACTAGAAAAATATGGAGGGACGTAAAAGGATTACTATATGGTTATTTTTCATCAATCCGCCTAATGTGATCCCACTATAATGGGATTTGAGGGGTCTAGATATAGACAAACCATTAATGGAACAAATAGAAAGCATATGCAATGGAAGAACCTAGACAAAATTATTAGGACATAAATTGTACTCCCTCCGTCCCTCAAGTCTCATTTGACCTCGGTGCGGATGCCGATGCACGTTTTGTTTCGTTAATATCTCTAAATATTTATTAGTAAAAAAATATAAAAATTTGATATTGTTAAAGTAATCATTGAGACGAATCAAACAAGACCCCATATGACCATATTTTTCATTATATATTGGAAGAAATCGAGAAGATTCTCTCGAATTGTGAATAGTGCTGAAAAATCAAATGTGGCTTGTAAAAGGAGACAAAGGGAGTATAAAAAAAAAAGAAATTAAAGGAAGAAAAAGACTAAAACTACCCAAATCAAGTAAGTCTAAAAATTCTCTCCATATTCCGCTACAGTTCACAACACTTATTTTATCTTTTTTAAAGTTTTCTGTCATGAGCCATGTCCTCTCTTAAACTCGGGTGTGCAAGGTTATTCTCAATCACGTCCCGCTAACTCTTTTCTAAACGACCTTAATTTGTCCCTTTTTAATAAGCCGAAATCTAACTCTTCACATCTCCGAACTGATACGCGTGACTGCCTTCGTAATACATGTTCCAGCCAACACAATCTTAATTCCTGTAATTCCACACATCATGAATAAATATAAGAAATGGAAATGAAAATAAAGAAGATAATATAGATTAGACAGAAAAATAAGGTGGTACCATGGGCGCGTCAAAATCAAGAGAGGATTTTGAGGAAAACGGTGAGCAGTTGGTGGGCCCAATAACGGTGGTTAGCTAGCCCAGTCCAGCTGAGTATCCTAAGCTGTTTTTTTATTTTATTTTATTATTATTTATAGTATAGTATAACATGATAATAAGCTTATGATAAAAATGAATATAAAGGTCCAGAACGTCACCGTGTGGGGCATATTCAATATGCGGTGCTTCCCTCACCTGTCCAAAATAACTAAGTCCACAAAACTTACAAATTGTGGTCCATTTACAACTTATATATATCCACAGTTATCCTTTTCATTAAAACATAACTCACTTATATATATATATATATTTGCTTCTACAAAATAGTTTCGTATATCTATAATGGGAGGCCCTAAACCATGAACAATTCCTATTGTTTTGTGTCCACGAAATGTAATATAGTTTAAGTTTTAGCGAATCATAACATACTATATATTACATGTTGCATGTATGTGTTCGATCCTCGAGTTTAGTTGATCGCGATGAGTATCAAAATATAAACTCGAGAAATAATCGAACGCACCTTATACAATATATTTTTAAAGATATTTTACTTCTTTCGAAATTAACTAAACACTCGAGAATAGAAGTAAAAAAAAAGTCCATCTATCTGAAGGATGGAGGGATATTTATACTAGAGGTGAGTTGCTTGGACCATGGCTTTTGATTAGTGGTGATTGGTCGTGCAGAGTTTGTTGTCATTTCTTCATTGGTTGATGAAGGATCGTGTTAATCTGCCTGACATGACTTTCTCAGCGCGTTGTTAAGTGTTATCTCACTTATGAACATATGCGTATGAAACGCAATGATTTTAAGGTTAGAAAGCAAGATAAATGAACTTGAAATCCATTAGTATGTGCACGGAAAGAAATTGTAATCACCGAGTCATTACATGCATGTGTGTGTTCGATCCCTGAATTTAGTTGATCGCGATGAGTATTGAAGTACCGACTCGAGAAAGAACTGAACGCGCTCTTTATATTTAAAGAAATTTCACGTCTTTTGAAATTAGCCCAACATTTCATAATACAATCACAACTAGTAACTTTTTTCAAAATTTCTCTCTTCAGAAGCCAAAAAGCTCACCTCACTGGAGGATGAGAGAAGTATTTATAGTATAGGTGAGTTGTTTGCACCATGGCTTTTGATTGATGGAGGTGACTGGTCGTGCAAAGTTTGTTGTCATTTCTTCATTGGATGATGACGGATCACGTTGATCTGTCCGAGACGACTTTTCCAATGTTTTCCCAAGTGTTCTATCTCGTCTATGAACTTGTGTGTACGGAACGCGATGATTATGTGACAATTTGGTGGTTCACGGATAAGAGTGCAATGTGAACCAGTTAGATAGACTGGGGGCGTGCACACGCGAGCGCATATGAACATTAAGCCTAACAGATAAACACAATGAGATTCCACCTTATAAGGTTATAAAACCAATTGACAATAGAGAGAGTAATTCATAGACTTATATACTAGACTTGTTTAGTCTCAGCTTTCGATGTAGGATACTATTCTCAAGAGATTGTAAGGTGTCTTTAGCAAGCGAGATCAGTGAAGTTGAAATCCATCACCGATGGCAATATGTTGCAGACTATTTCAATGTCGTGGAACAAAATTAAAAAACGTTGTATATGCATAAGTCAAAGTGTAGCCAACGCAAACATTTGTTGCATCAAGCAACCGCAACTTAGATCCCGGACACCAACAAGCATGTGGTCGGGTGGTTGGGAGAGCCACCCACGCAGTTCGAGACCTCATGTTGACTTGGTGGAGGTTAAAAATTGTTTGTTGGGAGAGCCACCCACGCAGTTCGAACTCTAGATGTAAGGGTAGTAGGAGAGTACCCTAACCGCTGAACTATAGTGGGAAACCAAAAAAAAAAAAATTAAATCCCGGACGACTATTGTTCAACAAAAGAAAACTTATTAAAAGGGTGTACTTAACTTTATATGAACGAATCTAAAAGTTGATTGAATCCGCAGCTATTAATCTAGAATTTACAACTATAAGCAAACTTTTAAATACGTAATGCATCTATATCTATATAGTATAAAAAATTGACTTTTAAATTAATAATTTAGTGATTTTAGGGCCTTTTTTAATGTTTCTTTTTTTTCTTTCGGATATTTTTATTGTCTAAAAAAATTTAACCTCCTTCGATACCCATCCTACTTATCCAGTGTTACCGTCATTTTGTTTCCTCCTTCATGTCATCAATTAGGTGTAGTTTGTTGGTCGGATTTTTTGCATTTCTATGTTACTTTTTGTGTTATTTAAACCAATGATAGGTTTTTGGAGGTTTGTAATGAATTTGATAATCGCACAAAGAATATTGTCTTCCAAGATACGTTCAATATATTAATCAAAATTCATATTCACCTAATAACTCTTTCACATATTTAACTTTGCAACTCGATGTAATCATATTGGGATGAAATAATACATGTAACTCAAGCTCCTAAAACAGAACATTCGAATTTCACATATGATACACATTATCAGTACTATAGCTTTTGAACACAAATGTCGTTACTATACATAATCCTTACAATATATTTTAAAACGTTATAACAGCCGTACAATCCTTGAACTGAACACTAAAGCTTAATACTTTTAACCAGGAGTCGTGCGGCGCACGCACGTTGTATGCCAGTGATTAGTAAAAATAGCAAGAGATCAAGCTAATGAAGCAAAAGCCTTCAATAGAAAAAGGTGCATGCACCTGTTATGATCGACATATAATTGATCGAAATATCTTTGCCGATCAATCTGATCGACAAATGTGATGCATGTATATGTGCAAGCTGTATTTATGGTGGACATGTTGAGGAAAAAGCTATATATACTACGTGTTTGATCGAGTTGTATCTTAGCTTCCGATCAATTTATTAATTAAGAATTAACCCTTTTTCCATGACACATACACATGCCTAATTTTCCATGAAACATATGTGTTTATAAACCTAACCTACCTTTGAACAACAGCGTACACGTAATCCACATTCGTTCCATATACATCATCTAGCTTATTAAGTCAAACTTACATGGGCAAATGTAACTTATTTATACGTAGAGAACAATATGATATATGGAAACCTCTAAACGGTATGAGTTTTTGTGTCGGAAACTCGAAAATGCTTTAAAAACGTTTCTCAGAGTCCGTTGACTGTATCCGTTCACCATAAAAAGGGAAACTCTTTGTTTTCTATAGCGTTTCCTACTATTTTAATTACATATTAACCATTTTCTAGAGTGTTTCCTATTATTTAAACTATATATTTAATATAATTTAAACCTTAAACTAAATAGTACTCACTCAAATACGCTTTTCAATATCTATTCTTTTAACGCTTTATATCGTTGTCGATCGATAGCTCGTCCTTTAATTAGTAGTAAATCTTATTTTTCGTAATTTTGCTATAACAAATTGAATAGCTCGAGTATATTTACGTTATGTAATATTTATTTAAAAAACGATATATAATTTATACTCCGTATTGTTGTTTTTCTTTTTTAAGTAACATTAGATTAATATCAGCAAAATCCGTGCGTGGATGATGGGCCAGCTCAATAAAATCAACTGGTCTTAGGCTCGTTTACGGAATAGTCCATATGAAAGCCCATTATTCCATCAAGTGAGCTTGAGAGCTTGTTAACTTTTCCATTTCATTAAGCCACAAATTACCATGGGAAAGTTACTTCAACTTTTTATACTTCGAAGAGTCAATTCTAATCTTTAAAATGCAAAATAAATATTCTTAGTATCATTCACACTACCATCTTGGTGTTATACCATTCACGGTCATGTATGTAGGAAGACCATAACATGACATACTCTAAAATCTAACGACCATATAATTTCTTGTTTTACATTTCGTTGGAAGTTTGGGTATTAACAACAAGTAACCAAATAATTATTTCGAGTTGTATGACATTTTTCTTAGGAGAAGCTTTTTACTATTCTCTATGATATACTGAAACTTTATAAAGTCTAATGTTATAAATTTCAAATGCACCGACGGCCGGCACTAAAATCATCCTATTCAAAATTGGAAAAGAAGAAGGAATAATGGCTACGATCAATAAGCTGTTTATTTGTTGGAAACACACGCCTTAATAATTAATTCATTTTTATACTCTTCTGCGTTAAGCTACATTGCAGCCATCACTTTCCACCTAAAATCATTTCTCTTGAGTTTATTTAATAATCGGTCTATATTAAATCTTCATGTTGTGCTATATATACACATTCATCATCCTAAGCCTTTCCAATTCATTGTCTCTCCTCAAACACTGCCTTAATCTAATTCTCTCCAAACACTTCCTTAAGAAAAATTATGGGGTTCATAGATCATATATTGGAATACTGTGAGATTCCCAATCCCACCCACAAGAAGAGAAAACCAACCCAGGTTCAATTCCTGCTCACTACTCAACTTAACATTTTCTACATGTTTCATCTCGACCCCAAACGTAAACTTAAAAATTACAATCTTTGTGCTCAGTTGTCCGATTTGGGATTATGATATATCAAAAGAACGTTTTTTTCAAGCTCTTCTTGTCTAATACACTATTTCTAATGCACCAAAATCTAACCATGTAATGTACATACGTGCAGACAGTCGAGATCAAGGTGAAAATGGACTGCGACGGGTGTGAAAGGAAAGTCAAAAACGCCGTTTCTCACATGACAGGTACTACTACTAGAACAACACTTAGGTTGAGTTAGGGTGTGTTTGGATCGAGATGAAAATGTACGTTTTTCGTGTAGGGGCGAAGAAGGTAGAGGTGAACAGGAAACAAAGCAAAGTAACGGTAACGGGACAAGTGGAGCCAAACAGAGTGTTAAACAACATAAAGAGGACAGGCAAGAAGGCTGAGTTTTGGCCTTATGTGCCCTACAATGTGGTATACTACCCTTACGCTCCTCAAGCGTACGACAAGCGGGCGCCAGCTGGATATTGTAAGAACACGTCGGAGGCTCTGCCACCTCACTCCCACGAGGAAAAGTACACGTGGATGTTCAGTGATGATAACCCTAATGCACCTTGTTCTATCATGTAACTTAATTATCTAGCGACCCGATTCAACCATTGCTAAAAGACATTTCTCTAGTAGCTCAAGTTTTCAAATGCTTTTGGAAATAATGGAGCGATATTTGTTAACATACGTATTCTTAGAATTTATATTCTATGTTCATGAAACAATACTGTATGCATATCATATTGAGAAATATGAAATTATTAATGAACTTTGTATTATGTATTTCATTTTCTTACGCGTTCATAAATATATGTGTAGTTGGCTAATATATTCAGAATATAGCTTCTCCATTAAGGGATTAAAGTAGACGTACGTTTGAATGATTTTAAAACTAAGATATGTCTTTAGGTGTGGACTGACCGGACCCGTCTTAATGTACATAAATTATTGTAAAAATTAACCATAATATATATTCATATAACATAGAATCAAAGGTTAACATAGGATCGACGTTTGTATGTTATTATATTATACATGCATGCTAGCTATGACACGTACTTGATATATGTACGCTCTTCAGAATATTTTTTTACATATTTATAAAGTATATATCGATCTTTTCGTAATCAAAACACAATAATATTTCCACTTAAGGCTTGCTTTTGAATATTTTGACTTCCAATCGTCGATCGATACGCAAACTAAGGATCTAGCTAGCCATGAGAAGCTGCTTTCTTCTTTCGATACATCCCACACACATTACTATATTCGATCAACTTCTATGCACCGCATTTAGTTCTAGAAAGCATGTATTATATTCCGTCCATAATTTTACACCAAAGTTTTTGCATTAAATAATTCAATCATTGCATACAATACCCTCTATTAATGATACGAAACTTTCAAAACGAAAGGTGTTAAATTGGGTCGGAAAGAATAAGATTCGAGCTAGCTTAAGGCTAGTTAGACTTAGCTAACAAGTGTTAGTGATTGGTAGGACAGAAATTGATGCTTCTCAAAAGATAGATCCATCGTTGACAATAGTAAAAATTTATTCTCTAATCAGTAAAAAAAACAGAGGGAGGAAATTAAAGGGGATTCTTTCAAAAAGAAAAGAGGGAGAAAAGTGGAAAGTTCACCAACCCTAAATTCTCTAGTACGTACTAAGCTCGATCTTAAATATGTTAAGCTGTATTTTCTTAGAGAATATTGCAACATTACTATTTACTGTTGTTGATTCGCATAAAATGGCATTGCTTCTTTCTAATATGCCTTTTATACCAAGTGTTAATAGGGTGTTTTTTGCTAAAGCTAGCTAGTTAGAAAGGGGGAGGAAAAAAGTATTTCAAAAAGAATGAGCATAGAAGACTTAAGTTTTAAGCTATTGAAAACTTGATGGCAAAAGATTATTGTGTTTTGAGTAGGGCGCGGATTTGATACAAATATATGAATATCTGAATGTATGGATCAAGTGGCGGATTTAGGAAAAAATTTACAGAGGGGGCGAAAAAAATTTAGGGTAAATTTTATTTGCAAATAATAAAGTATAACGAACTATTTTAATATCTTAAAGAAATTAAATGTTACATGAAAAATAAAAAGAAAAGAATATATACATATATATGACGCACATAAATTATTAAAATATGAATGAACTGTGAAAATTAAGAACAACATAGATTATTAGATATTAATACAATATAAGAGTGGGTATGTTCACAAATTATAAAAACAAAAATTAATTGTATGGAAAATAATGAGTAATGGTAAAACTAAAGTATATATGGAAATATATGGAAAAACTTAAAAGAGAAAATGATGAAATTGATAAAAATAAATAAAAAGTAAAAATAAACGAAAATGATGCTGACACAAAACCTCGAACCCGGATGAACTCACACTACCATGTCTTTGGCGCTTACCACTACCCTAGCTGAATTTTATGTTTCTCAAGCGTAATATATATATAACTACAGATGGAAACCAGGGGCAATAGCCCCCTCGGACACCCCCTGGCTCCGCCTATGTATGGATGTCGATTCGCTAACATACACAAACGTAAATCTCTATATAACTACTAAAGCAAAACACTTTTCTTCAATTCTAGCTATGTCACGTGACATACTTTTCATTCAGGCCATCCACTTGTCGTCATTTCATTGGTCACGATTTTTTACTATTTATTATAATTTTCTTAAAAACATTGATTAAATTTGGAAAATCATGTGCACAAATATCACAAAAAGATTGCTTAAGATCTTTCAGATTACAAAAAGATTTTTATGTGTTTATTTTTTAGATTTTGACCTTCCAGTATTCTATTATGTTATTTTACAAATTTATAATTTTATTTTTATGATATGACATATCACAAAAACATTAATTTCTTAATAAATAAGAGAAAATATTATATTTTTGTGTTATAGTAGTGTTTTAAATTATAAAGTTTTATATATGTTGAAATCAATTTATTTAAATTTGTTAAAAATTGACCTATGATAATTTGATCAAATAAGATTTTTTCGTATAAAAATTTATTTATATTCGTTGTTTATTATATTTAAAATTTTAAAAACTTAATTATATATCAATATCATTTTAAAATATCAACTTATTTTCCTATAAAATTATATATTACATAATACTCCGTACTACTTATTAACTATATAGAGTTATATAAACCCGCGCATAAGGCTAGTACATGTTAAAATGAACATGTATGTGGAAGTTTTTACGTTTGTATGTGTGTGCCACTGAATGGAACATTCGTGATTGGTATGTTTATATATATATATATATATATATATATATATATATATATATATATATATATATATATATATTCTTAAACAAATCTTTTTCTTTTAATTATGCATGAGAATAAAAATATTAGAGAAATAGACGATACATTCTTAATGTTTTGATGACTTCTTAAAGGCCAATGTCTCTTAAAGGCTTGGCTCCTTGAAAATAGAGGCTAGCCGGTCCAAAAGCCCATATTTGTCTTCCAAAGCAGAATTATGACTGAAGATAAAAATAACGGTCCAAGCCCATGAAGAGTAAAAGACAGGCCCATGAAATATCTACACAAACATCTCCATTTGTTATGAACTAAACGAATGAACTATTTGTGTCCAATACACCTTCCTCAATTAAAGGCTAAGCTTCTACACTCTCCAACTAAATATTAATAAAATACCCTAGTTGATACACACGCGCCTCTTTCTTCCGAGATCTGAATCTCCTCCTTTCTTCACTCCCTCTTTCTTCCGCCTCCCTCTTTCTTCCGCCTCTGTCTTCCCAGATCTGTCTTCGCAATCCCGACCTCCAAACGCACAGTCGAACAAGCCGCATCCCTTGGAATCCCCCTCTCCATCCTCGACGATTATCCGCGCCTCGATCTCGCAATCGACGGAGCAGACGAGGTTGATCCTAACCTATCTCTCCCTCTCTCTTGTTTAGTCGAGAAAATTGTGTGCTGGTTTTATTTGTTGATGTGATTATCTGGTTTTATGTTATCTGATTTGAATTGGAACAACACTTGTGCGTTCTTACATATTCGTGTAAATTTAATCAAGCCAATGTTACATATGGAGAGATAGAGTTGATCCCCAATGACTAAATTCAATCATGATATGATGATATTTGATCTAGCTAGTATTCAGTGGCATATATACAAATACGTTTTGTATAATGGAGATGCTAGCATGTCTGAAGATCAAGTTTTCCTATACCACTGAAATGGTATTTCTAAGTGTGAATCAGATTTTTAATTAAAGGAAGATGAATTAGTTTGTTTTGTTTAATCACCCTATTAAGCACTTCAAGTAACAAACATCAACAACGGAAGAAGTTTGTTCTCTCATCTTTAATAGGAGGTTAAGGTTTGAGCCAAGTAGTCAACATAAGTGAGATGAAAAACTTCTTCTCCACATAGATTGTTGTGTAACAGAATGGCTTAAGGATTCTCCACAAGTGAGATGAATTTTCTGTGTTCTTTTGTCAGGGGTTATGCATTCAACTGATTTCTTTCTCCGATGTTCTAACCTCTTGATATAATGTTATGCCTTAAATGTTAACTTGGTGTAGGTGGGGATGCCCTCCAAGCAACTTTCTATGGACTTATTCTGCAAAGGAGACTTGTTATCTTCTCAAAGGGAAAGTGACGGTCACTCCCGAAGGCGCCGATGAAGCAGTTGAGATTCAAGCGGGTGACTTGGTGGTCTTCCCCAAGGGTATGAGCTGCACTTGGGATGTGTCCGAAACCGTTGATAAGCACTACTCCCTCTGTCCCTTTATTTCCTTCTTGTTTCACTCGGACACGTATGACGATGTGCGTTTTGTTTTATCAATATCTCTAATTATAAATTAATAAAAATTATAAAATTTGAATATTATTAAAGTACTCGAGAAGACGAATAAAACAAGACCACACATGACTATGTTTTTATCTATATATTGGTCGAAATTACGAAGATTCTCTTGATGTGTGAATAGTGTCAAAAACAGAATCAAGAACGAAATAGTGGGACGGAGGGAGTATCTATTTAGTATGTTGACAAGTTATTAATGGTTTTTGACAGATTATTAGTGTGTTGAAAATTTTGTAATATTACTCGTGTTGTATGTTGTTGACTGTTTATTACTCGTGTAAACAATTTATTTAGTTGGGTTGACAACTTATTTAGCCGTGTTGACAGCTCTGTTAAATTTTTTGTTGACAACTATGTTATAATTTCCACGTCAGCAAAGGGTTATTATTGGTGTTGACAACTTATTATTCTTGTTGACAGCTTAGTTAAAATTTTTGTTGACAACTCAGTTAAAATTTTTGTTGACAGTTCTGTTAAAATTTTTGTTGACAACTCTGTTAAAAATTATGTTGACAGCTCTGTTATAATTGCCACGTCAGCAAAGGGGTATTTCCATATAACTTAAAAAAGTGATGCAAAAACTAAAAAACATTACAGTTTTGGGGTATTTACCCAAAAAACCGGCTAAACAAAGTCTTATTATGTTCCCTCCTCCGTCTAAGACATGATGACACTTTCATATTTGAGACTGTTTCACTGATGACAGTTATTGTGATTAAATGATGACAAAATATTGTCATCGGAGAATGATAAAAAGTTGTCATCAAGTGATGACGAAAAACTGTCATCATTAAGTATTAAAAAATCAAAAAATACAAACTCTACAAACTTTAGGTTCTCAAAAAATACGAACGATATCAAACGACGAGAGACATATCTCGTGAAAGATGAGATCAATATGGACCCAATGAAACTGGTCTTGATTGATTGCGATTCCGAACGAGCTCATACGAGCCATCCGAACACGCATAAGTCTCGTGCATACCTTCTTTCACCAGTTCGGAATCGGAACTGAGAGAGACCAATTTCGTTGGGTCTGTATTTTTTTAAACGTTTTCAGTGAGAGCGCGATGACATTCTTGTAATTGCTATGAACTTTGATTTACCCCCTCAAAATGACCTAAACCGATATAAGTATCAAATTATATTTTCGCCTAAATTATGAAAATTAACTTTTTACAAACCCGAAAAAAATTAACTTCATTTTATAATGGTATTCTTACCCGAACTTTTCTCCATGGGGACCAATTATTTTATCAAATTCTTGGTACAAACATCGAAGTTCCAAATCAAGTCTAGAGATCCAATAGGGGATCCTATTTGCACTCGGATTTGACGGAAAATCAGGTCGAATGACCATTTGTATTTTTTTAAACGTTTTCAGTGAAAGCGGCTGGATTTAGGATTTGCCAGCTTTTCAGCCTAATTTTTTACAAAATTTTCAAGTATTCTGACGGATTATTACAAAATTTTCAAGTATTCTGGCGGATTTATAATCCGCCCATTGACTCCGCGCGACCCCTAACTCCGCGCGGATTTAAGCCTGTTTCAAAAATCGCAAATAGCCTCCTCGTCCCAGGGCTACTCATCCAACTTTACGTACTCACAAAGTTCGTTAAACCCCTCTCACTCGCCTTCTCCGCGCGTGTCATCCACTCGCCTTCTTCCTCTAAAAAATTCCCCAACTCTCTCCCGACTCCCAAATCCTCCGATTCAACTCCCCACCATCTCTCTCTTCTCGGCCTAGCTTTCTCCAGGCCACAATCACCACCACGATGAATCCGATCTCCGTCGTGGTGGTCATTATCCTCTCTTCCTTCGCCTTCGAAATCTCCCCCTCGTCTGGATCGCGCTCGCACTCGCGCTCGCTTCTCCGGACAGTCTCCGACTCCTCGCACCTCCCCGACGCCGCCGTCGATCTCAATAGCTCCAGCTTCAACTCCATCCTCCATGATACTCCTGCCAATTTCGCCATCGTCGAATTCTTCGCTCACTGGTCAGGAAATTAAATTATGTATCGGATTAGATCTTGTCCCTTTGCATGTGCTTAGTTTGCCCTAATTTGAGATTCTTTTGGCATACAGGTGTCCTGCTTGTAGAAACTATAAGGTAATCTAAAGCTATGCTAATTTATGTTCTATAGTGCACAATCATGTATGAGTTATATGATCCTTGAAACCTTGGATGCAGCCACAATATGAGAAAGTTGCTAGGCTATTCAATGGGCCTAATGCTGTGCATCCAGGAATCATTCTGATGGCCAGAGTTGATTGTGCTGATGCGGTATTGTACTGATTCTATTAGCAACTCATTCTAGGAAGACTAATATAATTGCATCTTCATTTGTTTGCCACTTAACTTTACTTGATTTGTAGAAAAGAAGTAACTAGTTGAGTGTTTAAATACAAGTCAGTACAACACCATAACCTCTATAGCAAATCTGTGTTTGTTCTTAAACATTATTATTCTACACTCAATGCATATTGCTCAAGATTGAAGATTTGAATTACTCATCTTGTGTTTGTTTGTAATTGTTCTCTGTTTTGTGTTTTTGCTATTTTTGGCAGCACAGATAAATACCATTGAATTCAGTCTTACTTGATTTGTAGAAAAGACGTAACTAGTTGAGTGTTTAAATACAAGTCAGTACTGCACCATAACCTCTATGCCATAGAAATAGCATTTGTGCTTGTTCTTAAACATCATTATTCTACAGTCAATGCATATTTTGAAGATTTAAATTATTCATCTTGTGTTTGGTTGTAATTGTTTTCTGTTCTTTTTTTTTCTTTTTTTGGCAGCACAGATAAACACTAAACTTTGCGATAAATTTTCAGTGAGGCATTATCCTATGCTACTTTGGGGTAAACCCTCTAAGTTCAGTACTGGTACTGGTTGGGAATCTGGAAAAGATAAAAGTGAAATAAAGGCTATTGATAGTGGGCGTACAGCTGAAATCTTGCTCAATTGGATCAACAAGGAATTGGGCAGGTAGCACCTCATGATCATCAACTCTTGCATTTTATTATTCTGGAGATATGTTCCTGTTTGTAGTTTATGTGAGAAGCCTAGGGTTCTTGAATTCATATAAGGAATTTAATAATGTCATGATGGTACTTTTTGTATGTTTCTTTGCTTCTTTATGTTAAAGATGAGCAATCAATCAGCAAAACAGAAATGTTGTCTAATTTAAGCTAGAGTGTAGCCTTAGAACACAAATACCTTAAGCATGCCCTTTTTCTAGGTAAGAGTAAAACTGACAAAAATTCATTAACTGAAGAGAGGTTGAGAGAGTATTTTCTGATTTTTTTTTTATGTATTTGTTCTATTATTGACATTAAAAAGCATTTAAATGGTATCCCCATCAATTCTGTTGGACAAGTTTTTTTCTTCTTCTCATCTTACTGCTGAAATGACTGAATTTGGTTCAATTAAGATGTCTCTGAGAGATTGTAAGTCTATATATTTGATTAGATCTCAGTAGTTTCATGTTATGGGTCGTTACTCACAAATCACAATACATCTAGTCAGTACTCTCAAAACAATATTTTTATAGTACTTGGCTCATATGTTTTGAATCAAGATTTGGTAAGTTGTGAAATGAAGCTTATCAGGTAGGGATGATACATCTTGCATTTTGGCACACACTCATTCATTATGATCTGCTATTGTGTGTGTTTGATGTTTCTGTTGATTTACTTGAACATTTTTGTTCTTAGCCAATTTGGCTTGGATGACGAGAAGTATGAAAATGAGCATGTACAGATGAATTCTTCAGATCCTGAACAGGTTTGCTAAAAACGATATTCTTAAACTATTAGCTGGTTGAAAATTTAATGTATACATATCTAATCATTTGCAACTTGTACCACAAGATTGCACGGGCTATTTATGATGTCGAGGAGGCCACTGCTACTGCATTACAAATAATTTTACAACATAAGGTTCATATGTGCTCTTTTTTACCCCATCTTTATTATCTTAGCCATTGTTATTTCCCTTGAGTAGTTTCTCTGATGCAGATGATAAAAGCAGGGACCAAGGCTTCACTTATAAAATTCCTCCAACTTATAGTTGCTCATCACCCCTCTAAGAGGTACGACCTCTTAATTTGTGCATGTCTGCTAAAAAGGAGTAGCCAATTTCCTTTATTCGTCTCCCCTTTTTGGTATTAGGTGTCGCAAGGGAAGTGCAGAAATGCTGATGAACTTTGACGAATTGTATCCATCACATATGTGGATAGACGGGAAACAGAAAGAGCTTTCTGATAATGGAACAGCTGCATTGGCTAATATTCAAATCTGTGGAAAAGAAGTTCCTCGTGGATATTGGGTGAGTACCTTGCAGTTTGTAAGCTATTAGTTCAAAGGTTGATATCTTTTTGACGAGCAATCTTATTATGCAAAATTGTGTTAAGAAAAAGTATCAAGATTAATTCTGTTTAGTTGGCAAGACTCGTGGTAAAGAAAGAAGAAAACAGAATGAACTCGCAATGCTTTGAGGTTACACGTTGAAGTCGGCTAGTGATTGCTGGATTTTTTTTGTTTGTCCTTGTTAGAACCTGTTTCTGAAAATTATATTTGAGCGCAGAAGGAGATCTAATGCTTAGCATCACTGATGTTGGATTATGTAATGAAGTCGTAACAGAACATTAGCACCATGGCTGCAATTCTTTCGGTCTCTTGTATCTTGTTTTTGCTCTTAGGGCTTGTTTGTGCAAGTTTTTAAGCTGAAATGTTAAGATTTTAATAATTATTACTACTATTATATTACTCCCTCTGTCCCATTTTGAGGAAGCCTGAATACAAATAAGCTCCTAAAAGCTAGAGCTCCTTTAATAGCTTGTTGAATTTTCAACAACTTTTAGCTTAAATTTGCCATGAAGATTACTTTTCCATTGCATCAATCTAATCTCCTCCATTTGCAGATATTTTGCCGGGGAAGTAGTAATGAAACAAGGGGTTTCAGGTAATTTCGTTTTATGCAAAGGAAATTCTCAATAATTTTATTAGGGTAAAAGGTTAGATGGTTTCACTCGGTGGACAACAACTCCTATTGGTTGTTGTATGCTGACAAAATCGTTGAAACATTTTTTAAAAGCTGTCAAATCAAGTTTTTCCAAGTAAATGTTTTTGCTGCAATTCGTAAAAATTGTAAATTACAAGCTTTGAAAGCATAACTTGAATTAAAAGAATCAAGAGGACTTTCATGCTAGTTCCTTGCTGAGATCCGTTGCTACATAAGAACAATAAAGAGAATATGATCTTTGAACTTTGAAGTGATGTATTCACCAGTGACGATCCTGCTTGATTTCAAGTATAGGGTAGTACAGATGAACATACAACTAGCTAGATGTTAATAGGATATATAAATACTCTAAAGATCTTGCAACATTCTATAGCAATTAACAAGTGGCTTGTTTTCTTGCAGCTGTGGGTTATGGGCCTTGATGCATTCTTTATCTGTGAGAGTCGAAGACGGGGAGAGCCAGGTGGCATTCACAACAATATGTGACTTCATTCACAACTTCTTCGTTTGTGAAGAATGCCGTCAACATTTCTACAAAATGTGTTCAAGGTCATTATTTTTCTCACCCTCCGTTTTTCCTTACAAAATTATGCATTTAAAGCTGACACAATATTCCTTGATTCTAATTTTCAGTGTCAGCATTCCTTTCAACACAACCCGTGACTTCTCCCTCTGGTTATGGAGTGCCCATAATCAAGTAAACGAACGACTCAAAAAAGTGGAAGCATCTATAGGGACAGATGACCCGAAATTCCCTAAAGTACTTTGGCCTCCAAAACAGCTCTGCCCTAAATGCCGTCTAGCTACTAGCAATGAAGGCAAACAAATTAGTTGGGATCAAGATGAGGTGTTCAATTTCTTAGGCACTTACTACGGTAAAATGCTCGTCTCGTTGTACAAAGAAAAAGACGTTTTAACCAAAGGTGGCGGTGCACACATTCTTTCTGAAGAAACAGGAAGTGCAACAAATGCATTTACAGTCCCTATTGGTGCTGCATTAGCAATCGCCTTAGCTAGCTGTGCATTTGGAGCCCTCGCATGCTTTTGGCGTTCACGGCAGAAGAACCGGAAGTATAGACACAATCTACGCTCTTTTAAAGACACATGAGTTGAGCTGTTTTGACATAGACTAGGACTCAAAATCAAAAGTATAATATTAATACTTTTGGAGATTTTTTTTATAGAAGGGTTAGTCTTATATTTCCATTTAGATTGGATTCTGCTAATATAAAGTTATATTTTTATGTTCTCATTTTATTTTCTCCTATGGTTTTTCTTTTCAGGACAAGGAAAAACTGGACCTGAGTTGTTTAGCTGAACTATAGGAAGAGAGTGCAGAATCAAGGGAAACACAGGGGAATGTTCCCCTTAATGTAACATTGTTCACATATTTAAAGCTTTGTTTGAAAGAGTTTGTGTGCAATGTATAGCTCTACATGGAGAATTTGACCATTTAATTTTTTATGACAGCTGAGTTTTTGTTTGAGGTACAGGTTTTAGTTGACATGTCACCAGAATTCAATTTTTGGTTATTACAGCTAATCAAAATTGTGCACTTTTCGGATACATATTTTGCGCAGTCAGAGGTATAAACTGTGGTAAAAAAACTCAAATATGCAAGAGATGCAACTTTTTGTGCTTCTAAATTTCTCCTCTACCACTTTGGGTGGGAGCTTGAGTTTTCATATCAATCTCCATTTCGTTTTTATGTACAAATCTTTTTCTTTCATTACAATATACAAACACTTGACTAGGTTGATACTTTCAACTCTTTTTCATTCAACTTGAATCACATGAAAAGGCCCCTGTAAAGATGAATGTTCTTGTCCTTCAACTGATCCATCGGAAACAGCCTATCAATCACAAAATACTGAATAAGATCATAGCTAAAATTTGTAGAATTTGGTATAGTGGTCAAATGGATTTGGTTAGTACTCACATTTGGGTTTGGATGATGTCGCAGACCGACCAATGCGAGCATAATGATATACAGAAGCAACGCAAATCCAGCAACTCGTAAAACTACCAACTGAAAATGCAAGTTCAGTCAAGATTCAAGATCGTAATTAGGAAAATGAACAGAGATGAAACTAGAAGACAATGTCTGTCGTACTGTGATTAAGGGGAAGCAACAGTCAGGGCCATTGATGATGACAGGAAGAGCATGCCTTAGGATCAAAAGAACCAGAAACTGTACCCAAAAAAGAGAAGAAAAATGAATAAAACGTCATAATTTTGCTTGTGTAAAACGCGAAAGAACGAGAATTTTATAGGAATTAGAGATAGAGACAGTACAATAATGGCGACTGCAAGCCATCGTAGGCTTCTTGAAGGAGATTCATCATAGTCAGACTCTACATCTTGATGATCAGTTGGAACAATTCTAATGAACCGTGGATCAGTGAAGGTTCTCCTGAAAGAACAATACAGAATGCTCTAATCAATAATCATTCATCTCAAATTTTGAACTCCAGACAGAGATTAGTACAATAAAATTACCTGAAATTTAATGGAATACGTCCATATTGAATGACGGGAGGAGGAGCTGTGTAACCAGGCTTGAATTGCTGTATTCATCAGAATAGAAGATATGAAATTAATAAAAAATGTTTCTTGTATCACATTCATATCATATAATCAAACTTACTAAGAAAAATACTACAAAGCCAGATATTACAAACCTGGTAGCAAATCTCACATGTAGTGTTACCCTTCTCATTGCACCATCTTTGCACACATCTACGATGTGCATACTGCAAACGTCATACACAAATAAACCCGGTTCAGAATTCCTCCATGCTACCAACATTGATCTTAAAATAGTCAAAACAAAACAATGCAAAAAATTTCACATTAAAAGTAGAGAAAATAATGGAAACAGAATCTTATCAGCAGATTTCAGCAAGCAGAAGATTAGAAAAACAAGTCTCTAGATTCTTAAACAGGAACAACAAACATAGAATAATTGCTTTAATGCCTTAATCAGGCACAAACCTTCAAGCTGCCACAACAAGAGCAAGGAATTTCCATTCTGGAATCGAAATCCTCATCCTGGCATATCCTACACTCAACCAATTTCTTCGGCGAATCAAGCGTAGAATCAAATTCCTCGGATTCATCCAGCACAGACATATCTAGCATCAACTGATTTCGTTTCTCAATAGCTTCATGTAATGTTGATTCAGTTAGCATCCCATTCGCCAACAGTGCAAAATGATCAGCCATTTATCAACAAATTGTGTCACAATATTCCAAAAAAAGTCCTTTTTCCCTGATTAGGACCACCTGAAAATGAAAATCAGAATCAGATATTATGAACTCCCTCAACGAGAAGCAACAATGAATAGACTAGGAGAATATAGGATTTGAAATTACAAGCTAATTCTAAAATTGCCCATAAAATCTTGCAATAGCACAGAGAAAACGAAAAACCCATGTAAAAAATTCCTGAAAAAAGCGTGAAAGAAGAAATGGAAGGACAAAAAGAGAAAGGGTGGTGCAAAGGCGCAACCTTTAGGTTCTGATTCAGCAATCAAAACATTCCAAACAAAGATAAACCCACATGGAAAACCTCCATAACTGACAGAATCATTGAAAATTTGAAACAGAAACAGAATTCCCAAAAAGGGGGAAAACAAAGCAGTTCAGAAAGATACCTAAAAATGAAAAAAAGCGTTACCCTTTTAGAATCTAAAAGGGGAAGAAATTAAATAAACCCAGATGGAAAGGAAAGGTACTTACGAGTTAGATTAGAAGCAGAGGATCGGATAACTTGAAAGAAAGAGAAAGATTCAATCTTCGAAATGAAGTCTGTGGAGTAGTAGTCTTGAAATTAAGATAATCCAAGATGCAGATTTTAACTCTTTCCTTATGAGCAGACAGGTTGAAGAAAGAGACATATATAGTATGTGAAGTGAGAAGATTGTAACCGCCATCAAGCCACGATTTTCATGAATTTGTGGGGATTTCGTTGAGGTTGGCGCGAATAGGGTTTTCATTTGTCGTTTATTACGCCTTATTCTCCATTATTTTTGTTCTAGAAAACCCTGAATCTTTTGACATAATAGAGATCTTTTACTAATAATGGAATGATTTCATTTTAATTTTGGAGTTAAATGGAAACTAATCTTTTGTTTTTAATGGAGTTAGTAACGGTTTTTGGTTACCTAGATTATAATTAATCATATTACGTTATGGGAAAATGTCCGGTGAGAATACATTTTAAAATACGAACGTGAGAATGATGTACATTAGTAGTAAATTGATGCACATTTAGTACTAATTTGGTGCACATTCGTTGACAAACTTAAAAACATCAAAAATTTGAAGAACATTTATTTTTCAAAGAACATTTTAAGAAACTCACGGACATTCGGATAAACATTGTATATGTGCATCACTTTTTCAAAGGATGTGCATAAAAAAAAATGATGCACATTTAAGGATATTTTGATGCACGTTTAAGTATATTTTGATGCATATTAGTCATTCTCACGTTCTCATTTTAAAAACGGTTCTCACCGAAACCGCACCCTTACGTTATTAGAAGGAAAAGATTTATATTAGAATGATTTTATTATACGTAGAATAATAAATTTAATTGACATACACACGTAAACATATGCAATTTCATATGTATATTTCCTTAACAATGGTTTAATGTATTCATATATTCCTAAATTAAGCATGTTTATACCTGATTCAACTCGTTATTTGAGTTATTGCTAAATATCGTGTACATTTATTTGATGGAGTACGTATTTAGCAATTGTTGTTAAGTTGCTATTGACAATTTAAAAAAACAGTATATTTTGACACGTGTTGTGATTGTGTGGTCTTGTTGGAAACAATGTGTACACTTTGTTTGTTTGGTTTGGTCGACTAAATTCTACCGAAATAGGTCCGGTCCGACTATTTAAATCATCAAAGTAGCCAAATTTCATTTGACCAAAACAAAAGTCGCCAAATTTCATTTGACCAAAAAAAAAGTGGCCAAATTTCTACATACTCCCGTCCCAATTTAATCCCATTTGATTTTCTGACACTATTCACGAACCGAGAGAATCTTGTAGATTTCTTTCAATATATAAAAAAGAACATAGTCATGTGGAGTCTTATTTGATCCGTCTTAATGAGTACTTTAACAATATTAAAAAATTATAATTTTTATTAACATATAATTAGAGATATTTACGATACAAAACGTGTCTCGACATATGTGTCGAAATCTAATGGGACTATAAAAATAGCGCAGAGGGAGTATTTGTTTTAAAATCCAAGTCGGATTGATATATATTTCTACATGAGGAGTAGGAGAGAAACACAATAATGAACAATGATGTCAAAGGTTGAATTATATAAGAGGCTAGCTCCTTTGAGATGGTAACCAACTTTCAGTCTAACTAATTACAAGTTTTTTTTATTTAATGTGTTAACCACTTGCGTACACAGGATTCGAACCCAGAAGGGGCTAAATTATATATTAATTAAAATACTAGATTTTAGGAGGGGGCTAAATCAGAAAAAACGCTATTTTTTACACTAAATATTTTTCCCGGGAATTTGCTTTCGTGTGCATGTTAATATAAGGAAATGTACATGTGAATATAAAATAATATGCATGTATTCGTATATTCGTAGAATAAACAAATTCACAGCTAATCCAACTCCAATATAGAATGCGTTTTTTTTTATCATGAAATGCAAAGTAATAATTATTTTAAAATATACTATATTTTCCGCTCATATTTGATTAAATTATTGTTAACACCAGGGGCGGGCCCACGTTGGGCCGAGGAGGGGCTACAGCCCCCCTCGGAAAGCAAATTCCCGGGAAAAATATTTATTGTAAAAAATAGCGTTTTTTCTGATTTAGCCTAGACCTGGCCAAACTAGGGCCGACACGCCCGACCCTCCCAGCCCGCCCTAAAATTTGGGAGGATTTGGGTAGGAGATTTTGCCCATAAGGGTCGGCCCTGCCCGGCCCTTTTTTAAAGTGGGAGGATATGGTATCGGAGTAGGGCCCCGAGGGCCGGCCCTACCCGGCCCATATTATATATATAATATAATATTATGTGTTTTTGGATTTTTTTGTTGAATTCGGTTATTAAGATTGTTATGTAGGCATGCATTTTGGACCTTTTTAGCATGCGATTTTGGATGGTGAATTGCTTGTAAGCACTAAACATGTTTATAATGTTTTAGTAACACGGTTTAGCCCGGGTTCTGATATTTAATTTCTCTGTGTAAGTAGTCGAGGGCCGCCCTGAGGGCCCTTATGGGAGGATATGGGTAGCGAAATTGTCCCATTTTAAATGGGAGGGCTTGGCCCGGCCCTGGTAAATGGGTAGAATTTGGAATTAGGCCCGGCCCAAGCCCCAGTTTGGCCAGGTCTATTTAGCCCCTCCTAAAATCTAGTATTTTAATTAATATATAATTTAGCCCTTTCTGGGTTCGAATCCTGCGTACGCCACTAGTTAACACATTAAATAAAAAAAACTTGTAATTAGTTAGACTGAAAGTTGGTTACCATCTCAAAGGAGCTAGCCTCTTATATAATTCAACCTTTGACATCATTGTGTTTCTCTCCTACTCCTCATGTAGAAATATATATCAATCCGACTTGGATTTTAAAACAAATATTGGACATAAGATAAACTTAGGACACGCAATGAACATTAGTATTTGTGATGAAAAGGTACCTCTAATCAATATATATTCAGTAGTATATATTTTTTGTTTTATACTGTATAATTATAGGTCAACCACAAAAAGTCATCAATGTAAGGAATTTAACCACTCAAAATAATGATAAATCGATATTTTCAATATGTGATATTGTGATTGATCAAAATTTTGGGACCAAATCATAGTGAAAATAAATGTTTGTATCTGACTATGCGAGTTATATGTAAATATTTTGTATCACGTGCGCGTAAATTAAGTTTGTTGAAAACATATATTCATCTACTTGTATTATGTGTTGCAATTATATACTATATTGGATTATAGATGTTCATATATAGAAATGTTTGCTCACAATCACTACATAGGATCAGGAAAATATATATATATCTTACACTGTGAAATATGAACATTACTATATTTTATATAACCTTAAGATTTATTATAATTTATAAATATTTATTCACGTATAAGAAAGTAATGTTGTCCATTATATTTTGACGAGAAACTTCCTCCACAGTCACAAAAAAAATATCCTTCCAAAAATACCACTCCATGACAAGTCATGATCAGAATCATGCATGTATTATGAGGTCAATAATTTTCTATTGGTCATGAGTAATCTCATGGCCAGCCCTCTAAGTCGGCAATTAGTTAAGATTCATTAACCAGTACGAGTTTAACACTTCTTTCTTTCTTTTAATAAAACAAAAAACCTTTTTCTCCAAACACTATTATTGAAGTATATGTTGGAGTTATCTTAATTTATCCATCTCTCCAATCGATTTGATACGATGATGAATAGTACAAGTACTCTAGTACTAGTATAGTACTCCCTCACTCTCATATTATAGATCTCGTTTGTTGTTATCGAGGTAAATTACGAAAGAGAGAAAGAAAAATGGAGAAGAGAGATTGTGATTGGGTGTTGATTTTTATGTAGGAAAGAGAAGATAAAAAAGTGAATTGGTGTGAGTTTTAATGTATAAAGGAGGAAAGAGAGTGTAGATTGATGTGATATTGATAATAAGACAAAAGATAAAAAAAAATATGATCTATATTTTGAAACGCCCAAAATGGAAAATGTGATCTATAATATGAGACGGAAGGAGTACTATATTGTCCCCGTATTCTAAACAAAACCTAGCTAAGTAACCGTACAATATATCGATTTTTCTTAGCAATAGCTTAATTTCTTAGCAATAGGTTGGAGTCACGGATATTAGAAACAAAATGTGGGAAACAAGATTGCGTTGGCTAGGACATGTGTTACGAAGGCAGCCAGGCAGTGAAAAGTTAGATTGCGGCCTGTTAAAGAGAGGCAAAAGTCGTCCGAAAAAGACCTGAAGCTGAGTTTGATAGAGTATATGACTCAAGATATAAAACTCTGAAAGGATAGGATTAGAGTTGAAGAACTGTAACAGAGTATCAAGTGAACTTCCTGGTGAACTTGATTCGAGTAGTTTTAGTTTTTCTAGCCCTCTCTATAATGTCTTTTTCCTATATTTTATGTCCTAGACTTCTCTTGATCTCTCATTATACATCATCTCGACTTGATCAAGGTATGACATGTTTATATCTAGAACCCAGACCTTATCATGGTAGGATCACACTAGACGAATTGTTGTTATTATGTGTACACGAATGCTTATCTAGTTACAAATAAAATGAAGTACGTACGCTATAAACAAAAAACTATTGGTTACATATACTTGTGGCTGAACAACCATATCAATACATCATATCATGAGTGGAGCTTGAATAACAATTTAATTGATGGGATAATTGAGCACTAAAAATAGCATATTGTTAAACGAAGACGCCATCAGATTATATTCTATGAAATTAATAGTGTGTTAATATATATATGTCATCATACTTGTAGCGAGTTACTTGCAGTTATGGATAAACATGATATACAACTAGGTCAAAGTATAAAGTACGTTATTCTCGTCGACATCTTCGTATAATCAATTCAAGGTACGCCTATCATTGTCCGAAAACGAACCATATAAGACTCCACTATACGTCCTTTTCGTCAGTTCTTCATTTTCAGGCTCAATCAAAAAACTTGAAATTAAACCAGAGTACCAGATCCATTGGAATACATCTTTCTAGAGAATAATACATAAATACTCCATTTTTAGATTGGAGGATGTCATGCGTGGTGATTGGGGAGTCACCAAATCCTCAACCAAATCAAGTAAAAAAGAGTAGGATATGTATCAACCAGTGGCGGAGCCAGGAATATTTGAAAGGAGATGTTGAACTTTTTTTTCTCGCGTAATTCGAAATAAAATATAGTATATTATATATATATATTTTATTATTAGTAATTATAAAATTTTTGATAACAATAATAATAATAAAGTCAGTAAATTACATTACTTTAAACGGGGTAAATCCATCTTGCGAGGCTTCATACTGAAAATATTAATAAGTAGACAACTAAATTAACAAGTAACCATATACATAACAAATCCAAATTAAATTCAACAAATAATCCACACAAAAACCTAACAAACCCTATATAGAAACAAAAATCTAACAAACCCTAAATTCTATATGTATTTGATTAAAATTGAAAACTTACAAAGTTAACTTGCTTGCCGGCTTGGAGACGGGCGAACGAATGAAGTCGAAGTTGAGAGTCTTGTCAACGAACTCGATCTTCAAGAATCTCGATCCAATTGCGATACCCAAATCACAAAAATAAATTATAATTAATAATTTATTCGATATAACTTTCTCACTAAATTATACCGCTTAAAATATGAATCGGGTTGGGTTAAATAAATAATACTTTAGGGAATAGCATGTATGTATACATACGTAACGTACGTTTATATGCATACGTACGTACATAAAACAAGAATCTGTATCGGGCTTAACAAAGTCACGTAAACCTATTCAAATAAATGAATTTGGGCTTTAATTTATCAAATGAGTAGAAATGGGCAGAATGGCCCATTCTCACTCACTTAAATGAGTAGCAAATGGCCCACTTTCCAAACGTAATTGAAATCAAACCCGTCTCCTACCTTTAATCTGTTCGAACGAAGCTTTTGTATCAGCTTCAATGGAGGACGGCTTCAAGGTGACGGCGAAGGGGGTGCTCCGCTCCGATTTCGGCCCTCATCGCCAGTGCTCCCGGGAATTCCTAGAGGCGAAGGGGGTGCTTCAGCACTCCCAAGCCCCCAGCTCCGCCAGTGGTATCAACTATATTATGTGATCAATCCTAATTTATGACGGCTGAATATTATGTATGTAGATGGTGGCTAGTCCTTCATTTTTCACTTTGTTTACATTAATTTAGTTTTTTTTACAGAAAAGGAGGGCAGAACCTTCGAAGGAGTATTTGGTATACGCTATCATCTAGACCGACCTCTAACGTTATTCTCAAGTAAAATTATGGAGCACCTATAAATTTATAACTTGCACCTTTTTTAGCGTATTTTTATTCCGCTCTGGTCTTTTTTAAATTAGGGTTCGACTTTGGGTGCAATACGGATGCGCTTAAAGAAAACAAGTTCTCTTTAGCCCTTGGGAGGAATAAGAATCCTTACGGACCCATTTTTTTTATAACTGACACCCGTCTTGGGCGCATTTCGGGTGTGTCTAAAACATTTTAAAAAAAACCCGGTTCAGTTTTGGGCGCACCCAGGATGCGCCCAACTTAAACCGGATTTTTTAAAATTTTGACGGCAAAAAAAAAAAATCTTGGACGCACCCGGGATGCACCCAAAGCGGGTGCCAGTTATAAAAAATCGGGTGCGGGGTTAAACGGCCAATCCTTATTGTGCCCAAAAAAACGATCGGCTTTGGGCATAAAACCACGGATAAAATTCTGGCTCATATGTGCGCAACCGTACTGCGGCCAGGTGGTTTACAAAATGCGAATCAGGTTTTGAACGCATCTTGGGCGCATTACGGATCTGCCCATAATTGAACCGGTTCTTTCGGCGCATTTTGAACGCGCCCAAAACGGGTGCCAGATATAATTTCTCGGGTGCGGGGTTAAACGCCCTGAAAATATAACTGATAGAGTCGATACACCGAACAACCCAAGGGGAAAGAAAAGCTAAAGATGCTAATCTACCCGCAACAAAGTTCTCCTCGCGGAGAACATGTATTCCAAATCCTACAGAGGAAGCTTTGAAATTGCGCAATAAGACTAGAGAGGGGGGAGAAGGGGGGCGGTTTTTTGGACAAGGTCAATAACCACCTTAGAATCGAATTCAAGGCTGAATATCTTACAACCTTTGTCATCCGAAGTATACTGAGCACACCCAAATCTCGACGTGCTAGGAGTAGCAAGCCCAAGAGGCCCCATGTCGAGATTTGGGGTGTGCTCAATAGACTTCGGTGATCCAAGGACCTCTTTGTCTCTAAGGACCTCTTGGGCTTGCTACTCCTAGCATAGTCTTTCACCATCGAAGCTACGAAATCCCGCCAGTTCTCTCTCCAAAGTCTCCTTCCAAGATCTTTTTATTGCGCCATTTCCAAGTAATTCACAAACAAACTCTTAATGACTTTTCCCTCATTTTAATTTTTATTTCTTCTCCTAACAATTTCAGACGAAAACATTCTTTTATCCAAGGTTTGTTTTTGTAAAAATGAATGTAATCATCAAAACGCCCCTGAAATGTGAATTTGAGCCAAGTATGAGTAATGTATAGCATTTGCTTCCCTACAATGTAAGTGAACAAAACAAAACATTGATCATTAGACCCAAGAAGCATTCTTTCATTCCCACTTACGATTTGCAATTTTGCATAACAACAAGAACCAACAAAACATTATTGGTAAGGAATGATATCACTTGTTACTTGAAAGGAATCATCCTCTATCAACCAACATTCTTATGCTACTCTTCACCTATATATCCCCTAGTATTGAAGTATACCAATCTAATAAACTATAACCCATAACCAACACAAAATCCATGAACTCTACACAACACCATTTCCAAGAGGAGAAACCATAGGAGAAGCCCTACTACTATTGACAATATTACCCTCACTCGCCTTATTCTGGCCTCCATTAACAGACGCTTCCTCCCTTTGGGGGCGGTCTGCAGAGAGTATCCATAAAACAAGACATAGCATTATCCCTACTGATATCATCCCAAGCCCTGCATTCACCACCCCGAGATTATGCTCCAAACGAGGGCAATATCTCGACGTTATATTCACAAAGGCGTCCCTCACGAAATTGCAGTTTTGGAGGTTTAACATCGGTGGGGTGTAGTGCTTTATTGCATAGCTCACGTTTACCGCTGTTACCAGCTCCTCGTACATCATTGGCGTTAGCCTACCTTTCGTGACACACGTGTCGTTTTCTGCTATGCAAATGTACTTCATCCATACCTGAAGTTTTTAACAAAAGGGTAAGCACTAAAGATCATACAATATTATTCGGGCAAAAGGGTAGAAATAGATTTTAATTTTGAGTGCATTGTGAAATCTTTCTTAGCGTAGGCCTGAAGATAAAATTAGGGCGTTTAACCCCGCACCCGTTTTAGGCGCATTCTTAACGCGCCCAAATAAACTGGGTCGGTTCTGGGCGCACCCTGGATGCGTCTTCAAAGGTGCGCCCAAAACTAAACCGGGTTTTAAAAAAAAAGGTCTGGGCGCAATACATACCAGAGATGCATTGAGCATGGAAACCTCCTGTTGGCTGCACTGACGGTCTTCCATGTGATCATCGAATGGATAACAGAGAGGCGGCATTTGAGGACCGGATTGATTGTAGTAAAAGTAATCACCATGAGGCCTGTTTGTATCAGCATATGTGTATATGAACTGGTTTACTATATTTACAACACCAGCCACAACTTTCTTGCTTTCCAATAGTGTTCTGTTTGTTGTTTTCTCATCAACACAAGGAAGAATTTCACTCAGAGCTGTCTCTGCTCGAGGATTCTCTGCCCATTCTTGCATCGCTATACACGTGTCACCAATTGCACTGCATTGCCACAAACCAAAATAATATAGCATATTATTTCAAGAACCAAATCAGTAGATGAAATTGGTGGAAAAATAACTTACTTGTTGAAGATTATGAATACTCCACAAAGGATGAATGTAAAAGCTACAAGCAGCCATCCACCGAGAATGAATCTGCAATATGGAAATTAATGCAGTCTCGTCAGCACAGATAATGTAAGGGACTTCTGCATCAAGAAAGAAGATCAGATGATAAAAAAAACTTACACATGGATTGCAAGTCGGTGCCCCATTAACGATAAACCTGCAGTAGAAATCAATGTGAAGGGAGAGAAAAGTTAAAGAGGATTCACATGAGAGTAACAGTTATTGTGTACAAATTATACATACCGAGGCCAAGAAGGGACAACAGAAGCATTAGTATTGCCACAACAATCAACGCTGATCTCCTGAAATAAACATGACTTATTAGAAAAATGATCTGATACAAATATAAACTAAGATGAAGATTATAGATAGATTTTCGTACACTGCACTGAAGACTCTCTTTACTTTTACTGAGTTCTCATTGGTTTTCTCGTTCAGTGTTTGAGAAGTAGAATTCAACTCCACGCTCATCTCATTAATATCAGCTTCAATATCAGATGGTAGATTGAATTGTGATAGATTTATGGCTTTCGCTAGGGACAGATATTCAGTCACATTCTTCAGGGTCTGGACTGTGTAATCTGATTGATTCACAACATAATTCAATGTTTGCATAACTTCACTGTGAAATCTGTCTTGTCCCACGGATAAAACGATACAGCCGACTCTGCACAATGTGAAGAGGAAATAATTAGTCAGAAATTAACTCAGTAAAAAAAAATACTATTGTTCATGGAACTAGATCAAAATTCCCATTTTTTAGCAGAACATCTAAGCACAATTGTAGGAGGATAAGTTAGAATTAAGGAGGAAAAACAAGCAAGTTTAGGTTATTACACTGAAGCGAATGTGAAGACGATAAGTAGTATAAGACAAATCTTCTGCGAACTATCTGATCCCTTCTGCTTGTTTATTTTCCACCCGCAACAATGATATACTACAAGTGTCACTCCGAACAAGATAAACCAAAGAACAGCCAGGATAAATCCAGCAGATCCTGTAAAACCAACAGACTGTACATGAATCAGTTAAAATGTCTCCAATAGTGAATGAAAAGATGTTCTATGAAAATATAATTGCTTATTGTTGCTTCAGACATTGACATCAGCAAGTGTTTTGTGTACTAATACCACTAATTCAGGAATCAGGAGGAAAGATAACCAATCACGTTATAGTTGATTTCCTTGAATTGTGTAATGATCAGCAACAGCTCAAACAGAAACAAATGAGACTCCAAAGTTTACTATTTTCAATTCAGATTTCAGACATAACATTCAAAATTGTTTATTCATCAAATATTCTAGGTAAAAGAGAATGAACTTACAGCCCAATAATGTTGGTTTGTAATGTTCCAACCACCAGTATATTTTTTGAAGTCATTAAGGATGTCTGGTCGTATAGTCCGATTTCCGGCTAAAACAAGAATTTTCTGAGGCTGATCAACCCCAGGCCCTGGAGCTTGTGCCAAGTCCAAATTTCCACTCTTAAACAACCCCAAATTCTCTGATCCTGCACATCAGATTTTTACTTATTAGTCCACAACTACAAAATCTGTTCTTATTTGACTATAGACTTTCTATATCATGAGTCATGACAAATACAAAAAAGTCCACACAGGACTGTTTTTATTTGACTCTACTACTTCAACCCAAATCCTTTCCTGAAATTAAGAATGGCTTTACAAAACCAGATACATTTTCAACAAAGATTAACAAAATGTAAAGCCTAAAATCATGATAAACTAACAATATGACACATGAAAGTGACAAATTATGCAAACACTAGTCTTTGATCCATATATTAAGGCATAATCAACATGGCCCCACAGATTGAAAACGTGACCAACCCAGAAAATTCTCTGACAAATACGCAATAAACAAATCCTAATCTCCCAATAATACCCATCAAACAAATGCAGAATCACCAGATATTCTAATTCCAGTTCTAGGTATCAACAAAGCTCATTCCTTTTCCGATTGGACTAGTAGAAATTGCAAGAGAAGAAACATACCGAAGATGGAAGTGAGAGGATCTTGAGAGTAATGGGTAGATAGAGCCGGAGATGAAAATGAGAGACAGAAAACGAAGATGACACAGAATGCCCAAACAGATTTCATCTGGACTTAATCTGAGTCTGAAACACCCAAATACTGCGCATCGAAGTGAGACTGTTGTTATGTTTTTGAGAGGAAGAGAATGTAAGAAGAGGGCATTAATAGTAGTTAAGAGGAAAAGATCTCGTTGTGATTATAGAGAGTGGAGAAAGCAGGATTCACATGGATGGAAAATGGAATGAAGGAGGAGTGATGGCGGAAAAAAGGCGGGTGTGAAATCAGGCAAAGGGGAAAAAGCTTCTTATTCACTTGTGCCCAATTTGCTATGGGATAAATTAACGATCTTTATATAATAGAAATAGAAAAACTTATATCATACCACTAAAGCATAAATAGTGTTTGAAGTTGCACAAATATTACCTGAAGCTAGAGATTAAAATATTATTTAAAAATCTAAATGAATGTTCGGTACCTGAAGCTTAATTTAAATATTTTATTGATAGTGTAATAGTGAGTTAAAAATAATAATTTTAATTTAATTAAACTTGTTTATTTATATGAATGATATTTTATCGGAAAACTAAGCAATCGATGGAAGGAAAAAATAAATCTCATGAATATGCAAAAAGATTATATCGAACGGAACCTAAATAAGTTAAAACTAAATCTTATTACATGTGTTTAGACATTAACAAACCAGCGACGGATCTAATATAAATATATGTAAACATACAAACAAATAATTAGTTTATCAATTCTTCTAACATATGTTTTAAGGCTATATATTTGAAATGAAAATTGTTTTTCTACAAAGAAGAAATATAAACTCACCACAACAAAATATCTTATATTTATTTTCATTATAAAAATCGTTAATTTATTTATGTGGAACATACATTTCTAAATAAATCTTTTCCTTAGCAAATACCAGTAACAATGTTCAAGATTTTATCTTTATTTAGCCTTAAGCTATACTATTACTACTATTAGTATTCTAAAACTTTAGTGGAATGTGATTAGGTAAAAGTAGCAGGGCGTATTGAATTTCATGTCACTTTCAAGCCTATATTTTCCTCTCTTTTTTTTTCTCCAATTGATTTCGTTCAAGAACCTAACTTTATTTGTGAAATTGTCGTCCGTCAATACGTCGACCACTATCATAATATTTAGCTTTATAAAAGTTGTTTTAGTTGGTACCAACAAGTATAAAAAAACATGTTGACAAACGATATATCTCTTGAAAAAAAAAACAGATGAGGTAATTATTTGATGGAATAAGTTTAGAGAGTTGTTCGATCAAATCTTTATAAGAATAGCAAATAGTTTAGTCAAAATTAACGTACTTTTTATGCAAAAGAATAAATATAAATAATCAAATTTAAATGTAGACTGAATATACTTTAATTGGCTGAGAAGTAATAAAGGAAAGAAAGCAAGATGGATCAAGAAAATAAATGTCAAATTTAATTGTCAAATCTTTTTTTTGTCACGTAGAAAGAGAAAACATTACGGTATGCTGTTTGTGCCCTAACGACATAATAATGCTAATTTTTAGTAGAAAATCAAATTATGATATAATATGGAAAAAGACTTTTCATTTGATTTCTCCAACCAACATGCAACGCTTCAATATAAAAATAATCGAAACGTTTTCTTATTTTAGACATTTATATATCTATATTTTACTAGTGTCGGGACATAAAAATGAAAGAAAAATAACGATCATGCAACGCAATTATGGAATGAAAGTTTAAATATGATGCCACTTTATCTTCTTCGTGATGCAAAGGGCCACTTTGCTTCGGCGATAATTTAGTAACAGTTTTTTAGAATCAGATAACCTCTAGGATTTATTCACGTACTCAGTATAAGAAATCCCACCAAATACGTAAAGTATTTATTTATACATGAAAAAAGTAGCACTCTTGAATTTATTTATTAATTTAAAAGCAAACCTATTATATTTACTAAACTTTTTATTTCTAATATGATCATGTCTTAAAACATGCAATACAGACGTTACTCTAAAATTGTTCTATAAAAATATAATCAATAATCAATTGCATTTGGCGACTGATTTGGCCGACTACACTATAGATCGATCATACAATTATTTGCAGCAAATAATAAAAAAATCTACAACATATTACGTACATAGGTACAAAAAGATAGCCAGCGTACTTATCCAAATGAGAATTAAATCTATCAAACAACAACTAAATCATAACTAAGCTTTTCCACATCTTCTTTAATTTTCAGAAAATAAAACACACTTTCCTCCATCTGCTCCAAATCCACCATGCTTGTTTTGTTTGATTGCTTTTGTTCATCGATTTCTTATGTATATGAGTTTCTGTTTTTGGATGCAATAGTCGTATAAGAAATAAGCTAAGATTTTTATATTATCCAGTAACAATAATTGAGATTGTATAGTTAAAATCATAATAATATAGAGAACAAAACCTCCCGGAAACATGCAAATATAACAAACAAAGTATTTTTCATTGTCAAGTACGGAGTATAAATGTGTAGGGTTTTCTGCAACAAATCCACCCTTATTCTACGGCTTTTAAATATGCTTTGAAACAAATAATGCTTTTAAATTGCAACTTAGTAATTTGGTTATAACAAATCCTAACAAGAAGCGCAACGTACAAAATGTTATTATAATTTATGCTTTTTGTTTCATTGCAGTTAACCACTTAGCAATTGTCAGTATTTGAGTGTGTTTTTGCGAATTCATACTCCAAAAGACGTTTAAGAAGCTCCTTAATATTAAAAATTCTGATCGGGAAGTCTATTTACATGGTGTGTTTGAGTATCTCAAACCTGATAAATTTACGAAACGCCTATATGCACGCGACTTTTTCTCTATATGCACGCGATTTGGTGCGCAGATGTTATGCGCATAGGTTGGTGCGCAGTTTTCTTGCGCACAAGGGTATTTTCGGGATAATTGTGAAAATTCTGACGATGTCTGTCAAATGTGTGCGCATTAAAACAGCGCACATAATATATAATGCGCAAAAGTTCAGCGCACGACGTTTCGGATTCCCGAATGTGTGCGCTGAACTTTTGCGCACAGAATGAGTGCGCAGAAGCACTGCGCACACATTCTATTAAACCCTCGCCGCAACTTCTTCTTCTTCCTCCTTCTTTTTCTTTCTTTTCTGCTGTAGCTCGACGGCGCCGATCATTTACTCTCCATTTCCGACCGTTTCCCTCGTCTAAACACAATTCCGTCAATGGATTCTGAACCCCCTCATTCTTCCGGTCCCGACCACACCACTATCGTCCCAATCCCAACACCTCCGGCGACTTCCGTCCGAACGGAGCCACCTCCGGCGACCTTGTCCGACGATGAAGCGTTGGTGGATGGAGGTGGCCGGCGGTATGCGACTCGAGCCGCGTTGGCAGCGGCAAATGCTCCTCCGGCGACTATTCCGGCAACTATTCCGGCGACTATTCCGGCGACTCGGGTTCCGGAGACACCGCACGATCTGTATTCGGTATAAAATTTCTAAACCCGCTTTTTTCAAATATTTATCGTATTTAATTGTGGAAATTTATTCGTAATTGTTTTTTGTAATAATTACGAATAAATTTCAGTTTTTTATGAATTAAATATTAGAATTCGTATTAATTGTAATTTAATCGTAATTTTTAATAAAAAAATTACGATTAAATTTCAGTTTTGTATGAATTAAATATTAGAATTCTTATTAATCGTATTTTTTTATAATTACGATTAAGTTTCAGATTATTATGCATTAATCGAATGCCTAATCGAATTATTATGAATTCGTATTAATTGTAATTTTTTAGTAATAGTAGTGATTATTATTTCGTATTAGTTGAGATGTTTATTTTTTAGTAATTATGAATTAAATATTAGAAACTTAACAGTCATAAATAGTTATGACTTAATTGTTAAATTTCTAACAATTTCTATTAAAAAATGTAAAGACTCGAATTTGATTACGAAGTTGCAAATTATTTCCGAATATTTTAGTATGAATTAGTCATACTAAAAATGTAAAAACATGTAGACTATACAAGCCGTCATGGATCAGACGGGCAACACGATGCCCGCACCAGTAGCGGAACGGCTTCCACGTCGACATGATGTGGCAGCCGGTGTACGATTATCGTTCGAGGCCCTTCATATCGCAACTATTTCGAAGAATGAAGAGTATAGTGCGCAGTGGTAGAACGCACAGAAATTTCAGCCATGCGCTAAGGTAAAGCGCACCTATTCTGTAACTTTTTGAATCTGTAACTTTTGGTGCGCAGGTGTAACGCGCACAGAAAATTACCGTTAAAAATTTGTGCGCAGCTACATAGCGCACTTTTAGTTACCGTTATTTTGAATCAGTAACTCCTTGTGCGCAGAAGCAACGCGCACCATATACATAAATTCCTATAAAACCAACGGTTTGAAGGTGGTGATTTCTTCATCCATCTCAACTAGTTCATCCATCTCAACTAGAGCAAAAATCGAAGTTTCCCTACTAACCGGTAAATTTTTCTTTTGTTCATTTTTGTACATGCTTTGTTTTTTGTATATGCTTTCATGTTTATAACTAAAGTTTTATTATTTACTTATTTCGAAGAACATAACTACGAATATGGCATCATCATCATCCCCAAGACGTGTGAAGCCTGACCCTCCACAGATAATGTGTACTGGTACAAAAAGGTGTCGCCAAATGTGTAATGTTTACGTTAACAATGACGAAGACATGCCTGACCAGTATGGACGAAGGCATTATGCATGCAATTGTTTCTTCGGAATCAGGTTTATTGATCCAGAGCATACCCCTACTGCTTTACGTGCTATCACGAAATTAATCATCAAGAAAAAGAAGAGTGACAATAGAGTGAAGGTCCTGATGGAAAGGTTTAAGATTAAAGAAAAAGAATTGCGGTTGATGGTTTGTAGTATCGTCTATGCTTCCGACTGCTCTTCCTCTTCTGCCGACGACGCCTAAATCGTAGACATCTAATGTTATGAGCATTGTGTACTTTCATTACGTACTTTCATTATGTACTTTCATTATGTATTCAAGGAAAAAGAAGAGTGACAATAGAGTGCAGTTTTTGCCGACAAGACTTGAGGTTAGAGTTTTCTACCTCTTTCTTTCATCTCATCGACTCCTATTTTCTCATATTCCTTAGTCATACTTGCCTTTTTTTACTTTACTGAAATATGTGTTCCATTGCCTTTTTTACTTTACTAAAATAACAATGCAATCTGATCCATTCATTGTTATATAAAGCACAATTACACTACTACCAAAATAACAAATACGAAACATTAAAAACCAAGGCATTACAAACTAAGAAATTCCAATGCGTCTTCTAATTATTACATGACAATCTCACTCAGTCAGATATGTGAACGGGTTCGGTCCCTCCTTTATACATGAATGGATCTGGTGCCCGGCCATTTGAAATGCGGTACTCTCGATACATCCTCAAATTGTCCCCAAATGTTTCTTCCCACCATTGAATGTTTGGATCTACGTGTTTCTTCCACGAACCGGGAGTATGCGGTAGTGGCGAACCAACCATCAACGCCACCTATATAAACACAATCGACTTAAGACATTAAACAAAAAACTATGATTACACAAGTATCAAGTACAATTGTCTACTTTACCGGTATGAAGTGGTCACGGTTGCCTACGTGTGCCATGCCGAAAATCTGTCGTGGAGGATCAGCGTTTTCTGTTCTACACCTTAGCGGTAAGCAAAAGGTCGGAGCATCCCAACACAATAACACGAGACCAACTTGGTATAGGGTGGCAAACACTAAGCCCATCAGTGGAAAGTGCAACCAGTACAGTTCTGAACAAGGGCTTCTGCAATGGTTAACTTGGAGAATAAGATCCTCCCAAGTACCCGGACGAAGACGACGACGAATAGGCTCGTACAATTCTCGGTTTTGAAGCAGCTCCGTTACCAGCTCACGCCGAATGTTTCCGTACTCTTGTTCTTTTCTTCCCAGAAGTAAGGCCATCGACCTATAACCACAATGTCCGTCAGAACGTACCTGTCTAACATCTGTGATGTATGGAAGCCAAAAATCATCCAAATTGTCAATGCCGAAGTCAACCCCCCTATGAATGAGAGGAACACCAAGTTCTTCAGGGCACTGATCGAAGTCAGTGTAGTTTGATCCTTCAGGCTGTGATAGGTCGGGCATGGGTTGAGAATGCAACTCCTCGGCCTCAATGACCACGGGAAGTGATGTCGTTGTTTGCTCTCTAGGACGACCTGGTCGTTTTGCTCCTGTATTGTTTGCCTTCTTCTTTCCTTTTGATTTCTGCTTTGCCTCCTCCTTCTCATACTTCTTCAGCTCTTCTTGTTTGTGCTCAAAATAACTCTTCTCTCTCGATTCCTCCTTGTCATTTTCACTGTCATCCTCCTCCTTTTTAGGACGACCTGGCCGTCTTGCTCCTGTACTCTTCTTTCCTTTTGATTTCTGCTTTGCCTCCTCCATCTCATACTGCTCCATATCTTCTTGTTTTATGTCATCCTCCTTGTCATTTTCACTGTCAACCTCCTCCTTATCCTTGTTCTTTGCACCCTTTGGCCTGCCTTTTCTTCTCACATTTGTCGGTTCTTTCAAGGTAGTTAGTTCAGGATGCTCCAAGTCCTGATACAACTCACCTAGCTGGTATGCCGTGCTTTTCTTCAAGGTTCCAAGTTCCAACTTGGTGAACATTTCATGGAGTCGCAACTCTATAATGTTCATTCGGACCTTCAGATTTGGGTCGTCTTCTGTTTCAGGAGTGTCATCCCAATGCAAATCCCTCCAGAACGGGTGAATGTCATCCTCAATCAGGGGTGTGTTTGAAATGATAGCGTGTGCAATTTGATGGACGCACGGCAACCCAAGACAGTTCCTCACCCAATGGTCGGTGCATTGTTCAGGAAATTTCCCCGTCAACATGATCTCATAAGTAGCCAACAAATGATCAAAACACCTGTCTGACACTTTGTAGAATAGTCGGGAAAAAATAGCCCTTCCAAGCGGATGCATGTTTGGATCATCAAAATCAGTTGGTCGTTTGGAGAGAGACATGTTCATGCTCGCCCTAATTGAATCAATCTGAAGGAGTACTGAATGATGGATCCGTACGATCACTCTGTTAAAGCCCCCTCTGCTGGAACCAATAATATCTTTCAAAACCTTGTGCATCCCTTCAACTCTAAAAAACAGTTAAGTTGGTAAGTTAAGAAAGTACGCCGTTATGATATAATCGTCTTTAACTAAAAAATATCAATATTTACCTGTTTGAAGTCCTCGTAAGGAAATGAAGCTTATGATCTGTCCAAGCCCTCACTATACTTGTCTTGTGAGGATTAAGCCATGTTCTCTCGACGTATCCCACAAGGCCGCTCTTCCAAGATCTCTTCAACTGTTCGAGCCGCAGTTCATAGGTCTCTTCAGTAGCTGAGCAAAATAGTCCCCAACATTGTCCTGCAAAGGCTTCCACTTTAATTTGTCTCTTTAGGATGGTCGAAGCATGTGCCTCAATGTTGTGTTTGATATGCACCCAACACAACAGATGTTGAACTTCGCTCCCGAAAACAGTCTTTATCCCTTTTATCAGCGCGTCTTCGCAATCTGTCATTATAGCCGTTGGCATCACTCCCAAATCTATGAATAATGACTTCAATTGAATCATTATCCATGTGTAATGATAAATCCTTTCCGCTTTAGTGAATGCATACGCGATGTTGAACGTCTTGTGTGTACTGGTGAATCCAACGATCTCTACGAGCGGCATTTCATATCTATTGAAACATTAACATATATCACTACAGAACATATATCATTATCCGAACTAAATATCGACCAAGGTATTGTAGAGACTTACTTGTTTGTCTTGTACGTCGCATCGATAATTACCACGTACGGGTACTTCTTCAACAAACGCAACGACTCTTGGTTAGCAAAGAATAATATTGCAACCTCTCCGTTTGTCGTGTCTCTATGTGGGTGAACTACGTAGTCGTGGTCTCGCAAAAACTTAAGCGACCACTGTGTCACGTTTAGCTCTCCGCGATCTTCGTAATTCACCTTCTGCAAAAAGTTTGCAACTTGTCTCCTTGAAGTAACATTACCAGGGTACTTCTCCCTCAATTTAGAGATAATTTCTTTTGGCGTCTTGCGTCCAGTTCCATCTCCCCACCGCCTAGCACAAAGCTCTTGCTCCTCCGTCATTCGACCCATGAATGCATTCCCATGAAAACTAGCAAGTAGCACATGGTTATGCCGACCTTCTATCACACCTAAAATCCATTTTTCTCCTGCGACCCCGGGAATGTTTTTCTTTCGCACTGCTAGTAGCTGAAATCTACACTCACACTTCTTCGACTTCGACTTTCTAAGCCTAGGAACAGCCAACTCTGGATTCTCTTTGTTCACCTTTGGCCTCCCAGATCTTGGTTTTCCAAATCTATCGCACACAATACTTATTTGGTACGGACTTGAATTACGCGTTACCAAAGCTATCACTAACTCCTTTCCTCTATCTCTCGCCCACTCGTACAATTCTTGCGGAGTATCCCAATATTGTGCGGTTCTAAAATAATCCGAATAATCTTTCCCCTATACGTAATTGTAGAGCGACAATTACACTACTACCAAAATAACAAGGCAAAATACGAATCATTACTTTAAACTAATTAGGCTATCATATGAAACTAATTAGGCTATCATATGAAACTAATTAGGCTATCATATGAAACTAATTAGGCTAGCATATGAAACTAATTATTCTAGCATATGAAACTAATTTGAAACTAATTACGCTACCATATGTTTCAAATTATAACATATTATACTAACCACAAATTCACCACTCGGATCCCAGTCGCCGAACTCTTCGTCTTCTAAGAAACCATCCAACCATTCGTCGTCGTTCGGGTCGTCTTCCTCTTCTTGTGATCCGCTATCCCAATCGTGTTCTTCATCACTATCTTCACAACTTTGATTAATCAACTCTAACATACGAGAGTTTTGATTACGACGATACATTTTGAATGAATTTATTGGAAAACGAAGAGGTGTTGAATGAATTTGTTGGAAACGAAGAGATTGTGGCTTTATATAGGCACATTTATGACCGTTGTGGTCCAAATGAAACTGTAAAGACCCGTGCGCTAACCATCCGCGCACAAACACAAACCCTAAAGCACTTGTGCGCAGAACCTCAGCGCACAGTTTTACATTTAACGGCTACTTTTTTCAAAAATTTCAACGGCTACTATGTCTGAAGAGTGCGCAGAAACACGGCGCACAGATTCTCAACCTGTGCGCAGTAGTTAGGCGCACAAGGTGTTACAGACTCTGAAAATTTACGAAAAGTACCCGTAATACCCCGTAAAACACGTATGCGCATAAGAACTGCGCACAGATGCGTGCGCATAAGTTGCGCGCACAGAATCGCGTGCATATATGCATCGATTCGCGTGCATATAGCCATTGCCTAAATTTAGTGTGCACGAAGTTAGAGTCTGCACAGAGCTGAATAACTGAAAAACTGGCAATTTATAAATTCGACAGATATTTAAAACTGAAATTGAATAGTTGGTGAATTATAAATCCGCCAGCGGTTCAAAGTTGATAAATTGGTGGATCTAGAATCCGTCGGGTTGGTCGGAGCTAAACTCCGCGCGAAATTCAACTCCGCGAGCGGCTCATTCGACCGGTTAATCTGTCAAATCGAGTGTATTTAATATCGCCCGTATTATATACGGAGTATGCTGTAAATTAAGCTTTTGAGTATTAATAAAATTAAAATACAAAGCAATAAACTTTAGTACTCCACCTTTGTTAAAACAATTAGAAAAGAATATTAATTTAAGTGGCTTTTGGAACTTTTTGGCCGAGATCATCATTAGTGATTACACTCTCATGATGATGATAAGATCGACTATTGGTGATTCGCGCGCGGTGGAAATGGATGCTAATCCATTAACCTTAATCGGTGCCATTGACATTGCTAAAGTTAATCACATCAATAGTTTTCTTCAGTTTACATAAATATAATATGATAAAATTAAGGAAACGAAATTCGTACACGATGGATCTCAAAATTATTAACCTATTAGAATATGAATGGCAAAATCGCGAGCTAAGAGAATGTGACGATGAGGCAATAGAAGGGGTGAGATAGCTTAAAATGTTTGCTAAGATGAGATGTTTGTGATCTTTGTAACGTAGCGCGCAAATTGAGTGAATTGTATTAAGAGAATGTGTAATTTTCCATACGCTAACGCTTTCTTCTCTACGTCCGTTTTCATACTTTACACTAGATCGCGCTGAATATATCTAACATCCACGTCCTAAACTTCTAGAATGATCGTGATGAACAACATGGTGGTTGCGCAACAACTTCTTGAACTCAGGATCCATACAAATCTTCATGCTTCCATCTCCCTGAACTCGAGAGTCAAAAGTATGATAAAAGAGGGAGAATATCTATAAGGAGCGGGAGGAGCTTAAGCCGATTATACCACGTGTTCAGAGGGTTTCCACACGCCGAGATGTGACTGGTTGAAGAAAGCAACATGCAAGGTATCTTGTTCAATGATCTCGCTCTTATGACGTTGTTCCTCTACTTCGTGCGCAAACATCTCACATCCTTGAATCACAAGCTTAAATCAAAATACTATACATCGTCGAAACCACATTTCATCGTCGAAGGCGTCTTCTTCGCCATCTCTTATGACGTTATTGTTGAATCTATGATGTAATTGATGAGTTCGATGTTCACCTAAAATGTATCTCTAGTTTTCAACTTAGGTCGTGCAAATATTAGGAAATGAAAAATATGCATGGGAGATGTGGGCCCACTGTCGGTGTCACGTGAGGCTGACCCCACCGTCTTACCGACGTCACTCCGTGTTCCTTGCGCGAGAAGGAATATCGCCAAATTATATTTTCACTTACTTTTATTAGTAATTTTTTTGAATTTGGCCTCAAATTGTTGCTGTGATTAGTACATTAAACAAATACGTAAAATGGTTTAGGCAGCAAAACCAAAGTTTTTGACCAATTTGAGGCTCATCACCTGACCGTTTGTCAAAGATTACTCACAGTTCAACACTAACGAGTCATTTGTTGAATATTTCTATCAGCTTTGAAGAAAATTACAGACAGCCAATTAAAGCTTAAGTAAAGAGAAAGGCTTTGAAAATCCACAAACGCAACTTTGCTTTCTTTTTCACCATGTGCTACGTGTTGTTTGTATTAGTATATACATTTGCGTAAGAAAAAAGGAATTCTCAATATCTTAACAATTGTTAAAATTACATGAAAGCTGATTTGATATTGTTGTGGGGTCGTGCTAATCCACCTTCTACAACAAAACTTATTTGGATGCAGACAACAACTAAGCCATCAACCAGACATTTCATACATTAATTTGTTGCATTGTATATATCATACGTGTATTCGCTATAAACAAATACAGATTATGTGGTAGTCTAGAATTTGGAATTATAACGGACCACGTCAACTTTTTCCTGGACTTTGGCGCCATCAACAGAAACTACGTACGCCTAATAGGATAAGAATTTAGAATTTTGTCTTTTGTTAAATGATTTTTAATATCTTAAATACGATTTTAGTTTTCTAATCTAGATCCTTATCATATATCTTCATACAAAAAGTGATTATAAAAATATCAATATGTCTTTTAGCATAGTCTTGAAGATTTTTAATTGAGATATATACTCCGCGGGGTTTACATATATATTTCATAGAGGAAAGTTCCGGTTAGAACAAAACTTAACGTAGGAAAAACGAAGATTTCGCGTTCACAGATAACAAATTAACGTTCATAATTTGAGCGGTAACGTTCATAATCTAGGCGATAAATTTTTTTGAGGTCGTTTTGAGAAAATAATTATAAAAAATCAAAGTTCGCAGTAATTACAAGTATGCCACCGCGTCCCTCACTTAAAACGTTCAAAAAAAATTGTGGCCTATATTATGAACACTACCATTAAGAATATGAACATTAACGGGTTATCTGTGAACACGATCTGTTCGTTTTTCCTACGTTAAGAGTTATTTACACCCGAACTTTTCTCATATTTCATATAAGGGTTCTAAACTAAGGATAAAAATCTGATACGAATACGTTTAACGTTTTTCATATTCAATGTGTACCTTAATAATCATTCTGACACAAATCTTTTTCAAAAACTAAGGTTGTTTTACGTATTTTTAACATATTCGATCTTTAGGAAATTTGATTGAAAAATTGTAAATTATGGGATGGGCAGTACGCTTGTTTACAGGGAAGCTAAAAACAAATGACCAACCACTTACGAGTATATAACTATACAAGTATGGTGAAAATAGTTTAATTTGTACAATAAGATGTCTCCCATTTACCATAAACAAAACAAAGAGAAGGAAGTGGGAATCTGGTTTCGTTATAATCGATGCACAGAATTTCTGGCCCAGCCATCTGAAAAGACCGTTTAATAGTACAGCTTTGTGGGCGCATTTCCAGCTCTATTTTCTTACATCACATGCTCTGCTTCCTCTTTTTTGTACTCTTGATTTGCATTTATAGTGTCAAAACTTTGGTGCTAGGCTGCTAGCACCAAAAGTCAGGGACACAATCTTTTCAAGTTACAGTAATTCCCTAAAAACCATGTACAAGTGATTTTAAATGTTAAGCATAAAGCCCATATCATGTTTCTTGCCAAGCCCAAGCCCATTCACTAAAAAACAAGCCCAATGTGAAAAAATGATCTTGCCATGTAGAGATGTTCAACACTTCAGCCGGTTTATAAAACCGTTTCAAATCGGAACCGAACATAACCGAAATCAGGAAAACTGTTTTAAGTTCGGTTCCGGTTCCGATTCATGATTTTATAGAACCAGGAAACCGGCGGTTTGACCAGTTTGAAACCGCCAACCGTCACTTAGTTATAAATAGGTTGGTAGTAGTGAAATTTCCTTATAAGAGTATATAAGTACATCTGTACATGTCTTTTGACTTCTCAAATCCAAATATTTAAGTAGAATTTTTTTATCAATTTTTTACTTGTAGTTTATCTAATAAGATATATAATAATTATATTTTATACTTAAAAAATTTAGTGTATATTAAACTATTGAAAAGATCGGTTAATGTTATTTTTATTTTGTTTATTCTTACATAGTTTCTAGTTTGAAACCGTACCCGTAACCGTATCAAAACCGTTAAAAACCGAAACCGGCAAACCGGATGGAACCACCTAAGTCCAGTTTCGGTTCCGATTTATGATTTTGTGAAACCGTAACCGGCGGTTTCGTAACCGTAAACATCTCTATTACCATGTTCACCAAAGATTACATTTGCTGCAGATTGTAAATCACGTGTATTGTAGGACCATAATTAAGAACTAATCAAGTTTAGGACCCCCCAAACCGCAACTAACCTGTGTTTCCGCCATTCTATTGCAAAATGTAGTCGTGTGCCATCTTTACTTAAGCTCCTGTATCTGTACGAGAGAAATGAGTGAAACTTTTCCACTTCTCATGCCAACAATATGAACACCCTAAGAAACTACAAACCTTCCAAAATGAACGGTGTGATTTCGTCTTTTGGAGTTTCAAGCAGTTCCTGAGTCGCCTCTTCTACTTTTTGGTCTTTTTCTGTAGCTTCTAACGACTCTGGCTCAATGAACCGAGATTGGGTTTGATCGGTGTCCTCTGATTGAGGCTCGATCTGTTGGTATTTGGGCTTGTTTTTCTGCAGTAGAAGGTAAGTAATGCAGTACCAGAAGAAAAGTATTCTGCTCTGGGCAACCATTGTTTCTTTGATTTGGCTTCCTCCAAACGAAAGCCGTTCGAGCGCCTGCAGAAAGTAAAGTTGTTTTTTAGTCAGCAAAATTGTTGAGGGAGTTGTAAACAATACTCCTATGTTCATCAAAGAATAACATTTTAGCATCTAAATCTTGTTTAGAAAAGTTGTCATTCTAAGTATTTTAGTATACAAATTCTGTGTGAGTAGGAGGTTTGTTATTGCAAATTGTAATTTCCTACTCTAAATATGCAAATCATGATTATTGATTGGTTAAAAATGATTTGAGTTATTACACAATTGCGATTTAAAAAAAATTCTAATAAGACTAAAAATGACAATGGAGGTAGTAGGTGATTTAGTAATTACCTGTTCTCCAGTTTGTATGTCAAAAGCGTGTTGATGATCGAATTCAAGGCCTCTGAATTCATTGATGCAAAGTCCTTGGAAAGCCCTGATAATGGTCATTGAAAAATTCTTGTTAGATGATAAATTTAGTAAAATGATAGTTGACATGAATATGGTATGTTATATGTAGTACCATCTGATGAGTGAAGCACGAGGAATCCAACGGAAGATGATGGGTGTGTTGTCTGCATTGACATAATAACCGCCAAAAACGAGAAAGACTGTCATTAGAGATGGTCCCACTGCCATTGCTGCTTCGGTGGTCGGTACCATGGCTCCAACAGTAAGGCCCATAGCAGATGCAGCAAATGACTCCAACGTTACCACTCCACAAAATTTGCCAAATCTATGAAACATATATATCTAACTTAGTATCTTCAAATGATCTCTTAAATTGAAACTACAACATACTCCAACAAGTCCAGAAAAATATAGAGATGGTCTACAGTTTAAAAATGGTGAAATTAGTTTAAATATCAGAAGCAGGTAATTTGAAAAAATCTAACCTGGACAAGGTAGGATGAAGACGAGCCATAGGATACAAAACAGTGCCAAACATCAAAGGGAATGCTGCACCTATAGGAGTTTCAGCAAGTAATTTGGAAAGCAAATATGGACCTAATGAGTAAGATCCTTTTGCACGTTCTCTCTCTATAATTGCACGTTCCTTTGGAAATACTCCAACAGTCTTGGTCAGTGCAGCCATTGCAGTATTAATAGCAGCAACCTGAGTGGGAAAGAATTCCGGGAAAACGGATAATTATAAGGATTTAACTTCTTTAAAAGTTTGGAAGAGGAATTGGGATTTGATTTTATACCTGAAGCAATCCCATTCTATCTTGAATAGATGTTTGAGATCTACCCATTCTCCAGAAAACTGAACCAAATATAAGTGCAGATGCAACTGACATTCTGGCACGAACTTTGTTTGTTGGCCCGTCCCTGGAAGCCTGAATGCAGATATTTGGATAAAGTGCATAAAAATGACACGAAGAGGAACAGACAATACAAATGTGGGAAATAGAAATAGAAATAGAAATAGCTTCTGGAATAAAGTACCTGCATCCATGCACGTTTAAGAAGCAACAAGAACTGTCCCCACCAACCTCGCTTTCTCTTGATACTAGTTCTCTTTACCCATGTACCTTTCAGCATTTCATCTCTATCAATGAGAGGAGTAGCATATATAAATGGTGTTGTTCGTTGTGAAAATGACTCAACTAGAGCATCTATCCGTTTACGGGAAGTGTAGACACTTTCCGATGAAGAATAGTCGACAGATATCAGGTCAGCCAAAAATTCAGCAGGATTAACATGATCAGGGCAAATGTACCTGTAACAGAATCAAAGGTAGCCAGGATTTCATAAGTTCAAATGCAACCAAATTGCATATAAACAGAACAGTAGATATGCAAGTAAATTGGTATTTAAATAAGTACATAATTACGCATCTCTATATGGATATTACATGCGCAAGTAATGGCCACATTACAATTTCTGCTTATATTGTAGAACAATAAACGTAGCTACTAACCCAAATTTCGAGAAGTATGTCAATGGTTCATCCTTTGCTGGGCCAGAATAGATAAGTGATCCTTCAGCCAGCAAGACAATGTCGTCGAATTTGTAATACACCGAGCCTCTTGGCTGATGTATGGAGCAAATGACAGTATGACCATCTTTTGCAAGTTGGCTGAGAGTTTCCATTACCTTTTCTGCCTGGAAAGCATCAAGCCCTGCAAGGACCATAGTTTAAGAGAATGGATAGGAGAATCAAAGCTTTCTCATCAAGTGCTTACGTCGTATCTAATAAAGCTCCTATTGGTGATATCTCACTTTATTCATAGGTTATATACTTATATTACAAAAGACATTGCAGACAAAATATTTAATTTGATATTCTTTGATACAGCACAAAGGGTTACTACAATAACGACAACAAACATCAGTCCCTAACATTTGATGAAAAGTATTGAATGACAACGATGACATAGACAAACTTTCATATGGTAGTCAAATCCTTCAAACTTATATCAAATTAGTATGTCATCCTTAAATGTGAAGATATAAATTCAGTCATCAAGTTTTTTAAGGCAAACAAAAGGTCATAATTGTGAAGAAATTTACATACCAGTAGTTGGCTCATCTGCAAATATGACAGATGGACTTGCAATCAGTTCACACGCCATAGATAAGCGTTTTTTCTCACCACCGCTGATTCCACGCACTTTGGCATCTCCAACAATGGATTCAGAACAGTTCACCTATGAGTAAAATCAAATATAGCAACCAAGTGACCAATCAGATGATACCTCAATGAGATAAGAATCTCTATTTGGCAAGATACAGACCTTTCACAAATTCCGCAATGAAACTGCAATAATCTTAAATCTTAAATGCCGTTCTATTCACGATCATCCACTTAGTTCTTTGTTATGCAATCAATATACAAATAAGGAGACAATAAACCTACCAATCCCATTTTAAACAAGAGGTTGTTCACATACTCATCCCTTGCTTCTCCTGAAGAAATCTGTGGAAGCTGGAGTTCAGCAGCAAGAGACAGCGTTTCACGAACCGTCAGCTGTGAGAAGAATAGGTCTTCTTGCCTCACATAAGCAAGCCTATAATAAAATCTCATGCATTAACATTCCAACCAAATATATCTCAAAACATGAGCCAATAAACTACTATTACTTGTAGGCTTTCTTGGACATAGACTGTCCATTGATCTCCAAAAGGCCGGACAAATGCAATCGAGCCGACGCTGCAATTTGACCAGCCAAAACATTGAGTAATGTAGTCTTTCCCGAACCAGATGGACCCATAATTGCCAGTAATTTTCCAGGCTTCGCCTCTCCACTGACATTTTTCAGCAGAAACCTCACCTGAACAGCAAACATGACAGTTATACAAATCAGTTTTCCACAAATATGCGCACCATACAACACAGCAATTTCAAGTGCATCGAACTTCAAATACGATTATAAAACCAAAGCAGATAAGAAAACAGGTAGCTCACTGATTTAGAGGATCGGTCAGAGAGGGAGCAATTGATATTGCTCCATCGGATTGTCACAGGAAAAACTTCATCAAATCCAACCGACTCGTCGACTCCATCTTCTTCATCTCGCCTATCGATGATTCCGTTTCCATCGGCCTCATCTTCCGGCAGAAGCGCCGGTCCAGGGCCGGAAAATACGCGAACCAGAAACGCTACAGAAACAGCTACGAGAACCTGTCCGACGCCGTTCTGGCTAAATCCTTGGACGACCTCCCCCACCTTCTTCCCGCCGATCGCCACCATTTTCGTAGTAGTCGAGCGTGAAGACTGATCAGAGGTTTTAACTCCAACAAGATGAGCAATTTTTCCATTTTACTTCATCACAAGAGATAATGTAATGCATCCAAACGACGACGTATTGACGTACAAAAACTCTCAACACTTGTATTATTGTAAATAAACATAAGAATAAAGAGTGTATAAATTTATAAACCATACATACTACACTGGCAAGAAATAAAGCCACTAGTTCATTCTATACATCCAAATCTGAGTGCAAGACCAAGATGCAAGGCAACTCCATAAAATTTTCAAATTCAATCAATTACATTACAGCAATCAAACACACACATAAAGAACAGCAATGAGATATCCCCACTATTGCTTATAGTATCCGCTTTGGTTAGGAGGATAAGAAGGAGGTGCGGTGTAAGGCGGCTGGGGAAACGAACCCGAACCCGAACCGGGTTGTTGGGCGTTGTTATAGTATGAGCCTCTCCACCCCGGATAAGCGGGCTGCCCATAATTGTGGCCCTGTTGTGGCGGTTGTTGGTGGTTGTAAGGTGGCCCAGGAGTTTGAGCATGATGGTATGGAGGAGGTACCTGTTGTGGAGGTGAAACATAAGGAGAGTGACCATATCCGGGAGCCGGTTGGGGCTGCTGCTGCTGATGATAGTAAGGCGGTTGGGGTCGAGGTGGGGCTGAGTTGGCGGGACCCGTTGGCTGCTCGTTTCTGGACTGCTGATGTGGCACTGGCGGGTAATTCTGTTGGGAGTTTGAGTTTCTGTCTTGGAAGCTGAGTCCGGAGACTTGACGTTGAACGTCGTCTATCATTTCTCGGCATTGGATGTTTCGGGTCATCACAAAGTCGCTGCATTGTTGCTTCACGTTGTTGATTGCGTCCTGGAAAGAGGAAGGAATGTCAGGATGATGATGAGCGTGAGATTGGATTTACTCAATTAAGATTTATTGTATACCTGGAGAGTTACATAAAACTTCAAGCCCTCGTTGATGTTTTCCTTGATTTCTCTGTATTTTGCTATGGCCGCTTGAATTTGCTTGTAAGCCCTCTCACAGGATGCTGCAAGAGTTTCAACAGTCGGTCAAAAAAACTAGGCATTTGGTATAGTGAGTGTGAAGGATGGAGAATGCTAACCTTTATAATCATCAAGGTTAAAGACTGCAGAGAATTGTTCATTTTGCGCCTGAGAACATGAGCCATTATTCAAAAACTATTAGTGCTGGATACTATACTAAAATAGTTTTACCAATAGAATTTGAAGAGAGAAATTAACCTGTATTTGCATCAACAATTGTTCCTGTGCTTCAAGGTTTTGAGAAATGTCTTCAGAAATATGGTCATACTTCGCGATCTCCTTCTTGAAGAGATCTTCATGAGATCCAGTACATGTCATAAGCTTTGGAAGTATGTCATCCTGAAACCAACAGCAACTTCAGCATATTAGTGGAAAGATTATAACTAGAAGTATTGAAGACGGTAACCCGAGGACAGAATTTTTAGGGCCTCAGATATTTAATATAATATTCAAAATTCTTCCCAATTGCTTACAGAAAAGAAAGTTAGAGGTGCTCATTTATAGAAAATAATATTGAATGTAGAAAACAAGAGCAGTTAAAAAGAAACAATACACTCCAAAGAAAAATATAACAAGAATGAGGGTAAGAGCAGCAAAATAGTATACCTTTCTTTTCATTTCCTTGAGCATGTCCTCAAGACCTGCACGCTGTAAACCTAAAGTCTCCAGTTGCCTCTGCAAAAATATGCAGAATATGAGAAACGGTAGAGAAATGAGTTCAAACCTAGTGATCTGCTCTAGCCATTCCCCTATGGGTTTTAAATTACTGGAAGTTGGTAGATACAATATATTACTGATTTCCTCACACCCACTGGTATTGTCGTTCTCTATCTGGCTATGATTAGCATGCGATTTTAGTGGAATTTATTTCTGCTTCATCTTTTTTAGGAGTTTACTTTGTATTCGGTTTTGTCAAGGAAAAAAACACTCAGAACATTTCAGCTTTAGCATTTATGTCAGATCAAGTTCTAAAGCTCTTACTTACTCATCTATGTGCCCCTATATCTCGATTCTTTTTTCTTGATAATTCTTACCCAGTACCTACTCATCTTTTTGTCCCCTATATCTCATTTTTTTCTCTTAATGAGCATATTTAGACCGCAGTTTAGTCATCCACACATGCTCTAGTCTGCAACTTCATAGAAATGAAGTTTTTAGTCCGCAGGTGTGTATTAGGTGACCACCTATGGCATTAAGTTGTTCATTACTTTTAAACCTAGTGTTAACGAGACTTAATGCATTTGGCCAAGATAGCTGCTAGTATGCTACTATTGTATTAATGAAAAGAAATAAAATATTCCCGACAAGGAACATGCTTAGAAGAAAACCACCAAGCCAGATTTCAGAAATGTGCATGTCAATCGCAAATAAATTCAGGACATAATTGATAGGTAAATAACCAAACATAGGAACTTAAAATGTTTAACAATAAACTGCATTTGGCTTACCAAACTCTGCTTCAAGGCCCCAACTATTGCATCTTCATTGGCATCCAAAGACATAATTGGCTTAGAAAGGGTTGGAAGGGCAGCTTCTATCTGCAAAAGAGGGAATATAGAGTATTGTGACTAATAAGGAACTCGTGTGACCCCTAGATGAACAATGTGACAACAGCAGCACCAAAAATATAAGGAATCTAACCCTGTAAAATATAAGATGTTCCTATTTATCTTATGTTCTTTCCATACTATTTCACATTACCAGCTGTTGCAGTACATAAGGAATCTAACCCTGTAAAATATAAGATGTTTGAGATCTTCAAAGAGAAAAAAAAGAAAAAAAAGTAAGAGGTAAAGTATGTATATGTTGTTTTGACATCCCTTCAAATAAACAAAAATGTTAAGAAGACAAGAAGCATACCGGGCGTCGGTCAAGAATAGACATGAGAGCAGAATGCTCTCTTACAGAGCGCTCAATCTTCCCATCACTATCAGCAGCTTGTTTTAAGTTTGCTGCAAATCTGTTTAGCCTGTCCAGCAAATTCTTTGTAAGTGTACTAGACTGTGGCCTCGTCCACCTTGTTCCAAATTGACTTCTAAACTGACCATCTTCTTGTCCTTCTTTCTGCAACATCTCCTCTGTCTGAACCAGTAACTCGTGGTTGACCCTCCTCAAATCTCTAAGTTGTTGTAACTCAGCGTCCAATCCAGCTGGGCCACCACTAATCTGCACTGCCTCTACATCATCTTTAAGTTCTTCTGGTAGAGTAGCATTCCCTTCCAACGAAATAATAGCATCAGGCAAATCCATTTCCTTGAGTCTCACTCGTGCTAGTTCACTTCCTTGCTGCAATTTCTCTGCCTGTGTTCTAATAACATTATCAACCATCTCCGTATACCTGGAAAGAGCCTTTGCACTATTGTCAGGAACAAGACTTGCAAACAACCTTTCTTTGCTAGCATCCAAAACATCATCCATTGACATTGGCTTCACCAAGGAAACTGCAGGCAATGTGGTCAATGAACTGGCTTGAGGAACCCTCTGCAAATACACTCTATCATTTTCCTTCATAGCTCTCTCCAAGTTTTTATTAAGATTCGCTTCCAACTTGGTTGCAGCATCGATCAGCTGCGCAGGTGCCCCTCTAGCAGATTTCTTCGCATCAGCCAACGCACTAATCCCTGTCTTCAGCCTTGCAATCTCTTCAGCAATCTCTTCTTTCTCATGAAGCTCTAAAGTATACCTAAAGCAAGCCTCAGAATAAAACAAAGCCGCCTTCAACTGTACATGAGTTACCCAAGTTTTGTCAAAGTGCCCGTTAAGAGGCGCAGCATTGAGTGCGGCATACGCTTCTTCATAATATATCCCAACCTGTTCCAGGCAAAGGGCATCATTAGCAGAGAGGAAATTCTCCAGAAATACATAAATACTTCTCCACCCTACCCTCTTCTTATCTCTTTCATGTCTTAGTAGATAATTTTTTATGCACCACTACAAGACAATTTGTTACTTAATTTTACAACTGAACTTGAGAAAAATCTACTGATCTTCTCAGAGGTGCTACTTTGTGGGCATTGTGGCATGTTCAACTCCTAGCACTTACCATGACAATAACAATGATTCATACTTCATGTTACAACTAACTTCACAAAATGATCTTCTAAGAGATCGTACTCACCAGCTAGAGTGATAGATACAGCCTATGCCAGTGAATGAAGAAGTGAGGACTAGGCGCGTCTCAGCCTTGGCATCGCCTAGGCGAGCCATGTGTGACTGGGAGAGCACTAGTCAACCTAGGCGACACTAGGCACAGAAAACGCCTCAATTTTAGGCAACCTCTTACTCAATTTCACTAGATTTTTCAAATTTTCAATTGTTAATTCAAAAGATAATATGTCTAATGAGTATCCTGTTTGACCTTTGTTCTTCCCTAAATCCTACTGATCTCTCATTCTGTCATCCATCGCCTAGGTAGTTCTATGCCTCAACCGAAACATCCTAAATTGCACTTACCATAACATCTCATTCATCTCCTATGATCTCTCATTCATAAGCTTTTTTATTCACTGGCCTATCCCTCTCCAAATTGCACTTACCATAACAACATCACACCTAAACATATGCAGCCTGGCACATACAAGCAATAACAACACAATTTCATTGATTAAAACATCCAATTGCACCCATACCTGTCTAGATATCTTAGAACAAAGACCATGAGTGCTCCCCTTAGCAATAGTATTCTCAAACACACACTCCTGAGCCTGAGCAAGCATCAACCGTTCAAGCATCCCTGCGCACTCAACCGTAACATCCACAGTAGCGCTACCACCACCAGCCGCCTTCACAGCCAACCGATCCCTCAAATACGCAAACGCACCAGCCGCGCTCGAGAAATTCATCACAGTCTGCCTCCTCCCATCAACCGTGCTCCGATCAATCGCAAGCCCTATCTGACTATAAACCGCGCCCAAATTGAACATCACAGCGGCCTTCTCAAGATGAAGATTGACCTGCGCGGACTTATTCCTCTGCTTAAAGGCGTCGAACCACGTGAACTGGATCGTGGTGATGTGGTCTTTGTCGGTGGAGATCGGGAATCGAGTCTCCATGGAGCATAGGGCCTTGAAGTAGCGGATTAGGAGATCGCGGCGCGCGGGAGGGGAATCGGAGGACTTTTCGATGTCGGAGCGGAGTTGTTTTAGGGTTTCGAGATCGTCTTCGAGATTCTGCGCCTCGCGCTCGGAGTAGTGGAAGGCGATGTAGTTGCGGAGGGGACGGTAGAGGTCGATAGGGTTGGTTTTCTTCTCGAAGATCGCCAGCATGATGTTGGTGGTGGCTGCCGATGAGGTGGAGGACGCCATTGTTGTCTTTGCTTAAGAGAGAAGTGAAGAGATTAGAGGAGGAGGAAGAAGGAAGAGAGAGGTAGATTTGGGAAGAGGACTATTTGTTTTGGTTTGTTGACGTGGCTAATGTTCCATTAAATTATGTCATCTACAAGTTTCGGTAACAATAAGGCTTAAGGTAAGAAAAACGAAATTTCTGCATTCAAAAATAACAAGTTAATATTCATAATCCATTCATAATCCGAGCGGTAATGTTCATAACTAATGTAGTGATCCGTGCCATGCACGAGAAATTCTATATTATTTGTATGCAAATTGTATATCCTTTTAATCGAGTTCGTCAAAAAATTAAGATTAATTTTTTTCTTGTAAAGACTATTTATAAAACTATATTTTATTTCATGAAGGCTATGTACGTAGTTTAACTTAATTTTTATTATCGAAAATAATCCTCATTTTATCGTAAGAATATATATTAACGTTCAACATAATATTTATTCTCAAAAAAAATACCCTGTATATTTGTTGTTGAAATGAATGATAATTTTTTAAGATTTATTTGTTAATATAATTATCCAATCTATTAATAATTGAAATTTAAAAAAATAGTAATTGTGTAACAAACTAAGCCCAAATTCACTTTAAGAGCTCTAAAAGGCTCAGTTTTAATATTAAACATAGATTTGGGCGATAAAAATTTTTGAGGTCATTTTGAGAAAAGAGCAAAAAAAAAAAAAACAAAGTTCGCAGTAATTACAAGTATGCCACCGCGTCCCTCACTAAAAACGTTCAAATTTTTTTATGTCCCAGATTATGAACATTATCATCCATAATTTGAACATGGACATATAATATGTGAATGCAATCCGTTCGTTTTTCCTACGTTAAGACATATTTACACCCAAATTAGTAAATATTGCTTCTCAAGTTTTTTTAGTAAATATCACACTCTCAAACATTAAGCACCTATCTAGTTTATACATTAAGCATAAATTGAATTTTTCTTTTAAATTCATGACCAATATGGCTCACGCTTTATGCATGACTTTTTTTAATTATTTTCCGGTAATGTAGTAGTGAATTTCAATACGAACGGGATAAAATCTGTCAAAACGGACATCTTTTGTCTTTTCAAAAGCTCAAATATCGCTCACCTTCATGCATCACGCACCAACCTAGTCAAATTACCAAATATCGCTCATCTTCATGCGTAAAGGACAACGATTTTCTACCTCCTTCTCCACAAACTTGGAAAAAAAATGGCCTCGGAGCCAACAACGGCTTACTACCTCTGCCTCGATCGACGAAGACGACCCTTGAACTCGCGACGACTGTCATGGTGGCAAGCACGTACGTTGGTGCAACAACGTCGAAGAAGAAGACGGTTGGGCAGCAACGAACGTCCAAGCCCACAAGAAAAACTAAGGACCTTGATGACGTCGAATTTCGGGGGATCATCTGGGCTTGTTCGGAATCGAGCGAAATTAGTTTCGTTGTATCCCAACTTTCACCACATATGTGTCTCGTTGTCTGATATAAATGAACAAATTTGTAAATCTCCATTTACAGTAGCAGGTACGCACAAACAAAGCATGGACTTACGCAGGTTTGGGTGACTCGTTTGGACTTACGCGGATTCAACGGCTTTGAAACAACGCCTCTCGTATATTTTTCATTTCTTAAAAATAATTAGGCTTGAAGGGCAGCCCAAAACCCAAAGAATAGGACGGATGAGAGAAAAGCCCATCAAGCCTTTCTAACCGACTATGCAAGCAATAAAGGGTAACCGGGTAATTTCCACGAGAAAATATCTTATATATATCGCAAATCATATATGAAAAGATATTTTTTCTCTTTCCTCTGCCAGAGCACACGAAATACTAGCAACCAAGAGAGAGAATAACATTCAGAGAAAACTTGTTCCACCATTGTTGCACACCCGAGCTCACCAAACCTCCATTCCCTTACCATTACACCACACTTGGCCCTCTTTCTTTTGATCCTCTTTTCATTTCATTTGGACCTCTTCTAATATTGGGCGTCAGAGTCTTTACCCAAGGGGAACTTTTCTTTGGGTTTTTCAGGTGAAGAAGTGGTCATCCCAGACGAAAGAGAGCACGGAGAGGAGGAGACGAGCTTCCAACCCCAAATCGACACTCCATGGCTTACAACTGAGGATCTCCCCTGCTGCTGGCGGAAGAGAGAAGGAGAAGATCTCCCCGATCCTAGGTAGGGATGCACAAAAAAGACCCGGACCGGATCCGGTCCGGTCCCCGGACCGGATCCGGTCCGGTCCCCGGTCTACATATTTCAGAAATTTCGAGTTCCGGTCCGGTCCATGAATTTTCCGGTCCGGTCCAGGATCGGAAACCCGGGTAATTTTTTTTTAAAAAAAATTGTTAAAGAATTTGGAAAATTTTATATTTTTATATAGAAAAAACCCGGTCCGGTCCGGTCCAAGAGTTTAAAAAATTTCGGTCCGATCCGGACCGGTTGTGCATCCCTAATCCTAGGTGTTGTACCGAATCTGAAAAAACGGGCTTCAACAGACGTAAACAACACCGGCTAAACCTAAACTGATCATCCATCTTCTCATATTAGCTAGGCTTTTTGGGAAGAAACGATCGATTTTGAAGTCGAAGCTTTGACTTTGTTTATGGAATTCAAACCCACATTCCGGATTGTTTCGCAACCTTTGATCTTCTATACCATGTCGTCTTCTTCGACCCGGCGTTTGAGTTATGGAGATCCAAAAAACCTAATAACTTATACGTAAGCTAGATCAACAATATATACGGAGTATAATACAACAATATATACGGAGTATAATACAACATATTTTTAATATATCTTAATCTAGTTAATTGTATTTAACTATCGATTTTTCTAACCTATGTCAGTGTATAGAATAAGAAGTTCATAATGGAAACAATTTTTAAATATTTTGATTTTGAGTTATATTTTTTACTATCATGGGTTTATATTTTTGTTAGGAACACAATTTTCATTTGAATTATGCTTAACCTATACCCAATGGCACAGGCCACAGGATAGAAAAACCGTTTTAACTATTTACTACAAGAAATCTACTTGTCTTTCATCTTTCTAGTTTTATGTATGGAGTTGATACCTATTTACATCTCCGTAATTATCAGCAAATTCCCAAACAGTAGTAAAGCATACATTCTGAAATTTATGGCCATACAACCGACTAAAATTTTATAAATATATAAGCATGGTCATAGCTTAACCAAAAATGTTTTTATTTTTCCTATAAGAAACCAATACAATGGTATATGGCTTCATAGATTAACAAGAATATGAAGTCAAATTCATAATACAACATGATATCTAGTTTCCATTGCAGATGTCAAAAATTCTTTAATACCCTGTCCCTTGAGACTCCATCCTCAATCATTATTCTAGTGACTTCCTGCATATTCAAGCATAGTATTTCATATGAGCACAAACCAAGTTGAAGAAATAACATTAAACCAGCCTTCATTTCTAAAATACCTCAGTCATTTGTTTCCTGCCACATAATACAACACCGGTGCTATTGGGGCGTAATATACCTTTGTCTCTACAGAATGCGTCCTTTAGAAACGTGGAAAGAAATTAGAGAAGCAGTACTTCATCAACGTTAACAGCATCCAAAGGTAAATTCAATATTACCTGCACATAGCCTGTTTCACCCGTCCATTTCTCATCAGGGTGTGATAATACCGGCACTACTTTGATACCCGAAGATTCCCAATCTTCAAACCTATCCTATTATCAAAATCAGGTAAATACTCGAAGTCAGCAGAGAGTCAAATGTGCATTAGAATTAACATTTTTGTATGGAACTTGTATCACCTGGTAAGCCATTCTCTTGAGATTTCTAGCTCCATAATATAGTCTTACATCAGACCTCTTATCAGCATCAAACCCAGATTCAATGAGAGATCTGATTGGACTGCAAATGCCAGTAAAAGATAGAATTAAGAGATTATTATATCATGTCTGTCACAGAAAGTACAAAACACTCAGTCATCAAACCTAAGAACTCACTCTCAACTCAAACCCTAAACTTTCAAGTAAGCAGATATCATTTCATTCTAATTCTTACATGAGTCTGACGGGCGTGGCATAAACATTCAATCACAAGATATCATGTCAGTACCATTCCAACATTAGAAGTTAAATCAATCTTGTAACAGTTTATCATTTCTTAATTTCCTTTGATATCTCATCTCATAACCATTTCTAAAATTCTTACAAAGCCATTCCTCGATGACAACAGAGTAAACTAATTGTTTGTATGAGAAAATTAATCAATCCTTGACCAAAATCATTGCCCCTCTCTGAGTACACAATCCACCCATTCTGACAACTTCTGATCTATAAACATCAATAAGTCATTCCTCGATGATAACAGAGTAAAGTAATCGTTTGTATAAGTATTAATCAATCCTTGGCCATGATCTAGTAAACATCAAGGAAGTTGCTTATTGATGTTTACTAGATCATGGCATAAACATTCAATCAGAAGTATTGTGTCAATACTATTCCTACTTAGAAGTTAAATCAATCTTGTAATACTTCAGCCTTTTAATAGATCCTTAACAGTGCGATTGTGGAACTTCCTTTCATATTTTCATCCTACCATGCTTCATTTCTTACTTTACCTTGATATCTCATAATCATTCCTAAAATTCTCACAAAGTAGCAGTAGAAACCAGTCAATCCTTAATGACAACAGACTAAACTAATTGTTTGTGTGAGAGAATTAATCCATCCTTGACTCATTGGCTCTTTCTGAGTATACAATCTACCCATTCTGACAATTTCTGATGCAGTAAACATGAATACTTGATCAAGTAATCAGAACGTAAAGAGCTTGTTGATATCATGTTTATTCATCAAACCTAAGAACTCACCCTCCTCTAAAAATGATTACTGCAAAACACAAAGACCACAAACATTGGAGTATGTGATGATCATTGAATCACAAGATATGATACATTAGAAGATAAATTAAACTTGTAATAGTTTAGCCTTTCCTAGATCCTTAACAGTTTGATCAGTGAAAATTCCTTTTATATTTTCATCCTACAATCATTTCTTACTTCCCTTAGTGACAACAGAGTAAACTAATTGTCTGTATTAGGGAAATAATCAACCCTTCACCTTAATAAGTTATCTCTCTGAGTATACAATCTACCAATTCTTACAAATTCTGATCTAGTTAATATCAACAAGTCATTCCTAAATGACAAAAGAGTAAAGTAACTGTTTGTATCAGAGAATTAATAATCCTTGCTCATAATCCTTGCCTCTCTCTGAGTACACAATCTACCAATTCTTGCAATTTCTGATCTAGTAAACATCAACAAGTCATTCCTAGATAACAATAGAGTATAGTAATTGATTGTATCAGAGAATTAATCAATCCTTGCCTCTCTCTGAGTATACAATCTACCAATTCAGATAATTTCTGATCTATTAAACATCAACAAGTATGACATGAGTAACGTAATTGTTTGTATGAGAGAATCTATCATCCTTGGCCATAATCCTTGCCTCTTTCAAAGTATACACTCTAGCAATTCTGACAAAATGGATAAATAACAGGAGGCAAAATGACAGACCTGATTCCAGATCCGGTAGCGAAAATCAGAACCGATTCGAAGGCCTTAGCAGGAGAAATCCTCTCAACATCAAATCCTTGGCCTAAAACAGGACTAACCTCAACCAAACCCCCCTTCCCCAATCCACAAATCATCTCCGCAGTAGATCCTCCAACGATCTTCAAAAGAAACTCAAACTCTCCATCAACAGCCGCCTTGACAGGAGGCGAGGCGATAGCAAAGAAAGCTCCCCTAGATGCGTGAGGGAGACGCAGTTGAACGTACTGACCTGCGCGAGTGTAGGATGCGGCGAGATCGGGGGAGTGAGAGACGTCGAGGGAGACGTGGAAGAGGGATTTGGCGGCCTGTGTTATGAGGGAGAGAGGCGCGGGTGTCCAGGCGGAGGGGGATGGGTGTAGGGCGGCGGCAGAGGAGGCTAGACGGCGGAGGATTGACATGGGAGGAGGAAGGTGGTCATGAGGTTAGGGAGAGAGATGGAATTGTGGTGGCAATGGAGTTTGATGCCGCCATTGTTGGGCGGAGAAGCTGGAAAAGGTCTTGTTTTTTGCGGTTGATTTTTGATTACCCGTTAATCACTCGGCTGATCCGTTTTCAAGAAATGGGTCAGGCAACTAAAAAATGTATACTAAAATCATACAAGCAATTGTGACATTTCCTAAGTGCTAGTTTGGTTGAATTTGAGAATTGTAATTCATAGGAATTGAATTTATGGAAATTGAATTAAGGTGATTTGTAATAAGGGGGATTTTGAGAAAATGTGTTTAGTTAAAATTTGCACTAGATAGATCAAAATAAGAGAATTTAAGATTCCATGTGTAAAAATGAGGGAAATTGAATTACCTAGGGGGATATAACGGAGGAATTGAAAATCACAGGAAATCAAAATCCCATGATTTTCACAATTTTTTTTTCAAACCAAACACAAATATTCATTCTCATTTCCTGCATATTTTCAATTCCGGTGATTTTAAATTCTAACCAAACAAGCACTAAGGCTATCAGCAATGGAAGTCGCATAATGTTACGAGTCGCATAACATATTTTATTATTTTCTCTACTTTCCATATCACCCATGTAACCCATTTTACTTTTTCTCCACAATAGGGGTTACATGAGGAGGGTTACATGTATACATATTTATTTAACAATCATATATTTACACAATATAATAATGCATATATCTAGTTTTCCTAAGTAAAGAATAGTTTATATAACAATTCTATTTTTATTTTGTATTTAGCTTGAATGTTAAATCAAATAATATTTTTGAACGTGATATATATATGATTGACTCAATTTATTTTAATAGAAAAAAGTAACATGTATATATGGAATATGGGTGTCTATGTGTAGATAAAAATAACTTATAAATATTAAAATATTTTTATTATTTTTATTATTTTTATAATCTATATAAGCCTAATATTTGGTTAAAAAAACTATATTCTTTTACTTAAATACAAATTTATGAGAATCATTGGATTATTTTTCATCAATGGTTGAAAATAGTTGAAAAGTGGTCCTCCATTAATCCTATGTAACCCAAATATGGGTTACATAAGATGTAACCCAAGCATGAGTTACATAGCAATTATTTGGATACATAGTAAAATAATAATTGGATAGCCTAAGACTACCCCCACAACGGGTTACACAGAATAAAATAATAATTGAATACATAGTAAAATATACTTTTTGCTACATAGGAATATGAGACCACTTTTCATCCATTTTCAACCATTGATTAAAAATGATCCAATTGTTCTCATAAATTTGTATTTAAGTAATATAATATAGTATTTCAACCAAATATTAGACTTATATAGATTATAAAAATATAAATACAATATTTATAATTTATAATTTATTTTTATCTACACATAGACAATCATATTCCATATATACATGTTACTTTTTTCTATTAAATTAAATTGAGTCAATCATATATAGATTACGTTCAAAAATACTATTTGATTTAACATTCAAGCTCAATACAGAATAAAAACATAATTGTTCACTTAGGAAAACTAGAAACATAATTGCTAATTTCAAATCATAAACATGAAGTTATTCTTCACTTATGAAAACTAGAAACATATATTAATTTCGGAAATCATAAACATGAAGTTATTCTTCACTTATGAAATAACTCGCTCGTTAACATCGTCTTTATCATCTCTTGTTATGGGGTCAACACTCCTGATGCTAAAGTTGAGTTAACATCTCAAGCTTCTTTGTGTGAATATAGTTATTGGTAGAATGAATGTAGTCATTATTGATTTTTTCGTTAAATGAAGTTTAAGCATAATGACGCTGATTTGTATTAATTTCATTTGAAAGTATAAAAATAAATTACACTATATTAATCTAAATTAATAAAATTATAATACAATATTTATTAAAAATTTAAATCTAAGATATATGTATTATTATATTGTGTAAATATATGATGCACATTAGTAGTAAATTGGTGCACATTTAGTACTAATTTGGTGCACATTCGTGACAAGCTTAAATTATTCAAAATTTGAAGAAAATTTATTTTTTAAAGAACATTTACTGAGAAATTGAAGAACATTCAGGTAAAAATTGTATATGTGCATCAATTTTTCAAAAGATATGCATCAAAATTTTGATGCACATTTAAGTATATTTTGATGCACATTTAAATACATTTTGATGCACATCAGTCATTCGCATGTTCTCATTTTAAAAACTATTCTCACTGGAACCGCATCCAAATAAATATGTATATATGTAACCCTTCTCATGTAACCCCCATTGTGGGGAAAAAGTGAGATGAGTTACATAGGTGATGTGAAAAGGAGATAAAATAATAAAATATGCTATGCGACCCATTTATGCGACTCTCATTGCTAATAGCCTAAAGTCTAAGTGACTTAGATTACTCTTTTACCAAAAAACTAGTAGTAGAATACTACTTTAGTTATTAATCAATACTTGCTTAGGTTTATGTTGTCGCATCTTAACGTACGCTGGATCTTAAGTGTGTCAGAATCTTACATAGAATCGCGTGAGATCTTGTGATTAATGTAAATGTGAACTTTAAAATAACATTCGACGACTTGCTTGTTAACCTTTTAATTATATAAAATTTGCTTAAAAACAATCGTTTTAATTATATAAGCATTTCAAATGATCATGTTGTGGTAAGCGTTTGTAAACAATTGTTTTAACTATGTAGGATGTAGATCCCGAGTCCCGGCAGTCATGCTTAGGTTCATTGATAATCTTGGTCTAGCGGTTTGATATTAGATTTTTATAAGCGTTTTATCTCATATTTTTTTGGAAGGATTCTATCACTTCATGCGTGTATGTAGGTGTTGATATTGAAAGAAATCCATCACTCTGTGTAATTAGAGGTCTCGAGATCGATTTTTTACCACTTTATGCATGTTTGGAGATGTTGATTTTTGAAGAAGACGATATGTGCAACAAGCAAGCAGGCAACCTAATAAGCGTGTGGCGAGTCTCATTGTCTCATTATGACTAGTCTATCACTTTTGTATGCCAACATTATCTCGGTATGGATGTAGAGTGGTTCCCATCAATCAAATCTGGGGAAATCAACAACAACAAAAAAGATTTATGCCAGAGGCATTTCGGAAGGGGTCTACGTACCACTTCGTGCGTGTATGGAGATCCTGATATCGAAAGGGGTCTATCACTTTGTGTATGATGATCCTAATAATGTTGATATTTGAAGGGGTCTACCATTGCGTGTATGAAGATCGTGATATTGAAAGAGTCTATTGGTGTCGATACACGATATAGAGATCCTGATATTGAAAGAGACTTATCACTTCATGCGCCAACAATATCTTATATGGACGTAGAGCAGCTCCGACCAATTAAACCAGACGAAATGAAAAAAAAAGTAGTCATTATTTTTGTTGGTATCACACTAGTTATTTTTACTATAATTGTGGTGGTTAATTTGAAAACCAAGTTACTAAAATATATTATAAGTATCGACAAAATTGAAACTTTTAAAAGATTTAAACCAATTAAATTATTTGTAAGATATAAACATAGAGGAGGCAGGGATGAATTTTCACATGTTATACACGGAATATAAATTAAACAATGGAGTATTAAGAACCGATAAAATCTTATTCGAATTGATAGAGTTTAGAGATTCCGTAGATAAACTTCCCTTTATTATTAAAACGAAAAAGATATCATTGGTTTGATTCAAATTATATCAGTATCTAAACCCTACAAAAGAAAATACTCCATATCAGGTGCAGCCGTACAGCATATATATCATTCAAACCGTTCGGCAACTTTTGTTGCAGTTTCCCTCCTTCTTCACCTCCCCAGTCTTCTCTTCTTCCCAAACCCTCACCCTCGCGTAAACTTCGAAACGTTTTTATTGTTAAGGCAACTTCTCTAACCAAGGTACTTTCTTTAGCCCTTGTTCTCTTTTTTTCGCCAATTCGCTATCGATTGATGAACAAGTATAGAATAATGTGTGAAGCTCGATGTGATTGGCTTTGATTTCATTCAAATCTTGCACGAGTAGTAGCGTAGTACACTGGCTTCAATCTTGAAAAAGAATGCTCTAAATTAACACGATGCCCAATTATGGTTTACAGAACGAAGATTACGTTTTAAGATTGTGTTATTCTCTATTTTTGATGCTAAAATTTTGAGGGTTTCATGTCCTGTCAATGTCCTATGCCTAAGGTCACTTAAATTCAAAAAGTACTGGGCCAACACCTTTCAATTTGTTGAAGCTACATCAGCAACTGAGTGATCTAATTCTACCATTGTTTCTGCAGCTATAGAGAGAAGAAGAAGAAAACAATACAGAATGGAGCAAGGATTACTTCCTAGGGTGGAAGAAGAACAGAAAGAAAGAGCGCTAAACAGATGTGGAGAAATAAAACAGGAAGTAAAAACAGTAGGACTTTTAGCAGTTCCCATGGTAGCTGTCCACTTATCTCAATACTTACTTCAATTTGCATCAATCACCATGGTTGGCCACCTCGGCGAGCTTCCTCTTGCAAGCACCGCAATTGCCGTCTCTCTCTGCAGCGTCACCGGAAACAGCCTCATGGTATAAATCAAACCTTACTGAAACTTTGTTGCAGTGATCCTTAACCTTAATACATTTATCTCATAGATTTTCATTCTCTTTCTTAGTTATTATCTGCTAGCTTAGTTATAATTTCTCTTGCAGCTAGTTTCATTCTTCTTGTTCTGTTTCTGATTTTGATGCTATGTTTTTTTCTTGCAGCTAGTTTCATTATTCTTGTTCTGTTTCTGATTTTGATGCTATGTTTTTTTCTTGCAGCTAGTTTCATTCTCTTGTTCTGTTTCTGAGTTTGATCCTATGTTTTTTTTCTTGCAGCTGGGGATGGGAAGTGCCTTAGAAACTCTATGTGGACAAGCCTATGGAGCTAAACAATACAAAAAACTCGGAACTCAAACATACACAGCAATCCTATCTCTAATTCTAGTCAGCATCCCAATCTCATTCCTCTGGGCCAATTTAGCTGAAGCCTTAATCCTCATGGGACAAGACCCTTTAATTTCTCACGAAGCTCAAAGATATGCAGTTTATCTTATACCTTCACTCTTCGCCTACGCGACACTTCAGCCTCTCATTCGATTCTTCCAAGCTCAAAGCTTGATTGCTCCAATGGTGATCTGCTCCATTGCTGGTCTTTGCTTTCACCTTCCTCTTTGTTGGGTGTTGGTCTTCAAATCTGAGTTGGGTAGCGTTGGATCCGCTGTTGCAACCGGTTTGTCAATGTGGTTGACTGTCATTTTCCTGGTCTTGTACATGAAATTCTCTTCGGCTTGTGCAAAATCTCGGTCCCCTCTTTCGCCTGAGATTCTTAGTGGACTTCCAGAGTTTTTTCGGTTCGCGCTTCCCTCTGCTGGCATGGTTTGGTAAGTTAACAATCTTAACATATATTTTTTGACATTTTATATAGTTTTCTTGTTACTTATATGCATTTTTTTTAATGTTAAATGCAGTTTGGAGTGGTGGTCATTTGAGTTGCTGGTGTTATTATCTGGGCTTCTACCAAATCCTACCTTGGAAACATCAGTGTTATCAGTTTGGTAAGCTTAATCTTGTTATGCCACATATATTAGTATGATAATTAAGCAAAAGTCCTAATATTTTGTTTTTCACATTGACAGTCTCACAACAATTTCAACTCTTTATGCAATGCCTTATGGAATTGGAGCTGCTGCAAGGTACTTTTTTTCTTCTTCTTCTTCTTCTTCTTTTCCTTCTGATTTCTTACTTCTAAAAACTAACAACATCATAAACAAATCATCTTTTTACAGTACTAGAGTTTCTAACGAGCTAGGAGCAGGACGCCCAGATAAGGCTCGTGTAGCAGTCTATGGCACGATGATTATAGCAACGGCTCAAGCAATTCTGACAAGCTTGACTCTTTTTGCAGCTCGTGGAGTTTTCGGTTATTTGTTCAGCAATGAAATACCAGTGATTACTTATGTCACAAAAATGGCTCCTCTTGTATGCATATCTGTTATTCTAGATGGCATTCAGGGCGCTTTATGTGGTAAGTAAACCAAGATTTTTTCTCACTGTCATAGTTTGAATTTGTTTTTTTTTTTTCTAAGCGGATCTTGGTTTTGTTGGAGCAGGAATCGCGAGGGGAAGTGGATGGCAACATATTGCAGCAATAGTTGTGCTTGGAGCATATTATCTTGTGGGTATTCCAATGGCGATTTGGATGGCTTTCTGGTTGAAGATGGGAGGGAAAGGATTATGGATTGGGATTTTAGTTGGTGCCATTATTCAGACAGTTCTTCTTGCTGTTGCTACTTCTTTTACTGATTGGAATAAAATGGTAAGAGTTATTTAAGGTTTGAATCTAGTTTTTGACATGATATTTTGTGATTCTGATCTTCTTGTTCATTGTCTGCAGGTAACAATGACGAGGAAGAGATTGTTCAAAGAAGAGACTGATGATGATGACCGTGAGAAACAACAACTACTACAATAGGATTGAATGGATTGGAGCGATCACAAAAGTTTTGAAAATTTTGTTCCTGAGGTTTGGATTGAAGTGAATATATATTTTGTAATTTACATTCGAAATGAGATACACATGACTTGCATAGTGTAACTTTTATCATACCAATTTATTGAACGGTCATCAAGTATAACAAAGTGTTCTAAAAGTCTCCGTCTAGGACATACATTATGAAAGCAATGGATTATTGAGAGTATAGTCAAAAATCACATGAAATACATTTATTTTTAATTTATATAGTCCTTATTAAACAAAATACAAAAAATAGAAAAGTTCAGCCTAATTTTACGATTTCGATATGACTAACTGAGTTTATTTCAATTCTGATTGGTTTCGATTTTTTCTCTCCGATTCAGATCACCACCCCAAATCTGAACGTAAAACGTTACGATTCTAAGAGTTAAATCTAGATTTTATTAACTAGAAATCTTCCTTAATATTTTAAAATAACTAGTTGAACGGTCGATTGATACACTATATATATATATAAAGAGGGCATATATTCATACCATATATTAGAGTAAGAAAAATCTCGATGGAAAAGGATTTGTTAGTGAATGGTGGTGTAGAAGAAAATTGCAATGAAAGAAACGACGTCGTTGCAGAGGTGGTGGAGGAGATAAAGAAAGTAGGAACAATAGCAGCGCCGATGGTAGGGGTGGTGCTGAGTCAGTTTCTGCTGCAAGTGGTGTCGATCGTCATGGTGGGCCACCTCGGACAACTGTCGCTGTCCAGCTCAGCCCTCGCCATATCGCTCGCAACCGTCTCCGGCTTCAGCTTCCTCGTATGTTCATTCCTACATTTCCTGCTTCTGAATTATTCGCATGCGCATTCTTTTACATCTCACTCACCGCTGCTAAATATATGCACACATTGTAGATGTGAAGAACACACATGCGAATGTGAACGAATATGTATGATCGTGTTGTTATAAAACATATTTCGATGCGAATAACTCTTAACGTAGAAAAAACGATCAGTTTGCGTTCATAGATTACACGTCAATGTTCATATTCTAGATAGTGATGTTCATTGCCCAGATTATGAACATTAACGTTCAGATAATTAGCATTAGTTTGTTATCTGTGAAAGTGAAAATACTTCGTTTTTCCTACGTTAAGTCTTGTTATCGCCCGAACTTTTCTAAATAATTTTTTTTTTTTGGTAAAAAACTTTTCTAAATAATTATAGGCTAGACATGGTGCACCACTACGGCACTACTTGAGCTAGACACCACTAGCAAAATGCAAATAGGTAGGTGGAATTTCATATGTTTTTCAAGAAGCATTCAACTATTACGTCATCGTTATATTGCCCATATAGTTTTAGGCTCATGTGGTGTCATAATACAACATTAACTCAGTCAATGCATTTTAACCAAGGCTTTGGTTCCACTCAGAATGACGATTTAGACGAGGAATGCAGAGGATGCACATAAACATTCTAACCCATGCACATACTATGTTCATCTATCACTTGTACGTGTGCATCAATTACAATGTGTGCACGAGTCACAACAAGCATCAATTATAATGTTTGTGTACATCATCCCTAGTCCTCATCTAAATTTTCATCTTCGAATGTAAGCTAGTATAAATTACATAAACAATATAAGTGCTAATGAATGAAGCCTTAATTTGTACTTAGATGGGGATGGCTAGTGGATTGGAGACAATCTCAGGCCAAGCCTATGGAGCACAACAATACAAAAAACTCGGAATCCAAACCTACACAGCAATATTTTCACTCACCTTAGTCTGCATTCCCCTCTCAATCCTCTGGCTCAACATGGAAACCATCCTCAATCTCTTAGGCCAAGAATCTTCCATTTCATACGAAGCAGGTAAGTTCATAACATGTCTCATCCCGGGACTCTTTGCATACGCGATCCTTCAGCCTCTCGTTCGGTTTTTTCCAATCCCAGAGCCTCACCACACCGATGCTCGTTGCCTCGGTTTCTGCTCTTCTCATTCACATCCCGCTCTGTTGGGTGCTCGTGTATAAGACGGGGTTGGCTAGTCTTGGAGCGGCTGTTGCAATGGCCTCTTGTATGTGGATCAATGTCATCATCTTGGGGGTTTACATGAGATTCTCGTCTTTGTGTGACAAGACTCGTGCCTCGCCTTTTGACATGGAGGTCTTTCGTGGAGTTTTCGAGTTTTTTCGGTTTGGGATTCCTTCGGCTATCATGGTTTGGTAGGTACCCTTTTGTGTTCATCATCTTTACATTTTATGTGGGCTAGTTGCATTTCCTTGATTTGATTGCAGTTTGGAGTGGTGGTCGTTTGAGTTGTTGATTCTGCTATCGGGGCTTCTGTCGGATCCAGAGCTCGAGACGTCTGTTCTTTCGATATGGTAAGTACATTTGAAGATATGTGCTCCTATGTACACGACCCCCAATCTAACTATCGGACTATCAATCCACAGACTTTATCATGATCATACTTTATCCTTGATTGATTCTCAACAGCTTGACAACAACTTCAACACTATACGCAATACCATATGGAGTTGGAGCAGCAGGAAGGTAAATTCCAACCCTAATTCTTGTTAAAGTGTCACACTTAATTACAAATGGATTGGATTCGATCTTCTCAGCACGAGAGTATCGAACGAGCTAGGAGCAGGAAACGCGAGAGGGGCACGTATAGCAGTATACGGAGTAATGAGCATTGCAGTATTGGAAGGCTTCACTGTAAGCTTAACTCTATTCGCACTACGAAACGTCTATGGATACTCGTTCAGCAGCGACACAGAGGTCGTTAGCTATGTCACTCAAATGACTCCCTTTATCTGCATTTCTGTTATAGTAGACAGCCTACTAGGCGTTATCTCAGGTACTTGAATCATGACCGTAACACATAAATGCATGGATTATGTCATTAGTAAACCTAGTTTTGTGGCTTGAAAGGCATTGCAAGAGGATGTGGATGGCAACACATAGGCGCGTATGTGAACTTAGGAGCGTACTATCTGTTCGGGATTCCGTTAGCTGCTGTGCTCGGTTTCTGCTTGGATTTGAAAGGAGAGGGGTTGTGGTTAGGGATCTTGGCTGGTGCTGCATTGCAAGTTCTTCTTCTTGTCTTTGTCACTTCTCGTGTCGACTGGGAAAACGAGGTAACGTTCTGTAGAAACTTCACTCGATTTTCTCGGTACTGCGTATTGTGATGATCTGAGTTTGTTTTTGATAGGCAAGAGAGGCGAGGAGAAGAATCTTCCAAGGAGATAATACAATTTGTGATGGAGCAATTGATGAGGAGAGATTGTTAACCAACTAACACTAGTCATGCATTTCAAAGATAAAAAAACTCATCAGATCCCTATGTTGAAAAAAATATAAGAGTTATGGACAACATAGAGGAAACCCAGATACAAACTAGCTACATCCCTGATCCCGCCTTAAGTGATTGACATTTCAACGATATTGATGTAACACGAATCATACATTTCATTGATTCCTATGTCGAAAAATATACGTGGAGATTCACATCAACTATACAATATTTCTAAATCTCTCAGGTGTTTTTCCATGTTTTTTTTTATCATTTCCCCATGAATTTGACTGTCCATGCACCACCTAAATAGAGACCGAGAAGCGGGCCAGCAAGTAGTACCTGAGTCAAAGGATCAGTCGAAGGGGTAAGAACAGCAGCAGCCACTACTGCACCGACCACCACGTATCTCCAAATGGACAGCATTTGATCTCCTGATACCAACCCAGTTTGTCCAAGCAAAAGTTGTATAACAGGAACCTGCAAGAACAGAAATACCCAATAAAACCAGTGAATATGGTTTTCTGAAGTGTTTCTAAAGTAGTTTTCGTCAATCAAGATAAGAACATTGCCTGGAAAGATAGACCCGTGCTGAACATGAGGACGAGCACGAATTCAAAATATTGATCAATCGACCAAAGCGACTCAACAACACCTTCAGCATAGGTTATGAAGAAATTCAAGGCGGCTGGAGTGAGGACTAAGTAGGAGAATGTGACGCCTGCATAAAATAGAACCGAGGATCCTAGAACTATTGGAGCCAAGAAACTTCTCTCGGCTTTTGTCAGACCTGGAAGAACAAAGGCGATAACCTCATAGAGTATAATAGGGCTTCCCAACAAGAGACCACAATACCCAGATACCTGCAAAAGTAACAGAGAAAGTTAACACCTGAGCATATAATGTTAGTTTCAAAGTTAAGTTATGTTAACCTTCAAAGTTGTGAAGAAGAACTCGCCGGGAGCTAACTGAAGGAACCGAACACCTTGTTCTTTAACTGGAGCCTGAAGAATCAATATCAAATCCTTCGAGAATGCAAAACATCCCAAGATAACAACTCCAACTGCTATAACTGACACAAATATCCTCTGACGCAGCTCCTCAAGGTGATCAAATAGGCTCATCTCAGTATCATCAGGAAGTAGCTCTTTGCTGGGATAAAGAAAGTCATACAAGCCACTTTGTTCATTTTCTTGCTCTGGATTTTGTAATCCTCCTTTTCCATTAGCCAAATCTAAGTCGCCCTCTACAAATTAAAGAAACAACTCTTGAGATGTGTAAATTCAAAGAAGAAAAGGTAACTTCAGCAAATCTTATCTATGCAAAGATTACATCAATTAGTAAAATGAAGAACACAACTACACTAATACAGAACAGATATAGCTTCATTTGTTCACTGAGCTGGAACTTTGCTTCCTATATGTCCATCTAATTTGTACTCCAAAATTCCTATCTAGGTTATCCTCACACAGAAACTGGATTATACATTCCAATCCAACAATTCACGTTCTGAATTCCGAACTCTAACATCACAATTCGACGAGAAATTTAGAGCAGAAGAAACAATATCCTTACGAGGCCGATTTTCAACAGCTGAGCTAGAAGCTCCACCACCGAGCTCGCGATTATTCTCCGAGGAATCATCAACGGCGAATGGAACGAATCTTCTCCTACCTCCGAGCGCCAATTTATTCGGCGAGAATCGGAGACTTAAATCTCCTCTTGTACGAGCTCGGTGCAAGGAGGCAAAGCTTCTGGAATCAGAGGAGAGAGAGCTCAAGCAGGAGCAGAATCCATTGAGCTGCGAAAGAGCAGCGCTCATGTTAGCCATTGATGAACGAGTGGAAGAGATTCGCCTATACAAAATCTGGAGGCTTCAAATCAAGGTCAAGAAGACGAACAATGGCTGAAACTGAAAGAACAAAGCAATGTAGCTTGTGAGTTGGATATTTTCTTTACATGAGTAAAACGCAACGACTACTCCTTAAATTTGGCCTAAACGCTGCGTTTCTTCACTCACACTGTAAAACACGCTACCAAAGTAAAATAAAGCTTTGGCGTTTAACACTTTTAACACACACTTTAACACTGCACCCGGAAAATTAAAACCGGCACCCGCTCTTGGGAGCATCCTGGATGCGTCCAAATGAATCGGGTCAGATTTTTGTTTTTTTTTTGCCGTTAAAATGCTCAAAAATCCTGTTTAAGTTGAGCGCAACCGGGATGCGTCCAAAACTGAATCGTGTTTTTAAAAAATAGTTTTTGACGCACCCAGGATGCGCCCAAGAACGGGTGTCAGTTATAAAAATCCGAATGCGGGGTTTTTCCGCGTAAAGCTTTCTAAGCGAATGTTGTAGCTGACCGTCTTGCTTCTTTCGCTTTCTCTTTTCCGGTTGGTTTTTATGTTATTGTCTTGTTGACGTTCAGCCCAATTGGCTGCGTTTTTGTATTTCGGATGATGTGAGGGGTTTTAGTACACCTCGTCGGGAAAGAGATAAAAAAATACTTACTATACCTGAAAAACTAGCTATCTGAGACATTGTTTTACCATTAGTTGTTCGTGTTTTGCCATTAGTTGTTCGTGGTACCTGATCAGTTGACGAATAAGCTTACATTGGAAGAAAAAAATCCTTTATTAGTTGTAGGACTTGTAGCATCTTATTTAATCAGAGTACAAAAATAAGTAAGAATTCAATAGAACTACTAGTGTAATATCCACAGGGATGTATTTATAATTAATTATTTTTATAATAATGACATGTGATTTTAAAAAAATTATGATCAATCTTAAAAACTAAGGCGAAATATATTACTAAAATACAAAATAAAAATATACAATAAAGATATATTAATGATGTCAATTTGCTTGGATAGTAATGAAATTACATTTTATTTCTTATTTTGCAAAAAGTAGTATTTTAGGGCCTCAAAATTTTTTAACAAATAAAAAAAGTTATGCAGATTAAAGTATGTACATATTTGTTGTATTAGTGTGGACCACAACAATATTTGTTGAAATTAAATTTTGATAGTTAGCTTAACAAATTGCTTCTACAATTACTCTTAAGGTTTGAAAAACATTAGCTTTAATAGATAAATAGAGAATGTTTTATTTTAAATCAAATAAAAATATAAAAACAATTAAAAGAAACCAATAAAAAACTGCCATGTGATGGAGCCAGAATCAAGGAGAAGCCTTGAAAAGGATCAGCTTTAATAGATTATATAGATAGATTCTGCAGCATTCAAAAAACACTCAGAATTATGAAGCTGATCAGGTATGTAACAGGTAAACTAAAAAATAAAAACCCACAACCAACAGGAAATGAAGAACAGTTCCTGAGTCATATAGACCAAAAAATAACCCTATCACTCTACTGGAAAATTTGTGATCCAACATCTAGAAATGAGAATTTACATTGATTTTGGATACAATCCTGCAAGTCAAAACGAAAGTCACTCAATTGTCCCTGCAAACATTTTGTAGCCAATAGGATCAAGGATTCAAACTCACCATGACCAAATTTGATACAGATGAGTAATTCAACTATGCAAATAGCAATTGAAAGCCAGCAAAATGATCCAACCTTCTTCACAGGTTTCCTGCAGAAATAATGAATTTTAATTAAGTTTAAAGGTATTATAAGAAGGAATAGACTACTTTTCAAATAAAAGAAATAAACAAGATTCCTTTTCAGATTTTGGATGAATTTTTTTTTTTAGAAAAAAAATTGAAGACATTTATATTTTATGTTTGTAACAGAATGTTACAGGAGGGGAAAGAATTACATGTATCATCAGAAAATTGCTGTACATATGGCATTGTCCAAGTCCTCAAGGAAGATGTAGTTAGTAGTTATGAAATGAAAATGTAGTTAATAGTTTTAGTATATTTATCCATTGCCACCAAGTCAGGTTTAGCATTTTCCAGTCTAGACTAAAATGCAAAGTTCAAAACAAAAACATCCTCATAAGACAAGCTGCAGCAATACTACAAACAAAAAAAATGTGCAGTGAGATATGCAAAAAACTCGACTTTGCACTTACCAAACCAGTTGCAGATCAAAATGTCAAGAATAATACTGTTCCACCAGCATTTTTTTAAAGTTGGGTAACATGTGGCAGAAAGTCAGCTGCAAATGCAAAGAGGACAATTCAGTTTAGAACAATTAACAAATTAGGCTAGCTGCAATTGTATCCATTAAAAAAATTGCTACCTCCATCAGCTCAAATCCAATGGACAAGAACCAAAGAAGTGGCTAATTTCGGATCATAAGAGCCTTGCCCCACCATCCAAGAGCATGAAGAATCTGTCCTTAGAGTGAATCATCACAAAAAATAAAAAATACAAATGCATATCTACTATATACTTCAACAGGCCATCGTTGATCTATTACAATGAAAACATAATCTCATATTTCTTATTAAAAAGAGACTAAAACACTCTCATACACTTTTAAAAGAATGTTTCCTGAGAAAGTGAGATTTCAAAATCCTGAAAAGATTTCTAGAACACAACAGTTAACTTCACAGCTCCTAAAAATGTATAATCCGAGGATCACATGTCCACCGAAAATCTCATAAACATTACTTATGGAACTTATTACACAATATAAACTTTCAGATGTCACAGTAATGTAATTACACGCTACTCAGGCAGGGACTGCAATCTCTGCATGGATAGCTGATTATGTAGTATGCAAGTACAATTTAATACAGCTTTCTTGAGAAATATTGCCTAGAATGTAGTTGGAAGTAATGCATGTTTTTTATCCAGAAATGTTTGATTAGATCTATACTCAGTGATGTGCAAGCTGTGGATGAGAAATTAGTTGACTTGAGCAGTTGCTAGGCCTTGTGCTCCGAAGCACAAGTAACGATTCACTGTCGACTTGTTGCTTAAAAGACTACGGCTACCTCTGAACAGCTTTGGCTTGCCTTCTCCATACGACTTGTCCCTCGAAGACATGGCTGATCTCTGTCTAGGGAACTCACACCTATCAGAAAACCCCTTGTTGTTGTTGTTGTTGTTGCTGTTGTTTGCAAATCTGTGTCGAAGAGGTGTCAGAGTAGTATCATCATCCAAACTCTGATAAATCCGATCTCGTCTTGCATTGTTTTTCCTGTTTGGCCACTGCAGGAGCAGTTTTAGACGTGCAACACCCGAATTCAAAGAGCTTTTGGGCCTCCTATTGCTGCTGCCTGATGAGGAGGTGATGATCCCACTCAGAGCACAGCTTTTGCATTGGTTTAGAATCTCAGCTGAGCTTGAACTAAACCTGTCACTCTCATAATCTCCTTCACTGTTATAATTCTTGTCAGTTTCTTGATTTGCAGCATACAAGAAAATCTCAGAATCAGGCACTCTAAACGAGGTCCCAGGGCTATTCCCAAGACCCCTCTCCAGCTTAAGCTGTCGTCTTGCCAAATGATCCTCTCTATACGAAACTGCAGAAACCATGTTCTTGATCAGAAGCCTCTGTTCCTGCTTAAGGAGGTCCATTGGAGTCCTGCCATCACAATCCTTAATATTGAGATCAATCAAAGGAGCCCTCTTCAGAAGCTCAACCACGTCCAACTGCACGTTAACAGCCAAGTGAAGCGGCGTTCTTCCTTGCTTGTTTCTGCAGTTGATTATATCTCTTATGTTCACAGTCTTTGAGGACACGAGCTCCCTGACGAGATCAAGCTGCTGATCGAGTCTGTGAAACCCGGGGGTTTGGAACCCCGAAACTGCCATGTGCAGGAAAGTATTGCCTTCTTTGTTTGTTGATGATGCTAGTGAAGGGGATGTGGATAGTAAGGCTTCCACCACACCCAAGAATCCCTTGTAGGCTGCTATATGGAGTGCTGTGTTGCCTTGATAATCAGTTGAGAATATTATATCGAATGAAGCAACAAGGAAGTTTACCACCTGAACCAACAACACTGTTAACATACTACAATTCAACTGAATATGCAATTATCACAAAAACATAGGGATGAAAATTGTTCGCGGATGCCCGATCCATCCGAACCAGATCCGAATATACGGATTGAAATCCTAAGATAAACGGATGTTGATGGATCAACGGATTGATGGATGGATCATGGAGCGGATATGGATTGAGGTTTATCCAACCCACGATCCGATCCATGACCCGCGACCCGATCCTAAAAAATTTAAAAACTCTTCTAAGTTGTAAACCGTAACTTAATTGTAACCTTAATGTTTTATCTCCTTTTCTATTAGTTCTCTCCAACGCCGTAAACAGTAGTTGATTTTAGTTCTGAGTTCTCTCCAACGCCGTAAACACTAGTTGATTTTAGTTCTGCGTCTTCTCCTCTCTTGCTCCATTCTTCTCCTCTGGTGCTCGACTCTCCGTTCAATTCACCGTGCCTCTTTCATATGCTTATGATTTTGTTTTTCATATGCTATATAAGTACATTTTAGAATACAAAATAAGACAAACCCGTATATCTCACCCGATCCACCCGTGAACCCAATGGATTAAGGTGGATTGGATGTGGATTGAGGGTTTCGCAAATGACGGATGGTAAAAATTTATACGTGTTGGATGATGGTAAATAGTTCAGGTGGTAATATTGTACATGGAACAACACTGTTAACATGCTACAATTCAACTGAATATCAAAAGAGTAATTTGTAAGGAGATGACCTTGACTTGTCCTGTTGCAGCAGCAGAATGCAAGATGGTGGATCCCTGAGCATCTCTGAAAGCCAAAACATCACAACACCCAACCAAAAGCTCCTTCAAGACATCCAAATTCCCGCCCCTAGCAGCGCAATGAAGGCCTCGGTTCATCATCTCCCTGCTGAACCCATCACAAAACTCACCCTCTTCTTCTCCTCCTCTCATACCAACTGCAGAGTCCATTAACAGCTTAAAAACCTCAGAGGCCTTACTCTTAGCAGCTGCATACAGCAAGTCAGTGATCCCAAACTCCCCTTCCCCGAAAACAAGAAACGGATCTCTCTCCAGCAAATCCTGCACAAAACTCAGCTCCCCAGCTGAGGCTGCAGTGTAGAGCAGCCATCCACCATATCCAGCTCTGATCAGAGAGTTTCCATCTCCTGCTTCACATTCCAACAGAAGATTCTTGGCCACAAAAGCCCTGCATTTGGCCACTTCTTCATGCTCGTTTTCCCACACGCTTTCGAGGCGCCGTATTCGTCTGAGAGAGGTGAGCTTGATGAGAAGGTTGGCGTCCATGTACAGAAGCTCCCTTACTATGTCATACTGCCCATTTGCAGCTGCACAATCTATGGGGGAAACGTACCACCATTGATCCCCTGTGCTTTCCCATCTCAGAGGAAAGTATGGACCTTCCATTGTACGTGGAAGAGGAATTTGCTCAAACAGTTGGTGTGCATCTATCTTCAAGCTTAGGCTAAGAGAATTTGAGTCGTCACAACTCAAGCTAAGGCTCAAATTTTGTCTCACCTATGACTTGTGGTTTTCACTTCATGCACGTATCACGTTGCAATACAACAAACAAGTTGATCCATATAAGAAACAAGGGAAAAGAATGAAATGAAATTTATATCGATAGCAACATTTTCATGTTCATGTAGTTATTTGTGGTGAGAGTATAATCTGTAGTCTTTGCTCGATAACTTGTTCAATTAATTCCCGTATATCTACGTAATATCCTCTGTCAGATGTTTATTAATTCTATTTGCTGAATCGGGAGAAAGAATAATATATTTCATTATATTAAATTTATTCATCTTTGTCAGCACTCTACACGGACCACGATCATAGAAATCATGTGATATACAGCACTTCATTTTTTTTTCTTAATCCATTACAGCAGTTCATTAAATGCACGGAGAGAAAAGAAATGAATAAAATAAAGCAAAATTACTCAAAATAATATCAACATATATTTTTTTTAACCCACGTCGTAAAATTTTAAAAAAGAAAAATATTTGCCTAAGAGGCCTTCCACAAATTCTAAATTGTGTATCAACTTGAAAAACAAGAAAACAACCACTATACTTATTTACTTAAAAAATCAAAAGAAAATATAAAGCCCGACCCTTAATTGTGAGGATACACAATTTGGACTCACCAATTTGACACATTTAACACAGATGATTTGGATTCCAATTTGTGTGGGGGTACGGCTATGTGCCAGCCTCAATTTCAAAGTCTTCATCACTTTTTTTAACCCCTTTATACAAACATTTTTTAAAAAAAATTTTACGTGTAAGAGACGTTGATTTTTCCACCGTCTCTTACACTTGGGTTAAAAAAATCTGCTTTGGATGAAAACCATCGTCTCTTATACGTGAAAAATTTCCGAGTCTCATAAGAGTGTCTATGTTGGGAATTAGTTTCAAAACGAGCCCATATCGGAAACTTTTTCTAAAAAAAAGCCTACTTTAGAAAAAAGTTCTGATTTTGCCATAAAATAACGTAATGCATGATTATTACTCCCTCCGTTTCAAAATATATGTCATTCTAGACTCTCAATTTGTTTCAAAATATTTGTCATTATAGGATTTCAAGACAATTAATACCATGAAAAATCATAAATTTGTGTATTGGAATTTGATTTTGTTGATTTTCTCCACTCATGCATTGGTTGTAAAAGAAGGTGAATGTTTATTTTGAGGAAAAGTTAACTTTTCAAAACATAATTAATCATTTCCTTAATATGTGTGAAAAACTCTAAAATGACATCTATTTTGAAACGGATGGAGTATTATTTATTATTTGAAACTAGATTAGAAGCTGAAATCAATCGTAGGTTAAAAATTAGACACAATCACCTAATTTCTTAAATCCTGAACAATGTCACTTACTCTGTCTTTAGTAACTACTAACTTTTTTGACTCAATTAAGGTTACACTCTTTAAATGCCAAAGCATGAAGTTCTATTAGCCTCTCTGAAACACAATAATTTCTAGAAAAAGTAAATTTTCGAAGAGCAAATTAAATATCTTGAATTATTATATGAATTTTCTAAGAAATGTGTCATATATCTGTCGAATGACGTTAATAATAGTTAAATTATCGCCTTCTAGAATGATGAGTAATCTTATTTGTCAAAGCTAAATTCTCAACATACAATTTGTAGAATAGAGGTTTGGTGAACATTCTTATGGTCTAAGAAAAGAAATCTATATATTTTGTGAATAGTGCGAAAAAACTAACATGAGACCTATATATTTTGTGAACAGCGTGAAAAAAGTAACAAGGAATCTATATATGTTGTGAATAGTGTGAAAAAACTAACATGGAATCTATATATTTTGTGAATAGTATGAAAAAACAATATGGGATTTATATATTGGGAGTAGCATTCTTATTTATTCAGACAAAAAATAGGTAAGAATGTAAAACAACTCTGCAGCATTCAAAAACACACACAGAACTATGAAGATGATCACGTATGTAACAGGTAAACAAAAAAATAAAAACCCACAACCAACAAGAAATCAATAACAGTTCCTGAGTCATATAGACCAAAAAATAACCCCATCACTCTACTGGAAAATTTGTGATCTAGCATCTAGAAATGAGAATTTACATTGGAACAAAGAAAAGACGTATTTACACAATGGCTGAGTAAGTCGTAAGTCGTCCTGGAGTAAGTCGTAAGTCGTCCTGGAGTAAATCATCATCGCCTCTTCTTGGTTGCGTTTCTATGCAATTGGCATGACCACAAAATCAAGAAGAACACAAGTCCTACTCCAACACCTGACCAAAATAGTACCAACCACATTGGCATTGATTTTGGATACAATCCTGCAAGTCAAAACAAAGTCACTCAAAATTGTCCGAGCAAACGTTATTTTAGCCAATAGAATGAAGGAATCAAACTTACCATGACCAAATTTGATACAGATGAGTAATTCAACTATGCAAATAGCAATTGAAAGCCAGCAAAATGATCCAACCTTCTTCACAGGTTTCCTGGGGAGAAAAGAAAAGGTTTATTAATACATTTAGTATTATTAGGATCGGGTTATAAAAAAAAGGAGCGGGAATTACCTGTCTTGAAGGTAGGTGTTGTACTCTCGAATTGTTGGTATGGCTATTAGCCACCATAATATTAACCTATAGATTATGATGGGGTTGCGTGGAGGAATCCAGAGACTAAACTTGAGGAAAAATGTGTTTAGCTCCACTGTTAGGAAAATTACGCATAAACAGAGAACTTGTAAGAAACGCCATGGGCCAAGAAGCGGACGCCACTCGTCTTTGTCCCATCTTGCTGGTGTGAACTGTCCTAGTGTACGTTTAACCTGAGACGACACAGACATTAATACGCTTTAGATTCAAATTTACAGGTGTAAACCATTTGTTTTTTATTGAATACTGGTATTGATTGATTAATGAATAAAACACGCATGGTACACATACCTTGCCCATTATATTTGGTTGTTGGCTTATTCCTACCCACTCGTATGTTTTTCCATCAAAATATCTGACAGTGTTCATACCAGCCCAAATACCTGCAAAAATAATGAAGTTTAATTAATTTTAAAGGTATTATAAGAAGGAATAGACTACTTTTCAAATAAAAAACTAAACAAGATTACTTTTTAAATCCTGAATGAATAATTTTAAAAAACAAATTGAAGACATTAATATTTTATGTTTTTAGCAGAATGTATCATCAGAAGATTATTGTACATATGGCATTGTCCAAGTCCTCCAGGAAGATTCTATTCTCAATCTCTAGAGCAAAAATTTCTAATATCAAGCAAAATCACATTTTCCAATGACCTCATTCAACAGCGAATGAAAATTATGAGATGAGAATGTAGTTAATGATTTTAGTATTTTTACCCATTGCCACCAAGTCAGGTTTAGCATTTTCCAGTCTAGACTAAAATGCAAAGTTCAAACAAAAACATCCTCATAAAACAAGCTGCAGCAATAGTACAAACAAAGAATGGCAGTGAGACTGATATGCAACAAACTCGACTTTGCACTTACCAAACCAGTTGCAGATCAAAATGTCAAGAATAATACTGTCCCACCAGCATTCGTTAAAGTTGGGTAACATGTGGCGGAAAGTCAGCTGCAAATGCAGATAGGACAATTAAGTTTAGAATAATTACAAATTAGGCTAGCTGCAATTGTATCCATCATTGCATAACAAAACAATTGCTACCTCCATCAGCTCAAATCCAATAGACAAGAACCACAGAAGTGGCTGATTTCGGATCATAATAGCCTTGCCCCACCATCCAAGAACATGTGCTACCACAAATTCATCGAATATTGTAGCCTGTGAAGGAATTAGAAAATCTAAGAGCTCGCTAATTGCCGGTAATTGAATGGCTTGTAATCATGCCAATCAAAAGAAGAAATTAAGGGAAAGGAGGGAGTTGAAACATTAAGATAAAAGAGTGATTGTGAAAGAAGATATCATACATAAAGATTCTTAAACCTGTTTGTGGGGTCTTCTGGCACATATATTCGGCAATCTGCCCCATATGATTTTTCTGGAAGTTCTGCATGAGAATGTAATGAGCTAAAGTTAACTGCTACTTCGTAAGGACACACACCATATTCACAAGCCTTTTATGACATTACACACCTACACCTCATTCCAACTACCAAACATAAAAAAAAATATTACGAAAAAGATAAAAATAAAAAGCACACCCTTCTTGAAAAAGAGGGACATTTAGTTGATTTCCCATTCTCGCCTGTCCCACATACCCAATACAAGCAAGGAAACTGTAAGCGACAAATTTGTTCTACAAGTTTAAACAGCCATCGGGACTATTTTTAATATACCTATTTTCCTCACTCCTGATTAACCTCCTAACTTATGACTGCAAGTCACATTACCCAAGTAGAAAGTCTTACAAATTTCTTCAACAACTAGTTTAGTAGTAGAGCATTATGTTTTTCTGTCTTTCCACCCACTAGAAATTTGAACTATTTATTTATAGATGTTTTTCATCAAGCTGGTTGAATGTAGCAGTATCCACACCATCAAAATGAAACAGAAGCACCAGGGATGTAAAGTTAACATCTGGAGATTCAGCAAATACCAATTCCAAGGTCTTGATGAAGAAACTTCATGAACTGACGGGCATCATCACGATTCTGAAAACAACCAAATTTGTTCTTATTAGAAAACAGAGGACTATTATATGCATGTACAACCCATACATGGACAAAAATAACTATCTAAAAGTTCAAATGTAATGCTATATTTTCTCTGGAAATATTATTCAAAATGATTAGATCTCCCGTTCAACGTGACAGATCAGAAACTATGCACAAAGAATGTACAAATGGCACTGCATACAAAACTTACATAATAGATATGTTACTGACAAAATTTAAATGGAAAATAGGTATCTGTACATCAGAAGGTAAAGCTTTCATGTCGGTCTATCCTGTATTCTATCTATGGTATTAAAGCTTGTTTTAAAAATGCAATAGAAGTACTTGGATGGTGAAGAACCAACCTGGAAAAGCAGAAATGTTAGAGCAACAAGGTAAATGACAGCCATCCCATGAACTAAACGCCAAATTGCTGGATGTGGTCTAATAAGTACCCTGAAAATGAGAAAATGATTTAGCAGATATGTTCACAGCAAGCTTACAAAGTACCAACATAGCTTAGTTATGCTAACCCTATGGTGTAAAAAAGAGATTTATTATGAATAATATATATCAACAGAAGCAATATAAAAAAACATAGCGATGTAGTAACTTACGTTGAAGGCGCTTGTAGCAAACAGTATGAAAGAAAAACAGCAATCATCGCCCAGACACCCCTACAAATTAGGAGGATTTGTTAAGCACCTCATGAAGTTCATAATTGAAAATTACATAAATCCCAATATATCTGGTAAAAAAAAAAAGAATACCTTTTGACTGAAGCGACTATATCACCACTAGAAGTGCTTTCAGGATTAAGAGCTCCACTAGCCCAACTGAGAACCATAGAGATAAAAACAACAAACTGTCCTTAGACTGAAGCATCACAAAAATACAAATGCATATCTACTATATATTTCAACAGGCCTTCGTTGATCTATTAGACTATTACAATCAAATCATCATCTCATCTTTCTGATACTAAAGCACTCTCATAGACTTTAAAAAAATGTTTCCTGAGAAAGTGAGATTAAGAAATCCTGAAAAGATTCCTAGAATACAACAGTTAACTTCACAGTTCCTAAAAATGTATAATCCGAGGATCAAATGTCCACCGAAAATCTCATAAACATTACCTATGGAACTTATTACACAATATAAACTTACAGATGTCACAGTTACTACAGCCTACAGGAAGAAAACTTGCAATTTCAAGGCTTTGCAATGAAATTCAATTATTTATGCTCAACTTTTATCCTATACTGATCTCATTTTCATTTTCTAGTTATATTCCTCTATTAGGCCTTATAAGGAAACTTTTCACACTGCAAAAGCTGTTACTCTATTAGATCAATCTGATTGATCGATGGCAGGAAGAAAAAAAATCATATGACAACAATTGCATTCTTTCACATGCAGCAAAATAGTATGAGAATTTTTACAGAAGGCATCTGGTTCTGTACAGTATATAAGGAACCAAGTAAGAGACAAGAGTTGGGACTAGGAAGATGAAAAAAGTTACATTGAAGAGAGCTCATAAATAGACCAAAATAAGAAACAGATGCTTCAGCTATAATAAATTAATTCATTCTCGTATGTCCCGAGTAAGAAAAAGTTTGTAACTCACATCAGAAAGCATGTACCAACAAGTAAGAGTGTGACAGTGCGAGGCTTGTATGCCCAAGCTGTCCAAGGGTCATATTCATCATCATTATCTGATGGTCTTGAATCCCCATTTTCGTGGACTAGAACCTTCATCCTTATTCTCCTAGTATCATTAGGCTCCATAATATTAAGGCTGTCAAGGCAAACCACAACAAAACACAAGTTAGGAAGACAAATCACCCTACAACTTATCAAAGTGTTCACAAAACAATATTCTTTCTTTCAATTTTAGATATTCCCTCATCCTCATCTTAAGTTGAATGAACCAGCCAAGTCTACATAACATTTTTATGCAACATTTTTCAGAGAACGCGTTGAACCACTTGAACCTAAGCCTACAGAGAAATTCTTAAATAGCATATGAATCAGCAGCTGGACAGGGCTCTCTATATTAAATCTCTTAGACCGATTTATGAAGTACTCAAAGATTAAGCCAGCCAGTGTTCATCACTAAAGTTGTAAAACAAGTGCCGGTTGCAACTTCTTAAACATAGTAGATGACACTCCATCACAGCCAGAGGTTGCATCATGGATGGGATGATGAAATAATCTAGTGTAGATGGAGCTAACTACATTTTTGGTTTTAGTTGAGTATGATAAAAAGCTATTCGGGACATAAAACAACTCAATCAGACAGGAAAGATACAACAGGAATTCCATTAGTTAGAGGTAGGAGAACGACATCTCATTCACATAAGATAATGCTAGGAAAAGGCAACATTATTGCAGGGCTCTCTCTCTATTCACAATAAGCTGAATTCATCATTTTCATAAAAGCCTGTTAAAAAGAGTTCATGCACACGCAATGATCCCACTTGTAAGGGACCACATCACAAGAGAAAAACCCAATCATCAATCAACGTTACACATTTACACCATATACTAGGCATCTTATCTTACAGCATAAAGTTTCTAGATGTCGAACGAATCTCTACACTCCAAAATAAGACCACTGTCAACAAGACAAAATCCTTTCAAACTGCACCCATGTCACATATACCCTTAGACCAATTGAGAACCAGAGATTTTGTGAACAACTCAACAATATCATCTTAAAATCCAAGCTGAGCTCTTAATTAACTAATAGGAAGAAGAAAAAAAAGATACCCAGAACTCCAATCTACAACCTATGGAAAATCTAATCAAAACCCAAAAACTGAAACAAATTTGGTTTTTTAGTGAACTTGTAGTACCATGAGTTACCAGTTACCACCACCTCTTTTTCTCACACCCAACACTAAAAAAAGGTACACAGTGAAAGGTGAACAGTTAAAATCGAGAAAAGGAATAAAAACTGAACAAGAACGTTTCCAATTAGCAGAGAGTCAAAAATAGAAATTAAAATATGAGAAATCAGACATCAAAAACTCTTTGAAAGTTTGAAGCTCCAAAAAACCCTAATGGGTCTTATTGCATGAAAAAGAACAACCTAAAAACCCACAAATAAACATCAAATCGAACTTACAAGCATAAAATAATGTGGGATAACAGCTAAGTTGTCAAAATCACACAGATTTGCAGACAATCCAGCATCATTAATGGCTAAAGCGCACACCACCTTTCCGCAAAGATTTCAAGCAAAAAACACAATTAGAGGAAAACAAAGCTTCATACCCAGAGAAGGACAAATGTTCAGCAAAAGCTGTTGAAAGAGAGAGTGAGAAATGATGCGCAAAATCGCCACTTACAATAAATCATGATTAGCAGAGACTTAAAAGTAGAGAAAAAGAAATGGAATTTTTTTATATATTCCTTTAACAAAAAATAACACACTTACGTGAAATGGGTCTGCGTCTGACAATCTAGAAAAGCCCTAGCCGTACGATTGATGGGTGGAAGAAGATCGTGATCGTCGAATCAGTGATGGATTCCTTGTTAATTCGTTTGTTCCAGTAACAGAGGAGGAAGAAGAAGAAGAAGAAGAAGAAGGCGGTTAGAGATGGAGATGGAGAGAGGAGTCTGAGCTTGGCAACAGCGGCAAGAAAAAGGCGATGGCGATATAAAGGGTGGGGAGAAGAGAGAGAGAGTGAGAGAGAAGAAAAACAGAGAGAAGGGGGTACGACGGTCAAAGTAAAGATTTGAAGATGTTTTCCACGTATCACGATTAATTATGTTTAGGTTTAAGAATAATTATTATTGTGCGAATATGCGAATAAATGCACATTTAGGCGATTGACATGCACTTTATTCAGTAATTACATGCACATTTAGGCCATTGACATGCAGTCTGTCAGATTTGCATGTCATTGACATGCACTTTCAGGGTGTGTGCATGTACTTTTCACATATTATCAATGACATGCAAATCTGACCGAGTGCATGTCAATGGCCTAAATGTGCATCAATTCGCATATTCGCAGAATAATAATTATTTTCACCTGAATCTTTTTCCTTAAGTTTTTGGTGTTTTTCAATACAAACAAAGTGCAATTATGATAAAATTCTTGCATAAAACTTTCATAAATCTGTTGAAGAAAACAAACGCAAATGAACTTTTTAAACAGTTTATAGACATGGTAAATTAAGATTTATTTAATATTCTTTCCGTTTTAAAATGATTTTTTCTCATTTAAAATTTTATGTTTTCACAAATTAATTCAATTCGATAGTTTGTTTTAAAGTTAATCCGATGCGAAGTAAGTTTTTGATAAGAAGTGTGAAGTGGTCGCATATATAGATATTAAACTAATGTTCATAATTTGAGTGATCATGTTTATAATTTTTCGTGTCGGACAGGAAATTGTTATTTCTAGTGATGGACTCTGAATAAATTAAATACATGCATTAATATACAAAGGATTCTTATCTAGGCCTCGGAATCATCTGTATCTTGAAAAAAAATATTGCCCTTTAACCTGCTATTCCTGCTGGATTGACTCACTTTTTCTAAGATTTTACAGTTTTTTCTTCTGCATTACCTCGGCAACAGAAGGACTTGATTACAGGTATTCGCCTCTATATACAATTTTGAAATATTTGATCTAACTTAACACCAAACCTTCCTCTTATTCCCATATTATAAGGAAAATACATATTGGTTTTGTTTTATTCATCTTGTGTAATTTAACAATATCAAAATTTTATAAATTTCAATACCTCACAATTTGAGATACAACGACGTATAATGTACATCACACGTGTTAAAATGAAATAAAATATACATTACGGGACAAAAGATATGTTTAGGTTCTAGTTTCAGTGAGTATGATGACTTAGTGCTTTAACAGAGAAATGTGGATAATACAAAAGAGTCGCCATAACTTATAACTCACATCACATCACTTTAATTGTGCATATTACTAAAACTGTGTATATGAGTTACGACGCGTTTGCACGAATTGTAAAGTTTGTGTAACATTTCACTCTAAGTTTTCATACTAAATCTTTTTCTTGTATTTTAGTCTAAAGTTAAAAAAATATGTTTAATTTTGAATAAATATTAAAATCTAATTTAACTCTACGGGAGTAGTTAGAAGTATCAATTCGATGTAATCTATGAATACTTTCCTTGAATAAAAAAATTCCATATTTAAAATTAATTTTGATGGTTTAATAAGTTTTCAAGCACAACAATCATATATTAATTTCACTAGATGCGGGTTTCGCGCTCCGCGCGAGAAAATTACGAATTTTCGTATGTGATTTAACATAGTTACACATTATTTGTTACTATTTTTTTTTTGTTCTCAAATTTATTATTGTTTTTAATTATAAATGTTTTTTATTTCCTTATATTTATATTTGAAGTAGTTTTAAAACATAATATTAGAATAGGGTTGCATTATCATAAGAGAAGCTCACACATTAATTTAATTTGTGACTTAATTAAGTTTCTAACATAACATAGAAGCCTTATAAAATAGCTAATATGTCATGTTTCTATTATTAGAATATGTATGTATTTAAATTTGTGACTTAATTAAGTTTCTAAATAACACGAAGACTTTATAAAGGAGCTAATACTATAATTTATATATTTTTACTATATTTCTAAGATATATTAGATTAGGTTAGAATTAGAATAAGTTAACTAATTAAGAAAACACAAAGACTTAATTGGATTTAGAATTAATTAGGTATAAGGGATAATTAACTAATAGAAACAAAGAGGACTTGAATTTAGAATTAATGATAATTAAATAATAAAAAAATTAAATGGATTAGAATTAAATAGGTACCGATTTCATTTAATTCGTTCAACCATCAGCCAACCTTTATATAGATAAGATAAGATATGTAGAAAAGATACTGGCAGAATTTTGTTTCTAGATCACAAGAATATTCCTCATACATCTATTTTACAAACCGAAGCATTAGCTGCCTTAAACGCTGTAAATTTAGCTCTGTCAAATAATATAATTCATACAACAAATCCCCTTGGAAATAAAAACAATTATTCAATATATTTAATGTGGCTTATGAAAATTTGTTGATGTCAAAGTTTTTCAATGCTTTAGAGAAGCTAATAGAGTTGCTGATATATTAGCATCAAAAGATTGTGATCTCAATTGGATTAAGTTCGCAATGTCTATAAATGATGGTCATTCAATACATGATATGGCCATGTTTGATTTTTACGCTAATCTTTTAGCGTTTTATCGGATCATCCGTTCGAATGATGCGGGAATGTCATCCAATTTAGATGGATTTACGGTTATTACCTTAAAGAAAAAAAAGAATTTGCCATATTGTCTATGATCAAATGACATATGCCGGTGCATATACTTATATCCTTGTTAAGTAAGTAGAATTTCGCAATGACAGTTGAAACTTTAAATAATAATCCATTGACATATAATGATTACAAACTTAGATTAATAATCTTAAGAATGTCCAATTCAATTTCCTTTCACACATTATCAAGATAGGAAATGATTAAAGGAATATCATAAAATTAGCCAGGCAAGCTTTAATGATGATGATAATCTTGGACTAATGATGAGTAGTACTATTGTTTTATTTTTTTATTTCGAATTGAACGGCTGGTTCTTATCGGTTAGAGTCGTTTAGCATTAGATCAGCAAAGTTATTGTCATCTCTAACTCAGTATTAATAATATTATATTATCTTAATTATGATTAATGCAATTGATAATACAAATAGCCGCGTACGAAAAACAGAACATCCAGATGGCTACCCAATTACCCATGGACCCACACACTCGAATAGAAATGATGAAATTTGGGTTTGGGGGTGAAGATCATATATTTTTTTTTTTTTGTGGGTATGGGCATGTGCGGAGGAGGTAATCACACACGTCAGTCCGTAGGCGTGGAATGATAGATTTTGACGTGCTATAAAGAGGTCGATATCGTCCTAAGAAGAGCTGAAAATAGGTGATACAGAAAGACATGACGTGTTTGAAATTGACAAACGATATGGCTAAGGACAAGAACACTTGGAAGGAAAAGATCAAGGTGACGGAGCTAGAGGGGTTTAGATAAAATGATTAACAGGGACCTATTGTAAATTCGTTCTGTCTATTTTTGTTTATATTATGTTGTGTCTTGGGCCTGTCGGTTTACATTCTCTCGACAAGTGTCAGGATGTGGATTGTCCACGTCTAGCCTCACAGACCCTATAATTGTAATAGTATAAATTAAAAATATTTTACTAATGCTCTAAACACAAGAGTTAGACTCCGTTCGGTATATTGAGTTGAATAGTAGCTGGAGCTGAATAAGTAGCTGAAACTGGAGCTGGAGCTGAATGAATAGCTGAAGATGTAAATCATGTTTAAAAAGTTACTTGAATGTTCGGTAATTCTAGCTGAATTTGTAATAATAATAGTAAAATTACGAAAAAGGACATAATGAATTTTTTAAATCTTTATTGATAAAGGGTAATAATGGATTAAAAACTAAATTAAGGTTGTTAATCTCCATTAATCTAGGGGTGTGACATTAACAAATTAAGCTACTTTAATCTGCATTAATCTACATTAATCTTGTTAAGCTAGATGAATGTTTTTTCACCGAACACTTATTAACTAGATGTAATAAACAATTAAGCTCCGTAATGTGCAAAAAAAGATCTGTCGAACGGAGCCTTAATCAACTTTCTATTACAAATTTATTCAAATTATTAACTTTCCTTCTTAACATATAATGCGTATAACACTTTATCAATCGAGTAAAAATACACGGTTCTTATATACAACCCGGTACTTTATTCAAACAACGTCGGGTCACTCGCGTTCTGCGAGATACGTGACACTCGCGTTACGCAAGATTAGCAAAAAATTAGGTTAATTTCATGCATGCTAATCTCGCGTTCCGCGAGTGTACGTGTCCTCGCAGAACGCGAGTGTCACGTCCCTCGCAGAACGCGAGATTAGCATGTCAGATGGACGTTGTTGTGCGTCGTTACTACATGTCTTGTCCCCACCTAACTATAATAACTACCCCTTATTTTAAGTAATTCGTAACACCTATTAACCCTACCCTAACACCTCTTTTTATCATCTTTCACCTCTTTCACCCTCCAGTAAAACTCATTTTCAAAACTTTAAAACTTCAAAACACTCTAAAAACACCAAAAATAATGGAAGATGAAGAGGAATTCAACAAATGAGGGAATGAAGATGGTGGTTCATCAAATTACCATGCAAATGAGGTAATGTTCTTACTTAATTTTTGAATTTTAATTTGTTTTGCACCATTAAGAGCTAAAATGAAGTTATTATGATGTATTTCATGTTAAATGTAGTAGTAGTAAGTGTTGAAGAGATGACTTTTGCATATAATGTCCAAAACTTAGATTTGTTCATGTTTTTAGGGTTTTTAATGTAGAAACTCAACAATTTCTCATGTTATGTTAAATTATCTCGTTGAATGACTAGTTTCAGGAAATAGCAACTTCCCACGTTCTGCGAGAGGAGGCCACTCGCGTCACGCGAGATGTGCCTCCCTCGCAGAACGCGAGAAGTTGCACATTACAAAGTATTAACAGAAGCATTGTGTATAGGTGAATTTTTCTTTGTTCACTGGAATGAATGCAATCCAGTTGAATGACTACACTACCCCTTCCGGAATACAAGGCCATGTTCGCCACCGTCATTTGATTTAGGGATTGACGACTTTGGTGATTATCATCAACCATCAACATATGAACAACATGTGCCATCTACTTATCAATTTCCTATGCCATCTACATATGAATTGCCCGTGCCATCTACTTATGAGTTGCCCGTGCCATCTACTTATGAATTGCCATGTACATATGAGGTGCCATCAAGCTATGATGCGTTTGATTCCCAATTTGCTAACCCACCTACAAACGTAGGAGAGGAGATGTGTTTTCTTCCCTCTTTACGCATTGCACCAAAGTTTGATAGTCTCGTATGTGAGGAAGAAGTTGTTTCTAGGGATTATTCAGAATATTTCAATACGGAGCAAGTGTTTGCCTCTAAGGAGACTGGTCATTTGTGGGCTTTGAATGTTGCAAAGCAACACAAGTTTATGATCTCTATTGGAAGGAGTGTACCATCTAAACTGGGGCAAAGTGGTAAAGTTCAAATCATTTGTGAGAAAGGGAGAAGCCATAGGCCTAAAGGTCTCGGTGTTAGATCAAACACAAAGAGCAAGAAAACGGGGTGTAACACTCGCGTTCTGCGAGGGCATGACACTCGCGTTCTGCGAGTAGCATGACTCTCGCGTTCTGCGAGGGGTGTAGCGTTCTGCGTGAATTTGCACTATCATGAGTTTCCGGCAACAGTTTCCGGCGACAATTTCCGGCGAAAATTCAATATTTTAGCTAAAATACCTATCAATTTAAGTAAATTACCAAATAAACATCAAAACCCTAAATAAAATCAACAACCCTAATCAAAAACCCTATATGGAGATTATACAACCATTCATGAACCATAATTCAAAATCAACATTCACTCATCAACCATAATTCAAAATCAACATTCACTCATCAACCATAATTCAAAATCATCATCTTTCATCCATTATACAACCATTTCTAAAACAACATTCAATATCAAAACATCATATAATATGCAATTTCCTATACTAACAACATATATTCATCTAGAAACAACATTAGAAAGCATAAGAGTATAAGAAACATACCTTATATGGAGATTTGTAGTGAAAAGAGGAAGAAGAAGTAGTTTGAACCGAGAGAGATGGTGAGAGCGGCGGTAGAAATTGTGTGTGCTGTAAAAAATGGGCCGAGTCGGGTTTTTCCCCTTTTATAGGGGAAAAACACCATCGCGTTCTGCGAGATGACGCACCCTCGCGTAACGCGAGGGTCCGAGCGTTATTTAGGAAACGTCCGGGCTGTATTTAGCAAGGGCCTACTTTTTACGCGAGGGTCCAGGCGTTATTTAGGAAACGTCCGGGCTGTATTTTGCAAGGGCCTAAAAAAAAGTACGAAAGATTCATAAACTTAAGTACATCTTTCGATCATTCTTCTAAAAAATCATTTGTATGTTAAGGAGAGAATTTTATGCCGATGAAAGTAGAGACAAATTAACAAATAACAACCACACACAGCAAGGCAGACTTGGATTTTTCATCTCTCAAATTTATAAAAACATCATACAACATTTCTTTAATAATATTTGGGAATCAAATTCAACAAAACAAGCTACAGTACCGAATAATCCATAAGAAAACAAAATTACAATTCAAAATGCTACTCCATTTGTCTCACCAACCATCTAATGCTTATGGGCTAAAATTATTTGGTAGGTGATTCCATTTTGCAGTCTGCAATCAGATCAAAATGCCATGCTTCTTGATTATCTTTATTGATTCATCTCCTGTTTTAGAGTAATTGGAATTTGATTTTGAGGCTCCATCACATAAGGATATGGGGATGATGCTTGGTGAAATGACTTTACATTTGAGAGACTCTTTTAAGTATTTAATTAGGCTCTATAGTATTATGCAGAGACATGGAGGTGTAGATGAGGACATCAAGTCCAAGATATAGATCGGTGGACATCGATGAAGACAAGCATATAGAGTTCTATGTGACAAGAAAGTGTCTCTAAAGCTAAAGGGTAAATTTTATAGAGCGGTGATCAAACCTGCGATGATTTTGGAGGAGAGTGTTGACCAATTACTAGGTTGGATGTGCGGCAATACAAGGTTAGATAGGATTAGAAATGAAGCTATTCAAGACAACTTTTGAATGGCTAGTATATTCAAGACAAGTTGAGAGAATCTAGATTTTAGTGATTTGGGCACGTTAAGAGAATACCGCTTTGTTCCCCAGTTCGCAGTTGTGAAGTGGTGGTGTTGGGGACCTACCACCGTGGCAGAGGACGTCCAAGAAAGAGTTGGATGAAAGTCATTCGTAAAGACTTTTGACCCAGGACATAGCTTTGTGGAGGGAGAAGATCCGAGTAACAGAAGGCTAAGCTAGTATCGTTCTATAGAGTGAGTTTTTTTCTTGTTTTCGTGTCAGGATCAATATTTTTTTTCTGTCGGTTAAGTTTGGGCGGTGACTTTAGTCTTTTTATGTTTGGTTTATTAGGTTATGTTGTTCTTGTTTATTATTTTGGGGCATATCAATTACTTTTTCCTAACTTATTAGGATAAAAAAATATCAATCTTGGCTCCGTTTACCGGGATATAATAGACCATGTTGTTGATTTATCTCCTAAACCATAATGTACGTAACATTTTTTATGATTACAAGGAATATATATAGTACAGTATGTACGTAAGAAAGTTAAGTTGTATGCATGTGTACAGTACGTATGTATATTATGAACGCGGCAGAACATGAGAGTACTAGTGGACTGACATAGAAACCCTATAGGTAGCTAGCTTGATAAATGATGATGATGGTATAACAACCATTTAAGTAGAGGTAGAAAAACAAATCAAGTACTAGTACTCTTACTTTTAGGCCATTACTAAATACAGCCCGGTGCTTTATTCAAACGCAGCCTGGTTTCTCGCGTTACGCGAGGGACGTGCTTCTCGCGTAACGCGAGGGACGTGTTTCGTGCTTCTCGCATAACGCAAGGGTTATCCGGATCTCTAACGCGAGGGTTATCCGGTACCAGATAAAGTTATCCGGATTCTCACGTAACGCGAGAAACCAGGTTGCGTTTGAATAAAGTACCGGGCTGTATATAAGAATCGTGTTTTTAGTACTGTACATTCCAATTACTCCGTAATTGATTCTGTCCCTCCACTTTTTATACACATAATACTCCCTCCGTCCCGGCATATAATTTCTGTTTCATTTTTGACACTATTCACTTTTTAATACATTTTGTCGTTTAACTTTTAATATGTAAGAACAAACATAGTTATATGGGGTCTTGTTTGATTCGTCTTGATGAGTACTTTAACATATCAAAATTTTAGAATTTTTTATTAACATATAATTAGAGATATTAACGATACAAAACGTGTCTCGGCAAACGTGTCTCCGTAATACCTAATACTATATGTACACATAACACATGAGGTGTCTTTTTTGGGTCCAACTTGTATTGCTATTGTGACTTGTAAATTTTAATTTTTTTTTCTTTTCAGCGTTGTTGTTCATAAAAAGTTATATAACAACTAAAATTGATCCAGTTTGTTCGTATCGAAATAGAGTATAAGAGGTCAAATATGGACCAACAAGCCTAAGACACAACTCCAAAGATAAAAGAAGAAAAATGCTAAATAATAGTCAAATACGCTATAAAGGACCAGAAAAGTCTGAGTTGAAGGTCCATAACACTTTCTGTTCTACGTTCACAACACATGCACTGAATTTTCCGGTCCGGTCCGGTCCAGGATCAGAAACCTGGATAAATTTTTTTTGAAAAAAATTGTTAAAGAATTTGGAAAATTTTATATTTTTTATATAGGAAAAATCCGGTCTGGTCCGGTCCCCGGTCCAAGAGTTAAAAAAAATTCCGGACCGGTTGTGCATCCCTAATCTCAACCCAATTCTTCTTTGATCGGCCTCTACCTCTTCACGATACATGTGCTAAAATCTAGTCCTTCCCTCAGACTAAATAAAAGAAAGAAGGATCCTCTCAAAAATAAGAAAAGAAAGAAAGTTGGTGAGCCGATACAACCCTAGTGCTCGTGAAAAGGCTATAGCAAAGAACACACCTGAACTGTCTTGGGTGCATCGTCTGTCCCAACCCCTCAATTGGAAGCGTTCACAAGAAATCCAATGAATGCGTTGAACGATTACTAATGAGGATAGCCTTTCCACGAGCACTAGGGTTGTGCCAATGATATTGGCCTTAAATTTCGCCATAACTTGGTTCGGGATATCTTGGGTGATATTTGTAATCAGGCTGGTGTTGTGGTGCGAAAAGAAGCGCCCCTTCGATTTTTGTCTGAGGAGGGGAAGGATCTTCGGCCAGCAGATCTCCTTGTCTACTGTTGGGACAAAGGGAAAGATGTGTGTTTGGATGTTACAGGTGTTTCTCCTTTCACAGGTGCTGGAGTCGATGCTTTTGTTCCTGGAGTTGTTGTTTCTAACGCTGTTGCCAAGAAGAAGAAGAAGTATGAATCTAAGTGCATTGATAATGGCTACAATTTTATTGCTTTTGCCTTCTCCACCTTTGGGGAACTAGGGGGTGATGCTCTCGATTTTTTGTCTAGAGTCACACGTGCTGCTCAGAGTCACGCAATTAATCTAAATATTTGATCTTTCATTTTTCAGAGGTTGAGTTTTGCTTTGAACAAGGGTGTTATTCCAAACATTATTAACAAAAAGAAAGATTGGTGGAATATTAAAATGGGGAAATTTGGGCCCAGATGGAAGAAAAGTGGTCCACTCGACATTGGTTCGTGAAGCTCGGTCAAACCCACAGCCAGCCCATTTAATTATCACTCTTACGAAACTGCCATTTAACTTCTTCGCCTTTTAGCTCCCAATTTTCATTTTCTTTCTTCCAAGTTCCAAACATACTAGCCCTACGGAGACCGTGCGATGCACGATCCCTATGCTACAGTGTTTGGCTTAATTTTATTCCTAATGTTGGTGGTTTTGGTCATATACATGTTTTTTGTGTTTTTGTGTAGTAAAATTTATTGTATTATTGGTCGGGACACTTGTTGTGCTTGTGATTGTTTTCGTTATACTCTACTTTCGTACTTCAACTGGTGTGAAATCATCTCTAAGCAAAGGTGTGTAGAGGGAAAGAGAAAAGAAGAATTTTGCTTTTAGCTCTATATTTTGATAGACAAGAGAATTCCTTATGTACTTACAAGAACATGTGTTTCCTTGGGTTTTTTTTTGTGTTGGATGTGTGAGTGTTATTGATTTTGTATCTAGGTTACATATGCGTAGGAATGAGCACTCATTAAAAACAGAGCGTGATGTACTTTTTTTTCTTCGATGTATTTGCAAATCCAACATTCACAGACGACCTTAAGTCCAAAAACCTGTGTAGTCGTCAAAATAAGACTTAGACAGAGGGAAAACATATGCATACTCATGGCCTTGAAAACCGAACACTTCATCTTACACTCAAGAAAGACAATTCTGGAGGGACTTAGTCCAGCTCAAAACCGAACAATTCCCCCACTGAAGTATATGATCTACCATCTATTAATTTAAATTTCAACAGTTCAAACACAAAGAAAATTCTGGAGAAATTCTAATCAAATACACATTTCTTGAATTGACTATCGTGCATATATGAATATTACTTTGGTATGTTGCGTGACTTCCCAGACTTGATGTTTACTATAAATGGAGGCATAAATTCCATTGAAGAGGTACACCATTTAAAATACTTCATATATGTCGTAAACCTTATGTTATCACATCACATATTATGTATGTTTTGATTTACTTTTTAGAATTTCTATATCCTTTTAAAAATTACTTTATAAAATTAACATGGATGGTTTATTAGTTTCATAATGCATGTCAATTGTTGGGAAAAAGAGTTTGAACTAAACCGAGTCCACAATTGTAAAAAGGAGAATGAGCTAAACCGGGTCCACAACTGTCACACACCACAACTCAATTCACGGATCTAAATACACCACTCAACACCATTAATGCTTAAACAAAAGGTCATCTTTATAGTATATAGGATTTTTTTTTCAGTTTTCCTAATACGTTCCAATTATAAATATAGGAAAGATCTTGTGATAAAATCTACGGAGTATATCTTATTTCATTCACATAATATTTCGTAATGAACGTCATCTGTAATATAACACTAATACATGTACGTTGTGTATATGAGTTATAATATTTGTGTCATGACTTTTCATCTAAAGACATATACTCATGAGATCCAAATCCATAAACATGCACTCAATCATTCAAATTACTTCAAGACCTGTGTTAATCACGACGTTTTTTAACCAACGTCCTTAGTGCATGCATAAGATAAGATTACTTCTTAAGGAAACTCTTTCTCTACATAAAAACAATACTCCGTAAACTCATCACAATAAAAAATATAATATTAAAATCAACATTTTTAAGAGTCTTTTTCATTATAAACTTCTGTATGTATCCCCTTAGAATTTAGAATCATCAATACTCCATCACCTTATAACTTGGACCATAGATGGTCATAGCATCATTAATTCAATGGACTTATCTATTGAACTCAATGCGCGAATAACACTGACCCAATGCGTAATTCGCTTATCGTGGTTTATCCGAACCCAGAGTTTTCAGAATTTTGGATGTTGAATAATTATTTTATCTATCTAATATATTGTGGTTCATATGAGTCATATTTTAATGGACATGCTGATATAGTCATACGTGATCTTATAATTGTAGTCACCAGCCTCAATTATAGACTATTACTGTTGGATATAAAACAAAAAGTAAAGTGGATATATATTTATAAAAAGATGCATGCAAAATTCAACACAACTTTCATGAATCAACATGCACCAGGCCCCATGGCTAAGTGTTGCACACGCTGTGTTTAAATAATTGCAAATTTCGTACTAACCCTAGCTTAGATTATAGAATCAATTCAAACGTTCGTACACTTTCATTTCAAAATTGTTATGATGGATTCAAAAGGCCAATCCACCACACTAAAAACGCCACTTTTCAAACCAAACTTTATAAACATCGATGTGACTTCAATATCTAGCTAGCTTGTTCACAAGTGCATCGTGACACCTCTAAACATAGAGAAAAATTCACAGAAAATAAGTTATTGCTCATAGTTTATGCGATAATGTTTATAATCTGGACGATAAAAAGTTTTGAGATCATTTTGAGAAAAAAATAAAAGTTTACAGTAATTATAAGTATGTCACCACGTCCCTTACTAAAAACGTTCAAAAAAATTATGGTTCAGATCATCCAGAATATGAACATTGACGTATAATACGTGAACGCGATCTGTTCGTTTTTCCTAAGTTAAAAGTTATTTGTACCGAAACTTACCTCTTAAAAATATGTTCATACATAATATATATTGATAACATAACATATAGATTTTATTAATCTAGTAATCGAAAAGCCGGTCAAATGACATTCGTAACACAAGATAAATTACAAACTACGAATTATGATCATGTGAAAATATATCTACGATGTGAAATGCGAACTGTAAACATTACTACCTTATATGTGAACCTATAATATTAATTTGTGGAATGAAACGATCACTACCTTAACTGTGACCAATTAAGGTTTGTTCACATACTCCCTTCGTTCTTTTATAATTGTCATTCTAGGATTTTTCAGACAAATTAAGAATTTAAATTTTCTCCTAAATTACCCTTACTTAATTTCCTTCATTAATAATGTCAAAAATGATCATTATTTAAGATTTCAAATCTAGTAATAAACATAGGGGCAAATCTGACAAAATCTTACAAAAAAAAACTAAAACGAAAATTAAATGGAAACAAAAAAATATAAAAAGACAATTAAAAAAGAACGGAAAAAATATAAAATAGTAATATTTATAGTTCACATTTCAAACTATACAATATATTTTCGCCCAAAAACTTCCTCTAGATACTAGAATGATCCATCTTATAAAACTTTGTTCCAACCTGATATATCTTTATTCGTGATAGAATTACATACATTATTAAAATTTATCGGCTATGAATGTGTTAGGTTATGATCACGTCCGACCTATATATAGTAAGCTACCTATACTTTTCTTCCTTGTCACTTTGTTTTGATTTTGATATAAAGAATCTCGGATCTACTTGAATCAATTTTGTGGTCTAAAAACTTGGACGGTTTGACTTGTGTACACGACTCATATATATCCAATTTTATGTACGGAGTATAAGGAAATATATATAAGTCTATACTTTTTTTCTAAAGCCAAACGTTAAATTTCCATTTAACATATGCATGCATATCTTACGATATGTACGTATCATATATTCATATACTTACATTAGTATTTTGAACATGTAATAAAGTTCAAAATTTCACATGGAGGGGCTTCTTATCTGATCACATGCTTAGTTGACCCAAAAATTTGGCTAGTGAATTAACCTATTTTTAAGAGGAAAAATTAAGAGACCCGACAAGCTGATTACTAAAGCATTTCGAGGTTGTCTACATATCGTATCAACCGCTAAAAATAGAAATATAAATTGAGATGCAAGTTATATAAAAATATAATTTCAAACATATTTTATCAAAATGATTGTTATCCCAAGACAAGCATGTGAAAACAATTAATACTATTATTTATAGAAAGTTCACATCTTGTGACTCTCAGTGCTTGGAAGAGGATGGATATTGTTTATACCTTTGTTGATATACTAAAAGACTGAAAAAAGTAATTGAAATTCTAATAAACAAACTCTTTAATTTACGTATATCAGTGTCTTAACCTTTTGCTGTCCAAATAAAACATATTTGTCCATTTTGATTGAGAAAATAATGTAATTGACGATGTTGACTTGGCACTAAACTTCTCCTTTTCACTTATTAATTGTTTCAGTGTCTTAGGAGGAGATCTAACATATTACTCCTGGATATTCATGTTGCAGAAAACTTATACAAATTTGTACTAATAGGAATTATTAACTCGTCCTGAGACTTCACAAACTGCATTCTCCTCTATATTGTTCAATTAATGAAGAATAACATTTCGATTAGCATCACAAACATATATACATTTACATGCATGAACGACTAATTTTAGCATGTATTTAGTGGCAAATTTTGCTTCTAAAATTATAGGAATGTGTATGATTTTTAGTCTATATGTGCATATATTCATGCTTGTATGTGATAAATGAGCAGTCGTATATTCGCCGATAATATATATCTGTACCATATCCGCGCTTGTTTATGTATGTAGCCAATTTTTTTAGTTGTAGGGTTTTTATGTGTTGATACAAGAGCCAATATTTAGAGGTCGAACTCAGAGAAGGCAAGTAAACTAGTATATAATTGTATATTTCCTATAAAAAAAAACTATATAATAGTATTAGTAGATGGAGTACAAAAAGTGTCTCAGTGTGTGTAGAATAAGATAACAGTAGAGATTAGAGAGGCTCAAACATGAAATTGTCCCTAGAGTTATAAATTCAACTTCTCCTTGTGTCAGAATTTGTACCAGATCTTGACCCAAAAAAAAAAAGAATTTGTACCAGATTCCATCTAGTTCTTGCTTAAGCACTGATACAAGTACAATTTACTAGTACTAAACTTGAATTATTGGTCTACATAGCTTCTGAAATGCCCTAAAATTCCTTGACAAAGACAAATATACAACAAAAATTGGCACCTCCTTCTTAATCCATCCAAAACCAGAACATATGACAGATCATCTGTTCCACAAACTATAACCTAATATGGATTTTTTTTTCCAGCTGATCATGTACTCCAAAATCTAGAACCAGATGAAATCACCCCAAAATTGTCAGGAATCTGAACCACTGAATGTGTAAGATTCATGTACAGCATAGATGAACCACATTGTTAGTTGTGAGATTTCTTGCTCTTTTTCTGCAACATCGACATATGACTAACGTACTCGTGTCCCGTTTGAGTGCCGCCCATAAGCCATTCGATGGCTTCAGCCGCTGCGTCTTTCTCTGCAGATTTTTTATTCCCACAAGGCCGTCCTGTAATCTGCATCCCGTTGAACTCGACAGTAGCTCTGAATTGACCGTTTGGAAGTTGCTTTACTTTGTAAGAAGGGGCATGATACCCAGCTCTTGTCACTAGAGTTTGTAGTTTGCTCTTGGAATTATCACCACCTGGCCCACTTAAGCTCCTTGAAGATAAGGTAGGCATGATGACAGTTGTTTTTGCAGGATTAAGAAGAGTTTGTTTTCTGTAAACAAACCTCCCTTCACATTTGTCCTCTGAGACAAGCAACTTTACAGCAGAGAGTAAATTTTGATGGCTTTGTGTATCCATTTTAGGATTTGAGAGCTGCCAACAAAAAAAAGAGTTGAACATCAAGAAGTATTTGTCATTTTAGAGTTTAGTAGAGATTTTTTGTCATTTTAAAGCTTACTTTAAGATTAATGAACTCATCAAGCTCGGTCTTTAAGCTCAAATACATTTGAGCAGTGGAAGGCGTCATGAAGAACTCCAAGTAACCACCCAACATCTTCAGGTGACCATCCTGTTAAGTGAAGAAAGGACGAGAATTATACTAGACAAAAAAAAGTAGAAGATATTTGATAGAGATATGATACGTACGGTTTCTCCAGTTTGGATAGACCCTCCAAAAAGCAACAGCATTGAATCGGATACAGCAGTTGAGTCCCGCAGAAAGATTGAGTTCACTTTGATTTTCTCGTTAAACATTAGCCAAGGGTATGGTATCTTTGAATTCTTAGCATTGACCGAGTGCTGAGAGGACATATTACGTGGCATAAGACATTTAAGAGAAAAAAGCATTGGAAAGATATCATGAACCGTTTCACTTACCGAATACAAATGCACTTTACCATCTTCCATTGTCTTCAAGGAGAAAGACTTTTGCTCTTTGTTCTGTAAATGCATTTTAGATGTCAAATGAAAAATAAAAAGCTAGAGAACACAATTCGCATGAATTAAAAATAATTTATTAGTAGTAGAAACTCACTACGACTGAACAGACGCCCGGATACAAGCCATGGCAAATAACGGCTCGAGTCAACTGGTCATCAAAACTGTTCTGCTTAAGGTTGGACACGTTGTCATCAACGAGCCCAGTATTCTTCAATAAAGAAAGGAATTCCATTCGAAGGGAATCCATTGCTTTCATTGATTGTATAGATAGAAAATTCTTCCAACAATAGTCATACCCAGAAAACGTCATTTCAGCCTTCTTCCAACCATCGTATGCACGGACAAGAGCTAAGTGATCGCTGTAATCACGTGAGAATTGAGCTTTTGCTGCCTCTGCAAGCTGCATGTAGAAAGCACATAGCATTCATCCATTATTAACATTAAGGCACAACTCAAGAAGGAAGAAACTCATCATCCATTCAAGATAACGGAAGCAAAAGAAGAAAAAAAAAAGTCTGTTTTGTGACTGATAGAAAATCAATTATAATAATGAACTACACTTCACTGCATCCTGCATTTTCCTGCAACAGGATGCTTTGCCTCTTTCAAGTATTTTATAAGCTAAATTTGCTACTCAATGTATAGACATTATCATACCTGTGTTCATTTCTTAGTTCTTACTTCATGCAACTAAAGGAAAGACCCACACAAAAATGAAGAGAAAAGGTCTTTAAAAATCCATATGAAAAAAGAATAGTTTATAAATTGGAGCATGTAAAGAAATTGGAATATTCGACAATTAGTAACATAGCAATGTGTTAGCTAAGCATGGAGCACACTTACATCTTTTTTGTCCATGGGTGTCAAGAAAGGATCTTTTGTACTAAGACCAGCAACAATAGTTAATACTGGATCCAGACAGTTAAAAATGGCACCTAAGATAAGAATCTTGCCAAGTTTGGGCTCCATTGGCAGCATACTCAAGTAGCGACCTGTAAATCAATAAAAAAGAACCAAATGTCAAAACACTGAATATTGGAAAAGGGCGACTTGCAAGTGTGGACCTTGACCAGTATTTGTCTAATAAAATACCGAGTTTAGTCATTGAATCATTTTATGTTTCCATTACCCTACTGTTAAATTCCTTCGATGTTTACTACTCAAACTGTACAGGTTTTACATTACATTGTTTTAAGATATTTAACAATTTATTACTGGGAAAAGAATAGAAGCACCAAACATGCATTACTTCAATACGTTCAGTGCAACAAACTAAAAGTTAGGGGTCATTAGGAGATGAGTCATATAATAGGTTGAGGACAAAACATGAAAACAAAACTTGCTAGATAAACAAGGCATTAACGAATTAAAAAAGTATGCCTATTATCATAAAAAATACCAAGAACAGTCAGGTTCTCATTCTCATCTAGAGCCCCAATGATCTTCAGATATTCTACAGCATTTTGGACCTGTAAAATGGAATATTAAGTTAGAAGCAACTATAGAGCAGTACAAGTGTACAACAATGGATATTAGTTTTGAAAATGACAATTGAAATCATAAAGGAAGCAGGAATAGCAAATTTATTGAAATTACCGCTAACAATTCAGGTGATTGCAATGCTCTTGATAGGAACTCAGAAATGCTGCCAAGCTTTAAACTCTTGATCTGCAGACAAAGGGACTGCAGAGGAGTCCTTAGGATTTCTGGCAGTTGATATTCTGCAAAAGCATCATCATAGACACATCTTGGATATAGATGGTAACATTCTCCAGGCTGAACACGTCCAGCTCTCCCTCTTCTCTATATGACAAAAAAAAATCAAGAATGAAGCAACATATCCAAATTTCGAGTAGCTTCATTATACTTGAAGAAAAATTCTCTCATTTGTCCAGCTTTGCCTACACAAATTCTGATCATACACATTAAATATAACCAACAAGTTATAAATAAGTGGAAAACAGTGATTAGTTCATAGACTCAATGACACCTCACTGTATGATCAAAGTAATCTCACATTCTCACCCCATAGATAAAAGATTTCAACAAAAAAGAAAAGAAAAAAACTATTTACCTGCTGAGCGGAGACCTTAGAGATCCAAGATGGAAGCAAACAAGGAATATTATTTAAGGCATCATATGATGCCTCCTTTGCCTTCCCACAGTCTACAACATAGACCACATCATCAATAGTGATACTAGTCTCAGCAATATTAGTTGCCAGCACAATCTTACGTACTCCATCCTGTGGTTTCTCAAATATTAGTTTCTGCAAGGAGAGAAAATAAATTCAGTTAAATCACCAACCAAACCTATATGTGAGAGACAAGATTGACAACATCAGAATTTCTAACAGCCAAACAAGGTAGAGATGATCCCATGTTAATTAAGGAGATTTGAATCCGAAGAAAATTTGAAAGGGAAGATGAAGCTTGTACCCTAACACTTACTAAGTTATTACCCAGAAAATTATAAGAGAAAATGTACAGAGGAACGTAATACAACCTAACCTTCAGCTTAGAATAAATTTATTCTGCAAATTCATCCATGGAATGACACCAGGAACGATTAGCTAATACCTGTTCCGAGCTAGCCATAGAGCCATGACAGGCAAGCAAGACAACTCTGCTTGAATCTCCCAAAATTGCGTTGCTTTGAAGCTTTTCCTTAAGAGAGCTTATGTCATCCCACCCAGTCATAAATACTAAAACTGCACCAGGTCCTTCATGCTCACATATTCCACATAGAAGATACTCTATGAGATTGAACTCCATAGAATCAGGATTCCAACAGGCCAAAGATTCACGAGTCTGTGGGCTATATTCGTTGAAATCAGCAGAACATAGGGCATCCTGATAAAATTCAAATAATTTTTCAGGTAAAATGAAAAAAAGAGAGGATAGAGTGGAAGATGCCAGAAATATCCAAGTTGCATACCTCAACAACTGTGGCAATTTGGCTCTTCCTTTTCCTAAAGGTTTGCTTGTTCATTTTCCATGCCTTTTCTTGACCATAATCATCAACTTGGTTGTCTGGGGTCAATCTATATCCAGTCATTTCCAAGATATCTTCAAGGAAACGAGTATGAACTGGATATGTAAATCCCTGAAGCAGAAAAGATATAAGCCTAGTTACATGTAGTAGCAAAACAAGGGGATGTGATGCCCCATAACAGTTTAACACCATCATACACTCCATAAAATACTAAGACTCAGCTCTGGTACACAATGGAGTCGAAGAGGTACACTGAGCTTGAAAATGAAATTTCCTTTAGCTAAGAGAGATGCACAAGGGAATATGATTGGCATGATTTAAGTATAAATATCACAAAAAAAAACATGAAAATATTACATATCAGGACATAACTGAATATTCCAGTACTCCTTTTTTAAGATAGCAGCACAAAGGATGTTGGGACACAAGGGTGAGATAGCAAAGAAATAGAGTGCATTATTAAACTTACAGGGATATGAAGTGCAGGTGCACTATTAAAATAAGAAGAGAATAGCTCCGCATCTAAAGTCGCACTCATCAAAATTAGCCTCAAATCTGGTCGGCGGGGAAGGAGTTCTTTAAGGACGATTAGCAGAAAATCTGTAATAGAATACATGCAATTTTAAGGAATCCATTACTCATGGAAAACTGGTTCTCACAGACTGTAATCAACAGTACCTTCATTCATTCCACGTTCATGAATCTCATCCACAATAACATGAGTTATTCCTTTCAAGATCCTATCAACAAGTAATCTCCGCAACAAGATGCCTGTGGTGCAAAACAGAAGGCGTGTATCCCTTCCTCTCATACCTTCTAATCTAACTTTATATCCAACCTAAAGTGTCGAGAGAAGAAAGGAGAGCAATATTAATTTACTCAAAAATGTAGAAAACAATTAAAGAAATAACAGAAAGTGAATATGGTGAAAGGTAATCACTTACTGATTCACCCAGTTTCTCCCCTCGTTCTGTAGCCACCCTTTCAGCAACAGAGATTGCTGATATACGTCGTGGTTGAGTACAAATGATACTACATGAAGTGCCTCGGCCAGATTCTATTTCTGACTCTAAGATGTATTGTGGAATTTGTGTGGTTTTACCACAACCAGTTTCGCCGGAGACAATAACCACCTGTGAAATCAATGCATTTGTTACAATACTTAAGATTGACGAAGCATTTGAACTTTCAATTAGTAAAAAAATGTATAATCAAATAATAGATCAAGGAAACTCAAGGAGAGATTCTATATTTCTATTACAACAGATCAAGGAGAAAGGGAAATCGACAAAGGGGGTCAAATAGTTACTATTATCAAATGTCATGGTATATTTACAAACATAAACAACCATAACTTAATTTGCATATTCAGAATAACACGCAAATCTATATGCATGATGACATCCTCACGTTTTTTATGAGCAAGATATGGATATAACTGCGAATTTGACTACCACCTGATTGTTGGAGATTTTAGAGAGCAATACATCCCGCTCTTTAAAAGCAGGTAAACTTCTGCGGAATTCTTCTGTTACTCTCCCTTCATGGGAATCCTATGACAAAACATAATGCTAGACATCAGAAAGATTACAGTGTGAGATGTCACCCTTCAAGATGATTAATGGTAAAAGTATATACATTCACAAACCTTCCATGTGAGCTGCTGATCCCGAAGCAGCATGTTTCTCCGGCTGGTAATCCTGTCAGTGATGGAACCACTCAGGCTAGGAGATTCTGGTAGCTCAAGCAGACCTTCATCAGTAGCAATGCTACCATTGCTGCTTGATCTAGAAAAGGCCGTACCTTGAAAAGCACCTTTCCGAATAGATTTACTGGAAATATGGTCATTAAGAAAGGTATGCACTCTTCTTTGTAAACCAGCATCTATTTCAACCTGTTGATTTTGATATCATGATTACATGAGTACTATTTAGAAAAAAAAAGAGTCAAAAAGAGCATTACAAATACTTATAACAGGCAATTAATTTGTTACAAAAGATTTTTTAGATATATCCAAAGCATAGTCAAATCAGTACGAAAGATGGAAAACTGTTTTAGGACATAGCTAGACAACTAAGAGACTTGCATTACCTCCCGCTGAGGACGCTTTTCATCAAGATCAAATCTGTAATTCGGCAGTGGCACTTTACTAAAAACTATAACTTTCATATATGAATGGCTGCAAATTCAGAAAGAAAGAAAGTTATGATACTGGATAGTATTATGTATACCAACAAACTCTTTCAAAAAGCTAATTTACCTGTACAAACCCATCTTGCTTGCCAATGCAGCTATTTCCTCAAAGTCGTGGCGGTCCTTCTTCTCCCTTGATATCAATTCTTGTAAATCCTTCTCACGTAAAAATATGGTGAACTTCCGCTTCCAGTGATCCAGGTTGTCATCTGCGGATTTGCACTACATATCACATTTTGGGTCAAAACTAAGTATAAATAACACAAGCATATGTTGCAAATTGAGGAATTACAGGTATGGAATGAGAGAGAACTTCATTCTCCAGCAAAAGTATTAGAAGAAGAAGAACAGTAATTGATACTCCTTAAATAAAAAATTGTGAAATTGAGTAATGACTTCCAGCTGAGTATCTTAACCTCCACTTCCTCAGGTATAAACCCTTTAATCATTCCCTACCTCCTTCCAACCTTAGTGACCTTAATCACATCTACGGAATCATCATCCACTTCTTTCTGCTAATTCTGTAATAAACATTTCATCCTGTTCTGAACCTAGACACCCTATATGCCTTATTCTTTTTTCAAACACCCAAGATTCTTCTGCTAGTAATAATTCAAGGAGATTAAGGGTACTTCTCAGATGATCATTGGATTTCCCGTCATCTTCGTTTGACCAAAGAAAATCCTATGATCAATATTTACACTCTTTAATAGTAATTAAAAACAGTTATTACCATCTCTTTTAAACATTACCACATTTCAAACACATTTACACACCATTCAGAAACTTTATTTTATCACTTTTATCAAGAATGATTAGTGAAAGCAAACCAAATACACTACTCACTAACTAAATCTATATGTCCAAAAAATTCCCTAGTTCCATTTTAACATTCTTTAAAACCTAGATACATCATCATCAGTATGTCACATTCTTGGAGAGATTTCATATAAGCATTCTGAAAAATTATGCTCTTCATTTGTCCTGAAACAACATATTAACATCCACTAATGATTTCCAACTTCCTGATCAGTCTTCCCCACCAAATAACAGACCAAATGCATGCAGTATAGTTCAAAACAGCTGAGGTTCAAGAAACACAAACTTACCGACATCACTGTGGCAGGGAATATCGATGGCTCATTTTTAGTATTTTTACATTGCGCGTTGTCCTGCTTCTGATTACACTGCAACTGAATCTTCATCTGATTGTAATGCCAACTATTCTGTTGATTATACTGCTGTTTACTCTCCTGACCGAACCGAAGACGAATCGGCGAGTGCTGCCGTTTGGGGGAAGGAGACGATACAGAAGCCAGAAAGCTAGGGTTTGAGGCCAGAAAACTGCCTTGATTCTCCCAAGCTGAAATTGATGAGCCATTCGCCGGTGGTGGCGACGGAGCGATCACTGACTTCATCCGCTGGTGCGGAGGCACGTAGACTGATGACGGTGGCCGATCCTTCATACTAGCACTGACAGAAAAGAGGAATTTGCGAGAACAGAAAGAGATGAATCCGAAATCGCACGGATTTTCAAGAAAGCGAAAGAACTGCGGGTTGAGTTTGAAATCGACGAATAGGAAAGAGATTAGGGCGATACTGTATCAAGTTAGGGGTGAGAAGAATCGATAGCAAAAGAATTCCGGGAAGAGGAAGAGGATTGGAACGAAGATCGTCGACTGGAAGGAGTTTCGTGACGGAGTCGTTGGTTGGTATGCGAACAAAGTGACATATACACACTGGTGACGCAGCCCAAATAGTTCGTGTGCAACTCAACTGTTTTAGCTAACTCAATAATCAATCTTTCCATCAAAAAAGAAACTGAAGAATCAATCTTAACTAATTACAATTAATTCCAACATAATAGAAGTGAGATGCATATCGCACATGTTTATACCAATGTTTATTTTTGAATTTTTAATTGAGTCACGCTGTTATAGTTTTATACTTTATGTGAACTTTTTTTATAAATGATCTAAACATGCATGATCGTCAAATGACGAAGATGAGTTTATTATCTGTGAACGTGAACACTTCGTACTGTAAGATTTGTTCTTAAAAAACATTTTCCACTTAATATATTATGAAACAAAACCATGACTAAAAACCCCCTTAATATAATGTCTAAGAGAGGTTAAAAAAATATTTTGGAAGATGTATAAAAGAACTAACATAAATTAAATTTATGATGATAATTTGTAAGCTAATAATAGAATAAATGACTTTAGATACAGTTTGCGAAAAAATATACTCCCTCCGTCCCCTATTAATCTTCCCATTTGCTTTTGACACATTTGTCGAGACACGTTTTGTAACGTTAATATCTCTAAATATACGATGATAAAAATTATAATTTTTTATATTGTCAAAGTACTCATTGAGACGAATCAAACGAGATTTTGCATGCCTATATTTATTTCTATATATTGGAAGAAAACGAGAAGATTCTCTCGATTTGTGAATAGTGTCGAAAAAGAAAATAGACCTTATATTAAGGGACGGAGGGAGTATTAGTTTTTAGAGTACAAATGGTGATCGTACCATCAATCACATTTTAATCAATTACTTCTAGATTAAAGTTGTCACTATTATAAGGAGAGAGTTTCCGATGAAAACATATCTTAAGGTGTGAAATGCAAAGTCATTTTAACTGTGAACACTATTATGTTATATATGAACATTACTATCTTATATTGAACCTTAACTATGAACAATTAAGGTTTACATATATGGTTAACTGTGAACCTTATATGTGAATTAACGCTATAGGTTCACAAGTAATGTTCATATTTCGCACCATCATGATCATGAGACTAAATAGATGTGAATAATGCATAAAAAACACTAGAGGAAATGCTAGGTTAATTATAAGCATCATAGAACCAATTTCACTAGGTTGATTCTCATAAAAGTCCATCATTTGCTAATATCATGAGACTAAATTACATATTTACATTCAATCTGTTGGATGTTCTAGTTCAATCATTATATACTTTCTCATCATGCTTCTCTTTTCAGTAAGCAAATAGATGTGAATAATGCATAAAAAAACACGGAAATGCTAAATTGCTTTGCAGATATCAAACAAAGTCAAAAGACAAAAGACTTGCTAAATCTTTTGACCAAGTCTTTACAAGACATTCTCCAAACAAATTCCAAAATGCATCAAAATATGTCAAAATAGTCTTGCCATATTAAGATGACTATCAGAAGTAATGTTTTTAGGTGAAAAGTTGGGTACTTAAGTTTGTTTAAGGCTATAAACATTTCATTCTCTCAAACCTCAGCCAGTCTCCAGATTGTGGTTCCTTCAAATGTGCAGCAAAAGGGGCTATCATCAATCCAGCTTGAGTGGTGCAATGTTCTTCTCCTGCTCACTAAGAGCATGACGAAAGTGACAGCGGTGACCATAAGGGCAATCATCACCAGAAAGTACCATTCTGCAGACTTCGGTCTTGTAACGAGGGTGACGGAGCACAGGACGCAGCTCATCAATCCCATGAGCAAACTGACAGTTTTCTCCATATGGACATGATCCACTCTCCTGCCACTTGTTGCAAAGCTCTGTCTTAGAAGTCCCTTGGTTATAAACTTCCAGCTCTATGGGGTCACCCTTCTTGTTCTTTGCTCTCACATACACTTTTTGCTGCAGTTTGTGTCAGATTGATATCAGCAGAAAGTTTTACAGAGTCTTGCAGATGGAATTCAGTAGCCATAAAAAGCAGCAACTAACATCAACTGATAAAGCAATCAGATAATTTAACAATCTGAATCTGAATTTAGTTACATTGTCTTGTGTCAGGTTTGAGCAAAAACAAGCAATTTTGTTCAGTTTATGTTCAGTGATCAGTAATCTGATGTTCTACTAGCTTGAACATCAGTAAATAAGACTCATTGCAGGAATTTTCTTTGCTTCTAGATTGAAATGGTCAGATACGTGAACAATCTGAATCTGTATTTAGTTACATAGCTTTTCTGTAGGTTTGAGCAAAAGCAAGCAATTTTGTTCAGTTCATGTTCAGTGATCAGTAATCTGATGTTCTTCTAGCTACAAGTTCCAATCATCTCTTATCCACTGCTATGAACATTAAAACAAATCCATATAGACAAACCTAGAATTACAGAATCATTCTTAGCAAGGGAATTAGTTGCACCAGAAATTCACCATGGATTCAAGAAACGCAAAATCAAACCAGAACTGGATAAAGAATTCCAAAATTAAGATCATACCGGGGCATCAATGGGGACCAGAGATCCGGTCCTACTCTCTTCAGATTTGGGAGCAGCACTAACTTGATCCGCCTTCAGAAATCCTTTCGAGCGCACTGATATACTCTTAGGCAAAGAAACACGACCATCCTTTTCAGCTAGATCGTTCTCCAGTACACTCACCGGAATCTCGCAGTCTTGAGAAATCTTTGATGAGACTGGATTAAAAACACTACCGAGATTCTCTGGAGACGTAGAAGACGATCCAGAACCTGAAGCAATCATCGAAGCATAATTATTCTGCAGATAACCTAGAAGGATGTTCAGGCGATCGTTGAGGTCGCGATTAGCGCAGCGGAGGTTAGTGTTCTCCTGCCTGAGAGTCTCCGCCTCCTTGAAGGTCTTCTGAAGATGCGAGAGACAATTCTTGTGCCGATTGAGAAGATCTTCGTGCTTCATCATCAAGAGAGATAGCTCGTCTGTGGCGGAGGTAAAATTAGGTTTCCGATTCGGCGTGGTGAGTGAGATGCTGGCCTTTGCGATAGGATTTTGGCGATCGGAGGCGAAGAAAACGGAAGAATAAGGCCGCGAAGCTACGAAATCAGCGATCGTCATCTTGCCTCGATCGGCCATTGGAGCACCTTCGCGATGCATTTTTTCTACACCTAAGAAATCAGAATCAGTAGCGATCAAGAACTGAATAGCAAGAAGCGCTAAGAAATCAGATTATCCTTCCAAGAACTACGATCTAAGGGAATTAGCGAAACTGCGATAAGAAATTAACGTACGAAGGAAGAAAAATCGCACCTGAAAACGAACTTCCTTTCGCGCTCTGCTCCTTCAGAGAGAAATTGGAGTGATGGAATGGCGGGAAGAAGCGTGTATTAAATTTATTTATATTTCGGTCTAATTGTTTTATGTTAATTTTTGGGTCGGTTGAATAATACAGTAAAAATTATGACGTATGAGTGACGTATGTGGGTCCCGCAAGATGAGTCGGTTTAAGCGGTAGACTCGAATGACGTTTGCAGTCTGACTCGTTTCGGTTACGGTGTGGACTGAGCTCATCAAGTTGAACAAAGTACTCCGTATATAACATTTCTATTTTGAGCGTCCCAAAATATAAGCAATATTTTCCATTTTTAGTATAATTTTTACACCCGTTTATTTTCTTCCAATACATTTTTCACTTTTTTCTCTCCTCTAATCATTCAATTTTCTCTTTCCTCTCTCCTTCTTTTCTCTGTCTCTCACATCTAACTATTACACTTTTTTACTTTTCACTCTCTTTTAATCATTAAACTCACATTTTTCTTAATTCCCGCGAAACACCTCAAATGTTGCTTATATTGTGGGACGGAGGGAGTAGTTAAATAACTACAGTATTACGGAGTATAAAATTTGGTATCAACTTCAATTTAATTAGTTAAATTTTAGATTTTGTAGAATGTGAAATTATATATTATACACTAGATACGGAACCTCGCGCTGCGCGCGAAGAAATTACGGTTTTTCGTTTGCGTTTAGTCATTAAATAGACCCTAAATTTAAAATGAGTGAACGATGACATAATACAATTCTACAAACTCGTAAAATGAAAATACAACTATTGCAACGATGGTTACAACCGAAATCAAGAATGAAGAACTCGAGAAGGCGTTTGGATACTACAATAGGCAAAACATATTTATACCCAAAAAAACCCGTAAAATCATCTTTCAATTCAACAATCAAGTGAGAAGATGAAATGCTAAAGGGAAGAAGAAGGGTTGAATATCAACGGAATAAATAAAGCCTAATCAATAAATCAAATTTAACCAAATAACCAAATTAGGCCCAATGGATTAATTACGGTGGCACGGTAAGGATTGACATTACTTTGTCAAATCCATCAATTTTTATATAGATATATAATATATAGATAGATTAAAATATCTAATTAACTCATATTAATTTTTAACCGAAAAAGGAGGGAGCGTCACGATAAAACGAATGGTTGTGGTAAAGGAAGGAAATGAAGACGATGTGTTGTTAGTTAGTGATAAAATTAGCATTTAAGAGAATAGATAATTAGGATAAAAATTTAAAATATTAATATTTATTAGGTACAAATTGACATTACTTCATCAAACTTAACAATTTTTATATATATATAGAAGATACGTGCGTTTATCGTATCAATGTGACGTGTGTAGCAATTCAGTTGCATTAATATAATGTATGTAGTCATTTAGTTAAATTTTATTAGTTGAATTTAGTTTTTGTAGATTGTGAAATTATATATTATACGTATGTGCGGTTATCATGTCAATGTAACGTGTGTAGCAATTCAGTTGTATCTTCTGTAGTAATTTAGTTATATCAATGTGGCGTACGTATCAATTCAGTTATATCAGTGTGACGTGTATATCAATTCAGTTATATCAATGTGACGTGTGTATCTTGACCAGGAAAAAATATGACACGTGTATCTATTCAGAATCACTATACCGTTGCAAAATTTAGTGATTGAAAAAAAAGATAACCAAGGATAAAATTAGAATTTTTTTCTAAAGTAGGCTTTTTTTTAGAAAAAATTCCTGATATGAGCTCGTTTTGAAAATAATTCTCAACATAGGCACTCTTATGAGGCTCGGAAAATTTTCATGTATGAGAGACGCTCTCTCATCCGAAGCATAATTTTTATTAAAAAAAAACTTATGTATAAGAGATGCTGGTAAAACCAGCGTCTCTTATACATGTAATTATTTTTTTAACCCCCGTATAAGAGACGTTGGTTTTCCCAGCGTCTCTTATATTTAGAATTTTAAAAAAAAGATTTTCAGTGTAAGAGACGCTGGAAAAATTCAGCGTCTCTTACACTCACCTAAAAAAACAATCTCTTTCCTCTGCAAAAGGTTTTTGAATTGGGTTTTGCAGGTTTTGCAGAGGAAAGAGAGTTTTTTTTTTTAGGTGAGGGTAAGAGACGCTGGTTTTCTTACACTGAAAATCTTTTTTTTTAAACCCTACATATAAGAGACGCTGGGAAAACCAGCGTCTCTTATACGTGGGTTAAAAAAAAATTACATGTATAAGAGACGCTGGTAAAACCAACGTCTCTTATACATAAGCTTTTTTTAATAAAAATTCTGCTTCGGATGAGAGACGCTCCGTGAAAAATTTCCGAGCCTCATAAGAATGTCTATGTTGGGAATTATTTTCAAAACGAGCCCATATCGGGGTTTTTTTCTAAAAAAAGGCCTATTTTAGAAAAAAAAATCGATAAAATTGATGATTAAATTTGTCATTGACAACATATTTCAAGGTGTAAAGTGTATTTTAGAAATCATGATTGTCACCTTAGTCTCATTTTTTATTAATTGAAAGTTAGATAGTTCGTATAAATGATCCAGTGAAATGTATACCTCAATGATTTTGGTAGTTAAAGGTGACCAAACAGCGTATCAAAAGATTATTAGTTTTGCCTTATCATCTTAAAATGTTAGATTTAGTTATATTAGTCATCTTACCTTAAAGGTATATTGGGTTAATCTCTTGTTGTAATTTATCTTACTATCTCATTTCTCATAACATATGGTTCATGTGAAAAATTAGTGAAATGTATAACTTTTAGTATGAAGACTCAAGACCATTTTCGTCTATGTGATTTCTAATTATCAACTTCCGTGTGTGGAGACTCAAGACCATTTTAGTATGAAGGGTTGGTAAAGTGGTATAACTTTTTTTCGTCTTTGTGATTTCTCTTTCTTTATCATCATGTCACAACTCTATTCATTCATTTAAATTTTATTTTAGCCCACCGTTCTTATTCTATCTTTCACCTTGTTTATCATTTCTTCTTCTACTTTACACTAATCATCTGAAATCTGAAAATAGTTGAAGAGGTGAAAATCTAAATCTACTCATGAACCAATAAATGGGCCTATATAATTTGGAACATCTAAAAATTAAAGGTGCAATTTATAGGACTTTACAACTTATAATAATATATATTCACCTCATGATAACATGTAATTAACCTTGATTTTCTTACTACCTGATAAAAAACTAATATAACAAATTTGGTACGAGATTCAATTTTATTAGTTAAATTTTCGATTTCGTAGAATGTGAAATTCTATATTATAAGTACGCGCACCTATCATATCAATGTGACGTACGTAGCAATTCAATTATATCAATGTGACATGTGTTGCAATTTAGTTATATCAATGTGACGCGTGTACCAATTCAGTTATATTAATGTGACGTGTGTATCTTGACTGTAACGTGTACCAATTCAAAATCTTTATAACGTTACACAATTTAATGATTGGATATTAAATTAGATTTTGTAGGATACACTTAGCTGCTATACAATGATTTAACACGCGTATCAATTGATCAATCACTTTACTGATGTACACTACATTTTTAAAAGTTTTTTCTTAAAGTGCATACTAAATTTTTTATTTATAAAAAACTGTTAAAAAAGATTGATATATATGGATTGCCTTTTATCTTGTATTAATCCTTTGTTGTCTTTCAACATACTACCTCATTTTTCATACCACTAAATGGTTAGTTCAATATATAATCTTAGTCTATCAATGTTAGAAGTTAGTGAAATACATCTACTATCTTTCTTCATTTTCTCATTGCCAACCTCAAGGTGTGTGAAGATCATTTGTGGTGTGCAGGTTAGTGAAGTTTTACAATTTTTGTCGTTTATGTGATTTCTCTTTCTTTATCATCAATGTCGCTACTCTTTTCATTCATTTAAATTTAAATTTAATCCACTATTTTTCTTCTACCTTTCACATTGTTTATCATTTCTTCTTTAACTTTACAGTTTTCACTAATCAGCTGAAATCAGAAGATATCTGGAGAGGTGAAAATCTAAATCTACTCATAAATAAATAAAAAGTATATGAAGATGCATAAAAAATCCTTCCGGTTCTGGAGGATTACATATCCTATTCTTTGATCATGATAAATTTGCACATACCTACACAAAACATTGTGCAAGTTTCTACATATACATACACAAAACAGAAAAGCTATAAAGTATCAACTAACATTTACATCAGAAATGGTCTTCGCATTACAATGGTGTACCTTGAGGTTCACAATGAGTAAAAAGAAGAAAGAGATAATAAAAAATTTCACTAACTTCTAGCGTGACTAAGATTATATAGAGGTGACCACAGTGGTATGAGAAAAAAGACAATGGTATGAAATATAATAAAAGATTAATACAACATAAAGGACAATCTACATGTGTCACTCTTCTTTAAAAAAATTTAAAAATAAAAATTTAGAGTAAACGAAGACTTCAAGTGTATAGGTCCAAATTAGTGACAAGTAAATTCAACAATCCATTTATCCCACTAACTCATTTCTAATACCACTAATATGGTTACTTCTATATAATCATAGTTTATCCATGAAAACAATTAGTGAAATATATCATCTATTTTACTTCTTTTTCTAATTATCAACTTCAAGGTGTGTGTGGAGACTCAAGACCATTTTAGTATGAAGGGTTAGTAAAGTGGTATAACTTTTTGTAGTTTATGAGATTTCTCTTTCATTAGGATCATGTCACTATTCTATTCAATCATTTAAATTTTATTTTAGCCTACTGTTCTTATTCTACCATTCACCTTGTTTATTATTTCTTCTTTAACTTTACACTAATCAGCTGAAATCTGAAGATATTTGGAGAGGTAAAAATATGAATCTACTCATGAACCAAGAAGTGGGCCTATATAATTTGGAACATCTAAAAATTGATGGTGGAATTTTTAGGACTTTACAAGTTATAATAAGATATATTCATCTCATAATAACGTGTAATTAACCATAGTGGTATGAGAAAAAAAGATAATGGGATGAAATACAATAAAGGATTATTACAACATAAAAGACAATTTATATGTATCACTACATCTTGTCCTTTATGTTGGGTTAATCTCTTGTTGTCTTTTATCTCAATATCTCATTTCTCACACCACTAATATCAGTAATATGGTTGCTTCTATATAGTCTTAGTTTATCCATGCAAAAAATTAGTGAAAGGTATCCTCTATTTTACTTCTTTTTCTAATTATCAACTTCAAGATGTGTGGAGACTCAAGACCGTTTTAGTATGAAGGGTTAGTAAAGTGGCAAAACTTTTTGTCGTTTATAAAATTTCTCTTTCATTAGGATCACTGTCACTATTCCATTCAATCATTTAAATTTTATTGTAGCCTACTGTTCTTATTCTACCTTTTCCCTTGTTTGTCATTTCTTCTTTAACTTTACACTAATCGACTGAAATCTGGAGATATTTGGAGAGGTGAAAATCTAAATCTACTCATGAACCAAGAAGTGGACCTATATAATTTGGAACATCTAAAAATTGAAGGTGCAATTTCTAGGACTTTACAAGTTATAATAAGATATATTCACCTCATGACAACATGTAATTAACCTTGATTTTCTTACTACCTGATAAAAAACTAATATAACAAATTCGGTACGAGATTCAATTTTATTAGTTAAATTTTCGATTTCGTAGAATGTGAAATTCTATATTATAAGTACGTGCACCTATCATATCAATGTGAGGTGCGTAGCAATTCAATTATATCAATGTGACGTGTGTAGGAATTCATTTATATCAATGTGACGTGTGTATCAATTCAGTTATGTTAATGTGACATGTGTATCTTGACTTGGAAAAGAATGTAACGTGTACCATTTCAAAATGTTTATAACGTTACGAAATTTAATGATTGGATATTAAATTTGATTTTTTAGGATACACTTAATTGTGATACAAAGATTTAACATGCGTATGATTTAATCAGTCACTTTACTGATGTACACTATATTTTAAAAGATTTTCTTAAAGTACATACTAAAAATTTTATTTATAAAAAACTGTTAAAAAAGATTGACATATAAGGATTGCCTTTTATCTTGTATTAGTTCTTTGTTGTCTTTCAACATACCATCTCATTCTTCATACCACTAAATGGTTAATTCTATGTAATCTTAGTCTATCCATGTTAGAAGTTAATAAAATACATCTTATATCTTTCTTCATTTTCTCATTGTCAACCTCTTCTTCATTTTCTCATTGTCAACCTCAAGGTGTGTGAAGATCTTTTGTAATGTGCAGATTAGTGAAGTTGTACAATTTCTCTCGTTTATGTGATTCCTCTTTCTTTATCATCATTGCCGCTACTCTATTCATTCATTTAAATTTAAGTTTAGTCGAGTTTTCTTCTTCTACCTTTCACATTAGTTATCATTTCTTCTTTAACTTTACAATTTACATTAATCAACTAAAATTAGATGATATCATGAGAGGTGGAAATCTAAATCTACTCATAAATAAATAAAAAGTGTATGAAGATTAAAAAAATACTTTTGGGTTCGGGAGGATTACATATCCTATTTTCGATCATGATAAATTTGCACATACCTACGCTAAAAATTGTGCAAGATTCTAGAGATTCATACACAAAGAAGAAAAGTTATACAATATCAACTAACCTTTATACCATAAATGGTCTTCGCATTACAATGGTGTACCTTGAAATGTGAATAATGTCAAAATTTAGAAAGAGATATTTAGGGACAGAGAAAATAAACTTGAACAAATGCTTACGTGCAAATGTACACATGAGCACATACGTGCATAAAATCGCATATGCAAGAATCTATTTATTCATGCACAATTAAGAAAAATTCTAAAAAATTGTATATTTATATAAATTTTTGTACTAGTTAAAGTCATTTACATACAAATAAAATGTATTGTAAAAGTGAACATAAATCTCCATGGATTGTTAGAATTTACTTGTCACTAATTTGGACCCATACACTTGAAGTCTTCATTTATTTTAATTTTGATTTAAAAAAGTTTTTAAAGAAGAGTGACACTTATAGATTGTCTTTTATGTTGTGTTAATCCTTTGTTGTATTTCATTCCACTATATTTTTTTCATCCCACTATCTTTTTTCTCACACCACTATGGTCACCTCTATATAATCTTAGTTATGTCAGAAGTTAGTGAAATTGTATCTTCTCTTCTTTCTTGTTTTTTTTCTCATTTCCAACCTCAAGGTACACCATTGTAATGCGAAGACCCTATTTGGTGTAAAGGTTAGTAGATACTATATAACTGTTATGCTTTGTGATTTCTCTTTCTTTATCATCATGTCATTTCTCTAAATTTTATTTCAGCCCAACAATGTTCTTCTTCCTTTCTTCTTGTTTGTGATTTCTTCTTCAACTTTACACTCAGCTGAATTCTGAAGAAATCTGAAGAGGTGAAAATCTAAATCTACACATGAACCAAGAAGTGGGCCTATATAATTTGGAACATCTAAAAATTGAATGTGGAATTTCTAGGACTTTACAAGTTATACTAAGATATATTCACCTCATGATCGATAACATGTAATTAACCGTTATTTTCTTACTACCTTATAAATAACTAATATAACTAAATTGGTACGAGGTTTAATTTTATTAGTTAAATTTTCATTTTCGTAGAATGTGAAATTCTATATTATAAGTACATGCACCTATCATATCAATGTGACGTGCGTAGCAATTCAATTATATCAATGTGACGTGTGTACCAATTCATTTATATCAATGTGACGTGAGTATCAATTTAGTTATGTTAATGTGACGTGTGTATCTCGACTTGGAAAAGAATGTAACGTGTACCAATTCAAAATCTTTTTAAAGTTACAAAATTTAATGATTGGTTATTAAATTAGATTTTGTAGGATACACTTACTGCTATACAAAGATTTAACACGCATATGAATTGATCAGTCACTTTACTCATGTACATTATATTTTTATAAGATTTTCTTAAATTGCATACTAAATTTGTTATTTATAAAAAATGTTAAAAAGGACTTACATATATGGATTGTATTTTATCTTGTATTAGTCCTTTGTGTTCATTCAACATACTATCTCATTTTTCATACCACTAAATGGTTAATTCTATATAATCTTATTCTATCCATGTTAGAAGTTAATGAAATACCTATTCTATTTTTCTTCATTTTCTCATTGCCAACCTCAAGGTGTGTGAAGATCATTTCTAGTGTGCAGGTTAGTGAAGTTGTACAATTTCTCTCGTTTATGTGATTTCTCTTTCTTTATCATCATTTCTGCTACTCTATTCATTGATTTAAATTTAAGTTTAGTCTAGTTGTCTTCTTCTACCTTTCACATTAGTTATCATTTCTTCTTTAACTTTACAACTTACACTAATCAACTGAAATCAGATGATATCAAGAGATGTGAAAATCTAAATATACTCATAAATAAATACAAATTGTAGGAAGATTAAAAAAAACCTTTTGGGTTCTGGAGGATTACATATCCTATTTTCGATCATGATAAATTTGCACATACCTACACTAATAATTGTGCAAGATTCTAGAGATTCATACACAAAGCAGAAAAGCTATACGGTATCAACTAACCTTTACACCATAAATGGTCTTCGCATTACAATGGTGTACCTTGAGGTTGAGAATGAGAAAAAAGAAGAAAGAGACATGACTAAGATTATATAGAGATGACCATAGTGGTATGAGAGAAAAAGATAATGGGATGAAATACAATAAAAGATTAATACGACATAAAAGACAATCTATATGTGTCACTCTTCTTTAAGAGTTTTTTTAAAATAAAAATCTAAAATAAATGGAGACTTCAAGTGTATAGGTCAAAATTAGTGACAAGTAAATTCAAACAGAGATTGATGTTCACTTTTACAATACATTTTGTCCTTTATGTTGGGCTAATCTCTTGTTGTCTTTTATCTTACTATCTCACTTCTCTTACCACTAATATGGTTGCTTCTATATAATCTTAGTTTATCCATGCAAAAAATTAGTGAAATGTATCATCTATTTTACTTCTTTTTCTAATTATCAATTTCAAGGTGTGTGGAGACTCAAGACCGTTTTAGTATGAAGGGTTAGTAAAGTAGTATAACTTTTTGTCGTTTATGAGATTTCCCTTTCATTAGGATCATGTCACTATTCTATTCAATCATTTAAATTTTATTTCAGCCCACTGTTCTTATTCTACCTTTCACCTTGTTTATCATTTCTTCTTTAACTTTACACTAATCAGCTGAAATCTGAAGATATTTGGAGAGATGAAAATCTAAATCTACTCATGAACCAAGAAATGGGCCTATGTAATTTGGAACATCTAAAAATTGAAGGTGCAATTTCTAGAACTTTACAAGTTATAATAAAATATATTCACCTCATGATAACATGTAATTAACCTTGATTTTCTTACTACCTCATAAATAATTAATATAACTAAATTGATACGAGGTTCAATTTTATTAGTTAAATTTTCAATTTCGTATAATGGGAAATTCTATATTATATGTACGTGCACCTATCATATCAATGTGACGTGTGTAGCAATTCAATTACATCAATGTGACTTGTGTAGCAATTCATTTATATCAATGTGACGTGTGTATCAATTCATTTATATTAATGTGACGTGTGTATTTTGACTTGCAAAATAATGTAACGTGTACCAATTTAAAATCTTTATAACGTTACAAAATTTAATGATTGGATATTAAATTAGATTTTGTAGGATACACTTAATTGCTATACAATGATTTTAACACGCGTATGTGATCGGTCACTTTACTAATGTACACTTAACTGCTATACATAATCTTAGTCTATCAATGTTATAAAGTTTTTTTTTCCTTTATAATGCAAATTGCCAGTTATAAAATGAATTTTTAACATATTTCTATTTTCACTCACACTATTTCATTCTTTGAAACTATTTTTTTAATATTTTATATTATGATAGTGCACAATTAAGAAAAATTCTAAAAAATTGTATATTTATATAAATTTTTGTATTAGTTAAAGTCATTTACATACAAGTAAAATGTATTGTAAAAGTGAACATAATCTCCATGGATTGTTAGAATTTACTTGTCACGAATTTGGACCCATACACTTGAAGGCTTCATTTATTTTAAATTTTGATTTAAAAAAGTTTTTAAAGAAGAGTGACACTTATAGATTGTCCTTTATGTTGTATTTCATTCCACTATATTTTTTTTCATCCCACTATCTTTTTTCTCACACCACTATGGTCACCTCTATATAATCTTAGTTATGTCAGAAGTTAGTGAAATTGTATCTTCTCTTCTTTCTTGTTTTTTTTCTCATTTCCAACCTCAAGGTACACCATTGTAATGCGAAGACCCTCTTTGGTGTAAAGGTTAGTAGATACTATATAACTGTTCTGCTTTGTGATTTCTCTTTCTTTATCATCATGTCATTTCTCTAAATTTTAGTTCAGCCCAACCATGTTCTTCTTCCTTTCTTCTTGTTTGTGATTTCTTCTTCAACTTTACACCTAGCTGAATTCTGAAGAAATCTGAAGAGGTGAAAATTTAAATCTACCTATGAACCAAGAAGTAGGCCTATATAATTTGGAACATCTAAAAATTGAATGTGCAACTTCTAGGACTTTACAAGTTATACTAAGATATATTCACCTCATGATCGATAACATGTGTTGGAAGATTAAAAAAAACCTTTTGGGTTCTGGAGGATTAAATATCTTATTTTCAATCATGATAAATTTGCACATACCTACAATAATAATTGTGCAAGATTCTAGAGATTCATACACAAAGCAGAAAAGCTATACGGTATCAACTAACCTTTACACCATAAATGGTCTTCGCATTACAATGGTATACCTTGAGGTTGAGAATGAGAAAAAAGAAGAAAGAGACATGACTAAGATTATATAGAGATGACCATAGTGGTATGAGAGAAAAAGATAATGGGATGAAATACAATAAAAGATTAATACAACATAAAAGACAATCTATATGTGTCACTCTTCTTTAAGAGTTTTTTTAAAATAAAAATCTAAAATAAATGGAGACTTCAAGTGTATAGGTCCAAATTAGTGACAAGTAAATTCAAAGGGAGATTGGTGTTCACTTTTACAATAAATTTTGTCCTTTATGTTGGGCTAATCTCTTGTTGTCTTATATCTTACTATCTCATCTCTCTTACCACTAATATGGTTGCTTCTATATAATCTTAGTTTATCCATGCAAAAAATTAGTGAAATGTATCATCTATTTTACTTCTTTTTCTAATTATCAATTTCAAGGTGTGTGGAGACTCGAGATCGTTTTAGTATGAAGGGTTAGTAAAGTAGTATAACTTTTTGTCGTTTATGAGATTTCCCTTTCATTAAGATCATGTCACTATTCTATTCAATCATTTTAATTTTATTTTAGCCCACTATTCTTATTCTACCTTTCACCTTGTTTATCATTTCTTCTTTAACTTTACACTAATCAACTGAAATCTGAAGATATTTGGAGAGATGAAAATCTAAATCTACTCATGAACCAAGAAATGGGCCTATGTAATTTGGAACATCTAAAAATTGAAGGTGCAATTTCTAGAACTTTACAAGTTATAATAAAATATATTCACCTCATGATAACATGTAATTAACCTTGATTTTCTTACTACCTCATAAATAATTAATATAACTAAATTGGTACGAGGTTCAATTTTATTAGTTAAATTTTCAATTTCGTAGAATGAGAAATTCTATATTATATGTACGTGCACCTATCATATCAATGTGACGTGCGTAGCAATTCAATTACACTAATGTGACGTGTGTAGCAATTCATTTATATGAATGTGACGTGTGTATCAATTCATTTATATTAATGTGACGTGTGTATTTTGACTTGGAAAATAATGTAACGTGTACCAATTTAAAATCTTTATAACGTTACAAAATTTAATGATTGGATATTAAATTAGATTTTGTAGGATACACTTAACTGCTATACAATGATTTTAACACACGTATGAATTGATCGGTCACTTTACTAATGTACACTTAACTGCTATACATAATCTTAGTCTATCAATGTTGTAAAGTTTTTTTTTCCTTTTTAATGCAAATTGCCAGTTATAAAATGAATTTTTAACATATTTCTATTTTCAGTCACACTATTTCATTCTTTAAAACTATTTTTTTAATATTTTATATTATGATAGTGCTTTATTTATATAGTTTTATACAAATGAGAAAATAATTTAAATCAATGTATTTATAAATTTGTTAAAAATGGACATAATAATTTGTTCAAATAACGTTTCCGTATACAAACTCATTTATATTTTTGTTTAATTATTATATTCAAAATTCTAAATAGCAAATATTATTTTGAAACTATCAACTATTTTTTTTTATAAAATTATATATGAGATTACGTACTTAGGAGTGTCTCACGAAGTATATAAACCCGCATCATTAGTTATATAAATCCGCGCATGACGCGAGAATTAAACTAGTAAATCATAATCTTTGAAAGTGACAACGTAACTGTAATTAACTCTATAAATAATATTTGGAAAATTTCATGGGAAATTAAAAATGTCATACAAAAAAATCAGAATATTATAATATCTTTTGATAATGTTCAATTCTTCCGTTGTTTTAGAGAAACCAACAAGGCTGCGGAATTTTTAGTCAATCCTGATATTAGTACGCATTTTATTAAAACTATTCTTAGGTGCAATCATTGTAAATTGCAATATATTATCTGATGATTATATCTGACTTCTGAGACTTGTGTTTCTCAATTCCAGTATGTTCTCTGAATACTCGATTTTCTTTAAGACTATCCAGTTAGATGGTCAAGAGTTGTCATTTGATTTCGGATTAAACTATGTGGCCTCTATAAAAAAAATAAAAAAAATAACTAAAAGAAAAGTAAAAATGATATTAAAAAAGAAAAATTACCCGCATGATGCAATAGTGGTTTATGACGTACGTGTACGGTTGGATCCATTACTCCTATTTGGAAACAGAAAGTCAAGAGGGTTTCATTTTCTATCCAACTATGCATTAATGCAATTAATTTTAATTTAATACCCCACTATAATGGAAAAAAGAAAAATGAGGAAAATTACCCAAACAAGAAGTCATAAAAAAACAATTGATGAAACCCATTTTTTGTACGTGGTTCAAGACTTCAAGTTCTTAAGCATCAATGACTTGCAGATGATAATGCAAATCCAACTACGGAGTACATAATTGTTTGTGTAATTAAGTTATAATCCTTTGTTGAACAATAGGCTTTCCACCTCGGAAATTGAGATAATAATCTATATACATATACTAAAACAGAACGTTGTTTTGTCAGATGTCGCCCTTATATTCAATTCGCCGATGTGGCGACCTCTAAGCTATGCTACATCATCCACCATGTCATCCTTCACGTCATCCGACTTTATATTTTGATATATATCTTTAAATTAAATAAGTAAAAAAATTCAAAAAGATATCTAATAGATTATATAACAAAGAGAAATATAGATTTTTATCTTTTATCATATTATATCTTTATCTTATATATATAAATATATATCGTTATCTATTATTATGTTATCAATCTAATTAAGTTGAGTTATTAATGAATTTAAACTATAAAACATAAATCGTAAACTATAAACTATAATCTATAAATTATAAACCATAAAGTATAAACTACAATCTATAAATTAATTAATAATATAAAATATAAATATATTATTAAAATATTTATTACATACGACCCCGTACATGGTACGGGAACACATGCTAGTAGTCCACTATATAATATGATGGATTACTCCTCCTATTGCCAATTGGTTTTAGGATGGAACCCCATGAACTTGTATTGTGGGCCCAATGCGCATATGCGCTAATATACACGACCCCCGTGTTTATCGGCCCACCGGACTTTATCATGGTATCAGAGCCAGGTTCCGGGTCTGGGTTCGTTTCCTGGTTTATCTGAGCTTAGCCCGCCATGATGGCTTGTTATGGGCGGCTCCTTTGGCTTGTCGGCCTGAAGACATAGTTTGGGTTTAGCTCGCCATAATGGCGCGATATGGGCTAACCCGTTTGTCAAGTGGCTACTGGGTCAGGCCAGTTACCACTTGAGGGTGCGTGTGAGAATAGGCTTCCCACATCGGAAGTTGAGATAATAATAGCCCACTATATAATATCATGGATTACTCCTCCTATTGCCAATTGGTTTTAGGATGAAACCCCATGGACTTGTATTGTGAGCCCAATGCGCATATGCGCTAATATACACGACCCGTGTTTATCGGCCCACAGACTTTATCAAAATGTACACATAAAAATATTATAAAACTATTTATGATAAATAAACATTTTATAATGTTAATATCTCTAAATACATGTCAATAAACATTATAAAATTTTAATACGTTAAAGTTCTTGTTCAACGAATTAAACAAGATTTCATATTACTATGTTTTGTATATATCGAAGATTATTTTAAAATGTGAATAATGTCAAAATTTAGAAAGGAAACATTTAGGGACATAAAAAGTATACTCGAACAAATGCTTATGTGCAAACGTACACATGAGCACATACGTGCATAAAATCGCATATGCAAGAATCTATTTATTCATGCACAATTTAGAAAATATATATGTATATAAATTTTTGTATTAGCTAGAGTCATTTACATACAACAAGTAAAATGTATTGTAAAAGTGAACATATTTCTCCATTGTTAGAATTTTCTTGTCACTAATTTGGACCCCTACACTTCAAATTTTCATTTATTTTTGATGTTTATTTAAAAAAGTTCTTAAAGAAGAGTGACACTTATAGATTGTCCTTTATGTTGTGTTAATCCTTTGTAGTATTTCACCCCACTATCTTTTTTCAAATACCATTATGGTCACCTCTATATAATCTTAGTTGTGTCAGAAGTTAGTGAGAAATTATATCTTCTCTTCTTTGTTGTTTTTTCCTCATTTCCAACCTCAAGGTACACCATTCTAATGCGAAGACCCTCTCTATGTAAAGGTTAGTAGATACTATATAATTGTTCTGCTTTGTGATTTCTCTTTCTTTATCATCATGTCATTTCTCAAAATTTTATTTCAGCCCAACAATGTTCTTCTTCCTTTCTTCTTATTTGTGATTTCTTCTTCAACTTTACACTCATCAGTTGAATTCTGAAGAAATCTGAAGAGGTGAAAATTTGAATCTACTCAATGAACCAAGAAGTATATGAAGATTCGCAAGAAATCCTCCCAATCTCTGGAGGATTACACATTCTACTCTTCGATCTGGAAAAGTCTTCACTTACCTATACAAAATCCATGCTGAAACACGCTTTCTACACAGGTTCGTAAATAGATTTAAAACTGTTTTTCGTAACTGCTTTTATGTTTTTCTCACAAGTATTTTTTTATTGTAACCCATCAACCTATACTCTCAAACTCATTGAAAATTTGAGTTTCAAGATATAGATTGTTGCTTGATTTCATTTTTTTCATGTATTAGTGGTACTAAACCCTTGTCGGTTGCCTATTTACATTGCCCAAGAACATGAACAAAGTTGGTCTAAAACCCATACTCTAGTCTTAAAAATCCGGTTCAACTCACTTACCGAGTCAATCCTACCCATAACAAAGTATACCAAACTGAAGTCTGATTAACCTCGGCATGGCATCTTTGCATGTCCATTGACCAAGAAAATGACATGTTTTACTAAAATAAATGGGCGTTTAACCCGCACCCACATTTTTATATCTCGCATTCGTTTTGGGAGCATATTTAACACACTCAAATGTTTTTTTTGCCTTGAAAATGTCCGAAAACCGAGTTTATTATAGGCGCATTCGTATTGCGTCCAAAGGTGGATGTCAGTTATAAATTTTCAAGTGAGAGATTTTTCCCCGAAAAAAATTGGGTCAAATTTTGTTTTCTCCTTGTGATTATCTTCACCGATCTCAATGATTGTGTGTTGTGTGTTCAACGTAGTTATTGCACCCTTTAATGGTGTTGCGTTTCTCTTTCAAAAATGATGACAGCTTAGCCCATGTCCGTAGAAAATAAAACCGGCAGCATTTATTTTAAATTTGTTTTGTATCTAATTAACTCCGCATTATGATTAAAAAATATTGTTAAACTAATATTCATATTTTATTGAACTGCAGTCATAAGCACCGGAGAACAATCCTTGGCTCTAAAACTGCTGAAAGACAATTCTGAGTTGATTGAACTCATCATGATCGATGACATGCCACAAGAAATGGATTGCACTACATTTATCAGAAAAATCAAGGACATAACAGAATCCATACCAATTGTTTGTATGTAAACATTCAAAATTTTGGAAAAAGTTCCGGTGCAAATAACTCTTAACGTAGGAAAACCGAACCGATCGCGTTAAGCTTTATTCTCCCGGGGACTTTTCTCTCAAACTTTCTTCTCTTTGATTTGTATACAGCAAATATGATATCTGCATCATTTTTTGACAGTGTTGTCATCTAAGCATTTCTTTCTGAGTGCATCACTCCTACAAATCGGTGCCTGTCGTGTCGTCTCAAAGCCGATTAGCAGCAGCGAGGTCAAGTCTCTATGGAAATTTACTAGCTTATGGAGAGCCAAGGCTTATAAAGCTGCAGTTGAGGAAAAGGCCAAAATGATGCCGGTTGACAACATCAAGAAAAGGGCATGGGATGGAGGAAATAAAAATGTTGCAGGTAAAAAAGGGAAAAGAGTTGCTGAAATTTTTGAGAAATTTGACAGTGATTATGGTGAACGGGATGAGGATGAACGCGGTGATGATGGTAAAAGGTCTAAGATTTACACTGATGAGCTCCATAGGAAATGCTTGGAGTTAGCTGAAAACAGAAGTAAGTAACTTAGCTAATATCCATACTGATGTTTTGATATCAATACCAAACAGTCTCTAAGAAAATATGCCTTGATGGTTCAGACAGAATTTCTCAAATGGCAGCAATGTCAAGAAACTCAAATCCGTTTGTACCGTCAAGTACGTTCCTGCGCAAGTTAGAGGTACATGTTCCTTATTTAACATCTCATTTCTGATATGCCTTTGTTTGGACATAAGCTGAATCATACATGTTACACTTACTAGGGTAATGCAGGAAAGAATTATGGCAAAAGTAGCAGAAACTTTGGAGTCCAAATTCCTAGAGCTAACATATATGATACCATGTTCATGAAAAGTGATGGGAGCTGCATTATGCAATACCCAAGCATGAATTTCGATTTAGGGTTTCCTACAAATCGAGTTCTTGAAAATCCAACAACACAAGTCTTTCAGCCAAGATTTGTCAGCAATGATTTGAATAGATTCTCAAACCTTGTTGATAACCAAACTTCTTTTCTTGCTTCCAATGGGGAGTACATGAAGAACAAACAGCTTTCTGATTCACAACTTCAAGCTTTGTATACTTCATCTGATTCTCTAAACAACCTTCTGAAGTCGCTTCCATCAGTTAACAATAATACTTACAACATTCCTGTAAGTTCTGCAGAGATCAATGAGGAGAAGAATGCATTTTCTGTATTCAACTTTGACCTTCCAGTTTACAACCAGGGTCACCATGAAACAGTTTTTGGAGATTTGCAAGAGGAAATAACTCCGGTTTCTGAGGATTTTGATGAGGTTTACATGGATGAGTTCTTAAAAAGTATTTTTGAGGGATCCGGAAGTAGTAGTACTCCATCTAGTGGTGCGCAGCAAGGATATGAGGTGAATGTTGATCATTCAAAGACATCAACACCAAACTTTGAAAGCTTCGCTGAGAATGGTTCTCAAATTGCATCAGAGGAAGATATACTCAATGAAATTGCAAGAGAAGTATGCCAACTTTCCTCATTCTTAAGCTTGATGTTTTAGTATTATTTTCTATCAAGCTGCAAAATTTTTGGCTTATGTTTTCTACTTTCTCATGCCTGCAGATTCAGCTTGAAGGCTTGTTTTAAGAATGGAGATGGTAGAATGGGAATTTCAGCAGGCTTTTAGTTCAAGCTTTCTGTAGCTTCTTGAGAGTTTGTATAAACTGGTCTAAACTTGGTTTGTAATAATAATACATCAGTAGTTTGAAACCTTGTTGAGTTGTTGGCATAAGCTTTTGGATCTGATATCATAAATGGAAACCATACTCCCTCTGTTAAGCAATATGTCTTTTATATGCTAAAAAATACCTGTCCTCATTTTTTGCTTTCTCATTTTCCTAATTTGGGTTTCTCTAAATCTTTTATACTTTATTTGTATGGAAAATCTTAGAAAGACATTTTACTTGAATATATCTCTCTTTTTTACAGAAATGCTGCATGTTTGGACTAGAACATAGAAAATCAGCAAAAGTTGTTGGATCAAAACGAATTAGATGTTAACAAATGGAGAAGCTTGCAAAAATATTTGCACAGTTATAGCAAAGCTATGAGAAGTAATAGGTACAGATAGAATTCAAGTATCTAAGTTAGTAATTGGACCTTTAAACCAGAATCTTGCACTAAAAATCCATGAGGAAACGGTGATGATGAGGAGACCGCCCACTGCAACCGGGGTGTAGTTGAGCGTATCAGCAGTAAGAGGATAAGCAACCGGCAACGAGAAAAGAACTGCAATTGTTGCCACCCAAAGAACCGCTATCCAACCAACAATCACCCCATAACGTCCTAAATTGAAAGGTCCAGGCACGAATGACTTTCGTGCCAATGTCACCCTGAAAAATATGGGCAAAGCATATGCAATGTATAGTCCAATTGTTGCTATTGACACCATTGCCTGAAACGCCACTAAACTCACAAGAGACTGCCAAAAAACACGTAAAAAGAATCAGTATAAATGTACCAAGGATTCAAATTAAGGGTCGGTTTAAGATCATCTTACTGTTAATGCCATGCAGAATGAAATGAATGCTGATAACCAAACAGCATTAATCGGAATTTCCTGCTTGTTGACTTTATGCCAAAATGATGACCATGGCACAGCTCCATCTCTCGAAAATGCATAAACCATTCTGCAAAAAAAAGGCGTTGTGAGAAGAAAATGACTTTTTTGAGAATGTGTTATTTTTGTGTTTTAGTGTTTACCTAGAATTGCTGGTAACGGAGCTCATGCCGCAAAAAAAGATGGCAACGGCTATTACACCTAAGCTAATTGTACCGCCAACACCCGTTCCATATCTACTCTTAAAGGCTTCAAAAAAAACTTGTGCAATCGCATAGCCACCAGCGTCGTTTTTCTTGCTCAGAAGATGAGGAATGTCTTTGACTGCAAATGTGATTCCAACAATGTAAGCCCAGCCCACAATTATAGATATTCCAATTGAGCTTATAATTCCTTTAGGTCCATTCTTATCTGCATCTTTCGTTTCCTCTGTCTGCAAGAAAGAAATTTTCAGGGAATGAAGCTAAGAATTTTTCAAGAAAGAAATCTTCCAATTAGAGCTCACCATATGAGCAGACGCGTCGTAGCCTGTCAATGTGTATTGACTCATAAGAAGCCCGAGACAAAAGATGTAAAGCTTACTCTGAACACCATCTCCATTATTAGTATTGAAGTGAGTGAAAACATACTCTGCACTCGCCCTTTCCCGTGCAACGGTCGGAACAAGAATCATAAGAACAAATACACCTGACAACAACATGATCAGTGACACATAAAAGATTTCTTTCCTTTTCTTTTTTGTGATTAGAGATTAATATCATACCAAAAATATTCCAACCAGCAGCAATCTGTCCAAAGAAGGATAGCCATGAGATGGGTAGACTATTCAAGATAGCATGAAGAAGAAGAATTCCTCCATGGATACAAATCACAATATACTTGGACGGCTCATATCCACCGCCATTTTTCCCTCCCGTGCTAAGAAGAATAATCACTTGTACAAGCTGAGCAAGTGAGAAATCCACACTAGTCGTAACCGCCCACTGCAAATATCAACCACATATATAGAATCCCTTATAACATGATGCAAGCAGCTGATCACATAGAGATTTCAAGAAATTTTACCTGTCCAACAATGTTAAACCTGCAAGAGAATTAAGGATGAGTGCGATCATTCATCAAGTACAATAGAACAAATTTAAGCATAGTGGTGATTTAAAAGGTTCCATTTGGCATCAAACTGCATCTAGCTTTATTTTTCAATCAAAATCATGGCCAAAAGAAGCATCATTACACTCTTTGAAATTCTTAAACAGCTACTAACACTCTTTTAATACATGCAAAGTTCTATAAATCCAATTATGGTCATCCCTGTCATTCATCAAGTGGTGATTCAAAACCTTCCATTTTCAATAAAAAGCTACTAACACTCTTCTAGGACATGCAAAGTTGTATAAATCTAATTATGAACATCTCTCAACAATTTTTTCTATAGAACATCATGTATAAAAACTTCACAACATATTCAAAAAGACAAGATACAAGTCAAACAAAGTAAAATCAACAGCTAAAAATCAAGTCAAAGTATGACATATTATTTACCAGCCAGTCATCCAAGATGCAAAAGGAGCCCAATTAACACCAGCAAGCCTAGCACTCCAATAATAGAGTCCACCAGAAGTAGGATAAGAGGAGCAAATCTCAGCCATTGACAGACCCACAAACATGGTGAAAACACCAGCTATGAACCATCCATAGACCATCACTACAGGCCCACCAAATGTCAATCCAGTGTTATACAGCGTTGTCACACCAGTAAGCACAGATATGATTGAGAATGAGAAGGCGAAGTTTGATATAACCCTATACCCAAAAAATCAAAAACACACAGGATCAAGAAAGTGAGCAAGACCCAGAAAGATTCGAGCAAAAGTAAGAGTACCCATTTGGATCTTACGAGAGTTCACGCTTTAGCTCCTGCTTGTAGCCGAGTTCATTGAGCCGGGATTGACCTGAATCAGGTTCCATGACCCGGATTCCGTTGTGGGTTGGTAGAGATTCTTTCTCCCTCATTTGCCCCACCATTTTCAGAGATTAGAAAGATCGAATTTGTTTGCTGTGAATGTGATTGCTCTGAAAAAAAGAGCAGGAATTTAGATTTATTCCTACTTCCCCCACGCTGTTAAATAATTACAGGGTGTGATTTGATAAGGATTGAAATCCTAACAGTTGGGCGAGAGATAGATGGAATATTGTAAACAGAATTCAAATATTTTAATGATTGTATGTAGCGTTACGGCACTCTTCACAAAAATTCAAAGATTGTGATTTTTTGGGAGTAAAGAAGGCTGTTGAACACAAGCAAAATGTGGTCAATAGAGCCGCAGTACATAGATTATTATTTTTCCTGACAAAAAAAGAGAAATTATTTCTACAGATTTTTTTAATTAAAGCTGATTATACTGAAATGAATATCTTTGTAGTAATGCTAAAATGATTATTTTTGCTTCATGTGTTTTAAAAAGAATGTATTAGTATTTATGTTCATCTTGTTTTTTATATCTGCAAACTTTTTCCTAGGAGAAATACGATCTCAAATCATCATAACAGATGATAAAAACTTATTGTAAAAAAAGTACAAGAGTGCATTATCTCAAACTCACACCTAACGGTCATAAGATTACAATCAATCAGGTAAGGACTGATGTTGCAGAAGGTGAATCAAACGCCTAATAGTAATTTTGTTGGATTTTCAAAACAATAAAAAAAATCTGAATAAAAGTAAAACGAGATAAAATATCAAGAATATCGAAAATTATATAGCTAATAGCCTAATAGCGTTAAACACCAGGCTTAATCTATAGTTATTACTTAATGAAGGTCATATATTGTAATTATCACAAGGTGCGCGGCATCAAATCATCCACATGTTTACATTTTCAACTATTGCATAGTAAGGTGCATTTTAGTCCTACATCACCTAGTTCACACACTAGACAAATCATAACTTTCAGCATCATCTTCACACACCATTGATGGTTACACTAATGACTAATTTTAGGCCCTTGCTAAATACCGCCCGGGCGTTTTCTAAATAACGTCCGGGCTCTCGCGTTCTGCGAGGGTGCGTCACCTCGCAGAACGCGAGGGAGCGTATCCTCGCAGAACGCGAGGGTGCGTCACCTCGCAGAACGCAAGGGTGTTTTTTCCCTATAAAAGGGGAAAAACCCTACTCGGCCCATTTTTTACATCACACACAATTTTCTACCGCCGCCTCTCACCATCTCTCTCAATTTCAACCTACTTCTTCTTCCTCTTTTCACTACAAATCTCCATATAAGGTATGTTTCTTATACTCTTATGCTTTCTAATGTTGTTTCTAGATGAATATATGTTGTTAGTATAGGAAATTGCATATTATATGATGTTTTGATATTGAATGTTGATTTAGAAATGGTTGTATAATGGATGAAAGATGATGATTTTGAATTATGGTTGATGAGTGGATGTTGTTTTATGTTGAAATTCATTAGGGTTAGGGTTTTTGATTAGGGTTGTTGATTTTATTTAGGGTTTTGATGTTTATTTGGTAATTTACTTAAATTGATAGGTATTTTAGCTAAAATATTGAATTTTCGTCGGAAACTCATGATAGTGCAAATTGACGCAGAACGCGAGTGTCATGATACTCGCAGAACGCGAGGAATTGACATAACTGGAAATTCTTTCCTCTTCTGCAGATTTTTATTATATACTGATTTTACTTTATATAATGTTATATTTATATACTGATTCTACTTTACATTTTTTTAGGTAATGGATCGTCCTGGACGTTCAACCCGTCGAAGAAATTGGAACGCTATGAGAGAAAATCCACCGGTTGAAAATGCAAAAGGGAAAAGGAAAGCAAAGAATACAACACCGGTAGAGCTCTTCCCCGAGGGGCTCCCCGACGTTGATTATCGCGCCATAGAGCGGTATAGTGGTGTCCATAGTTATGCCGGGGAAGACTGTTCTGTGCCTAGTGGGATAGAACGAGCAGATACATATCAAGGGTATCGAAATGATGATTGGGACCTTTATTCTCAAGAGTCAGTTTCATGTGCACAACCGTCAACTCAATGGGCACCACAATCAACTCCATATGAACAATCGGGTAGCACTATTGGTGGCTGGGACAATTTCATTCCTCAGTATGCTGTAGTGGAAGTTGGACAAGGGTGGGGTGGACAAAGTTGGGTCGGTGGACAATGTTGGGGAGGTGGATTTGGTGAGGGAAGTGTTCCTGAAGACATGGGTCAAGGAAGTGGACAAGCTTGTTCTTCTTCTTACAATCCTCAACCAGAACCGATGGAACAAGAGTACCAGGATGAAGGTGTTGGGGAAGAACACGAAGAAGAAGGTGATGATGATGATGATGATGAAGAATAAGAAGAAGAAGAAGAAGAAGAATTGGTCCAGAAACCAAAAAGAAAGAGGAAGTCCAAGAAGAATGAGCCAAAGTATGATCCTGAGCTCACTCATGCCACACCTGGCGGTCCAGAAGATCCCGAGTTGCTTAAGGGATTTGAAGCACATGTGGCGTTCCACATCCAGAAAGGGGAGGTAATTTACTAATTTATTGATTTTCTGCATTTTTAATACATTAACAGAAATTCTGCAGAATTATCAGAAAATGCAACTTCTCGCGTTCTGCGAGGGAGACCCTTCTCGCGTTCTGCGAGGGAGGCACTTCTCGCGTAACGCGAGGGGCTTCCTCTCGCAGAACGCGAGAAGTTGCTATTTCCTGAAACTAGTCATTCAACGGGATATTTTAATATAACATGAGTTTCTACATTAAAAACCATAAAAACCCTAAAAACATGAACACATCTAAGTTTTTGACATTATATGCAAAAGTCATCTCTTCAACACTTACTACTACTACTAGATTTAACATGAAATACAACATAATAAGTTCATTTTAGCTCTTAATGGTGCAAAACAAATTAAAATTCAAAAATTAAGTAAGAACATTACCTCATTTGAATGGTAACTTGATGAACCACCATCTTCATTCCCTCCTTTGTTGAATTTCTCTTCATCTTCCATTATTTTAGGTGTTTTTAGAGTGTTTTGAAGTTTTAAGGTTTTGAAAATGGGTTTTAATGGAGGGTGAAAGAGGTGAAAGATGATAAAAAGAGGTGTTAGGGTAGGGTTAATAGGTGTTACGGAATACTTAAAATAAGGGGGTAGTTATTATAGTTAGGTGGGGACAAGACATGTAGTAATGGCGCACAACAACGTCCATCTGACATGCTAATCTCGCGTTCTGCGAGGGACGTGACACTCGCGTTCTGCGAGGACACGTGCACTCGCAGAACGCGAGATTAGCATGCATGTAATTAACCTAATTTTTTGCTAATCTCGCAGAACGCGAGTGTACGGGTCCTCGCAGAACGCGAGTGACCCGGCGTTGTTTGAATAAAGCACCGGGCTGTATATAAGAACCGTGTAATTTTATTGATATTATTAGTCCCTCTCTTCTATCAACAAAAAAACGCTCTCAACAAAAAAACGCTCTCAACAAAAAACGCTCTCAACAAAAAAACCGCCTCTCTTCTTGATAGTAACCGCTCGTTCAGGGGCAATCATCGATGATTAGCCCCAAAATTCATAATTTTATGTGTTTTTATAGTAATCATTACTTATTATTTAGTTATTGTTAGTCTCTCTTCGTGTAAGAGGTTTCAGTCTCCCTTTCTGGTGGGTGGTTTTCAGTCTCGTACTCTGGCGGGTAGTGGTTTCGACTCCTACATTAGGAGAGATGCAAACAATGGTATATTTTTCTTTTGTTCAACAGATTTACAATGGATGTCAATTTCTCGTATTCAATCTGGGGAATCAGATTATCATCTTCCTTCTCAAAACTATGGTGAATCAATAGACCCCTTCGTAGATGGCTGTATGTCAAGACAACGAAAGTTCAAACGAAGGCATGCAGAAACGTTAGATGTCATTTATAAGATTCTTAGTTTTATTGGAAAAGATTGTTATTTGATTGGATTAGATTTAGTTTCTTTGTATTATGTTATCCATTGTAAACGCCTAGTGACATATTCTAAATAAATTCTATTTTTTTGTCTTTCCAAAAAAAGAATATAATACTTTAGTGGAGGCTCAAATAATGAAATCCATGATGGATGTTATTTTTGAAGACATGTCAAGATCATGATGAGCCTTGGTGTTAGATTGATCAAGTGGAGACAAAGCGCAAATCTTTTGATGCATGAAGGAATGTCGACAACATTGACCAAGAACAACAAGCAAACTGTACAAAAAAACACTTGGCTACCTCATTGTTATTAGACTATTGAAATTCTTTTTCGTGTTATTGGATTTTATTCTATATTTTTGTTTTGTTATGTTTTGGGTTTGTTGGTTCATATCCTCCCAACAACTGTCGAAAAATGGATTGTTCATATCTAACAACCCAAATATTGCGCCGACGAGAACAAACTCGGATGATTATTGTTGTCTGTTGATCACGTGGTTATTTAGATATTCATTTTCCTTAAAAATAAGGTTTAGTGTTTGTCTTATATATAAAAATAAAATTGCCAAGAACAACATGCGCAAACACTAAGGATTTAAACAGTAATGGAGTCATCCATTAATCCAACTGCAGGAGCTCTATCATCTTCATTTTGCAACTCCTCCATTGCTAGTAAACAAGCATAAGGCTCCCATCCTGAATCAAATCAATATTATATTTTATACATCATAGAAAAGTTCTTGCGTGAACAAGTTTTAACGTAGAAAAAACGAACAGTTCGCGTTCACATATTACACGTCAATGTTCATATTCTAGATAATAATGTTCATAATCTATGGCATAATTTTTTTTTGAACGTTTTCAGTGAGAGACGCGGTGACATACTTGTAATTACTTCGAACTTTGATTTTGTTTTTGGTTTTTTTCCCTCTCCAAATGCCCTCAAAAAATTTCGTCGCCTAAATTATGAATATTAACTTGTTATTTATGAACGCGAAAAACTTTTACGTTAAGCTTTGTTCTCACGTGAATGTTTCTTTATATACCATACGATATATATTTCTTTATATTAGATTAGTAATTATTGAAACAAAGTTAAGGACCCAATACAAATATGCTTACCGTTGACATGATATGGTGGAGGGAAGAACTGATGGTAGCACAACAACGCCACCACGAACCCTTCACCCACAAAAAACCAACATAATACAAACTTGATTAACTAATTCCAACTAAACATCATGCAGAGAAGTAATCAAATAATTAATAGCTTAATCAACAAACCTAACAAGCCACCAACGAACACGTCTTGCCAATGATGCCAGTAATCATCGACCCGAGAAATGGCGACAAACGTCGCAGCTAAGAGCGGTAGGAAGACGACGCAGAGCTTTGCTACATGCCCTTTGTGATCAAAGACCTTAATCTTTGCAGCCATGTATAATGATAGAAACCCTAATCCTGCAAATGACACTGCACTTACACCAAAACATAATTAATTTCTTACATAAGGACATAAGATAAGACGCTTATAATGGACAGCTTACGAGGATGAGACATCATGATTTCCGATTCACAATAGCAAATTTTGCATTAAGCATGTATAGCATGCGTCCTTACACACAGATCAGAAAAACCGTTATAAATATATAAAACTACATGCCCTTAATCATAAGGATATAAGACGCTTATAATGGAACACTGACAACTTAAGAGCAGGAGACATCATGATTTCCGATTCACAATAGCAGTTTCTGTATGAAGCATGTATAGCATGCGTCCTTACACACAGATTAGAAAAACCGTTAAACATATGAAAGTTAAAATGTACTTACACGACGAGTGCCCGCTAGGGAAGCTTTTGTATCCCTCCATGACAACACTTTTTATACCGTGGCATATTACATTGCCAAGAGCATCATATTCCTGGAAAATTAACACAAAATTCATACATACAATTCAACTTAATGCATTATAAACTTCAAACACAACATTATCATTGTACATACTTCATTTCCATCAGGAAAGCAACGCCAGAAGAAGTCTGGCCTCGGACGACCAACTGCATCTTTTATCGCGTTCGTTACAACCGCGGTTGTTAGCATCGCGTACAACAACCCTACTCGATCATTCAACAATAACATTAGACGCAAATATAACTTGTTACAAATGTAAAGAAATTGAAAGAATGGTAGGTTAAATTACCAAGAATGGAGTTATGCAAATCATAAACATTTCTCTTGTAGAGATAGAAGATGATAAATATGACAATGGGAAGCACCCCTGCATACAACTGCACGTACAACATTAGACTTATGGTAATCAAGATCTTAATGCAATCAAATTTATAGGAGGATAATTACAGGGACAGTCCACATAGGGACAGTATTAGGCTTCAAAGGGTACATGAGATCAACCATCATATCCTTGCTAATGAACCGATTAAACGGGTTGATTACGAGCTCTAAAACCACTTCGAATGCGACGAGTACGAGGAGTATGATCCAATCGTAGACATGAAATCTCGCCACAATGACTCCATGAGATTGGATTGTGTGCATTGCCCAGTGTTTTGTGAAAGATGATAGAAAGCGTAATTTGGATAGGAATTATCCAAATAAAGTTCATGTTCATGAATGAACTATATAAGATCCGATAAAGAAAATTGAAGGTATTTTTCGGAATTATAAAATTGGAAGCAAGTTACGGAGTAGTTTTTAATAAATACTATAATGTGATGTTTAGCATCCAATAACATGTCAAGGCGATTGTTAAGGAGGAGATTAATAATGATAACGATGATTTTTTATATTGCGAAAGCTTGATCATCGAGGGGAGTGTTGATCCGTTACTAGGGAATTATAGTAGTTGATAGGGCTGAGCATGGGGCGGGCCAACCCGCAAACCCGACCCAAATCGAAGCATTTGGGTCGGTTTTCGGGTTGAGCATTTTCTGAATTTGGGTTCCGTTTCGGTTTTTGCGTGTCGGTTTCGGGCTGACCCGCGAGCCTGACCCAAAACTTCTATGAATTCTATCCCTTCTGTTCGCTTGATGGAGTTTGATTCAATTCGAGTTTTTTTTGGAATTACCTTAGTAACATCCTCTGCTCGCCCCGATAATCGTCTTATAGGCGATTGAATTAAGGAAAATCTTCTTATCTCCGTTGATGTCGTTATGTTAAGTCTCCTTTGCATTTCGATGTTCAACGTATTCTTCCTCCTTGTTGTCGTCAGGGTCATAATTCGGCTCTCACTTTGTCCATATGAGTCATTATTCTTCTCGAACTTTGTGATGAGAGCGTCTTCTTACCGAAAAAAATGTCGTAATCCTACAATCCTAAAAGCGGGCCAATTCGGGTTTTAGCCCGACCCGCACCGAATCGACCCGCAATATTGCGGTCGGGTTTCGGTCTTGTTTTTTTGGGGGTTTCGGGTTTTGCATGTTCGGGTCGGGTCTTGGCCCCTGCTCAGCCCTAGTAGTTGAGATACGGATGATACGCTAGATGTGCGACCATACAAAGTTGGATAGGATCAGAAATGAATAATTCAAGAGAAATTAGGTGTGACTAATATTCAAGGTAAGTTGCGAAAATCTAGACTTCGGTGGTTTGAGCACGTCCATTCGCAGGTGTGAGGTTCTGGCGTTGGGAGACTACTGCCGGAGAAGAGGTCACCCAAAAATGAGTTGGATAAAAGTCATTTAGAATGACCTTTCAGTTTGTCGTTTTCAGAAGATTTGACTTAGGATAGAGCTTTGTGGAGAGAGAAGATTCGAGTTACATAAGTCTAAACCTTTGTTTCTTTGGAGCGAGTCTCCTTTGTTTTTCGATATGGCCTTTGTTTTGGTCTCTGTATTTTTTTTAGGGATTGTCTCTTTGTGTATTTTTTGATTCTCTTATGTTTGAGCCCTGGAGATCTTATGTAGGTTCTTTTGTTTTTGAGTCATTTAAATCATTCCTCTCAATTTAGTGAGGTAAAAAAATATCAATCCCGATCCTTCAAACTCCGATACAAGTGTTGTTGTTCTTGAAGCTTGATCATCGAGGACAACACTTGTAGTTGTGTGCTTGTCATAAAATGTAAGTCAGGCAGGGTGTTATAAAATGTAAATTTATGCTAAACTTATTTTTTTATTTATGTCTTTGTTAATGGATGTACTATTTGGGTTGGTTTGCGGTAACGGGTTCTAGTGACTTGTATCCCCAATATAATTTATTGGGCTTTTAAAGAATTGGATTGGGCTTTGAGTAACTTTTCAATTATATTTTATCTTACACAACTAAGAGTAGGACGAAATCCATACAATTCTTTTCTTGTTTCAATAATAGCATTACGTTTCTCGTGTCTTAAGGAACTCAGAAAACTCCTTGAGAACCTTTAGGAAACGTTTTTTAGAAAGTTTTCGATGGCCAATGTTTCCGTTGATCATAAAATCTGAAACTTCAGCGTCCATAAAATCTGAAACTTCAACATTTTCTATTTGTTTTTATGCGTTTACTAATATTAAAGGCACAAAATTGTTTAACTCTAAATAGCCAGAACTCCATTAGATCAATTTCTCGTATTTTTTCTCTCTTCAAACTTCTACAGTTCACCTCTAATTCTCTTTTTCTTGCATTTTTAATTAGCTTATTTTTTAAAAATGAATAAGAACATCAAGTGTTTACGTGGTTATTCTAAATTGTATATATTTAATCTAATTTATATTTTATTTAAAATAATATATAATACATTTTTCTGTTTCCTATTTTTATAAATATGAAATTATCATTTCTCATTTTTCAAAATGTTACCGTTTCCTGTTTTCGTTTCGGATAACATAGTCTAAATCTAGTGAAAATAAGAATTATATTTCCTTAAACGTTATATTAGACGTATCGAATTGCAATTCCACATTTTATAAGGACGATCAGTTGAATATGTGAGAGGGATCAAATCAATAAGATTTTACTGTAGTACATTACAAACCTTATGATTTGAGTAATCGACGCAATTAAACTGTCGAAATGATAAACATACTCTTTTCAGTAAAAATAATACTATAAAAACACACTTTTACTCATAAAAGATCGGTAAAAATACTAGTGTGATGCTATGAAAACAAAATCATCAAAATAAATATCACAAACCCAGACTAAAGGGAAACTTGCAAAATAATCACGGCACATATAAATAGTACCTTACTATTTGGCACACCCTAAAAGTTTATTTAACACACTCATACATTCGTCACGAAGGTATTTGGTCAGACATTCGTCACGAAGGTATATGGCCAGATATCCGTCACGAAGGTTCGAAGGACATCCGTCACGAAGGTATTGGGGAGATCTGTCACGAAGGTATTGGAGAGACCCGTGACGAATCTTTTTTTTTTTTTTAAATAAAAAATTCAGAATCTTGTAGAGAATTTCAATACGAGTCCGTGCATATAAAATACGTCCAAAACGGACATCGTTTGCCCTTCCAAAAGCCTCCAAAACAAAATAGTCGCATGCGTTAAGTTCGTAAAAGCAAAAACTTATATAAATTTAGTATTTGTATAATATAATTATTAATTATAGTTAAAAATCATGCAATTAAATTTATATACTATAATTGTATATTATCATTTAATATCACTAGTTTATTACTTATAAGGTACTAGTGGACTATATCTTTAGTGTTTTTCCTGTTATGTCTTTGTATTATTGATGGTTATGTTCGTATTTGTTTTGTTTCTTATTTATCTTTCCCTAGGTTTGTTCCCGTGTTTATTTGTGTTTGTAATTTTCTTCTTTTTAACACTTCAATTTAATCTCGGTCTAGCAGTTGCTACCCTTGCTATGGGCGGGGCACTGCCAACCAATCTATGAATTTTTGTTTGTTTAGTTTACATGTGTGGGTTGTCTACTCTGATGTGTACATTCAACAACATCAGTAATTTATGTTGTTTGGCCAAGAATAGACTACTGATATTTGGTTACGATATTACGATTGTGTGTCTGCCAATTCATATGATATGTTACTGTATGTATAGAATTGGTTACACATTTTGTAGTAGAGGCACATAATTGTCCAACTCTTTAATAGTTAAAACCGCAATAGGTTAATATTGTGTTTCTTTTGTCTTCAAACTTATTTAATTCACCTCTACTTATCTTTTCGTTGCATTTCTATTTAACCCATGTATTGAAAATATGTGGTTATAACATAGGTTATGACCATATGGTATCGTACATAGGTGATTGATTCTTTCGTCCAACTATTCTCTGAGTTTCATTGTTCATAATGTTATGGAAATATGTAAGTTTCTTATAATTTATAATAATAAATGTCATCATATGTGTTTTCATTTGATTCGTTTAGACTATTATTTTCGTATATTAATGTTTCTTTTTCCAAAATATGAGTATGATTATTAACTATATGGAGTATGCCTCGTTATAGTTATTAAATAGAACTGTAAATAATAAAACATGAGACTTGATCTTACTCTATTCGGGAGGTGTCTATTTGTTGTATTTTGTGGACATCTCTATTTGCCAATGAAATTATGTTGTAGGTTTCAATATGTTGTTTTCCAATTTTTTCATTCTTTAAAAATCGAAACATTATTAAATAATTTCGTAGTTGTCTCACCCTCTTAGGTTCTGTATATAATAGTGTATATATGTATATTATTACTTTTGTAGCTTACCCTTGTGGAGATGCTTTAATTCTGTACTGAGTAGAGTATTCTACAACACCCACAGCTCCGAGGGCAATAATTAGCGCACCTCATCTTTATCCATCCCTTTTCAATTTTGTTTTTGTGTTCTTCTCCTAATGTGGTTGTGATTTCCGAATTTGTGTACGGTATTACAGTTGCTAATTAAGGTTGAATGTGGAAGCTTGAGGCATGTACATACAACATTCATTTAGGTACTATAATACAGTGGAGATAGTTGAATTCTTTAACCTATTTAGTGTTTTTATTTGAGTTTTGTTGGGCTGAATTGAAATATAGTCGTTTTTTGGAAATGGAAAATAAAAGTGGTTAAGTATTACTGTAGTAAACTTGTTTGTTTCAAATTGGAACGTTTTGTTATTGTTATGTATATATTTAATACAGTAGTTGTTGTTCCACTGTAATTTGCATTTAAGAGAGGATGAGTTTTAATTTCCATAAAATATAATTTGTTTTTACATGGCCCCGTTTTGGCCTCGCAATGGAAGTGACCTCAGTGTTTTTTTTTGTCCTTTTGCGAGCATTTGATTCTGCAATTCTATGCGTAGAAAATTAAGGAAAGTAGGGGGGCTTCAATGTTTCACGCGTTTTTTCTCCTGGCGGAGAAGAATTTCCTTTACTACGGGGCATGTTGACGTTTTAGTTGTTCTGCAAAGCTTAGATTTTAGACGTAGTGTTGAGTGGATTGTTCGTTTCTGTTGTGGGGTTGAACGTGAATTGGCGTCCGTTGGTAGAATCCCTAATTTGCAGGGGTGGTGTTGTCGGTGATTAATTCCACACCCTATCTCCTCCTGCAAGTGGTCTTCCTTCATAATCTTTGTGAATGTCGGTTAATCTTTTTTGCTACACTTGTAATTTCTATTTCTTACCTGGATTTTGGTGTGGATAGGTTGAGTAGGATATATTTGGTTATATTCGTGGACTTTGTTTGAGTTCAATGTAGCTATGTTTTGAATTTACTCCATGTACATCATTTGATTTTTTTCCTCTGGATCATTTTTCAGCTTGACCGTGCTGCTTCCATCCTATTGTAGTTGGGTTAATATGCAAATTCCGATGTCAGGGCTCTGTTTTCTCTGCTGAATTTGTTCCTGCAAGCGAATGGGCCCACTAATCAGGTACAAATCAATGCCCCATTCTTGTGGTCTTTATGCTTTTGCAGGATTATGTGCCTATTAGTGTGTGCAGTTTATTTGGCTAATGTAATTCTTCAAACAGCAGCAAACAATGTAGTGTTGTAGGCAAGTATATGCACCTGTATTTGCCCACTTATGTGATTGAATGATTCCTTGAAAACTATGTTCCTTCTATAGTTCTTAGGTTCTTTTCCATTGCGTAGAAGTAGTATCTTCAATCTTTGTGGGTCAGTCACTCTAGATATTGCCACGTATAGTTGTCTGTGGCAAAAAACTGGATTAGGCTGGTATAGTCCTACGGGCTTCAGTGATTGGCCTTGGCTTTTGTTGACTGTCATAGCAAAAAAAGGTTTGCGTGGGAAATGACATCTTTTGATGACCAAGGCCCATTTTGTTTGGGTAGAAGTTAATGAGATTCTTGGGATTAACACTTTATCTCCCAAGCATGTTCCATATATTATTTGGATAGGACTTAAAAAAAATGCTATAATTGGTGGGATCTTACACGAATAGAAGTCAACGATGGTACTTCGTCACTCAATGATCATAGAATGACTTGACTGTTATATCAATCAATGATTTTTTACTGAAGTTATCTTTGAATTGAATATGCTCCTATTTCCTCATCTGTATCTTCTTTCCAAATCTTCTTTAACAACATAAACTTATCTCTTAAATAAGTGTTGTCTTCTTTTCTTGATTCTTTTTTAATTGGTTTTTCAATCTGAGAAATAAATATGATCATTTTATTGAGAGTTTTGGTCCAGTATGCTATTGATAACTACCATTTTATTCGAGGAATGGTTAATGTCATAAGGCTATTAAGAATGCAAGATGATATGGAGAGTGTAATATATTGCTTTTTCCTTGCCTTAGGAAAATTCTAATGAGGATTTGAGGAATCATTATAACTGCACTGTTGTTTTATAGTATTGTGCATACTCAATTATTCCTTGTTGTTGACATAAAATGAAAAATGATCATCTTTGAAAGTTAACTATTTGTATATTCTATCAATAGGTAACTCCTAACAGACTTTATAGTCGTGCGACCAGCTCTCGACCTCTCTCATGTGAATACATATCATAATAGAAATCCTTAATATTCTACTTGTCGTGATTCTTACATCACACCAACATTTCAAAGTTTTCTCTTGATTTCTTCTCGACTTATGCCCTTTTCGTGTTTAAAAGTTGATAAAGTAAAACATGTAGTTGTTAAAGTTTCTATGTTTTTGAATTAGCTAAGCTTGTAGAAGTGTCTTTGTAATTTTTGTTTGTTTCTTTGAGAACTTGACATTCCTTCTTTTTTGCTGGCTTTTTGCGTCATTGTCACCTCTGTTTCCCTTTGAGATTTCTCCCCTTGCAATTGAAGCATTGGTAATATTGTGTTAGTGGTAGTTGTTTTGTTGTTTTCAATTATGTTTTTTTTCCCTTTTGGAATGTTTAATATTCAAAGAACAACTATCCTTACGTGATTATGTCTCATTTAGTATGACGTTAGGTCATCTGTCAGAGTGTTTGTCCATGATTTGTTTTCCCTCTTGTTGTCTAATGTATTCCTGTTGTGTTGATTCTAAAACTGTTGCCATTCAGCTATGTGATCGTCGTGTATCCAACAGGTATGTTCGTTTTTGCTACACCCGGCTCCCTCGTCATATTCCAGAATTCCCATCTATTTGCATGTGTCCTCGTAGCTCCCAAATTGTATTCTGTCCACTGTTTTTATGTCCTCAAATGATGTCGACCCTCTTACTATATTCAGAAGCATGCGTAGACAGTACTCTTCCCTGTTTACCTTGTTGACGCTGAGTATTCTTCCAACTATGTTATGGGTCTCTTCTGCTTTCCATGTTTCCGAAATTTCATTACATTTGTAGTGATTTGGTGTTTCATTGTATGTGCACCTTCTTGCTGCTAGTGTTGTTCTGTTCAGTTCTAGCCAGGAAGTGAACATGGATAGTTGTGTTGTATTTTGGCGCATTATGGCATATTCTGTTCCGTCACGTGTGGGGTCAGCATCTGTATTTGTTTGGATGTGGAAAAACTGCCTTATCACTTTTGGGGTGCATTTGTGTGCTTTGATTCCGTGTATGCGTAGGGTTGTCTCTGTTGCAAACCGTTTCCTTGATTGTAAGTATGTTGTTATTTCATCCACCCTTGGTTCGTGACATGTGTATGTATCTTTTGGCGACTCATTGTTCTGGATCAGATTTATGATGTTTGCCACATTTCCCGTCATTGCGTGTCTTAGCAATAACTTTTTTGTCTTTGTATTACCGCCACACTCCAAACTGATCTTAGTATTGTATTTTTGCATCAGTGTTCTTTTATATTTTATCATGAACTGACGGTCCAATGATCCCCCTTTCTCCATCCACATTAATATTCGTGCTTCTGGGATGCCCATTGTGTTGAAGTGTATTGTCTCCATACCTAGTGAAATGAATCAAACTAGTTAATTTTTTTTATAAAAAAATATACAGTATGCGGTAATGTGTTTAACTTCCGAACTCACACGCGTTTGAGTCCCCTATGTTATGATTTGTTTTGAGGTCTTCTATCAGCTGGTCTAGTTTTATCTTGAACAACTTTACCAATACCTCAAGTCTTTCATCTGTTGTTTGTTCTGGTATGTTAGCAATGTAATCATACATCTCTGCCCAATCTTTATTAGTAGAAAAGGTGATTGATATTGTAGGGGTGCCATATTTCCCACAAATAATCGTTGCGTCCATGTAATTTTGTATTGTTTTTCTCGCCCCTCCGTCGAAAGTGGGTGGTAGAATTACCCTTGCGGCTAATGTTCTTCTAACCTTGGCGTGTCTAGTTAAGTTGTCATATTCATTGTTGTACATTTGTTCTCGTATGATTTGTTGGTTGCTCTTTATCCATGTCATTTGTTGTGTTTCAATGGCAATGTATGCATCAATTATGTACTGGTGGTATAGTAGTACTCCTTGTATGGTGGTATTGCAAGAACACACAAGTAACCAGTAACAAGCAGAGGAAGTTTGAGTGAGAATATTATGCGAAGGGGTTTCACCTAGCAAGTATCCACACAACAGTCAATCAAGTTGATCATAGATTTATCTCAAGTTCTATACAATCCTAGAGAATTTTCCTATTCCAATCTTTAATATATCAGCAGACCAACCGGTCCTGAAATACTTACTATTCAGCAATCAGGGAAACCTCTCAAGATTAGATGAAATAGCAGCAAAAGGCACAGGAATCATAAAGATGCATGTAATAACTTACAACCGTCAAGTATTAACATGCAATCAATTCTCTTTCATAAAAGCAATCAACTACCAGATCATGCAGATATGAGTGCTACAATGACAAGGAATTTCACCGTATATTCCTAGTCTAGCAATAGAAAACTATCAATCAAACTAGGTGATCAAGCTAGCAAAACTAATAGAAATTAATAGATGAAGAACAAGAGAATTAATACAAACCCATAGGAAAAGAACAAGAGTTTAGAAATCTCACAACTTAATAACTAAAGGTTTCAACCGCTAAGCAAAACAATGGAGATTAGTTCCTGCTCATGGTTGCAAAACTAAATTGTCTGATGAAAAAGATGATGAAAAGATGAAAAGGCTGCTAGGGTATACAAAGAGTCTTACCCTAGAATAAAATCCTAAAAGATAAATCCTAAAACTAATTAAAAGGAAAATAAGGAAAAAAAATAACATCGTCCAAATATTTGCCCAGCTGCCTGCTTCTTTATTTAGACCGGCCCAATCTTCAATCCTGGCCCATGTATTGCACGGCCCACTCCAACGAAGTAGAATTCAGCACAATACCCGCGATCGTGGATATTAATCTTCTCGGCTCCTCTCTGTTGCTCCACCGCGATCGCCACCATATCACCCGCGACCGCGGTCGCTGATTTCTTCTCGAATGGCTTCTTTTGAATGATGGCGATCGCCTGAATGGTAGTGGCGATCGCGGTTGGCTTCGCAGAAGCTTCTTCATTCTTCAAGTCTTCAATCTTCTTCGGTTCTGATCTTCATTTCTTCACTTCTTAATAAATATCTCAGAACATAATAATGACTCGAAACACATATGATAATACTCCTAAACTAATGTAATAATCCCTAGTTACGCTATACAAAGTGCAGCGTATCAAATACCCCCATACTTAGACTTTTACTCGTCCCGAGTAACTTACAGAAAAGCTACCCATACAATAAAATACTCAAAGCCTCAGGAAGTATAAGAATATATCCTAGTGATTACATAACCAATAAGCTCCTCCAAAACACAACAACAATAATCAAGAACAATGTGATATAATAAGCACATACCCAGAACTACACCTTATTCCTCCAAGTGGCCTACCCGAATCCTCCTATACGCCTCCTTCTTATGTCTCCATACGTCAAGATGATAAAGATCCTAAAACACTCAATTTTTTTTTATAACACTCATCTTGCTTGGGCGCCCTTTCGGGTTTTCATCCCAACCACTCAATAATTGTTCCAGGCTCACAAAACTCACATCACTCAAGACTTATTTTTGCCCCAGCCTAATGCCGGTCAAGCCACCTTCTTATTGCATAGAACTTGCTATCCAAGGATTTTGTATGCCTTTTTTCAATTTTTGTGGCTTTTTCATACAATATATATTCAATAAGCTCATGCAGATACAACCAACGCCAAAATAAAAGACATGTGAATACATTCTCCTCCCCCATACTTAAACATTGCATTGTCCTCAATGAAATGGAAGACATAAAAACGAACCCAGGGAAGGAGACAGAAGACTCACATACAAGGTCGGATGACCTTCCTCCAATAAAACTCAAAGTGTGGTAGAATGAGAAACTAGATGAACACTAAATGTAATTCAATAATGCATAGCTCATCTAAAGCAAAAGAAAGAATACCTCCAATGTAGAAGGTGACCCAAACAAATCAACTCCTTGCAAAGAACATCGTCACCAACAAGCTAAGCTCCAGCGAATGTAGATCTAGAATGATAGTACTAATGAAGCCAAACTTGATGTAATACAACTCCTTACTTGCTTTTCTTTCTTCTTTTTTTCTGCACTTTTTTTTTAGACGGGAGAGAAGACTTACAGCGAGATTGGCTATTGACTGTAGTTGGCCCTAAGCTTCGGTGATTTCCTCCTGTCCATAGAAAAACTAACAAGAAAATTAAACCGAACAAAACAAACAAAAACAAATAAAAAACAATCTCAAACCTCGGGTTGCCTCCCGAGTAGCGCCTTATTTTATGTCGTGGCTCGACATGAAACTCAAGAGATTTAACTAACGCCATTTGGCTTTGTGAAAACAGTCTCTTGTCTGAATTCCCTCTTGAACCACTCATGGAACGCCTTAAATCTCGTCCCTCTTACCTTGACCACCTTGTCTTTAGCAATGAAGGTGGTTTCATTCACTTTCTCCTCCTTGACCGTATCAGGCGGCTGTTTAAGCTCAATGTCAAGTGCCTGCACACTAGACATCAATGCTATCTCGCCTGGCGAGGTCAGTAATGAAGGGCGATTGCCCAAAGGATGTGAAGTGAGCTTACCTTTAGGCTCTAGCTTAGCCTGACACTCCTGCATGTTAGTAGATAAAACAGCATCTACTTTTGGGGGCTCTAAGATATTATCTAAAACAGGTTGTAATTCATCCTTACAAGTAGGCTTAATCACATCAATAGCACATAGATAATTCTTATCAATGGGATCCATGTCATAAATATTATACTCCACCTTATCCCCATCAAACTCCATAGAGAGAGTCCCACTATTAACATCAATTTTCATTTGTGCTGTTTTCATAAAAGGTCTACCTAACAGTATAGGTGTGACATTACTAGCATGCTCCATATCCAACACAAAGAAATCAGCAGGAAAAATCAGATCACCAACCATAACAAGAACATCCTCAACAACCCCTTTCGGGTATACAGTAGACCTATCAGCAAGTTGAATAACAGTTCCTGTTTTATGCAAAGGTCCTAAGCCTAGTGATTCATACAAAGAGTAAGGCAAAACATTGATTGATGCACCTAAATCTAGCATGGCTTTGTCAAATTTAGTTTCACCAATCACACATGGAATGCTAAATATGCATGGATCACCACATTTCTTAGGCATGCGTTTTTGAAACACAGCAGAAACTTGTTCACCTATTTCAACTTTCTTCTTTCCTTTCAGTTTTTGATTTCTCTTGATAGTGCAAACTTCTTTCAAAAACTTAGCAAATCTAGGAATACTCTTAACAAGTTTGAGCAAGGGAATGTTTACCTCACACCTACTAAAGGTTTCGAAGATTTCTTTGTCGTCATCCAGTCTTCGAGTATCCTTCAACGCCTCAGGAAAGGGAGCAACAGGCTTCTGAGAGAATAGAGGTGGAAAATTCGGGCGAACATAATCATCAATGTACTCAGGGGTCTCCCGGCGATCGCCATCAGCTCTTGGCGATCGCGGATAATTTTGCACCTCAGCTTCTGGAATGGCATGGCGATCGCCATCGCCATATGGCAATAGCGGTCGGGATGCAGACCCTGTTTTGCTCTCTGTAATCTCATGGCGATCGCCACTCAGATATGGCGATCGCGGTTTTGGCACAGAACAGTCGTCATAAGTTTTTCCGCTCCTCAAGAACACTGCACTGACGTTCTCTCTCGGGTTTCTTACCGGTTCCCTGGCCTCTAATTTACTCACAGCTTGAGCAATATGTCCTAACTGATTTTCAAGATTTTGGATGCTTGATTCCGTCTTAGCGTTTTGTTGCATCACAGTCTGAGCTAAGGACTTGATCATATCTTCAATAGTCATAGAATTCTGAGGTCTAGGTTGTTGATAATTAATATTATGAGAATCATACCTTGGCCTTGGTTGCCATCCACCAACAACGTTTACCTCAGCATTGGGATCATGAAGGGAATCACTTTTCAGCATAAAAGCCTTTACAATCTCTTTCAACTCATTCATGTCAGTCTGTAATTGATCTGAATTAATTGCTTTGACTGAGTGGGATCCCTGTCTACTGCCAAACTGCCTTGAACTCTCAGCTAGCTCTTCAAACATTTCAATGGCCTGAGGTATAGTTAGTTTCAGAAAATTACCTCCACAAGATGCGTTTACCATTCGACGATCCTCATCAATCAGACCACTAAATAAGTACATAAGGAGATCTTGGTCAGTATAACTATGGAATGGGCAGCTTGAGCAAAGCTTCTTGAATCTCTCATAAAATTCATAGAGACTCTCAGTTGAGTGTTGTTGAAGATTCGTGATCTCCTTCTTCAAGCTGCTCAGTTTTGTAGCTGGAAAATATTTCTCTAAAAAGACCTTTTTCATCTTAGCCCATGTCTCAATACTCCCTGGAGCTTGATAATAGAGCCAATCATTCGCAGCGTCTTTCAGAGTAAATCCGAAAGCTCTCAGCATGACCTGCTCCTCAGTAACACCTCTTGGCTTCATACTAGAACATATGGCATGGAATTGAGCCAAGTGTTTGTTGGGATCTTCTCCTGCTAAGCCATGGAAGTGTGGTAGCTCATGAATTAAACCAGCTTTTAATTCAAAGTTCACACCTTCTTCAATCTCAGGAAACCTCACTGCCAAAGGTTGTTGGTTTAAGTCGGGGGCAGTGAGTTGCCTCATAGTAGGCAATGGCGGTCCATGTCGATCACCCATCTCGTTCTCTTGGTTCAGAGCTGCTCTTTGGTTCCGAAGGAACGCCCTTTCAATCTCTGGGTCAAAGGCAACAAGAGATGAATCAGTAGCACGGGTCTGAACCATAAAGGTTCACACCAAACAGTTGATAATTTCACAATTAACACAGAATCAGAAAAATTTCAATTCCCCGACAACGGCGCCAAATTTGATGAGGCTAAAGTCGTAGTGCCAAATCAAAGAAAACCCTAAACACTAACTAGAGTATAGCAAGTAAGTAGAGGTCGAACCCAAGGAAATCAAAACACCAAATCAATGCAGTCAAGTGAAATATCAACTAGTAATAAGTAAACAAAGGGAGGGGGGTTTGATTGTAAGAACACACAAGTAACCAGTAACAAGTAGATGAAGTTTGGGTGAGAATATTATGCGAAGGGGTTTCACCTAGCAAGTATCCACACAACAGTCAATCAAGTTGATCATAGATTTATCTCAAGTTCTATTCAATCCTAGAGAATGTTCCTATTCCAATCTTTAATATATCAGCAGGCCAACCGGTCCTGATAGTACTTACTATTCAGCAATCAGGGAAACCTCTCAAGATTAGATGAAATAGCAGCAAAGGGCACATGAATCATAAGGATGCATGTAAGAACTTACAACCGTCAAGTATTAACATGCACTCAATTCTCTTTCATAAAAGCAATCAACTACCAGATCATGCAGATATGAGTGCTACAATGACAAGGAATTTCACCGTATATTCCTAGTCTAGCAATAGAAAACTATCAATCAAACTAGGTGATCAAGCTAGCAAAACTAATAGAAATAAATAGATGAAGAACAAGAGAATTAATACAAACCCATAGGAAAAGAACAAGAGTTTAGAAATCTCACAACTTAATAACTGAAGGTTTCAACCGCTAAGCAAAACAATGGAGATTAGTTCCTGCTCATGGTTGCAAAACTAAATTGTCTGATGGAAAAGATGATGAAAAGATGAAAAGGCTGCTAGGGTATATAAAGAGTCTTACCCTAGAATAAAATCCTAAAAGATAAATCCTAAAACTAATTAAAAGGAGAATAAGGAAAAAGAAATAAAAAGAACAAGGAAACAAAATAACATCGTCCAAATATTTGCCCAGCTGCCTGCTTCTTTATTTAGACCGGCCCAATCTTCAATCATGGCCCATGTATTGCACGGACCACTCCAACGAAGTAGAATTCAGCACAATACCCGCGATCGCGGATATTAATCTTCTTGGCTCCTCTCTGTTGCTCCACCGCGATCGCCACCATATCACCCGCGATCGCGGTTGCTGATTTCTTCTCGAATGACTTCTGTTGAATGATGGCGATCACCTGAATGGTAGTGGCGATCGCGGTTGGCGTCGCAGAAGCTTCTTCATTCTTCAAGTCTTCAATCTTCTTCGGTTCTGATCTTCATTTCTTCACTTCTTAATAAATATCTCAGAACATAATAATGACTCGAAACACATATGATAATACTCTTAAACTAATGTAATAATCCCTAGTTACGCTATACAAAGTGCAGCGTATCAAGTTCCTTCCCCAGTTCTCTGTTGTAGCCTGGCTGAGTAGTATTTCCTTATATTCAACTTCTGCTGTTGAGTTTGGAGCAGATCCAAGATGTACTTCTATAGGTAAAGGGCGGAGCGGAATGAGGATAATGTATTGGCAAGAAAACCCCTTTTTTCCTTAAGTAACTTGACCATGTGTTGTATCCATCGTCTCCATACGGGAGCAACAACGGGTACTGGAGTGACATGTACAGTAGGTGTATCACATACACCCTTACATAGCACGAATCGTTATATTAGAGGTTGATGTCATGGTTGTCATGTCTCTCTGTGTTGTCACCCATTATTAGGGATCCTATTTTTGTCACATCTGTTCCATTGTCTTCTACCACTTCCTCTAACCTTACAGCATGTAGTTTTGAATGTGTATTCTTTTCCCGGGTTGTTTTTCGCCCACTCCTTGGCAGTTTTGAACATCTGCAGTGGTAAATTATTTGCCTGTAGCATATCGTTGATTTTTGTAGTTATGTCATTGTCCACTGCATGGTTGTTGTTTTGTTGGATTATTAAATTTCTGGTCCATGTGTTCGTTTCGTTGTGACACTGGTCTTCAGGATTGTTCTCCCATTCGTCATCCAGCAATAGCCGTGGTCTTAGGGATGGCTCGACCGGGACCGGACCGGCGGTTCGAACCGGAACCGGTAGGAACCGGTTTTGACCCGGTCCGGTTCCGGTTCGAGAAATGTGATTTTTCGAACCGGCGGTTAACCGCCGGTTTTTTATTTTATTTTTAAAATTTTTTTAACCGCCGGTTAACCGGCGGTTTTTTAAAAAAAAATAAAAAAATAAACCGGCGGTCCTAACAGCTCCTAGCCGTTAGGAAATTAAAAAAAAATAAAAAAATTAATTTTTAAATATTAAAAAATTCATATCAAACCCCTATAAATACCATACCATACAATCTTCAAATCACACATCCAACAACAACAATCTCTCTTCTCTTTCTCAAATCTCAATCTCATAATCTCTCAAATTCCATCAACAATCTCTCTTAATCTCTTCCTTTCTTAATCTTCCTTTTAATTAGCTTTTGTCTTTCAATATTTTATTGCTTTTACATTTTTAATCACATTATTATATTGTTCTAAGTTTTATTGTTTTATTTTTTTATTGTTTTAATTGTTTTTAATTGCTTTTAATCATATTATTTAATTGTTCTTAATCATATTATGGCGGATCATTTTGACACCCAAGAGAGTGATAATGTCACTTCTCCCACTCCCACTCCCACCTCCCAAGTTAGGTCCTCCGCTAGGGGTAGGACCGCTAGGCCTCAAGGGCAAGCTAGCGGTTCGAGGCCAGCTAGGGGTAGGGGGGGGAGGACCGGGACCGGGTCCTCCTCCGGGAACCAATCCCGGAAACTAACATCTCCTGTTTTTACAAAGTGGTTTACTAAATTAGAACCCGGTATCGAGGAACTCGAGGCCGAGGATTATGATCCCGGACTAATTATTGTTTCTTGTAACTTTTGCGAGGCGACATTCCAATGGAAGAAAAGTGGAGGATATGGAACCCTTCAAAGACACATGGAGCACAGACACGTCGCCGAAATGGGAATGCTAGGGGGACAAACGCAAATTTCCGGCGGATTTGCATCTTCTACTAGCGGTAACCCTTTATTTCGTTTTGATCATGAAGCTAATAGTGTAGCATTAGCCGAAGCTATTTGTGTTGATCATTTAGCATTTCGATTTAGTGAAAATGTAGGATTTAATGAGTATATTAAAGAGCATACACAACCCGCTTTTAAATCCGTATCTAGGAAAGTGATTAAGAAAAACGTAATTAAGGCTTATAAAAGACACAAGCACGAATTAGTTTCTTATTTTTCGCAAAATGATATGAATGTTTCTATTTGTAGTGATATATGGAGTGATAATACTCAAACCCATTCTTACATGGGTGTTACATGTCATTTTGTAGATCATCATTTTACAATGCAAAAACGTTTATTGGCATTTAGAGTCTTTGATGATTCACATACCGCACAAAATATTGCTATGATGATTCGTACAATTTTAGAAGAATATAGACTACTTAATAGAGTTTTTTCAATTGGATTCGACAATGCATCTGCTAACACCGCATCTATTAGAGATTTACAAGAAATGTGTCAACCTTTATTTGGTGGGAGATTTTTTCATATTCGATGTGCTTGTCATATTTTAAACTTATGTGTTCAAGATGGTTTACGTGCTATGAGTTATCATTTTGATCCAATTAAGAACGTTATTAAGTATATTTGGGGGCATCCTAAAGTTACAAGAGATTGGATGACCTTTTGTAAAACTAACGGGGTGCACCCAAAACGTTTTTCAAAAGATGTGGGTACCCGATGGAACTCTACTTACATATTACTATGTGAATGTATAGAATATAGACAAGTTTTAACGTCTTTTGTTTCTCAAAACCTTTCTGGCTCTACTTTCTATTTTAGCGAACCAGGTTGGGAAATATGTCAAAGTATTGCAACGTTTTTAAAATGTTTTAGTGATGCAACAAAGAGATTTAGTCATGTTTATATACCAAGTAGTAATGTTTTTGTCTTGGAAGCTTGTAATGTTATGGCTGGTTTAAGTGAGGGAGCTAAAATTCCCGGCATTGAGGAATCCGTTGCAAGCATGAGAAGTAAGTGGTTGCAATACTATAGATATATTCCCGATTGTTTTCTTGTTGCTTGTGTTTTAGATCCTAGACTTAAATTAGGAGTTTTACACGCTCTTTTAGATGACTATTATGGATATATTTTAGCCGACGGTGAACTAGAGGATATTTTAGGTATGGTTTCTAGAACTAGAACATACATTGAAACTTTATTTACTCATTTTTCGGATTCTCCGACTCCTTCACAATTACCTCCGGCTTCTTCGAGCTCTAGTAGCTTGGGGGCCTTTGGAGCTAAGTATTTTAGTAAAAGACCAAGAGTTACAAACACGAATGCGGAAATTGATAACTATCTTAACACCAACTTTGAGTTTGTTAGTTGTGAAGCTTTAGATGTTTTGAAGTGGTGGGAGGATCATAGGAGCATGTTTCCAACGCTTGCGAAGATTGCGGCTCAAGTTCTTGCCGTCCCCGCTTCAACCGTGGCGGTGGAACAAACTTTTAGTGCAGGAGGCAACACTTTAACGAGGAAGAGATCAAATTTGGCACCAGAGTCATTGGAGGCGCAATGTTGTGTTTGCGATTGGAAGAGAGCCGCAATGAGGCAACAACGTAACATTAACGAGTCATCGGAAGACGAGTGGATTGGAGATTCTACTACGATACGCACCGATTCATCCGCCGAAGATTCGACTTAGGTAACGGGTTTTGAAAAAAGGTAAAGAACTACGTGGGCTTTGATTCCTCTAACCCGAGAGGATACGTAGGCAACTTAACAAGTAAGTCACTGTTAAGTGCAAGCCCAATTTTTTTTAATTTTTTTGTTCCTTCATATTTAATTTAAAAAACTTAAAAAAAATGATTATAAAAAAACGCTATTAAAAAGAATGTTTTACAAAATATTCTTTTTAATAGCGTTTTTTTATAATCATTTTTTTTAAGTTTTTTAAACATAATTTTTAAACTTAAAAACAATGACAAAACATTCTTTTTTAATAGCGTTTTTTTATAATCATTTTTTTAAAGTTTTTTAAACATAATTTTTAAACTTAAAAACAATGACAAAACATTCTTTTTTAATAGCGTTTTTTTATAATCATTTTTTTTAAGTTTAAAAATTATTTTTATATTTATTTTTATATTTTTTTTTAAAAATTATTTTTTTTTTAAAAACCGGTCCGAACCGGTCCGAACCGGACCGAACCGGATGAACCGGTATGAACCGGAACCGGACCGGAACCGGACCGGACCGGAGGACCGGAACCGGAGGACCGGAACCGCCGGTTCCGAACCGGAACCGGACCGGACCGGACCGGGAGCCATCATTACGTGGTCTGCATATGTGGTAAAACTCGCCATACGATTTTAACGTATGCATTGTATCAGTTTTATGTGGTGGGTCTTGAAGCCACCTCACACTTGCTCATAGAAAACATCGAGTTATACGTGCAGATGTTTTTTTTAATGACTTTGCCTGTTCGGATCGTCCCTGTAGTAGTTCATCAAGGATTGCTAAATTTGTTTTCATTTTTTGCAGGATAATCCCTCCATTGTTACAACATCTTGTTGGTGTGCTTCTTTCCTCATGCCACCCTTTTGCGCTACACCACTTGCATACTTTTGACATCTGCCAATTTAATATATAGTTTATGGTATAAGTTTCTTTGTCTTTTACCATTTTATTATTCTTTATCACTCACATTTTGCTTAGTTGTTATTGTTATTGTTTTTGGTTTTGGTTCTTATGATGAAAATACAACTACATGTTGATATTATATCTCTGCTTCGGGTTGTTATTGTATTTTCTGTGTCGTCTGTCATATCTTCTTTCCTGGAATGTGTATTGTCTGCTTTGCAGTGACTTTGTGTGTCGTGACTCTGTGTCGTTGGTCATGTCTTCTTTCCTGGACTGCGATAGACATGAAATTACATTAAAATGTGAGTGATATGTTCTTCACCTTCGGTTTCTTGAGTTATGTACTTTTCTTTTTCCTTTGTTTTTTTTATTCCGAGTCCTCGTAGCAATCATTTGTGTACAGTGAACTTGGATTTTATATGAGTCTATTTGCGTGTGGTCCACATTTATCTTTAATGTTTCAGTTTTCTCCGAAATTAATTTTCCTTTTGAAATTGGTATGAAATGTTATTATGTATATGAGGTGTTATTGCACACTTTAATGCCATTATTTGTGTCATTGGGTGTTTGGTAATAATAAAAAATGTATTCTTTATTCAGAGAAACCGTTATCTCTGTTGCGTTCATCCTTCAATCCCAAAATATCTTGTAAAGTTATGTTCAAGGCCTCGAACGCATGTGCGTCATTGGTGCCTCATCCCATATAATCAGCTTCACCTCATGCAATAATTGCGCTAGGTGTGTATTTTGTTTGATCCCACATGTATTGTTGTCAAGTATATCGATTAGGATGAGGAACCTGCTATGAGACGTTCTTCCTCCTTGTAAACGAAGTGACGTTATTCTTGCACATCAATGTCACTTTGTATAAATTTAGTTAATTTTAATTGAGTTTTTTGCGTTGTTTATTAATAGTGTTTGTTTACCTGAGGATGCAATTGCCAGGACAATATCTTCTTTTGAACGTATTTGAGACATTATTGTCTTGTACATGAATATTTTCCCCGAACCTGTTGTGCTGTAGATAAAGAAAAACTCCCCTGTTCTATGGGTTACCGCGTGCATCACCTTAGCATATATGTGAAGTTGTTGAGTGTTTAGAAGGTTGTATAACATCTCATGCATCTCATTCATTTCACCGCAATTGTAAGATAGCTCCTCACGGAGCAACCTATTTTAAATGGTTGAAGCAAAGTCAGGCCTGGTTTTGGTATAACTGGATAATCATCTAATGATTTCCCATTTTTAGATAGGATGTTTTCTATGCTCACCAGGCAGTAGTTTTGTACTTGGGTTTCGTTTAGCTCAAGATGTTGATACCGAAACTCTTTTTTTTTCATATATTGTATGTCCTCTGATAGCGCCTCCCAGTTTGTGTCCCACAGTTTATGAGGGGTGGCTACGTCGCAGAAGATGAGGATTGTGACAAATATCTCCATAAGATGCGCTCCTGTTACCCATAACCTTGCCTCTTGAATGGCATCTATCCACTCGTTGTCCTCTTTCAACATCCCACGGGCATAGCATGCTTCTCTAAATATGTTGTTAACCCTCTCATTCACCCTTTTTATATCTTCATATGATAGCGTCCCCTTTACTACATTTAGTAGCATTCGAAGGTAGTTGGGCATCATTCTCCCTATTGGATTTAGGTGTCCTCGTGTGCTCCACACTTTGTCACTAACATCCCACACGTATTTTCTAGGTATTTCACCATATGTGTATTGTCTTGCCTTCAGATCTACATTGTTTAGAGTGAACCACTTTGTGAACATTGTTTTTGTAATACCGTTCTTTCTAACCAGATTTCCTAGCTGTTGTGAGTCTGCTATTGTCACGAAGTTCTGTTCAGGCAAATGGTAGGTGAGCCGGATAACCGGTGGCTGGCTGTAGTGAATGTCAAAGTCGAAAATACGTCAAGCAGCTTCACAAGCGGACTTATATCTGCATTCTAGATATTGTTTTATCTCATTAATGACAACTGGGTGGCTTGAAACTTCTCCATCTTGACCCTTGTGATTCTCTACAAAAACAACAGTTGCTCTATCTGGTCTCTTTGTAATATATTTGAATAAATACTTTATTGCTCTTACATTGTTGCACCATTCCACATTTATGTGGGAACCGTCCTTAATCATTAGGTACCGATTATAAGGAACAACATGACGGTTGTCAAACTTGACCTTCCTTTTGAGGACACTACGCCTGTTATTTCTCTGTCGGTAAACAGGGTACCCATCACCATCCAACGTTGTCTCTGCGTAGTATGTCTTTGGAAAGTGTTTTGTGCATTCACCCCCATTCATGCAATGCGAGGTTGGATGTGTCGGGCCGCATGGTTCGTGAAACATATGTTCCACCACAAGTCTATGACATTATGGGTCTGTTTTCTCGCAAGGAAGCCCAGCATAGATGAAATCATCTATCTCTTTCCCTGTTTTTGCTTTGCTGGTTTCTTTCAGCCATAAGAGAATATGTGCATGTGGTAGGCCTCGTTTCTGAAACTCAATTGTGTATATGGTTGTGGACGCAAAATATTAGTTCGTTGTTATTTTAAATGTAAACACACTCAAGAGTTTTGGTTATGGTGGTCTCCCATGTTGCTCTGTACATGAAAACCATTTTTTTTGTTATACAATAAAACCGAACGTTATTCAGTGACCCTTTGATCTTACTCTTTTGGTCATTTGTTCCCTGTTTCTTTTATTGTGTTGTTTCTGTCGTGTCTTTCATGTTTGTTACAAAAAAAGGTTGTAACATATACTTGTTTCCTAAAATTTATTTTTATCAAAATTTATTCGGCTTTTTATCACCAATTAACGTGGTGTTTTTTTGTGGTACAATAATCAGTACCTTGTATATCTCTTATTAGTACCAACACGCAGAAGGTTACAACCCTTCCATCTCGTCCTTTGATATATGTTTTGCGAAACTGGAGGGGGTATGACTGCCATGTTACTGATGTATCCCTACCTGTATGGTTTTAACATTTTAATGAACACCTTTGTTTGTATATAATTTTCACTGTTATTTGAGCACGTTTTTCCTTTTTTCCAAAGTCATCACTGTTTTGTACCTGATTCTGTGTTTACAACATCAAGGTGTATCCCGCAGAATGTCTGGTATATCCCATTGGCCCGTATCATAGTCTCTTGGCGTAGCTCGATGGTTGTTGTTCTATCTTTGTTTCCTATTGTTGGTCCTGTTGGTTCCAAGTTAGTCGGGCGTACAATGGTCAAGAGATATTCAGCAAAAATATGCCTTGACTGTGTGAGCTGAGTTACCTGTCTCTTTATTTGGTCCCATTAAGCTTGTCATTTCAGAGACCTTTGTCCTACCCTCATCCTTGGTTTCTGATTAGTTTTTGTGAAAAAATGGTTGAGTAGGTGTTATTCCATGATCAAACCACAACATTGGAGTTAATCAAGGTTTGTTTTGTAATTACATTTTACCTGGATTTTGTGTTTCTTGCAGCATTGTCAGTGCACAAGAAAGGAGAAAAGGATTAATTTAATTATCTTTCCACAAGGAAGGAGAAAAGGTATTCTAAATACATCCAGAGATGCTCTGCAAATATAACATATAAATAACACGACAGTTGAAATCTTGAACGAAATTTCAAAAACAACGGTGGTGAAGAACAACAGAAACACAAAACACAGTATTGTGTAAGGCAAAACAATAAGACCATAATCTTCAGAACATTCTTCCGTACTTTTTCAAATAAGCCCTACACGAAACATCAAAATCTCTAGCTAAGAACAACATATCGTATGTCTCCCCAATTCCAATAACAACATTTGAAAGTGCCTGGGTAGCCTGAATTTTTGAAAAAACGGATTATATAGGAGACAAATAATATCAACATTAGGAAAATGTTGGAAAATTAAAAAAATTATGTCATCCATAAGATCTTTTGTTGTTTCTTTAGAAGTTGGAACCATTGCACCAAACAAATTCAGGTTAGCAAGGGCTTCTTCTTTCAACGCAAACGTAGAAGTCATTTGTTTATCTCCTTCAATTAACATTTGCCGTAGAACACGTCCCCCTCCTTGAGTAATAAAATCGCATAAATAACACAAGCAAAAAGCATGATCGACGACTAAAAAAATATATCTAACGAACAACCATCATATCGGTATTAACATACTTAGCGGGAAAACACTCAGATAGGATATGTTCCACTTTGACCATAATCTGTCAATAAATAAGAAACATATGCGAGATATATAATTATACAACAAAGATTTTGAAAAATAACCACAAAGGAAAACTAAATATTATTTCGGTTTATTTAGTCAGTTGGTGTTGAATATTTGTATATATGTACCTAGATATATAGGTGAATTTATGTTATACCATGACAATACGTTTTTATATTATTTGTGGGTAAAGTGTGTGTAAGTTTAATGTAGTAGTCAATTACATGACATTATGGAGTTTGATTTATCAAACATTTTATTTGAGGTAAGAGGATTCGTTCATCAATTGCGTATGTTTATTTTACGGGAGCCTTTAATACACCGATGGTTTTTATTTTTGAGCCATTCTATTGAAAACGCTATGTTCCGGCGCTTTCGATTCCTTTTAGAAAAAGATGAACGCTACTACATAGCGTTCGGGTATGCCGGCTCAAAAATGAGATTTATCGGTCCAAATATTAACCCCTTTATTTTAGCTACATATTAATCTTTATGATTCCCTAATTGAATTCAAACATTCAATTGAAACGTACGTTTTTGCTAACGAAAAGAGTTGATTCGATTTATCATAATTATAAAATATTATCAAGATTTCTTTACTTTTTAATTTGTTCTTGTATAACCCGTTTTTAAATTTAAAAGGAAATAACACTATGCAAGATGGTTAAGATTATGCTCAGTAATAATCTTTCTAAAAATTGCAAACGAAAGAGCAATATATGAGATTTGTGTTTTCTAACGTACTTACATAAGATTTGAAGGAGAATAATAAAACAATTTTCCATATTATAAAGTTATAAAATTATTTTTCACTTGATCCCGGTCAATCCCGTGCAAGATTAGAGAATTAATTTTATAATCCTAAGTGTTTTTCATTACGTTAAGAATAAAAGAGGAAATAAATAACCATCAAATATCTTTTTTTGTATTATATATAGTTAGGAGGAATGAGATATGAGATATATATTGAATAAATTTAAACCCTTAATTAACATTCAATGCCCCACATTTAAGATCTTAGGAATTACCAATGGACAACCTTTATATATATTTAGATAATTATGCATTATGTTTAAATATTACGAACTTAACAAAAACGACTGTTTTGTTTTGAGGGTTTTTGGAAGGGCAAACGATGTCCGTTTTGGACGTATTTTATATGCACGGACTCGTATTGAAATTCTCTACAAGATTCTGAATTTTTTATTTTTTTTAAAAAAAAGATTCATCACGGATCTCCCCAATACCTTCGTGACGAATCTCCTCAATACCTTCGTGACGGATCTCTCCAATATCTTCGTGACGGATGTCCTTCGAACCTTCGTGACGGATGTCTGGCCATATACCTTCGTGACGAATGTCTGACCAAATACCTTCGTGACGAATGTATGAGTGCGTTAAATAAACTTTTAGGGTATGTCAATTGACACTTTTGTATAAATATCAAACTAAATAAAGACTTTGTATAAATATCAAACTAAATCGAAAACTTTACTCACAAAAATCATTTCCCATATAAATACCAAATCCAAGGTGGCTCCTCTGTAAATATCCCAAAACCAAACAGTTCCCAAAACTCAAACATCTGCACAACAATGGCAGCACTCTAAACCACCGCCTCTCTCCTCCTCCAAACCCTCGCCGGCGTCTTCCACCATGGATCCGCCGGCCACCGACTCCGTCGACTCCTCCCCTCGCTCCCGCACCACCGACACCTACGAACCCGCTTCCGCCGCAGGCGAGCCTCTTCCGCAAGTCCCAAACGCGAAGCTCCGACTCATGTGCAGCTATGGCGGCCACATCGTCCCTCGTCCTCACGACAAGTCGCTCTGCTACGTCGGCGGCGACACTCGCATCGTCGTCGTCGAAAGGCACTCAAACCTCCAAGAGCTTCTGCAACGCCTCTCGAAGATCCTCCTCAACAGCCGCCCGTTTACGCTGAAGTATCAGCTTCCGAACGAGGATCTCGACTCGTTGATCACTGTCTCGTCCGAGGAGGATCTGGAGAATATGGTGGATGAGTACGATCGGCTTAGCTCTGGTCCGAATCCGGCTAAATCGTCGCGGATAAGGCTGTTTCTGTTCCCGACGAAGCTCGATGTGGCGGCGTCCATGGGACCTATACTCGATGGGACGAATAAGTCGGATGATTGGTTCATGAATGTTTTGAATGGTGCGGATCTGTTGCAGAGTGGGTTCTCGGATCCGGCTTCTGTGAATTGTTTGTTAGGGTTGGAGGAGAACGGGCGGCGGAATTTGGATCTGAATTCGAATGAAGGTGAAGGTCATGTGGTTATGGAAGAGAGGAAAGTGATCGATTCGTCGGTTGTGGAGACGAATTCGTCTTTTGGTTCGGCCTGTTCTGCTCCTACTATGGCCAATTTGCCGCGGATTAGGGTTCATGTTGAAGAGCCAGGGGCTAGGGTTGGGATTGAGGATCAGTTTGCTCAGATGGGGGTTCAGAAGCAAGAAGAGGGGTTTGCGATGATGTCTTCTCCACCTTCGAATTTGCCGGTTGTTGGTGTTCCAGTTGGAGAGTACACGAATCGAGAAGATGACAGATCCGATCATGGCGTGCCGGTTGGATACTTTAATCAGCAGCAGCCGCAGATGATGATGGCACCTAATTCACAGGCGCAGAATAAGCAGATCACTGAGGATTTGCCTTCTCCTGTTTCAGTTTCTAGGTATATCGGTTTTCTACACTATCTTTCGTATTGTTTTCAGCAAGTTTATAAATTAGTAGTTGTATGGTGATCACCATTGATTGGATTTGATTGGAGAGGTTTTGGATGTTAGTTCTGATGTTGAGAATGTGTATTGTGAATTTTAACAGTGATTGTAGTAATCTATCGAATGCAAACACTCGTCAAAAGCCGGTGATGTACCAAGATCCATCTGGGGGCAACAGGGTTCCTGCAGGTTTTATGGATCAAAAGATGGCTTATACTGATTCAGCTGCTCAGATTCAGGCTCAGCAAGTTGCAGATTCTGGTTATGTTCTTCCCTCTCACTATGATCAACTTCAGCAACAATCAATTCAGTCACAGCAGCAGCAACAATCAATTCAGTCACAGCAGCAGCAGCAACAACAACAACAACAAGCACAGCAGCATCAACAACAGCAAGCACAGCAATTCATACATGCTAGTAACCAGTTTGTTCATCATCACCCGGGTGGAGGCGTTGGAGGCGTTCCCTTATCATACTACCCCGTGTATCCTTCACAACAACCCAACCATCAGATCGAACAACGGTATCCTGTATACTATGTTCCTGCTGGACAGCAAACTCATCCTTACAACTTGCCTAATTACCCGGAATCTGCAAATATGGCTCCTCCATCTAGTCAGCCTCAAGTTTCAAATCCAACCTACACCACAACCAGAAATATGCCTCCACCAAAAGCTGAAATCCCGCAAGCTGGTATATATAGGACAAGCAACGTAGCTAACCCACAGCTCCTTCAACAGCAACAGTTTATGGGTTACTCTCAGATTCCCCACCCTTCACAGTCCATGGCGCCTGCATCATCTGCTGCTTATGGGTATGAGGTATCTGATCCTGCACATGCCCAGGTTTACTTCACTCAACCTATGGCTCCCCAGATGGGTGCACAGTATCAGACCATGAATCCGGGCCCTACAATGGTGTTATCTGATGCTTCTGCTGCAAATTCTACTGATAATGTCAAACCTCAGGTAAGAACTTCTCAGGCATTGTAGGTGAGTTTGGAAAGTGGAAACAGTGGTGAAGTTAAACTTTGGTATACATTTCTGAGTCTTCTGTTAATTCTGTGTGCATCTCCTATTATTTGTTATTTGGTGTGTATTTGCATTAGGGAATAATAAGTATTTTTACTTGCTGTTGCGTCTTGTATGGTTACATTTATATGTCAGGAAGAATATATGGGTGAGCTTAGTTCATACTGTAAAATTACAAACTCAGAGTATTATGTGAAGCATCATCTTTGTTTTTTAACATTCAGCTATTGTTGATATCATCAGGAATTAGCATTTCATTTCCTTAATTAATGTTTCTGGTTCTGACATTATAGATCCATAGCCTGTGGCATGTGTTATTGCTTTTTTTAATCAGGAAGAGTTTGTGTTAGATGGCTTCTCTTTGACTTCTCTGGTATATGGTGATATCAGCAAAGAAAGTTGTCATATTTTAAATTGACTTAAAGTGGATAAGTAGTGATTGATAAATAATATGCTTTGTGCCCATCCTCAATTATGAATCATCTGTTAACGAGTCATCTCTCCTTCCCTTGCTCCATCTAGTTGTGGGGTTTAAACATTTACCTGCCTGTAAAATCTAAATATGCCAGATAATGCACAAATACATAAGTGATTTTGCCTCTTGATTGCTGAGAAGAGTTAAACTATACCCGAGTAATTCCTTAGAAGATGAGTTCATGGATTTCAACAATTTGTAACTTGAAGTGAATGTGATTGCCTCGAGAATTGCTTTGTATTCATCACAAGCTGTATACAGACTGTTTCAGTTCAACTCCCATGATCATGCCTCGTAATTTGAACATCACAAAATATGAGCCCTGGATACAACTGCAACTAATACGGAGTATTTTTTAAGTGTAGATCATACTGCCTCCGTCCCGATATATAATTCCTGTTTCATTTTTGACACTATTTACCTATTAATACATTTTGTCGTATAACTTTTAATATGTAAGAACAAACATAGTTATATGGGGTCTTGTTTGATTCGTCTTGATGAGTACTTTAACATATCAAAATTTTAGAATTTTTTATTAACATATAGTTAGAGATATTAACGATACAAAACGTGTCTCGGCAAATGTGAAAAGTGAAAGAGGAATTATATTATGGGACGGAGGGAATATTATAGTTCCTAAGATCTAGTTTCTCCTCTAGAAATGGATTTTCTCTGTACTTGGATTGGTTTAGCACGAAAATGAAAGGTATTAATGTTGGGAGAAAGATTCAAACTCTTGAAGGAGCAAAAGTACTAGGTTTTTTTCTATAGGAATTGAATTTGTGGGAATTGTAAATCATAGGAATTGAATTCGTGGGAATCGAAAATCATAGGAATTGAATTCATGGAAATTGAATAAAGGTGATTTGTAATATAGGAGATTTTGAGAAAATTTGTTTAAAATTTGCCGTAGATAGATTAAAATAGAGGAATTTATGATTTCATGTGTAAAAACGAGGGAAAGTGAATTACCTAGGGGGGCTAGGTAAGATTAATTCTCACATAATGGAGGAATTGAAAATTCAGGAAATCAAAATCCCATGATTTTTACAGAATTTTTTTCAAACCAAATACATCGATATATATCCATTTTCATTTCCTGCAGATTTTCAATTCTTAAGATTTTAGACTCCAACCAAACAAACACCTGAAAGGAAAAATGTGTAACATGACCAATTATTTGCTCAACTATAGTAGTGGAAAAAAAACATGCCTAGCTAGACTATGAATAATTCTTAAAGAGTAATAATAGTCTAGAAAATATGTGGATGATGAGTTGTCTGCCTATGAGAATTGGATACTACAGTAGTTCCTTTCTCCCAGGTTGCTTCTTCTACTTCCCGTCTCTTCATGTGTATCCCATCGCCTTCTAGATTTTGTCATATGTTTTCAATTTCAATGTACAAGAATATATGTGCAAATCGTTTGCTAAAGGGCGTTTAACCCCGCACCCATTTTTTTATAACTGGCACCCGTCTTGGGCGCATTTCGGATGCGTCCAATATTTTTTTTTTGAACCGGGTCATTTTTGGGCGCATCCAGGATGCGCCCAAGTTAAAAAATCCGGTTTAAGTTGGACGCATCCTGGATGCGCCCAAAACTGAACCGGGTTTTTTTTAAACGCATCCGGGTTGCGCCCAAGGCGGGTGCCAGTTATAAAAAAGTGGGTGCGGGGTTTTTCGCCGTTGCTAAATAGTAACTTAAAACGGATTTTCTAAATACTCCCTCCGTCCCAATTTGATAGTCTCATTTGATTTTGTGACACTATTCATGAACCGAGAGAATCTTGTAGATTTCTTTCAATATATAAAAATGAACATAGTCGTGTGGGGTCTTATTTGATTCGTCTTAATGAGTACTTTAACAATATTAAAAAATTATAATTTTTACTAACATATAATTAGAGATATTAACGATACAAAATGTGTCTCGGCATATGTGTCAGAATCTAATGGGACTATCAAAATGGGACAGAGGGAGTAATCTCCTACTCAGTAGTACGGATTTCCTTTAAGTTAGTCTCCTTTGACTCTGACACACTTATTGATGCACGTTTTATATCGTCAATATCTCTAACTACAAGTTGCTAAAAATTATAAAATTTTGATATTATTAAAGTAATGAATCAAACAAGATTTGACATACTATATTTTTTATTATATATTGAAAAATATTTACAATATTCTTTGAATAGTGTCAAAAGATACCATGAGACTAACTTAAAGGACGACGAAAGTAATAAATGGTGTTAATGAATGATAAATGATGTGTTGAGTGATTAGGTTGGACTTTATATGTCTCAAAAGATAGGATTAAGGTTTTATTTTTAAAGTAACTAGGTTATTTCCCCGCGCTTCCCGCGGGCCAAAGACGTTTTATTTTTGTCGATATTTGTATACTTAAGATACTATTTTCATATATGTATTTTTGGAGTAATTTTTAATAGAAAATAATATCTCTTATATATGTACCAAATCACACAGTTGTTGACGATGCTTGAATTGCTCTTCATCGCCATACGGATAGGAGACGAAAAGCGAAAAAAGATGAAAATGGTAGAAATATCAACGAATTAAGCACATAGTTATGGTTTTATTAGACATTTAAAGAGTCTCAACTGTCATTACTTTGGACAATACCAACCAATTTATATATAGAGATTTATATTATTAATTATATTTACTTATTATTGATTAATAACATTGAAGATCGTGATCATTTCCATTTTACAATTACAACTAATATATGTCCTAAAATATACAACAACATTCGATGTATGTTCCGAAATATACAACAACATCCAATGTGTGTTGTATTTTTTCGTATTAAGAACTATTAATTTAGTGCATTCATTAGCTAAATTTGATATCATTGAATTGAAGAATTTAAAGACTTGTAGACATTAATTGTATAGCTTAAAACTAAGAGAATATGAGAGTTTTGGATTAAATATTTATGATGAAAGGAGAAGGGTTTTGTTCATGCATTAAATATGTACCGGTTTCATTTACTTTCGGCAAAGACCAACCAACTTCTATATGTGATTTAACGTTGTTAAACATACGCCCTAAAATTAAAAGGGTTAATCACATTCATAGCCTTTTAATACAAAGAAGTGGCCTCAACGTAGTAATAATTATTATAGAACCGATCAAGAAAACAATAAAAGGTACACATACTTCTTTCAACGGAAAATGACAATCATTGTAGCCTGATATTAATACATCAATATCTATACATAATTTATTTCTTTAGAGTAAACTGTACCTCCTCTGGTGTTTGGGCCTTGATGTTAGGGACCAACGGACTGCCTCATCCAACGATTATGCGATTTGCCTCTTTTTATTGACAATAAGGGGGCCTTTGCCCCTTATTCAATAATTGGAGGAGTTTCTAATCCTATTTCATATGAGGGAAGGAAACTAACCTTTTTTTTAACCTAGTATAAAATTGTTCTATTCTCCTTCTCATCTCATTCTCTCCACGCCCCCACCCAATCTCTTCAGATTCAGATCCAACCTCCCCGCCGAGGAAGCGCCGACCATCATCGATGTCGTCCACCATCGCTAGGCTCATCAATGCCTCAGCAGCGTGAATTGGCGCATGAACGACTCCAGATTCAGCGATGAGCACGTGATTGTCGGACCGATTCTTCGCGAACAACGTAGCTTTGCGGCAGTAGATCTCTTCACCGCCATGGAAGGAGATATGATTCCATCGACAGAGATCTTAACCGTCGACTGAAGATCCTCCGCCAAAATCTCATCTCTCTCTCGCGCCTCCTTTTCTCCTCAGGCGAAATAGTTTGTCTCTGATGCATAAGAGTAAGCTTTTCTCCCTCCTGTTCGAAGAGATCTTGTCGAGCAAGGATCTGAAATTAAGCGATGATGCTGACGAATCTGAAACTCAGCGCGAGGTCGGAGAAGGTGAGTGTGCTTGGAAGACCGAGCTCTGTCGCCGCGAGGTATCATCCATCTTTGCAATTACCTTCTCCATTGCTAAGTTGTGATTTCAGTAGCACAACAATGCTGAAATGAATGATGACTTCTGAATTTTGACATTTTGGTTTTTGTTCTTCTTCCTTCTGTAAAATTGGACATTTTGCTATCATTACTTATTCATGCCTTCATATTGTGTTGTTGTTTTTGTTTCGTGATATTCAATTTCTGAAGCCAAATCATTACTTTGTTAGTTATCATTTGATGACTGTTAAATAAAACAAAAGTTTGGATGATAGTGTATTGAACAATTTAATAAAGATTGATGACTTCTATCCGTTCAGTTTATCTCCTTCGTACGACAATTTTGATGACAATAAAGATTGATGTAATTTATTAATGACGATGACAATATATTTTGGACGACAATATATTTTGGACGACAATATATTTTGGACGACAATATATTTTGGACTATAATATATTTTTTAACTTATAAACAAATATATTGATGTAATTTAAAATAAACAGGAAAAAGGAGCTTTAACTTCTAAGAACACTTCAATGATGTTGATGACAATTTAATTTGAGTTAATAATGTGATTTTTGGACGACGATAATATTAATAGTGGATGACACTTTAGTATGACACTTTATTTATTTTTAAACGTTTGTGTCAAAGAAAAAGATGATAAAATTTTAATTCGATGAGAAAGACTGAAAATTTTATTGTCGTGGGATGACAGTTCGTGTCGTCCGAATGACAGTTCGTGTCGTCCCGATGACAGTTCGTGTCGTCCCGATGACAGTTCGTGTCGTCCCGATGACAGTTCGTGTCGTCCCGATGACAGTACGTGTCGTCCCGATGACAGTACGTGTCGTCCCGATGACAGTTCGTGTCGTCCCGATGACAGTTCGTGTCGTCCCGTGACAACAATAATAATAGTGACAACAAAAATTATAATCAAATATGATAAATAAAAATGTCATAATGCAACAAAAAGTTAGTTAACACACTAAAAAAATTTAGGGTTAGAAAATACAATTCAATATCCAAAAAGGGTTACTTAACCCGAGTTTGGCTTTTTATTTTATAGTCCTTTGGTTTTCCGATTAACTGTGTCTTTTATGATTCTCTCATTCAATATTACTACTCACCTTCCCATCTATGTTCCGATTCTCTCATTCAATATAACTACTCACCTTCATATCTATGTCTTTGAAGACAGATTGTATGAGTGTGGATTGGGAGCACGCTGATTATTCAATATCATCCCAAAGCAGGAACAGAAAGCAGGAATTTTCGCTCTTTAAGGTATAATTTAGAACGGGATAAAGTGATAAAACAACACACGTTCTGCATCAATGAAATTTCTCAATAAAGTATTTTATAATCACTTTTACTATGGGTTCGGGGTTTCTCTAGATTTTACTCATCTTTTCCTTCATTTCAAATTTAAATCTCCCCCTTCCTAATAATCTCTTTTCCAAATAAACTCATAAAAGTAAATAATGAGTTGGCAATGCACAGGCCTTAATACTTACCATTGTGCATATGGCACGAGCAATGCCGCTATTTTTGCCACCCATCCACCAGAAGATGCATTTGATTGGCCGTTTTGATAATGATCCACATGCAGAGGTTGGCCATGCTCAGCAATCTCAGCTCCCATCTGTTGCAATGTTGCTGCATTTTGGTGATTTAAGGCAGGATTACTTCCAGCACTGTCCGATTGATTGTGTGATTGCTTCCTATTCCGTAGCCCACCTTTTTGTTGCACGAGTTCAACATCATTGCTTCTTGCAGTTGAATCATGAAGTTTGGAGTCATCACCCAATTTGGATGATAGGACTGTTGCAGCAGCTGCTTTTGTTGCAGGGTCGGTATCATATCTCTGTAGAACAAGGAAAGGAGGACAACCATACCAATTCATTTATATTCCAACTCCAACTCTAATACTTACTATCATCATTAGAAGTATCACAGATTGATAGCCTATAAACACCTTGTCAGTTGTCACTTTGTATAAAAGCAAGAACCGGAAATTTTGTGCAGTGTTTTTTTTCTTTCTATCTTCAAGAAAGGTTTATAAATGAATATGGTAAGTGAAAAGAAAATTACTACCAAAAACAGAAACTGATTCTTTAGTAAATATGATTTAACAAAGCCATAGATCATAATGAATACAGAGTACAATTTGGTCAGTAAGTAACTAAAACATGCAAATCTACACATGAGTTGTTGAATATGAATATGGTATGCACCAGCTTGTCCTTTTGATGCTTCCATGTGTAACAGAAAATGGACAGCAGATGATATATATTGTCCAGCTCTTTATCCAAGAAAGTTAAAATGGACTATTATTAGAGCAACATCACAAGAATTCTAGGAGTTTGCACTTACAGAATAATTTTTCTTACAGGGGAAACTTTCTACAACAATTAGCATGCAGATTATAATGAAGAATGAAAGATTAATGAGCCAAAATTCAAGTGGCACCCACCTGAGCTGTTGTGTAATATAGTAATTAGTCTTCTCTTTAAGTTCATCAACTTTGGCTTGCCTTTCAGCCCAAAGCTTTCCCAAATTTTTCTGGTCCTTGCGCTCACCTAATTAACAAAATTAAAATTTTATAAACCAAGAGAAAGCGCATCAAGCTGAAAAATATACATTCGCTTCTTCCATAAGAATAATATGTTAAGAGCTAACATGTCTGGATTGCATACATGACTATCACTCACCATCTCCTAACTCCTAAGGGACTAAAATCAAAGAAGGGAAGTAAACACTAAATAGAATATGTAACTCACTATTTGCCATATGGAATGCATGTACAACAATAAGATCCAAAATTTATAATCATCAAAGCACACATATAATACTCACACATATTAAAGAAGCTGCTGAGAGCTATGAAAGTAACAGATGGTAATGCAAGTAAAAGAAACATTGGTAGAGCACGAAATGCTCTCTTCTTCCAGTTTTCTGTTGATGTTGCAGTCATCATAGCATATCCTACAGCAATTAACTGAAAGTGGCAACACAACAACAACAAAAAAATCAGATACAACACAAAAAATAATGAGCAATATGACGAACATAAAAACTCGAAGAAGAGAACATCCGCAACAAAACCACGTTTGAAGAAATCATCCCATGTAACCTTTGTTTCTCTACAGATGATAAGACTGTAATTAGTTGGTTTTTAAGATGTATTTTATTCAGATGAAGTAAGATTGTTCACCTACTTTTTCCGATTGATCTACCACCTAATTTTTAGAATGCTCTACCTCATACGGTCAACGGTAACAATGAACAAACCCAAAGAGGACATGATATGATGCTCACATAATAATTTAAGTAAAAATAAATAAAAGCAGGCGGTGAAGATGTTCATTCTTGTCCATGATAAATAACTCATCTTCAAATCTACTTGTGATGCCTTGAGAGCTTGTATCTTATCATCTTGTGAATTTTTTTTTCAGTCCATTCACCCAGATAATACGGTACTTGCTACAACAGTCAATGGCCATTTCAGCATCGAAAAAATTATTAGATTTGAAGGAGAAAAAACAATGAGTATCGCTACTACACCAAGGATCCATCAAAGTTTAACCAAACTAAAATAGATAATTATTTATAATATCTTCTCTATTTCCTTTTGCAAAAACATGGCACTATATAACCAGATTGACACCTAATAAAGTCATACAGCTAAAACTTATTATTGTGAAACTGCCTAGGGTCTAACATGAATAAATATAATATTAAAAAAACTGACATCTTATTGAAGATTTTAAGAAGTACTCATAATATATATACAACTTATATACCAATTCCTAAAATTGCAATTGCTGCAACACCAATAGCTTATAATTACTTCATTCATTTCACAAAATCATGAAAAGAAAAGCAGCTCAGTAGAACCACATTACCAGAAGATATTTGAGATTCATCATGCTAATATCATCCTTGGGTTTCCTCTTAGGCATTCTGTCAAACACATTGTGTGTGCATTAAATTCCAAAAAAAAACAGGTTGATTCTTATTCACAACTACGGAAATGATTTTGATCGATTTGGCAACACCAATTTCATTAACTCCCTCCACAGTGTCTTGAGGATTCCATGTTATATATACAATTATAAACTGGTTAATATCATGGCAGTAATTTTTGAAACTTGTCCAAGATGCATCATCTTATTTCAGATTAAGAAAAACAACAAAAGAAAACATGATCTTACTCCACTATGGCCTGAAGTCAAAATGAGATCAACATCATAATCAACATGTAGAACAAAATGTCAACTATAAGCTTCTAACAACAATCACCAACCTACAACAAAATATTTGTATGGTTAAGCGAACCTATTACTCTGAACTTTGTAATCCACATAAATGAGAATATTACTTAACTAAACAGATACATGGATAACGTCAATTGCATATAAAAACTTTTTCAAAATCCTGAATCCATTCTATATTCAAAGCCTCCTCCTTCGCACATGATTTGATTGTACAGGTCAGTTGCAGACACTATCTTTAATCGGTGTTTTTTCATTCTATATGCAAAAAAAAAACATTCAAATCTATAGTGTGTTCATGAGTTGGATCAAACTATGGCTGTTAATAGATTATTCAATTTGGATCTTTACATATATAGTTTTATGTTACTGTGTTCAGCTTTATAAAAAAGAATAGGAAGGAAAATAAATTAAGTTGATGATATCAGATTAAATTATAACAGAAGGCTTTTCAAAACAAACAGAGATATGGTAGATTTGAAATTGAAGATTTCCTTTCCAGAACACACTTCTGGTGTGCATCTTCGTACGCATCAGTAACCAGAAGGGAGACTTTCTGCACAAAGTAAAAAGAAAACCAACAAAAAAGAAGAAGGAAAACACCTACCACATCAAGCAATTATCAGAAGGGAGACCTTCTGATAATTGCTTGATGTTAATGGCATCCCATCACTTCATTGCCTTCAGTCTGGCTGGAATGAACACCGGGCACACCCTCTGAAGGCGTTTCACCTTCGCATCACGCTCAACAACACCAACCTTACAAACCTGAAGAGAAGAATTCGACATCACCAACAACCTCATCTGAATAAAAAGAAACTACCTATAAGAGCGAATGAGTAAGAAAATATGAGGGTCCAGTAATCCACCTGCTGGGTGAGCCATTTTCATCATAGCAGTAGGAGCAATCATGATAGGCATTGAAACCTTTCAGCCCAAGACAGTTGAAGACATGTCTATATGAGTCACATCGATAAGAATTCGAGGCCGAAACCTACAAAATAGTGTCACAAAATGAGAGAAGTCAATTTGCAAACTGATTCAAGAAAACTGCAGAATACGTCGATCTCTTCTCATGCCTCCCGATAACAACAAACCATTTTTCAAGTTTTTCCTTCAGCCATAAATCTAGAGTAAGTAGGTAAACTTAGTGGGAAAGAATTAATTGCATCAACAACTGATTTGTTCAAATTGCAGTAAGGGTTTTTTGACCATTCTATCAGACAGATCCAGTTAGTTGTTCCCTCAAGAAAGCAACAACATAAGCCCTAATCATGAAAAGGCATCACTTTTACAACAGATCTGTTAATGAAACTTACAGTATCCTGGAAAAGGCATTACGATTCTCTTTAAGGGTCCATTGATCTTCAACACCAGAAACATAGTAATCAAAGTTCATCTTGGGCAACTTTTCCTTTGCAATAGCTTCATACTCAGTAATGTTGGTGATGATTTCCATATTGCTTGCTCTGAACCTATTCAAGCCATTGCAAGCAATTATTTCTAGTTGTTAACAATATCATTTATAAAAAACAGGCCAATATCGTTTCTTCACAGTATGGCTTTGCAATAGCTTGCAGAACAAAGTATCGCTTCTTCACAGTATGGCTTTGCAATATCATCCTCAAAAAACAGGCCAGTATCGCTTCTTCACAGTATGGAAAATAGACGTCATTGCAGTTATTAGAACAAATGTACCCGAATTTTGAAATGAAACTATGGAAGAAGAAAATTTTGATGGACGGAGCCTCTCTTACATCGATGAAGGTTGTTCGATCATCTTGAAAGATGACGATAAACAGGAAGATTCGAAGCTTCGTCGGCTTTTGCGAGTTTCGATTGAGGCGATCTTACTGGAGCATCAAGTGCTCGAGATCCTCATCATTGGTGAAGGAGATTAAAGCATCGAGATCCTCGCCCATGAGCTGGTACTTGAGGCGGATTTCGGAAGCATTGCAGATGGAGGCGAGCTTGGAGAAGACGGCGGAGAACGTGGTGGTGCGTTCGATGGAGAGGATCTTGGTGTCGCCGCCGATATAGGAGAGGGAGTTGTCGTGGGAGCGAGGATGGATTTGGCCGCCATAGCTGCACATCAACTTGAGTTTTGGGGGAGGTGGAGGCTCGTCCCGGGAGGAGGGGATTTCGGAGGAGAGAGGGGAGGAGTGGCCGGAGTCGGGTAAGATTATGATCAGATGAGTATTTTGGGGTTAAGGGTTTGGAGGAATTGTGAATGATGGTGGAATTTTGGGTTGTTGTAGTGAGATTGAAATTGGGAATATGGAAACAAGGGAAAGGGATTGAGAGAGGGAAACAGTGGAGGCTGGAATGTGACGGTGTAGATAGATAGATGGGTAAGAAACCCTAATTTTATGAATGGGGTATAAGAGCATTTATTTTGTACCAATTTTATTTAATTTTGACATTGGACAACCAATCTTTATATAGATAAGATAGATAGATTATACAGAGAGATGAGAAAGATTCACTTGAAAATGATTTTTTTAACATACGAATATACGATACAAATTCGCTTACACATATCTTTATACTGACATCTACATACATACGTAGATATACGTATATTCACAGATATATGTATGTTTTTAACGATGAAAAAATTACATGAACATGTCTTCGTAGCCAAAAATATTCAATAGAAAAATCTGACTAGCTCTTCCGAGCGTAATGACTGTGAACATGTATTCTTCATTCTTTTAGTTCTCTAAGTGCTTAATTCCTAAGATCAAGCTCAAGTGTGAATGAGGCCTCGAACTAGCTGGTCTCCTTACATTGGCTAATTTATGTTTATGAAGATTTTTTTTTTTTGGGTTTTCCACTCTAGTTCAGCGGTTAGAGAACTCCCCTACTACCCTTACATCTAGAGTTCGAGCTGCGTGGGTGGCTCTCCTAACAAACAATTTTTAACCCCCACCAAGTCTCGAACTCGAGACCTCATGTTGGGTGGTTGAGGTCCCTTACCACTCGACCACATGCTTGTTGGTGTTTATGAAGATTTTTAGACAGTGTTAAATATGTAGAATTTTATAAAAATTCCTTTTATACGTTAAAAAGAACTACACACAACTTTACACGCTTGTGCATATGATGATACATATGATGATACATGCGTGATTTTTAGATGGTTGTTTAACCCCACATCCACATTTTTATATCTCGTATCTGTTTTGGGTACATCTTTAATGCGTCTAAACGAACTGGCTCGGTTCTGGTCGTATCTTAATTGTATTTTTTTTTGCCTTCAAAATGCCTGGAAACCAAATCTGTTTTTGGCACATCCGTGTTGCGCCTAATGTCGAAACCAGATTTTAAAAAAATGACTTGGACGCATCCACAATGCATCCAAAGGTGGGTGTCAGTTATAAATTTTCAGATGCGGAGTTTTTCCGTTTCTTAATTCATTTGAATTATCGTTCAAAACTACCTACTAATTAATTTATCACATACTCCATCCGTTAAGAATTACTTGTCCCTGGAGTCCAAATCATTTGTTAAAAATTACTTGTCTTTTAACATAATTTTATACCCTTTTTTCCAAATTTACCCCATTGTTATTGATTCTTTTATTTATTCTCTCATTATTCTTTCCTTTATTCTCTATGTCATTACTTAAATTATGAAGGGTATACTTGTCTTAAATTTTGATTAATAAATTCTTCCTAAAATTGCTCTAAGGACATGTATTTCTTAACGGAGGGAGTATTCAAAATCTTTGGATATCGTCCAACTTATACCAAACACCATACACCTTGAATGGAATTTTGTCTCTATTTATTGGACTGAAAGATGGTATTTCAATTACAAGAGGAGACCATTTGTTGTGTTATATGTTGTGATAAGGTCCTTTTCATAATATCAAATTTTCTAAGACCTTTTGTTTGCATATAAAAGAGTTATTTACCCAACTCACCGCACGTATAATCGAAAACGATGTTATTTTATGTCTGCCATTTTTTAAAATGACATTAATCTTACAACAATACAGACTTCTTCTATTCTATATTTGTAGTAAACCTATATAACAAAGGGCCGTTTAGTTTAAATAATCAAACTTCGATATAAATTTCAGTTTTTTCGGGTCAGGCCGACCCTACCTATTAAAATACGGGCAAGATACAAACACTTTTAAAACCCAAAAAGGTTGTTATACATCATCTAATACCATGTTAATAATTTAATCAATATATAAAATTATAAAAGTATTTATAGTTGCTTTGTTATTCGGTCTGATGTTAAAGATGAGAAATGATAAGACATAGACTAGAGATGATAAGAATGAAGAGATTAGAAGATGAATTTGTAATTTTATATTGTCTTTGGTTCTACTTAGCATAATCATATCACTTAACTTTGCAAGATAGTTTTTATTATGTTTGTATAAATTTCATCTTATTAAATATATAAATTTTTACCAGCCCCTCCGTGGGGTTGGCTTGTTCATTTCTTTTGGACGGACTCAGAAAATAATTTCAACCCAATCAAACAAACTATTCATTTTTACTTTTCTCTAGCTGAACTCATACTCTTACTCCTAGACTTACTCCTATAAGTCTAGTATACTCACGAAAAAAATGTTACTTGCACTTTTAAATATTTTTTAACTTTATGGATTTTTGTGTGTGACTGATCTATCTTTTTCATTACAAGATTTAGCAAAATGAGAGAGAATCCTCCCTCCAACAATCCCAATTTTGCTAGAAATTATCTTGTATCCTTATTCACTCATATTTTCCTTTCTTAACCTAATCAAATCTCATATATCCTTAAACTTAACGAAATGATGATCCCTAATCATTTATAAAGGCGTGTTTTGCAATAAGCCCCTTTTGTTACATAACGTGTGTTTGGTGAAATTATTTTATAAAGACATTATTTAAAATTAATGCATTAAAAGTAAAATAGAGTATGGTAAAATTTAAAATTTACACAAACTCTAAAATATTACATATCCTTTTTATTGAAAAATATCTTTATAAATGATAATGTCATTATAATAAACATCAACAAACAAACCATTAATAACGTTTTTGTACGTAACCGTTTCGCCTTCTCATTAACCGTAACTACGTTCAATAATCACTTCGTCCATTCAAACAAGGCAAGTGAACATGTAAAAAAATGTTTTGTAAAGATCCAAATTCCAAGCTCATTAGTCATTACTCATTAGTATATCCAAGTATCCAACAAGTGTTTTAACCCAAAAAAAGTATCCAACAAGTGTTGTTTAGTGTGGATATCGAATTCACGGGCGATTACGTGAAAAAAGAACAATTAGGGGTTGTTTTCTGTAAATAACCTAAAATAAATAAATACTCCGTAGTTGTGAACTCGAGAAGCTCATTAGTATAAAATGCCGTCTCTCTCTTCTTCTTCCTCCTCTTCCAAACCCTCGCCGGCGTCGTCGTCCGCCATGGAACCTCCCGTTTCCACAACACACCCAGGCTCCGTCGACTCCTCCCCTCGCTCCCGCACCACCGAGCCATACGACGCCGACGCTCTTCCGCCAGTTCCCGGAGGCGGGAAGCTTCGCTTGATGTGCAGCTATGGCGGCCACATCGTCCCTCGCCCGCACGACAAGTCTCTCTGCTACGTCGGCGGCGACACTCGCATCGTCGTCGTTGAAAGGCACTCAACTCTTCCGGAGCTTCTGCAACGCCTCTCGAAGATCCTCCTCAACGGCCGGCCGTTTACGCTCAAGTACCAGCTTCCAAACGAGGATCTCGACTCGCTAATTACCGTCTCGTCTGAGGAGGATCTGGAGAATATGATTGACGAGTACGATCGGCTTAAATCGTCGCGGATAAGGCTTTTTCTGTTCCCGACGAGGCTCGAGGTTGCCGCGTCCATGGGACCTATCCATAAGTCGGATGATTGGTTCATGAATGTGTTGAATGGGGCTGATCTATTGCAGAGAGGCTTTTCGGATCCGTCTTCTGTAAATTGCTTGCTAGGGTTAGAGGAAAACGGGCGCAGTGCAAGGAATTTGGATCTGAATTCGAACGAAGGAGAAGGGATGGGTGATGGGAAGGGGAAGGTTGGGAATCTGAGCAATCCGGATGTTCAATCGATGCTTGATTCGTCGGTTATTGAGACTAATTCGTCGTTTGGTTCGGCTTCTTCTTCGCCTGCTATGGCGAATTTGCCCAGGATTAGGGTTCATGTTGAAGAGCCAGGGGCTAGGGTTTTGGATCAGAGGATTGGGATTGAGGATCAGTTTGCTCAAATGGGGGTCAATTATCAGAAGCAGGAAGAGGGCTTTGTTGCCATGTCTTCTCCTCCATCCAATTTGCCGGTTTCGGGTGCTCCAATTGTCGCTGAAGATGACAGATCTGATCATGGCGCACCGGTTGGATACTTCAATCAGCAGCCTCCACAGATGATGATGGCACCAAGTTCACAGGCGCAGAATAAGCAGATCACTGAGGATTTGCCTTCTCCTGCTGCTTCGGTCTCGAGGTATATTGTCTTTTTACCCTATCTTTGATATTGTTATCAGCAAGTTTATCAGTTAGTAGTTGTATGGTGATCACCATTGATGGTTGTAGGTGTTAGTTCTGATGATGGGGCTGTGTTTTTGTGAATTTTAACAGTGATTGTAGTAATCTATCGAATGCAAACACTCGTCAAAAGCCGGTGATGTATCAAGATCCATTTGGGGGTAACCGGGTTCCTGCAAATTTCATGGATCAAAACATGGCTTATGCTGATTCAGCTGCTCAGATTCAGGCTCAGCAAGTTGCAGATTCTGGTTATGTTCTTCCCTCTCACTATGATCAACGTCAGCAACAATCAATTCAGTCACAGCAGCAACAATCAATTCAGTCACAGCAGCAGCAGCAATCAATTCAGTCACAGCAGCAACAACATCAACAACATCAACAAGCTCAGCAATTCATTCATGCTAGTAACCAATATGTTCATCATCCTGCTGGTGGAATGCCTGTAATGTATTACCCCGTCTATCCTTCACAACAACCCAACCAGCAACATCAAATGGATCAACGGTATCCCGTCTATTATGTTCCAGCTGGACAAACTCATCCTCACAACTTACCTTTGCAGCCACAGCCGCCGCCGCAGCAACCTACTTATTCTGAAGCCTCGAATCAAACCTACAACGCATCCAGAAATATTCCTCCTTCAAAAACTGAAATCCCACAAACTGGTGTTTATAGAACAGGCAACGTTGCTAATTCACAGCTCGTTCATATGCCTCCGCCTCTGCCTCAGCAACAACAACAATTTATGGGTTATTCTCAGATTCACCATCCTTCACAATCCATTGCTCCATCTTCAGCTGCTGGGTACGGGTACGAGTTATCTGATCCCGCTCATACCCAGGTTTACTTCACCCAGCCTTTGGCTCCACAGATGACTGCACAGTATCAAACCATGAATCCAGGCGCTACAATGGCGGTATCTGATGCTTCTGCTGCAATTCCTAATGACAATGTCAAACCACAAGCAAGAACGTCACAGCCATTGTAGGTAAGTTTGGAAGGAAAAAAAAGAAACAATTTTGAATGAGCCCTTGTTACTTCTTCTTCAGTGTGCATCTCTATTATTTGTTATTTGGTGTGTGTTTGCATTAGGGATTAATAAGTATTTTACTTGCTGCTGCTGGTTGTATGTTTCCATTTATATGTCAGAAAGAGTATATAGGGGTGAGCTTAGCTCATACTGTAAAATTACAAACGCAGAGAATTATGTGGACATCATATTTGTTTTTTATGAACATTAAGCTATAGTTTATAATATCTGGAAACAGCTTTTCATTTCATTTTCTTAGTGTATGTGACTGTGTTGCAGAGAAAGTTATTCATGGATGGTCTTTGGTGATTTCTGCAAATAAATTATTCAAGAACCTTAGTGCTAATAGTATATTATTGGAACTTGTATTTTTTGCAACCCCAATTATTTTGATATGGAAGCAATCGCTATCTGGGAGTGGTAGACATGCTTGCGATTTTGGAGGATAATTGCTTCATGTAACATCATCACAGTTTGTCTTGCACGCCTTGCCTTGGTGACACTTCACCTAAAAGAACTTGTCTTTTCAGCATTTAAGAAGAAAAATTGGCCCTCTTTTTCCCCATTTCTCCTAAAAAATTGAATCATTATCTCAAAGATAAATACCAGATGCGTAATCGTCATTCAGGCCATGTTTGCTATCACATAGCCGGTGCAGTAGCGGTTGAAATTAACATTTATAACAACGGTTAAAACTAGCGGATTTTGGAATGTGGTTAAAGCTAGTGGATTTGAAAATGTTAATGAAAGTAGCTTTGAAAAAGTAAAATAAAAGACGCTATCAATACCGTCACCTGACAAACACTTATTTTTCTGTGTAATATTTGCTACTCTGAAGAGTGAAGACTAGGTTCTTGGTCTTGCCAAACACGTTCTTAGTTGGTCTAATAGCATTGATTCTAGATCTTTTATGCGCTATGTCTAGAGATTTCGAGTTGTATTTTGCGTAGTGAAAGGTGGTCAATCAAAAGCTTAATAGATGTAAAATTTGAAGATGTTCGAGCACTAAGCGTTTTTTTGTACACGATTCTAGGTCTAATAGTAGAATGAAAAACACTTCCAACAGTTTATACTAAAAACGCTTTCACTACACGATTCTAGGTCCAAAGCATGTTGGGCAAAGCCAAAAAACTAGCGTATGAATTAACATTTAAAGCTCTAGAAAAATTAAGTGTTTGGAAATCAAAAGTAGAGATAGCGTTTGAAACACTTAGTATTTCAAAAAACACGTTATTATATACCACTTCCATACCAACTAATAGTCAAATGAAAAACGCTCTTTACTTATTTATATTTGTTGCGAAGATTCATCTTATTGAAAAGTGGTCATTCGAACGCCAAAAATAACTTTGAAAACCCCCTTAAAAGATGTAAAACAAGATCACCATTTTAGTTTAAACTGTCGGTTACTATAATACGATTTCGATTCTTCTGATTGCTTTGAAGCGATACATTAATTTGATGGAATGAATCTGAGTTCTTCGATCTTAACAATTTGCAGCTTGAAGTGAACGTAATTGCCTCGTGGATTGCTTTGTATACATCACAAGCTACATATAAACATTTTCAACTCTAATGGCCTAGTAAGAATGTTAGTTGAATTTTAGAATATAAAATGAATTGTAATGATTAACACTTTCCATTTCTTATTCTCTACTTTTTTAGCTTCGATCCGCATGTGTGAATGTGTGATGGTGATCTACTAACAATGTGTTATTCTTTTTGGTAGACATATACTCATATTTTTATTTTAAATGTACTATAGATTGGGCCATACATGTTAGATTGATTATGACATTAATTAGGGTACTCTTATGGGATTATGCTTGCAATGATTAAGAGATTTGCAGATATATGAATTTTTATTTGGGAAAGAGTTGTTATGGTTATGGATATCCATTTTTAAGAAGCAAATAATGATGGTGACATAAAGTATCATGAAAAATGATAATGTTTTTTAGTAAAAGAAACAATAATGTACTTTAGAGAGTAGAAAATAGTGAAATTAATTAAATTGTAGAAACATAAAATGATGTAGGAAAGATACAAGAACAAACTAACTACTCGCTACATCCCAATACTAATCTTACCTCACATAAGTCACATGGCATGTACACGCTTTGCCGATTTCCCTCGCAAGTCAGAACTTTACAATCTTTATTTCGTTGGAATTAAGTAATTACTTATTTGGAAAAAGGGAAAGAAAATCAAGATCTTGATGATATTCAAATAGACAACACGACGGGACTTCCCTCATTCAAAGATGGATAAATTGATAAACAGATAATGCAATTGGCTTTCCTTATTTGGATCAAGTTAGTCATTACAGGATGCCTAATTGAGCAATTGCCCAGTGTAGTGTCTCTACCCTTAAGTGTAAAATTCTGAATCACCGGGCCATAAATGATATTTTCTTCCAATTAAGATATCATTAGAAGTGTAATTATAAATTTGGTTAAAATTATAAAGTATATGAGGTGATTACACATTTTACAAATGAGACTATTTGAATACATACAAAAGAGAATATGACGATAAACTAAACGATGAAGGAACATGCTCACATGAACAAATTATTAGCCATATAAAGTTGAATTAAACTTTAGACAACACGACGAATTTCCCTAGATAAATTGGTACGAGGTTAACAACAGTAAAGAGTATTTTTTCCTACGTGCTAGCATAAACGATTTTCTAATTCGAATAATCTATCACTCCAATGATGTAAAACTAGATAGGTTAGACTAGGTCAAATTCTATAATGCCTTTAATTTCTATACTCCCTATATGTTTAAATTTTACACCATACAGATAAACCCTACTCCCTGAATTTCAAGATCATAAAGACCCTAAACAATAAAATCTCATTTTAAATATAAATTAGAGCTCAAAGAACCACTAATTTATCATTTTTTCCCATATTTTCCAGGGATAAAGTTGGACCTATCAGGATCATAGAATATATATGAAGCAGCCAATGACTTACGATATGATAAATAACATAAAACTCAATAGTATTCGTCTTTACACTAAGCACCAATATTTTATGTCTACAAGCTGCTGGCATTTCACATAGGCATATGATATGTCGGTCCAAAAAACAAACAGAATAGAGATAACAAAATTGTTGAAGAAAACCTGGAAAATGTTGAGCAAAATGGATAATCACTTCCATGCCTTCTTCCCACGAAACTGTTTATCAGCAATGGACGCCTTCTTCTTCTTTGTTATTCTACTTTTATTAACCTTCTTCCTTTTTGCTGCAATCGGCATAAACTTTTTGTGTTCTTTCTGTTTGTTGCTCGAACCACCCTTCTGCTCAAACAAAATTACACACAAGAAAGATCAGTACCAGCTTTAATATTGACGAAGTACAAAGAAAGTTGAAATGAATTTAGTCTAAAGAGTAATCGTTTAATTCATAAGCTAACCTTTTTCTGCTTAACAGCAGTTTTAGCTCGATAACTCCCTGTTTCTTCTCTCCCAGCTTTTACAAGTGCCATTCTTTCATCCTTGGTCATCTTTCTATGCATTCGAGCCTGTCGTATAAAAACAGTATGGTCACCATTCATCAAGCAATAACAAGCGAAATAACACTGGGATAAAGTCTAGAAAAGAATTGGTGCAGCTCTGTAATCATTATTAATATAAAAAAGACAACAAATAGAGAAAGAGAGCACATACTTCAAGTTTTGAAGGATCAAAACGTGTGAGAGATAACTGATCAGCAGTTGGAATCTTCATAGCTACTGACTTGGAATCAGAGCCTTTTTTGAGCAATCCATGATGCGTCAAAGCAGCCTTTGCTTCTGCTTTTGCCTATTTTGAAAAAGATAAATAAGTTGCAATACTTCAAGATAAATTGCTCTTTATAAAAGAAAAGGTTATTGCTTGAATATAACAAGTAAATAACCTACCTTTAATTCTCTGATTCGTTTGAACTCCTCATTTGAAAGGATACCATCTTCTTCCGTGTCTAACTGGTCATTCCCTAACTTAGATGAAGCTAATTTCTTAAGTGCTCTGAGGCTTTTATCAGCAGAATCTAGTTGTCCATCAAAATCAGATGCTTTTCTCTTCTTTGAATTAGACAGATTTTTAATCTCGCCACCATCTTCATCACTGCCATCTTCACTTGCACTTTCATCATCATCGCTACTTATTCCATCTTCATCACATTCATTTTCATCGCTTCCATCTCCACTCTGAGCATCCGAATCATCACTAAGGCAAAGGTTGTCGTCGTCGTCGTCATCATCTTCCTCTTCCTCTGAGCAATCAGAAGCAAAGTCTTCCATTTCATTGTCTTCATCATCATCACTGTCACCACCGGTTTCCTGTAGTAACTCAATACCAGAAACATTGCTTGCAACATTCACTTCTCCAAATGCTTTAGGCTTAGCCTTCGGGTCAACAGGACGACCACGATCTTTTTTAATAAGCAATGATGGGCAAATCTGAAAGTGCACAATTCTCATTTGTCAGTTCAAACGAAGTTCCATCAAGAACAAATTCCGGGATGGAATAATGAATTGCGCATTTACCTCTCTGAATAAACTCACAAGTGCACGAGCTGCAGATGAAACTGCCTTTTCTTTTTCTTTCTTGTATAGCACAAGGTCTTGCAGCAACGTTTCTGTCATCAACTGATTACAAGAATATGGCGTAGTCAATATAAATAGTATCTACTGAAACCTTGGCTATAAAAACTGGAAGCACTGGTCAACAATCTCTTCAATATATTTTTATACAAAAAGTAGAGAAGATGAAGGGAAATAAATACCAGAGGAATACGCAAGCAAATCTCTCGAACCACATTTAATCCAACAGCGATTGCCTGAGAAATAATTAAATTGATCAGTCAAGGTAAGAGATCATAACATTTAACCATCTTTATATAGCAGAATATGCCATACCTCTGGACGTGATCGATCATTTACAAATTGATTTACAATCTGTTTGAATAGAGGCTCAACAACAATAGGCGGCACCTAGTAAAAATCAAAATGGTAGAAAAATTAGAGTAATCCTAGGCTTAGTCTTACTGTTTTGACTTTTGACCTATCTCTCACTGAAGAAGAACAAAGTTCATAATAAATAATGCAATAATATACCATATCATGGCATGACTGAACTGCTGCAGCAAGAAGATTCGTTACATCACGTTGATGGGGCTGCAAGGAAGTCATAGAAAGATAAGATGCAATGGACAACTGAACCAGAAATAGGAATATTTGGACTTACCTGAACATATTTTTGAAGATACGGATAGAAATTCGCCAGAGTTATACGATGCAGCCCAATGGTTCGTGCCGTTACTTTTAACAGCATCATCTTAACCTACAGTTGTCAGTTGAAATGTCAAATTTTCAGCTGACCAACAAAAGTGTTAAACAATTTTTTCTTTTGTTCCCTCACTATAATCTCAAAGATAAAGAACATCCGCATAAAAAGTAAAATAGTAATTATGGATTCAGAGTAAAATACAAACAGCAGGAAAGCGAACAGTGCCAACCTCAAAGCGCTCATTGCAATTCTGAAGTTTAGAAAACAGATCTTCAGCAAATCCCTAAGACAAGACAAACGTTAGTAACATGACAGTCTAAAGTAATGTTTGGGAGAAGCTGGAAGAAAGAATAATCCTTAACGAGCTAACCGTTGGATCATTCAGATGGTTAAGAGGAGAATAGTAGTTCGAGCTACTCTTTTCTGAAGTTAACCGCTGCCGCTTTTTCATGCTTCTAACAACACGTTGCAATTTGGCTTTCTTTTTCTTTTTGCTGGCAGTTGTACCTTTATGGTTGGCCTAGATATGAGGAGGGAAGATGCTAAGCACATAGTTCAAAAATCATTTGCACTACTAATGACCACTGAAATATTCACTTGTGCTATTTTTCACAAAATATATATTTTCCTAGTTGAAACCATCTATAGAAAGTGTTTCTAGTACGATGTAAACAGGACTTCTTTTGAAAATTTAGAGAACTAAAACTGTCAAATATCTCGAGTTGCCATGTCCATCCAACCAGGCAGATAGTGGTACTAGGTTGGTATATAAAGAGTTAACGTACTTCACCTAGCAGTTCAAGTTCAACACCCAAGTGCAAACAGATACAACTACAACAACAAAAAATACAGATACTAAATCAAAGAATGATCAGATTACCTTATAAACATCCTCTTTACTGAGGTTTATCTGAGTATTTAGAGGGGTAGCCTCGTCGTCACTGCTTGAATCATCACTATCACTATTATCTTCAATCTTCTCATAATCAAGTAGGAACTGAAGTGCAGCTTTCATGATTCTAGAAACATTCAAAACTACCATGTAAGAGGAAAATCAACTAGAAAAATATGAAATCATAGGCAAATAAAAGAAAAGCAACTTACTTTGACGAAGAGTGGAAACACGCCCTACAAATTTCATTTGCCGTCCTATCATCAAACCAAACTCTTCTTCTGTGTAGATCACACAAGACAATAAGTGCCGCCTTTGCTATTGACTCTTCATCTCGCTGCAAGAGTAGAATAAGATTATGTTACAGCAGAAGCAAGAGAGTCAAAGAAAAAGGGAATAGAGGGCAGCAAACCTGTTTCATTTGGAACAGGATTCTTTGAAGTGCCCGGTTTTTAGCCTCATCTTTATGTTTTTGGTTCATACGTCTGATGCTTTGAATAACATGAGAAAAAGCTAATTTTCTCAAAGTTTTGTCCCCCAGCGTCTGAAGCTCCATAAACAATGACAGCATATCCCCCAACTCCACTGCCTATTGAAAAATTCCAAAGCAGAAGATAAGTAAACAATGTTTGCAATCACATACAGAATAAAAAATGAAACTCAGAAGATCATATTAGTACTAGTAATCCCAGTGACAATATATCAACATCTAAACATCATCAGAAGCACAAAATTGAACTTTCAAACTTAACATCTACTTCAAAACTAAACATAGATAATAAAAGTTTCCATAAACAATGCATATCCCCCAACTCCACTGCCTATTGAACAATTCCAAAGCAGAAAATAAGTCAACAGTAAATAATGTTTGCAATCACATACAGATATAAGAAATGTTTAATGAAACACAGAAGATCATATTAGTACTAGTAATTACAGTGACAGTAAATCAATATCTAAACATCATCAGAAGCACAAAACTGAACTTCCAAACTTAACATCTACTTCAATACTAAGCATAGATAAACAAAGCTCTCCATAAACAATGACAGCATATCCCCCAACTCCACTGCCTATTGAACAATTCTGCTTAATAATGTTTGCAATCACACAGAGATATAAGAAATGAAACACCGGAGATCATATTAGCACTAGTAATCCCAGTGACAGTAAATCAACACCTAAACATCATCAGAAGCATGAAATTCCAAACTTAAACGCAATACTTTATTCTCCACAATTACCTGCCGATTCATAAGAAGAATAAGCGCCTGAACAACCTGACACCTTAAACCAGACGGCAACGACCTCGCAGAAGTCTTGAGCAAGTCGGCAAGCTGATTAGGGAAGAGCTCAAGCTGCTTAGGATAGTGTGGCCTCATATGAGCCAGAAACATGGATCTATCAGCGAGATCCTTAGCCACGCTAGTGTCAGCGTTTATACCGTTGAATGAAATGTATTGTTGCTTAAACAGCTCGAGAGAGGACTTGAATTGATTGTATATCAACTCAAGCTCCTTTATGTAACCCGGAGGATCAATCTTCATCTTCGACTGTAACAGCGGCAAGCTTTGCCTCTCTGCCGTCCGGCCAGAAGCCATCATTGATTCGGTCGTTTCTGAAAGTAACATTGTTCCGTCGCCGGATTTCGCTAGGGCAGAGATAGAGAAGGGAGAGAGCTGAACCCTAGATAAAAACCTAGATAACGGAGAGAGGAAGAAAGGTGTATTTCCCCCCTTCTGGTTTTTGGCGGCGGATTTTCCCCTTTTATACTCAACTGACTGATAGTAACGAGCATGCCCTAATTTTCTTTTTATATTAAATGTAAATCTTTACAGAAATTTATTTTAGATTAGATTAGATTAGATCACACCTTTTTATATTCATGTGCTAATGTGTATGTATTTATATATATGCATATCAATGTGAATAGATATGCATGTGAACTTCTCAATAGAATTCATGAATCTATTAAAATGCATATTTGTTTCATATTTACATTGTGCATACATTTTTCATAGACTTAAATACATAGTGATTTGAAAATATATATGTATTCAAATATGTATATCCATGTGAATAGTGCATGCGAAAATTTCATTTCTAACTAAAAGTAAACAAAAATAAGTTATGCCAAATGAACAAAAATCCGCTGACAAACAGAAGAAAAAGACGCAGGATCAAGAAACTGTTTGCAAGTAGAGATTCATTCTGAGGTCCAGTTTCTACTGCTAACCTTTCATTTAGGGTTCAAATCCTACAGAGAAATATCATCAAAAATTCTTATACACATTAGCATGTTACAACATTTCTCTCCTCAGAAACTTTATAAAACCAGCTTAAATAATACACCATCTGCTATGGAGTTTCAGCTCAACTTCACTTGGAAAACCCTAACACAATTATCAGCACCACACGACGCGAGTTGCACACTGTCACAAGCTTCACTCTTCTCCTTGTTCCTCCATGCCAGACGCTGCACTGTAGATGCATGGCAGAAGAAAGGGTCAAGCTTTGAGACTAGGGAAGCTGTCAGATTTGGGCCTACTTTGTCGCCCTCATTGGGCCTCTTGATGGACCACAGCTCGATAAGCCCACTTTCCATTCCAACCGCAAGGAGCCCGTGTTGCGTGCGACGGTCCAGGCCCAACCAAGATAAGGCGGTCACGCTGCTGGAGAATTGTGGAAGCGTTAAGACGTTCTTGACAGATGATGCATTACTGTCAACAGCCCATATTTTCACGGTCTTGTCTCTTGACCCGGTTGCAAATTCGTGGCTGAACGGGTTCCATGAACACGTCCATATGATTCTCTTGTGTGCTTCTTGTATTACTAGTAGCTGGGAGCTGAACTCGTCATCGCCTGTGTGGCACCCGGTTTTTTATATGAGAAATAGATTAACATAGTGGGAAAATAAGGAGATTTTTAGAGCTGATTCTACCTTTTCTTTTGATTGAGAAAACAGAGAATTGACGGTCCCTAGAGACGGACAAAAGCAAGCTGTCGTCATGTGAGAATTCCATCTGTGTCACGGTTAGGTTATGTGATTGCAGCTGACCAACTGCCTTCCATGAACCTACCTGCCATAACCATATTTCAGCAACTGATGCTGTTTGGGCCTGCAAAAGATACAAATGTAACGTGAGCATAAAAAAATGGATGTTGCCATAATTATAAAATATGCGATAGTATGATTTACCTTACATGATGAAGCCACAAGCTTCCCTACATGGTCAGAGCAAAGAGTGAACAACTCATTTCCATGACCGTAAAGTTTGTGAGATTCGGGCCATAGTGTGTGCCATGCTATTTGTTCTTCAATTGGAGGCTCGGTCAATGTAACCGGTACAGCGTCTGGAATTGTTTCAATGGTGTCAATTCCTTCACCACCATTTCTGTCAAGGTTTGTCTCACGCGAGGCTGCAATAAAAATAAAAGAATTGTAATGTTCCTGTGTACCTTGATACTTACACATGCGTTTTGTGTACACAGTTATATAGAAAAAAAGAATAGCGTCGCCCTTTTCTTATTAGAAAAATTAAATAAAAAGAGAGGTGAGGTATATACCTTGTACAAATATGGGCTTCTGTGACAAACCAAGAGCAGACATATTTGCACCCAAAATCTGCATATCTCCTTGAAAGTCTTCTTGGAAATGATCATCTAGTGAATTGGCACAATTCAGTGTCTTCAGAAAAGACAAAGGAGCTTCAAACACCCTAGCCACTTTCTCTTCTGCTCCACTAACAAAGCGATGATTTCCCTTTCCTTGGATGATTGTCACACAATTCATATCATGGCCATGAACTTGAGGGCGAGCAATTTCATGCCATGAGACACAATCTTTCGCATTATCTTCATTTGCCCATGGTGCGAAAATTCGACTAGTCTGCAAATTTATTTCCAAATGGTTTTACATGATAGGTTTGTTGGAACTAAATGTTTCTTTATATAAAGCAGAATGAGTCAGACCCAAATAAATTTTGTACTGACGATAATGAGTTTCAAGAGAAATGCAGAGAGCATACCTGGTCGTGACTGACTGACAGGAGGTATGCACCTGATCTTGCCCAATCAATATCTGATACAACTGCATGATGCCCAGAAGGAACATTCTGTGGCTGCCAATTACCACAGTTTTGATCAATATTTCTCCAAAGATGAAAAGACCCACCATATCCATGAGCAAGAATAGAGTTCCCATCTGGGCTCCAATGCCCACCATAAAATCCCAATGCACAGTGACTTAATTCTCCAACAGTTACGACATTCATCCAGATGCCACTGGTCTTCTCAGGTTGCCAGATCATCATAGTTTTGTCCATAGATGCAGATAAAAGGCTTAATGGTTGAGAATAATTTGTTCCTTCATCTAATGAAAACGTAGGAGGATGCCACTCCACAGAATATACCCAATCCTCGTGTCCAATAAGAAGAGACTCTAAAGAGATCTGATATGAGGATGATCCAGCAACAAGTACAGGACCTTCTATATATGATGCCAAGCTTGCTAACCTTTTCCCTTCGGAGATATTTAGGGAACCACGCAAAACCATTTTCCATATGCGGATGCCTTTGTCCTGAGAGGAACTCACGAGTAGTAAAGTGTTGCCTTTGCCATCTACATGTATAGGCAGTGAGAAATCCAAACTTCTAATCCAATCTGAATGCCCTTTCAGATCACAAGCATGAACAAACTGATCCAAAACAAGCATGATAATTAGTAATCATTAGACGATAAAAAAAAGTTATTTTTAATGACTAAAATGTGATGTAAAATTATCAAATTCCTACCTTTCCAGTCCTCTGACCACAATAAAGATGTATTTTGTTGTCCAAGCCTCCCATTGCCAGGATTAAATGACCAGCATTATCAGGCAATTCAGCTAATGACAGTGCCACCATAGGTTTTCTACCCACTGAAAGGGAATCGATGGATGATAGTTTACAGTCACCTAAGAAAAGGAGAAACAATAAATGCACACTGTAAGAGCAAAGAAACATATAAATGAACTGTAAGAGAAAAGGAAGATATGAGGGGTAGACGGAAAAAATAATCTTAATAATAATTATAATGGTAGCAGAAAAAGGTTTTTTTCTTCATGATGTACAAATTGAGCTTAGAGCCAATGGCCCTATGCCCTATAGACATAAATAGCAGAATATTCATGTCTTCCGCTTCAAAAGAAAAATATCACAAAGTTATCCAAAACCATCCACCTTCAATAGTGCAATCAGAATATACTACTTCATGCATTACAGTAAAGTAGTTAGTTTTTCACACACAGAATATTCAAAAATTTACTAACAGAACAATCCATCAATAGAAAACATGTAAGAGAGAAAGCTACTAAATTGAAACTACCATAGAAAATAAATCAATATCATTGTTCACATAATCACTAAATTGGACAAAAGAAATGGTAGTAAGAGATTAACTTACTTGCATTAGTGGAAGGAAGAATTAATTCCCATGTACTAACAGTGCCATCAGAAGAAGTAGAAGCAAATATTGCTTCACTTGGGGAGACCATTATTGCAGTAATACATGTGACTCCCTTCTTGTGTGATTCAGGTACATTCATAACATACCTCCACTATGAAGAAACAAAAGACAATTTCATGATATACCAAATTATAACAAAAATTTCAGCAAAAATACAATTAAGTATGGCATCACTGTAAGCAACTAAGAGTTACAAATTCCAAGATGGAGTACAGAGTCATAATCTTCAGCAATAAGATATTCAAAATAAACATGAACTAGCAAAAATACCTTCTTATCGACAAGAGAGTATTCCCACAAGATAATTGCACCATCAGTATCTCCAGATAATAAGAAGTGCTGATTTAGCTCCTTTGCTGCAAGTAAACAACGTACTTTAGAATAACAACAAGAGAGAAGCTTATTTACACTGGCCAATTGTACTGAGAAATAATACTGAGTAGACAAGGTTGATATTTCTAATTTTATAGAGATACAATTTTACTAAGATCAAACATAACAAGGAGACTGTAACTTGTCGGTTCATCGATTCGTCATCGTGTTTATTTTCAAACTAAGAAAAGAGTAGATTCAGTTATCATGCATTTCTAACCATCTAACTCATGAAACTAGCAAAATAAAGCAGCCACCAAGTAAAACAGCTGAAGTAAAATACAAAAGCTACATGCTAAGCTAACATTACACAAGTGCAAGCAATGTTAAATGAAATAGTGCACCTTGAAATGCAAACTTGGACGTGGGTATCCAGTGAGTACAGTTAACAGAGCCCTTATGGCCTGATAGGGTAGTCAAAATCTGTGATGTCTGCAGTTCAAATGAGTCAAGAATCATATCATGGGCAAACTGGAATTGGGCAAGATAGTGGAAATGCATAAAAAGAAGGAGAGTATGAAGAACCTTAGGGTCGAAAATGGCGACTGCGTTGTGGGCACCGAAGGAGACGAGACCAGAAGCTCCCCAGGAGACATTGTGGACGATTCTATTGCAGCCTGCTCCTATGAAGACTCTCTCAACTTGACACTTCGCCATAGCCATGGCTTCCCAAGTTGAGCTTCACTGAGAGAGGAGTTGGATGTTGTAAGGCGGATCTCCGGCGTGGAGGTCGGAAGAGGTAGGGCAAATATAAACCGGTTTAAAAACTGAATTGTGTTTTTTTTTTTAAACAACTATCCGGTTCAGTTGGATATGAATCGGCTTAGAGAAATTATAAATCGGACCCGTCATTTTTTTGAAAATTAATTATTTGTCCTTGAAGGTTTTTGAAATACCAAGTTATCCAAAAGAGATACTCCTATATTGAAGGTGTTGGATTGGGTGATAATGATTGTGAATATAAGAATACTTGCTTACCTTTTTATTTTTTATATTTGCATGCACATTTTTTCACATTTATTTGTATATTGACATGTGTATGTATTTTTCATATATTGTCAAAGTCATGTACACATTTGTGAATGCGCACGTGAATATAAAAGGGTGTGCATATATTCGTAATTCGTAAGATAAAAATAACTCTCACATTAATATTTTCCTATTTAAAATACTAATTAAGTAAGACAGTCTAACCTAAATAGCATGAAAACCTCTAGCAAGAGAAATAAGCGATTCTGTTTTCGAAACGTTTCAACATGCGAAAGCTCTCAGAAATTTCATATAACGGTTAAACCACGTGTCAGATACGGAAACTCCACAGAAACACATCAGAAACGCGGGATTTCTGTTTCAGTGCAACATAGATCGCAACTACAGCACATGCCCTAATTCCAACGGCTAGAGATTCGATCGATTCAACATGCATTTGTTTCCAAGATCAAATTGATATTCTTTTAAATATACAAAGCCTTTATTTGGCACACCCATTTTCTTTATTTAGCACACCCGGAGATTCGTCACGAAGGTATTACAGCTGATCTTCGTCACGAAGGTATTACATAATAGATTCGTCACGAAGGTAAACGGGAGTTCCGTCACGAAGGTAAACAATAGATTCGTGACGAAGGTAAACAAGAGATTCGTGACGAAGGTAAAATATTTTTTTTAATTTTTTTTCAGATTCTTGTAGAGAATTTCAATACGAGTCCGTGCATATAAAATACGTTCAAAACGTACATCGTTTGCCCTTCCAAAAGCCTTAAAAACAAAACAGTCGTTTCCGTTAAGTTCGTAATATTTAAACATAATGCATAATTATACTTTGTAAGTAATAAATTAGTGATATTAAATGATAATATATAATTATAGTATATAATTTTAATTGCATGATTTTTAACTATAATAAATAATTATATTATACAATTAATAAATTTATATAAGTTTTTGTTTTACGAATTTAACGCATGCGACTATTTTGTTTTGGAGACTTTTGGAAGGGCAAACGATGTCCGTTTTGGACGTATTTTATATGCACGGACTCGTATTGAAATTCTCTACAAGAATCTGAAAAAAATTAAAAAAAATATTTTACCTTCGTCACGAATCTCTTGTTTACCTTCGTGACGAATCTCTTGTTTACCTTCGTCACGAATTTCTTGTTTACCTTCGTGACGAATCTCTTGTTTACCTTCGTCACGAATTTCTTGTTTACCTTCGTGACGGAACTCCCGTTTACCTTCGTGACGAATCTATTATGTAATACCTTCGTGACGAAGATCAGCTGTAATACCTTCGTGACGAATCTCCGGGTGTGCTAAATAAAGAAAATGGGTGTGCCAAATAGTAAGGCCCTAAATATATTATTTGATAATAAAAAATCCTAATCTAAATTCTTAATCTTTGTATCGAGACTATGTGTTAGAGAAACATTGATTATTTAGTCTTAGATTATCTTGTTAATATATTTTCTTAACAACCATACTTACAAAATCACATATACTCCTCCGTATGAATTTGACGTGAACCTGAACTACTACTATTGAAAAGTCACACTAGTAGCAGTAGTTTATAACTGACTCTGCTCTTAACTACTCCTCCGTGCCTCGGTCCCAATATATAGATTCCATCTCCATTTTTGACATTATTCACAATATGAGAGAATTTTGTAGGTTTTGTCGATATATAACGAAGAATATAGTCAAGTGAAATCTTGTTGGATTCGTTTCAATGAGTACTTTAATAATATTAAAATTTTACACTTTTTACTGACACATAACTAGAGATATGGACGAAATAAAACGCAAATCGACATATATGCTTAATTGAGATTAGATATATATTTTGAGACAGAGGCAGTATCTTGTTACATAAACATTCTTAACTACTCCGTATCTTATCTATATAAAAGTTGGTTGTCCAATGTCAAAATTAAATGAAATTGGTATCAATTTAATGCATTACTCATTTCTTAATCACCTCTTATTAGACTTTTGGACATGTCTTTAAATATCCTTCTTATATCCCTATGTTATATTTATTTATAGTCCACTTGATTAAGTCACAAATTAAATTAATGTGTGAGCTTCTCTTATGACAATGCAAACTTATTCTAATATTATGTTTTAAAACTACTTCAAACATATTTATAAGGAAATAAAAAATACTTATATTTACAAATATTAATAAATTTTCTCGCGCGAGGCACGTGGGAGTAAATAATAAGCCGTCACATATGATTGGCATCAATAGTCAAACAGGTGAGTCTCTCGGTCGTGTTTGGCTTCTGCAACCTCCATTACAAATACTCCCTCCGTCATTCCTACTTCCATCAAACCAAACACATCCTTCAATCACTCTCTTCTCCTCCAATGGCAATCACCAACTCAGACCCATCCATTTTCTTCCTGACTTTACTCCTCTTCTCCGCTGCTAGAATCTCAGAATCATGCAACCCAATAGACAAGGAAGCACTCCTCCAAATGAAGTCCAAGATCACATCCGACCCCTCAAAACTCCTGAAATCATGGAACGCCACAACGGACTGCTGCTCCACCTGGGCCGGCGTCGCATGTGATCCCTCCTCCGGCAGAGTCGTTAACGTCTCTCGCTCGTGCCTCCAGGACGGTGGCGACTTCATCCTCGACACCTCCATGACCGGTACTCTCTCCCCTTTCATCGGAAACCTCACCTCCCTTCAACTTCTCTATCTCGAAGACTGTAAGGAACTTAATGGCCCAATTCCATCGGAGTTGGGCAATCTCAAATCCTTAGCTTTCCTCGCTCTCGATACAAACAAATTCACTGGCCCAATCCCCAACTCATTCCAACGCCTCACTAACCTCAAACAACTCTTTCTTAACGACAACGCAATGTCCGGATCTCTGTCTTCCTCTGTTTTCGCCTCCTTCACCCGCCTCTCGCAGCTCGGTTTAAACGGGAACAAGTTTTCCGGACCAATTCCGGCCTCTTTCGGGAAGATGACCTCCCTTACGACACTCGATCTCCACGATAATCGGCTCTCCGGTCCAATCCCATCCCAAATCGGCACCCTTAAGAGCTTGACTTCGATGGATTTGTCGCAGAATCGGCTCTCTGGCTCTATCCCGAGCTCCATTGGCGGCCTCTCCAAGGTTAATTTATTGTACCTCAACGATAATCAGCTCACCGGTGTGATCCCTGCTTCAATAGGAGGACTTACCTCACTGCAATTCTTGAGAATGGATGGCAACAAGCTCACAGGCCCACTCCCTGATTCAATTGGAAATCTCCCAAGTATTGAACGCCTGAGTTTGGAGGACAACATGATCGACGGCGAGCTCCCGAGCTCGATTGGAAATCTCCTGACCCTCAACCAGTTGTACCTCTCCAACAACCGCTTCTCCGGCGGAATTCCTGAGAGCTTTGGAAAGCTAACGAACCTTTTTGATCTAGGCCTCTCCAGGAATCAGTTAACCTCCATTCCCATCCAACTTTCAAATCTACAAATCCTTCAGAATTTAGACATATCATACAATCCACTCAAACTGGTGACAATCCCGAGTTTTTTTGCAAAGATTTCATCTCTGTTCCAGCTAATATTAGCCGGCACCGGACTCAAAGGCCAACTACCGAGCTGGCTAGGATCTACATCGATTTCCACACTCGACGTGTCGAACAACCAATTGAGCGGAAAACTCCGAGGATGGATCGGAAACATGAGCAACCTCGCATTGCTGAATCTCTCCAACAATGGATTCCACTCCAAACTCCCCGTGGAGTTCAAGAACCTCTCTCGTCTCAATGACCTCGATCTCCACAATAACAAATTCAACGGCGATCTCAATCTGATCTTTTCAAAGGGTAATAGCGCCCCGCTTGGATTCTACAACTCGATCGACGTCTCGAATAACAAGTTCAATGGCCCGATCGACGCCGATTTCGGGACGGAGTCAGTGATGGAGTCCATTACGTCGCTTATACTGTCTGGGAACAATCTAGGCGGTGAGATTCCGAGGTCAATTGGGAACATGACGAGTCTTTTGGTGCTGGAGATGGATCGCAACGGGCTCTCAGGTAAGATTCCAGTGGAGATTGGGAACGACGGCCAGTTGACGAAGATATCGTTGGCGGGGAATGAGCTGAGCGGGGGAATTCCGGCGAGGGTGTTGGCATTGCCAAGCCTACAAAGCTTCGACGTTTCGAATAATAGGCTGATCGGCAAAATTCCGGTGCATAAGGCGAAGTTGCCCGCCTCTGGGTTTGCCGGGAACCCGGGGTTGTGTGGTTCTCCGCTTCCGCGTTGTAATTAGTTAATTCAGCGCCACATTCCAACTCTGGCTAGTTGATGCTGTCGTTATTTTATTTTTATTTTTATTTTTATTTTTTGAGTAAAATATACTATGTCAATTCATTATTTGTTGGAGAAATGATAATAATGTTGTGTATGCTTGTTGATGTTGTTGTATTTATGATCGTTGATCAATTCTTTCAGTCCTGCCTGGCTGCAAATGAAAGTGTAATGGCGTTACTGTAGTCTTTGAAGCAATCAATTAATAAATAAGATACCGTGGTTGACCAATTTTTCTGTGTGAACCACAATTTGAATTTTCTAAGTCGGAGATTATATTTTGAATGTCAAAATTGATAACTACTCTTACTACCCAAATGTTCACCCTATTTCTTCTAGGCATGTATGTTGATATACATTTTATATCGTTAATATATCAAAATTTATGTTAACAAAAATTATAAAATTTTGATATTCTTAAAGTTCACGATGAGACAAATCAAACAAGACCTCAATCACTACGTTTGTTTTTATATATTGTAAGATATCTAACAAATTCGATTAATACATGAATAGTGTCATTATTTGGAATGAGAAGAACTTTTAGGGACGGATGGAGTATAAGTTAGATGTCATGAATGATTATCGTCCTTGCTCAGTCCGTGATTGCGTATGCGCCTTATTATACGATGCAAATTATCTATGCCCTTACATGTTTGCAACGAAATTGAAAAGAGGGCTAAGGAATTTGTCTGAGGTTCTATTGCGGAGAAGAAAAATATTCATCTCCTAAAATGAAATGAGTTGTGTCGACCTAAAGACGTCGAGGAAATTGGAATGAAAAGCATGAGACAAGTTAACACCGCTTTCATCCCTAAACTTCAATGAAACATGTTGACGGCCCAAACCGAAGTCCAAACTTCAGGAGCAAAGATGGAGCCGTTGGAAGTCTTATCTGGTAACTTGGGCAACATGGACGAAGTGGCGGTTGATCAAGGCCGAGATTCTCGGGATCAGACTAATAACAATATAGACGTTATGATTAGGGTTTTATTAGAGGGATATATATAGGATCGGGTCATCATTTGTAGGGATATGCATTATCAAACTTCTTATCTCTCTGTAATCTCAGCAAACATTGTAATCTCTGAAGTTATATCAAGAATTTGGTGTATTATTCAAGCAACGACAGTGTTCATCATACGATCTATCGTCCATATATCTTACTCGTCTAGCTAAGCTTATCTTACTCTTATTTCATCAAAGCTATCTTATTGAATTGTTTAGGACGTCATAGAATTTGGTCTTGTTTCAATTGATTAACCTCATCTTAAGGCAATTTGGTCCATTGAGATTATTTGCCCAAAACAATTTGGCGCCCACCTTGGGGGCAATCAGTCGATTTCAGGTCTAAACTAAGTCATCCAGCAATCAATCAAGATGGTGAATGAGATCTTTGAGGTTCACGACCAAGGTTTGGCCCGAGTGATCCCTAATCTTGATGGCACTCAGACTGTGGAGACGCTGGGCCAAACTGAGGACGACCTTGCGACGAAAGCCAACGACAATCTCACTCTTGAAGAAATCTCTCAATCAACCAGGGAGGAGATGCGACAGATGTCCCAGTCCATGGAGGCACTCCGTCAAGAAATGCTCGATCAGTGTCAACGCTATGAAGCATTATCTGCATCTAATAGACAACTGATGAATGAAAATTTATCTCTTAAAGCGCAGGTACAATCGTCAGGATCCAACGTGGTCAGGACAAGAAGGGCCACAAACGTTACCAACGTCCAAATCAGGCTCAATATGGAGGACGTGGACATGACTCCTGCGACCAATCGCAAAACGTCTATCGGTAACCCTGAACTTAATGTCGGAATTCCCATTTCAACTAACGCAATTACTTTTGTTGTTCCCACCGGTCCAACCATAGATCGAGTGACTGAAATGCAGGTCGCACCAAGCAACAACATCCAAATGCTCATCGACCAAGCTCTCAACGAGCGTCTCAAACCTTTGGATGAACGAATCACTCGGATCCCAGGGGTACCTCGTCCCATTGAGAAAGAGGCCCTGGACGGGTTCGAAGATTCGCCGTTCGTCTAGGACATCGCTCGGGCGGAGATCCCAAAGAAATTTCACTTGCCAAGCATGGCGAGTTATGACGGTACCAGCCTTTGCCTCGCCCTCCTTTTGGAAAGCGTCAACAACGACCTCCGTCCGACCTGAGCTGGACTCCGCTTCATCGTCGCCCTCATCCTGCGACTGAACGTCCTTCAGATACTCCAAGTAAGGACAACCATAGGGAAACGACGCTTCAAACTTAGCCTTGGCCTCCTCCAAGTCCCAAGACAGGTGCCGACCTTTGGAGAACTCCTCCATGATCTCTATCTGGGACTTAGCCCCAAAGTACAAACCAATTGATGACAGACGAATCTGCAGGATCGAATATATGAGGCTGAAAACGTTCTCTTGGGGTGGATGTTGAGGAAGTCGATGTGGAGATGGCTTCGAGAGATCGTTGTGGCAGATGATCGATCGAACCTTGGCCTTCGACAAGTGGTATCTACCTTGACTCAGTCGTCGATCTAGGTAGACTAGCTTGACTCGGACACGATAAGCAAGTGACGTCTTTTAGAAAGACTCTCTTGACTCGAACTAACCCAAGGAATCCACCTATGATTCTTTCAAGGTTTTGAAGTCGAACTATGTATAAACACATATCGATCTCACAGGTGGCCAATATCAAACCAAGCGTTGACTTCTTGCAATTCAATATCAAACCAGGACAATATCAAACCAAACGTTGACTTCTTGCAATTCAATATAATCCAAAGCTACAGCTAAAGACGTTAAAACAACGTCAAAACTAAAAACGTAAATCTCAATTCTCAATTTGTCTAATGTGCCTAAAACCCTAGAAAAACACACATTAAATAGCCTTCACGAATGACTTGATTCTCAAGAAAGGAAACCCTAGAAAAGCCCTAAAATCTTGAAACTTGTTCTGATCATGGCGGCCTCGTCCAATCTCAAATGGGCCTCAAATTTGGACACAATGAAGATAAGCCCAAGTACTGAAACATATTCAAAGTAGAGCTTAATCCGATCTTCCGTTTGCCCAAACGAACAAAAACAAGTTCGGTCCTTGCAGCAACCATATCTTGATCATTGGGCCTCTGTTGGGCTTTAACTTTGGACACGGCCAAGATAGGTCCAAGAAGTATATTCTGACCAAAGATCTTCTCAAATGAACGCCTGAGCCGTCCATGTCACTGTGCCCTAGTAATACTAAAGTCAAAAGTTGACAAACCGCCATTTGCACATGCAATTTAATTCTTATTTGCCCTCTAGTCAAACTTGATAGGCGTATAGCTACATCCAATGACAAGATCTATTGGACTAAACAAACTCGGATAATAAGCTTAATTCCTTCGAAATTTCGCAATTGATTTGTACCATTACATACACCAATTACACACATAGCAACTAGCTAGAAAAGAAACAAAAACAAACATAGTAGAATTATGTTATCTAACGACATCAGTTAGTGATCCTACATTGATCAAACTCGGGTTTTTTCGACGTCTCAACCACCACATCCGCCGCCACATCCACCACCACAACCACCACCTCCATGGTCAACATTGACCGAATCCCTATCCCTCGAGGAAGCGCCATCAGAACACGAAAATATGGCGACTGATACAAAACAGAGGATGAAGAAAGAAGCCCATAGCAGCAAGAAAATTCCTCCTCCATTTGATTCTTGATTGCTTCTTCCTACTACACTCAATTCTCTAGCCATCTTCTTCTTTCTGGTTTTTTTTTTCTCTTCTCTGATTTTGTGATATAGCTATTGTGAAATAGGTAGGTGCTCTTATCCAATAAGCTAATGTTATCTTATCTCTTTATTTAAAGCTTGTGGGCAATGAAATGTCAAAGTCAACAAGGGGTTTTGTGGATTTTTGTATTGACACATTTCCTTTTGTGGAGTGGGATTCCCATTATTTTCATGCCACCAAGCTAACACCTTTTCGTTTTGTGGTTTTCATAAGATATTTTTGGGTGTGAAAATTTCTCAAAAGTGGTATTTCTCTTCTTTTATGTGTGTGTTTTGAGTCATAGAGGCTTTTAGGAAGAAGATAAGAAGGGCTCTCCAAATGTGGAAGGAATACACAGCCTTTGATTAAAGCAAAAGGCCGGTTTTATGGCCCAACTGGTGGCATATTGAATATCCTTACTATTACTATATCCTTACAGCTAGGATTTGTACATTTATCGTAGGCGTAATCTCGTTTTCTTTAAGGTCCAGAAGCGCGTCACATCGAATTTTGTCGAATATCTATGGTTCATATGCGTCAAACCTCTTTCTGAATTGATCTTTTTTTTTTGGAATCTGGACGACTCGATTTGCGTCCACGTTAAAATGACAAGTATTTCCTTCAATCTCACTTTTACATTAGTATAACTTTTATTCCTGGGACGCCACATGTTCATGCACTCTGAGTGCAATTTGTGTTGTTTTAATATCTCTCTCTTATTTTTGTGGAATTTGGACGGCTCAATTTTTGTTCGTGTTTCTCTCACCTGCGCATTATTCTATAACTTTTATTTAGGGTTCGCCACGTGTTCTCGAGTCTGGGATAGCATATTGTTTTATATTTTTTTCTTTCAATTAGACGTCCACTTGCGTGGGTTAATTGACTAAATTTGTTTTTATTTTTTAATTGTGGTACGACTGGCTGATTATATGTTATCCTACGCATGTCCACGTATCAGGTTTCACCACGTGATTCTCTATTGTGTTTTCGTAGGCTCCAAGGTGTAGTGGTCAACTGAGATCCAGTTGGATATTGCATATTGCCCTTAATAACAACAACTTGTCATGTTAGTTGCTCTTATGCAAATAATTCAAACAACCCTAATATGCATTCCTGAATAGACAAATTTTATTCATATATGCAAACTAATGTGTCAAATAAGTAATCAAGTGTGCAGATAAGTAAACAAGTAGAAGATGATAGAAATCGGTATTTGGGAAATAACTCAGTCAAACAAATATTCACACTTCGTATGACAAGTTGCTCCTAGATAATCATCTAATACCTCGTGCAATGGAAATTCCTATTATTTCTCTAAAAATAACTAAAATCACAACCAGATACTAAAAGTGCTAACAAATTAAACAACCATGAAACTATCAAGATTCAGATTAACAACATCATTAAGATCAGGAATATAGTCAAGATACATTGACATGAAACAATCAACTCTTATCCTTGATGCAAATTGCAAATCAATTATCTTTACACAAGACTAGCACAACCAAATACTAGTACGATATAGTTGCTACTACGGAATAAATATGCTTAACCCGTAACAATCTAAAACTAGTAATAGATTAATAAAGACGATAACTAAATGATCGGGCTAAAAACAATCAAACTTTTTTCCATGAACAATTCAAGTAAGAGAAAAAAAATAGAATGCATGTAATTAATAAGGAAAGAGAATCTCACAACGATATGAAAAATGAAAACAAAGTTAGAAGAACATTCAGAGTCATCTCTAAACCTGAAACTAAAAAAGTATAAAAACTAATCCTCGTCTCTAAACTTAGAATGTACGTGCAGCCGTCGCCGGTCATAACGATCAAGAGCTGCTTGCTTCTTCAATTAGCTTCGGCCCAGCTTCACAAATTGGCCCAACATCAGCCCGCTTTTACCAGCTTCAGTCCAGCCCAATAGAACACATTCCGCGTTCTTTTATTTTATGTGGGCTAAGTGGCCTATGGCCCATTATCAATATTTCATTATCCATAGTGGGCCGGTCAACTTCATTATTCAGCTTCTTCTTCATTTAACAAACCGCGAGCCACATCAATCCATTTAACTTCCTTCATCGGTAACTCTCTCTTCGCCTTTTTGAGTCTCTAAATTCTACACATTCCTTTGCTTTTTTAACACTATTCACGGTCGAAGAGAATCTTTCGATTTCAGGCTATTGTATAAGGTAAAATATAGCCATGAATGATCTTGTTTGATTCATAGCAATGAGTACTTTAACAATATCAAAATTTTATAATTTTAACTAAAGTGTAACGAGAGATATTGACGAAGAGGTTGTTGTTGGGTATTAAAATAGAAGAACTTGTCTTGAAAATGATTCCTAATGTTATTACAAAGCTTGTTGCTTCTGGACATGATGATGGTAAATCAGTTGTCATTCTTCAAGAAATGGCCAAATCACAGGTAGGCTCGATTTTGTTTGCCTCCTTTGTGCTTATTAAAGTTTTTTTCCAGCTTGAGTTTGGTGTTGATACTGGATGCTTATGTTGACTTGGGTTTATTTGTATTGTCATTTTTGTTGCTAGCTCTTCTGGGGTCATGGATAATCATGTTAGGAGTCATGTAAGAGGGAGATACAGGAGAGTACAAGGAGTTATCCAATTGTAAGGAAACAAGTTGTAATTTTAGTTAGGGTCGACAAGTGACATGGCATGTGTTCAGCTATTCTATGAGCTGGCATTTGGGAGGAGGCAGATTGAGAAGGAAGTGGATGGACAAAGAATGATAAATTTGATGGATTATGGGCAGTGTATGAATAAGGGGAGATCATTGAAGCTGCTGAGAGGCTGAAATGTGGGTTTATAAAATAAGATATGGAGATGCTTTTGATGGCGTATAGAGGGGGAATGAAGTTGTTACTCCAACCCCTGCATTCGAATATTGCATCTATGGCAACTTGGTAATGCATCTCTTGCGTTTATTGCATGTTAACTGTAAAGTGAATCTAGAACTAGAAGTACATTAGTGTGCAGTTTCTCCTTGTGTTTGCGTGCAGTTTTTATAAATATGTGATTGGCAGGCAGTAGTAGTAGTAGCAGTAGCAGTAGTAGCAAGGGAGGGCGTCAAAGAAGAAGTACATGTGGAACAAGTAGGAAATGAGGGTGTGATTGTCGACTAAGAGGTAGTAGACAACGATGGCAACGTCGCAGCCGCGATTCCAGTGTGGGTCGACAAAGGAGAGAAAGAAGGCCAGTAGTTGATACCAAGATCCTTATTCTAGTAGCAAGGGAGGACTGCATTTTGGTGGGTTTGAAGTTTGAAAGCAAAGAGATAATTTATGATCAGAAGCATGAAGTGGCTACAACCTGCAACTTGTTTTAATACATTGGCAAATGCAGAGAAAATGTTTTAATCTGTTTGTTTAACATGTAGGATAAATCATGTTTGCTTCGACCAAAAAAAGAAGAAGGATAAATCATGTTTGCATTTGCATAAAACATGGATTGACATCTTCTTATATTTAAGATTTGGTAATTTATTCCACTTAATTTTCAAGTTCAATGTTTGAGGTGTTATACCCAAAACTTTATGTTCAACAATTGATAATGTACTGTAGTTTCTATTTATTTTGCTCAATTAAGTTGTTTCGGTTGACTCCTTAGATTTCTTTTACATCACTTGAATATGTGGTGTTGATCTCTTCCCTAAATTTTTTTGATGTTGGCAATGGCAAGCCAAATATATGACAATGACATGCAAGTCTACACGTACAACAATAGTTCCTTTTAAGCAAATCAGTGATACTTAAAATGAACTAGAGGTTCATGAAAATATGTCTAGAGGTTCGTGAAAATATGTCTAGAGGTTCGTGAAAATATGCCTAGAGGTTCACGAAAATATGCTAGAGATTCACGAAAATACACACTTAGGTTAATGAGCATATGCCTAGAGGTTCATGAAAAAAAGTTTATGAAAATATGCCTAGAGTTTCATGCAAATATGTTAGAGGTTTTTGAAAATACACACTTAGGTTAATGAGCATATGCCTAGAGGTTTATGAAAATATGCCTAGAGGTTCATGAAAATATGCCTAGAGGTTCATGAAAGCCTAGAGGTTCATAAAATACACACTTAGGTTCATGAAAATATGCCTAGAGGTTCATGAAAATACACAATTAGGTTAGTGAATATATGCCTAGAGGTTCATGAAAATATGCCCAGAGGTTCATGAAAATAAGCCTAGAGGTTCATGAAAATATGCCTAGAGGTTCATAAAAACAAGCCTAGAGATTCATGAAAATATGTCAAGAGGTTCATGAAAATAAACCTAGAGGTTAATGAAAATATATACACTTAAGTTTATAGCAATACACTTAGGTTAATGAAAATATGTCTTAGGTTCATGTCGATAGTCTTGTAGGTTTATGTCGACAGCCTTACAGGTTCATGCTAATACTCTTGGAGGTTCATTTAGCGTAATTTTCTTTTAATGAACACATTGAACTAAATGTCTTAGGTCCATGTCGATAGTCGTGTAGGTTCATGTCGATACCTTATAGGTTCATGTTGATAGTCTTAATGAGCACATTGAACTAAAAGACACTAGGTTCATGTCAATAGTCGTGTAGGTTCATGTCGATAGCCTTACATGTTCATTCTAATAGTCTTACATGTTCATTTAGCCAATTTTTTTTATTAATGAACACATTGAACTAAAAGACACTAGGTTCATGTCGATTGATATAATGAACCTACCCGGAACACATGGTTGTACCATAATTTCATAAAAATGTACCATAATTTCATAAAAAACAACAGGCCTGCTTGTTAATACTTAATATACATTGAACCTTCTAATTAATCGAATTTTATTATGCAGGTATGGCAAGTTAATGCATCAAGTTGTTGGCCAATCACAAACTTGTCGGTTGATATAATGAACCTACGCGGAACACATGACCCTATACTTACGTCATCTTTTTCTTCTTCTTCTAATGTAGTATATGAAAATGAAGTACGACATTAGGTTGTGAGTATCTCTTGCAAAGATATGTAGTTGAGAATGATACAATACAGAAAATTGAAGTAGGTGTCAAATTGATAGTATGGTTTCTAATCTAGCTTATCACTTCTTGTCACTATGCCATAATATGTATATAATGGAACAAAACTTATTAACAAATTACTAGAATGTTCAGACTTGAAATGTGATAAGCTAAGCCTCAACTTTTTTTTCTTTAAAAGATTATTCTGTTGTAAGCTTCTATGCCTCCAACATCAACCAATAAAGTCTTCAGCTCCAGCACTTGTGCGATTGGGGAGGAGCGTCCTAACCCTCTCGATAGTGATTTGTCAAGGAAGATAAGAAACCTTAGCCTTGAACTGAGCACAAATCTTCTTCTCCTTGACAGAATGCTTGCGAGCCTCAAAAGCAAGCAAGTTTCCACAAATAGCTGACTTTAGCGATGTTCTGGCCAAGGGCATGTTTCTCCCAACCATCGAGCCTTCAATATTAAAACAAGATACAACCAACCTCTACTCAACAAGAACATCACAATCCACAAGTTTTCTTCTAGTTATTAGTTAGACATCATTGAAGGATTTGTAACAAAAGTAGATATTGTAGAGCCACTTAATATTCTTATTATCAAACAACACCCCCACATTAGTATCATGTGATCATCAGTGGTTGAGTGAAGAAATGGTAATGTGAAACTAACATGTCTCCCTATGCCGCGACTTAGAACATGAGCTTGAGAAGACCGATCATGCGAGCTCCTGCTTTGCAAGCTCCAGTGGACTGCGCTGTAATGTCTCTTTCAGTTTCTTCAGCTCTAACTACTTGCACAACAAGTTCATCAACCATCTGTCACACCAAACCGACACCCAAAAACAACCTTAATATGTCATATCGATGAAAATTGTGCTCTCATACGGATCCATCATCAAATAAGCATTAAAAAAGGCAAGAGGTCTTGGGAGGGTCTATGGTGACTGCAGTAAAAAAAGAATCATCAATGAACATGTTTATACCTGACTTGATTTATTGGAAGCAATTCAAATCCATCACCAGGTTCGAAGCTCACTCACTCATCACATAGGTTACATACAATATTGCATAATAGAGTTTCAATTGATCCCTCCATGGTTGCAACTTGCAACAACCACTATCCTTATTATATCTTTACTACAAACTCTATTTTGAGTCTCCTAATTTACCACGGAAAGGAAGAAACTCTCTATATATTTGTAGTGCAACCAACAATAGGATCAAATATTTTACTATATAAAATTTGACATCATGCTCTTCCAGGGATAGATAACCAAAATGTTGAACTTGTGAAAAAGACCAATCGATGAGTAATCAAAGTGCTCCAAACAACAAAAATTAAAAAAAAGAGTGTAATCTCAATACTGCTTGTATATTGCGTTCTTGATTGCTTGGTATTAGAGTTGCTTGGAATTTAGCCATTATGTCATTAAAATACATACATTAGCCATTATGCCATGATGTTCAGTCAAGCATTAATGCAAGCATCTTGTGTGCATAACTAGCAGTAACATCACAAAAACCTAATTTCTTAATACAGAAATCCCCTAACTCAGTTCTGGTAATTGTTTGTGAAATTGAGTAGGATTCGACATCACAATCAACAGAATACCTGAATCGGAAGAACCGTAGCTTTAAAAAGAGAGCGCCGAAGAGAGGTTGGTTGGCACCACGAGCCAAAACCAATGGAGACTTATTAGCAAGGTGATTTACGCCTAACGAAAGTCTACCTCCATTCCCAGGAGAATATTAATGAGTCGGATTTGGACGGAGAGATCGAGTTCTCAGACGGGCGAAGAGGAGCTACCATGAGAAGCCGAGAAGGGCGAGATTTGAGTCGAGGGTTTCAATGCTCTGGAGGAAGATGAATACACCTGAAATTCCAATACTACCCCCAGAGACTTAAAAAAATCAAAACGCGTTTATTCTCTCGACCGTCGGATGTAAATGATCCAACGCTCCTAAAACGTCCGCATGTCCTCACGGGATGAACTGTCCTCATATGATCCTGTCTCTACAAAGTAAAGCGTGTCACTTAATTGTAATTTCTTAAATATGAGAATCATTGATTAAAATTCGAGATAATCGGTCAATTATAAATAATTAAGATATACATGGATATTTTCTCAATAAATTTCAAATATAATTTAAAATACTAGATATAAAATATACGTGACTAAAAAAACAATAAAAAGATATATGATTATTAACACACGTAAGTTGAGATCTCAATTCAACTTTTTATGACGTAGAACAGATTGATAGTCCATTATTTCTCAACACGTATGCTTATGAAAAAATAGATAAAGTTCTCAATTTATGATTAAAGATAATAAAATATGAAAAGATATTCTTGTACATATAATATACGTAACGGCTATATACACTCATTTTTTTGTCTATATACACTCAATACCCCACGCAGTTGCGACGCGTGGGCGTGGGTATGACCCACGCATACACAACGCGTGTGCGAGACCATTTTATGGATATCCGAAACATTTAATCCACGGGTACGCAAAGCGTGTGCGTGGGTATAATTTTTTTTGTCAATCCCACGCTTCATATACGCGTAGGTCATAATCGGAAAAAAAAAAACTTAAAATCAAGACCCACGCACTTGCGTTGCGTGGGCGTGCCTTTTTTGTTTGGTTTTAAGACCCACGCGTACGCGACGCGTGGGCGTGGGTGTTTTCGTTTTTTCCGATTTTTTTTCCTGTAACCGACGCAATATCTTTTAAGGTAATAAATTTGAACGAAAGATTTTCAAAAGATTCTTTTCGGCGAATTTTGGAGAGTAAAATTTTAGTCTTGCAAGCATAAAACCTAAACTTATATTATTCTTTTCTTCTATCCCAATTTGAACACACCATAAGAAAAACAATGTCAAATCAAGATGGAGACTCATCGGTGCAAGGAGAATTGAGGTCAAACTATATTGATCCTAAGGAGGTAAAACTGCATGAAACTGTAGTATTTGTATTTATTGTATGGTTGTACTTAGTTTTGTAATCTAATAACGATGTGTCTATTTTCGAATAATAATGTTACTTTATCTAAATAACGATATTGTAAATAGATATGCACAAGAGACTACTCAGATGATTTTACTGTGGACTATGTGTGGGATTGCCCGAAGAAAATGTTCAATTGGGTTAGAGAATTTGGAAAAGAGTTGATGATGGTTATCGTTACTAAAAACTCAAATCCTAATAGAGTGATAATGGTATGTGAGAATTATGGTGTGTATAAGCTCAAGAATAATGTGGAAGGGAGGAGAACTCAAACAAAAAAGTGCAATTGTCGATTCATGGTGATTGGATATAGGTTGACCGTAGACAAGGTAACAAAATCAGAAACATGGGGGAAGCAAGGCAAGTTGGATTATTACTGAGCTTAGAGACCGGTTTCCAGGAAATGTTACATCCTCCAAACAAATCAACAACTTTCGCCAGAAGATGCAATTTGAGGATCAGGGAGAATTAACCATAACGCAATGGGCACTTAGATACCTAAAACAAGAGGGATACAAAGTGTATCACAGGAATGAGCGCCCTACGAATCAAGTGGATATCTTATTCTTTGCGAACCCAAAGACACTGCATCTGCTGAAGCTATTCCCTTATGTTGTTATTATTGATGGCACATACAAGACTAATAGGTATTGTTATTGTTTTACTAATCTTTTATACGATTCTTGTAGTAGTTATGCTATACTTGTAATAATATATATATATACAGGTATGACATGCCTTTGATTGAGATGGTTGGTTTTACTTCCACGGGAAAGACATTCAACATTGCTTTTGCATTCACGAGGGGGGAGGATATTTGTCGTTACGTGTTTATACTAGAGCGGTTGAAGAAGTTATTTGCATTTGTGGGAGAGAAGCCAACTGCAATTGTTACTGATCGAGACCAGGCTCTCATATCTGCAATTCAAAGTGTTTACGGGGATACAGTGAAACATTTGTTGTGTTGGGTTCACATTAAGCACAACATTCAGTCATATGGTTTGCGTGTCATGAACAACGTGGACCAAGCTGACAATTTTGCGAACCAATGTTGGGGGTTATTTATGTCGTGCACAGAGAGGAGCTATGAAATTAGGCTCGAGAAGTTGCGAGAATCGTGGAACAATGGCCTTGTTCGGTATGTTGAAGTTACATGGCTCAATCCTTACAAGGAGAATATAGTCCGAGCTTGGACTGACCTTCATCTTCATTTCTTCACAAGGACCACAAACAGGTAACCTTGTATAAGATATGTATGCATGTTTAAGTTGATTGCGCAACAAAAGTTTTTAATATTTTTGTTTTCCTATAGGGTTGAGGGCATCCACAAAAGTTTGAAAGATATTTTGCAATCTTCTCGATATGGATTTAACTCATTGGTTGTGAGGATACATTATGCTTTAGAGGCTCAACGTGATAGGATTAGGGAAACAATCGAGATGTCACGAACAAAGGTTTTGACGGAGGTATATGACCTTGACCCTGAGATATTTGCCTTATTTTCTCCTCTGTTCCGAAAAGTCACGTCGAAGTGCTTGATGATGTTGTTGGATCTGTATTACTCTATACTGAACGGCGAAATCCCAGAATCTTTTACTGATCATTGGTGGAGAACATGTCTTGGGCTACCGTGTATCCATAGAATTGGAACTGCCATGCTTCAAAATACTCCCCTTATAGAGTCAGAGATACACCTCTTTTGGAGACAAGTGACGTGGAAAGGGGTTACAGATCCGAATATCGAGCAAGATACCACAGTTCCAGTATCAATACCTTATATTAGATGGAGGGAGATGACATCTGATGTGGCTACTGGTGAAATGAGTGAAGACTTTTTATCAGAGGTCACCTCATTGTACAATACCTTGAAAAGGCCTCATGAAACATCTCTGAAGGAGCCTACAGGTGTCCTTCCCAAAGGTAGACCTCCAAAAGCTAGAGGAACCAAATGGGATAACAAAAGGGATCCACCTCGTCCATTTACATCTCCTCCTCCACCGACTACAACTCCTTCTCCAGCACCTCCAACAACTGCAGCTGCTCCACCAAATGCACCAAATATTGCCCCATGTCAGGAGCGACAACCAAGACAACATGGTTCTCGACGAGATCGACCGGTTCTTCCTTCTGAACCGGCTCCCATCGATCCTGAGAATCTTTTAGATGAGCAGATAGATGATTATATGTGGATGCCAGGGGGACCTAGATTTGGGACGGTTCTCACAAGTTACCCGACCCATATAGCACGATATCTTTGGGATCCGTTGGGTTATGAGTGGGTAAGTCAAATATTTATATGTTACTTCTTTATGCTGAATTTTGTTCAAAGTTAAGTTGCTGAATTTTTTTACTCAAAGTTAAGTTGCTGAACTTTAGCAAGTTGTCTGTTTTCCAGCAAGTTAAGTTGTAGGAATAATGTCGTTTTTGTGATAAGTTATCTGTATTGTTTTGTCTTACTGTCTTTGTCATAATTTTGATAGGTTCGAGACACATTGCGTTGCTACTCTTGTATCGCAATAAGGTGAAACACAAATATATGCAACTTGTGTTGAACCATGACAAAACTGACAAGTTTGCATGGGGAGCCGGAGTTCTTGCACTCTTGTATCGCAATTTGGGAGAGGCGTCCCGAGCCCATGCAGCTGGAATAGCAGGGTGTCTGAGACTGTTGCAGGTATGCTTTCTGATAGTTTAAGCATTAGAGGTAGATATATGATTTCACATTGTTTTTCTAATTTCTGTAGTGTTGGATTTGGCGTTATTTCCCTCGTTTTGGAGGACCTCCGTCACTTAACCCAGAGAGGTTGAGAGATCCACGAGCAGCTGCTAGGGACGAGCCTGGACCCATTGGGAATCAAACTCATGATAGGCTTATTGAAATTAGACGCTTGCTAGACGGAATTTCGGTTGAGGAGGTATGGTTTTATTTCTATCTTCTGCTTGCCTTCTTTCCCTAATGATAGGCTGAACATGCATAAGATACACATTTTGCTGAATAATGGTTGCTGAATTTTGTTGAGTTTATGGTTGCTGGATAATGTAGCCATTTTGCTTGCTGAATTTATGGTTGCTGAATTTGCTGAGTTTAAATTGCGAAATTTTGCTGAATAATGTGTTGGATAATGTTCTTTTGCGTAGACAAAATTTATTGTTGCTGAATTTGCTGAGTTTAGGTTGCGAAATTTTGCTGAATAATGTGTTGGATAATGTTCTATGGTTGTATGATGGTGGATGTTGCTCCCCCTCTTGTTGTATTATTTGCAGGTGCAGTGGATGCCTTGGAGGGAAGGTGATGGACTTTTAGAGATCAATTTTAGGACTACTCATCGACTCTCTAGACTGGATGGTATTCTTCGTTGCATGGATGTACAAGAGCCATATTACGCCACCCGAGTCCTACGACAGTTTGGGCTTAGACAGGTTCCTCCACTTCAACCCTATGCTCCAAGCTCTGAAAATCGAATAGAAAATATTAGTGACTACAAAGTGGAGTTTAATGGAGACGAGTATCCTACCTGGGAAGAGCGCGAGAGCCATTTGTTCGACATTGATGCGTATCAGCGATGTAGGTGGTCGTGGGAGTGTGACGAACATTATATGGACTATTTTCTCGACATCACTCACCCTTATGTGGATCCTACCTCACAACCACAACAAGTCCCTCGGCCTCCGGCTGTTGATGCTACTGTGGTAAGTAATTTCGTTTATACAAGGTTATTATATTTTAAGTAATATTACGTGATTTTTACATATATTTTAATTACACAGCGCCTTCAGTTATCTCTTGGATCGGTACGCGAGCGTCTCCAATGTCCAAGTATCAGTAATGACGAGACGGAGTACCTTATCTCTCTCATCGAGTTTATGACTGGGGAACCTTACCCCGTTCCGGATCCACCTCAACGTGCATCTCTTTTTCAAAACTCGGAACATGTGCGTGGTGAGGGTAGCGGTTCTGGGCGCGAGGAAGAGGATAGATCTGATCCACATTAGATTATGTAGTTTTTATACTTTATGTCAGTATGTTATTACATACTTTGGATATAATACTTTATGATGATAGATTTTGTAGTTATATGACCTCCTAATCCTAAAATCAAATTGAGAATTTGTAGTTATATCAACCTGAGGACACCTCAGTAGCTCAGTTAATCATTCCGTCCAGGTGTAGACCCTTATGCAGTCACTGCTTATGTAAAAAAGTCTTTTCTTAATCTCGTTTATAATAAATTATATTAAACGTTCTCAAAAAGCATGTACCTGAATTTCATTGCTGTTTTGTGAACAAATTTAAACGCACATACGTCGCCTTCTTGTAGATCGTTTTCTCGTACAAATTTACGCCATCCTGAATGGAGTTTCACTCGGTACACTTGTTTCTCTTTCCCGGAAATATTTGCTTGCTGCGTATTTTACGGCTAAAAGTGATCAGGTGTGCGTGGGTATATTTTTGAAAACATCCTTGCACACGCGTTGCGTGTGCGTGGGTATATTTTAATATTTCCGAAATTGCCCTACGGGTACAGTTTGCGCAGGCGTAATATTTTATCAAAATACCCACGCACACGCGTTGCGTGGGCGTGACTTTAATGGTCGGATATCCGTTTTAAACGTACGCCTACGCGTTGCGTGTGCGTGGGTATCTGAGTCTAAATACACAAAAAAATGAGTGTATATAGCATCACCCAATTTCGGAAATATTAAAATATACCCACGCACACGCAACGCGTGGGCATGAGTGTTTTAAAATATACCCACGCACACGCAACGCGTGTGCAAGGATGTTTTCAAAAATATACCCACGCACTACCTGATCACTTTTAGCCGTAAAAGAAGAAACAAGGTAAGTATCATAAGAGCAGATGGAAGAGAATGGTATGTGCAATATTGGAACTGGGCCATTGTACCGAGTGAAACTCCATTCAGGATGGCGTAAATTTGTACGAGAAAACGATCTACAAGAAGGCGACGTATGTGCGTTTAAATTTGTTCACAAAACAGCAATGAAATTCAGGTACATGCTTTTTGAGAACGTTTAATATAATTTATTATAAACGAGATTAAGGAAAGACTTTTTTACATAAGCAGTGACTGCATAAGGGTCTACACCTGGACAGAATGATTAATTGAGCTACTGAGGTGTCCTCAGGTTGATATAACTACAAATTCTCAATGTGACTGCATAAGGGTCTACACCTGGACTTTTTTACATAAGCAGTGACTGCATAAGGGTTTACTAAACATAAGCAGTGACTGCATTAGGATTAGGAGGTCATATAACTACAAAATCTATCATCATAAAGTATTATATCCAAAATAACATACTGACATAAAGTATAAAAACTACATAATCTAATGTGGATCAGATCTATCCTCTTCCTCGCGCCCAGAACCGCTACCCTCACCACGCACATGTTCCGAGTTTTGAAAAAGAGATGCACGTTGAGGTGGATCCGGAACGGGGTAAGGTTCCCCAGTCATAAACCCGATGAGAGAGATAAGGTACTCCGTCTCGTCATTACTGATACTTGGACATTGGAGACGCTCGCGTACCGATCCAAGAGATAACTGAAGGCGCTGTGTAATTAAAATATATATTATACATATGATATATGGTACTCCCTCTGTCCCATATTGATAGTCCCATTTGATTTTTGTACACTATTCAAGAACCGAGAGAATCTTGTAGATTTCTTCCAATATATACAATAGAACATAGTTATAGGGTCTTATTTGATTCGTCTTAATGAGTACTTTAACAATATTAAAAAATTATAATTTTTATTAACATATAATTAGAGATATTTACGATACAAAACGTGTCTCGGCATATGTGTCAAAAGCAAATGGGACTATCAATATGGGACAGAGGGAGTACTATAATTAATAAAGTATTATTTTTAATATCACAAAGTTACAAAAAACATTTTTTGGAAAAATATATAAAAAGATAAGTATTTTTTTAAAAGTACTCCCTCTGTCCCATTATATAAGCCCCATTTCATATTCCGACACTATTCACAGTCCGAGAGAATCTTCTCGATTTCTTCCAATTTACAAGCGAAAACATAGTCATGTGGGGTCTTGTTTGATTTGTCTTAACAAGTACTATAACAATTTTGAATTTTTATATTTTTTACTAATACGTAAGTAGAAATATTGACAAAACAAAACGCGCATCGACATACGTACGGGGATGAAATGGGCTTATATAGTGGGAGAGAGGAGTATATATATACGGAGTATATTCTATTCTATGCCTTATTAGATGACTGCAAATGTCTGTCACGAGACGGCACTCATCCACATGCAGCAGCTATAGCCTAACTTAGCTTTAACCAAAAAAAAAAAGCTTAACTTAGCTTGTAAGTAATAATTTAATATATATATACATGCAATCCATTTTTTGTTCCAAAGTTTAGGAGCAACAAATCTAAAACATATATCCAGTGAAAGGCTAAACATGTAGCTTCAAAATCAAACAAGTAATAAAGCTAATTTCAGTAGCTGAATTGTAAGCAAGAAAGTATACCATCTGTTCGTTTCTCAATTTTTCATCAAATTGTTTCTTCTTCATGTTGTCATCTGGAACTACTTCTTCACCTTCACCCTGCACCACCGTCTTCTCAGGTATATTTATCTACAATCTGATTAGTTAATTTTTCCATACAAAAAAATCATTACATTGTTTTATAGGAAGATTAAATTTGTAGACGAAATTCTTAAGAATTTCATTTTCATCCATATGTCAATAACTTAATTTTTCAATATTTTCAATATTAGCTTAATTTCTATTTCTATGAAAAGAAAATCTTAGTGCTTGTTTGGTTTTTGTATAAAATCTCAGGAATTGAAAATCTGCAGGAAATTGGTTTTTGTATAAAATCTCAGGAATTGAAAATCTGCAGGAAATGAAAATGAATATCTGTATTTGGTTTGAAAAAAAATATGTGAAAATCATGGGATTTCGATTTCTTGGGATTTTCAATTCCTCCATTACGTGGGAATTGATCTTACCTAATTCTCCTAGGTAAACTTTCCCCCATTTTTACATATGAAATCTTAAATTTCCCTATTTTGATCTATCTACTACAAATTTTAACCAAATAAATTTTCTCAAAATCCCCTATATTACAAATCACCTTAATTCAATTCTCATGAATTCAATTCCTATGAATTACAATTCCCATATTTAACCAAACTAGCACTTATAACTAGATTTGTATAAAAATCTTTGATAATGTCGTTGAATTTATATAATAAAAATATATATATATATATATATATATATATATATATATATATATATATCTATAACTTGATTGGTTAATTGTTCCATGAAAAATTCATTACATTTTTTTTATAGGAAGATTAGATTGGAAACGAAATTCTTAAGGAATTCATTTTCATTCATATGTTAATAACTTAATTTTTCAATATTTTCAATATTGGCTTAATTTCTATTTCTATGATAAGAAACTCTTATACAAATCTCTGGTAATGTGTTTTAACTTTTTTTTAAAATTTATCATGTAGTTGAATTGTTATAATTTGATTGGTTAATTGTTCCACGAAAAATTCATTACATTTTTTTTATAGGAAGATTAAATTTGTAGATAAAATTCTTAAGGAATTCATTTTCATTCATATGTTGATAACTTAAATTTTTAATATTAGCTTAATTTATATTTCTCTGAATAAATAAAACCTTATAACTTGATTTGTATAAAAATCTTTAGTAATATGATTTAATTTTGTAAAAATTATATCATGTCATTGAATGATATATATATATATATATATATATATATATATATATATATATATATATATATCATTCAATGACATGATATAATTTTTACAAAATTAAATTATATACATGTTTCAATTATATTACTCCGTAATCAGCAAGGTAAAATGTAAAGTAATAATTTGGCCAATGAATATATATAAAATAGTTTTATTGGTGGGTATGTTTCATTGGTGAATATAGTAATAAATTAATAACTAGTTGAAGACCCGTGCCTTGCACAGAGCTTTAATCAAACTTTTTTATTATTTTATAGTTAAATTAATTTCGTAATATAAATAACTTTAAATCTTTTGATATCATTTTCTTACTAAACTCATACAAATTTAAAAGATTGTAAATCTCACCAAAATTTGATTTTATAATTAATTAAATACATATAATTATATAATACATATTTTTATTAATATTATTACTATGTGTTTATAGAATTACATATACATTTATAAGAATCGTTACGTAAATTCCGCGCATGACGCGGGAATAAATTTAGTAATTTCTAAATGAACCACTTAGCTACTACGGAGTATTATATGAAAAAGAGTAACTAAGCAATTTGATAATCTTAAATGAATAAACAATGATTAAAGTAAATAGGATCTCCAATCAACTAAATTTTGTTAATACTCCGTAGTAAAGTTTTTTCTTGAAACAATGAGTTTGTTAACGGTTCCGATACAATAAGATAATATAGCTTATATAGCTCAGATTTTTAATGTAAAATCAAGTTGCTCCATATCTTATATGAGAAATATACACGGTTTAATTAAATTAAATTTAATTAAATCTTAGTTGCTCCATAAATTAGATCTTATTAATTAAATTAAATTAATTAAGGAGATAATCACCGAATCAAGTGGGAGATAAAGTTGGAGAAGTATAAGCAAATCAAGTTGGTGTCATATTCTGTAATTGGGAGGGCAATATTGTAATACTGTGGAAGTTGAGGTATAAATACTGGAAAGAATGTAACATTGGGGGAATCATGCAAATAACAGAATAGTACAATCTTATCTTCTTCTTCATTCTTGTTCGTTAGTCTGAGATCCTAATTTGGGAACTTAGGGTTACAACAGTTGGTTAGAGCATCCACAGTGCAAGTTTCTTACTATGGGTTTTTTAACCATTTTATATTATTAATTTTTCAGCATTTATTTTATCTTTTTCTGCAAAATCATAAGAATAATATTTTTGGTGTCAAAAGCATACGTGGCAAACATTTATGGCTTGTTGATACAAAATTTTCTCTCTCCTGTGTTTAATGAGTTTCTTACTAAGCAACTCAAGAGCAAATTTTTTAACAAATTCATACTGTAGCTAAAAAATCAATACTATTATATTGGTAAGAAACTTGCACTGTGGATGCTCTTACACAAACAGATTATCTTGACGTAATATATCAGTATAAGTTATGAAAATCTCCGATAAATAAAAAAAAAAATTCCAATTAGATATTTTAATATGGCTTAGGTGACACCAATGACGGAGGAATACGTGGCAAAGAATGCTACTGCTTTAGTTATTAGTAATTGATTCATTATGAAGAATGCATTAACAAAATGTAAAGTACTAATTTGACAAATGAATATATATAAAAGAATTTATACTCTCGGTTGAATATGAACTTGATTTCACACTATTTAGTATTTACATCTTTGACACCTCGTTTTCATGTGATTTAGCAATCCGGAGTTTATGAAATTTGAAAGAGACGGCCTAGGGGCTCATTTAAGAAAATAATATTCTATAAAGATACAATGTTTTTTCTGTATATTAATGTTAATTAAAAAATATTATATTAAATTAATAACTTATAGAGCCATCAAAATAAACTAAAGTCTCGTAAATTATTACTCCTCCTCCTCCGTCCTTATTTGATCTTCATGTTTGTTAATTTGACATTATTTATGCTTGTAGAGAATATTTCTGACATATAAAAAAAACATAAAAATGAGTGGTCATGTTTATTTCGTTTTATTTATAATTTTATATAATATTTACAAATCCATTATTATAAATATTAACGATATAAATGTAGAGAAACATGAAAATTAAATAAGAATGAAGGGAGTAATATCAATATAATTTTTTTTATTACTTTAGTTTTTAGCACACAGATTAAGAAACATCATATCAGATCATAATATATATAATTTTTTGGGGTGGTTGAAAAATATTCACAAAAGATAATCACAAAGATATTCCCCATTATATTAATCTTGGTTTGGGCTTTTGCTTGGACCAACGGAATAAAAGTTTAATATTAAAGTTTACATTTTTTTAAAAAAAAATTTCACATATATTTTTCAAACAAATCTATTACTATTAAATTAAAGATTATCTTTTAAGAAACTACATCAATCTATTTCCTAATAAAGATTTTATCTTTTAGTAAGTTAAAAACGAAATTATAATTTATAAGGATTATATAATTGAAGAAATATTTTTGGGGTGGTTGAAAAATATTCACACAAGATATTTTAAAAAGAAATTTCCAAATATATTTTTCAAACAAATCTATTACTATTAAATAAAATATTATCTTTCAAAAAACTACATCAATTTATTTCCTAATAAAGATTTTATCTTTTACTAAATTAAAAACGAAATTATACTTTATAAGGATTATATAATTTAAAAAATATTTTTGAGGGTGGTTGAAAAATATTCACACAAGATATTTTAAAAAGAAATTTTCACATATATTTTTCAAACAAATCTATTACTATTAAATTAAAGATTATGTTTTCAGAAACTACATCAATCTATTTCCTAATAAAGATTTCATCTTTTATTAAGTTAAAAATGAATTATAAGGATTATATAATTGAAAAAATATTTTTGGGGGTGGTAGAAAAATATTCACTCAAGATATTTTAAAAAGAAATTTCCACATATATTTTTCAAACAAATCTATTACTATTAAATCAAAGATTATCTTTTAAGAAACTACATCAATCTATTTCCTAATATAGATTTTATCTTTTATTAAATTAAAAACGAAATTATATTTTATAAGGATTATAGTATAATTGAAAAAATATTTTGGGGGTGGTTGAAAAATATTCACATAAGATATTTTAAAAAGAAATTTCCACATATTTTTCAAACAAATCTATTACTATTAAATTAAATATTATCTTTTAAGAAACTACATCAATTTATTTCCTAATAAAGATTTTATCTTTTACTAAATTAAAAACGAAATTATACTTTATAAGGATTATATAATTGAAAACATATTTTTGAGGGTGATTCAAAAATATTCATACAAGATATTTTAAAAAGAAATTTCCACATATATTTTTCAAACAAATTTATTACTATTAAATTAAAGAATATCTTTTAAGAAACTACATCAATCTATTTCCTAATAAATATTTTATCTTTTATTAAATTAAAAACGAAATTATACTTTATAAGGATTATATAATTGAAAACATATTTTTGAGGGTGATTCAAAAATATTCATACAAGATATTTTAAAAAGAAATTTCCACATATATTTTTCAAACAAATTTATTACTATTAAATTAAAGAATATCTTTTAAGAAACTACATCAATCTATTTCCTAATAAATATTTTATCTTTTAGTAAGTTAAAAAAGAAATTATATTTTATAAGGATTATATAATTGAAAAAATATTTTTGGGTGGTTGGAAAATATTCACACAAGATATTTTTAAAAGAAATTTTCACATATATTTTTCAAACAAATCTATTACTATTAAATCAAAGATTATATTTTAAGAAACTACATCAATCTATTTCCTAATAAAGATTTTATCTTTTAGTAAGTTAAAAACAAAATTATATTTTATAAGGATTATATAATTGAAAAAATATTTTTGGGGGTGGTTGAAAAATATTCATACAAGATATTTTAAAAAGAAATTTTCACATATTTTTTTTAAATAAATCTATTACTATTAAATTAAAGATTATCTATTAAGAAACTACATCAATCTATTTCCTAATAAAGATTTTGTCTTTTACTAAGTTAAAAATGAAATTATATTTTAGAAGGATTATATAATTGAAAAAATATTTCAGTATAACTATTTGATCTGTTTCCCCGTGCTAGAAATATCTATAATGACAAAGAACTTCATCAGTAAATATTTGACGCTAAAAAATATTAATTTTTATAAATTTCAATATTTCTCCTTTGGTAAAATAGAATTATATGATTATTATATCATTAGACAATAAATAACAAAATATCCTAAAAAGGTATTCTTTAGGAGTAACCTAAATTTACATAATACAATACAAAAATAAAAAAATCTCAATTTTTACTTTAGATAAAATTAATCTCAACTTTTAAATGAATAAAAAAATTAAGAACCCCAACTTAAAATTTATAAACAAAAAACAACCAAATTACAATTTCAATTAAATATTTTTTAAATTCGAAGATGAATGTTTTGCAACGTACATAAAACTATTATTATGTGTAATGTTGTTATTGAATTTTCCTAATTTTTAATGAAAAAAGTTGTTTGATCTACATTTTGGTGTTCTGGTAAAAGTTGAAAATATTTTAATTAGTTTTTCCTAAACAATTAAAGTTTAAGCCTATACTTTTTCCGTGTCGTATATGCATTTAGTATGCTTATGTACTTTTTATTTAATTTTTCAAATTATATTTAATTCTTTTAAAGATACGGGACAATATTACAAATTATTATCCGAATTCAAAGTAAAATATAAGTTAAACATACGGGACAATATTACAAATTCTAATTCATATTTATAGAGTACTAAATTTTTATTTATTAAAATTCATTTGTACGTTAAGCCTTTCTCAATCCCCAAAACTTTTCTCCAAATAACAATACACTTAAGTATTTAGCTTCGCGGCAAACGCATTGAAGGTGTCGATCACATGGGCCAAAAGATGACAAAATAAGAGTAAGAGTAGGTAATAAATACTCCATCCGTCCCCAAATGTTCTTCCCATCTCTTTTATGCACGTATGTCGATGTGCGTTTTGTATCGTTAATATCTCTAAATATATGTTAATAAAAATTATAAGATTTTGATATTCTTAAAGTTTTCGATGAGACGAATCAAACAAGACCCCACATCACTATGTTTGTTCTTATATATCGTAAGATATCTAACGAATTCGATTAATACGTGAATATTATCATTATTTGTAATGGGAAGAACTTTTAGGGACGGAGGGAGTACTCCGTATAAGCAACATTGAAATCACCGTGATTAGGTCATCAGATGCAGCAGCAGCAGTGTCTTATTGTTTGAACCCGGCCGACGTGAAGGACGTATCAGGCGTCGATGAAACTTTAGCACCTTTGGAATCACCATACACTGATTCCGATCATGCATGCCATTCACTGATTCCGATCGATCTCCATACAAAAATCTACACGCAAGTATACCTACGAGTATTCATATTTTAAATGACGGTAGTGGACGGTCGTTAGACGCTAGACGAGAGTATAGACGGATTAAAAAACGAGACAACGGTGTTTCGATGGGTAACTACTAACTAGTCGTCTTTTAGACAATCTACTCGTAAAACACTGCTTTTACGTAAATGATTTGAGTAACAGGTGGTCAGTTCAAAGGATAATAGGCAGGGATATAGGGAGCATCATCGACAACAACCCTCAACTTCACGTAAAACCCATCATGTATCTCAGAGGTATACATATTATATACTCCGTATATATGGAGCTAGTATATACATTATCATATAGCATAAACAATTAGCTGTTTTTTTATATTAATTATGTTTTTGAGGAAATGCAAGAGGCGAAGAGATAGGGTCAAGGAGAGGATTCAGACGTTGAAGGTTGTTCTTCCGTGAGGGATTGGTACGTGAAATGCAAACTCATCTTAAATGTGAACATTACTATTTTATATGTGAACCTTAACTATGAACAATTAAGGTTCACATATAAGGAAACCTTATCCTTATATGTGAATTAATATTATATGCGCACACATAAGATAGTAATGTTCACAGTTCGTATTTCGAACCGTAAGAACTATTTTCACCGGATCCTCCCTCCTTGTTCCTAACCGATAAGGTTTGCCATTCTTTTAACTCCCTACCCGTTTTGCTCGTATATGTATCTATACATCCATACATATATTAAAACAAGCGATATTTTTTTATCACATTTCATTCTCACTTTAATTCGCCTATGCGTTGGTTTTTAAACTATGTCACCTCTTTACCACTAAATTATCCACAATGTCATTTTTTATCTATTTATATGTCCTTAAAAAGTAAATAAGATAAGAAAATAAAATATTATTTGTTAAAAATAAGAAGTTATATAAATTCTAAATAAATTAATGAAAATCTTACCTATAATAAACCAAAATTTTACAAATTCATTTATTTAAGCTTGTCATACATTTCATAATTACCAACAATATTATATAAGTATAATTATTGTTTTTCCTTGAGATAATTGAGCATATTAAAATGATCTATATGACATAAATATATATTTTACTAATACTATGGATGCGGGGAAAAGCCGCTCATGGTGATCTAGACACCAAAACTCGAACATAAATTTGAACAAAGAGAAAAGGCAGAATTAGATATGAAGGCAATAGAAAGATAAGTCGAATTTTAGGAATTTTTTTTCGAAATGAGCTTTTTTTCAGAAAAAATTCCCGACGTAGGCTCTTTTCAAAAGAAATTCCCAATATAGGCACTTATGCCAACTTCAGATTTTTTTTTGGAATTTTTTATGTATAAGAGACGCTGGCTCGCCCAACGTCTCTTATACATGTTACTTTTTTTATTTATTTTCCAAAAAATTTATATGAGACGTTGGTCGAACCATCGTCTCATATAAATGGTCTTTTTTTTTTATTTGAACATGTATAAGAGACGCTGGTCGAACCAGCGTCTCTTATACAAATTTTTATTTTTTAATTGCCAGCGTCTCTTACACGTAAAAAAAAAAATTTAAAAAAATTATTTGTACAAGGCATTTGTTTTAATTTTTTTTTTCAAAGTTTATATATATATATTATTATATATGACTTACTCGTGTTTGGATGGCTCGTATGAGCTCGTTTGAAATCGGAATCGATCACGACTGATTTCGTTGGGTCCGTATTGATCCCAGCTTTCACCAGATATGTCTCTGAGCCACTAAATTTTGATTAGTCAAAAAGTATTTTATATTTAAGTGAGACCCATAACATATTTTAAACCGCCAACACACCACCGAATTAATCGAAAAGCTAATTGACAGTAAAAAAAGTATTTTATATTTTAGGTATTAAATTTTGATTAGTCAAAACTTGACGTGGGACGACTTTAATTATAAATCGGCAGCTGTTTGTGACTCTGAGCCACTAAAAACTTATATGTACACGTCACAAACCAACTCAATATTAACACAAGGCTCAAATACCGAAAACCACCCTTAAAAAGGATCGATTTGCTCAAAACCACCTCTTAAAAATTATTTTTCAGAAAATCACCCTTAAACGTACTCAGTGAGCTAAAAACCACCTTCCGTTATAATTCCGTTAGTATGATTAAAATAATATTATTATTTAATTTTTTAAATAAAAAGTATTTACAGATTTTAACCCAAATTATTTATTTTCTCTACAACTTAGAATATGGGTAAAAATTATAATTAAACTAAAATTTGGGCAAGAAGGATCGTCTTCCTCGACCCATCACCTCCATTCTTAACGCAGGTGTGAAGTGGGGAACGAAATTCAAGCTCAATTCTTTTCAAGAGTGTTGTCAGGCTTGTAAAGCTATGTGTAGTGCTAACGCAGGGCCTCCTCTCCCGTCACCTCCGACCTCGCCCCGCACCTCCCTCACCGCACCACCTCCACATCCGACGCCGCTCTCTCCGACCTCCGCCAAATTCCTACCACTGGCACTCTTGTTCCCACTCGCTTCCAGTCAATAGGCCGCGCTCCCTCCAACCTCGGCCTCCAACGACGTCGTTTCGTTCCAGCCTCTCATTTCCCCAATTCTCAACCTAACCCTAATTTTAACTCCTCCGCTACCATCCTCTCTCTCGTCAAATCCATCACTTACAAACTCTCCCTCTTCTCCGTCAGCTCCCTCATCCCCCCTTACGGATCCAATCTGGTCGCCTCCGAGCTTCGTCCGCCTTCCCCGGGGCTTAACATAACCAAGGCGTTCGATGGCCATGGATTCAACGTCGCGGCCTCCATGCTCTCCTCCTCGGGGGTAATCGACGAGTTCGACGCGGATGAGGCCGGAGCTGGAATCACACTCTTCGTCCCCACCGATCTACCGATCCAGGTGCTCAAGGATGGGATGACCATGTTTGAAGGAAGCTCCAGATCTGATTTTGGGTTGTGGTTGAAGAAGATGATGTTTCTAGCCCAAACTTTAGTTTAATTATAATTTGTATCCATATTTTAAGTTGTAGAGAAAATTAAAAAATTGGGTTAAAATCTGTAAATACTTTTTATTTAAAAAATTAATTAATAATATTATTTTAATTATACTAACGGAATTATAACGGAAGGTGGTTTTTGGCTAACTGGGTGCGTTTAAGGGTGGTTTTCTGGAAAATAATTTTTAACGGGTGGTTTTGAGCAAATCGACCCTTTTTAAGGGTGGTTTTCGGTATTTGAGCCTTAACACAATATATATGAGAAATGAAAAAACAAAGAATACAAGCAGAGTTGATTTAAAATCAATGTTAGATTGATGAGTACCCTAAACTAATAAATAAGTGTACACCGTATTAAAAATATATATACTCCGCAGGCTACAACTTAAACTAAATGTTCACACAAAATAATAGATATGCATCAAGTAAAGTATCGGATGATAATAATTTTTAAAATACGAACATGAGAATAATGCAAATTAGTAGTAATTTGGTGTGCATTTAGTACTAATTTGGTGCAAATTAGTTGACAAACTTAAAAACATCTAAAATTTATAAAACATTCATTTTTTAAAGAACATTTCTTAAGAAATTGAAGAACATTTAGATAAATTTTATATATGTACATCACTTTTTCAAATATTTCGAAGCACAACTGTTCTCACCGGAACCGGACCCTTACAAAAACAATAATTTAAGCTTTGAAATTACAGTATATTTTTGGTAAAAAAAAATTAGGGTGAGGAATAGCCCCAATTATACTCTATATGCTATGTTATACATGTTTGTATGTATGTCCAAATTTAATTACGTACGTCTACTATAAAAGCCAATGCCCCTACCTAGTATCTTCAACCAAAAATTCCACCAAAAAAAGTATCTTCAACCAAAATATTAGTGAAGCATCCATCATGAGCATAGGATACATTCATCCGGATTGGAACAACGACGACTTAGAAAAAAATTATGAATCTTGCAACATTTTCGACTTCTTGAAGTCTGAGACCAACACCGAGGTTGGATCTTTCGACGTTTTCGACTTGTGGATGTCTGAGATCGAGCCCCAACCATTCTTGTTGCAACCACAACTAGTGGAGCAGAAAGAACCAGAAGGATCAGGGAAATCACTGGCTTCTTGTGAAGATTTGTCCCAACTCTGTTTTCAACAACAAGTTTCTACTCAGACAAAGGTCATTAGTCAATTATGTATATATTGCTTACTTTTTCATATAGTATAATTTAGTGTTCTTAAAGCTAGTCATTAACATATCCCATAGATACGTACGTATGCATGAATTCATGCAACGTTAAAACAATTTGTATGGAGGATGTTGAAGGATCGATGAAGCCCTAAATTGGATTGTTGCTACTCCCTCCGTCTAACAATATAAGTGTGTAAAACAGTGTTCTTTTATAAAAAAAATTTAGTCTTTTTAGTTTTTTTTGGCAAAATTTTCCTATTTCACCCTAATTTTTATGGACAAATTCTACTTAGAGCAAGTATATATTGAGTGTTGCTAAATTAGGTAAATAAATGAAGGATTATTTAGTCTTAAATTATAGCCATTAATATCTATCTCAAATGCTACAAAGACTTATATTATTAGACGGAAAGAGTATTTTGTTTATATATATTACCTTTTGGTATTTGTATTCCCAAAATGGACAAATGATACATTATACTCTCTCTGTCCCTTAATGTTCTTCTCATTCCATGCTTATACATTTGTCGAGACACGTTTTGTAACGTTAATATCTCTAAATATACGTTAATAAAAAATATAAAATTTTGATATTGTTAAAGATCTCGCTGAAACGAATCAAATAAGATCTCATATTAATATGTTTTTTCTTATATATTGGACGATATATCGAAGATTCTCTAATAATGTAAATATTGTCAAAAATTACAATGAGAAGAACGTTTGGGGACGGAGGGAGTAATAATTAATGCTCCATAGAATGAATACAAATATGTGCTCAATTTGTAGTTGAACAGTTAGAAAACCCTTGTGGATCGAGGGAAGGCGTATTGTTATGTCTTTCCTCATCAACGGAGGAGAAAATCCAATTGGTTTAGTATATTAGGTTTTATTAAGCGTATCAATGGGAGGTTTTGAGTTCGATTTTTGTTGTAGACGTGTATAAAAGTATGTGATTCAGAGGTTTCGAATTCGATTTTTGCTGCAGGCGTGTAAGGAGATATATACTAATATTAGAAAGGATCTACACATTCGTATGTTAACAGTATATTGATCTGGACGTAGAGCCGTTCCGACCAATCAAATCACACGAAGGTCAAAAAAACATATCAACAACGAAGAGAAAACTGAGCACTATGCAAAATGGGGATCACCAACATAATCAACTTCGTGAAACAAAAAGAATGGTTGAGAAGGTACGTGTAGACCCTTTAATTACATGCATATATTTTATAATATTCATTTCATATACTCCCTTCGTCCCTAAATATAAGGTCCATTTGTTTTTTTATCACTATTCACGGTCGAAGAGAATCTTTCGATTTCTGACTAGTGTATAAGGTAAAATATAGTCATGAGTGATCTTTTTTTATTCATATCAATGAATACTTTAACAATATCAAAATTTTACAATTTTAGCTAACTTGTAACGAGAGATATTCACGAAACAAAACGTGCATCGACATATGTGCCCATTTGAAATGAGAAGATCAAAAGGGGACGGGGGAAGTATATTTTGTTTGCCTTGTATAAAAATAATATTCATTACTTATATCTTTTTATTTTTCTTATTCATATAACTATGAGAAAACTTGAGTTTATCCACACTAGAATTTTTTACACTAAAAAATATTGGATAAAATTTTCATACTTTATTATACTAGACTTCACATGTCATACTTAAACCGGTTCAGGTCCGGTTTTGACATCCAAATTTATGAATTGAATTTGTTGATTAAAATCAATCTAACCTATGCATTTAAAACCCTTAATATAGAAATATTGTGTATAGTCAAATTCACCCACTTTAGATCGAGGAATATAAGAAAATAACTAATGTTTTCATAATCTCTTATCAATCACGTACAAATATATTTTAATTTATATATTCTATAATATTTTATAAAATAGCGTAAAATAATTTATCTGTAATCCAAAAAAATCAATCTCACTTTACGGAGTAATACACTACGTGATATACGTATTTGCTAAGTAGATACTATTTCATTCACTTTATCTTCTTCTTGTAGTAAAACTGTCTTCCTCCTGAAATGGATTTGTGGTGAATCTTCTTCTGAAGGAGTTTTTTTTTAATCACAGTTCAATTTTTTAAATTATAATATTAATTTAAATTTATATATAGTGTTTATGTTACTCTCTCAGAATAATGAAAGAATTAATTATTCTTTTTTTGTTATAATTAATTATTGTGTGCTAGTTTTACAAAATGTTATTGTAAAATCCAAAATATTAAAAAACAGATTGTGTTGGGATAATATTAAAAAATATTATTATAATTATATGTGCTTAATTTGTAGTTGAACAATTAATTAGAAAACCCTTTTTGTGGATCGAGGGAAGGCGGTATTGTTATTGCCTTTCCTCATGAAATTCAGTCGGTTTAATATCATTGCTCGAGATGGTATTGTTATGCCTTTCCTCGTGAAATTCAGTCTGGTTTAGTAATTTGATATTAGGTTTAACTAAATCTTATATTAAGAGGTTTGAATTCGATTCATGTTGTAGACATGTATAAAATACGTTATTCAGAGGTCTTGAGTTCGATTCTTGTTTAAAAGAGTATGAAGATGATCTACAACTCCGTATGCCAACAGTGAATTGGTCTGGACGTAGAGTGACTCAAACCAATTGAACTAGATAAAGGTAAAAAAAACATATCATCAACGGAGGGAAAAAGGAGCAACGTGCAAAGTGAGGACTAGAGGTGTTAAAAGGTTAACCGGACCGGCCAAACCGGTACACGAAGACCTCCCTTACATTTTATAATATTCATTTCATACCAAGTATATATTTTTTTTCTTGTATAAAAAAATATATTTATTATATCCTTTTAATTTTCTTATTCATATAACTATAAAAAAACCTTCAGTTTATCCACACTAGAATTTCCATATTCAAAAATATTGGATAAATTTTTCACTCATTATTTTGTTGGACTTCACATGTCATAGTTAAATTTATTGGTTAATTGTGGTAAAATCCACAGATGCAATTACAACACTTAAATTGGTGGTTAGCAAATTCACCCACACTGCATATCTACATTTTTAATCTTTATATATATAATCTATCTTATATATTAAAGTTGTGCCTTTTTAACTCTTAGAGTGAGTTTAAGAAAGTTGTTAGGCTATTTATTTATTTTGAAAAACATTGATAACATATTAACAACTTACATTAAGAAAAATAAAAAAAATTAATTTGGAGCAAATTATTTTCTAGGTTTAAGTAAACTTAATCTATCTAATTATTATTCATCTATTACTTTTGATCTATCTTATATATTAAAGCTAAGCGTTTTCGAACTCTAAGAGTGTTTTTAAGAGTAAGTTGTTAGACTTATAATTTATCAAACAAAATCAATTGTAAATTTCAAAAAATATTGTTAATAAAATTTAGATGTACGGTATAATTTTTATCTAATAAAATTTTAAAATCATCATTTTAATGATTGAAATTATAGAATAATTATTCTTGAAAATTTGTTCAAATTATAAATATCAATTTGAAACTTTAGTATTTGAAAATTGTACATAGTTTATACAATTTCAAAAATTGATTTCAATAAATAAACTAGTTGATATCTTCATTTTTAATATAAAAATAATTTAATCTATAATAAAACATTACCTTATTTATATTATAATAGAAAATTAATTTTAAAAAACATATTTTTATATTGAACCCCGTGCTTGACACATGTATTACACTAGTTACTAAATAAAACTCAGTTCTCCCGGCCCATCCAACCTATGCCACGCGACATCCTCCATTTACCGTCTCTCAAGTGTTACCATTTCATTGATCACATTTTTTTTTTGTAATTTTCTAATAATAAATGAATTAAATTTGAAAAATTATATACAAAATATCACAAAAAAATTGCTTAAAATTAAAAAAAAATAAAATTTTATGTGTTAATCTTTTAGATTTTTATTTTCCAATATACTGTTATGTTATTTTTAAAAATTTATAATTTTTTTTATGATATGCTAGATTACAAAATGATTGATTGATTAAATACGAAAAAGATAATACTCCGTAATCAAATAAATATATTACAAATCAATTTTTTAAAATTAAATATCATTTTCATTGTAGCCTTAGAATCTTTTCACGTCAACCCTATAATAAGAACATCATTTTCATTGTGTAAATCACGTGCATCAATAGTTTCTAGACGTTCAATCTTCAACCCTCAACCAACATCCTTTCAACTCCAGAAGCAGAGAAGGAATGTCACCGACGATCGATTTGGGGATTCTGGCGGCATGCAACGATCCGCTAATGACTCATTGTATAAAATGATCAAGTAGACAAATTATAATCGATGAGAATGTGCGACAACTTATGTTTCTATATATGTTCAATTGTCTCTGTTCGGTGGTAAATGAATAATTGTATACAAAAAAATGATCATATCATATAATCATAATATATATAATCATATAATCATATATATCATATAATCATAATATATATCATCATATAATCATATATATGTTCAAGTGTCTATGTAAGGGTAATCTATATTTGTTCATACATTTTATTTTGAAAAAATAGTTGAGATTTAAAAAAATGGTATATATATAATTCACTAACTTATCTTATATTAGTTTTTTCTAAAAGACATATGTGGATATAATGTTTTTCCCCGCTAATAAGTAAATTTAATATCATATTAGTTAAGTTTTTTATCGTGAAATAAGGTTAAGTTCTTGTGCAATCTTATTAAATTAAAAAGGTAGAAATTAAGAGACCCCGTATATTTGATTATAACAAGGGATGTAATTAAAATTAAATACCACATATTCAACATAATATATAAGTAAAATTCATCTATAATAGAAAAAAAGGTAAAATAAAGTTTTATATTTATTTATTTATGGTAATAGTATTTATTGTAAAGTGTTGAAACTTTGCTACACTAAACTTTGTAAAAAATATCTTATATATATAAGTGTGGGTATCAACAATCTCTATACTCAAAGTTCATCTTCATATAGTTAAGTGTTGTTTCTATCAACACTAAGTTAATAAGTATAACTAACACTATCACTTTGATAATCACATAATTTACTTCAAGATTTAATACGTAAACTATGATGTATGTGACAGAGACGAAGGCGCAAGTTGAAACAGAAGATTAAAGACTTACAAGAATTGCTGCCTAATTGTCCCAAGGTACAATATATATATTTATATATATTATAATGTTATACACATACATATTACGTATTTCGCTTGATTAATTAATGTAGTTGTAAATGATTGGGATTATACAGAGTGACACAATATCAGTGTTAGACGAGGCGATTAAGCGAATGGAGTTGTTGAAGAATCAAGTCGAAGTAATGAAATCTTAATTTATGATCTTCTAATTGTGGTTGTACGAGCTGAATAATCTGTATGGTGGTTACACTTAAATTAATGTGTGGTATGATGATTCATTTTTGCTTGTCTTAGATTAGTTTGTTAATATGGGCTGATTTTAACAAGTATATATTTATGTATATGAGCAGTGGTGGAAGCTGCAGTACATGCCAATATATATGGCACCAACATTCGCCATGACACCAACCTTGTTCTACCCGACCGAAATGCCCTATCATGGACTCTAAATGGTGGGTTGTGGAGCGTTATCTAGTTCCGTCGTGTCTACAGAAAAGAAAGAATAATTCTTTTCCTCCTGGTGTTGTTGTTTTAGTTTTTCTGTCCGATCAGGTGTTTTCTTCGATTTACTCAGCAAACTTGAGGAGCATTGTCATACCCTCTATAGTCTCGTTGCTCGGGCACGAGACTCCATTCGTAGGGATTGGATTATCCAATCCCGTCATGTCTACTGGGAAGAAACAAGATTGCGAACCTTCTACCTTTCTCGCACGCTTTCTTTTCATCTAGGTGTTATTTTTTTAGTTTTCCGATCGAGTGTTTTTTTTTTATTTCGGAGGATGTTAGGGGATTGTCTACTTCTCATAGTTGTGTAGTTCTCATTTTCTTATGAATGGAGGGAGTTGTTGCTCCCTTTCTTTTAACGAAAAAAGGTGCTTCATTTTTTATTAATCAATGTGGTGGACCTATAACCTCTTCTACTATGTAGGTTTTTCATTTTGAGCAGGCAAGGAATCCCTTTAAAAATACTGGATCAGACCCAACTAATACTGGAAGAGATGTCGTGATCGACTCATGGTAGGGTACAAATTTACCCGGATCGGACCGACCCGAAAAATTCCATTCCGTGTCTTTTTTGGTACCCTTCCTGGATTTTAAATGGTAAGTATTAATTCTATTAAAAAAAATTGAACTACAAATTTCTATTTTCAAACGTCTCACGCTCTAACTCGTATATCACTTCAATAATTACTATACGTACGGCAAACACAACATATAACCACCTCACTCAAAACACCAGACCTGCACGTAGTGTCAACATTTTAATTACATCAAATCTAATAACATACACACGTTACAATAGAGCTACATACCATTGCAATAACACTTTTTCCTACAAATTTAATTTGGTTGATGAATACAAGAAAACATACACAAGTTACAATAGATAAAATGACCAATATAAGTTATATAACCGAGGTTAGTTTGGTATCCTTCCTTGATTTTAAATGGTGAAGTATTCATTCCATGAAAAAAAATTGAAATACACATTTCTATTTCCAAACGTCTCTATTTTCAACATCCCGCGCATCAATAATTACTATACGTACGACAAACACAACATATAACCACCTCACTCAAACCACGAGACTCGTGCGTAGCGTCAATATTCTAATTACATCTAATCTAATAACATACGCAAGTTACAAAAGAACTACATACCATTGCAACAACACAAGTTACAATAGATAAAATGACCAGTATCACCAAGGCTAGTTTGGTATCCTTCCTGGATTTTAAATGGTGAAGTATTCATTCCATAATTTTTTTTTTGAACAAACGTCTCTATTTCCAATCGTCTCGCGCTCTAAAATTATATATAATTTGTCACTAACCAATATCGAGTTATATAAACCCGCGCATGACGCGGAAATTAGGCTAGTTTGTCACTAACCAATATATGTCCCTCAAGTTATGAGAAAGGGTGACTCCAAATTAAAATATCTGTCACACACATATCATATATATGCCCTAAAAAAATATAAATCCTGCCGGCCTCAACCTCATCCCGACTAACTTATAAAAAACCAATTATTATATATATAATCGATTTTGGGTTCCAAAACTTATACAAATCTTAAAATTTAGGAGCATCAAACAAAAAAAATCCAGTGGAGGAAGAAGCATGCACGTACCTTCAAAATTACACCATAAATAAAGAAAATTTGAATAGCTGAATTGTAAGAAAGAAATCATGCCAACTGTTCGTTTCTCAATCTCTCGTCACATTGTTGCTTCATCATGTTATCATGTGGAGCTAGTTCATGATCATCATCCTGCACCTTCTTCTCAGGTATTTTAAAGTTGGAGTATCGTCGGTGGTCGGGGGTGTGCTGGGGGTGTGCTGGATTTCTTGGCGAGCGGGAGGCTCCCTACGGGCTTGAATGAGACTCTTGTTGCGCTCCTTCCTAAAGTGGCTAATCCTTACAAGGTTAGTCTCTTTAGGCCCATTAGTCTCTGTAATATTTCCTACAAGCTCATTACCAAGATTCTGGTGAATCGGATGCAATCCTTGATGTCTGATTTGATTGGCCCTACTCAAGGTAGCTTCCTTCCCGGGAGACTTATTATCGATAATATTGTTCTTGCTCAGGAAGTGGTCCATTCCATGAGATTCAAGGAAGGGATCAGTGACTGGATGATTCTCAAGATTGACTTGGAGAAGGCTTATGACTGTCTCAGATGAGATTTTATTGCTGACACTCTTGTTGATGCCGACTTTCCAGATCAATGGGTGAGCTGGATCATGGAATGTGTTTCCTCTGCGTCTTTGAATGTTCTGTGGAATGGGGAAAAGACGATGCCTATTATGCCGACCAGGGGTATCAGACAGGGTGATTCCATTTCCCCGTATCTTTTCGTTTTGTGTATTGAGCGGCTCAGTCACTTGATTCTTCGGGCTGTGGATGCTAGGGAGTGGAAGGCCATTCAGATTTCGAGGGGGGTCCCAGACTTTCTCATATTATGTTTGCGGATGATCTCCTACTGTTTGCGGAGGCGTCTATTGCTCAGGTTAGAGTCATCCAGAGGTGTCTTGATCTTTTCTGTCGGTCTTTTGGTCAGAAAGTGAATCTGGCGAAGTCTAAATTATTCATCTCGCCGAACGTTTGTGAGGATGTTGCTTGTCAGATTGGCCTGGCTAGTGGGTTAAGTGTCTCTTATGATCTGGGGGAGTATTTGGGCATGCCCTTGCTCCACAAGAATGTGGATAAGTAGACGTTTGAACCCTTGCTGGCGAAAATCAACTCGAGACTTTCTGGTTGGAAATGCCGTCAGTTGAGCTTTGCCGGTAGAGTTACTCTTGCGAAAGCGGTTCTCCATTCAATGCCGATTTATACCATGGCTACGCTGAGTCTTCCAGTCTCGGTGTGTGAGAAGATTGATCAACTCACCCGCTCTTTCATTTGGGGCAGTTGGGGCGAAAGGAAGCGTATGCATATGTTGAGATGGGAAGAGGTCTGTAAACCCAAGGAGTATGGTGGCTTAGGGCTGAAGTGTATGTTGGATCTTAACCAGGCCATTACCGGCAAGTTAGCTTGGAGGTTTAGGAAAGACAGTGTCAATCTTTGGTGCTGGGTTCTGAGAGCTAAGTACGTTCGCCCGTCGGGAGCTGCTCATGGTCATCCGTCGCCCATCTGGCGTAGTATCAGTAAAGCTGAGTTGCGTGTTGTTCTCCCGGGTTCTCGGTGGCATGTTGGTGATGGGAAGTCGATTTTGTTCTGGAAGGATGTTTGGTTGAGAGACTGCAAGCTTCAGGATTGTGCCTCTGGGAGGGTCAGTGATGTGCTTCTGCAAGCTCAGGTTGTTGATTTATGGATTCCTGATAGAGGGTGGAATTGGGAGATTCTGAACTTTCTTCTCCCCATTTCGATTTTTCTGCAATTGGCGGCTATCGCGGTGTCTTCGGATCATGGTTGCTCTGATGTGCTGGCTTGGAAGCATTCCCGGGATGGTAACTTTTCTGTCGCCACTGCGTATGAGATGATTCATGCCAAGACTATTTATATTGACATTGATGGGGATTGTTTCAAGGCGATTTGGGGTCTTCGGGTGCAGGAGCGTGTGCGTTTCTTTGCTTGGCAGGTTCTGAGAGCGGGGGTGCTCACTAACGCGGAGCGTAAGCGTCGTCACCTTAGTTTGGGGGATGTCTGTCCGGTTTGCCTTGCGGCTCCCGAGTGCATGCTCCATCTGTTTCGTGACTGTAGGCAGTCGAGTATTATTTGGAATGCTATTCTGCCCGCTAGTTTGCGCTTGGATTTCTTCGATCTCAATTTCACTCAGTGGTTAAGATTTAACCTCCTTCAGAAGGTAAATATTATTGGCTCTGGTCAATGGGCGTGTATCTTCGCTATTGGTCTCTGGAACATTTGGAAATGGAGGAATGCGTGGGTTTTTTAGAAGAAGCAGTTTGTTGGGGATAAAGCATCCCATATCTTGGCTTTGGCTAGGGAGTATGGGGTGGTTAGAGATACTGTGATGGGTACTGGCTCTAAGCCTAAGGAGTTGCGTTTGATCAGTTGGGTCCCGCCTCTGGAATCGGTTATTAAGATCAACACTGATGGGTCGATGGTCAATGGGCTTGATGCGGCTGCTGGGGTCCTTAGAGACTCGGAAGGTGTTTGGTTGGCTGGTTTCGTTCATAATCTTGGCTCCTGTTCTGTGCCTATGGCTGAGTTGTGGGGAATCGTGTCGGGTCTCAAGCTGGCTTGGGATAGGGGATACAGGAGGGTTTGTCTGGAAACTGATTCGCAGATTGCGGTGATGCTTCTAAACAAACCTATGGATCGTTGTCACCCCCTTTTTAGCCTCGCCTCTATGGCGATGGGCTTCATTCGTAGAGACTAGGCTATCCAGGTTCGTCATGTCTTTCGGGAGGCGAATTCGGTAGCTGATGGGCTCGCTTCTTTTGCTTTCTCTTTTCCGTTAGGTTTTCATGTTCTTGTTGTTCCACCCGTTTGGGTGTCTGAGTTACTTTTAAATGATGTGAGGGGTTTGACTACACCTCGCCTGGTGGAAAAGTAGCGTTTTATTTATATAATTCTCGAGAGTGTCGCCTCTCTTTAAAAAAAAAAAAAAAAATTCCTTTTCATCCGGCTACAGAAATTGATAAACATTTATACAAGAATTCATTTTCAACTTGTGAGTTGTGTTAATCAGTGATTGTACAAGTTGTATTAAATGATTAAACTAATAATTTTAATTTTTTTGAAACATTTTAATGGTGTGTTATTTGGCCAATGAATAAATCCAATTATACAAGTCCCATTTTGGAGAAGAACGTCCAAACTTTAAAAATATTAATCAACACGCTAAATACAAGTAATACGAAATTGTATTAATAGATTAAAGTAGTGATTTAAAGTACTTTGGAACGATTTAATGTTGTGTTATTTGACCAATGAATAAATATAAAATAGCATACGTAATTGTGTGAGGCCGTAAATGTTGAATAAGAACCTGATTTAATAATGTTATTTTTTTGTCAGGAAGAAAAAATAAATCCATCAATAAAGAATATAATCTCAAATTTACATATTCAATAATTATTTCCATTTACTTCTTAATTTATGCCGTTTAAATTATTTACATCTTTCCCGCCCTGTTTTCATGTGATTTGTTTAAAGGTTGATGATAAGTTGATAACTGATAATGGAATAGTTTAAAATATTTCTTTTTTTTAAGTTACTATTTATTTTCTTCTTTTGAACCTCAAAGTATTATTCTATCGAACAAGAGAAGAGCATAGTGTATAATTATTTTCAATGATGCAACACTATTTTTATTTCTTTTGTCGACTCATAATACGAGCAGAGATGACGAGGTGGATAATCATAAGCTTTTGAGAACCCTTTTTTTAATCAGTAGGCGCATCGTAACAATTTTTTTTTGAAAGTATAAGAATGTTTAGTATTATACAAAATAAAAAAAATGTACAAGACTACTCCGTAGTATATATCTGTATCACTGTATTAGACTGGTTTTACTTATTTACCTAGTGTAAATCTTACTTATTTACCGAGTCTATTTACACCGGACCGTTCCTACCATTTTGAAGGTCCTGCTACAACTCTTAAAATATACAAATTTTAAAAAATAAGCAGTATTTCATTACCTATTAAGTATGCTTAATTGTTTATCATTCTAATAATCGAATTTAATATCAATAATATTAGTCAGTAAAAAGAAGGAAGTTAGTGCCTCACATGAAAATTAAAACGATTGAAAAGAATTCGAAAAAGTAAGAATAACCAAAAAAATTGAGAACCAACAACCCATATGCCAAAATCCGTATCTTTGAACGTTGACGAATGAACATATAAAAACCCAAATTTATAACAAAAATCTTGAAAAATTATTCATTGTAAACTATGCTTTTATGATATTAAATGCATACGTTTGAATTGATAATCAACAATAATTGAAAGAATTGAGACCAATTTCTAGAAAAAAGGATTGAATTTGGACAAAAAGAGGTAGAAAATAAACCTATTAATTTTGGAGATATAAATAAAATATATATAATAGACCTAAAACTAAAAGGGTGCGGTTCCGGTGAGAACAATTTTTAAAATGAGAACGTGCGAAGGGGCTAATGTGCATCAAAATATATTTAAATGTGCATCAAAATATACTTGAATGTGCATCAATTTTTTTGATGCACATCCTTTGAAAAAGTGATGCACATATACAATTTTTACCTGAATTTTTTTCAGTTTCTAAATAAATTAATGTTCTTTAAAAAATGAATGTTCTTCAAATTTTTGATGTTTTAAGTTTGTCAACGAATGTGCACCAAATTAATACTAAATGTTCACCAATTTACTACTAATGTGCACCATTCTCACGTTCGTATTTTAAAAGTTATTCTCACTCGACACTTTCTTAAACTAAAATATGGGGCCCCGAAATTTTTAGGGCCCTGTTCGGTCACCCACTCTTAACACCCTAATGCCTGGCCATGTATTTACACTTATACGAATGTTCTTTTTTATTAACAAGCTACGAACGGACCCCCTTCATCATGCGTGGACAAGGGGACAAGCCTCTTACCATTTGGCTACAATAGCCTTGGCCACTTCTACGGATGTTGCATGCCTTTCTTCTCTCTAGCCTTGTTGAATAGTATCCCACGTTTAAAGTTGGGACTAAACAAGCCTACTATATAAGTCTATGAATTACTCCTTCTATTGCCAGTTAGTTTTAGGATGAAACTTCATGGGCTTATCTGTTGGGCCCAAATGCGCACGTTGCGCTTATCCATGCTCCGGGTCCCACCAAGTTTCATGGCCCACACAGTGTGGATTGACCATGGGCCCACGAAGTTTCACAAGCCTTTCGTAGGCTCGTATAGCTTAAAAAGCTAATAATGAAAATAATTATTAAATATGTTAAATTAAGATTATACTTTTATTATGATGGAAATAGTTTTTTGAATGGGTAACCTTAACATATGTCAATTGATACAGAGAGTGTATCACAATGACATATTAAAAACTTTTGTTAAGTAAAACTAATCTTTTAGGTTTTTCCTTTTCCTTAGGGTAGAGAGTTAGTTTCTAAAAGATCATGTTCCTAATAAAAACTTATACATTAATTATTTACCCGACTCACCGGTCAATAGATTAGAAATTTACTCGAGGCTGCGTGGAATTTGCATGCTGAGTTTAAAGATATTGTGAAAGCTTCATGGAACTCTAACCTGTCTACCATGGAGGCTCTTGATGCTCTAAAGACTAACCTTAAGAAGTGGAATAGGAAAGTCTTTGGGGATATCAATAGTAGGAAGTCGGTGACTGTGGAGAGACTTCAGGCGGTGCAAAATCTGCTGAATCTAAGGCCGAATGACCTCTTGCTGAATCAGGAGGAAACGCTTAAGAAAGAGTTAGACGAGGTGCTTGAATAGGAGGAGTTTCTTTGGATGCAAAAATCCAGAGAAAAGTGGGTGGTTGAGGGTGATCGAAACACTTCTTTTTTCCACCTTAGCACGATCATTTGGCGGCGGCGGAACAGGATCGAAGCCTTAAAGCGTGATGATGGTGGATGGGAACATGACCCGGGGTCTCTAGAGAACATGACTGTGGCTTTTTATAAAAGCCTCTTCTCGACTGATGAGCAGGTTATTGCGGGGAGAGCTCTACCGAGGCAGGGGTTTCCTGTTTTATCGGGAGAGGAGATCTCGAACCTTTTGCAACCGTTTTCAGGAGCTGAGATTGAGAAAGCGGTTAGAAGTATGGGCGCTTTCAAGGCGCCAAGACCGGATGGCTTCCAACCGGTTTTTTATCAGAAGTGTTGGGACATTGTGGGTCCTTCAGTGATTGAATTTGTTCAGAGTTTCTTCATGATGAGCAGATTACCTCCGACTATGAATGATGCTTTGCTGGTCTTGATTGCTAAAGTAGGTAAACCTGAGTGTTTAACCCAATTTAGACCGATTAGTCTGTGTAATGTTCTCTTCAAAATTATCACCAAGTCAATGGTGAACCGGTTGAAGGCTGTTATTGATAAGTTGATTGGACCTGCTCAATGCAGCTTCATTCCACGAAGACTCGCAGCTGATAATATAGTTATTGTCCAAGAGGCTGTACATTCAATGTGGAAGAAGAAAGGTAAGAGAGGTTGGATACTTTTAAAGCTTGACTTGGAGAAAGCTTATGACACGATTCAGTGGGATTTCCTTGAGGATACTCTGATAGCTGAGGGTCTGCCTCTGGAGTGGGTTAAATGGATCATGTGTTGTGTTGAGTCCCCGGGAATGAGGATCTTGTGGAATGGTGAGATGACGGAACAGTTTACCCCTAAAAGAGGTCTTCGGCAAGGTGACCCGCTTTCTCCGTACCTTTTCGTTTTATGTATGGAGAGACTGTGTCATTTGGTGGATAGGGCTGTTGGTGATAGGAGCTGGAAACCGATCAAGCTTTCGAGATCGGGCCCAAAACTGTCTCATATTTGTTTCGCAGATGATCTTATTTTGTTTTCCGAAGCTTCCGTTGCTCAGATTAGAGTCATTAGAAAGCTGCTCACGGATTTCTGTAACGCTTCCGGGCAGAAAGTTAGTCTTGAGAAATCGAAGATTTACTTCTCGGTGAATGTGGATAATGAGGCTCGTAACACTATCAGTCTGGAAAGTGGCATTTCGAGTACTTGTGATCTGGGTAAGTACTTGGGAATGCCTATACTACAAAGAAAGTTTAATAAAGAGACTTTCAATGATACTTTGGTTAGAGGGAATAACAGACTAGCAGGTTGGAGGGGGCGTTTTCTTAGCCTTGCCGGGAGGATTACCCTCACTAAATCTGTTTTAGCAGCCATCCCGATTCAAGTCATGTCTGTAGTGCTGCTTCCTGCGAGCATTATTAAAGCCATGGAACGTTTTGTCGAAATTTTATTTGGGGAAGTACCCCGGATAAAAGACGTATGCATCTTATTGCTTGGGATAATTTGTGCAAGAAGAAAGATGAGGGTGGAGTGGGTCTTAAAAAGCCCAAACTTATGAATTTGGCTATGGTGTGGAAAATGAGTTGGCGTCTGCTGAATGATGATGGCAGCCTGTGGGCGAGAGTGCTACGTGAGAAGTATAAGGTTGGGAATATTAATGATCTGGGCTTCTTGACAGTTAAACCCGGTGCTTCTCGTGTTTGGCGGGGTGTTGCAGCGGGATTGAGAGAAGTGGTGAGAAAGGGTGTGGCTTTGGTTCCGGGCGATGGTAAAGATATTTTATTCTGGATGAACAGATGGGTGGGCACGCAGCCTCTGATAGAGATCACTGCGAACCCGGTGCCGACTATTAATCTGGATTGCAGTGTTGCGGATATGTGGATCCCGGGCTCGGGATGGAATCAGAATGTGTATGAGGATCTGTTGGATCATGATACGAAACTTCTTATCGCAGCTATGGCCTTAGATGGTGTTCCTGGATCGAAGGACTGTATTTCGTGGAGCCCTGAATCTAGCGGGAATTACTCGGTTCGATCAGCTTACAAATTAATCAGTAAAGGTAACATTCTTGGGCAGCAATGGAGTAATTTGTACCTCTTAATCTGGAAGCTCTGGGTTCCGGAGAGATTAAAAGTGTTCCTCTGGCTGACTGTGAATCAAAGGTTGTTGACGAATAGTGAACGATACCGCCGGAAGCTTACCGAGGAGGATCTTTGTTCTGTCTGCGGGAGAGATAGCGAGACTATTCTCCATGTGCTTCGTGACTGCATCGCGATCAGAGGGGTGTGGATGAGTCTGGTGGATCCCGACCTTCACGAGGACTTCTTCCGTTCGTCTCTTCACCAATGGCTCTACGGGAATCTGCAGAATAATGGGAAGGGGGGAGAAGGCCGCTGGCAAGTGTTATTCACTGCTACTTCCTGGTGGAGCTGGAGATGGAGAAACGAGACTGTCTTTGAAGGGCCTAGAGTTGTTGGGGACAAGGTGGGATGTGTTACTAAATGTGCCGAGGAGTTTTGGTTAGCACATGAGAGGAAAGGGAGCAAAGTGCAAATATCTACCAAGCAGATTAGAGATATTGCCTGGACGAAACCAATTAATAATTGGGTGAAACTTAATACAGATGGGGCTTCTAAAGGGAACCCGGGCAAAGCTACGGCTGGGGGTGCTATTAGAGACCACTGTGGCAATTGGAGAGGGGGTTTTGCGCTCAATATAGGGGTGTGTTCGGCTCCTATGGCGGAACTCTGGGGTGTCTATTATGACCTTCATATTGCTTGGGAGTTGGGTTTCAGATCGATCATGCTTGAGGTGGATTCTGAACTGGTGGAGGGGTGGATCAAGAAAGGGGTTCCGTCTTCGCATCCTCTTTCATTCCTGGTACGTATGTGCCATGGCTTTACTACTAGGGACTGGAATGTCCGGGTTACTCATGTGTATAGGGAGGCTAATCGTGTGGCAGACGGATTGACAAACTATGCTTCTAGTATTGATTTAGGTTTCTTTTTCCTTGCAAACATTCCTAATAGTTTAATTTCAGTTTTGATGGATGATGTGCGGGGCTTGGCTACCCCCCGTTTAACGGGAAATTAACCTATTTTTTATTCATTAATAAAATTTCTTAGAGTACCGTCTCTCTTTCTACCTAAAAAAAAAAGAAATTTGTTCTTAGTGTTCTTAACTTTTACCTTATGCTTACTATTTGTCCTACCTATTATACCAACCAAAATTCATTTTACGCTTGAATTTGACTGGTTTGAAACATCATCCGTTAAAATTTAATAAACATTTTAGATCTTTCTGTTAAGATTTAATTGCCGTTTTAATTTTTCACCTTTTCTTCTTCTGAAGTTTTCTTTATTAATTGCATAAGGGTATCATTACACAAAATTGCATAAGATAATATGGAAAAAATTCAATTCTTAAATTTTCTGAAAAATCCTAAAATGAAAATTAAACGGATTACTTGTTTGAACCCATCAATTTAATACTTGAGCCGTAAATTCTAAACGTCACTGTTGTGGACAGTGACGTGTTTGATTTTTACACATCTCCTTAAAACGTTATAGCATAGTGTTTTGATTTTTCGGTACAATACTTAGGTATTGTTTGGCAAACCCGTTATAAAGGTTTTTTTAGATATAATGGGCTTTTTTCAATTAAAGCTTTTTTAAACTTTGAAATTTGAGCCATTAATATCTCACAATTTATTATAATAAAGCCATTATAATGTAGTTTTATCAAACGCCATTATACTAAAAAAAGCCTTTATCTATAAAAATTCCTTTATAATGGTTTTACCAAACACATTATTAAATTTATCGGCTTGAAAATGAATCCCCAAATTAAATCTTAAAGAGATTGAATATATTAAAAAAGAGTATGAACAATAAATAAATTTTAACCTTTCACCATAATAAATAAATAAATAAATATTAATGTGTTACACTACAATTTGGACAACTTTTGTCCACTTTAGTTAGGATTGGCGAGGGCCGACAATTCCCCTCCCACACCAAAAGATGATTAAAACACATAACCCTCATCAGGGTAAGTAATTTTTTAACTCTTAATAAATTATAGTGTTAACTAAGTTTTTTAAGATATCATGACACTTTCATTAAATACTCGATGCTAATCTTATCTATATAAAAGCTAGCTGTCCGTTGAACGAATTGAATGAAATTGGTACCTCATCGTTTAATAGACCATGTTCTTCGGCCAAGAGATCTCTTCACTTCACGGGCTTTGTTTTGGACTTTATTTTTGGGCCATGGATATCCATAGAAAATCTAATCATAATCTAATAAAAAAACTTAATGTTATGTCAAAAAGTAATTGAAACTTTAATTTGGGATATCGTTACTCCCTTCATCTTCTTTTGCAATAAATTCTCAAAAGTTAATATCTTTTTTAATGTTTTTTTATCCTTTTATTGCATTTTTTACTTTGAAAATTGGACTTCAAAATTGAATTTCGTAAAACAATACCCATTTTATTATTGTGACTTTTCTATAATAACATGAAAATAAAACTATAGGCATCTATCTAGAATCAACATATATAACATCAGTTTGAGAACAATCAATCTTATTAACTATATAACTTATCAATCATATTACAATTAAAACAAGATATAAACTATACAACACCACGTTATTACTTCAATTCGTTCGTTTAAACCTCGCACGTAGCGCGGGCTACAAATTTTAGATGAATTGTGCTTTAACGTTTTTGGAGAACCTTATATATCGAAAACTTCGTTGTGTTTTGTTAAAAGTTAATGTAATTGATACTTATTTCTTTCACACTCAATACTCCAAATACTCCTCATAGGAATTTCTATTGACATGTTTTTTCGCTTTTTATGTTGGATTTTTTATGATTAAAAAGATTTACTATTAAATTAGAAATAAAAACTTCACGAATGTAATTTTGAACTTATCTCATTTCGTATTAAAGGTTTAATGTTGTCAAATTTCACCGATTGCACTTAAAATTTTTGTAGGTTGAGACTTTTGAGTCAATTCAACTGAATTATATATATAAACCAATATTATGTTCTAAAACTACTCCAAACCTGAGGAAATAAAAATATACTTATAATTATAAATATTAACAAATTTAATAACAATAAAAAACATAACAAATAATGTGAAACTACATTCAACCAAATACGATAATTTATAATTTTCCCGCTCCGTATCTAGTTTCAAGAATGACAAAGTATTGTCAATCCCTCATAAAGTAGTGATAAAAAGTTATGGTCAATAAGTGTTAAGAGGTCAAAAAATACAAAGTCTATTAAAAAACCACAAAATTTATCATCAAAGGACATTGGGCCACTATTTTACACGTGCTTGCTTGGCCATCTCTTACCAGCCCATCTCACACCAGACCAGCCCATATCCCATATTTCTATGGGCTGCCTTTCTGCAAAATTTCAATATGTTTGAGCACATAAGCATGATCAACGTACTAAAACAAGAGTAAGATCAAACCCACCTCCCCCTACATTATGGTCTTATGAACAGAGTCGATAACAACGCATGTTCCAAGCATATTCACTACAAGTTTTTTGAATGTTAATTCCATTAAAGATAAGAGATTATATTAGATACTTTCCTTGCTAACTTGCTAACGACTAGGCTAAGCGGACATAGGATCATTCACTTCCTCACTGGTTTATTAAATTAGGCGAACAACAAAAGTAACTTGGTCTAGTGATATATGATGCTCTTTACCATTAAAAAGGTTTCAGGTTCAATTCTTCGTACCCCTTCAATTTTCTATTTCCATTGGAAAGGAGATTGAGAAGGCTACATCTGGCATCTACCCAATGCAGAATGAATAAATTAGGCGAACAAAAAATTCGTATACTTAGACCCGACTCGAAAAGCCCGATCGGTCCGAACGAAAAAAAAGACAGATCGAAACCCGAAAAACTGAAAAAGTTTATGTCCAAGACGAGTCCGACCCGGCCGACTAATTCTGAAACCCGAAACCTGTCCGATCCGAAAAATGTCTGAAATCCGATATTGTCCAATTCGAACCTCGCCCGACCCGAACTTTTTCTGATCCGAACCTCGTCCGAAACCCAAAATTGTCCGAAACCCATGATTGTCCGAAACTCGAGATTATATGAAACCCAAGATCGTTAGATTAATTCCTACATAATTATAGACCATTAGTAATTCATTCATATATTAATTAGATTCAATTATTATTTTTAAAATTTAATCTTCTCTTTTTCAAAATCGACCCGATCCGAAACCGTCCAGACCCAAAATTGCCTGACTTGAAAGACATCTGAATCTGAATTTGACCCGACCCGAAACACGTTTGGACCCGAAAACGACCGGACCCGACAATTATCCGACCTGAAAACTTCCCGACCCGAAAACAGCCCGACCGAATTTCAAACCGAAGCCCGATTTTGGCCGATAAATAAGTGTCTGGTTCGAACCCGATCCGAATTGTTCTAATTTCGAAATTGTCCGACCCAAAATTGTCTGAACGAAACCCGACCCGACCGTCCCAATGAACCGTGTACATGCTAGTTGTGAAATGACACATGATATAAAACTTGTTAGAAATGTAAGTGAAGTTAAGATATTCCACATTATATATATGTCGTATTCTTTCATCGATTGTACAATTGTTCAGATTATCATATTAGAAACTGGCAAAGTTAAAATTGGTAAGTAGTTAATCATATGTGATATGTATAGCGCGGAGATACCAAAGATTGAGGGAAAGTATAAGACGGAGAATCTGACGAGGTTGCCTATATAGTACGGAGTATATTCCATTAGTGTAAGTTTAGGCTGCATAACAAAACAAATTATTACGTGTCGAGTATTAGGATAGGACAAACTATGAAACATTCGAGCACCCTCCATATCTTAAAATTAATCTAGAATACTGACACATGCATAAATATTAGTGTACGTTGCGGCTAGATTCAGCACCATTTGATTCAATTTACCGCCCTTCACAATCTTCCATGCATGTCTTTCTCGATCTATATACAAAAAATATCTGCATGCATATCCAAGCTCGCTCTTGACCTAGTATCTCCATTTTAAACTTCCATGATATTAATAGCCTATCAAACTTGCAAAATAAATATACTTTCATTAATCTCAAAACTCAAAAAACCATCATGAATGATGAAGATTCGGCCGAAAATATGTACGAGTTTAACTGGAAATTCGAAACCCCTATTACCAATCTTCTGAACATGGAGAGTTCAGTTGATTATTCTCCTGATCTACCACCTCTTTCTCCTTATCCTTCCATTTCACCTTTCGAATTAGCAAACCGAAAACCGCCACAAGCTCTTCTTCCGCCACTACCACCACGACGACAACGACCATGCCCAACTAATCTAGAGAAAGGAGAATCGTCCAAACATCCTCAAGTAATTAAATTCTGATGTATCAAAGGTGTCCTAAATATGCATGCAAATAGTAATCATACACTTTAATCGGCTTAATTAGCTTACTATTCCTTAAAAAATTGTTTAATATAAATGAGTAAGCAGGTTACTTCAAAGGATAATAAGCAGGAATATGGGGAGCAGTATCATCAACAACAACCATCAGCTACACGTGAATCGCATAATGTATCTCAGAGGGTATACATATCATATAAGTTTTTTTTATATATATATATTATCATATAGCATAACAATCAGCTAGTTTTGTACTATAAAATTATTTGATGAATATGTATAACAGAGGCGAAGAGATAAAGTGAAGGAGAAGATACAAACGTTGAAGGATCTTATTCCTAAATGTGATAAGGTACATTAATTTGCTCGTATAATATGTATAAAAGTATGTTGATCGATTAAGTTGTTATAAGCTGATGATTAAATTAAATTTAGTTTATCGATGTGTTCTTAATTTTTAGAAATGCTGCTCAAATTATACTCCATTCGTCTAATAATATAGTACTCCCTCCGTCCCCAAATGTTCTTCCCAATGTAACTTTTGACACTATTCACGTTAAAAGAGAATCTTCGATATATCGTCTAATATATAAGAAAAAACATTATAATATGTGTTTGTGTGAAGAATTGAAAGCACAAAAGAAGAGAATAATGCTCAATTACTTCATTGATTTCAACAAGAATTACAGAAGGCGTTTATATAGAGCAAGGAGGAAGAAATAACAGATTGAAGATTCAGTTACGAGCACGTGCTTTGCACATGTTTTCTCGTCTGAATCTGTTACAACAGATCACGTGCTTTGCACGTGATTATAACTTCCTATATCCCCCCTCAAATTGGAGGCGCTGGCAAGAGACCCAATTTGGGTAGAATGGAGCTGTGATGAGGTCTAGATAATGGCTTGGTGAAGATGTCGGCCAACTGTTGCTGAGTTGGGACATGGCTAAGTGTCACAAGTCCTTTGGTGAGCTGAGAACACACATAATGCAATCCACTTCTATGTGTTTTGTTCTCTCATGGAACACCGGATTCCTGGCTATGTGTATTGCAGCCTGAGAATCACAATTGATAGGAACAGGGTGGATGTCTGGAACCTCAAACTCGCTAAGCAATCTGGTGAGCCAGGCCAATTCAGCTGTCAATCTCCTATGGGATCTGTATTCTTCTTCTGCTGAGCTTAAGGAGATGGTGGTTTGTTTCTTGGATTTCCAAGATATAGGAGATGTGCCAAGGAGAATGAAATAGCCACTTACAGATTTCCTTGTGCATACACAGCTAGCCCAATCTGAATCACAATAGGCTTGGAGACCAAGGCCAGGTGATGAAGATAATAAGAGAGCTGAGTTCATAGTACCTTTAAGGAATCTTAATGTGTGAAGAGCTGCTTTAAAATGAATATCAGTAGGACTATGCATGAATTGGCTAAGATGTTGGACTGCAAAACATATGTCTGGTCTTGTGTTGGTGATGAAGTTCATCTTTCCCATCAATCTTCTGTAAGGAGTTGCATCTGGGAGAAAGATACCTTTTGAATTGGATAGCTTGATGGAAGGATCTAATGGACTGGAAGTGATAGTAGCATCCTCTGTATCAATATCTTTTAAGATTTCCAAGATGAACTCCTTCTGTGACATCACAATTCCTCTGGATGAATGCAAGAATTCAATTCCTAAGAAGTAGCACAGGGTTCCCAAGTCTTTGATTTTGAATCTTCCATCTAGATAATCCTTGATTTTCTTCATTTCCAATACATCAGTCCCTGTTAGTAAGATGTCATCTACATATACTGCAAGGAATACTAATGAACTACCCTTCTTTTTGTAAAATAAGGAGTGGTCATTAGAAGACTGGATGTATCCTTGAGATAGTAATGCCTCTGAAAGCTTGGAGTGCCACTGCCTTGATGCTTGTCTGAGACCATATAGAGACTTGTTTAATCTGCAAGCCATTCCCGGAGTTGCATTGATGCCTTGTGGGATCTTCATATAGACCTCTTCTTCCAAATCTCCATGAAAAAAGGCATTGTTGACATCTAACTGTGCTAAGGGCCAAGAATTCTTCATAGCTACTGCAATGAGGCTTCTAATTGTTGTCATCTTCACTACTGGTGAAAATGTTTATATGAAGTCTATGCCAGCTTTTTGTGTGCATCCCTTGATCACAAGTCTAGCTTTGTGGCGCTCCAAAGAGCCATCTGCCCTGTACTTCAACTTGTAGACCCATTTTGAACTTATTGGCTTCTTTCCTGGTGGTAGAGGAACAATATCCCATGTATGTGTTGCATCTAAAGCAGCTAATTCAGTGTCCATTGCCTTCCTCCAATCTTCAGAAGTGTTGGCACTTTCAAATGATGTAGGTTCTGTCAATAATGAAGCTTGACAAACAAAAGCTTGACTGATATCAGAGAGATCTTCAAATATAATATTGGAAGAAGGATCAAGTTCAGTAGAAAATACACTGTTGCAAGAAGCACTATGACAAATAAAGTCATTAAGATAAGAAGGTTCCTGTCTTGCTCTTGTTGACCTTCTAAGAGAAATATCTTCCTGAGTGTCTTGTGGAATAATACTGTGCTCAACAATAGGTGGATCAATACTGGGAGATTGTTGATGTTCTGAGATAATATCCTTTGTCATAGAGTTGTCATCCCACTGTGAATAATCAATGACAGGAAATATGACAGAAGAGAAATCCTTGATAGAAGAGAATGCATGGCATTATGCTCTCATGAAAAATGACATCCCTAGAATAAAAGATCTCCTTTGTATCTAGATTAAGAAGTTTATAAGCCTTCTTTGTAGATGGATAACCAATGAATAAACACCTTCTTGCTCGAGACTGAAATTTATGTCTTCCTACTGTCAATGTAGAAGCAATAGCTAAACAACCAAAAATTCTGAGATGTATAATAGAAGGTGGTTTAGAAAATAAAACCTCATAAGGTGATTTTCCATTCAATACTTTTGATGGATATCTGTTTATAAGATGAGCTGCAGTCAAAATAGATTCTCCCCAGAAAATGAGTGGCAAGTGAGCTTCAAACATAAGGGCTCTAGCTACCTCAAGTAAATGCTTGTGTTTTCTTTCAACTACTTCATTCTGTTGAGGAGTATATGCACAAGAAGTTTGATGAATAATGCCTTTGGCAAGATAAAAATCAGAAGCTAACTTGCTACCACCCAACTCCATTGCATTATCAGACCTAATGATCTTTATATTGACATCAAATTGAGTACAGACCATTGCTACAAAAGACTTTATCACAGAGAAACTGCTAGCCTTATCTCTAAGAAGATGAACCCATGTAGCTCTAGAAAAATCATCAACTATAGTTATAAAGTAACTAAAGCCATCATGAGTAGGTTCTCTAAATGGTCCCCATGTATCCACATGGATTAAAGCAAAAATAGATGTAGTTGTAATAGAACTACTTGGAAATGGCAACCTATGCTGTCTACTCTGTGCACATACAAAACAAGGTGGTATATCATCCTTTGACAAAGAAGCTCCAATGATATCTTTGAGTTTGTAATAAGGAACATGACCAAGCCTTTTATGTGAAGTGAAGTAGTCCTTTATTGAGGTTGATTTATGTTGAGTATTGACTGCAGATGCATTTGCTTCAAATGTAGCTTGAACACCAACTTGTTCAAGCAAATATAGACTCCTGGAATTCTTACCAAGAGTTAGAGGCCTGTGTAGAGCAAGCCCCTGCAACCAACAATGAGAATCAGAAAAAACTGCTAAACAACTCATCTGAGCAACTAGCTTTGAAACAGAAAGTAAGTTGAACTTAAACTCTGGCACAAACAATACTTCTTCAAGCAAAATCTCAGGTGTGATCTGAACTGAACCAATCATCTTGACTATCAAAGAAGAACCATTAGGAAGTGTCACTGAAATAGGATTACTCAAACATCTATGATTAGCAAATAATGACAGTGAGTGACACATATGATCAGAAGCACCAGTGTCTATAATCCAGACCTTACTACTATCAATATGCTTGGATGCATGAATAAGAGAGGTTGCAAATACTTGAGAATTACCAGCAAAGTTCTCAGAACCAGATGTGCATTGAAGAAGATTCTTCAATTGAGTCAATTCTGTAGCAGATAGACCAAATGAAGAATCAGAACTAGACACAGCATTTGATGAAGCTCCTGTTTTCTTGAAATCTTTTGGATAGCCAATGATTTTGTAACAAGAATCAACCAGATGTCCAGGCCTCTTGCAATGTGTGCAAATTTTGGGATTCTTCCCTTTGTAGTTGCTTGGCTTCTGAGTGTTGACATTGAAAGAACTTGCTTCTGTCTGGAAACTGGTTACTGAGCTAATCTCTCTTTGTTGTTCTTCTTGAATAAGAAGAGAATAAGTTTGATCTATATCTGGAATAGGAGACATAAGGAGAATGTTTCCTCTAACTGCAGAATATGAGTCATTCAATCCCATAAGGAATTGATATAACTTTTTCTCATCATCAAGAACCTTCATAGCTTGCGCAGAACCACAAGAACAACTAGGAATTGATCTTAAAGACTCAAGTTCATCCCAAAGGCATTTAATCTTGGAAAAATAACTCGAGATATTGTCAGTACCTTGAGCAAGAGATGAGATCTCCTTCTGGATTGAAAACTTCTGTGCACCATTGACTCTACCATATCTGGAATTCAACTGTGACCAAATAGCTTGAGCTGTAGTGGCAAATAGAACACTATCTGCAATTGTACGATCAAGTGAACCAACTATCCAAGATATGACCAAATTGTTGCAACGATCCCACAGTCGAAGGCGAGGAGGATCTTCAACCTCTGTTGAACGCGGATAAGAACCATCGATGAAGGCTAGTTTGTTCTTTGCGCTTAGAGCAACCCAGACTCCTCTCTTCCATGACAAAAAACTCTTGCCGTCAAAAGCTTTGGACACCAGTAGCATTCCGGGACCATCAGATGGATAAATATGCAGTGGATCACTAAGATCGGTGATCGGAACAAAATTCACCACCATTTTTGCAAGAATTGCAATTACAGACAAAGAACCCTAGAAATTGGGGATTTTCTGTAAACACCAAAATTTCAATCACAAGCTGTGATCAAATACTTCGTTTAGCTCCAAGAAAATCTCAGAAACTAAAACAAATGCAGATCAATAATCTGTAATGCGAGACGAACTCGAATTCGAGAAAAAAAATCTCAGAAAAAGTGCGGAAAGATGCGATCGAAACGCATTGGCTGTGATACCATGTTTGTGTGAAGAATTGAAAGCACAAAAGAAGAGAAGAATGCTCAATTACTTCATTGATTTCAACAAGAATTACAGAAGGCATTTATATAGAGCAAGGAGGAAGAAATAACATATTGAAGATTCAGTTACGAGCACGTGCTTTGCACATGTTTTCTCGTCTGAATCTGTTACAACAGATCACGTGCTTTGCACGTGATTATAACTTCCTATAATATGAGATCTTGTTTGATTCGTCTCGACGAGAACTTTAATAATATAAATTTTTTTATAATTTTTATTAATTTATATTTGGAGATATTAACGTGACAAAACGTGTCTCGACAAATGTGAATGAGAAAAACATTAAGGGACGGAAGGAGTAAGTTTTTAGAGACTTTGAGATACAAATTATTTAATTATAATTTATGACAATAGAATTATGCACACGTACGTTCTTACACTGAATTATATTTTTATTTGACATGGTAGAAAGACATGGCGTCAGTGCTGGACGAGACCATTAAGTACATCAAGTTACTAAAGTTTCAAACCCAAGTACGTAAATAAATAATTCCATTCTTTCTTTAATTCATTTGTTTGATTTTCGTCCATGCATATCACACACGTCTAAATTTACATCCAGGAACACAATGCACACTTTGATTTTGTATGAATGATATATATACAGTATTACAACGCTTATCATCAACATTTATTCAACCGTATGCATGCGCAACAAGGTGGTTGGAGAGCGGCGACCTCTCAGACGCAAATGATTCCGATACCGATGGTGTCTCCGACAATCGGGATGGCCCCCTACTTACAGTATCGTCCTTTACAACACGTGTTTCATCCTACGGTTGTACGTCAACCAAATCAACAACTCATAGTACCCTCCAACGTTAACTCATCGTTGTTTCGGTCAAGTTCACAGGTATCAGACGATTATGTCACCACTACCACCACCACCACCACCAATTCTACCGTTCAATACTAGGTTGTGTAAACCTACATGCATTGTGCATGTTTTGTGTGCTGAAAATGATCGGAAGTAGTCTGTTGTTTTTTTATACGGGTGATTTCTTGCAAAATCATTGTAATATATACTTATATGTAGTTTATTTACATGGATTCAATATACCACCATGTCAAATTCCAAATACCGCCGGGTTTTTTGCGTAACGCGAGAACCCCCTTCCCCGCGTAACGCCGGGTTTTTGGCTCTTTTCTTTGCTTTTTCTTTTTTCTTTCGACCTGGTTGCTTTTCCTCTTCATTATCTTCTTCTTCGTCTCCATCTTCATCTCCTACTTAATCCTCCTCTTCTTCTTCCTCTTGTTGTTGCTGGTTGTGAGATGAAATAGCCTGCAGGTTACTTGCCCTAATATGAGTCGTATTTTAGTGACTAAAAACATACGACATTAAGGGGCCCATAAGAGCGTTTAATAACACTCTTTCACTCAGATTAGGTAAAATAACCTTTTTCCATCCAAACCCTAATCTATTACTCTTTCTTCTCCACCTCCTTCAACCCTCACTCCCAGCCGTCTCAGTTCTTGCTCCGCCCCTGCATCGCCACCGCCGACTCCTTTTCTCCCACCGACTCGCAAGCGCACATCGCCGAAGCGTTCTGGTCGAGATACGCTCGAAGAAATCGCCGGAGAAGCTCATGGATCTCGATCTGAACACGTTGATGAGGCTGTCGACACTCTTGTCCTCCTCCACTAGCTACTTCGCCTCAGCGGCTTCCTAGACGGGAAGCAGATCCACATCGAAGCTTAATACAAACGTTAGCCTTCAGATCTACATAGAAGGGAAGAGATATCCTTCAGATTATGTACGTACGGAAGCAAATCCATATCGACTTCTCACATCGAAGCTAAATCGGAGCTATTACTCTGTTTCGAGATCTCTTCGTTTGTGATTCGATAGAGACTTCTTTGGCTATGCACCAGTGCCGACGTCTTCGGCCTTGGATCGATTTAAATGTCAAGCGATAGTCAAAGCCGATGTTACCGTGATCGAAGACGGAATCATGTTCCTCCATTTGATTGCTGAGGAGGTGGACTCTTCGCCTGAATCCAGCTCCATTTGTATACATGTAAAGTAGGTTTAAAAGCACTTAAGATACTGTATTTTGCATATGCTGAAGTTGGATTCTTGTTCGCTTTGAGATTATATCATAACTATTTCTTGTGGATTCTAGTTTTTTGGTTAATCAGTATAATGAAGAAGCTTTCTCTTCTATGAGATTTTGTGCTTCTAACCTTGTTTCTTACCCTTAGATATTATGTTCTTTGATGACAGTTTGATATTATGTTATTTTAAGTTCCCTTCGTTGATCCTCTTACTTCATTTGATGCTCAATTATGTAATATGTAGGCCCTTTACTTCATTTTGTAATTTTTGTTGATATATTTGGTTATGTCTTATCTTTCCCTTAGATTATATAATGCTCAGTTGCTGATATAATTTGTCATCAGATGTGTTACGTTCAAGACCAAAAAAAAGAAGAGGTGCTACGTTCAAGAACAAGAAGAAGAAGAACAAAGGAAAGTAGAAAGGTTTTAATTGGTATTAAATAACAAACTGTCATTGGTGGGATGACAATAACACTTAAATAGATATGATGACACTTTTGTAAAGTTTGGATGACGTACATTTTAAATTGGACGACAGTTTGTTATAGTGGTGTTTTTGTAGATTTATGTTTGGAATGGTTGTTGACATTTTATGTCATCGTATGATACTTCATCTCGTCGTATGACAATTCATGATGTCAGAATGACAGTTCATGTCGTCGTCGTCGGATAATAGTTCATGTCGTCGTCGGATGACAGTTCATGTTGTCCGGATGACAGTTCATGTCGGCCCGATGACAGTTCATGTCGGCCCGATGACAGTTCATGTCAGCCCGATGACAGTTCATGTCGTCCGGATGACAGTTCATGTCGTCTCGATGACAGTTGATGTCGTCCCGATGACAGTTGATGTCGTCCCGATGATAGTTGATGTCGTCCCGATGACAGTTGATGTCGTCCCGATGACAGTTCATGTCGTCCCGATGACAGTTCATGTCGTCCCGATGACAGTTCACGTCGTCTGTGTTTATTCATTAATTTAACGATGACAACATTATTATTAATAGTGACAACAAAAATTAGAATCAAATATGATAAATAAAAATGACATAATGCAACAAAAGGTTAGTTAACACACTAAAACAAAATTAGGGTTAGAAAATACAATGCAAAGTCCAAAAAGGGTTACTTACCCTAAATTTGGATGTAGGAATTACTAAGCCCAATAACTTAAATTTGATAATAAGAAGGGCTTATAACCCTTTTTTATTTGAACTAAATAAACTAATTCAATCTAAATCACAATCTACAATCAACAATACCTTGAATTGAAATTGTTATCAACACAATCCTAATCTATTGAAACTGAACTTGTCATCAACACATATTGTCATCAACACAAACTGTCATCAACACAAACTGTCATCATGTATAAAAATGTTATTTAACACACTAAAAAAAATTTAAGGTTAGAAAATACAAATGAATGTGAAAAGGGTTACTTACCCTAAGGAAGCACGTATGCATGATCAATGTATCAACATTTTTTCTAACTTATTCCCTTAAACCTTAAGGCATAGGTTAAGCTTGTTTCTAATCTATACATATACTAAAACAGAGCGTTGTTTGACACATGTCTTCTTTACGTTATTGATCTATGTGTCGGCTTCTGGGCTATGCCACCTCCTTCGTCATGTCATTTGACATGTCGTCATGACCTAAAAAAGCTCAATAAAAAACCAAAAGAAATGTCACATATTTACGGAATTTGAAAAAAAAATCTTAATTCAATTAATTCATCATCTTTACCTTTTTTTTTAATCTATTTTGTATCCATTATCGAAATATAATTTAATACTCTTGATTTTTCATCTATACAAATTAACTTCATTAGTTGATTATCTTTTATTTGAAAAATTTATCTACGTTATACAAACAATTCAAATATAATTTAATATATTTGATAAATCTCATATATGTGTATTGTTCTTTATCTAGTCTCATGTGGATGGTAATTTCGTTTTTATAATTTATTTTTGAATATAGATTAAATACGAAAACAAATTCATAGGTATCTATAGATTATATTACTATTTATATATCTATTTATATCTTTTACTCACTACTCACCACACTTAAAAAAAACCTTCGTATAACAACGTCTCGTACGAGGGGAAAAAAACACAAAGACGCCTTTGCTTCTTTTTTTGTTTTTGTTTTTGCTTTTTTTAACATTTGACATTACGCGGGTTCGGGTGACTCTTCAGGGATCATTCGAAATCAGAATCGAGTGAAAGACATATCTGGTGAAAGTTGGGATCGATACGGACCCAAAGAAACTGACCTCGCTCGATTCGGATTCCAAACTATCCAACGAGCCACCTGAATCGGAAACAAAATTGGGATCGGTACGCACGCGACTTACACCGGTTCGGGTGGCTCGTTTGGGATAACTCAGAATCGGAATCGAGCGCGACCATTTTCGTTGGATCCGTATCGATCCCAATTTCGTTTGGGTCCGTATCGATCCCAACCGATTATTGATACAATGATTTTTCTAAACTATGCCCTATGAATATGATGCTTGTAATGGAAAAAATTAATTTTTTTTTTTTTTTTTTTGTGATAGGTTTATATTTTTGTCAATATAGAGAAATAGTTTCTACTAGCATGTGTTCCGTACCATGTACGGAGTCACGTATATTGAATATTTTTAATAATAATATTATATTTTCGTTATTATATAGTATAATGTTACATTTGTGTACCAAAATTCGAATATTTAGACAAAAAAACTTGTGCATATAATAATGTCATAAAATTAGTAATGTCATTGACACATGATATAAAACTTGTTAGAAACGTAATGAAGTTAAGATATTCCACATTATATGACGTCGTATTCTTTCATCGACTGTACAGTTGTTTAAATTATCATATTTAGAAACTGGCAAAGTTAAAATTGCCAAGTAGTTAATTATATGTAGCGGGGAGATACCAAAGATTGAGGGAAAGTATAAGGCGGAGAATCTGTCGAGGTTGAGTCTGGTATATTCCATTAGGATGGGACAAATTAACTAAGAAACATTCGAGCACTCTCCATGTCTCAAAATTAATTTGGAATACATACTGACACATAAATATTAGTGTACGTTGCAGCTAGCTAGATTCAGCACCCTGTGATTCAAATAAACAAAAAATATCTGCATGCATCATGATCGATTCCTTCCTACTCCGTATTATCCAGTTTCAGATCCATTAAAATTTGTAATATTATATACTTTCTTACGTAACTGAGTACGTATGCCATGCTTATGTTAGCCCTTAATTTCGATCATTATCAAAAGCCGCATGGTTACAAAGATTCAAATTGAAACAACCTTTTGTAGTTTTAGAAGGGAGCTCGTGTATGTTATCTACTACTCCCTCCGTCCCCAAAAGCTCTTCTCATCCTTAATTTTGACACTATTCACGTTTTAAGAGAATCTTCGACATATCTTCTAATATATAGGAAAAAATATAGTAATATGGGGTCTTGTTTGATTCGTCTCATCAAGAGCTTTAACAATATCAAAATTTATAATTTTTATTAATGTGTATTTAAAGATATTAACGTTACAAAACGTGTCTCGGCGAATGTGCCGGAAAGAGATAGGAAGAACATTAAGGGACGGAGGGAGTACAACGTTTGGGTAATGGTATGTTTTATTAATTAATAAAAATTTATTCATAATTTAGAGATTTTTCTATTCATATAGATGATAACAGATTGTCGATAATTTTTATTTCTCTAAAGTCGTATTAAGTAACCTATATGCACCTGAAGATTTTCACAAGAAATATGATAGCCGAAATGAAATATATGAGGAGGAAATATGGTAGCCGAAATGAAATATATGAGGAGGAACCGTAAATCCAATTAAGACTTAATTAGACATTGTTGGAAACAAATTCAATCAAAATCATTCACATATAGAAACAAATTCGTAAATTTCTAACAAATGAAATTAGGAGTAGAAGTTGTAGGGCTCGAAGAAAATTCAATCAAACGATAAATGGTGAACATGCGTATCTTCCATTGAAGAGAGGAACATTGACAATAGTAACAGAGAAAGAGTTGCTAAACCGAGTCCATAACACATAGTAAACAAAGTGTTAACATGAATAGACAAACTGAAATTTGTTAGTGGAATATTGATTTTACCAAATAGAGCTTGTAGGTTTGAGTTAGTGGAATAGTAAGTTTATTAGATATTTAAAGTGGCTCAGTGGGATAGTGAGTGAAAATTCTTTTTATTCAATTTATTTAAAAGGAGAAATGATAAAAAGGAAATACACATGTCTTCACTTAGACCATCTTCAATCCTGAAACTTTGAGTTTCATAACATTTAAAATAAAAGGAAATGTAAGAAAAATGTCAGATTTAGTTATGATATCAAGGTAATCATGACATCTGACAGTTTCATCTGCAATTTCTGACCCATTTATAAAATAAAAAATTGACTAAATTGAAAATATATGTAACAGTTTAATATATTTTTATCAAAATACACAACTCCCAAATAAACTAAATATCAGCAAATTGTACTCCTTCTCGTCGTCTCCTTGACCTCCGGCAAGAACCCGCTTCGCAACCACTTCCTCCGTTTGAACCTGCTTCGTATGCGACTTGAACCTCTGACAGGACCTTGTTCGAACGCGTATCGTAGACGGAGAGAATCAAACGGAGGATGTGAAGTCATAACAAATGTATAAGACGCTGGAAAATCCAGCGCCTTATGCAAACATTTTTTTTTAAAAGTTTAGCCAGCGTCTCTTACATGTGAGAATTAAAAAAAAAAATGTGGTTCGGTTGAGAGACACTGGTTTTGAAAATGTCTCTCCAACGTCTAAATTTTCCAAACCAGAAATTTGTGTCTATATTGGGAATATGTTTTAAATCGAGCCTACAACGGGATATTTTTTAAAAAAAAAACCCATTTCAGAAAAAGATTCATTTCTTGTTAAGCTAATTATAGCAATTCCTATTATGATGAATTAAAAATAATAAATTAATCTAGAAAAAGAAGATCTTTTTTAATTTAACAAACAAAATACTTTAATCTATATTGGAAAAATTACATGCATTTTTTTTGTACTACTAGAGTGAAACTAATTAAAACCCTCCAATTTTGATCGAACTTGTAATTTAGCTTAACCCGAAATTTTCTAAACCCTCCACGACGAAAGCTGCAACTATGGCCAACTAATCTAGAGAAAGGAGAATCGTCCAAACATCCTCAAGTGATTAGATATGCATGCAAGAATAATCATAGACTTAACTAGGTAATTGGCTTAGCTTGTAGTCTTTTAGAAAAGAATTGTATATATAAATAAGATCGATCATGCACTTGATTTCTCCTTATATCAGGTGGTCACTTCAAAGTTCAAACAGTTCAAAGGATAATAAGGAGGAATATGGGGAGCACCCATCAACTCCACATGAAACGCATAATGTATCTTAGAGGGTATATATATATATATATATACGAGAATAATGTCGTAAATGTCCAAGTTTTTACCAATATTACACATATGCCCAATTTCATATGGATATTACTGTAATATCCATATGAGGGTTATAATAGCCAAAAAATATTTTTCCTATTAAAAAGAAAAGATTTATTATAATTTTATTTATCTTTATTTTTTTTTAACTGAAATGATTATTTTAATATTATCTGAAATTAAGAAAAAGGATAATGAAATTAATAAATAAAAAATAAAAGGAAATTAAATTATATAATAAACACTTTAAAAACAAGAAAAGGAAAAATAAATTAATAAAAAAAGGAAAATTAAGAAAAGAAAAGGGAAAAGGATAATGACGGTTTTGAAATTAAAAAACGTTAACTGCTTTCTTAAGCATAATTAACTTCCATTAATCATCTCAACCATTTTCCCCATTTTCTTTTCAACTTCTCTCTCGTTTTCACAATCTTCTTCCTCCTTTCACCAAATTTTCAAAATTTCACCATTTTCACTCTCTCCCTCCCGTTCAACCTTCAGCCTCACCATTTCTCAGACGAAATCGACGCTCGCAACCTCTCTCGCAGCCTCGCTAGCCTCGCTTTCGTCTTTCTCCCTTTTTCTCCCTCTTTCTCCCTCGCAACCGCTGCAGTTATGGCCCCCCGTTACCAGAGCTTCCGCACCCCAGAAAAGAAAGAGAGACTCAAAGGGAGACTCTAAAGGGAGAAAGAAGAGGCAAACCGAGAAAACCCCCAAATCTAAGAAGGGGTCGTCGGCGAAGTCGGCGCCGGAAGTGGAGAGACCAGTCTCTCAGAAGAAGAAGGAGGTATTGAATCTCTTGGACAAATGGAGAACCATGGAGCCTCTGCCTTTTAAGGAGAATGTAAGTGAAATTTGTGATATTTTGATTTTCAATTCGAGTGTATGAGTGAAATTGGTGAATTTAGGGTTGACTGAAGCAAATGCATGTAAATTTGACATTTTCCCACAGGAATTTTCACTTGTAATTGGAGTTGAGAACAAAGTTGTGAATACTTTGATTATTGTTTAGGGTGATCCTGTCATACTCCTTACTGTGTCCGGGCATACAATTATCTTTGTCCTGACATCCTGTTGTCTGTGTCCAGACATTTGCAATTTATTTTTGTTTAGCTTATGTGCATTCAGGAGTGGAACCATTTTATGTAGATTCATTTCTTCATGTGTATTATGAATCTTGACACCTCTTAAAATAATTCCTGTCATATCCATTGTGAACCAGTTTATGTAGTGAAAGTATTTGGATTTCAGTTTCTGAATATTGACAGTTTTTAAGGAAATGCATGTACATTGGATGTATTTGGATAGTTTATAAGGAATTTCATTTCTTCATGTGTATTATGAATCTTGACACATCTTAAAATAATTCATGTCATGTGCATTGTGAACCAGTTTCTGTAGTGGAAGTATTTGGATTTCAGTATATGAATATTGACAGTTTTTAAGGAAATGCATGTACACCCTCTTCTCCTCACTTGTTCTAGATTGTTTAGTTTTATCCTGATAGACTCTTCACTGTGTCCTGACATATTCTTATCTGTTTCCCCACACTTGAACTTTGGTTGTGTAGCTTATGTGTTATCCTGACAGTTTTTTCCTGGGATCCTAACTTATTACTAATATTTTCCTGTCATCTTATGTTTCTGTAGGTGATGTATTCCTACTACAAGGGAGATGCATTGCATGGACGTGTAAATATCAACTGCATGAGGAAATATTTGAAAGATATTGAGTCTAAGCTGACTTGCCAAGACTGGAGAAGGATCTGTGGCAGCCCCTTTGGGGATGTTGTCAAGATGGTCAATCAAGTGACCTTCTCTTCTCAAACCGTCCATTCAGTTTTCTTCAAGCAGTTGAAGGAAAGTAATACCAAATTCATTAAATTCTTTTATGGAAACACAATACAAGATAGAAGGAAACAACAGAGAAAAGGAAACTGAAATGAACGAAATAACATGAAATGAGAGAACATCAATAGTTGTACACTTCAATATCGTACACGACACCATTGGAATCCGCAGTTTGTAGGTCGAAGAGGCACTCATCGTTGTACTTGAGCTTATTGTCTTGAACAAAAGCTCTCCAACCCTTGCCCAAGCGGTAGACATTGTTGTGGTGTTTGAGAAGAACTTTCCAAGTCTGAAGTCCAACTCTAAGTGTTATTTTACAGTTCTTGAAGTCTTTCAAGAACTTTTCTCCATGACCAATGGGAATACATAGACGGCAGTCCCCATGAACGTATGACTGTTTCATTGTGACGAAAAAACTTGTTCTTTGGTAATTTTCGTCGAGAAATGGGTCTACGACGTGATAAGCAGCTATGAAGGAGTTGAGAGAAAGAGAGAAACAAAGGCTTGGTAGTAGAGAAAGAAAGGAATGAGTTATGTTCGATAATGAGAAAGAGTGGCCTTTATATATAAGAAAAATTTCACCAAAACTGAGTAAATGTGGTAAGTAAATGTTATGGGTACGTAAATGTGTTTGACTCCTTTTTGCTTGAAAACATGTATTGACGTTAGTGCAGAGTAAAGGCAAATTTGACTGCATTTATTATGTGGAGTTAGGTGGCGGGATGGTAAATTTGAGGTGTGACAGGATAAAATAGAATATACGGAGGGAAAACAAAATAAAACTTAACAAAGCAAACAAAAAAAGCATTTAAACATTCATACTAATAGAATTTCAACATCCAACCCAAAATAATATGACATATGAAATTAAGTGTTACAAGATAAAACCGTTGTACTGTCAGGATATAACATCATTTCCGGAGGGATTGATGTTACAATTGTTCATTTACCAAAAAGTTAGCATTGTTCACATACCAAAAAGTTAGAACCTTGTTGTCTTACCCTTGTATCCTATGGTCTTCGACTTGCATGTCCTCCCCTTGCAGCCCGGTAGCACGTGTTGTGAGTATGGCCAGGCAGACCACATCTTGCACATCTCGTGGACACTCGTTTGTAGGGCCTCTCCCACCTAGTCTTATATCTATTCAACCTTGGTCTTCCAGGTCCCCTTTTCCATGGTGGTGGAAAACAAGGAAGAGAGGAGACTGATTGTGGAACATCCCATTGGTTGGGTGGAGGGATCAAATGGATGGTTTCCTTGTAAACTTCTTTCAAGGTGTTGTTAGTGTACAAGTGACTAACAAGAGTAGAAATGTCAACTCCCCTGTCCTTTGCTAATGCCAAAGCATGCCTACAAGGAATCCGATCTCTCTGAAAGACATTGCATTGGCACCGTTGTTGGCGAAGATTCACCTCGTACTTGTTCCTTCCATCAGTCACCTCTACTTCAATATCACTAAGCCTATTGATGCTCATGCTCACAGATGTCGCATACCTATTATCAATGGTCTTGGTCACTGCCCTAGTAGTCACCTCACACCATGTATTAGCCGACTCCCTCCTTTCACAGAACCAGGTGGAAAAGGTAAGTAATATAACATCAAACAATGCTACAATAGGCCAGGTACGCTCTTGTTTTAACACCTTGTTTATACATTCTGCATTGTTTGTAGTCATGATGTTGTACCTCTCAGCTGTGAAATATGCCCTAGACCACTTTTCAAGAGGCACTTTGAGAGCCAGATTTTCCACAACTGTAGTTCTGTTTTGAAGGATCTGAAGCTCAGTCCTATACTCTTCTACGATGTACGCTTTTGCAACCTTAAACCACTGGTCCTGCAAACCTGCCCAACTGCACTTTTGCTTGAAGTTTTGCAGCATATGATAAATGCAATATCCATGTTGTGCAAGAAGGTAAATTTTTCTCAGAGCGACTTTAATAGCAAGGTGACGATCAGACACAAAAACCACATCCACACTATCTGCTACAACAGCCGTCTTCAACTCTTCAAAGAAGAAGGACCAATAATCCTTATTCTCATTGTCTACTACAACAAAATCCAAGGGATAGATCTGTTTGTTTCCATCTTGGGCAGTAGCAAGAAGAAGATGACCATTGAATCTCCCTCCCAAGTGTGCTCCATCAACACAAATCACCTGATACATCATATAACCTGTCATAATCTATAATATATCCCGACAGGTAATTATATCTATTCTTCTGACATCATATCCCTCCACTCCTTATCCTTTATCCCTCCACACACTACCATTTATCTGGACAGATAAAAGATATAGTTTAAAAAGTTACCTTTCTCAAGTGAGGAACAACTCTGATACAAGCACCCAATGCCCAGAAACAGTACTTAAACCGGTTTTGAAAATCCAATATTAAGCTTGTATATGATCCAGGATTGACTTCTTTCAACATATGAAGCCATGAGTGAAGTTGACTATAACCTTGCTCGGGAGACCCTCGAATGATGTCCTCTGCCTTTTGTCTTGCTCGGTTTGCTTTGGAATAACTGGTATCGACTCCTAGCTCTTTCATGACAGCCTGTATCTCTTTGGCCCTTGGTGCGTCCTTGCGACCTTTGAACCTGTTACATGTGTTCAAAAACATCCTGACACATTTCACACTCTATCCCTCCATATTAAATATTTGAACAAGACAAAAGCAATACATACCTATCAAGAATGCTCTTGGAAATGAAGGATGAATTGGCATGTCTGCTATGATTTTTACTGAACAGCATCGCACATGTATGGTTTGGTTCAAGCCTTCGGACCCACCATGGACCAGTAGCTTTACCACCCCTCGTTGAAGCATGAAAGCCAAATGAACATGCTCCTCCATTTTTGCACTCCACAACATAAGTGGTCTTATCTGACTTCTTCACACGGATTTCTACACATTTCTCCACATCAAATGAGACCAAATCCCGTTGAACCTCCTCCTTCGTTGGAAAGACATCTCCAACCTTCATTGCCAATGGCTGAGAGTTAGAGCACAATTCTTCTTCCTCCAAATTTTCAATATCAGCAGGAACATCATAGTGGTAAGATCCTTGTTGATGTTCCTCATCATCTCCTCCCAGATATTCATAGTCCTCAACCTTCACATGATCATCATCAAATTCTACATCAGAAAGGTTGACAAGGTCCAAACCTTGTCGCTTGGTTGCAGACATAATAAAATCCTCCTCTTCATCGTCACTGATTAGTGACACAACCTCAGGTTCAATGCCTTTCTTAGCTTTCTTTGATTGCCCTCCACATTCCAAATATATCCTGACGAGCTTATCAGAAGATCCTGACACATCTTCTTCTTCTCTCAGCTCATCATCTACTATGTTGTGTAGCATGTGATCTGACATTCTCTTTAGGACTCTTACATGGTAAGAAGGTCCACCAACATTTTCATTCTGAGAGCAAGGTTGAGGTGCACTACCTTCAACATCCATCATCTCTTCTTCTTCCTTTGGAATCACATTAGGGTTTTCATCTAAACCAATACATATAGGCTCCAACAAAGAATGCAAAGGAATTGACCATATTCTATCTTTGCATGTTAACATGTTCAAGAAGAAAAAAGCATCTACATCATCACTATCGCAAATATCGAAAGGAGGAAGATTTTGGTTTTTTGGAGGCATGTAGGTCAGCTTTAAGGCAAACCTCTTAACATCTATGACAAGCTTTTCTTCCACCATTTTCAGAAGCCCTTCATATTTGATCTCATCATTGACCATCAAAGCCTTTGTTTTTTTAGGGTTTTCATACACCCATTGCTCATTCTCTACCTTCCAATTGCCTCCACAAATTAAGGAGAGAATATATGTTTCACCTAAACAAGCCAAAACAAGAAAAAACATGGTCATTTATTGCTACCAATACACAAAAACCGTTTGCATTTAATATAGAAACTTACCCATTCCTTCCTTCTTCTATATGGCAGGATATGAAGAAAATTGAATGAAGCAAGAGATTAAAACAAATGGTCGACATGATATGACGAAACTTTAATGAGGAAGATGGAGTGAAAGAAAGAAACACACTTAATGAAGAAGATGAAGTTAAGATTAGCAAAATTACATTCATTTACGAGCAAAATTTTGCTCTAAGTGACCTTCCATCAATTTGGCGGGAAAAACTGACGCCTTGGACTTTTTATGTGGCTGAGATTCATTCTGGAACGGGTGAACAGTGTTCCGTACGGATGTCAGAAATTTTGTGTGGCTGATCGTCGAAGTTCCTGACAGATTTCCCAATTCAGCCGTTTTTTGTTTAAAAAATTTCTGACACATGTACGGATTTGGACATTTTTTCTTCTTTCCTTCTTTTCTTCTTTTCTTCTTTTCCTGCCGAATTTCATTCTTCTTTTCTTCTTTTTTCACCTCATTATTATATTGTTATTGCATTTTCATTTACCTTTTTCCCATAATTGTTTTTTGATTTTCCAACTCAAAAAGAAAAGTGAAAAGAAAATACATTTTGGATATTGCAGTAATATCCGAAATGCTTTGGGCATTTTTGTTAGTTACCCCTAGGGTATTTTTGCAAATGAGCCTATATATATTAAAAAAAATTTAAAAATGATTTTATGCTTTCACCCAAGATTTATTTCGTGCTTTATAGAGGATCCAAACCAAATTAATTAAGTATGTATCGATCAATTAAGCCATTTCATATGAAAAACTAAAAATAACATCTCACCTAGAATTATAATAAGTTGGAGTATTAAATTAGGTTAACCATCTATATTCAATAATATTCTCTACATTTGTGTTTAGAATTTAAATTAACTTTTCTAATAGTGTAAATTAATCAGACTTCATAATATTCTTAACCATACATTGGCTTAATTAGGTGTCCTAGATACGAATCAAATCTTCTAGAGCGGACATGTATTATAGTGTCGCCGCTTAATTTCAATATCTTGTAAGAAAAACCTAAACCTTATCCTAGTACCATAAAATCCTATACCCAAAACCTAAACAATACACTCTAAATCTTAAATAATAAATTCTAAACCTTAAAATAATATTAAAAAATAATCCTATGTGTTTTGACACATGAAAAACTATACCATTAGCTATAAGCTCCATTAAGATTCTATTTGTCCAAGCTACGATGAATTACGTGGTAACCTTAGTTTGAGAATATACATCCCACATCGAAAGTGGAGAACTTGGTGGTCTAGTATATAAGCACATGAGCTACTCCTCCTATCACCAATTGGTTTTAGGATGGAACCTCATGGGCTTATGTGCTAGGCCCAACTGCGCATACACGCGCTTGCCCACCTACCGTGGGCCCAATAGACTTATACAAACTAAAAGAGTAGAGTAGGAGAAAACTTAATAATGAAGGCTTCACCTGCCTACAAAACCAAGTTATTATCAAAATCTATTTAGGGATGTACGAACGTGTTTTCTAATAGACGCGATGAATATAAGAAATATTACGATGAATTACGTGGTAACGTTAGAGTAGGAGAAAACTTAATAATGAAGGCTTCACCTGCCTACAAAACCAAGTTATCAAAATCTATTTAGGGTGTACGAACGTTTTTTCTAATAGACGCGATGAATATAAGAAATATGCATGTCCTTTTTCAATAAGACAACCGTATGTTCTTGTGCCTCTGCCAAAAATAATAAGACGACGATTGTCATTTTTAGTGCGAATACGCTGTAAAAAGTGAGAAAATGTTTAACGTGCATTCACATATAATAAGATGATGTTCATTATTTAAGCGGTATGAATGTTTATAATCTGGACGATAAAAAATTTTGAGGTCTTTTAGAGAAAAAAACAGAATATGAACAATAATTACAAGTATGTCACCGCGTCCCTCACTGAACCTTTTATGACTCAGATATGATTATAAACATTATCATTCAGAATATAAACATTGACGTATAATCTGTAAACGAGATCTGTTCATTTTTCTAACATTAAGAGTTATTTGCACCGGAACTTTCCCAAAAAAAGCGATATGATTCTTCGTAATAGAATATGTCTTGAAAATAACTCGGGTGCAAATAACTCTTAACGTAAGAAAAACGAAAAGATCGTGTTCGCAGATTATCCATCAATGTTCATATTCTGGATGGTAGTGTTCATAATATAGGCCACACATTTTTTTGAACGTTTTAAGTGAGGGACGCGGTGGCATACTTGTAATTACTGCGAACTTTGTTTTTTTTTAATTATTTTCTCAAAATGACCTCAAAAAAATTTATCGCCTAGATTATGAACATTACCGCCCAAATTATGAACATTAACTTGTTATCTGTGAACGCGAAAACTTCGTTTTTCCTATGTTAAGCTTTGTTCTCCCCAGAACTTTAATATATGTATTTTGGGACATAATTTGTCACGCGTTATCTGATTATTATTCACATTTTATAATATATGTTAAGTCTCATTCTAGATATATAGCACTAATTCTATTTATATAAACATATATATGATGCATGCAGGGGTGGACCTACATAGAGATCAGTGAGGAGACAGACCCTCACTTACATTGAAAAATGAACGAAATTGTAGATCTTTTCAAGACGAGTCCATGCATATAAAATTTATCAAAATCGAACATCGTTTGACCCTTGAAAACCCAAAAATACGAAACGCTCGCAGGTTGCAAATCACGCTGCCGCAATACAAGACTAGATGATCAAGATGACGTGTTATGAACTAGTCGAGGTCAGGGACGCAACACGTGGTCTTCTTTTTAGTTCCTTACACGTTTTTCATGTATTGTTTCATTTTAAAGCGGCACAAGTTTTTTTTTTGCATGTGTTGTTTAATTTTGAATAGTCACAAGATAGAAGAATATTTTTATTGTATTGATCTTTGTAAAAGATTCTACTAGGAAAAATTGTGTTGAACTGTGTTGTGTAGAGTGTTGAGATGATGTAAATATTTTGTTTGTGTATGCTTGATCCTTGATGCGAATAGTATTGAGATGACTATTAGTTTTGATTGTGTATTACGTTTGATTATAATTATGTTAAATTTTTATGCAATCAATTTTTTTTACCCGAACAGACCCCTATAAACTTGAAATCCTGGATCCGCAACTGGCTGGATGCATATGTTGTACTCCGAGGTAAGTACTACCATGTATGTCCAAATTAGTTCAACGTGTTCATCATTGGATACTCTTGGCTGAATTACTAAGTACATACGATATTATAAAAGCTAGCCATACTCCTGGTATTATATCTTCAACAAAATTAGTCAAGTAGTTGATCAATCATGAGCATAGGATACATTGATCCAGATTGGGACGACATAATCGACGCAACTGCAGATCAAGAACCAGTACTCGCGCAAGTTGGATCTTGCGACATTTTCGACATGTTGATGTCTGAGACCCAAGTCCATCAACCGACGTCGTCTTTGCATCCACAACTAACAATAGAGCAAGAAGCCATAGCTGATCCTAGCAAGAACAAAGGTGCAATTGTGGTATGTGAAGAAGGAAAATCATTGGCAGGTCACCGACTTTCTTCAACCCAGACCAAGGTCAATATAAAGTTAATTAATTAAGTCGTGTTTTATTTTATTATAGACTTCGTGCTCTAATTCAAGTCTTAAGGATGGATTAATGGGATAATAGTAGAGCACGATAGTTAAGTGAAGAAAAAGATCCGATAAAGATGTATTTTTTACGTGAGATAAAGGATGTTTGTATGTTACAACGTCTCTGTTTATCAATCGTGTCGTGTGTACCTTCACAAGGTGTTCATACGTCATAATAATATTGTTCGTTCGTTTATTTTCACTTTCTATAAGAATTCGTACGCTATAATATTTGTGGTTATTCTCACAAGTTTTATATTCACTTGCTACAAGTATTTTAATTTACTCCTCATACTTCATTCTCACCTGATCTCCGTTGGGTGATGAAATCATGCATACGTTATATTAAAACCATTTGTATGAAGGAACTTGTAGAAAGAAGGTATAGTTAATATATAATTATAGATACTCTATCTAGATAGCTCTAAACTGAACATTGTAATAATGCAATTATTATATACTTCCTCCGTCCCATAATATAATTTCCGTTTCATTTTTCACATTTACCGAGACACGTTTTGTAGCGTTAATATCTCTAACTATATATTAATAAAAAATTATAAAATTTTGATATGTTAAAGTTTTCATCGAGACAAATCAAATAAGACCCCATATGACTATATTTGGTTTTATATGTTAGAAATTGTGTGATAAAATGTGTTGAAATGTGAATAGTCTAAAGTATGAAACATGCATTATAAAAGGGGACGGAGGGAGTACATCATAATAATATATTGTATTAGATGATGGATGCGGTTCGGATGAGAACAATTTATAGGGTGAGAACGACTGATGTTCATCAAACTATGCATAAACGCTTAACATAAAGTACTCAAATGTTCATCAAATTTTTTGATGCACATGCTCTTCACTTTCTCAATAAATGTTCTTTAAAAAATAAATGTTAATTAAGATATTTTTTAATTTGTCAACGAATGTTCATCAGATTAGTAGTAAAGTTCACCAAATTAATACTAAATATTTACCATTTTTCAAGATCGCGTTTTAAAATTTATTATCACTCGATATCTTATATGATTGTCTGTATTAATTTGAACAATTTGAAAGCAGTTGTTGAGAGAAGGCATATCATCGTCAGGGGAGAAAACAAGGAGCAACATGCAAGGTGGGGAACACCCCCAAAATAAGCTTCGTGAAACGCATAGTATGGCACAGAAGGTGGCTCCCATTACATACAACATAAGTAATTCATTTCATATATATCTTGTTAATTTTATAAGTCAAAATATTGTCATGATTGATATACTTCATTTGTGAATTATAACAGAGACGAAGACGCAGGTTGAAACAGAAGATCAAAGCCTTACACGAGTTGCTGCCTCATTGTGCCAAGGTATACAAAGCCAATCTAAGTTTTTGTGAGAATAGCGCATCGGAAGTTGAAATAATAAAAGACTATCTATATATATAATCTATTAAAGCTGAATTGATTCTGGCCCTACCATATCTATTTGACAATTTTTCATTGGTTCTTTTATAATTGTTTTTACATTTCTATTTAACTTAAAATAAAACATTATTATCTAATCACTTTTTAGGTAAATATATATAGAAATAACTTCTAATAAATATGACTATACTATTAAAATAAAATATTACATTTGTTATATTAATGTGTCATATCTTATAATATATACAATTTTTCACCTTTTTTTAAAGCTCTCACCAATTTTAGCCTTTTTATAAAGACCAATCCAAATTTCTAGATAACTTAGATAAATTATAATAAAAATATCAATTCCTATGTTAGTAATTTACTAAAGTACTTATAAAATAATTATCATAAATATACCCGTGCATGGCACGGGTCTATACACTAGTTATATAAACACTTGGATTATTCCTTCTATTGTCAACTGGTTTTAGGATGAAATCCCATGAGCTTATATTGTGGGCCCAATACGCATATACGCTCGTATACACGACCCTCATGTTTATCGGCCCACCAGACTTTATCATGGTATCAGAGCGGGTTCCGGGTCTGGGTCCGTTTCCTGGTTTATCTGAGCTTAGCCCGTCATGATGGCTTGTTATGGACAGCCTGAAGACATAGTTTGGGTTTAGCCCGTCATGATGACGCGATATGACCCGTTTGTCAAGTGGCAACTGAGCCAGACCAGTTACCACTTGAGGGGGCGTGTGCGAATAGAATTTTCACATCGAAAGTTGAGATAATAAAAGACCACTATATAAACCCTTGGATTACTCCTTATATTGCCAATTGGTTTTAGGATGAAACCCCATAAGCTTATATTGTGGGCCTAATGTGCATATGCGCTCGTATATACGATCTCGTGTTTATCGGTCCACCTGACTTTATCAATTATATAGACTAAAGAACAAAAACTTAATTAGTTTTGGAAAAAGATCACATACTCAATGAAGACTTAGATAATGATTGTGCATATATAGATTTACGCCCGGCCTATATGCACGCCATTCCCCCCCTAAATGCACGTGAATCTGTGCGCAGAACATATGCGCACAGATCTTTACAGTGTAAAACCTTGTGCGCACAAGTTATGCGCACATATTCGCGTGCATTTAGGGGGAAAAATCGCGTGCATATAGCCATTGCCTAGATTTAGTCACAAACCGTGACTAAATCGCATATTTGTATGTCGCTTGCAATGTCTATGTAATTAGTTTTAATGTGCATGTGTTGACGCTACCCTTAGTTTTCATCTATATCTCGTCTTTACAGAAACTATATCCATTATACTTGTTGTAAATGATAGAGATTTTGCAGAGTGACACCACATCAGTGTTGGAGGAGGCGATTAAGTACATCAAACTGTTGAAGAACCAAGTTGAAGTAATGATCTCTTAATTATGATATGCATGTGGTTGTGCTAGCTAGTCTATATGCATGTGGTTACATTATATTTTGTGGTATTATGATTCATTTTTACTTGTCATAGATCAGTAATTTGTTAACTTGTACTATATTTATATGAGCAGTGGTTGAAGTTGCAATACATGCCAATGACACAAGTATTCGCCGCAAGGCCCGCAACACCAATCTTATTCTACCCTAGCATGTTTCCTTCTTCTAGACTCCAAATGATGGGCCCACCTCACCTCGTTGGAGGCTCGTCTACTCGTGTCGAAGGTCGCGCTTCTTACCTGCGAGAGGATGGATCAGAGGACACTTGAGCAAGATAAATATCAAATGTTTATATGAATATATGAATATATGAATATATGAATATATTAATGAAGGAATTGTGTTATTTAATCAAATGTGCAAATTATTAAATATGAAATAGGATTATAAATGAAGTCACATGTTGGGGGTATATGGAACAATAAATTAAACAAGGTTTTGTTCACCAAGCATTAGTTATCTGAAAATCATGGCCAAAATGAGACATGTGTCAACACATGGCCAGGTGGGAGTGTCACACATGGCCAAGTGGGACATGTGTCACACATGCCCACGGAGACATGTGATGACAGAAGAATTTGCATGATTGAAGAAACGATCTACTATTCACTTTGAGAAATGGTCGGGTGAAGGCGTTGAAGTGGACTTAGAGACCATTGCGGATAGGTGGCCGATTGAATGTTGGGATAAACGAACAAAAATGCTCTAAGAGTCCACACCTAGGACTCCTTCAAGGTTTGAATCCTTGAAAATGATCGAGTCAGTACCAACACTTCTCGAATTCGGGAAGAGTAATTTAACGATGGAGCATAACTCACAATCAAATTAACGCAAGAAACCCACTTGAATTAATCTAATCCAAAACTACAACAAGCGTTTATGAAAAGTACAAATATTCTCAATTTGTTAAAATCCGAGCAGCAAGCCCTAAAAACCAACATTAGTGGAAAAAACACTTGTTGAGGCGGGCAGGGGTCGCTGCAACAGGTAAATACTTGTTGATGTCCGCCTCTAAAACCCACTAACAAATAGCGAAAAATAAAGCCTGCCCGCCTCTAAAACTCACTTGTTGAGCCTCAACAAATAGCGAAAAATAAAGCTTGTCCGCCTCTAAAAGTGGTTTTCTCCGTAAGCAATTGAGGCGAACATGCGTCTGCCCGCCTAAAATGCTGTCTCAAAAACAAAACAAATCTCTGCCTCAAATCCATATCGACTACTTTACTTTACCTGCAATGCTTTGCAGTCTCAATATCCACACCAACAAATTTGAACATAATTTTATTATGAGATTATGAACAAAATTTGTACATATTGAGATTGAGAACAAATTTGAACAAAATTTATCAGAAGATTATGAACAAATTTGAAGAAGATTTATCAGAACCCTAACCCTAAATGTAATCTCTAACCCTAACCTCTGATCAACCCTAACGTGCCTCCGCCGCCTCTGACTGCGAACTCGTCTTCTTCTTCAGACTCGTCTTCGACCCCTAAAACGGCGGCGTAAAATCCAGCACCAGGCAAGAACGCAAAAGCTTCCATATCTAGATCCGCCGCTTACCAGGTTCTAGGGCTCCATATCTAGCAAAGATGCCAGTTACACCTTCGGGGAGTCCGTTGGCTAAGAATTTAGGTGCGAAGACGAATTGGGGGTAGAGACGCCAGTTGTGTGTTCTAGATCTGAGACAAATTGGGGGTAGAGACGAATTGGGGGAGAAGACGAATTGGGGGTAGAGACGAATTGGGGGTAGGAATCTCTGGTGTTTTAGAGGAGGACGAGGATGAGCGACAAAAGGAGGAGCCGAGAACGACGACGAAGGAGTTACGAGGAAGACGAAGGAGGAGTTGTGTGTTCCAGATCTGAGAGGAGAGGATAACGAGAAGGAGTTGTGAGGGAGATGAAGGAGAGAACGAGAGGAGAAAGTTCCAGATCTGGAATTATTTTGCTAGGGTTTTTGACAGATCGAAAAGAGAGGAGAGAACAAGAGGTTTTGTGGGTTTAAAATATAAACATTTTTGGGCCGTTGGATAAGTAGTAATAAACGGTTATAGATAGCAATCCGTGTGATATGTAGAAAAGAGAGAAATATTTTAATATCTTTTTTTAAAAATTTTAAAATTAATCGAACTCTTTTGAGGCGGGCAAAGAATGTACGCCTCAATCAGACTTTTTTTAGGCGGATAAAGTTTTGTCCGCCTCAACAAGTCCGATTTTTTGAGGTTGTTGAGGCCCGCCTCAACAAGGGCGCTACAACAAGTGTTTTTTCCACTAGTGCAACATTAAATAGTAAATAGTCTAAGGGTAAAAATTGTAAAGACAAAAAAGCATAAATGGGCTTCTTCTTCCTTCATGGACCGCCACTTCATTCCTCTTGCTTGCCCCAAACTGAATGCTCCTCTTTTTCCCTTGTTTCAACTTGACCCTTCTCCTGCTAAGCTTCACTCTCGCTCGCATCCTCTATGATGTGAGAAGTTGAAATCCTACGTACATAAACATGTGTCACACAAGCCGAAGGTCATAGGCCTATATGTAGGCGAAATTTTCTCCTCATTCGCTTATGGGGATAGCGCTTATAAGGCTTGAGGCCTTATATTAGAAGTGTTACTACTTCGATGACTAGAATTATTTCTACTCATGTAAACAAGAAAAAAATAGGAAGTTAAGCGTGATAGGGTGGAAGTACTCGCGGAATGTGTGACCTCCTGGGAAGTTTCCACGTTGACATGGAGATAGCGTTTCTAAGGCTTGGGGCCTTACAAATGGTATTAGAGCGAGGTTGCATCCAGTTGCAGAAAGAAATAACGAAAATGCATTTTGGCCCTCCAACATGCTTCCATCTGTGCAAACAATAGTGCCAATTATTCTAGATATGGTTGGTTTTTGTTAGGGGTGAGAGATAAGATAGTATTTTTTTCAATAATTTGCATCAACTGTGCATCAATAACCTAATACTTCTATGATAACAACAATGTTCACATCTCGATCCATTGTAACAACAATATCATCAAAACCATTTACACTATCATACAAGGTAGTCAAGATTCCTTAACGGGACAATATCTTCATATTCATTTGATGTCAATGGGGCTAATTTAGATAGGCCAGTCTCATTCTGCGAAACCAAATTTAGCATTTCCAGAAAAGCTTCCACATGTTTACAAAGATCTTCAGATTGTTGCCAGATCATAAGTATTAGTCGGCCTTCCTCTTTTGAACCCAGAGTAACACAATTGGCTAATAGACCATCTATTTGGGATCTATAAAAGCTTTTTCGGGTATCAAGATTTTCAGAATCAAATAACGCAAGGCCAACGGCAATGTTTTCAGAAACCGACAAGCAAAATGCATGAGATAGATTATCATGGAATCCATCTTTAATTGCTTCACTTGTTACAGACTCACATAATAAAGAGGCAAAGTTAGGTTTAGCCAAAAGATCCTTTAAGACTGATACAATTACTAGATCAATAAGAGTATTCTTGGTAATGACATAAACGCTAATGCTTTCTTTATATCCATCAACAAGCTTACAAAGCTTGGTCAAAATAGATTCGGAGTTTCTAGAGTCAGCTTCCCTCTCCGGATTCCACTCTGCAAGGGATTGGTTATCAAGCATGAACCCTTCAACCCTCTCACTAAGCAACCTGATGATGGTTTGTGGCTCGTCTCCAACGCTTTTCAGGCAAATCTAAATGATCAGGCAGGTCAGGAGTTTATGGAAGAACTTGGATTTTATAACTTGGATTTTAATGAAGAAGAAGGACAAGACCAGGCCCATGGAGGAGAGCAAAACCAGGCGCATAACCAGGCCCATGGAGGAGAGCAAAACCAGGCGCATAACCAGGCCCATGGAAAGCAACATTAAGCACCAGTACAGTAACTACAGTGAAAGGTAAGATACAACTTTTGGAATACTGAAAGAACTTCTGAAACTTTAGCAAACATTGTACTCTAATTCCTAAAAATCTTCTATGTGAAGACCTGAGTTGCATGATTAGGTAAACCAATTTTTTGATTTGGATTTGGAATACTGAGTTGCATGATTACTTGTTCCTCCGTTGAGTTGCATCTTTGCCTGATGCTTGAAAGTTTCCTGATAAAAGGCCATTACTTTAGACTACCTATTGTAACACACACAAAAATCATTACAATTTTGATGCATCAGGTGAGTTATATTGTAGTATTTTTCGGAGTCATACTCCGTCATAAGTTCGGTTATTGATTTTCACTAAGAATTCTAAAAAAGGTGGAATGAAAATAAGGAAGGATAACCGATCATGGAGTTCCGTTGAGGTTGCAAATTTGATTGATGATGTAAAGGAGTATGAATCTGACAAATGTGATAAGATTGCAAACATTTTTTTCTCCTCCGATGTACACCACACCGTCGTTGATCTCAAGATTTGATTGACAAATCTTTCCATTCAAAAACTATTGTATATTATTTTTTGAAACTATTGATTTCTCCTAAAATTCAGGGACAATGCAAAAATCGAGAAAAAAACAACTAACCATATAGAATGGTGTGAAAGTCGAGAAAAAAGAGAGTAATAACATTACATGGTGCGAAAATAGAGAAAAAATGACTAATGACACTTGATAAACGTGAAAAATGAGAAATAACAACGAATAAAGTAGAATGGTGCGGAAATTGAGAAAAAAACGACTAATAACATCCAATGATACAAAATTCGAGAAAAAATGACTAATGACACGAAAACGAGAAATAACGACTAATAACATTCAATGGTGCGGAAATCAAGACAAAATGACTAATGACACTCGAATTAAGCAAAAAATGAGAAATCCAACGAATAACGTCGAATGGTGCGAAAATCTAGAAAAAAAATGACTAATAACATTCAATGGCGCAAAAATCGTGAAAAAGGACTAAAGACGCTCGAATGACGCGAAAAACGAAAAATAACGACAAAGAACGTTTAATTGTGCGAAAATCAAGAAAAAAAAAACTAATAACATTTAATGGTGCGATATTTGAGAAAAAATGACTAATAACATTAGAATGACGCGAAAATCGAGAAATAACGACGAATAAATTTGATGGTGCGAAAATCGAGAAAAAATGACGGTGACATAGATAATGAGTTGTAATGATAGTAGATGGAGCTATCAATTTTGATTTCCCTAAAAATTCAGGGACAATACAAAAATCGAGAAAAAATGACTAACAATGTAGAATGGTGCGAAAATCGAGAAAAAACCAACTAATAACATTACATGGTGCGAAAATAGAGAAAAAATGATTAATGACGCTCGAATGACGTGAAAAACGAGAAATAACGTGAAATGGTGCAAAAATCGAGAAAAAACGATTAATAACATTAATTGGTGCAAAATTCGAGAAAAATGACTAATGACGCTCGAATGACGGGAAAACTGAGAAATACGTCAAATGGTGCGAAAATCGAGAAAAAAACGACTAATAACATTCAATGGCGCAAATGACGCGAAAAACGAGAAATAAAGACAAAGAACGTGAAATGGTACGAAAATCGAAAAAAAACTACTAATAACATTCAATGGTGCGATATTCAAGAAAAAAATTGAATGACGCGAAAATCGAGAAATAACGACGAATAAATTCGAATGGTGCGAAAATTAAGAGAAAATGACGGTGGCATATGTCATATGACATGGAAAATAAAAAATCGAGATATAACGACGAATAAATTGATTTACGCCCACCAAAGAAGTGGTTTTTCCGGGACTTGATGGCCCCGAAACATGTATGCCCTAGAAATTTTATCCCATATCTTTGGGCGGAACAATCGCGGGAGTGAATCCCAGGTGAGCCAAGGGTACAAGACAGGTTTCGGTCTCCTCCTGAGATGCAACATGATTCCTCCGTTTTAATAAAGAAGAAAAAAAAGTTATGTTAACCAGTTTTACACAATAAGTTCTTAGTTAACTAATAATCATTAATCATTGTCAAGAGTAGGTTTGAAGGCATGCAATCTTAGTCAGAGCACTGAAAACTCTTACCCATCATTCAATATCACCTATTCCACATCAGATATAATCACAAATGTAGGAGAGATTCGCAAATTTCAAATTATTTTCATGCATGTAGTTTGATGCTAAAATGTAATAGCAAGTTCATAAAATAAGCAAAATAGTTAGATGTTGGACAGATAGGGCCACAGAGGTCAGCATGAACTAGTTGTAGCCTTTGAGTAGCCTCTCATAGACTACAACCAGTTGTATTTAAATTAAAAGTTTTCTTTTTAAAACAAATACAAATATATTATCTAATTTATGAGTTTGGTTCCAGTGAGGATGAGTACTTATATCAGGACTGAGGATAATGCACACAAACGTTATAACTCATGCACACACGAGTTATAACTCATGCACCCACTGTGTGCATGTGTCATAGATGGTGTGCATCACCAAATACTGTGTGCATTAGTTGTAATGTGTGTGCATTAATTATAGTGTTTGTGTGCATCATCCTCAGTCATTATCTAAGGGCTCATCCTCACGAGATCTTTTCCCCTAATTTATAAGACTGAGAAGATAATATTTATAAATTCTTTTAGTCTTTCTAATTTGTTTGAAGAGATATTTATTTGGACGCTCTCAAATTCTCAATTGCATACAAATTACAAGTTAATAAAAATAACTAAGTGTTAAACACGTAGCACAAATTACTGAAGATGTGGCATGTGAAGGTAAGCCAAACAATTACAAGTTAAATAGAATAAATGAAAAACTCCAAATCAGAGCTTAACATAAATCTCTCTTTCCCAACATGCTTCTTCCCAAGCGTACACCAATGGCTTTCTACGCCCGATCAGTTTGCAATGCGGCTCGAGGAGGAGGAATGCCATTCTTAAGAGATACACATGCTGAATTTCAAATGCACTTACACATACTACATCAGTCTTATGAGAAAATGGGGCTACAAAAGCCGGATAACGCAGCTCTTTGTCTTATTCTCCGATCAAGTCCCACAAATTCTGTTTTCAACATGATCATTAATGCCCCGTGCAAGGAGAAAATTTTTGTTAGAGCTCTAAGAGTAATATCGCAGATGATTGAGGTGAAGATAAATCCTTCAATTGTGACAATTACTACAATGCAAGATCATGTATCTTTTATTCATTATGACGGCTACGAAAAAGAACATGAAAAACTAAATATTGCTATGCTATCTATATTAATATTTTGTTTCAGTTTCAAGAATTGAACATGAAATTCATTTATTTAGAGGTGAACACATTTGAAGGCATTGGTGGAAGAGTTTTCAGAGTTCTACTCCGTCATATTTATACCACAATTGTTTTTCATTCTGTTACAAATTGTACTATGTAGCTTTACTTATTATATATTTATATGCTTACAATCTTCTTTTAGTTAAATAAAAAAGTTTGATAGTTTAGTTTTCTTTTGCGTATGCTCATGATTGGAAAAAACTAAGAATTCGAAAAAGGTGAAATGAAGATGAGAGATGATAACCGAGCATGGAGTTCCTCTGAGGTTGCAAAGTTGATTGATGGTGCAAAGGAGTATGGAGATGGAAACTGGGCTAAGATTAAAGACATAATATGTTGCATGATCTAAAAGAATACAAAAAGGTGTTGCAATGATTCCACTGCAACTCACTTTCCAGATACTTGAACGTGAAAAGAACGTGAAAACTAAATATTGTTATGCTATCTATGTTTATATTTTTTTGATTACAAGAATTGAGCATTAAAAACATTTAGTTAGAGGTGTGGACATTTGAAGGCATGAATGGAAGAGTTTTTCAGAGTTATTTTTCGTCTTACTCTCCTTACCTTTTTACTTATTCACCCAAAACACAATTTTCTCTTTGATACTTGATACGTTGCACTTTGTATAGCGTAACTAGGGATTTACATTGTTTTAGGAGTATTATCATAGGTGTTTGGAGATATTATTATGTTATGAGACATCTGTTAAGAAGTGAAAAAATGAAGATTAGAAGTGAAGAATTATTGAAGACTTGAAGCTTTGAAGAATGAAGATCGAAGATTGAAGAAACTGGCGAAGAGGAGCTTCTGCGGCATTTCCCGCGATCGCGACTACAACCCTGGCGATCGCCATCCTACAGCAGAAGCCACACATGATGTGTTGAAGACACTTTGTCCGGATTTTCCATGTTTGTTTTATTTATTTTCCTTTTATTTTATTATATTTGTTTAGGATATTATTCTAGGGTTAGACTCTCTTTTAAGACGCTGACAGCTTTCTTTTGTTCGTCCATCATATATTTCCATCTATGCTTAGTTCTGCAACCATGAGCAGGAACTAAACTCCATTGTTTTGCTTAGCAGTTGAAACCTTCAGTTATTAAGTTGTGAGATTTCTAAACTCTTGTTCTTTTCCTTTGGGTTTGTATTAATTCTCTTGTTCTTCATCTTTATGATTTCTATTGGTTTTGCTAGATTGATCACCTAGTTTGATTAATAGTTTTCTATTGCTAGACTAGGAATAGACGGTGGAATTCCTTGTCATTGTAGCATCCATATCTGCATGATCTGGTAGTTATATGAAAGAGAATTGATTGCATGTCAATACTTGACGGTTGTAAGTTATTGCATGCATCCTTATGATTCTTGTGCCCTTTGCTGCTATTTCATCTAAATCTTGAGAGGTTTCCCTGATTGCTGAATAGTAAGTATTATCAGGACCAGTTGGCCTGCTGATATATTAAAGATTGAAATAGGAACATTCCCTATGATTGATAAGAACTTGAGATAATCTATGATCAACTTGATTGACTGTTGTGTGGAAACTTCCTAGGTGAAACCCCTTCGCATATTATTCTCACCCAACGTTTCTCTGCTTGATACTTGTTACTTTTGTGTTGCATATAATCAAACCCCCTCCTGGTTACTTGTTACTTGTTCGTTAGTTGATATTTCGCTTGACTGCATAGTTGTTGGTGTTTTGATTCCCTTGGGTTCGACCTCTACTTACTTGCTATACTCTAGTTAGTGTTTAGGGTTTACTTTGATTTAGCAACCACGACATTTGCTCTATCAATACTTTTAACATTAAGTCATTACTGTACTATCTCAATTGCCATTTTATCCATCTCAATCACTATTACCATTCACCATTTTTATCATACTTTTAAAACTTACAATATCGTGATTACATTAACCCAACTAAGTAATTAAATATGCACATGATGCTTCTAAATATGCATTTGTTGCCTCGCGTTTGCAGTCTCTTGGTCTCAAGAACAGATTGCTTCGTCTTTGTGGTGCCTTTGACTTAGGTCCTGCGTGTGAATTAGCTTTGAAGAGTTTTCAAGATTTGTGTAACTTCAATCATTTTGATCTCTGTAACAAACACACAAGAATGATCAATCTCTCAACGTTGGATCGAACCATGAAATTAGTAGCAAGGCATTTGGAATTGTGGATGAAGAAGAAGATAGTTCTCTTCTCTCTCCTCTCCAAAAGTTGTTCAAGAGAAAAAGTTTAAAAATCCTACTCCCTTATTTTCTTATACTAGGATTTTTGGGTTTGCACTATACGCGGGTTTTACGGTATATAAAAGTTTACAACAAGGCGTTGAGAAATCGAAAAGTTAAAGATGACGATACGTTTTATATGGATTCATATGGACATGTGTTGTTGGGCGTTAATCTTCACATATTTGTAAATGCTGGAAAAGAAATGGCAAAAGAGAAAAGGAAAAATCTTAATATATATAATATAAATTTGAATGTTGAGGGTAATAAATACTAATCCCCGTCATTCAATACACGATCATTATTCTTGGATGGGCCTCATTCGTTATTCTACTCTCAAATGCAATGTTAAATGGCTTATCGAGGCCCGGTATTACACACCCCACAATCTTCTATACTGGCCCGTATTACACATTCTCTAAATCTGCTATACCCATGTGGTAGAATGTGAAGGAAGGTTGTTTAGTAGGAGTAATAAACTGGATGCGTCATGGTCACTCTTCACTCCTGTGTTGAAACATTTAGAGGAGAAGAAGATTGCTCCAAAGTATTATCCTTATGGAAGCCAAGGATCAGCCGAAGCCCACTCTATTGAAGTCTGGTATAATATCAGGTGGGGATATTTCAACTTAAGGAAATGATCCAGATTTAGTTGAGAAATCTATGTAGATCCAGATTCAGTTGATTAGGTTAGTTTGGCGATTTGGTGCAGATATGTATGATGTTAGAGTTGTCTTAGGAAGATGTACACATTGTTGTTTTCTTTCAAACTTTAAGTGCTTTATTTGTGTGGAAACAGAGCTCCTATGTTAAATTTAGGTTAGATAAAAAGAAATTGCTTGAACGATCTATTTTGAAATGCATGTGTTGTTTGCAAATGTGAAATCTTGAAGCTTTTTGCTTTTATTTTACTCATAATCAAAATATAGAAAGAGGAATTGAGTTATTGGGATTGAGGGTTTAACAACTTTATTTATTTGATGAGATCTTGATGTTTGATTAAAAAAAGGGACAGACTTGCTTGCACTATACTGTTAATTATGGTTATTCGGATTGCGTTGAAACCATTCTCTCCGCATACAAATCTTCTCATGTGGCTTCTTTAGGCTTTTCTTCTCATACATAACATAACATAATGCTCTTTCATTATAAGTGTGTTCTTTTATGTTGAATGTGCTCAAACCTGATTTGGAATTTGAAAAATGTTTGACCAGGTTAGGGAAGTATCCACTAGAAGTGTAAGTAAGATTATTTAGTTTTCTATGATAAAAAAATCTATGTGTATTGTCATAATTAATTTTGAATCTACGCCAATAAATTCTGAATGAAATTGATCTTATTATTGGCTCGAGATTTGATGTTTTTGCCCACACACCAATAACATAACACTTATGTAACAAACCACGTTGGGTGGGCATAAAAAACCGAAAGCGAAAAAACGGAAAACCAGCCATTTTTTCAGCTAACCGTACATAAATAACAAAAGCTTTGGTTACAAATAACCAAACGATATTATTTGCAGTTATACGGTTAAGAAACGGTTAATTAAATTGTATTTGTGGTTAACCAAAATAACCGTATATAATATACATATTGTTTAAGAGAAAAGTTCAGGTGCAAATAACTCTTAACAGATCGCGTTCATAGATTACATGTCAATGTTCATATTCTGGATGGTAATGTTCATAATCTAGGCCATAAATTAATTTGAACGTTTTAAGTGAGGGACACGGTGGCATACTTGTAATTACTCCGAACTTTGATTTTTTTAAATTATTTTTTCAAAATGACCTTAAAAAAATTATCGCCTAGATTATGGACATTACCGCTCAAATTATGAACATTAACTTGTTATATGTGAACGCGAAAACTTTGTTTTTCCTACGTTAAGGCTTGTTTTCACTACGTTAAGGCTTGTTTTCACCGGAACATTCCTCTATTGTTTAATATAAAACAATATGACCTTAATAGATTTGTACAATAATTTTATATCTTCCAACACTATTTATCTTCAATTTTTATCTTTAAAATCGGTCTATTTACATAATATAAGATTATTGTGTTATATTTAGCCAACAAAACTTTGTGGATTTTGTGTCGCCAACAACACTTTGTGGATTTTTTTTTTAGCTTTTTAGTGATGTTGTGTATTTAAGATTGTAGTTTTTTAACTTCTTTGAACTAATTTTTTTTAGTGTTCTCTTAGTTTTTATTATATGATAATCGTTGTTGTTTTTTCCTTAACAATTTTAAGAGCATATTTTTTAATTTTTATTATATTTGTTAACTGAACTAACCGATTTATTTGTACCGAAAATTTGGTTAATCAATATTGGTTAACCGAGAATTACGATTAGGTAAATGGTTATTATAAATCACTAACCAAATATTTGGTTAACCGAACTACGGTTAACCGACCATGCCTACCCCCTACCCCCTAGTTAGAATCATCGTATAACCCGTGTTGGGCCAAAAAATCCTATCTAATATAAACTTGGATGTTTGGAGTAAAACAATTTCCGTCTACGCCCATAAATTCTTCTCTTTTTTCAATATTATATTATAAGATTTATTTAAATAACTCAATGATCACAAAAGACTCGTGCATTGCACATGCCTAAAATCCTAGTCAAGAAATATAATTGAAACACAAAGCATTGAATGGAGGTGATTAATTTGACTAACACCCTAGCTTTATACTATTACTAGATAGATACGGGTCTCGCTCTCCGCGCGAGAAAATTACGGATTTTCGTATGTGATTTAATATAGTTATACATTATTTGTTAATATGTTGTTGTTGTTATCAAATTTATTAATATTTGTAAATATAAGTATTTTTTATTTCCTTATATTTATGTTTGAAGTAGTTTTAAAACATAATATTAGAATAAGTTTGCATTGTCATAAGAGATGCTCACACATTAATTTAATTTGTGACTTAATCAAGTAGACTATAAATAAATATAACATAGGGATATAAGAAAGATATTTAAATACATTCCCAAAAGTCCAATAGGAGGTGATTAAGAAATGAGTAATGCATTAAATTGGTACCAATTTCATTCAATTTTGGCAATGGACAGACAACTTTTATATAGATAATATAGGTAGACTTTTTGGGCCCGCACTACGCGCGAGATTTATGGCCTATAAAACTCTCCAATAGGGCGTTGCAGAATTGAAGAGTAGAAGATGATGATATGTTCCATACGAATCCATTATAGACGTTGATGGGTCAAAATTTTCATTTAGGCGATATATTCGTAAACGTGGGAAAGAAATGGGAAAATCAAAAAATAAAAAAATTATAAGTTATAAACAAAGCATTAAATGCAGTGTGTTTAATTTGGGGAACCCTTAATTTTATATTATATTAAGATTAAGATTAAGATAAGATAAGATATTACATATTACACTAGTGTAGTCCTCGCGCCATGCGCAACTAATTGTTAGCGTTTATATATAATTTATATACGATATTCTATGATATTATTAATTATTTAATCTTATTTGTATCAACTTTCTTAAACTAAAATAGTTAACAAACTACTATTTATTTATTGAATTTTTTTATAAAAACAAAAATTAGAATTGATAATTTTAGAGGATTAACAACATAATGACACATAAGCTAAATGAAGCTAAAATTAAGGGAAGAACTCTCAATCATTCTTCTTTAATATATATAGAGAAAGAGTCAAATTCTAGTGAGGAGCATTCTTACAGTAAATAGTAGAGAGTTATCTAGAGCGTTAGATTATGAAAATATACGATAGAAAAAAAGACGTTGAAAATAAATGATAGATGAGTTGTTCAATGAACAATTGATTAAATGGTAATAAAAGTTTATTAAAAATAATTTTATATTGTTTCCTAAAATCTCTCCCCTATTAACCCATTTGGTTTATTTCAAAGATCTTCTTTCACTTTATTTGTTCGCTCAAAATCTTTTCTCTATTGTCATCTCATATGTCATCGTATTTTCTCATCTACCTTTACACGATTTGTTCATTGACGTTGAATATGGATTGAAAAATTTATTAATTGTTCAATTATCGAGTTGTTCAATTGATTTACGAATTGAGCAATTTATACTTAGATTTTGCAAATAAAGTTAATGTATGTTTCTGGGATGAATAATTCTTCTAATCATGCAGATGGAAAATTACACATATTGAGTGTTCAAATTTAGTTGTTTAGATGAACACATCTTCAAATGCAATTTTCTACGAATTTCGAATTGTTCATGAACAATTAAAACACGCTGAAATTCTACGGTAGAAAAAACTCGTTGACATTAATGATAGATAAACTTGTTCAATGAACAAGTATATAAAAGGAAATAAAAATTTATAGGAAAAATTTATTATACGTTTTCCCTAAAATCTCTCCGTGTTTGACCGATTTAATTATTTCAGAATTTTTTGAACCTCTCTTTTACCATCGTCTGTTGTCTTCTCCTCTTCCATCATCTTGAAATTTTTTCATGTCTTTGCAACTAATTGTTCATTAGTTTTTTTAGCAGATTTGTTCATTAGTTAGTCGTTCAATTGAACAACAAAACCGATGAATCATAAAATAAAATATTCATTTAGTAAAAACATGAACATGTACTAGATTTTAAAACCTAATTTAATTGAAATGTATGTTAATCGTTATAGAAGTTCAAATTTTATTTATGAACCATTCTTCAAATGAATAAAATTGCATATGAACAATTAAATAAGAACAATCTTACCGTAAATGAATAATAAGTAATTGAACAAGATAGTTCATCTGATTTTTTTTTTGTTCAAGTGAAAGATGGTTAGATAAACAAATTTTTTTCATGTGAACAATTATTCACGTGAACAAATTTTCAGATGAAATTCATTATGAATTTCAAATTGTTCACGAACAACAAGTAAAATTTCATAACATTTCATAACAGAGATATAGAAGCGAAAATTAAGGGAAAAAGGGACAATATTTTAGAATTAATTTATTTCTACTTCAATTTAATTTAATTTAATTTAATTATGATAATTGGAATAATTTTATCAAAGGCCTTACTATTTACTATAAAAGCACTATACACTTGATCTTAACTATCTCCATATATAGATAATTAAATTAGATAGTGTTTCATTCAATCACAAAACACACTATCTAGATAAATGACTTTAGGGAAATGAGCTTTTCAGTCCATATTTTTTTTTTGGCCGTCCAACGTTGCTAAGCCCTGTAAAGCAATTTTATTAAGAAGGAGAAGCAGTGCCTTCCATGGAGGACATCAGATCGTGTTCGTACAGACATTTAACACTTAAAGGAACAACAGAATAAAGACAAAAGAGAGGAATTGTAAGATAACTTGGCGATTGTGGGCTGCCATTGCATTGTTCTTTCTTCCCGTGTGAACAACTTGGACTGTCCATGGGTTTTCATCAAGTATGTGCCAACAATCTTCAACCAGGTAGTAGTCCGGGTGCGTGAGGAGGCTTCTCTGCCGAAGCAAAGTGTGTGCTTCCATGGAGTCTGTTTGAACAATAAGCATTGGCACAGAATCATTTGCTGCAATACGAAGCCCCATGATGATGGCGTCCAGTTCTGCTGCAAGTGTTGATCCGTATCCCCGGGAGAAGGAGAAGGCTTTTAAGAAAATTCCATTAGAATCCCGAAAAACACCACCCCCTCCAGACAAACCTGGATTTCCTTTAGAGCTTCCATTTGAATTCAGTTTTATCCACCCAAGCGGAGGACGTCGCCAGTGGTTCCCAGCGGTGAGATGTTGCTGCACTGTCGTAGGTGGCGGATAGCCTGTCCAAAATAGCATCCTTGTAGAGATTATGTTGAGACACCACTGTCGTAGACAGAGTATTGATTGAATCAATGTTGTCAAAAATAAGCTTGTTTCGGGTCTTCCAGGTGAACCACGCCATAATGGCGAATAAGGAAGCCCACATCGAGTTTTCTTTGACGTTCATGAGTATCCATTCAGCAGTATTAGTTGTACTATAAAAGATCGGGGGAAGGGTGTTGCCGGATAAATCATCCCAAACTCTTTTGATAACCATACAATCTCTCAAGGAGTGCAACGGAGTTTCTTCTAAACCACATCGAGGACAATCCGCATTCAAAGCAATATGTCGCCGTACCCGGACAGAGTTACATAAAATTCCATTGTGGGCTGCCAAGTACAGGAAGCACTTTGTTCTTTCTTGCGCTGAAGTGTGCCAGATATGCCTCCACAATGACGATGGTGCTGTAGGGACCGAAGAGTCACAATGGAGATACAATGCAGATTTTGAAGAGAAAATCCCGGAAGCTGTCAAACCCCAGTACAGTTTATCATTAGCCTCAGGTCTGTTATAAAGCCTAATACCCGCCAATTTTATCTTGATGTCACCCTGCAGAAAGTGTTGAATCAAAGGCCAATTCCATGAGTTACCCACCCACATTTCAGCAACCGTAGCTGCTTCGAGAATTGGTGGGAGAGGTGAAGTCGCCATATCAGCAAGAGGAGTGTCCGTGATCCACCTGTGCAGCCAGAACAGAGTAGATGCGCCATTGCCGATGCTCGTTCTGAGCCCTTTTTCAGCAACTGAGAACCATGAACAACGCCCTTCCAGTTTCTTGAGTCATTGCGTGTAATATTCGGTTTATTATGTAGATTTTCTTGCTAAGTAGGCTATATAAAATTACTTTCTATTAGTTTAAGGTGTACTTAAGTAGCATGTTATTGGTCATAGTATATTATGAGTCGTAGTATATTTTAGGTTCTATTAGTTTAAGCTATACTTGAGGGGGAGGTTGTTAATCGTAGTATATTATGAGTGTAAATGAGTTAATTGAATTAATTTATTTATTTAGTCTAGCTATTGGAGTAAAGGTTTTAACAAATCCCAACCTAAAAACCTATTAGGACTTCCATATATGATCAGCAGCCGCTCCATTCCATTTCTTCAGCATTCACCTCTTCCCCCGTTCGTCATAGTCCATTCCATTTATTAACTAATCCACAATCTTGGTCTCTCATATCGTCCTGATCGTGTCGTACTAGTCCTTCGTCATAGATTTCACGCCTTTGATCTGTACTATAGTGGGTAAGCCTTCAAATTTCCATATCCCCTATCGTTACTAATGCTGAAATGCCCTAGGGTGTGAATTGATCTGGTGTTGTATTTTATGAAGGATCAAGTTTGGGTTAAGCATAATTGAGGTGCTGATCTGATTCTTTTACTCAAATCATCTACCTTGTTCTTGTCACAATAGGTAAGAACTAACCCTAAATTTAGTATTTATTTGATTGTGAGTTCATAGTTAATCTAGGGTTAGTAGCATGTGGTCAGATTAATTATCGTTGCCTAATCCATCTCTAGACTACCATGTATGGATCTAGTAAAATATCTATATGTATATGGTTACGGTATTATGCTTAATTAGGTTTGATATTGCATTAGAAAGGAAAACCACTATCTTAATTTATTTAACTATATAATTCTACTGCTAGTTCGTAATGAAGAGTTGGGTATGTGAAAGTTCAATTGTAGTATGTGTATGTATATGACTTGTGAATATATTCATATGTATACGATTAGATGTAGGTGTGAATTTGGGTATGACTTGTGAATATATTCATATGTATACGATTAGATGTTGGTGTGAGTTTAGGTGGTTAGAATTATGTAAGCTTAATTTGGTGATCTTTCACCCATTAATTCTTATTACGTATTGGTATATTTTTAGGCATCTGATAACTTTCGGTTCTAGTCTACTCGTGCTTGTGTCGAGAGTTCGTCATTTTAGGTAAGTCTTCTGGACTTACTTAGCTTTCGATTCTTATATGCGCTAAGCTTGTAGGTGAAGTGTGTAGGACCGTATTTTGGGACTTAGTACTCCCTAGCTAATATCGTTTGAAATGTTTTAGCTATTGTGTGCATTGGTTTCCACCGGTATGGTTATGGGTGCGGGGTAAGTCGTTGAGGAAGTGACCCCCGGGTATAACCATGCGGCGAGGAGGGACCCCTTCTAAAAGTATTAGTGTTTTGGCGAGTGCTCTAGTGGAGGCTCAGCCGGGGTAAGAAGGTGATGCGGATAATGAACAACGTGTAGAGTTGTATGCTGATCGTTGTGATCCATGAGTTGAGGCCGGAGGGTGCCATGTGGGTGTTTGAGCTTATGAGTTATGTTGATTAATGACAGTTGTTGTTGGTGATTGTATGGGAATTGCGTTAGATAATTATTACGTAAATAATTAGTATTATCATGATTATATAATGTGGTGAGCATATATGCATATTGACATTACTTAAAGTATATTGTGTTTGTGGTTTTGTTCTATCATGTTTCTCTACTTGTTTGGTTCATACGAGAATTGTTAGCTAATGTGATAATTGTTGTGGTTTTTAGGTAATGATTCTGGTGCAATTGGTGCACCAGAGGGACTCCTTTCAGATGACGGTGGCCAACCTCGACATGATGTGCCTTAGGAATGGGTTTCTTATTAATTCGGTTTTGTTATGTTTATTTGGTTATTTAGGAACCTTGTTATTGGTCCTAGGAATTGTTGATGGATTACCTAAGTTTAAGTCTTCCGCACTGCGTTCTTAGTTACTGTAGTTTATGCATTCCTAATAGCTTATAGACTTTTCTTTAATAAAAACGAGTTGGATTGTTTTCATTGTTTTCTCGTCGTGCCTTTGTTGGAAGGGACAATCTCAGGGTCAGCAGAGCCAATCTCTTCGTTCTGGTGGTTTTGGCGCACGAAAACAGTGTTTTAACTGTGCTAGTTTTGATCACCTGAGGAATTCTTGCCCCAAGTCGCCGATCACATGTCATACATGTGGACAGAAAGGACATCAAGCTGTTTTCTTTCATAGTAGGGGAGTTGTTCAGTCTCAAGGTTCTTCACCAGCTCCAGGAGCAACAGGAGGATTTAGACCACCACCACTACCTCAGACATTTGTTCCTACTGGAAAAGGTCGTGGTCGGGGTCGTGGAAATGGGACAGGAGGGTCAGGAGGCAACCCACCCTGTGTGTTTGAGATGAGGAGGGCTGATGAGCCCAATGCACCTACAGCTACAAGTACGATTTGGATCCGGTCAGAACCGGTGAAGATTATTTTTGATACCGGTGCTACACATTCATTTATTGCCGCATCTTGTGTAGATAGATTGCATTTGACTTGTTCTATTGGTACACCTTTTGTTGTGGGTCTACTTGATGGTAGTAAAGCGAGTGGGGATAGAGAGATCCTAGAGTGTCCGATTCGGATAGGAGATCGAGATTGGTTAGTGGATTTTATCGTTATGAGTTTGCCAAATGATGATGTAATTCTAGGAATGGACTGGATGATGAGATACCGAGCAGTTCTTGATATTAACAGTCGCACTGTGACTGTGTCAGCTGATGATGGGACCCAACATGTATTTTGGGGACGTGATTTGGAGAAGTCGGGAGCTATGATTAGTGCTATGACAACAGTTAAGTTGTTGAATGAGGGATGTGTTGGTTATTGGTGTTATGCACTCCAAGAGAGAAAGGAGACCCCGAAACTTACAGACATCCAAGTGTTACAAGAGTTTGAGGATGTATTCCCTGATGAGTTGCCCGGAATCCCGCCTCGAAGAGAGGTAGATTTCAGTATTGATTTGGAGCCGGGAACACGACCTATTTCTCGAGCACCATATCGTATGGCACCTGTGGAGATGCAAGAGTTGAAGTCTCAACTAGAGGAGTTGGCAGAAAAGGGTTACATTCGCCCTAGTGCGTCACCTTGGGGAGCCCCAGTGTTATTTGTGAAGAAGAAGGATGGGTCGATGAAGTTGTGCATTGATTACCGAGAGTTGAATCGGGTTACCATCAAGAACAAGTATCCACTCCCTCGCATAGATGACCTGTTAGATCAATTACAGGGTGCAGTGGTATTCTCCAAGATTGATTTGAGATCAGGATACCATCAGTTGAGGATTCGTGAGGAGGATATTCCAAAGACAACTTTTCAGACGAGATATGGGCACTATGAGTTTATAGTGATGTCGTTCGGCTTGGCAAATGCACCAGCAGTTTTCATGGAGTTGATGAATAGGATTTTCATTGAGTATCTAGATCGGTTTGTAGTGGTCTTCATTGACGACATATTGGTGTATTCTAGGATTTTCATTGAGTATCTAGGACGGGGTGTTACATTGCGGTTGGCTCTGAACATATCGACGTCGAGCCGCCCATGGCGGTATTTGCCACGAAGAACCCTTGACCATAAAGATGTGGGCTCTTGCAGTGTCCGACATCGGAGTTTTTCCAACAAGGTGGTATTGACCTTATAAGCCCATCTAAAGCATGGTGCAACACTTATCAACAAGTGTTATTAAGGTTGTGTTTGCAAAGCCATTTTAACTAGTTAATAGTTACAAATTCATTTAAACATGGTTTGGTAGACTAATTTTAACTAGTTACTAGTTACTAAACTAATTTAAATGATAAACTAGAAAAACAATGGGTCAAACTAGTTTCTAGTAGTTACCTATAATTACTTGACAAAAATAACCCTATTTTCTACAACAATTTACGTAACTAGTTAATAAATTACATTGTTGTATTAACTAGTAACTAGTTAAAGTCTTCCAAACGCAGTTTAATGTTTTTTAGTAAGATGAACTCCTTTTGTAACTAGTTGAGCAGCTTAAACTTAAACATAACTCAAACTAGTTTACTAACTAGTTTAGCAAACACAGCCTAAAGTACAAGCTAACTTAACCCCCACGTGTGATTTGTTGCATGAATCTTTTCCGCATATTTCTTCAAAGACTGTTCATCAAAAAACAATATATTATGATCATATATATTACATCAATTGGTATCTTTTACAATAGATAATTGTAATATTTATTTTCTGTCCTTATTTATCAAACATTCAATTTTTTTATTTGGTAAATTTTAAAAACATAGGTAAACTTTTCACGTTTGATTTTTTCACAAATTTGAAAAAAATTATTCACGCCAAAATTTCGAAAGATTATAAGATTATCTTAAAACAATTTTTGTGATATTTGTGGTTAAAAATGGAAAAATTATCTTTTATGATATCATAAAGCATATCTATTTAATATAAAATAAAATCAGTGACCATAAAATAGTGACACTAGGATGACCTGAATATCAAGTATGTCACGCAATGAGTAAAAAGGCGACGTCTATGAGCTCGCCTCTCGCCTAGGCAATCATGCGATGACCAAAACACATTTTTGAGGTCAAGGCGGGGGTTTTCCATGAGGTGGTCGCCTTTCTCGCCTTTTGGATTATTTGACATTTTATCGTGTTTTTGAAGAAAATATTATTATAGTGGGTTACCTTTTGGATTATTTTCATCTCATTACTTGTCTAAGTTAGATAATATCGTTTTATCTTCGTAAAATTATAATTTTGGAAGCTTATATACACAACTTATTTTCCTTCAAACAATAAAACGGTATGACTTCTTCACTTTTGAGTAATGACCATGTAATTTCAAATAATCCTTTCTCGTCTTATACCTCTTTTTTAATACAGTTTATCTATACATCTCTATTTCTATCTCTTCATCATTTTATTTCTTTTATGTTGAATCATACATTTAGTAATGTAAACTATGTATGTGTTCTTTTATTTTTTGATAAACTTTTAGATTCAAAAGGAGTCCGCTTCTACACAAAAGAAACGGCTTGATTCAAAAGGAGTCCGCTTCTCGCCTAAGTAATTGGATCATTTTTGTTTTTGTTCGCCTTTCGCCTTTTTCTTCACTGATGTTACGTGGCATAGCTGGGATGTGAGAAAGCATAACTAATTTAATTTAGTAATCATATAAGGATTTATTCTAACACAATTATATATCTATATATCAAGTTGGAGAGTTAAGAAACTCCCATTAATTACACATTTGGCCTACGTATCGTATGAATATGATCATTTCATTGCAATGTTGGAAAAGTAGGAGGGAAAACCTAACGATGAAGACTCCACTCGCCTACAAGACCAAATGGTATGCATTGTACGTGGTTGTTCTATAAATGCAATGTACTCCGTATATAGGAAACACGCATGCATGCATGTGAATAAGACGACATCCGTACGTTCATGTGCGCCCTCTGAGTTTTATAAAACAATATGTCGACTCTCATTTTTAACCACAATTCCATTCCATCACTGATAAATTATACTCCCTCCGTCCCACTATATAAGCCTCATTTGACCTTGGTGCGGATGCCGATGCACGTTTTGTTTCGTTAATATCTCTAATTGTTTATTAGTAAAAAAAATATAAAAAATTGATATTGTTAAAGTAATCACTGAGACGAATCAAACAAGACCCCATATGACCATATTTTTCGTTATATATTGGAAGAAATCGAGAAGATTCTCTCAAATTGTGAATAGTGCTGAAAAAACAAATGAGGCTTATAAAAGGGGACATAGGGAGTATTAAGTACTGACATGTTCAAGACAAAACACGACTTTTCGATTTAGCAATCATTACATTTACACATCAATCATATTTATAATAGATAAAATATCCTGTGAGATGGATCACGAACATTGTTATGACTCGTGAACACATGTATTATCAGTATTTTATTTGGTGATGCACTCTATCTATGACACATATAGACGATAATATACATTGTTATAATGTCTCTGTACATCATTTTCGATTTTCATCTAATGGTCCGTTTTGGACGTATTTTATATGCACGGACTCGTATTGAAATTCTCTACAAGATTCTGAATTTTTTATTTTTAAAAAAAAAAAGATTCGTCACGGATCTCCCCAATACCTTCGTGACGGATCTCCTCAATACCTTCGTGACGGATCTCCCCAATACCTTCGTGACGGATGTCCTTCGAACCTTCGTGACGGATGTCTGGCCATATACCTTCGTGACGAATGTCTGACCAAATACCTTCGTGACGAATGTATGGGTGTGTTAAATAAACTTTTAGGGTGTGTCAAATAAAGACTTTGTTTAAATAAGGTAGCACTCGCTCCGTCTAGTAATTTAAGATATAGATTAAGGATTTTATTTATAACTAAATTATCTTTCATTTTTTCCTAACATTCATCTGTCTATAAAAATTGAGGGTGAAATAGGAAAATTTTGTCAAAAAATTCTTAAAAAACTTATATTTTGTTACAAGAGAATGATGCTCGAGAGACTCATATTTTTGGAAGGAAGGAATATGTATTATGGGTATTTAGGTGCAGGAAAAAACGAAAAAAAAAACTTCTCTTGTTCTTTTTCATCTATCCGATATAATTCTCTGACTTATTTAATACCTTCTAGGATTGGTTTATTTGATGTTTGACATGATAGATCATAAACCAATTGAGCACTAATAAATTGTTTCTAAAGGTCTTTCTTTTTAGTTCATTACATGTTATTTTTAGCTATATTTTCTCGTGTTGTTTTATTTTCCCGAGTTATAAACTAGAAACATATTTTTATTCAATGGATTGTGTTAAATTTTTATGATATTCGGAGAATGAAAATAAATTTTATAAAGTATTGTTGGATCACAAAATCCTCGTGTTATGAGATTTCTATTAAGAGAGTTTAATGAAATTTCTTATATTATTGTTTTTCTCATATAAATTATGAGATCGAAAAAAAATTGGCCAAAACAAGCCTCCACTAACTGGTATTCCTAGGTCGGTCACTAACTGGTATTCCTAGGTCGGTCGATGTATAGGTGGGTTTCATTACTTTTATAATTGATGAAGACATGGATTTAATGAGTATTTGTGTTGATCATGAAGCTAATAGTGTAGCATTAGCCGAAGCTATTTGTGTTGATCATTTAGCATTTCGATTTAGTGAAAATGTAGGATTTAATGAGTATATTAAAGAGCATACACAACCCGCTTTTAAATCCGTATCTAGGAAAGTGATTAAAAAAAACGTAATTAAGGCTTATAAAAGACACAAGGCCGAATTAGTTTCTTATTTTTCGCAAAATGATATGCATGTTTCTATTTGTAGTGATATATGAAGTGATAATACTCAAACCCATTCTTACATGGGTGTTACATGTCATTTTGTAGATCATCATTTTACAATGCAAAAACGTTTATTGGCATTTAGAGTCTTTGATGATTCACATACCGCACAAAATATTGCTATGATGATTCGTGCAATTTTAGAAGAATATAGACTACTTAATAGAGTTTTTTCAATTGGATTCGACAATGCATCTGCTAACACCGCATCTATTAGAGATTTACAAGAAATGTGTCAACCTTTATTTGGTGGGAAATTTTTTCATATTCGATGTGCTTGTCATATTTTAAACTTATGTGTTCAAGATGGTTTATGTGCTATGAGTTTTCATTTTGAGCCAATTAAGAACATTATTAAGTATATTTGGAGGCATCCTAAAGTTGCAAGAGATTGGATGACCTTTTGTAAAACTAACGGGGTGCACCCAAAACGTTTTTCAAAAGATGTGGGTACCCGATGGAACTCTACTTACATATTACTATGTGAATGTATAGAATATAAACAAGTTTTAACGTCTTTTGTTTCTCAAAACCTTTCTGGCTCTCCTTTCTATTTTAGCGAATCAGGTTGGGATATATGTCAAAGTATTGCAACGTTTTTAAAATGTTTTAGTGATGCAACAAAAAGATTTAGTCATGTTTATACACCAAGTAGTAATGTTTTTGTCTTGGAAGCTTGTAATGTTATGTGTGGTTTAAGTGAGGGAGCTAAAATTCCCGGCATTGAGGAATCCGTTGCAAGCATGAGGAGTAAGTGGTTGCAACACTATAGATATATTCCCGATTGTTTTCTTGTTGCTTGTGTTTTAGATCCTAGACTTAAATTAGGAGTTTTACACGCTCTTTTAAATGACTATTATGGATATATTTTAGCCGACGGTGAACTAGAGGATATTTTAGGTATGGTTTCTAGAACTAGAACAAACATTGAAACTTTATTTACTCATTTTTCGGATTCTCCGACTACTTCACAATTACCTCCGGCTTCTTCGGGCTCTAGCTTGGGGGCCTTTGGAGCTAAGTATTTTAGTAAAAGACCAAGAGTTACAAACACGAATGCGGAAATTGATAACTATCTTAACACCAACTTTGAGTTTGTTAGTTGTGAAACTTTAGATGTTTTGAAGTGGTGGGAGGATCATAGGAGCATGTTTCCAACGCTTGCGAAGATTGCGGCTCAAGTTCTTGCCGTCCCCGCTTCAACCGTGGCGGTGGAACAAACTTTTAGTGCAGGAGGCAACACTTTAACGAGGAAGAGATCAAATTTGGCACCGGAGTCATTGGAGGCGCAATGTTGTGTTTGCGATTGGAAGAGAGCCGCAATTAGGCAACAACGTAACATTAACGAGTCATCGGAAGACGAGTGGATTGGAGATTCTACTACGATACGCACCGATTCATCCGCTGAAGATTCGACTTAGGTAACGGGTTTTGAAAAAAGGTAAAGAACTACGTGGGCTTTGATTCCTCTAACCCGAGAGGATACGTAGGCAACTTAACAAGTAAGTCACTGTTAAGTGCAAGCCCAATTTTTTTAAATTTTTTTGTTCCTTCATATTTAATTTAAAAAACTTAAAAACAATGACAAAACATTCTTTTTTAATAGCGTTTTTTTATAATTATTTTTTTTAAGTTTAAAAATTATTTTTACATTTTTTTTTTTTTTTTTCAGTTTTATAAATTTATAAAATTATTTTTTTTTTAAATTATTTTTTTTAAAAAAAAAAAACCGGTCCGGTTCAGCCCGAACCGGACTGAACCGGCTGAACCGGCCGGTTCCGGTTCCGGTTTTTCCCGGTTCCGGTTCCGGATTCCGGAGGACCGGAACCGGACCGGGAGCCATGACTAATATGGACATCATTATGTTGTTCCATTGTGTCATGTGACTGTGATGCAGCAATTGGAACAACAACATTAGGAGAAATAATAGGTGTGGGAACTTCAACCTGAATTTCTTGAATGTCCACCTTTCGTGGTTCACCACTCCCACTAGTTTGACCATTTTCAATGAATCTAGCATTGTCCGTCTCAACTATTCTTGTACTATGGTTAGGACAATAAAATACATACCCCTTTGACTTTTCAAGATAGCCAATGAAAGAGCCACTGACCGTCCTAGGATCGAGTTTCTTTTCATGTGGATTATATAACCTTACTTCTGCTTGGCAACCCCAAACACGTAGATGTCTTAAACTAGGTTTCCTTCCCGTCCACAATTCATAAGGAGTCTTAGGAACTGCCTTACTAGGAACCCGGTTAAGAACATACGTTGCAGTCTTTAATGCATATATCCACAATGAAAGAGGTAATGAACAATTACTTAACATGCTCCTAACCATTCCCATTAATGTACGATTCCGCCTCTCAGCTACACCATTCTGTTGAGGTGTACCTAGCATTGTATATTGTGCACAAATACCTCTACTTTCAAGCAACTTTGCAAATGGACCTGGACATTGTCCACTTTCATTAAATTTCCCATAAAACTCACCACCCCTATCCGATCTCACTACCTTTACTTTTCTATCTAACTGTCTTTCCACTTCATTAATGAACACCTCTAGGATGTTCACTGATTGAGACTTTTCATGCAGTAGATATACATATCCATAGCGTGAGTAATCATCAATAAAGGTGATAAAGTACCTTTCACCGCTCCATGAAGGAGCGTCAAATGGACCACATATATCGGTGTGAATTAACTCAAGAAGCTGAGTGCTTCTCGTGGCTGGCTTCTTTACTATGTGCTTGGTCTACTTGCCTTTAATGCAGTCCACACACACATCTAAGTCACTAAAATCCAATTGAGGAAGAATTTCATTCTTTACCAACCTCATTATTCTTTCCTTGGAAATATGACCTAATCTTTGATGCCACAAGGAAGCAGAACTTTCATTAGATGCACTACGTTTAATGCCTTGACTTTCAATATGAAACAAGGAATAAGAAAACTTAACATCAAGATTGAACCTATAAAGTGAATCAATCAAGGTACCACTACCATAATAGTAATCATTTCGATACAATGAAAAACCACCATGTCCAAACTTAACATAAAAACCTAAATTGTCCAATCTACTTACAGAAACAAGATTTCTAGCACATTCTGGTACATAAAGACATCCTTCAAGATCTATATGACAACCAGTGTCTAAGATCAATCTATAAGTCCCAATGCCCTCAATTCGTGCCTTCATCCTGTTCCCCATGAACAAGTACTGTTCAGCTCCTCTTATTGGCTGGATCGAACTGAATCCCTGTTTAATATGAGACACGTGAGTAGTAGCACCAAAATCTATCCACCAAGTATTATTAGGCACTTCTATAAGGTTTGATTCAAAGAAAACAAAACCATAATGTGTACCTTTCTTATCGAACCAAGCCTTCCTTTTCGGACAATCTTTCTTGAAGTGTCCCGATTTCTTGCAAAAGAAACACTTCTTCTCCTTTCGGATTTGGCCCTCGGGTCCCTTACTAAAGGCCTTATCCTTCTTCTTATCCTTCTTACTTGGTTTCCCTTTACTGCTGCTGGCACCATCATGACCTATGAGATGAATAGCTTGATCCTTCATCTTCTTTAATCTCCCCTCCTCTTAAACCAACATGGCCTTTAATTCCTGAAAGTTCCATTTATCCTTAATGGTGTTGTAGTTCACATGGAACTGGCCAAACTCAAAAGGTAGAGAGTTAATGATGAACTGAACCAAGAATGTTTCATTAACATCCATTCCCAAGGTCTTTAACTTTGCTGCCAAGTTAGACATGTGCGTCACATGATCATGGATAGGCTGAGACCAGTCAAACTTCTTTGTAGTTAGCTGACACATGAGGCTTCCTACAATAGACTTGTCCGCCAAATCCGATTGTGAACACTCCTTAATTATACGCATGAAATCCTTAGCATTCTCTGTCTTAGGCATAGATGGCTTAATACTTTCAGCCATCGTCATCCTCATGAGGTTTAGACTCAACCTGTTAGATCGCTCCCACGCCTCATAACGAGACTTTTCAGTAACGGAGCTTTCATCTGTAATGGCCGAGGGTTCCTCTATTAATATTGCAAGGTCTAATGCCATCATACCCAGTGTAAACCGGATCTGTTCAGACCATTCATCATAATTAAGCCCATTGAACTTTACGACAGAGTTTGCAGATGCAAACATATTTGATGAAGCTGCAAACATTAATACATGCATACCTATTAGTGCTTTGAGAACTCTAACAAAGATTCAAATAGTCAAGTAATCCTTAAAGCATGCATTCAAGTAACCTTTGGGCAATACTTAAATACAACAATATTATTGATGCTAAAAATCACACTTTAACAATTAATCATTACATGCATAAGTTGAATAAGTATGCAATCTTTGGATATACACACTATACAACTCGCGTAGTAATGACTAATTCCTTTAATCTTATTAACTACATTTAATGACCCACCTTTGGGTGATCTCCTAGAATATAGTCGATAATGAAATTGATCAATCAAAACTTTCATATCATTGATAGCATCTCTATAATCATGATCAATCGTATTATACTATTATTTTCAATGTCTAAATATATAGTATAACTAGGCCACTTTGATGACTAACAAGTTATACATAATCTAAACACTAGACTCTAATGGATGAAATATATTTAGTATGTGTTAATATTTCATAACACAATTTAATTACCCCATTAACATACAACCGTAATGCGGAAACACTACTAATTATAATATAACTGACAATAACATAAATCAGTTAATACGACAAAATGTTATCATGACATGAGCATCAATTATTCAAGCCGAACATATACGTCAAGATCCTTCATATACGTATATAAAATTTCATGCAAAATCATGCTTATATACAAATCAAACATGATGCATATATACGTAATACCATGCCAATATACACGTGTATCTCCAATACTACGTAACTTCAATTCGATCGAATAGTATATATACAACAAGTTATCGATTATAATTTCAAGGCTACTGAAGTATGCACCATCAATAACCGTATCAACACTGCAATTTGTTTTTTCAACCGGACAATTGCAAGCGAAAAACAGTGCATCGATAATTCAGTAGACAAGATAATTCCAGGACATACAAATTTGATGGTGAATTAGACAAGTCTAAACCGCTCTGATATCAATTGTGTGCATTTAATGATTTCTAGACATGAAATCAAATCCCAAAAAGATCTAGACTTGATGTAATTCAACCCTTAGATTATGAAGAGAAGGATAGAAAGAACTAACCTTGATCCATCATTAATTAACTTTCATCAAATCACCGTACAATTGATCTTCTCCTTCCTTTGTTTTCTTCCTTAATTAGTTTTTGATGGAGAATACTAGTTTGATCTCTAACTCTAGTTTCTTTTCAGAAGAGAAGTTGCAAAACAAAAGTCATCAAAGAAAAAATAAGTAACCGTCATCTTACTCTTTGCCTTTTATAGTGCAATTCTCCTCCTACATATATGTGTAACCGTACAGGTAATTAAAAGCCTTATAACCACCTTACACACACATATATAATATATAAGACGAGACAACATAATATATAAGCAAGGAACGAGGGTAAATTAATGTACCCGAATTTTAACGTCATTAACCGAAACCGATCCATCACGATATCGACATTAATGTTAAAACTCAATCATATAATATGAACTTAGTCTTTATAATTAAACCGAAAGACACATAGGAACGTATATATATAATATTCTTACGTGCACTCACTTGTCAGCTCTAGCTAAGATCCTTTACTATTCCACTCTCTGACTCTCATATTTGACAGTATTTCTTACTACTGAAATATCAAAATTGTGTACAAATCGCCATTTCCATAAGCATTAAACTTTTCGATTTAAAAACACGCAGCTGGTCTCATCAGCGGAGAGAACAAGGAGCAACCTGCAAAATAAACGTCCTCCATTGTCAGCTAACGAAACACATAGTTTATCACAAAAGGTACGTGGCAAATCGGCATGGGTTTAACTTTGTTTCATGTAATGAATAATGCATGTCGAAAAAACACAGAGACGGAGACTCGAGTGGAAACAGAAGATCAAAACCTTACAAGAACTGCTGCCTGATTGTTCCAAGGTATACATACATATATAACAACAATTTAATGTTCATAGTTGAGCGATAAAAGTTTTGAGGCATTTTGAAAAAAAAACACCAAGTTCGCAGTAATTACATGTATGTCACCGCGTCCCTCACAGAAAACGTTCAAAAAAATTTATAGCTCAGATTTTGAACATTATCATCCAGAATATGAACATTGACGTGTAATATGTGAACGCGATCTGTTCGTTTTTCATACGTTAAGAGTTATTTGCACCAAAACTTTCCTCTGCAAATACAACCCATAATTAATTTGTGTTATTTGATTGTGATTTTACAGAATGACACATCTTCAGTGTTGGAGGAGGCCATCAATCAAGCTAGCGCATTCAGTTGCTAAAGAACCAAGCTGAAGTAATTAATTAACCCTAACTATATTCTCTTAATTATGATATAATAATCATAGTTACACTAATTAGATTTGTGGTATGATTTGAGCAGTGGTTGAAGCTGCAGTATATACCAACAACACCAACATTCACCTCAATACCAACCTTATTCTACCCAAACACGTGGCCTACTCCTCGACTCGAAATGGTGGGCCCGCCACCGCCACCTCAGCTCCCCGGAAGCTCATCTACTCATGACACAGGTTGATGGATCTTAAGGCATTGATCAAGATCAGTACCACTAGCTTGTTTTAGATAATCATAAGCTTAAAATGTATATTAGTTCGGGTTGATCCGTGTATGAATAAGTTTTATGATGCGATTGTATGAATATTTGATGTTCTCCATATCTTCTTGAATGCACATCCTTTAAAAAAATAATGAACATACATGTTTTATTTTCAAATGTTCTTCTATTTATCAAAATATATTTTTAAATTTTTGAATGTTTTCCGGGTTGTCTGTTCTCTCTACTATAACTAAATTTTCTCCAAATTCCTTCACCATTGTATTAAAAAAAAAAGCATACCAAGAATGCTTCCGCCGAAGTAGGGTTTGGGGGCCAAGATGTGGATAATCCCTTCGCCAACAACTCGTCGAAAGGATGCGAACCGACAAATCTAAGACATAGACTCGGATCAGAAAGAAAGAAAAAATAGTGGATAACAGTAAAAAAACAATAAAGAGGACGAGAAAAGTCTGCTTAAAGGTCTAGAACACTCTCTCCCTCTCTAGCATGAACTCACTTTAAAAGACACTTCAACTATCGGTCATCAATAATTCTACGGCCTTGATCTTATCACATATTCTTTATCACCTGCCTTATGTAATTCAAAATTTGAAAAGCCCAATATACATGAAATGGGCCAAAGCCCATATCTTCAAAATGTCGTGTGGCCCGGCCCATTTTGATTCACAAGAAACCTACTCGATTAAATTAAAACAAAAAAGCTTTACTCTCCCTTCTTCTCTGCAACCGATCGACAGTGGCTGAACGAACGCCTGCCGGAGGAAGCTGGTCGTCTTCTCTCAGTCTCCGGCGGAGGCCTCATCTCAAAGGTAAGTTGTATCCTTCTGCTTCTGTGAATTTCATGTCTTTAAAATTGAAGATTGAGAAAGAACGAATAGGAGAAATAATTAGGTCTAGTATCAGTGTATTAAGGTTGCTCTAGGAGAAATCATTTCTAACCCTAATAAGGGTGGGATTGCAGTAACACTGTGTTGTGAGGATGAGCAGCATTGAACATAAAGTGGTTAACAACAGTAGGGGGAAAAGGCATGATGATATGGCCGAGGAAGAAGAAGATGAGGAGAATGATCAGGATATGGAAGCTTGGGAGAGGAGTTATGCTGATGAAAGATCATGGGAGTCTTTGCAAGAGGATGAATCTGGGCTTCTTTTCCCTGTAGATGAGAAGAAGCTTTATCATTCACAGTATAGAAGACGTCTTCGTTCTATTAATTCTGCTGCGACAGCTGCTCGCATTCAGAAGGGCCTCATTCGCTATTTGTATGTTGTTGTCGATTTCTCCCGGGTAATGTTGGATCATACTGTGCTTTTTAAAGTGTTTAATCTTTGATTACTATGATATCTGCTCATATCTGCCTTTTTTCGCACTTTGGATTCAAGGTCACTAGTTAAGGAAAAAATTGAGTTTGTTTCATGATATTATTTTGCACAATCTTGTGAACAGTAATGTTAAGTTTCTGATGTTGAGTATGAACAAAACAAGCACAGATGAGTTCTTTAGGCGATTGAAAGAACACTTAATTATGTGGTGATTTAATGTATGGTTAAAAAAGGGTTTGTTGAATCATCAGCTATCTTGTCATAGAAATAAATGGTCAAGTCTTTTTCGGCGTACAAACCTTCCTTTTTTAAGCTATGTGTATATATTGAGTTCTGTTTTCATATCTATATTCTTCTATTCTCTTTTCATTTAGGCAGCGTCAGAGATGGATTTTCGTCCAAGCAGAATGGCCATTGTTGCCAAACACATGGAGGTTTTTATAAGGGAATTTTTCGACCAGAATCCTCTAAGCCAACTTGGTCTGATTATTGTGAAAGATGGCATTTCCCAATGCATAAGTGATCTTGCTGGGAGTCCAGAGTCTCATATTAAATCTCTGATGAGTAAATTAGAGTGCTCTGGAGACGCGTCCTTACAGAACGCCCTCGAACTTGTTCATGCTTACCTTCATGAAATTCCATCATACGGGCACCGAGAGGTTCTTATTATATATTCATCTCTTAGTACCTGTGATCCAGGAGATATAATGGAGACTGTACAGAAGTGTAAGATATCTAAGGTTAGGTGCTCAATTGTTGGCCTGTCTGCGGAGATGTTTATCTGCAAACATATTTGCCAAGAAACTGGTGGATCATACTCTGTTGCCCTGGATGAGGTGAGGTTAAGATTAATAAATTATGGAACAAAACCATGTAGTTTCCATTCATAATTTCTCATAGAAAGTCTTCACAATTTTAAGCTTAACATGGCATGTTTGATGTTCCTCAGTTGCTTAGACTTTTAAACTAGCAGATCAACTGTATTGAAAAGAGGAAAGGAAGATTCGGAGAAACATATAGAAATATGAACTACACCCACCATGTAGAATTACCTGCCATGTTTAGGGAAAGACTACTCGAAAGACTTTGACAAGTTTTTTCATTTGAATTTCTTTGATATGAAATCCTCTCATATTTTCTTGAGGTGGTATGTAATTTGTAACAGTTCTGAACAAGTATATGCCAAAAGTGTACGGTTCTGATATCATTCTGCTTTGTTAATTTCTTCTATTTTTTTGTTATTGGATTAGTTTAGTACTTTAGGTAGTTTCTGATCTTGTAGATTAATTATTTTTGTTAGTCTTAGCAGTTAATTTTTCCTTTCCAATTTGAAAACAGGATTAGCTCTCAATTGTACACCGACCTGATTATTGAAATGAATGACAGAATGTGAGGATTCCTCAAAATTGGCTAAACAGCAAGATGCTTGCTTTTCAAATTTCTATTCCTTTATTTTTCATTGTAAAATCTTCTCTAAGTATAACAAGTGTTGTAAATTGCAGTCCCATCTTAAAGATTTGTTGCTGGAACATGCGCCTCCACCTCCTGCAATAGCAGAATATGCAACTGCTAATTTGATCAGAATGGGTTTCCCACAAAGAGCTGCCGAAGGTGCAATATCAATATGCGCGTGTCATAAAGAGGCCAAAATTGGTTTTGGCTACACGTGTCCAAGATGCAAAGCTCGGGTTTGTGACTTACCCACTGAATGTCGTATTTGTGGGCTAACACTTGTCTCCTCGCCCCATTTGGCAAGATCTTATCACCATCTCTTCCCTATAGCACCTTTTGACGAGGTTCCTCCTTCACATTTAAACAATGCCAATAACAAAGAGCTTCAGACTTGTTTCGGTTGCCAGCAGAGTCTTGTTACTCCTGGTAACCTAAATTACAACTTCTGTTTATCTTATTTCAACAAGTATCTGCCTCCCTCTTAAATGTATTGTTTTTGTGCAGGAAGTGTATCTAGCTATTGTGTTACTTGCCCAAAATGCAAAAAATACTTTTGTCTCGACTGCGACATCTACATTCACGAGAGCTTGCATAATTGCCCTGGATGTGAAAGCCTTAGACGTTCCAATTCGAACAACCTCAGTTAAGACTCTCCCTCTATTTTATTTCAAGCTTTCTCATATTTCAAAAGATCACAACTTCTTTCAAAGTTTTGGAGAGTTCAATGCGCCTTCATACTCGTATAACAGATCTAAGATGAGCTAGAGTTTTTAGTTTCTGATCATTCTTGTTTAGTGTTTTGACAAAGGCTTGTTTCAGATTATGTCTTGTTGTTTTTTGGTAATTCAACTCATAATCTAGATCAATGATCATCATCAACATGAAACAAACTTTCTTCAGTCAAATCATATATGTTTGTACACCCATTATTATTTATATACATATACATGCATATCACAAATTTAATACTTCCACTTTACATCATTGATACATGAATGTACATCTTATTTTATTTTACTTATTCTTGAAAATAAATGCAATCACTGAAATCTGGTCTTCTTAACTGGGCCTCTAGGGATTTTGCTAAGGAATTTGGAGTCCATCTTCTGATACAACCTTTTCATGTCTCTGTTTCCTTGAGTTGCAAGATACTCAACCTCTTTCTCATATTTTTCATATAGAATCGGTATTGTTGTCAAACACAGATAACCTACACAACCAACATTATACAAGACGATTAAAATGACAAACATAAAGAGAGTTTATAAATGTTTTTTCGGTTGCGGAAATTACTTATATACGCCAAGTTCAGAGTGCTGGTATAGCTTCCGACGACCGACAAAATCCACAGAGAAACCATGGCCTGAGCATGTCATTGATCATCATATAAGCAATTACAAGAATTTACTACATAGTAAAATATTTTGTTTGACAAACATAAGAGTTTAGATACCATAAGAAAGTAAGACAAGTCTTGTCCACTTGAAATGTGGTACATTCTCGTCATCAATCTGTTGATCTTTTCGGTTACGTATCTCGCTGTAGTCTCGGAAATCTGGATGTCGTATGGTGTTGGAGGTCTCCTGTAAAAAAGATGAAAATCAACATTTTTCCTCAAAACATTGTGTTTAATAAGCATAAAAGTATGAGTTTAACCTGCGGATGAAATTGGCGCCATAATTCCAAACGAAAAGGGTGAACATAAGTCCCATAATGATGTAACATGCCAATGTTACAAACTGAAACTCAACCACTTCAAACAGAAACCATATAAAAGTGAATCCAGCTAGAACTTTTGCAGACAACTTCATGTCCCTCCACAGCAACACATCAGCCACTGCCAAAAATTCAAGTATGATTAATTGACATAACAAAACTAACCAAGATTCAGTCAAGAAACTAAAAAAACTGAAGCATTGGGGTACATCGACGCCCTCCGAATAACGAGTGCATAGATCTTTGCATGCCGAAGAGCCTCATGGGTTGATGTGAATGCGATGATCTAGATGTTTTATGATGCTCGTTGGATTGTTGATGATGCTCGTCGGAATCAGAAGAGTAGATTAAAGGCATGTCTGAATGTGGTGATCTCAATAGGCTTAAATCAGCAGCAAGAAATGTTGGAAGACAAGATTATGTTCTTGATCTGGTTCTCAAGTAACTGAATGTTGGTTATATTTTGAGATGGGGATTGGTATGGAGTTTAGTTTGTTCTAAGCTTTGTTGGAAAGCAAGATGTGTTGCAAAGTAAAGAATGGCTTTTGCATCTTGTGGAGGTTTTTGTTGGCTTAAAAATATAAGAAAAGTTAATAGGAGGATTGTGAAAGTTTCTTTTCTTCCTTTTTTTGTCATGGAAAGTTCAAATTCTAATTGTTTTCATTTTATTGCTCTTGAGAACTACTAGTAATACACGATAATTTTCCTTTTCTTTTTTTTCTTGAGTACACTATGGCTAACCAAATACTACTAATCATTCGATTAGTTAAGGCCATGCACGAAATTTGGATTAAATTTTTTAGAAAGAGTCTAAAACTAATACGTAATTAAATAATAAGAATGAATAATAAGAGCATAAGATAAGATATCATTCAAAGAAACATTCAGATTTGCTATAAGTAAAAGATTTATTTGAGAATGATTACTAATGTACGAATATATGAATAGACTATCCGCGTACACATCATTCAGTTAGTTACATGTGCATATGAATATAAAATGATGTGTATGTATTCGTATGTTTGTATCATAAACATATTTGTACCAAATCTTTTCTCTTGCTATAATGCTATAATGCTAAAATCTACTATTAAAGCAATCCTCAATTTTCGTCACATGCCATCTCCTCACTAAAACCGCCACATGTCATTTCAAAATTTATTTTGCCACATTTCATTTTTCTATCATTTTTCTTTTTGATAAAAAAATCATATAATAGAAAAATTATAAATATGTGTAAATGTTTATTTTAGGATAATTAACATATGCAAGATGCTATGATTCTTTATTTATGTTTTTAAAATTCTTCAAACCATATTTTATGTACTTTAATATACAAAGAGTTATTTATTAATTATATAGAAATATTTCATCTTATAATTCATAAATTTTAAATACTTTAAACTAAATATTTTTAAATATTTAAACAATAATTGATTAACACTCTCTTTATTAAAAATGTTTATCATACTAATTCAATAACTTATATTAAAGAATTGATCATCTTTTTACTTTAGCTATTTAAACAATAATTGATTAACACTCTCTTTATATTAAAGAATGTGATAAATAAACTAGATCTATTTGGTAAAATAATTTAGCCTAAGTTGTTTATGTATTAAAATTAAATTTATTATTTTATAAAATCCGTGTGAGACACGGGAAAATAAACTAAGTATGATTAATAACAAATGAAATTGTGACACGTAGAGAAATGAGCTAAATGTCTAGATTTTTTGTGTGTGTTGGGACTTGGGAGTATATATAAAGTATATTTTACATAACTAAATGTATTTCTTCTTGAGTAGGTTTAAACTAATGGAATGAAGATTTGATTTTTCTTTCCTAAAGATGATAATTATACTTCCTCATTTTCATTGGATCCTATTGCTTTGATCTTCAACTTCTCCTTCTCTTTCTCTTCGCTCCTTCTCTTTTCATCTTCAAGTTTCTTCTTCTTCTTTTCTCTTTCCTTCTTCTTGGTTGCATCTCTTTCTAACTTCAACGTTTTTCTCAATCTCTTTGCATTCTCTTCGTTGCTTCTCAACAATATCAGAATAATCTGTGCAACCTTTTCTCTTTGGTTTGCTCTGCTTTTTTGAGGAATTTAACACCTTCAAACTCTTTAAGCTGCCATAATAGTGGTGTTATAAAATCCTCCTCCACAATATACCCCTCGGCCGCATTCTTCTCAACAATATCAGAATAATCGGCCTCTTCTTCCTCGATTTTCCCCTCTCCCTACTCGCAGGAATACTAATACTAATTAAAAATATAAAAACAAAGAAATACGAATAGGAATGGATCGGAATTTACTAATGCTCTAGATTAGAGTTTCAATAATAAAAAACGAATAATCCGGATATAAAATTCACTTGTGTCAAAATCGGAATCCTTATTTAAAAAAACTGGCTCATAAGGTTTCTTTATGTCATGGCTTTTGGCTTCGAAATTTCGTTGCTGTCTTGATAAATGTTTATAATTGTTGAGAATAGGATCTCACATGGCAAGTTGAGATTAAACAAGCTAGTATATAAGTCTATGAATTATTTAAGTATTTAGATGTACCGAGTTTTAATGAATCCTAGCATGATGTTGATGTCCAATTTTCAAACAAGTTTCAGGACACCATGGCCTCAGGTCTTCAGCTAAATCAGTTTAGTGGCAGTTAGTTGGGAAAGGTAAAACTTATAAATTGGCTTGGCTTGATTCATCCATAAGGTTTAGTTGTATTTCTTGTATCATGTCATGGCCTGTCCAGATAGACTGTCTAAAGATAAGCCGTACCATATATTGTAAAAAACTTATGCAGTGAACTTTACATAGATTTACATGGCAGGACTCTCAATCACGCAGTTAGCTCCTAATGTAACTATGTAGAAAAAGAGAAGCATTTGGTATATAAGCGGTTGAATCCAGGATTCCTAGGGAAAACAATCAGAGCTTCGCCACAAATCGATTGCCAAGCACGGATGATGTTAAAAAAGAAAGTAAGCTAATAGAGCAGTATTGACTTGTAAATTGTAACCTCGCTAATGTAACAATGAGCATAAGCATCAGATCTAACAAATCAGATGAATGATGGCCGAGAGAGAACAAATATGTAGTTCATTCACATAAAAAAATCATTGCTTGCGGTCTAGTTCAGCAGTTAGTAAAAACCCGGAGGGCCAAGTTGTCGTTACCATCAAGACATGAACAAAGAAGGCATAATACCAAAGGAAAATATTATGTTACAGAATCAAACAAACAGTAGCTGAATAAGTAGGGAGTGCTGCAAAAGTAAAACGGATGTAAAATTTATATTATAGGGATATTAACCTGAAAAACCTGAGATAAGGCAGTTAGTTGCACTGGACCTGTTTCACTCTTCCCCTCCATACCATTTTCCACAAGGTACTCATTGCAAGTTGTTTGCAAAACATCCACCAAAACATAGTTTAGTTCTCTAAACTAGGATGGATAGAAGTACAAGAATAACATTCAAATATCCACCTTACCAGTATAGCAACACTGCAGCTGTTCAGAAAATATGACCAGCGGACTATTGCTTTGAAGTTTCAACTATGAGCAAAAACAACATGTAAACAAAATGCGAAAGATGAAATAGCTACATGATAACAACTCTTCAAGATTGAGTGGTGGCCATAGAAAAAAACAACGAAATATTACATTCCACTGTATACGAAATGAAACAGAGACCTACAAGGCTAAGACATACAAACAGGGCCATAATATTTCAGCTAAGGCAGAGGTAAACTTCATAAACTTTTCCTTCTCTTGGAGGGTGCATCCTATCTTTGGACAAAGTAAGCAAATGTTCTCCATGTGGAAAGTAAGACATGGGAGAAGATATGCTAATATCCACAAACTATACGAACAAAGACCCATGAAATAGATTTACATCACCAAAAAAGATCAACCCCTTATTGCCTCATACAGTAGGATGATAGGCATATATCAAACAAGCAAAATACCTGAATGAATCCTCCCTTATGTCAGGAACTATGTAAAACCTTTCCACTTTGCCTTCATACCAGCTATCTTGCAAATAAATGCATAAATGCCAATATTAATTATAAAAGACTAAAAAAGAGGTAGAATAACAAGGGCCTAAAATATATTTCAGGATGGCAAATGATGTACACAACAGTGTCACATAGTATCTCATTAAGTCATTATATACAAGAATTTCCAGGACCATGAGAAAGGGAGTTTGTAACCAAAAAAAAAAAAAATTAGTCACACCTCGCAAGCTTATGCAGGTGGCAGGTCAATCAAACCTGTCATACATCTATCCAGACCAAAGATAATTCCTTCTGTCGTACAAGCACCTGCTGTCTGTCGTACAAGCACCCTATATCACCAAATTTTGCCATTGTGAAAGAAGAAGAATGAACCCATAGAAAATATATCAAATGCATGATTATAGAAATTCATTTTTTGTTCCCTTCACTTGGAGCAGCACAAGTATCACTGTTAAAGTGAAACCTCCATCTGATATCTGACAAACAGGTACTGATACTTCCTGAGTTGCAGTGCCAAATTCTCATCTGGATGTTTGGGCAGGAAAGGTGGGCATAAATTCTTTTGATTTGGCAAGGGGAACCTGACTGAACCAAGCATGTTCCAGTGCATCTTTCGCTGTAATACGCTGCATAACAGTATAATACAAGATTATAAACAAAAATATAGAAAATATATCAAACTACTATGGTGAGCAACAAAAGTAGATGGGAGAAGAAGTGTACCTTTTTTGGATCATAAGTCAACATCTTGCTCAATAAATCGAGACCGAGGTCAGAAAGCACAGGGGAGCCTGTAAATGAAGTGCGTGGGAACTTGTTTTGTAGCATAGAGTACCTGAATCAATATAAAACAGGAGAGACATAAGACAATTAGCAACAGGTACAAGAGACAATCCAAACAAAATAGCAGTAGAGAATATAAGATCAAAGAAATAGACAATAGCATTACAAAAGGAAACTCACGGTTGGTGTACGAATTTTGCTTTAGCCCCGGGTAAATTTGAATAGCCAGGCCAAATTTTCTCTGTTGGTGTTCCAAGGGTTCTAAAGATCTGCAACGATTAACATTGAAACTAAGTCATTTTTTTTGGGTCCATGGTGAAAAAGAGACCACAAAAACTGTAAATTAAATTAGGTATTGAAGTTACCTTGTCAAGTTGAGTGTTCTCAGTTTTTCCATCAAACATTGGCTTACCAGCCAAGAGTTCGGCCATTATACAACCTACTGACCACATGTCAACTGCAGTAGAATATTCTTTGGCTCCGAGCAGAAGTTCAGGTGCTCTGCACGCAAAAGCGATCAAGAAAAAAAATCAGTAAGACATGTTGCTTAAGCTGCAACTAACATATTAATTAGAAAACGAAAAAGAAGTTTCAAATTGCAACTAACCTGTACCAAAGAGTAACAACCAACGAAGTATATGGCTTCAATGGGGTACTGTATTGCCTTGCCATACCGAAGTCACATATTTTAAGGTCACCCTCATTGTTCAACAAAAGGTTTGCTGTCTTCAAATCTCTATGAAGAACCCAATTATCGTGAAGATACTTAACACCCTCCAGAAGCTGCAGCATCAAGCACTTGACTTCACTTTGACTAAAAGGCTGTTTCCTGGACTGCATTAAGGCTTTAAGGTCGTGCTCCATGTACTCCATTACCATAAAAACATTACCAAAACCATGATCACTGTCATTATCAACTACTACTTCTTTAACACCTAAAACCGAAGGGTGATTAAAGGAAAGCATATTGTTAATTTCTCTGAGGTAATACAATGGGAAGCCCTCCTTTTCATTACTCATTTTCAACTTCTTCAGCGCCACAATTTCTCCAGTCTTCTTATCCTTTGCTCTAAACACAACACCATAACTTCCCTCACTTATCTTGCCAAGTTTCTCAAACTCTAGCACGCTTCTGCATTCCGGGAACATATTCCCAGTTGTTTCTTGGGGGATACCAGAATCTGGGATATCATCTTCTTCAGTTTCTTCTTCACTAAGAAAGCTAACATCATTGGCCTCCACAAATTCATCAATTTCCACCTCGCTCTTTGAATGAGAGGAAGCAGATGATCTTCCACCACATTCCGGTGTGCCCCTAGACTTCATGTTTAAGCATTCCACATCTTGCATATCTTCATACTGTTGATCATCATCATCTTCATCAGATGCCCAACGCGATTTTAGGATATCAGGCGCATGACTGAAGTCTTCTTCATCCAACTGTCCTGGCTCCTGTTCACCACTTGAGCAGGCCTGGTATGTCAATGAAGAATGCATGCCAACAGGGGAATCATTATCTTTCGACACATGGCGAGATGCAGCATCCTCCTTGTCCCACACAATTGGAGAAAACTTCCTCTTCTTCTGAGCAGGCAAGACATCCACCAGTTGGTCAACATCCCTAGACACAGCCAACCGACGTTTTGGAGAAGAAACAACATCCCCATTCCTTGAGCGACTAACTCCGCTAGCTGCCATAGTTTTTATAAAAACGGCAACACAACCACAAGGAGAAGCTCTTAACAATCAAAAACTCAGCAAAACAACCAAACCCTAGATATAATTCAAAAGTCAAATCTCTCAACCAAAAACCTAGATTCCGATCACACAAAAGCAGATCCGTAACAAACGATGACAGAGAAGAAAAAGCCCTAACAAAGATTGACTAATCGATCGCAATTTGTTCAGAATGAAAAGCGGACAATTTCTCACCACCGTTGTCGCTCGCAACAACTCCCAACAACCAAATCACAGGCAAAGAAAGGCCTTACCGGTCGAGGAAACAATCGAACTCTCGGAAGACGGACACGATCTGAGAGGAAAGGGATCGCTTCAGGAAGAGGGAGAAGGTTTGCGAGTTGAGATATTATCGGCGGAGGCATATAAAAATCTGTAAGGAGATTATATATGGAAACGCGTAACCCACACGCAGGAGAAGAAGGTAATGTAATTTTGTTAAGACGCAAGGGTATTTTAGTCTATGCGGGATGTATTAAACAACTCAAGGCGGCGCCCGACGTGTTATTGTGCTTCCATATACACCCCTGGACTTTACATCTTTTTACGTCATTGCCACTAAGATTTTTAAGCCCGGTAAGAAAAATAGAAACTAGGCCCAATAGTAGGTTGTAAGTATGGGCTAGCAGTAGAGAATTCGCACTACTTGACTCGACCCAAAGTTAATATTTAGAACTATTGTAGGGGATTAGTCCCCTTTTCGTTTCTTTTTTGGATAGCGATACATTTCAACGTATCAGACACACCTGGTAGGTCGATAGCTCGAGAAAAAATCGACGATAGATAAACCGTCAAACAGACATAAAATACAACAAAGTAATAACAGTGTTAAAGATCTTACTGCAAAAAACTGATCCATGCCCTTGGTGTTGTACCCGAGTGTTCGCGACCTCACGATCAACACCTCGCGAGGTCTGGCCAGCTAATAATCTTCAAATGCTGGAGACCTCCTTTACGCCAACTGGAACAACAACTTGAGCTTCATCTTCTTTTGGATCAAAACTCGCCTTCTTGCGCTGTTCTTCGTGTTCTTGAGCTCCAAAGTACCTGCCCAAGTCAGTACTGATCACGACCCAAATAAGAGTAACGAGCTCAATAACACCAAATAATGACCAAAGAGAAGGAAATAACAATCAAAATACACTCTCAAGCCATGAAACCTCACGACCCAGATCAATGAAACAGTAAACAACCAAACTCAACCAAACGCGACGTTTCTCAGATCAAAAGCACGAATACGATACCGAGAGTCATAATCCAAGTATCAATCATCCAATTCTCTATGAACAGAGATGAATTGGGGAAGAAGAAGACGAATCTGAGATGGAAGTTCCGCCTCCTGTGTTTTCTCTCTTGCTCAAGGGGTAAAATGTCTCAGATGCCAAAAAGATGCTTTCTCTCTCCTTTCTGTTACGCTTTATACCCAGGTCGCGGGCCCCACTATATCCGATCTCGCTCTCCTCGCTAATTGGGCCTTATTCTCCCGAGTCTCTTAATGGTGCTTGGGCCCTCATTACACTATGGGTCGTCGCGAGCTCGTTTGGCTCACGACCTGAGAACCGGGTCCAACATCCAGCCCTCCAAGTCCTTGTTCTTCGCGAGAGCAAGGCTTGTGTAGTCTTTCTTGAAGTCGGGATCTCAGGCTACGTTCTGGGGATTCTTTACTTGACTTTTGCTAGCGACGCTTTCTTTACATCACGCTTGTTTTGAATTTTGAATTTTAAATAAGTGACGCTTCGTCTCCCACGCTCTGACATCTTGTGACACGTGTCAAACATCTGGCTCTTCTCTCTTTCCTATATAAATCAGTCGAATCATATTTTTTCCTCTTCTCCACTTCGTTCTCTCATAAATCTCTGTAAAAACCTCTGCAATAATATTATTCAGATTCTCTTTTCTTCGTTCGATTGAGCAAATAAACCGCAAATGGCAGGTATGTTTTGCTTCTAATCCCCCTTATGCTATGTATTTCATGTTATTGCTATATTCGTTCTTGATTTTTGCACATTTCCGCCATTGTTGTTCGTATTTGGAGCTTTTGGTTAAATCTTTACGGTGGTCTGACGGGCCTCTCCGCTTCCTTATCGGCCTTTCTATGGGTGGCGCCGCCCCTCTTTCCCTTCCAAACCCTAATCTTCCTTGCCATTTCCTATTTGGGACCATTCGAGTTTTCGACCTTTAGTCCTATGAGTTCTTCATATTCTGGTGTTCGTCCTCAGTGTTCATCCTCGTGCCCTTTCAGCTTCTCCTCGGATCTTTCTTTTTCCGTTTTCCAGGGATTTCTTTGTTTTTCACTTTATGGCTCACGAGGCTCACCCTTTATCCTTGCGTTTTGTATTCCTGCTCTGGAGAACTAACTTCCTTCTTCTTTTCTCTTCGTTGCACAGGCCATTCTTCCAGAAATAAAGACGTCTTTGGTCCCTCCACGTCGCGACCCGACGCGGGGAGTAGCAATAATTCTCCCCCTGTTCAGAATCCCGAAGACGAGGACTTCGGATTTGGAGACGAGAGGGATTATTATACTTGGCAGGGTGATCTTCCCCGTATAGAGATTGATGAATGGCTCACCAAACCCGCGAGTCGTGTATAGATTTTGACTCGTCGCGTTCGTTTTTCCAAAGCCAGGAATCTCGGCAATAAGTTCACTGCTCTTCCCACTACACTCCAATTGTGCGACCTTAGGGCCATAGCTGATGCTTATCCGTTCCCGAAGGGCACCATTCTCGCATTGCCCTCTTCCGGAGGAACTTCCCTCGACGAGTATGGATCTTTCTTCGCGATTAGTCGCTCATCTCTTATGGCAGGCTTTAGGCTTCCTCTTACGAATTTTGCTCGGAAGCTCATGAAGCAATTAGGCTATAGCCCCTCTCAGATGCATCCCAACTTCTGGCGCATCATCGTCATTTATACAATTAGATGTCAAGACATAGGTGTGAAACCCAATCCTTGTCATTTCTTTCTCATGTTCAATTCACGTAAGGCTCTCGACGAAGAAGGAATGTTCACAGCCTTTAAACTTGGGGCGACTGAGTGGGATGCTCCTCCTCGGATCACCAAATGGAAATCTGACTGGTTTCTTATCCGGCTGCCTCCGAACTCGGGATTCTCCATCAAGATCGCTGAGATCGTTGCCCAGCCCAAGCCCGGGAATTGGTCTCAAGCTAAGAAAGATAGTCTCATCGCGAAGTATCATGACTTTTCGGACCTCTCATCTAAACGCATCTTCGCGAAGTGCATTACTCCCAAAGTAATAGCCCAACGAGGCTTAAGTCTTGAACACCACTATGGTATTTTTTATAGTCGCAAGTGTTTCTGCTCTTTGTATTTCTTATAATCCTCACGTATTAATGCTTTAATGTCCATTCTTTTCAGGCAAGAATTTCTTCTCCAACCTTCCCAACCTTGACAGCTCCGAAGACTTCTTCGATGACGATCCCATAGACGAGGCCCCCGTCCCTGCTGCAAAAGGCAAGGGCCGTACCAAGAAGGCCGCGACCAAGCTGAAGGCCTCTGCTTCGGGCGACGCTCAGGCCCTCAAGTCTAAACGCAAACAGAAGGGTTCCGCTGGTGGGATCCGCATTCAAGAGCCATCTGTTGAGGAGAATGAACCTTTGACTGATGATACTCCTACTGGTCAAGCCACTCCCCTCGCGAGAACTTCTACCCCGGTGAAGACCATCCTTCTCCCAAGGCCCAGAGGAACACCCGCTTCAAACTCCGGAGCCGCAACGGAACGAGCATCGGCAGCCGCGAAGGGCAAGCAGCCGATGGTGGTGAGGAAGGTGCTCGTGGGCAGGCAGGCGACAATGTTGACGACTACCTCAGCGTTCCCACGGAGCATGCAAATGATCAACCTTGATTTTTGTTTTGCGAGTCTCTTATACAAGTTTTTGGGTTTGTAATGCGTACAACGGTTTGTTCGTTTTTGGTGGGTCGCGGACCGTGTGTGGTCGCGAGCCCTTGAATTATACTCTGGTCTTGTGGGAGGCAAGGATTATTTTCGTACTTATCGATTTTATGCTTATTGCTTCTCTTTCATCTCTGCATTTAATTCCGTATCTACTTTCGCATTTACTTCTTTACTTACTTTTCACTTTCTTACCTACCTTTCCCCTACCTACTCTTCTCATTAATGGTGGGTTAGGCCATCCGTCTTTCTATATAATGGTGTTTCTTCCTTCTCTTTCTTGCTTCTTCTCTTTGCGAAAGAATTGCCATGTCGTCTACCGATGAAGCTTTCACTATTACGATGGACTCATCCACCATTTCAGCGGGTGCTTGCCTGGTGGGTGTTTTTTTACTTAAGTGTTTTACTCTTCGTCGATGCCTTTTGTGCCTTAGTTTTTTCTTCGATGTTGCGTTTAGCGTTTTCCTAAGGACCATTGCGACAAGCATCTTAGTCATTTTGGTGGTCGTGATCTCATACTTTGTGTTAACTTTGAGCCTTGGGATGTGACGTTGGACAAGGTCTGGAGTTCTTATTTCTTGGGCGAAGGCTGGTGTGATTTCATCGAGGATCACAACCTTAGGGAGGGAGACGAGGTTACTTTCACCATGTGGCGTGGTAATCCGCCTGAGGTTCCAATTCGGATCGCGGTCTATCAGGTGAAGATTGTTTGCCCCCTCTAGCGTTCCGACTCCGTGTTAGTACCTTCGCGACTATGTATGTTGTTTGACAACTCCCTCCTTTCTCCCCCCCCCCATAGCATTCGCGAGGGTGTTTGCATCCTCGGGGATGCTATGTAATAAAAAGAGGGAGTGGGTGTAGTAGTGTTTGTTGGATGCTTAATTTGTTTTGTTTTTTCTTTTCGCGACGGGTATTTGAATGTGGCAGACAATATGTAATGGAAACTGAAACAACTTTTAATATATATTGGCAACATGCTCGTGAACAAAAACGAACATGCGTGTTTCTTTGGCAGTAGAGTCATTACATAACATCGAAAAATCCAGGTGAATCAAGAAAAATAACGAGACATTAACGAAAGAATGGTCTTCCAAATCGTCTGTGCTCCTTAGAAAAGCCCTGCGAATGATAGTCATGTAAGCATTTGTCAGCCTCTAGCGTTATTGTCGCGTTGGAGTTTTTAACAATCATGCTCATACCTGATTACTGCGTGTTTACTAGCCAGTAATAGGGCTTATGACTTTCGCGACTGTTGTTTGGTGTAGACGATTCAGAATTTCCTGAGCTAAGGCATGTTGAGTGCCTCAGTAATTCTGAGCTCGTGAGTTGGAGCTTGTAGGTTGTTTCTGGTAGTGCGACGAGTGATGAGCTAAGACCACCTCGCTATGTAGAACTCTAATCCGATTCGTAGTCGAATGCTTAGTGTCTACAAGAATACTGGCCCTTGTAAAAGAGTCAATTGCATATGGGAGCTGAGAGTACCTGGACAATGGTGGCTTTGATGCCCCGGTTTAACTTCCCGGGCGCTTTCAAGACTATTTTGTTACTCTGGTAAGAACCCTCTGTATCATGCAAAGAAATGGGATTGCCATTAGATCTTTGCGTAATTTTGTGAGTCATGATATAAGCAACGATTTTGATGGCCACGCGACTGAGTTGAAACCATTATGCGCAGGAAACAATCAGTCGTCGTGCCTCGTGCCTTGGCAGATTGATGATTCGTCAAGGTAATGACTTCGTGATCAAAGCGAGGAGGACTTATGTCGTTACTCGTCTTTGATTTTCACGGCTTCTCAAACTATGGGGATTCGTTTGATCTTCGGCATAGTGTCACGGCTTCACGACCTGGGTGGGTGCTCTTGGCCCCAGCCCAGCATCATGGCTTCATGACCTGGGTGGGTGCCCTTGGCCCCAGCCCATCGTCATGGCTTCACGACCTGGGTGGGTGCTTCTTGGCCCCAGCCCAACGTCATGGCTTCACGATTCAGTGAGTGCGCACTCATCTGTCATCATGGCTTCGCGACCTGGGTGAGTGCTTCTTGGCCCCCAGCCCAACGTCACGGCTTCGCGACCTGGGTGGGTGCTTCTTGACCCCCAGCCCCGCGTCACGGCTTCGCGACCTGGGTGCGTACTTCTTTGCCCCCAGCCCAACGTCACGAGACTTTTATCTATATTTTGCGATTTGAAGTGCGTAGCCCTACCTTTTATTCAAGGTTGTCGTTCCCCCTTTTTGGTGAAAGTATTTATTCTCTTTGTAACCCGGCTATAGATTTGATCGTTCAAACTCATTCGGTTACGTTCTTTCGCCTGCACAGAGTTTGTTAGACAATCTGCTCGCGAGAGTTACATGCATGACAGATACTTTATGTGTTACATAAAAAATTTCTTGAGGGAGGTTCATACCTGTGGGGGGGAATGGGTTAGGCGTAATAGCGGCGTAGTCGCATCACGTTCCAAGAGTTTGCAACGTGATTCCCGGAGCTATCCTTCGGTCGATAAGCACCCGGTGCTACTTCGCGATCCACTATGTAGGGCCCTTCCCAGCCGGGATCTAACTTTCCTCCTTCTGTCTTTCTTAGGACAAGATCTCCCTTCACGAAGCCTCTTATCTTGACATGCTTGTTGTAATACTTCGCGACACTATCTTTGTCCGCGGATGCTCTGATTACTGCCATTTCTTGTGCCTCTTCGCGAAGCTGAAGCTCCATTCTCATTTTCTCATCGTTGGTGTCCTTGTCATAATGAAGGATTCTTTCGTTCGGGAACAAAAATTCCACAGGAACCACGGCCTCAACACCATACGCGAGGGCAAAGGGGATTTCCCCCGTTGCTTTCTTGACAGTTGTGCGGTAGGCCCAGAGGGTAAGAGGGAGAACTTCGGCTCACCTTCCCTTGGCGCCTTCCAGCCTTTTCTTGAGGTCCATTACGATGCTTTTGTTGACAACTTCAACTTGGCCATTACAATGTGGGTGCGCGACATAGGCGATTTTTAGGTGAACGCCCATGTCGTCACACCACTTCAGCAACTGGGGAGAGTTGAATTGAGGGCCTCTATCTGTGACTATCTCATGAGGAAGACCGTAGCGACAGATGATGTTTTTCCATAGGAACTTCTTCACTATTGGCACTGTCGTGGACGCGAGTGCCTCGACCTCGACCCATTTAGTGAAATAGTCCACAGCCACAATGATATACTCGAGTTGCCCGGGAGCCTTTGGCTTGAATGGACCAAGAAGATCCAAACCCCACATCGCGAGCGGTATGGGACTGCTCATGATTTGAAGCTCAACACCGGGTTGATGAGAGGCGGGGGCAAAATATTGGCAAGCTCGCGATATGTCTTGCGCGTCTTGCTTCATTGTGGGCCAGAAATGTCCTTAGCGCAGTGCTTTATAAACCAAGGGTCTCGACCCTGCGTGGGTTCCACACAGCCCTGCGTGCAATTCTTCTAAGAATGACTTCACCTCATAGTGAGCCATGCATTTCAATTCGTTGGGGCCTCCCCCTCTCTTGTATAGCTCTCCCTTGTTGATGTAAAAACGCGCAGCCTTTCTCTTCAACTGGAGAAGTTCTTTGGGAATAGAAGGTCCGCAACCATTTTTCAAATAATCAATGATTGGACGACGCCAATCTTCACTGGTGTTACTAATTTCCATCATTTCAATCTCGCGACTGATTACGCTCTCTTCCTTGACAAGGAAAAAATACTTTGGTGGTGCAGACTTGGTTACAATGAAACCAGATCTTCTCTCGCGTTCTTCTTTAGGACCCTGGCAACTGGCACCTACTTTCGCGAGTTCATCAGCTTTTTTGTTCTCTTCTCTTGAAATGGCTTGAATTTCAAAATGTCTGAATAAAGAAATCAACGTCGCGACTCTTGCGTGATATTTTGGTAAATTTCTCGTTCTTGCTTCGTAGATTCCCTGGACTTGGTTTACTACAATCTCTGAGTCACTCCGACATGCCAACACAGAGATTGAGGTGCCAATGGCTAATTCTAGACCAGCTATAAAAGCTTCGTACTCGGCCTCGTTGTCGGTGGGCTTAAACTTGAGGGCGATGGCTTGACTTATCTCATCACCCGTAGGCGAGGTGAGAACCACTCCAGCCCCGCATCCCTCATCATTCACGGCACCATCGACATGCATGACCCACATCAGATCTTCACCATACAGATTTTGGCTTTCGCCCTCCCCGAAACTTGTCTCAACAATAAAATCGGCCAGTGCCTCAGCTCTGATCGCGGGTCTAGGCCGATACACGACATCAAATTCTGACATTTCTATAACCCACTTCGTGAGCCTTCCTGATACTGTTGGCTTTGTCATAAACCCATGGAGCGGTAAGTCTGTCAAAGTCTCGATTGGATGTGCATGAAAATAAGGCCTGAGCTTTCGAGCGGCCGTTATCAAGGCGAGCACATATTTCTCTACTGGGGAATACCTGGTCTCGGCTGGCAATAATGCGTAACTGACAAAATAGACAGGCTTCTCTTGTTCGCGAACGAGAACTGCACTCACGGCTCTTGAACTCGCTGCGAGATATAATTGAAGGGTCTCACCCGGAATTGGTGAAGCTATGATTGGGAGCCTTGACAAGTGCTCTTTGAGGCTCGCGAATGCTTGATCGCATTCCGTAGTCCACTCGAAGTTTTTCGGCTTTCTCAGAATTTCAAAGAACGGAAGGTTGCGTTCAGCCAGCTTAGCACAAAATCTTCCCAAATAATTCACTTTACCCACAAATCTCTGGACCTCATGTGTCGACTTAGGTGGTTGTAGATCCAGTACTGCTTTAACTTTATCTGGATTGACTTCCACACCTCGCACACTGATTATGAAGCCCAGAAACTTTCCTTTTGTTACTCCAAAGACACACTCGTCCGGATTCAAACTCAATCCATATTTCCTCAGAGTCGCGAATACTTCAGCAAGATCGCGAGCATGGTCGCATTGTCTCCTACTCTTAACAACGATGTCGTCGACATACTGATGAGGCTAAAGTCGTAGTGCCAAATCAAAGAAAACCCTAAACACTAACTAGAGTATAGCAAGTAAGTAGAGGTCGAACCCAAGGGAATCAAAACACCAAATCAATGCAGTCAAGTGAAATATCAACTAGTAACAAGTAACCAAAGGGAGGGGTTTTGATTGCAAGAACACGCAAGTAACCAGTAACAAGCAGAGGAAGTTTGGGTGAGAATATGATGAGAAGGGGTTTCACCTAGCAAGTATCCACACAACAGTCAATCAAGTTGATCATAGATTTATCTCAAGTTCTATTCAATCCTAGGGAATGTTCCTATTCCAATCTTTAATATATCAGCAGGCCAACCGGTCCTGATAATACTTACTATTCAACAATCAGGGAAACCTCTCAAGATTAGATGAAATAGCAGCAAAGGGCACAAGAATTATAAGGATGCATGCAATAACTTACAACCGTCAAGTATTAACATGCAATCAATTCTCTTTCATAAAAACAATCAACTACCAGATCATGCAGATATGAGTGCTACAATGACAAGGAATTCCACCGTATATTCCTAGTCTAGCAATAGAAAACTATCAATCAAACTAGGTGATCAAGCTAGCAAAACTAATAGAAATCAATAGATGAAGAACAAGAGAATTAATACAAACCCATAGGAAAAGAACAAGAGTTTAGAAATCTCACAACTTAATAACTGAAGGTTTCAACCGCTAAGTAAAACAATGGAGTTTAGTTCCTGCTCATGGTTGCAAAACTAAATTGTCTGATGGAAAAGATGATAGAAAGATGATTCAAGAAAGAAAGAACTAGCGTTCTTAAATAGAGTCTAACCCTAAAAATATATGGTAAAAGATAAATCCTAAAACTAATTAATAAAAGGAAAGAGATAAAACAAAACAAGGAAAATAAGGCAAAAGGACAATAAAAGAACGTAGCAAAGTGGTGGAGTAATTTGTGCAGCTGCTTGCTTCCTTAATTCATCCGACATCACCATCTTGCAAGGCTCACGAGCGGCCCAAATCCTCCAGTTGCTTGCTTCTCTTAAGTTGGGCCTATCCACCCGCTCTTGCAAAGCCCAACCACGAACGGCCCAAATGCCCTAGCTAAAGCAGTTGCTTGCTTAATTCTCTTCACGCGGGCCTTCTCCCAAAACAGGCCCAAGTCTTCATCGGCCCACCTTCAATCCAACGTAGCAGCAACATTTACGGCCCAAACTTCAATCCGAGTGGACTCCTCCTCCTTAATACATGGGCCGGATTCAAATAATGACCTAACTCTTCAATATATATTAACGTGGCTTATGTTGCTGTAAGGTAGCGATCGCCATCAAACCATGGCGATCGTGGTCGCTCCTGATTCTAAACTCGTCTTTTCGTCTTCGACTCTTCTTAACTCCAATTCTTCAATTTATATCTTCTAAGTCTTTATAATAACTCCAATGATCCATAATATAGAAATGTCTCTAAACTCATATGAATATACTCCTAATATAATGTAATAATCCCTAGTTACGCTATACAAAGTGCAACGTATCAAATACCCCCATACTTAGACTTTTACTCGTCCCGAGTAACTTACAGAAAAGCTACCCATACAATAAATACTCAAAGCCTCAGGAAGTACAAGAATATCTCCTAGTGATTACATAACTCCTCCAAACATAACAACAACAATCAAGAACGATGTGATAAAATAATAACATACCCAGAACTACACCTTATTCCTCCAAGTGGCCTACCTGAATCCTCCTATACGCCTCCTTCTTATGTCTCCATACACCAAGATGATAATGATCCTAAAACACTCAATTTTTTTGTTTTAACACTCATCTTGCTTGGGCGCCCTTTCGGGTTTTCATCCCAACCACTCAATAATTGTTCCAGGCTCACAAAACTCACATCACTCAAGACTTATTTTTGCCCCAGCCTAGTGCCGACCAAGCCACCTTCTTATTGCATAGATCTTGCTATCCAAGGATTTTGTATGCCTTTTTTTTCAATTTTTGTGGCTTTTTCATACAGTATATATTCAATAAGCTCATGCAGATACAACCAACACCCAAATAATTACATGTGAATACATTCTCCTCCCCCATACTTAAACATTGCATTGTCCTCAATGAAATGGAAGACATAAAAACGAACCTAGGGAAAGAGACAGAAGACTCACATACAAGGTCGGATGACCTTCCTCCAATAAAACTCAAAGTGTGGTAGAATGAGAAACTAGATGAGCACTAAATGTAATCCAATAATGCATAGCTCATCTAAAGCAAAAGAAAGAATACCTCCAATGTAGAAGATGACCCAAACAAATCAACTCCTTGCAAAGAACATGGTCACCAACAAGCTAAGCTCCAGCGAATGTAGATCTATAATGATAGTACTAATGAAACCAAACTTGATGTAATACAACTCCTTACTTTCTTTTCTCTCATATTTTTTTTTTTTTTTAAAGAAAGGAGAGAAGACTTACAGCGAGATTGACTACTGACTGTAGCTGACCCTAAGCTTCGGTGATTTCCTCCTGTCCATAGAAAAACTAAAAAGAAAATTAAACCGAACAAAAACAAATAAAAACAGTCTCAAACCTCGGGTTGCCTCCCGAGTAGCGCCTTATTTTATGTCGTGGCTCGACATGAAACTCAAGAGATTTAACTAACGTCATTTGGCTTTGTAAAAACAGTCTCTTGTCTGAATTCTTTCTTGAACCACTCATGGAACGCCTTGAATCTCGTCCCTCTTACCTTAACCACCTTGTCTTTATCAATGAAGGTGGTTTCATTCACTTTCTCCTCCTTGACCGTATCAGGCGGTTGTTTAAGTTCAATGTCAAGTGCCTGCACACTAGACATCAATGGTATCTCGCCTGGCGAGGTCAGTAATGGAGGGCGATTGCCCAAAGGATGTGGAGAGAGTTTACCTTTAGGCTCTGGCTTAGCCTGGCACTCCTGCATGTTAGTAGATAAAACAACGTCTACTTTTGGGGGCTCTAAGATATTCTCTAAAATTGGTTGTAATTTATCCTTACAAGTAGGCTTAATCACATCAATAGCACATAGATAATTCTTATCAATGGGATCCATATCATATATATTATATTCTACCTTATCCCCATCAAACTCCATAGATAGAGTCTCACTATTAACATCAATTTTCGTTTGTGCTGTTTTCATAAAAGGTCTACCTAACAGTATAGGTGTGACATTATTAGCATGCTCCATATCCAACACAAAGAAATCAGCAGGAAAAATCAGATCACCAACCATAACAAGAACATCCTCAACAACCCCCTTCGGGTATACAGTAGACCTATCAGCAAGTTGAATAACAGTTTCTGTTTTATGCAAAGGTCCTAAGCCTAGTGATTCATACAAAGAGTAAGGCAAAACATTGATTGATGCACCTAAATCTAGCATGGCTTTGTCAAATTTAGTTTCACCAATCACACATGGAATGCTAAATATGCCTGAATCACCACATTTCTTAGGCATGCGTTTTTGAAACACTGCAGAAACTTGTTCACTTATTTCAACTTTCTTCTTTCCTTTCAGTTTTTTATTTCTTTTGATAGTGAAAACTTCTTTCAAAAACTTAGCAAATCTAGGAATACTCTTAACAAGTTTGAGCAAGGGAATGTTTACCTCACACCTACTAAAGGTTTCGAAGATTTCGTTGTCGTTCTCCAGCCTTCGAGTATCCTTCAATGCCTCAGGAAAGGGAGCAACAGGCTTCTGAGAGAATAGAGGTGGAAAATTCGGGCGAACATAATTATCAATATACTCAGGGGTCTCCTGGCGATCGCCATCAACAACTGGCGATCGCGGTCGCGGATGATTTTGCACCTCAACTTCTGGAATGTCATGGCGATCGCGGTCGGGATGCAGATCCTGTTTTGCTCTCTGTAATCTCATGGCGATCGCCACTCAGATCTGGCGATCGCGGTTTTGGCAAAGAACAGTCATTTAAAGTTTTTCCGCTCCTCAAGAACACTGCACTGACGTTCTCTCTCGGGTTTCTTACCGGTTCCCTGGCCTCTAATTTACTCACAGCTTGAGCAATCTGTCCTAACTGATTTTCAAGATTTTGGATGCTTGATTCCGTCTTAGCGTTTTGTTGCATCACAGTCTGAGCTAAGGACTTGATCATATCTTCAGCAGTCATAGAATTCTGAGGTCTAGGTTGCTGATAATTAATATTAGAAGAGTCATACCTTGGCCTTGGTTGCCATCCACCAACAGCGTTTACCTCAGCATTGGGATCATGAAGGGAAGCATTTTTCAGCATCAAAGCCTTTACCATCTCTTTCAACTCATTCATGTCAGTCTGTAATTGATCTGAATTAATTGCTTTGACTGAGTGGGATCCCTGTCTACTGCCAAACTGCCTTGAGCTCTCAGCTAGCTCTTCAAACCTCTCAAGATTAGATGAAATAGCAGCAAGGGGCACAAGAATCATAAGGATGCATGCAATAACTTACAACCGTCAAGTATTAACATGCAATCAATTCTCTTTTATAAAAGCAATCAACTACCAGATCATGCAGATATGAGTGCTACAATGACAAGGAATTCCACCATATATTCCTAGTCTAGCAATAGAAAACTATCAATCAAACTAGGTGATCAAGCTAGCAAAACTAATAGAAATCAATAGATGAATAACAAGAGAATTAATACAAACCTATAGGAAAAGAACAAGAGTTTAGAAATCTCACAACTTAATAACTGAAGGTTTCAACCGCTAAGCAAAACAATGGAGATTAGTTCCTGCTCATGGTTGCAAAACTAAATTGTCTGATGGAAAAGATGATGAAAGATGAAAAGGCTACTAGGGTATATAAAAGAGTCTAACCCTAAAGATAAAATCCTAAAAGATAAAAATAAGGAAATAAAAGAAATAAAGAAATAAAACAAAGGGAAAATAACGAAGCCAAGTCGGTGAAATCGCCGCTAATGATTTCACGTGCTTGCTTCCTGAATTCATCTTGTCCAGCTGCCTCATCCACGTGGGCCCCATTACTCCACCACTTGCTTCAAAGTCCACGTGCTTCCTCTAATTCGGCCAACATTACCAGCTGCATGCTTCTTCATGGGCCGACCCAACTCATAATCACAACACGGCCCATCTGCTCAGCATTCCAACAACAACCTACCCGCGATCGCCGCTAATCAATCCGCGATCGTGGACTTAATAAAATCCACTCGGCTCCTCTCTGTTGCTCTACCGCGATCGCCGCTTATCCATGGCGATCGCCGCTTATCCATGGCGATCGCCGCTTATCCATGGCGATCGCCGTTGGTCATTTCGTCACGTCTTCAACTCTTATTCGGTTCTGATCTTCTTAATAAATATCACAGAACATAATAATGACTCGAAACACATATGATAATACTCCTAAACCAATATAATAACCCCTAGTTACACTATACAAAGTGCAGCGTATCACCTTGTTAAGATCGGTGAAGTCCACACACATTCTCCATTTCCCTGTTCCCTTCTTCGCGACCATGACAACATTGGACACCCAAGCTGGGTACTGCACTGGTCTCACGAATCCTGCTTTCAAGAGCTTCGCGAGTTCAACAGTTGCGGCCGCGTTCTTTGGTCCTGCCTGCTTCCTTTTTCTCTGCCTCTTTGGGATCATTTCATTATTGATATTCAGTGAGTGAGTGATGACGGAGGGTGGAATTCCCTTCAAGTCTTTAGGCGACCATGCAAATACATCTTACGATTCTGATAATAGCTTTTCAATCTCTCCCATTACCATGGGATCCAAGTTTCCTCCTACAAATAACTTTTCCTCTTTATTGCCAAAAGGAGTAATTTCTTGGGTCTCAAAACCAGTGAACTTTGCTTTGTTTACTTCTTCCTCGGGCCCTTGAGACCTCGGGGGCTCGCGGACGTCTAAATCTGTTTCTTCTTCAATGTTGGGCATTCCCGGGACAAAGAGTTGATTCGCGAGCAAAGGTGTATCAACCCCTTTTTCAGATTTAATGTAGCATGAGATGCTCTCATTCTCTACTCCGGTTGCGACCCCCGTGCCTGATGGCGTGGGAAACTTTAGACAGAAATGACTCATTGATACCACCGCGTCGAACATGCACAATGTGCCTCTTCCAATAATCGCGTTGTACGACGAGCTCGTTGGGATGATAACAAAGTCAATCTTTTCGGACCTTCGCGGCCCTGTCTCGTCACCCATCACAACATCAAGTGTCACGACGCCCAAAGTTGTTACTCTTTCCCCTGCGAATCCCACTAAAGTAGTTCGGGTGGGTCTTTTTAGACTAGGATCAACTCCCAATTTTTCAAAAGCATCCAGGTATAGGATATCGGCGGGGCTTCCCGTGTCAACCAGTATGCGACTTACCAGCTTTGTTCCTATCTGGAGATGTATGACAAGTGGATCACCCGAAGAAACTGCCTACTCATTAACCTCTTCATTGGAGAATACAAGTTGATAAGGCTTTCTAGGTGGCGGAGTCGCGATGCTCATGACTGGAAGACCGCGAGGCAAAGGAGCATTGTTCATCTTTCTCTGCTCGCGTCTGTTAGGGGGAATGGGGACATGCTTCCCTGCTATCGTTCCCACATGGCCGTAAGGCCTTGAAAAGTTTTGTTGTTGATTACCTTGGGGGACGTTAGGGTCAGTCGCGGCTTGTTGATTGCGTCCCCTTCCTCTGCCACCATTATTGTATCCCCGTCTATACTGGCCTCGTCCAGGGTTTCTTCCACCTATGCCTTGTTGGTTTCCTCCGCCTCTTTGGTTCATGAGAACGGCTCTTTGTTCGGGCTCATTGTTCATTCTGGGGCCATTTCGACACTCTTCTGTATTGTGAGTTGTGGAATTATGATTAGCGCACCACATTCCATCGCGACCACAGCCTCTTCCACCATTGTCGCGGCCGCGACCCTTGTTGTTACCGTTGTCATCTCTTTGATTCATTAGATTCTGAGCCTGAAACTGATTTTGATCTTGGTTCTGACCATAGTCCTGATACTTTCCCTGATTCTGATGCTGAGTAGCCAGACCCGGTGCTCGCGAGCTGTTCTGACCCTGATTCTGATCGTACTATTGTCTCTTATTTCCCCAGCCTTGATTGCCTTTCTTAGAATTCTGATTCTGTTTGCCTTGACTCCCTCCCGAAGAGGGAGCGCTTGAGTGAGTTTCAACCTGAATCTCAACGTACGCCCTCTCGAGCATGGCTTGGTAGGATTGTTCTTGCTTTCTGTATAAGTGCTTCTTGAACTCACTTCCATCTAGCAAACCATCGAGGAACGCGACCCTCGTAGTTTTGTCATCGAAATCATGAGCCTTCAACACCATTCCCGAGAACCTTTTCACATACTCTTCCAGGGTTTCTCCGACTTTCTGTTTAACTCCCACCACTTCTTGCATTGTGATATTTCTTTTCTTTGACGAGCCAAAATGCAATAGAAAACCTCTCTCAATATCCGCAAAGCATGTGATACTTCCGGCAGGTTGATTCAGCATCTAGGTCATTGTTGTGTCGGCCAATGTTCCCGGGAAACCCTTACACATTGTGGCCTCATCGGGCCCTCTCGCGATCATCGCATACTTGTAGCAGGAGAGGTGCTCCTTGGGGTCTCCCTTTCCTGTGTACTCTTTGATGGTCGGGAACCTAAAACCCGGCAATGGGGGTGCACGAATTTTATGCTCCGCGAACGCGGTTGGTCCGAACATAGATGAGAAATTGAGAGGAGGGTTGGTAGGATACACCTGATTTTGATAATCGTCGCGAGGATAGTAGGGCACTCCATGATGGTTGCGCGGAGTACGCGGCTCATTCAGGGGATAATATGCTTGGTCCCTCTCATGATAGCGTCCACCATGCTGAGAATAATAGTGGTCTTGATGGCTCGCGGGAGCCTGATTAAGATCAAAGCCTCCTTGTCCCGCCTCTCTCGCGACGTTTCTACCTCTTGGCGCTCTAGAGACAGAAACTCTGTCATCTGGGGCAACTTCGGCGCCCTGTTCTTCTAGATGAGCTTCTTGATTCTCGCGATTACCTCGCGTCTCACGCGTTTCCACCCTTTGATTAGCAGCATTCTGGTTCCCCGCTGCCCCTTGGAGCCCCATCCAAGTATTGAAGGCCGCAGCGTGCTCTCGCGAAATAGTGATAAGGTCGCGAATGTCCTCCTCATCCACGCGAGGAAGCGGTGGATTAGGGACATTCTGAGTGAGGGGGCCTGTTTGCAATAGAGTGTTGTTCATTGTGCCGCTTCTGTCTGTCTCATCCATTCTGTTGAGTCTCACGATCTGATTCTCAAGGTTTCAAATAGAACTAGATGCGCTAGGAGGTCCCCACGGTTGGCGCCAGTGTTGGAGCCCGAGTGTTCGCGACCTCACGATCAACACCTCGCGAGGTCTGGCCAGCTAATAATCTTCAAATGCTGGAGACCTCCTTTACACCAACTAGAACAACAACTTGAGCTCCATCTTCTTTTGGATCAAAACTCGCCTTCTTGCGCTGTTCTTCGTGTTCTTGAGCTCCAAAGTACTTGCGCAACCAAACCGGAAGGATTAACCCCCAGATTTGGCTCTCTGACGCCCAAGTCAGTACTGATCACGACCCAAATAAGAGTAACGAGCTCAATAACACCAAATAATGACCACAGAGAAGGAAATAACAATCAAAATACACTCTCAAGCCATGAAACCTCACGACCCAGATCAATGAAATAGTAAACAACCAAACTCAACCAAACGCGACGATTCTCAGATCAAAAGCACGAATACGATACCGAGAGTCATAATCCAAGTATCGATCATCCAATTCTCTATCAACAGAGATGAATTGGGGAAGAAGAAGACGAATCTGAGATGGAAGTTCCTCCTCCTGTGTTTTCTCTCTTGCTCAAGGGGTAAAATGTCTCAGATGCCAAAAAGATGTTTTCTCTCTCCTTTCTGTTACGCTTTATACCCAGGTCGCGGGCCCCACTATATTCGATCTCGCTCTCCTCTCTAATTGGGTTTGCTTACTGGGCCTTATTCTCCCGAGTCTCTTAATGGTGCTTGGGCCCTCGTTACACTATGGGCCGTCGCGAGCTCGTTTGGCTCACGACCTGAGAACCGGGTCCAACACTTGGGGCTAAAAAAGGGAATGCAATTTGTGGCAACTCCTGGGGCAAAATAAGATGTTGCTAAATCTGACTGCAAAAACCTGATCCATGCCCTTAATAACAGTGTTGCAGATCGTCCAAGTGCCATTAGTATGATAATTGAAGATATCTTTACTCTTGATAATTTTTGTGAAGAAATTAGGTGGGTATGTGTTAGTAGACATGCAAATACAATAGCCTGTGCGCTTGTACGTTGTGAGCCATGGAATTTTGGGTTAAGAGTGTGAGTTCCTTTCTTACCCTCTAAATCTCTAATGTAAGTAATCTCCTTTTGGAGCAGTTAAATAATGAAACAAACTGGTTGACCTCAAAAAAAACACTATATAAGTCATTGCATCAAGTGCTTAGGATGAACACCATGCTAAAGAAGACCATGAAACAATTCAGACTACAATATCTACAGTGGAACCACGTTGGGTAATTGAGGTAATTGCATCATATAGAGAAGATACAATGGCTAAGGAATTGTTGGCAGCACATGTGATTCACCAAGGGGGCAGTTACAAGGTGACCCAAGGAGTGCTTCGATTCAAAGGCAGAATATATGTGGGCGCAGATTCAACACTTCCGCAACGTCTCATCGAGGCTATGCACAATTCACCTATTGGGGGTCATTCAGGAATTCAAGGTACATATCAGCGCTTGAAGTTGCTATGTTTTTGGCCTAAGATGAAGCAGGTTGTAGAGTCATTTGTTCAAACATGTGACAATTGCCAAAGGAATTAAGATGAGCAGCCCAGGCCTCTTACAACCATTACCATTGCCTTTTATTGCTTGGCACTCAGCGAGCATGGATTTCATTGAATCCTTGCCCAAGTCTTTTTGACACAATCTTAGTAGTGGTGGATCGTTTGGCAAACTATAGTCACTTCATCCTGCTTCGTCACCCATTTACAGCAGCCAAGGTGGCCCAAGCCATCATGGACTCAGTCGTCAAGCTCCATGGTTTACCAGGTAATATTGTATCGGGAAGAGATCAAACTTTTACAAGCAATCTCTGACGAGAACTCTTTGCTACAGTGGGTACTCATCTTCACCTCACTTCATCCTATCACCCTCAGTCAGACGGCCAAACCGAAAGGGTAAATAAGTGCTTAGAGAGTTATCTTCCCGCCATGACTAGTGATAAACCGCATCAATGGTCTCGATGGCTAAGTTTGGCTTAGTGGTGGTACAATACGAATTATCTTTTTTCTTTGAAATTGACTCCTTTTCAGGCCTTGTATGGCTATCCTCCACCGCAATTCGGTGTAGATGCCTCATCAGTCACAACAGCCTATTTCGCGATATAAGTATTGGCTTGTCTGATACTCTTGGTGTTCTCTGCTTCCGCTGTATTCCTGATTTGAGCTCCTGTGAACCCCTGTGTTCTTGCTCTGTCTTCAAGGATCTTTCATAGCTTTCTAATCAGTTCTTGCATTCAAAACTGATTAGACTATTGATTCCTTGATTTGAGCCCTTTATCTGTTTGCTACTACATATTTTAGGGTTTATTTCGATTAGTCTTTGTTACTCCTACCTCAGTGGACTAACTGATTGCTTTGTCATCCCAGGTGATTGACAATGTCAGAAGGAGCAAGGCTAAAGCCATTTTATGGCACTGGTGACTTTGCGATGTGGAAGGTTAAGATGAAAGCCATCCTTATTCGTGAGAAGTGTTGGAAGGTTGTTTCTGAAGAATGGCCTATTGGCATACCTGAAGGTGAAAGAAAGGATATGCAAGATCTTGCCCATTCAGAAATTATGATTAGGCTTTCTGACGACGTAGCTCGTCAGGTGGTAAGCTTTTCTCAACCTAAAGCCCTCTGGAATGATTTAGAGGAAATTTTCTTGTCTAAATCATTGCCTAGTCGAATTTCTTTGTTGTGCAAGCTTTTCACTTTTAAGATGGATACTTCTATTACTCTCCAAGATAATTTTGACAACTTTAGAAGAATGACTCAAGATCTTAAAAGATGTGAAGATAACATTCAAGAAACTCACCAAGCTGTTTTGATGCTAAATTCCTTGCCTGCTCAATTTGATACTCTGAAAGATGTTATCCGATTTAGTAGAGATGAGCTGACTGTAGCTAGGATTACTGAATCCATACTTCAGAAAAATGAAAACCTTAAGGTGTTTAAGACTAAAACTGGATCTAAGTCTGAAACTAAAAATGAAGTTATGATGGCTAAAGGGGAGAATAAGCAGAAAAACAAGTTTAAAGAGAAGAGAGACAACTCTGAAAAACATGATAAAGACACTTCAAATGTTAAGTGTTATTATTATGATAAGCTTGGTCATTATGCTTCTGACTGTCACAAAAAGAAAAGAGATGAGAAAAATAAAGGAAAAGAAAAAGAAGCTAATTTTTCTAATGTGTGTGAGTCTGGCCTTCAGTATTGTGATGAACTTCTCATGGTTGCCCCTTTATCTGATGATGAATCCCTGGATATTAGATTCAGGGTGTACTATGCATGCTACCCCTAACAAAAATTATTTCAAAACCTTAAAACTATGTGATGGAGGAAAGGTCATGCTAGGTGATCACTCCTCCTTACCTATTAAAGGAATTGGAACTGTACCTCTTAGGATGTATGATGGCATGATTAGGGTACTTCATAATGTTAGGTGGGTCCCAAATTTGAGAAGAAACTTACTTTCTGAATTTGTCTTTGATGATCTTAACTACCATATTGATACCTTTAATGGAATAAGAGATGTTACCGGAAATGGTAAAGTTCTTATTAGGAGCATGAAAAAGGGAGGAATTTACTATGCTATTGCTTCTCCTGAATTGAATGTCTCCACTGGAATTATTGATGTAGGTAATCCTGATCATACTAAGATATGGCATGATAGACTAGGGCATATAAGAAATTCTGGTCTGCATCATTTGTTTGTAAATGGTTTGATTGACAAAAAACCATGTGATGTGAAGTTTTGTGAAATATGTGTGTTGGGTAAGAAACATTCACACAGCTTTAGTAAATCCAAGTATGTTGCTGCTAACCCTTTGGAGTATGTTCATTCAAACCTTTGGGGTCCTGCACCGGTATCAACTATTGGAGGTAGAAATTATTTTCTGTCCCTTATTGATCATCATACTAGAAAGGCTTGGGTTTATTTACTTAAGTCCAAAAATGAGGCTTTTGAAAACTTTAAAAATTGGAAATGCATGGTTGAGAGTCAATCTGGTTACAAACTAAAATGTCTAAAAACTGACAATGGCCGAGAATTTTGTAATAAGCCCTTTAATGAGTATTGCATGATTAATGGCATTAAATGTAACCTCACTGTTCCTGGCACCCCTCAGCAGAATGGCACTGCTGAGAAGATGAACAGAACACTTCTTGAAAAAGCTAGGTGTTTGCTTTTCAGTTCTGGCATGAAAAAGACTATTGATAAGCGGTGTTTTACATACCGCAACTATGGATTATTAGCTAGTTTTGTATAGGATTATGTTATTTGTTTCTATGTAATCTGTATCATGGAGTTGTTCGAGAGAAGATTTACATACGAGATTCCAAGAGATGATACAAGCATTGGAAGCATTGAAGCATAAGGAAGAAGTTGCTGAAGACGAAGACGAAGACTTGAAGAAATCAGCAGGTTCTGCCTCAGACAACAAAGCCGCACCCGCGGGTCTCAAGCCGCACCCGCGGGTTTCATCCTCAGACAAGGATTCGAGAAAGCTCAAGCCGCACCCGCGGGTATCAAGCCTCACCCGCGGGTATCAAGCCGCACCCGCGGGTTTCACCTTCAGCCAAGGCTTTCGAGAAAGCTCAAGCCACGCCCGCGGGTCTCAAGCCACGCCCGCGGCCCTCTGCCATCCTGAGAATCTGAAGAAACCCAAAACCGCGCCCGCGACTCTCAACCCGCGGGTGCGGTTCCTCGACAGAAGAATCAAATTGATGTCTTTGCCATTTGAAGTAATTTGTGTTTAATTCTGTAACTTTTTATACGTTTTTAGTACCTTAATTCAGCTGTTACATTAGTGGATACTATATAAGTAGTGGATGATCATCCTTGATCATCTAGTCTTTGTTTTTTGCTTAAGTTTTTGGAGAGTATTTCACAAACTTATGAGTTGCTAAGGTTCTTTGTTTCACTTGGCGTTTGAAGCTTTTGGATTCAACAAGTTGTGAGTTTATCCTTTCCTTTTGTCTACTCTTTGATTGTCTCAACTCTCTTGTTTGTATTGTCGATGAACTAGATTCACTACTTTAGATTGATCACCTAAGTTAGTTGTGTCTTGTTCATATTGCTAGAGTTTGATACTTCTAGTTGAATTATCATACTTGTTGTGTAGCACAATCTATTTGCATGAACTAGTTGTGATTGTTATTAGAGAAGAGAGTTGAGTACATGTCGAGTATCCGACTAGTTGTCCATGATATTGCATGTATCTATCTATTCCTGAATGCATTGCTACTTTGTTATTGAACTTTGATAGTTTCGAGGTTATAATCGAGTAAGGGTTATTAGGACTAGTTGGACTAATAACTATTCAAGAACAGGAATTAGAACGATCACTTGAGAACTTGACATAGGGATAAAAAGGATTCTAAGATCAACTTGTTAATCTAATTGTGGATAATCGCTAAGTGGAACACTTCGCTTAATCTTGTTATAACCAAGTTGACATTCGATACTTCGTATCAAAACCACAAAAAAACCCCTTTGGTTACGTTTATTGGTTAGTCATTGTGATAACTTAAGAATTTGATAAACTGATTCTCTTGGGATTCGACCCTTACTTGCGCACTATATTACTTAGTTTGCATGTTAGGATTACTTGACTTGGCACACGACAACACCCGTCCTACTAATCAGCCTCTTTCTAGTCTTGATTCAGAGATCGAGAGAACTTTTCATCGGAATCGAAGAGAGAACAGAGTCGGGACTCAGATAGTAGAAATGGCCGATCGAGAAGCTCTTGCTGAAGTGCAACGTCAATTGGCTGACATGCAGTTGGTCGTTAATGCTCAACGAGAGCTAATTGAGACAAGGCTACCAAGAGGTGGTGTTACTCGCACTTTGAGAGAGCGGCAAACACCGAACCTGACACAGCAACCTCAAGCTGTGGTTATTCCACCCCTTGCTCATGGGGTGACTTTCGAGCTCAAGTCGGGGGTGATCAATTTGCTCCCAAGTTTCCATGGTTTGGCTGGTGAGGATCCAATCATGCATTTGAACCAATTTCATGACATTTGCATGACAACCAAACCGCCAAACGTCACGGAAGAGCAGATTAAGATGAGAGCCTTTGGGTTCACTTTGAAGGATGGTGCTCGTTCGTGGTATTACCATTTGCCAACCGGTTCGGTTGATAATTGGGAAAAGTTGCACAAGGTGTTCTTGAGCAAGTATTTTCCGGTGAAGAAGGCAAATGCTCTCAAAAAGGAGATAGCCCATGTCGAGCAAAGTGAAGACGAAACGCTCTATGACTACCTTGAACGCTTCAAGGGGTTGTGTGCTTCGTGCCCTTTTCATGGGTATGATACCGAGGATCTTGTGCTTTACATTTGCAATGGTCTCCTTAACCAAAAAAGGAGGATGGTTGATGCTGCGTGTGGTGGGAATATTCTCAACATGACGCCAGAGGATGCCATGGAGAAATTGCAAGATATGGCTGAGAGCACAAGGAGTTTTGGTAGGATATACACCAAAAAGGGAGTGCACGCAGCAAGTTCAGGGGATCCCGCTCTTGTAGCTGAGCTTGTAGAGTTGAAGAAGATGGTCTCTCAGTTGCAAAAAGGACAACAACAACAAGTAAAGGTATGTGGTATTTGTTCTGACCCTTCTCATTTTACAGATAAATGCCCTGAGCTTGAAGGTGAAGACGTTGCTGAAGTCAATGCTGCTGCTGGTGGGTATGGACCCCCACGACCTCATGGTGATCAACAAAATAACTACAACCCGAGGTATAGAGATCATCCAAATTTTCGGTGGCGTGATCCAAATGAGCCCCAACAACAAGCTCAAGGCCCTCGACCCAATGCTGGACCATCTACTGCGGAGCTGCTGAGATCCTTGACTCAACACTTCACAACTCATGTTCAAACGACCGAGTCGAGCATCAAGAACATGGAGAAGCAAATTGGGCAGTTGGCTGAAGCTGTTACCACCATTGCACAACAAAATTCCAATTCTCTACTGTCCCAAACGGTGGTGAATCCAACCAGAAATGTAAGTGCAGTGACAACGAGAAGTGGTAAGATTTTGGGGGAAACCAAAAACCTTGTCGAGGCTTCGGCAAAAAAATTGGATTCTGAGGACAGCCGATAACCGCGCCCGCGGCCTCGCCACTGCGCCAGAAAGCAATTTTCCTGAAGAACCGCGCCCACAGGTTGAAAGCCGCACCCGCGGCTCCTCCACTGCGCCAGAAAGCAATTGCACTGACGAGCCGCGTCCGCGGGTTGAAAGCCGCACCCGCGGCTCATCCACCGAGGTAAATATTCCAGACTTTCCTTCACAAAATGTTGAACTCGAAGTGGAGGATCGGGGGGATTTCCAGTTGAGACAGGACAACTACGTTCGCCCCAACTTTCCACCTCTCAACTCCACCAAGCCTCCCGCCCCGTTTCCCGATGCCCTTAGGAACACCAAAAGGCCGGAAAACGACAAGGAGTTGTTTGAAACGTTTAGCAAATGTGAGGTAAACATCCCCTTGCTCAAGTTAATTAAAAGCATTCCTCGATATGCAAAGTTTTTAAAAGAACTCTGCACAATCAAGAGGAATCAAAAGTTGAAAGGGCAACAAAAGGTGACGGTAAGCGAGCGTGTCTCCGCTGTATTTCAAAGGCGAATGCCTAAGAAGTGCAGCGATCCGGGCATGGTCAGCATACCTTGCCGTATAGGCGACACACATTTTGAACGAGCCATGCTCGATTTGGGTGCATCGATAAATGTGTTGCCTTACTCTCTCTATAAGATTCTCGGGTTAGGTCCACTTCATGAAACCAGAATTGTTATTCAACTAGCCGATAGGTCCACCGTGTATCCTAAAGGTGTAGTTGAAAACGTTTTGGTTATGGTGGATAATTTGTTCTTTCCCGTTGATTTCTTTGTGTTAGACATGGAACATGATGGGCAAGCTGCTCCTATTTTGCTTGGGAGACCCTTCATGCGAACCGCTAACACAAAGATTGATTTGGCTAGTGGATCTCTCACTTTAGAGTTCGATGGGGAAATAGTTCAATTTAACATTTTTGATGCTATGAAACACCCCGTCGAAGATGCTGCGTCTATTTGTTCAATTGATGTAATTGATCCTATAGTATTAAAACACAGCATCGTTCACTCACCAACACTTGATTTGTCTCTTCCACCTGAGATTCAAAGTGTTCTAGCTCGTCTAGACGCTTCGGGTAGAATTTTGGCCGGTCGGCCCATGCTACTAACTTTGGAGAACGAAAAGCTTCTTCCTTCTATTGTGCAGGCACCGGTTGAAGAGCTTGAAGAGATACGCCGGGATGCGTATGAGAATGCGGTGATCTACAAGGAAAAGACGAAGGCTTGGCATGACAAGAACATCTTGAGGAAAGATTTCAAGGTGGGAGACAAGGTCTTGCTCTACCAATCCCGTCTTCAACTTTTTCCGGGTAAGTTGCGATCCCGGTGGAATGGCCCGTATGTTGTTGCTCGCGTCTTTCCTCATGGCGCCGTGGAGTTGTTTGACAAAGACAACCACAACGTCTTCAAGGTGAATGGTCAAAGGTTAAAACCTTACCATGAGGGATTCACCAAAGTGTCTTTCGATGAAATGGCTCTTGAAGAGCCAACTTTTGAAAATTGAAGACGAGAAACCAAGTCGAGCCACGACTCTAACCAAGGCGCTGCTTGGGAGGCAACCCAGGGTATTCTTCTTTTTTCCCTTGAATTTCATTTTCTTTTTAATTGTTTTGTTTTCTATTTTCTAGGAAGTCAAGACGAGAAGACGATGGTCGTTTGCTACTAAAGGAATTGACGGTTCTTCTTTTCGTTTATGAAAGAAAAAAAAGAAAAGAAAAGGAATTGACGGTTCATCTTCTACCCTTCTCCATATCAATTTCATCTTCTACCCTTCTCCATATCAAATTTCATTCTCTACCCCCCACCACATAAAACTCTCCCACCACATAAAACTCTCTCATCTCCCACTTCCCTCATACCCTACCTCCCAATTTTCTTTCTCAAAACCTCCCACCAAACCCTTCTCTCTCCCAACACCAACACTCTCCCACCAACTCCTCCTCCACACCCGCACCCGCACCCGCGCCTGCGCCGGAATCCAACCGCAACCGCGGCTTAAAAACTCGCGCCCGCTACCTCGCCCTGCCCAGAAAGTTCTGTCTCGACGAAACCGCACCTGCGGCTACAAACCCGGACCCGCGGCCTCGCCCTGCCAAGAAATTCTCCAGCTCACAGAAACCGCACCCGCGGCTCCAAAACCGCGCCCGCGGCTCCCTCCTCGCCAGAAATCAGGCAAAAGCAAAAACCGCACCCGCGGCTCCCAACCCGCGCCCGCGGCTTTCGCCTCTGTCGTCCATTGTTTTCTGATTTCAGTAAGTTTTTCTGACAACCGCCCTCATCGTTGTTGATTTTCTTACGCCTCGGGGAGGGCTTTTTGCTATTGTGCTGCTGCTGCTGCTTGGTATCTTTGTTGTGTGCGGATTTGTGGTAGCATTTGCGTTGTGTATATACTTTGATGGCTGCAGCAGGAACATCTCGAGGCCACAAAAATGATTTGTGGCAACAACAGGTTCAGGCCAACTTAGCTTATTTAAGGGCTAAGCAGTGTGTAGCCACGAGATTTCTTCATCGACGTACGCTCGATGATTTGGGTGTGACTGCATGCACTGAGGCCATGCTTGAGCACGCAGGGCTGCATGGTTTCTTGTTCAGGTCAGCTCCCACTCATGCCGAGGCTACCTATCAGTTTCTGGCAAGCCTCAAGTCCAAGACCGTCTCGGAGACCACCTTCATCTCGGCCATCCAGTTCATTTACAATGGACGGTCCTTTACGGTTCAGGCTGAACAGCTGCGCCACATCTTGGGAATCTCTCACGTTCCCTCTGCAGATTATGACACTACAGTTGGTGACAACCCTACACAGGTCTGGTACACATGGACGGGACAGGTTCGGGACACTCATGGTAATGACTATAATGCTAAAATGTCCCATCCATGTCTCCGCCTGACACAGCGGGCCCTATCTATGGCCTTCTTTGGGCTTTCTGAGGTGAACAAGGTGCCTGCCTACCAGCTGAAGTATCTATATGCTCTTATGCCGGAATGTCAGGTAATTCCGGATTGGCTCTCACTTTTTGTTCACTCCTGTAAGACAGCCCGCTCAAAACCAAGGGGACAAATTGCTTTGGGTGGCATGATCACCCTCATCTTAGAGGCTGTCGTCCCCGACTGGGAGACGCTTGACTGCATAGGTAGTCCGGACCCCTCAATGGGTCCCTATTTGCTGGATGCCACATTTCTGCAAACTCGACTTAGGTGGCTCAAGTCGGTTACAGTAAATGAAGACGAGCGGATGTGGGTTTGGCTCGGTCCTCCCGAGATTGCTCTCACCGAGGATTTTGCTTATGGGCCAGCCCATACTTTTAGGATCAACCCAACACCCGCTCCCCCTCGTGCAGCTGCTCGACGACGAGCTCGCGGTGGGATCAGCATCCAGGAGCCGGTTCCGCAGCTGGATCAGCAGCCAGTTGACCTTGAGGATGAGGATGATGATGACTTCCAGGATCCTGCCCCTCGTTTTCAGCCTCAGAGGCAATGGGGCGAAGGCTCATCATCTGCAGCTCCTGCTGACATACCTTGGGAGCAGCGTCTTTTCGAGCGGATTGAGTATGTCTACCAGTCGGTTCAAACGGTGAACCAAAATGTTGAGAGGCTGCAGCAGTCGGTGGATGACTTACGGCTCGACATGCATGCTCGTTGGCCCGAATATCCAAATCGGGATGACCCGGATCAGTGAGCTTCTTTCTCTCTTCCTCATTATTTTTCTATGTCTTACACACTGAGGGCATTGTGCACTACAAGTATGGGGGAGGGAAATTAGTTCATTGCTTATCCTAGAGTAGTTTCATTTCCTTGTTATTTCCCTTCGGTTTTTATTTTGTTGTACTTTGCATGGAATTAAAAACAGAAAAAGCCACAAAAATACGAAAAAAGGCAAATGAAAATCCTGGGATGGAAAAATCCATGCAATAAGCGTGTAGTTCGGCTTGCATTAGGCTTGGCAAAAAAGGACTTGAGGGCGGTAAGGAATGGTGAGATTGAAAATGAAATGAGTGGCTAGGTGAAAACCTTTCGAGGCGCCTAGGCAAAATGAGTGAAAGGAGTGTCTTAGGACAAAAATTTTTGCATGTTAACAACTATGGAAGACCAAAATTGATAGATTTCATTTCTCATCATATTGTTTGTAGACTAAATGTGTTAGTGATTTGTAGTTTCTTTCTTTTTCATACTTCCTGAGATCTTTGAGTGATTATTGTAAAAGAGTAAGTTTCTTTTAGCTTACTCGGGGACGAGCAAGGTCTAAGTATGGGGGAGTTTGATAAGCGGTGTTTTACATACCGCAACTATGGATTATTAGCTAGTTTTGTATATGATTATGTTATTTGTTTCTATGTAATCTGTATCATGGAGCTGTTCGAGAGAAGATTTACATACGAGATTCCAAGAGATGATACAAGCATTGGAAGCATTGAAGCATAAGGAAGAAGCTGCTGAAGACGAAGACTTGAAGAAATCAGCAGGTTCTGCCTCAGACAACAAAGCCGCACCCGCGGGTCTCAAGCCGCACCCGCGGGTTTCATCCTCAGACAAGGATTCGTGAAAGCTCAAGCCGCACCCGCGGGTATCAAGCCGCACCCGCGGGTTTCACCTTCAGCCAAGGCTTTCGAGAAAGCTCAAGCCGCGCCCGCGGGTCTCAAGCCGCGCCCGCGGCCCTCTGCCATCCTGAGAATCTGAAGAAACCCAAAACCGCGCCCGCGGCTCTCAACCCGCGGGTGCGGTTCCTCGACAGAAGAATCAAATTGATGTCTTTGCCATTTGAAGTAATTTGTGTTTAATTCTGTAACTTTCTATACGTTTTTAGTACCTTAATTCAGCTGTTACATTAGTGGATACTATATAAGTAGTGGATGATCATCCTTGATCATCTAGTCTTTGTTTTTTGCTTAAGTTTTTGGAGAGTATTTCACAAACTTATGAGTTGCTAAGGTTCTTTGTTTCACTTGGCGTTTGAAGCTTTTGGATTCAACAAGTTGTGAGTTTATCCTTTCCTTTTGTCTACTCTTTGATTGTCTCAACTCTCTTGTTTGTATTGTCGATGAACTAGATTCACTACTTTAGATTGATCACCTAAGTTAGTTGTGTCTAGTTCATATTGCTAGAGTTTGATACTTCTAGTTGAATTATCATACTTGTTGTGTAGCACAATCTATTTGCATGAACTAGTTGTGATTGTTATTAGAGAAGAGAGTTGAGTACATGTCGAGTATCCGACTAGTTGTCCATGATATTGCATGTATCTATCTATTCCTGAATGCATTGCTACTTTGTTATTGAACTTTGATAGTTTCGAGGTTATAATCGAGTAAGGGTTATTAGGACTAGTTGGACTAATAACTATTCAAGAACAGGAATTAGAACGATCACTTGAGAACTTGACATAGGGATAAAAAGGATTCTAAGATCAACTTGTTAATCTAATTGTGGATAATCGCTAAGTGGAACACTTCGCTTAATCTTGTTATAACCAAGTTGACATTCGATACTTTGTATCAAAACCACAAAAACCCCCCTTTGGTTACGTTTATTGGTTAGTCATTGTGATAACTTAAGAATTTGATAAACTGATTCTCTTGGGATTCGACCCTTACTTGCGCACTATATTACTTAGTTTGCATGTTAGGATTACTTGACTTGGCACACGACAAATTCGCCTCGTCAACTATGTGGGGTGAGGCAGTTATAACAGCTGCCTACCTCATAAATAGGTCTCCTTCTTCAGCTATAGGTTTCAAAGCACCTCAAGAAATGTGGAGTGGCAAGAAACCTGACCTAAGTCACCTTAGGCCATTTGGTTGCACTGGCTATGCCCACATTTCTCAAGGAAAATTGGAACCTAGAGCTTTAAAATGTGTTATGCTAGGATATCCAGATGGGGTAAAAGGTTATAAATTATTATTAATCAAGAGTGGTGGTTATAAGGTTATAACTGCTAGATATGTGACTTTCAATGAAAGTGATTTCCATTTTAAGTCAAAACTGAGATCCACTACTGCGAATGCAGGTACTCAACATGACACTCAAGGAGTAGAAGATGGACAGTTCTACGAAGATAAAAATGATCAAGCTGGTGACAGTGAAGGGGAGGATTTTGATGAAGGACAATCACTCTCGAGACAGCATATTATTGATGTTGAAACATTTGAAGGACAACAAGAGACCACTGAAGAGTCTCACAACAACTCACAAAGTGTTGAAGTGCAGCAACCTCACCAATTAGGTGGGGAAGTAAGTAATTCTAACACAGTTCATTCTCAGTCCACTGATGCTAGTAGTCTGATAGAGCAAATGTCGTGGTTGCTAAATCAAAGTAAACCCTAAACACTAACTAGAGTATAGCAAGTAAGTAGAGGTCGAACCCAAGGGAATCAAAACACCAATAACTATGCAGTCAAGTAAAATATCAACTAAGAACCCCTAACAAGTAACCAAAGGGGGGGGTGATTATACGGAGCACAAAAGTAACAAGTATCAAGCAGAGAAACGTTGGGTGAGAATATTATGCGAAGGAGTTTCACCTAGCAAGTATCCACACAACAATCAATCAAGTTGATCATAGATTATCTCAAGTTCTTATCAATCCTAGGGAATGTTCCTATTCCAATCTTTAATATATCAGCAGGCCAACCGGTCATGATAATACTTACTTATTCAACAATCAGGGAAACCTCTCAAGATTAGATGAAATAGCAGCAAAGGGCACACGAATCATAAGGATGCATGCAATACTTACAACCGTCAAGTATTAACATGCAATCAATTCTCTTTCATATAAACAATCAACTACCAGATCATGCAGATATGGATGCTACAATGACAAGGAATTTCACCGTCTATTCCTAGTCTAGCAATAGAAAACTACTAATCAAACTAGGTGATCAATCTAGCAAAACCAATAGAAATCATAAGATGAAGAACAAGAGAATTAATACAAACCCAAAGGAAAAGAACAAGAGTTTAGAAATCTCACAACTTAATAACTGAAGGTTTCAACTGCTAAGCAAAACAATGGAGTTTAGTTTCTGCTCATGGTTGCAAAATTAAAACCGTCGATGGAAAAGATGATGATAAACAAAAGAAAGCTGCTAGGGTATAAAAGAGTCTAACCCTAGAATAATATCCTAAAGATAAATCCTAAAACTAATTAATAAAATAAAAGAAAGGAAACTAAACAAAACGATAGAAAAGGAAAACAAATAAATTAAGCCGGTCTCGTTCCTTCGTAACTCGTCCGTGCACATCACCATATTTTGAGATATGATGATCTCAATGCTAAACGTAATAGTCAGCTGCATGCTTGATTATTTGGGCCCAACACTGTTCAAATCTTCTCGGCCCATTAATGGCAAGGCCCGCCAATCCCAGTAGCTCCAAATCGTGCATGTTCCATGGCATCTTCATCACATATTCAATTTAAAAGCGCACGGCCCACTATGATGTAAGTGTTGCGTCAGCAGCTCTAAATTCAATTCCCGTAATCCACTGCCTCATGGCGATGGCCAGCTTGACCATGGCGATCGCGGTCGGTATTATTTTTTACTCCTTTCTTCTGTTGTGACATGGCGATCGCGGAATTTAGATGGCGATCGCGGGATCGCTCCAGTAGCCTTAATCCCAACGTCTTCAACTCTTCTTGACTTCAATTCTTCACTTTATATCTTCTAAATCTTCATAATAACTTCAATGATCCATAACATAGAAATGTCTCTAAACTCATATGAATATACTCCTAATACAATGTAATAATCTCTAGTTACGCTATACAAAGTGCAGCGTATCATAGTCCTATTATGCATGAAAATACTATGCCTAACAACACCTTGCATGATTTTCATGAAGAAAATATACCATTTCCTATTGACATAGTCGACTATCAGGTTGCTAGGGATAGGGAACCTAGGATAAGAATTCCTAACAGAAAGTACCTTAACCTGCATGAGAAAATTGAACCTGTGCATGAGAACTTTGAAAAAGTGCATGAGAATTTTGAAAATGTGCATGAGAATATTTAGGGATGACAATTTCATCCACATCCGCGGATATCCGCATCACCCAATCCGAAAAAATGAATGAAAACCCGAAAAACGTGGATGAAAGTTGGATGACAGGTGACTGGATGGTTGAACGGATCGGATGTGGATGAACACTCTGACTCACTCGACCCGACCCGATCACCCGTACCACCCCACTCAATCCGCATCCACCCGCTCACCCGCTATGTTTTAAACCCTACATGGTTGCTTCTTGAACTAAATTTCCTTTATGAACTAAATTAGACCTTTGATGTATTTGAACAATGTTTACAATTTTTTTAGACTTGAAATTTGAATTATATTTCATTTTCTTTTCTTTTAAGATAATTATATTCATTTTTACTTCAATATTTTTTGAAATAATTTTCACCCGAAATCACCCGGTTCACCCGATCTCCCGCGGATGATTGGATGGATTGGAGCGGATGATGCCCCGTTACGGATGCAGATGGGTTGGATTTCACCCGATCCATTGTCATCCCTAAGAATATTGTTGAGTTTGCTTTAGTTGTTGTTGATATTGTTAAGAACTTGACTCCTGAAACTTATGAAGAAGCTACTAGAAGTAAACAGTCTAATGAGTGACTTACAGCTATGCAGGAAGAGCTTCAATCTATGAAAATTAATAACACTTGGAAACTTGTTCCAAAACCTGATAAGGCCAGAACTATTGATTGCAAGTGGATTTTTAAGATAAAAGAAGGAACTTCTAAACTTGAACCACCTAGATAAAAGCTAGATTGGTAGCTAAAGGCTTTACTCAAAAGGAAGGAATTGATTATAATGATATCGTTGCTCTGGTAGTTAAGTATAAAACTATGAGACTGTTACTTGTTATGACTGTTGTAAATGATTGGGAATTAGAGCAAATGGATGTTAAAACAACTTTCTTGCATGGAGACCTTGATGAAACTATATACATGAGACAACCTAAGGGTTTTATTGATAAGAAACATCCTGAGCATGTGTGTTTACTTTATAAGTCCATTTATGTGTTGAAACAGTCACCTAGACAGTATAAAAAATTTGACTCTTGTATACTTTCTCTGGGTTTCTCTATGTGGATGACATCCTCATAATCAGTAATTCTAAAGTTGTTATCTCTGGTGTCAAAAATGATTTGAAAGTTCATTTTGATATGAAGGACCTGGGTCCTGCACAGAAGATATTAGGAGTTAAGATAGTTAGAGACAGATCTATAAGAACTATGTGCCTATCTCAATCTGATTATCTGCATAAAGTTCTTGAAAGATTTGCTATGACTAATGTTAAGCCCTCTCTTATACCTTTGGGAGGGCACTTAGACTTATCTAAACAGTTTTGTCCTGTAATTGAGTCTGAGAAACTGAAAATGGAAAAGGTTCCTTATGATGTGGATGTTGGATCTATTATGTATGCAATGCTTTGTACTAGACCTGATTTGGCTTTTGCTGTAAGTGTTTTAAGTAGATATATGTCCAATCCTGGAGATAGACATTGGCAGGCTATGAAATACTTGCTTAAATATATTTCTGGAACTGAAAACATTGGTCTTGTATATGGTGAGCATTTGCCTAAAACTGAGCTCCAAGGTTATGTGGATTCTGATTATGCTAGTAATAAAGACAATAGAAAATCTACCACTTCTTTCTTTTTTACCTGGGCTGGAAATTGTGTTTCATGGAAGTCTCAACTACAGCCTATTGTGGCCTTGTCTTCAACTGAAGCAGAATATATTGATGCAACAAAGGCTACTAAGGAAACTATATGGCTTCAAGGTATTTTAGAAGAGATCACTGGTAAGGTCTATACTCCTACTTTACATATGGAGAGTCAGAGTGCCCTATACTTGTGTAAGGATCCAGTTTATCATGAAAGAACCAAACATATTGATGTTAGGTTTCATTTCATAAGAGATAAGTAGAATCCCAAGCCAATGAAGAGGATGCTTTGCACATTACAGGTGTTACTTGAGAGTTGGATCTGAGCCAATGAAGAGGATGGGAACTTGGTCTAAAAGCTTTTCACTAGGTATATTAGGAGTTTGAGTTATAGTCAGGACTAGGAGGGCATTTGTTAATGTTGATAGTCCCTGATGTAACAAGATTTGAGCACTTGATTGACTTGTATGTGACTTAGATAATGCTTAATTGTATAAGAGTATGTTTGGCTTAAATCCTTGATGACATTACACTTGAGCAACCCCGAGTTATCTCGGTTGGACGACTCATGTTGTAATAAGTCGTCTTATGGATTTGGGCCTTATTCTTTGTTGGCCCAGTAACCTGTTATTAGGCCCATCTAGCTTAATATCCTATGAAGCTCCTTTGGTACTTAAGCTGAAGAGTCTAGGGTTTCTGGTCATTCCAATTGCACGCAGTCTTCAGAGAAAGAGAGAAAAGAGAGAGAGAAGAGCTAGGGCGATTCGCGGCGGGTCTCACGGTGAAGAAGATATTCTCCGATGGCTTCCTTTAGAGTTCTGTTGGTGGCGAATGGTTGGAGAGCTTCCATCTCGGAGCTCGTTGTTCATCTGAGAAGGGAGATCCTTTTGTCTTTGTCTTTCTTGTTTCTGTTGCGATAGAAAACTCTTGTTAGGGCTTTGTTGTTCTGGTTGCGTGCTTGTAATCTGTTCTTGAACACTTCTGAGTATCTAGTGAAAGCTTTGGGCCGAGTCTCCCCGCTGAGGCTCCGCAGATGTAGGGGAAACCCGAACTGCGTGAACAAGTTCTTGTGTCAACTTGCTTTACTTTGATTTCGCGATATAAGTAGTGGCTTGTGTGATTCAAGTACATTGATGTGGCTAAAACGTACCCGCAAGTGTACGGGGTTAGTTCTAGTAGTGAAGTGTCGATCCCACAGAGACTAATGTAATACTAATTGAAACGCTACCAGTGTATCAGGTCGAAAAGATATTGATCAGGACGAACCAAGCTATAAATGTAAAAGATAAGAAAACTTAGTCTCAATGATGAAAATAATCTGAGTTGACAAATGCTAGAACAATAAACTCCGTCTTCAAATCAAACGAAGGCAAGAAAATCCCTTCTTGAAAAATGCTTGTCTTTTGTGGCTCAAACACCCAGAACCAAAACTTTCCAAAACTAAATCTAAAAACTAGACCTACGTGCCCCCCAGTAGCACTCCCTCCAATTCTTCATAAAGTCCAAGTTGGCACAATTCCATCATAACTCACGTGCTCCACATTCAAATTGGCCATGGGCCAAATCTGCCATCAGACAATGAAGGATTTGTGCCCAATGTCCTATTAGGCACTATAATTGTAACAACTACACTTTCTAATTAAACATTAATAAAATACCCTACCTATAAATACTCATCTTTTTTTCAGATCTGGATCTCCTCCCCTCCCCTCCCCCAAATCACCTTTCCTATCCTCGTTCTTTCTTCTTCCCTGCTCACTCCCAAATCCTTCCTTCCCAAGCACGCTCCTGCATCTTCTTCTGGCTCGAGTTCATCTTCTTCTCCAATCTCCCGAAGCACGCAGATCTCCAAGCCTCCAAGCACGCAGATCTCATCAAGCTTGAGGTCTCCAAGCACGCACATCGTCTCAAATTTGGCTTTTCGATGCTCCAAGCTTTCGATTTAATGTCGTTGTCCCGAGTGAGAAGGATCGAGGTTTAGGCTATCCGAATTTGATCCGATTTCGGTTTGGAAAGTCATGTTCAAGTCCATTTCTTTGTTATCTTCATGTTCTTGCCCCCTTCTGCGTCTCTGATTGGATTCGCATATCACAAGTGTTCTGTTGTGCGCTAATCGCTACGGAGTGATTCAGATGTCTTCAATTTTAGGAATTTTCTAGGTTAGATTATAAGTTTCTGATTTGCAGAATTGATTGGTGTGTTTATTGTAACTCGATAGCTTATATAGAGAACGAACAACATCAGGTAATGATTGGAGTTTCTGAAATTTATTTGTCCGATTGTTATTTGTGAGGACAATTCTGGAGCCGAAAGCACGGGAAAAAGAACTTGATTCACATTATTAATTAATTGACGTTATAGTTTAGTAACAACTCAGATGTTGACTATCCAACTTTCTCTCACTAAAATGCATTCCAGCTGTTTAATTTTGAATGAAATTATTTGCTAAGAAAGACTTTTGCTCTAAGTATTTTCACTAAAATGGAAAAATAGTGAGAGATTGTTTTGCTTGACAATTATCCACCTCACCGAGGCACCCATTATTCAGGTACCCGATTGGTCTCTACCTTTTGAGATCATGTGTGATGCTAGTTATTATGCGGTGGGAGATGTTCTTGGTCAAAAGGTTGGAAGAGAAATGCATGTGATCTATTATGCTTCCACAACCTTGAATGGCGCTCAGAGGAACTACTCCACCAAAGAGAAGGAATTGTTAGCTGTGGTGTTTGCCCTTGAGAAATTTCGACGGTATTTTTTGGGCACAAAGGTGATTATCCACACTGATCACGCTGCTCTTCGTTATCTCATGACGAAGAAGGAATCCAAGCCGAGACTCATTCGATGGGTCTTACTTTTGAGCGAGTTCAATGCGGAAATCCGGGACAAGAAAGGAGTCGAGAACTCAGTAGCTGATCATCTGAGTCGGATTGTGCAAGAAGAGGGTGAGTTACGGGCTCAGATCCAAGGTACGTTCCCGGATGAAAACTTATTTCGGGCATCTACAGCAGAAAAACCGCGACCGCGGGACCCAATCCGCGATCGCGGGTGGACTACAGAGAGTTTTCCGCGATCGCGGGTGGACTACAGAGAGTTTTCCGCGATCGCGGGCCTACAGTCGCGACCGCGGAATTCCTGACGGTGAATTTGTTCATCGAGATCCCGAGTACGAGCTTCTCGCTTTCCGATCCTTCAAGCCTTGGTATGCCAACATAGTGAACTACCTGGTTCGCGAAGAGTTCCCGCCGAATTTCACAAAAGCTCAGAAAGATAAGATCAAGCGGGAATCGCACTACTATGTTTGGGATGACCCCTACCTTTGGAGACATTGCGTTGACAAGGTAATCCGACGATGCCTCCCGGATAATGAGGTACAATCTGTTTTAACTTTTTGTCATTCTCATGCATGTGGGGGACATTTTGGGGCGAACAAAACCGCTATGAGGGTTTTAGACGCAGATTTTTATTGGCCACACATATTTAGGGATGCTTATGCCTTTTGCAAAGCCTGCGATCGATGCCAAAGGGTCGGACAAATCTCTAAAAGGAATGAGATGCCACAAACACCATTAGTCTTTTGCGAGATTTTTGATGTTTGGGGTATCGATTTCATGGGACCCTTTCCTAGCTCGTTCGGGAATCTATATATATTGCTTGCGGTGGACTACGTTTCCAAATGGGTGGAAGCGAAGGCCACCAGAACTGATGATTCCAAAGTGGTAGCAGGTTTCTTGAAGGAGAATATATTTTCTCGTTTTGGGATACCCAAGGCTCTAATTAGTGACCAAGGAACTCACTTCTGTAACAAGACGGTGAGTGCACTCTTGAAGAAGTATCATGTCACTCAAAGGGTCTCTACCGCTTACCACCCCCAATCCAATGGACAATCTGAAGTGTCCAATAGGCAGATCAAGGGGATCCTTGAAAAGACGGTAGCTCCAAATAGGAGGGACTGGATCTTGAGATTGGATGATGCACTCTGGGCGTACAGAACCGCCTACAAGACTCCTATTGGGATGTCTCCTTTCAGACTTGTTTTCGGCAAAGCCTGCCACCTTCCAGTGGAACTGGAACACAAGGCGTGGTGGGCGGTGCAGAAGTGCAACATGGAGATGGATGTTGTAGGTGAGTTTAGAAAGTTGCAAATCCAAGAGTTAGAGGAGATACGCCGGGATGCGTATGAGAATGCTGTGATTTACAAGGAGAAGACGAAGGCTTGGCATGACAAGCACATATTGCGAAAAGACTTTAAAGTGGGAGATAAAGTTTTGCTATATCAGTCTCGCCTTCAACTTTTCCCTGGGAAGTTGAGATCCCGTTGGAGTGGACCCTATGTTGTAGCTCGCGTCTTTCCTCATGGCGCCGTGGAGTTGTTTGACAAAGACAACCACAATGTTTTTAAGGTAAATGGTCAAAGGTTAAAACCTTACCATGAAGGGTTCACCAAGGAATCTATTGATGAGATGGCTCTTGTTTGTATCGAAATTATCAACGAGATGATAACTAAGCAATTGTAGGGCAAAGATCAAAGAGAACGGTATAATCTTAACACTAAGAGAACAAGACGAGAGAATAAGGTTGAAACTTGAACTTTCTTGTGGTATTGATATTGCGGCGTAGTACGATGATTACAAAAGGTTGGCGTTGACCTTTATATAGGTTAACCCTAGGATCTTACTAAGGAAATAATATCTTTTCCTTTTCCTTCTAACGATATAATAAATATGGTCAAAGATATTCTTTCATCTTATCCTTTACCATTTACACGAATATAATATAGAACAAGGTAACTAAGTGGCGGCTGACCTAATTTCCATAGCTTAACGACACGTTCTTCTTTACAATGTCACGTCGACACCATCCTTCGTTCTTCACGTCGCGTCGCTTCTATGCTTCTACGCGTAGCTCCTTAGCGTTCCATAGTCGTCGTATTTTTAGGCACAAACAATACCCCTAAGGCGTCTTACAGGGCGTGATATTAAGAAGAGTTGGGAGACGCCTTCTTTCTTTGCAGAATACATCTTCAAAATTACTGGAACGCGTTGATGATAACGTCATCAAAATTCTCGACATCGTCGTTAAGCTTCGATCAGGATTTTTCTTCAATTATTTACACGTGCCGGGAGGAAGACTTCGTTTCTCGCGCCGACAACGTCTATATCGTTACGGCTACTTCTTGGTAGAAGAAAATTCCGTTGGAGAGAGTATCTCATCCCAAGATCCTCGCGATTTTCTCCTACAAATGAGTGGCGAACGTATCTTCTTTTACACGCCCTTATTCTGAACTCTTACCTTCTCTGGCGATCTTTGTTCTCGTTATTTCCTCCATTTTCTCTCGGTCATTCTTCTCATTCACTCTTTTCTTCGATTTCCCTTCTTTCAATGGCAACTCCAGTGATCTACGAGCCTCGACAAATACTCCGCGACTCCGATCGCTACTCTTCGCTTGCTCGCGACCCCAATTGCTTGAGGGTTATTTCCGATCTAGGGCCGGAGGTCAAGATCGAGATTCCTTCGGAGGGAGTCAGTGCGGATGCCTATCGCCCGGGATGGATAGCAGTTTATGAATATCCATTTCTGGCGGGACATCGATTCCCTTTCTCACCTCTTACTCAGGCTTTCATGCTTGCTTTGGGGGTAGCTGTGGGGCAGCTTTTGCCTAGCGTCTGGAGGATTTTTGGGGCTCTAGACGACGCTATCGAGAAACATGGCTTAAGCTTCATCGCGGCGGATCTTGCCGAGTCTATGGCGGTGGCGCTCAATTCTGCGGGTCGCGTTTACTTCAAACTTAGGCAAAAGAAGGTCATAATAGCTTTTGAGAAGAGTACGGCCGACCGTGTTTGGGCCGAGGTCTTTTATTTTGTGGAGAAATCTTCTCCTGGAGAGGAATCTTCTTGGCTCATCGAGGAGTGGAACTCAAAGAGTAAACTTTGCTTCCCCTGCCTGGAATGTTTTTCTTTCGTTTATGTAGCGTAGCCTTACGTCTTTGTGCTTTATAGTTGATGAGAAAGCTCTTAAGGCTCGTAAGGAGTCTAAGAAGGTTGTGGCTGCACTTTTGGTGATTCCTGAAGCCGACCGAACCTTCTTTGGTCATGACGGAGAGGGTCATCGATGTGGGCCTGCTACGCCGTCTGGTAACTTTGGCTTCTTCTTGTTCGTTCTTTTTTTTCGTACTTCTTCTTGTTCTGTGCTTAAGGGTTTTTCTCGTTTCTTTCTTTGCAGCGTCGATCTCTCGTATTCGTTCGCCTTCTGTTTCTGCTACTGAACTTGTGATGTCGAAGAAGAAGCGTCTGGCTTTGCAGGGGTGTTCGTCCGGTGCTCCTGTGAACGTGGAGCTTATGACGAGTTTGGAGTCTTCTCCGTCTCCTCCACTCGTCAGGGCGACGCGTTCCACAAAGGGGAAGGAGAAGGTAGATGATGTTCCTGGGGAGCCGTTCGTCTCGGTTGACGACTTTCCTGGGGAGCTTGTTTTGTTTTCTTTGGTTTACTAACCTGTAGGAATAAAGCACGGGAAGATGACTGTCTTTTAGCTTTTACTGAAGGAATTGACGGTATTCCCTGGACGCCCAGCGTCTCGCGCTGACTAAAAGAATTGACGATAGAAAGAAAAAAAAAAGTCAGCTGAAAAATTGTTTCCATTTTCTCCCCAATTTCCCATCATCTCTTCAATTTGTCCCATCTCTCCAATTTCTCCTCAAAATTTCCTCCATCTCTCCAATTTCCCCTCTTCCCCACCAAATCCCCACCTTTCAACCCCTCATCTCCACCAAATCCCCACCTTTCCACAAACCCTCACCACCAAATCCCCACCTTTTCCCCACCCCTCACCACCAAATCTCTCCAATTTCTCCTCCACCATCCATCCATCTCCACCTACAAACCCTCACCACCAAACCCCTCACCACCAAATCTCTCCAATTTCTCCTCCACCATCCATCCATCTCCACCAAATCCCCACCTTTCCACAAACCCTCACCACCAAATCCCCACCTTTTCACCACCCCCACGACCCACACACAACTCGTCGGAGACCCCCACGCCCCACCGAGATCGACTGCCGACCAGATCTCTCTTCGTAGTCGACATCCGCGACCGCGGTTTCTCGCCTCAGAAAACCAGAACAACAGAGCGATTTCCGCGACCGCGGAATTCCGTCTGCGACCGCGGGTTCAGCTCTGTCCGATTCCTTTCCCGGTTCTGTAAGTGTTCTCTTTGGTTCCGGAATTGTTGTTGTTGTTTGTTTCGCCTCGGGGAGGGCTATATTGTGCTTTGCTGGTGTTGAAACTGCTGTTGTGAATTGGTTTGTGGTTGGTGGTTGCTTGGAATTTGCTTGTGTGGCGTTTGTTGTTGGTTTGTGGCATTTGTTGGTTTGTGGAGTTTGTTGCATTTGAGGACTTTGCGCATTGACATGTCGCGCTCTCATAAGAATGATGTTGCGGGGCAAAAGCAGGTGAAAACGTATGCTGCAACTCTTAAGGACAAGAAGTCACTTGCAACTCGTTTCTTTCATGTACCTACTCTTGAGAGGTTGGGTATGGCCGAATGTACTCAGGCTATGCTCGACCATGCTGGGTTGGGCGGGTTCATGACACTTTCCGCGCCCTCCCACGTGGACTTGTCGCGTCAGTTTCTTTCGTCCTTGAAGACGACAAGTCGGGATGAGACCATTGCTTCTATCACTTTCATCTACAAGAGGAGGCAGTATACTGTTTCTGTCGAGCACTTGAGAGATATCTTGGGGATCACACGTGGTCCCTCGGATAATTATGAGGAAGCTGTTGGTGATCGCCACATTCATATGTGGCAAACTTGGACAGGTGTTCCGAGGGATGCTGCTGGGAACGACTACAATTATCAGCTCTCTCATCCTTGTCTCAGGCTGACACACAAGGTGTTAGCCATGGCTTTCTTTGGCATGACTGAGCTCAACAAAGTTCCTGCTTATGTGCTTAAGTATCTCTTTAGTCTCATGTCGGAGTGTGAGCTTACCCCCGATTGGGTTTGGCTCTTTGTTGCTTCTTGCAAGACCGCCCGGAACAAAGCAAAGGGGAAGATTGCCTTGGGAGGCATGATCACTTTGATTGTGCAGGCGGTGGTTGACGACTTTGTAGATCTTGATGTGGAAGGTAGTCCTGACCCTTCTGTTGAACCTTATCAGTATGATCTGCGGTTCCTAAGGTCCACCGTCCATCTGTTGTGTGGTCGTCCTGACGAGTGGGTATGGGTTGGTGAGCCTGAGATAGCCATGCCTCATCCGTTTCTCTACGGTCCTGCTGAGACTTTCCGGCTGGCACTTGTTCCCGCTGCGCCTCGTGCACCTGCTAGACGTCGTGCACGGGGTGGGATTGCCATTCGAGAGTCGGTTATGGCTATTGCTGACGCCGATGATGATGATGATGATGAGATGATGCCTGATGCTCAGGCCCATTTTGGCGCCGGATCGTCTAGTGGAGCTGCTGATAGCTCCAGTATCCCCTGGGAGCAGAGGTTGTTTGATCAGATGCAGGGGATGCAGCAGAGTTACACTCAGTTCTACTTTGAGTTTGACTCCTTCAGGTCGTCTTATGCTGCTGATATGCAAGGTTTGCAGCAGTCGATGAGTGGGATGCAGCTGAAATTTCAGGGCTGGAGAGAGGAGGTTCGGAGTTCTTGGTTCCATTAGAACCCCGATCTTCCACCACCGGGTAACCCGGATCAGTGAGCTACTCTCTTCTCTTCCTCATTTATTTTCTATGTCTTTCACACTGAGGACATTGTGTACTTCAAGTATGGGGGGGAGGGATTTAGTTTACTGCTTATCTTTAGAGTAGTTTCCATTCGGTTGTTTGAATTCAGTTCGTATTTTTTTTTTTTTTAAATAAAATAAATAAAATAATAATAAACAGAAAAATCCACAAAAATGTTAAAAAAGGCAAATGAAAATCCTGGGATGGGCTGAAAACCTAAAAGGGCGGTTCCATGCAAAAAGCAGGTAGTCTGGTCGGCAATAAGCTGAGGCAAAAGTGGACTTGAGAGATGTGAGCCAATTGTGAGTTATCTAGCAAAATGAAATGAGTGGCTAGGTGAAAACCCTTCGGGGTGCCTAGGCAGAATGAGTGAAATGAGTGTCTTAGGACCATTTGTTGATGTTGGCGAGGTGTCATAAGAAGGTGGTGATATAAGGAGGAAAGGGTAGGTCACTATGGAGGAATAAGGTGCTAGATAGGAGTTAGGATTAGATTTATCTTTTGTACTCACTATGGTGTTTGAAGGCGAAGTGTGTTTGTAATTTATAGTTCATTCTTTCTCTATACTTCCTGAGATCTATGTGTGCTGATTGTAAGGGTAAGTTTCATTTAGCTTACTCGGGGACGATCAAGGTCTAAGTATGGGGGAGTTTGATAAGCGGTATTTTACATAGCGCTACTATAGGTTATTAGCTCATTTTGTATAGGATTATGCTAGATGTTATGATGTATTCTGTAATCATGGAGTTCTGGAGAGTTGAGTCACATATGAGATTACAGAGGATGATGCGGAGCATTGAAGCATAAGAAGAGGAGTCGAAGCTGATGAAGACCACAGGATGAAGACGAAAACGAAGCATTGGAAACAGCTGAAGACGAAGCCACAGAAGCAATTCCGCGACCGCGGGTCCCAAACCGCGATCGCGGAATTTCCACCAGACCAGCCTTGTTTACAGCACAAAATCCGCGATCACGGGTCCCAAACCGCGATCGCGGAAATCCGTCAGAGAAGACTTTCTTCATTTGCCCGATTTAGTATGTTGTGTTTACTTCTGTAACGTTTTTCACACGTTTTTTTAGCTTTAATTTGGCAGTTGAATTCTGCAGAAGACTTTTATGTTTAGGTGTTGATGATCTTCTATCATCTTGGACATTCCATTTCCAAGTTTTAGAGTTTTCTCCCAAGAACTTCATGATTTGCTGAAGTTTCCATTGTTTTGCTTGACATTGGAAGCTTTCGGATTGATTTAGTTGTGAGATTCCTTTCCTTTGTTCTATTCATATTGATTGTCTCTATTCTCTTGTGTGTATTGTTATTGAGTTAGATTTGCTCATTTAGATTGGCCATCTAAGTAGTTTCATCTCATTCATATTGCTATTGTTTGGTTATTTCTAGTTGAAATATCATACTTGTTTGTAGCACACACAATTTGCATGAACTAGTTGTGAATGTCAATTGTGAAGAGAATTGAGTACATGTCGAGTATCTGACTAGTTGTCTATGGTATTGCATGTATCTATCCATTCCTGAACTTAAATCTGCTTTATTATTGAATCTTGATTGTTTCAAGGTTATAGTTGAGTAAGGGTTATTAGGACTAGTTGGACTAATAACTACATTAGAACAGGGATTAGAACGATCATATGAGTAATTCGACATAGGATTAAAAGGAGTTTATGATCAACTTGTTAATTTGTTAGTGGATAATTTTCGAGTGAAACACCTTCCATTGATATATTTACAAACCAAATCAACCTTCGTTACTTTGTTCTTAAAACATACCAAAAAAAAAAACCTTTGGTTACTTACACTCGTTAATCATAATTGTTACTTTAAGAATCGATAACCTGATTCCCTTGGGATTCGACCCTTGCTTGCCTACTATACTTGTTAGTGAGTTTGTTAGGATTACTTGACTTGGCATACGACAATTCGCCTCGTCAAATAGCCACTGGAATTGGATCCATCCATGTAGGATTTGAAGTAATGGCACTGCGTGTCCATGTGAGGCTTGCAATTGAGGTCAGATTGATACTCCTATATACTTGCTTTGAAGCTCAAGTTGTGGAATAGATGATCATGACTGATTTTTTGTATTTTTTTTCTTGTGATCTTTAAACAGAGGTGGAAGCTAATTTAGTCTCATCAGTAATTTAGTATGTTGACAGTAGAGGAAGCCATGTTGCATATGTGAAGATCTCTGCATCAAAGTTCTTGAAATCCACTGAGCAATTGCCATGAACTTCGTTTATGATTCAACAATGGATAGGTATTTTCGGCTCAGATCCTCGCTGAACCGGCCGCGCTTGACAAAGGCTTGGTTTGTCAGCAACCATGGCAGCAAACATTGTAGTACGATTAATAAGGGTGTTTGACCTCTTATTAATCGTGTTGACAAATTAATTTAGTATGTTGATAATTTAATTTAATGTGTTAACAACATCTTTTTAGTATGTGTTGACAATTTTTTAGTGTGTTTATAGTTTTTAAAATGTGTTGACAATTTTATTTAGTATGTTGACAAGTTTTGTAAAGTGTTGACAATGTTGACAATTTTGTAATATTTTTCGTGTTGTATGTTGTTGACCGTTTATTAGTCGTGTTGACAACTTATTTAGTCGTGTTGACAATTTATTATTCTTGTTGACAGCTCTGTTAAAAATTGTGTTGACAACTCTGCTAAAAAATTTGTTGACAGCTCTGTTAAAATTTTTGTTGACAACTTTGTTAAAAATTTTGTTGACAACTCTGTTAAATTTTTTGTTGACAGCTCTGTAAAAAAAATTGTTGACAACTCTTTTAAATTTTTGTTGACAGCTCTGTTATTATTGTCACGTCAACAAATGGGTATTTCCTTATAACTTAAAAAAGTGATGCAAAAACTTGAAAAATATTACATTGGGGTATTTACCTTTTTGGGAGACAATCCACTAAATATACAATGACCCACTAATATGAATGATTAAAAATCACATATACGTAGGCTTTTAATTTTCAGTTTCTAGCAATCCATTCATCTTGTGCTTCTTCAACAATATCCCCCGAGTGACTATAAATTGTACCTGAAATATATAAACAAAGTCTTTATTTGGCACACCCTAAAATTCTATTTAGCACACCCTTACTTTCGTCACGAAGGTATTTGGTCAGACTTTCGTCACGAATGTATTTCAAAAGAGATTCGTCACGGAGAAACGAAGGACTTTCGTCACGAAGGTTGCCAGGAGTTCCGTCACGAAGGTATTGTGGAGTTCCGTCACGAATCTTTTTTTGAAAAAAAATAAAAAAAATTCAGAATGTTGTAGAGAATTTCAATACGAGTCCGTGCATATAAAATACGACCAAAACGAACATCGTTTGCCCTTCCAAAAGCCCTAAAAACAAAACAGTCGTTTTCGTTAAGTTCGTAATATTTAAACATAATGCATAATTGTACTTTATAAGTAATAAACTAGTGATATTAAATGATAATATATAATTATAGTATATAAATTTAATTGCATGATTTTTAACTATAATTAATAATTATATAAGTTTTTGTTTTTACGAACTTAACGCATGCGACTGTTTTGTTTTTAGGGCTTTTGGAAGGGCAAACGATGTCCGTTTTGGACGTATTTTATATGCACGGACTCGTATTGAAATTCTCTACAACAGTATGAATTTTTTATTTTTTTTCAAAAAAAGTTTCGTGACGGAACTCCCCAATACCTTCGTGACGGAACTCCTGAAAATCTTCGTGACGGAAGTCCTCCTTTTCTCCGTGACGAATCTCTTGTGAAATACCTTCGTGACGAAAGTCTGACCAAATACATTCGTGACGAAAGTAAGGGTGTGTCAAATAGAATTTTAGGGTGTGCTAAATAGTAAGCCCCTATATAAAAGTACGAGTGTAGATTCCGAATATAAAATAAAGTGAAATTAACTATAAATAACAAGAAATATGCATGAGAATGAACTATTCTAATATGCAACTAGACTCCTGATATATGTATAAATTAGGTGTTATCATACATAAAAGGCCCATTAACCCTATCATATAATGAGTTGATATAAGTTGTATCTTTGTAACAAGAAGAATTTCACGGACCGGACCGAGAAATTCATGGACCGGACCGGACCGGGACCCGGAATTCCTAAATTATACGGACCGGGGACCGGACCGAGTCTGGTCCGGTCTTGGACCGACCCGGGAAATTCCGATCCGGTCCGGTCCGGGTCATTTTTGTGCATCCTTAATTTCTGGTTACTTTTTTTTTGATGAGGAAAGCATTTAGGGGGCACATCTAGCGAGAATGATACCGCCCTAGGGCGTCCCGAAGGACGAGATCTGAGAGATCTAGAAAGGCTGCAAAATTAAGATGGGGTATTAAATGGTACATTTTAGCTATAAGGTCAGCTGCATCATTTGTCTCCCGAAAAATATGGGATACTCGATGTTCCGCAAAGAAGCGGAGATCCATTAAGATATCACTCATGATCAAGTCTATTTCTCATGGGCAGTCCCAAACGTCGTTTATGGCATTAATAAGGCTAAGATTATCGCCTTCGATCTCAACATGCGTGAGACCCAGCCGAATCGCCTCCTTAATGCCATAACGCATTGCGAGGGCCTCAGCCATGATTGGTGGAACGTAGCCTAAGGACCCGTTCGTCATTTTAATTGGATTCCCTTGTTCATTTCGGATAATAAAACCATAGGATGCTGGTCCAGAGAATGGGCAGGCGGCATCAACATTGATTTTGTGGAAATTCTGTTTGGGCTTAGTCCATCTTATTGCTCTTCTTTTCCTTTTGGTTTGTTTTGGGGTGGGTGGGTCAATATCAATATCCATTTTTTCTTCCATTTTTGCTAGCTTCGAGTCTTTTATTTGATTTTTTAGTATGGATTCTTGGTTTTAATGAATTAATCTTACATGAATGTTCCTATCAAAATTTCTTATAATTCGCTTTGTTCTTGGACATTCAAAGAGGAAGTGTTTAAGATCTTCACGTGGGGAATTACATCCTGAACATTCTGTTGTTATAGGCATATGCCTATTCTGGAGTGTTAATTTGGTTGGTAATCCATCCTTGGAAATTCTCCATAGGAAAGACTTTATTTTTGGTATCAGATCAAGTTTCCAAATCCATTCAGAATTTGATAGTGGGAGATTACGATTTCCATAGATCATATCCATTGCACTCTTGGTTGAGAACCATTCATTCTTACTCGATTCCCAATAAAGCCTATCTTGTATGTGGTTCATTGGGATTGGGTATGATTTTAGTTTTTCTATAGTTGTATTGTTGAAATAAACTCTAAGCTTGCCTTCATCCCACGATTTATTCTGATTTAGGAAGAAAGAAATCGTAACTTGTTCATTTATTGGCGCATATGTTATTACTTGTTGTTTTAGTGGTTCATGAAACCATTTGTCTATCCAGAATTTTATGGTTCTCTCATCTCCTATTTTTCAAGTGAGACCTTGTTTAAATTCTGGGATTAGTTTTGACATTTGGGTCCATTGCCAAGAGTCATTTTTCTTCGGGTTTTTCTCATAGTCTAGTATATGTATATTTTTAAGGTATTTTTCTCGTATGATTGTGACCCATAGGTTATTTGGTTCAGCTAATATTTTCCAGATGAGTTTCATCTGTAGTACAGAATTCATATCTTTGCTTTTTAGATCCCCAAACCACCATTATGGATTGGTTTATAGATGTCATCCCATTTTATTATTGGTTTATAATGATAAAATGGGATGACATCTAAACCTGCTTTATGGATTTTTTTCGGAAAAAAACCCCACACCCAATTTTTTATAACCGGCACTCGCTTTGGGCGCATCCTGAGTGCGTCCATAACATTTTAAAAAAAACCCGGTTCAGTTTTGGGCGCACCCAGGATGCGCCCAACTTAAACCGGATTTTTTTAAATTTTGACGGCAAAAAAAAAAAAAATCTTGACGGCAAGAATGACCCGATTTAAAAAAAAAAAAATTGAACGCATCCGGGATGCGCCCAAAGCGGATGTCAATTATAAAAAACCGGGCGTGGGGTTAAACGGCCTTTTTTTTTTTTTTTTTTTTTTTTTTGCAATCCCCTTTAATTTAATTCCCCTTTAATTTAATTCCCGACTACGCCACTAATCATAGCGCATGTTGCATCATCGACACTGTTTTGCAATATTTTTTTCGATCTCTAATTGATGACCATGATCGTGTCCATTCAACTTAAATAATTTTTTAGTTGTTGAGAAAACAATAGTTCTATCTTTAATCTATACCAATGTAAAGTGACTCAGTCAACACTCTTTCATTCGTCTTCCTTTGAGAAATATCTTACGGAGTATTATGTTTATTTCTTACCTACAAAGTTTATATTAAAAACAATATGTCAACAAGCTTGAGTACTGAAACATCTAAAACAAGTTGGTACCACTATCCTATAGATCAGGCCCGCCACAATATGACAAACTAGTCGCAAAATGTTGTAATTATTTTATGCCGTTGTTGAGTACTCCTATATGCTATCTTTGGACGATGGAAATTGAATAGTCCAAATCAAATCTCTAACTTTATGTTTGTGTCTAAAAGCTATTGGCTGAGTTACGTGATATAAGGAACATGAGAACCCCCTTTCCCCTTTTCATGACCAAAAAAGGAAGGAAGGATTGCGCACTAATTTGGCAAGATTTATACATAAGTACGTAGTTCATATTGAAAAATGTTACGTATAATGTTATTAAGAAAAATGAAAGGGCCTAATTTTACTTATCAAAACTTTTCTTAGGAAGTGTATATATAAGGCCAATACATAAGTCTAGCAGTGGAGAAGTTGTTGATGAGGCTAAAGTCGTAGTGCCAAATTAAAATAAACTCTAAACACTAACTAGAGTATAGTAAGTAAGTAGAGGTCGAATCCAAGGGAATTAAAACACCAAATCAATGCAGTCAAATAAAATATCAACTAGTAACAAGTAACCAAAGGGGAGTTTGATTGCAAGAACACACAAGTAACCAAGTAACCAGTAACAAGCAGAGGAAGTTTGGGTGAGAATATGATGAGAAGGGGTTTCACCTAGCAAGTATCCACACAACAGTCAATCAAGTTGATCATAGATTTATCTCAAGTTCTATTCAATCCTAGGGAATGTTCCTATTCCAATCTTTAATATATTAGCAGGCCAACCGGTCCTGATAATACTTATTATTCAACAATCAGGGAAACCTCTCAAGATTAGATGAAATAGCAGCAAAGAGCACAAAAATCATAAAGATGCATGCAATAACTTACAACCGTCAAGTATTAACATGCAATCAATTCTCTTTTATAAAAGCAATCAACTACCAGATCATGCAGATATGAATGTTACAATGACAAGGAATTCCACCGTATATTCCTAGTCTAGCAATAGAAAACTATCAATCAAACTAGGTGATCAAGCTAGCAAAACTAATAGAAATCAATAGATGAAGAACAAGAGAATTAATACAAACCCATAGGAAAAGAACAAGAGTTTAGAAATCTCACAACTTAATAACTGAAGGTTTCAACCGCTAAGTAAAACAATGGAGATTAGTTCCTGATCATGGTTGCAGAACTAAATTGTCTGATGTAAAAGATGATAGAAAAGATGATTGAAAAGGGTTCTTAAATAGAGACTAACTCTAAAAATATATAGTAAAAGATAAATATCATAAAACTAATTAAAAGGAAAATAAGGAAAAAGAAATAAAGAAATAAGGAAAATAACACAAACACAATTCGGTGACTACTTGATTCCTAATCCACGTACGGCCCACCTTGCTTCTCTTCTTCCACGTACGGCCCACCTTAATTAATTGGTTAAGTGACTAGTCCGCCTTGTAAATCAGCAGTAACTTCCCATGCTTCATGGCGATCGCCACCTCGTATATGGCGATCGCGGTTGGCGTCGCAGAAGCTTCTTCATTCTTCAAGTCTTCAATCTTCTTCGGTTCTGATCTTCATTTCTTCACTTCTTAATAAATATCTCAGAACATAATAATGACTCGAAACACATATGATAATACTCCTAAACTAATGTAATCATCCCTAGTTACGCCATACAAAGTGCAGCATATCAGTTGTACACTTATGTCACAATTTCTAACGTGAAATATGTAATGCATTAACCTGAATTAGTTTATACTTGGACACACAAGATAGATTAGGGATGAATAACGTACGTACATTCGCCTAACCCAAACCAAATATACCTAGAAAGGGACCCATTTGCAAAAGTGCATGGCCTCGCAATTCTGAAACTGTCGGTTCCGACTAATAAATCATGAACCGAAATCAGAGTGGTGGTTTCTTGCGGTTTCCGTTTCAATCAACTATTTCAAACCATCAGTTCAAAACCGATTCATAACACCACCGTTTTCCACCCTCAAATCATTTACCCAAATAGGAAACAACCTCCAACGATTTTCAACATAATTAGGGGATTTTGAACCCTATGTTTCCGGTTCGAGGAGTTATACGACTAACTAGTGTTTGTTCCGTACGACGTACCGGTAATATAATACAATTTATTAATCAACAAATATTTGTTTATAATTTAGAGGTTCTCCTATCCATATAGATGATGGAAGGTTGTCGACAACTGGCCTTCCTCAGCTGCTGATGAATGTCTTCTTTCTCTAAGTCGTAATAAGTAACATCAATAGAGCTTTCTATTAGACCATAATATGCACCTTAAATGCTAATAAAATAATTTTCATAAGAAATATGGTAGCCAAAATGAAATATAGGAGGAGGAACAATGAATCGAATTGGGGCTTTAGACATCGATGGAAACAAATTCAATCAAAATAATTCACATATAGAAACAAATTTGCAAATCCTAACAAATGAAATTAGGAGATAGAAGTTGTAGAGCTTGAAGAAAATTCAATCAAACGATATGCATATCTTCCATTGAAGAGAGGAACATGGACAATAGTAGTAGAAAGAGTGGCGAAACTGAGTTCATAACACATAGTAAACAAAGTGTTAAAATGAATATGCCCCTTTTTAGTGTATGCATCAACATCACGATGAAATTTAGAGTTAGTGAGATATTGCTTTTATCAAATAGAGTTTTTGTAAATTTGGAGTTAGTGGAATAATGGAATGTTAGAGTAGGATAGTGGTTAAAAATATTTATTCATTTCATTTTAAAAGAAGAAATAAGAAATAATAAATACACATGTCTCCACTCAAATTTTGTCAAGTGGCGATTTTTTTTGTAAAAACATGGCTTCAACTTTAATATTGTACTAGTTTAATCCCCGTGCATTTGCACGGATATAAATTTAGAAATATTTTACATTTTTATTATATAGAAAATGTATGTATTTATGTTTAGACTGATTTTCATATTTTAAATATAATTTCGCAATAAAAATAACAAAAATACTACACCTCCAATAACACCTTCGAATCGAATCCCGCACTTGAGCACAAGTAAAACTGGAAAACAATATAGAATAAAGAGAAAACTTATCACAAATATTATAAGATTGATTTTACACTAAGATCAATCAAATACAACTATATCTATTTAAATTAAATAGGCATGGAAGAGGGTGCAAAACTGCGATTGAAGAAGGTATAAAGCAGAACCTTAATGCACTCTTCTATAAAAGTTTTAAGTTATAGGAGCATGAATCCACAATCCTCCCTATTTTGAGCTTCATGATTGTCGTACGAATGTACTTTGAGATGTTGCTGAATCCTAGAGCAGTTGAGCTTGTTCTAATAGCAAGATATCCTAATAGCATTTATGAAAATTGCATATCAGCACTTGATAGTCTCATAGGTATATCCTAATATATAAATTTAATTGTTTAGATTCATTTCAAAGCAGTTTGAATTCAAAACATCAGCTAGGGGTTTGGATTCAAAAGAAGCTATAGTGAAACTGCTGACCAAAACCTCCACCAAACTAAGTGAAGAAATTATCAAGTAAGCTCTATTTTGGATTTGTGAGTAAGCTAGATTATGGTTTGAGAGGGATATAGAACATTAAAAGCTAGCTATGGAAAATCATGAAGCAAGATCCAGTACACAATTTTAGTTCTTAATATCCAAGAGCTCAATAGCAACTTGTAACTATCTCTCAAGACATTGCATTAAGCTCAAACTGAACATCAATTAATATCGAATTCCTTCCTATCAACCACATAGATTATATTGTTCTAATTTAACTACATAGTAGTAGGATACCAAGAGCAACAAATTAAATTAATTAGATCATAAGTCGTTATAAAATACGATACCATTCGAATCATCAGTTTCATAATCAGAATTATCAGGACCGTTAACAAACCACTAATCATCATCATTGACTTGTATCCTGGGTCAAAAGGACACGTAAATGTATAATGCACACATAAATATAGCAATAATAACACAAAAATACAATGATAACAGTGCTAGATGTCACTTACAGAGGAAAAGGATTAGAATCATCCATTTCATCAACATTATCCCCAACTGTGTATAAATCATACACGAAGGCATCTGATAATTCCACCACAAGAGTTAGTTAAGTCGACATTTTAATACAGAAAGTTGAAGCAAACTTTGACTATATTTTCAGTTTCAATTGTTGAATCTACAATACTACATAAACAATTAGAAGATATAAGACTTAAATGGACTTACACAAAATTCAACAAAAAAGTCGAGCCAAAGATAACTAATTTGAAGACGAATTAAGCTGAATAATTACCTATCAACTTTCTCTCTTAGACATTTTGACAAACACTTGATGCACAATCTGCTTCCGGCAAGAAACTTCCACAATCACCTATCCACAAAAAATCTATTAACAACAGAGAAGTTTGAGAAGATAACATGGATCCAAACTAATGTACCATCACATAAATCAATGAGAGAGGGTAAGCAGGTGAGGACAATTGCATCAATTTTTGGTGGAAGAGAGCGAGCAAATTGAGAAAATACATACCAAAATCAAGAGGGTATTCTTAACGTACCACCTAGATCACGTACGTGGTGTCCCTAGCTACATTACGCAGGGCATGCAGCTCGATCATAATTAATGATAATTCATGGCCAATGTATACTCCTTTGTCGTATAATAAGTACAAGTTATGACATTATTCACAAATTGATAAAATCTATAAGGGCCCGTTTGCTATCCATATACTAGTATATCATATATCAGGTATGTGTATCGTATATCAGATATGAGTATGAGATTGATATCTGATATCTGTGTTTAGTATAATTTTTTCATATATGAGATATAGAAATCCGAGGGAGATATCAAATGTATATGTCATTGCGGGGGAGGAGAATGAAGATGAGAAGATGAGTGTGTTTTTTAAAATGAAGGAGATATCAAATTGATAACCCTTGAAAATGGGGGATATCAAACCTATTGAAAAGAAAGATATCAAATTGATATTCATATACTGATATACCAAACACCAGGTATGGGTATGGGTCATTTTGATACTCATACCTGATATCAGTATATGGATATCAACAAGCCCTAAGATTTGTTCCGACATATCACGAAAAACGTAATCGTGTGGGGTCTTGTTTGATTCGTCTCAATACGTACTTTGATAATATTAAAAAATTATAATTTTCATTATTATACAATTAGAGATATTAACAATGCAAAACGCGCATGATAAGAAGGAGCGCGATAGTACTTATTCCATCCCATTTACTCTCTCCGTCCAATAGTATGTTTTTCATTTAAAAAATATGTACTATATACAATTCAATACAATTTGTTAGATCATTTCCAATCTATAAGAATAAATATATAACTCTCATTCAATACTGATGAGGCGAAATGGAGTTGGGAGGTATTGTCTCATGTCATCGTCTTGCTTGGGATGGAGATTACATGAATATTATTTGGAAACAAATTTATAATAGACGATTTATAGCTCAAACACTAAATTTATGGCAAAAAAGCTCCGAGATTGACAAACATTGCTAATTCCGTTGAAAATTCCGTCACATTTTCAAGGAAGTAAATAAGATAGTTGATCGCTTAGCTAATTTGGTCTTTGGAGTTTATGTTTTTGAAGTTTTGTCTGATCGTTTGAGTAATATATTTTTGAATTATGTAAACTTGTAAATTGTCAAATTGCCCCCTAATTTTATTATAAATCAGTCCTGTACGTTTATATATTTTCGAGAGTTCGTCTCTGAATATCCAAATATCACACGACGCGGAAATATGTCACAAACATCATCATATCTCTCTATCATCACACTATTATATTTTTTATTGTTTGGTTCGATTAGTTGAGTCACATTATGCTCAAACAAAAGCACTCTTATTTTCGTAATTCATTGATTAAAATGATCATTGGCTTATGCGTTTTCAAAGAGGTCTTGCTATTTTTGAGAATCATCGGCTATCTGATCATTCATCTGTTGTTGTCTCTCTGGGCTCAGAACTTAGATTGGGACGTTCGTCCTTTCGCTTCTCTAACTCTTGGGCCAGCCACCCTGAATTTTTGAGTACTGTTGAAGATGTTTGGAATATGTCTGTCAATGGCCATCTTATGTTTCAAATTGTTACCAAGCTCAAGATTTTGAAGCTGCAACTTAAGAAGTTTGGTTGTGTTCCCTTGGAGAAGTTGCACTCTTTGATCTCGGAGCAGCGAGCTGAGCTTTTGGATGTTCAAGCTCAGTGTCAGAATCAGCCTTTTGATGATTCTCTGCAACAAAAAGAAAGGCTTTGTAGAGATTCCTATAGCTCTAATCTTGATTCGCTTTCTTCCATGTCTTGGCAGCTTGGTAAGCTTAAGTGGTTAAAATTTGGAGATCATTGCTCCTCTTATTTCTATAATCAGATCAAAAGTAGGCGAAGTCGCAATTTTGTGGGGATGGTTGAGGATGACCTTGGAAATAGAATTTCTGATCAGCCTGGGATTGCTTCCCACTTTGTCTCCTACTTTCATGAGCTTCTTGGCACTACGACTCCTTCCTCTGCTTATCAGCCTGCTTTTCTCTCGTCTGGGCCTAGTTTATCTTTTGAGCAGTGTGCTGACTTGGTCAGGCCGTTTACTGATGATGAAATTAAGTCGGCCTTCTTTCACATGGGGAACAACAAGGCGCCAGGCCCGGATGGCTTCAATCCTTTCTTCTATAAAAAGGCATGGAGTGTTATTAGTGCTGATGTTTCTGCTGCTGTCAAGCAGTTTTTAGCAATGGATGTTTGCTGCGTCAGATCAATCATACGGCCATTTCTCTCATTCCCAAGTGCCCCAATCCCTCTAGCGCTAAAGACTTCCGCCCTATTTCTTGTTGTAACACTTTGTATAGAGGGATTGCTAAGATTCTGTCAAGGAGACTCAAACTTGTCCTTCCTTCCATCATTTCTGAACACCAGACTGCTTTCGTCCCGGGGCGCTCGCTTCAACATAATATTCTGATCTGCAGTGATATTCTTCGACATTATGCTTGGCAGTCTACTTCATCCCGCTGTGCTATTAAGGTTGATTTCCATAAGGCTTTTGATTCGATTGATTGGAATTTTTTGTTGAACTGTATGCGCAGCTTGGGGTTCCCTCCTATATTTGTTTGGTGGATTAGTAGTTGTATCTCTACTACGTCATTCTCTGTTAATGTCAATGGGAAACTTGAGGGCTTTTTCAAAGGTATGAGAGGTATTTGGCAAGGGGACCCCCTTTCACCTTATCTGTTTACAATTGTCATGGAGTTTCTCTCTCGTATGCTTGGTTCTCTGGAGGTCAAGCCAGGTTTCTCCTTCCATCCTCGATGTCAGTCTTTGAAACTCTCACACCTCTCTTTTGCTGATGATCTGATATTGTTCTGCAAAGGTGACCTCAGTTTTGTGGCTGCTATTAAAAATGTGCTGGACGAATTCGGTGGGATGTCTGGTCTTTTTGCTAATCAGTCTAAGACCCGTATTTATTTTGGGGGGGATTGTTCCTCTTTGAAGCAGTCTATTCTTGACCACTCTGGGTTCTCTGAGGGCTCTCTTCCGCTTACTTATCCGGGTGTTCCTATCGGCTCTAGGAAGCCCAAGAATGTTGATTTTGTCCCTGTTATTGAGCGAATGACCAGCAAGATTCACTCTTGGACTGCGCATCATCTCTCTTATGTTGGTCGCATGGAGCTTCTCCGAGCTGTGCTTTACGGCATTCAAAATTTCTGGTGCAAAATTCTCCCCTTTCCTAAGCGTGTTCTCAAAATTGTTCAGTCCATCCTTCGCTCTTTTCTTTGGTATGGGAATGTTGATTCGAAGCGCTGTCTTGTTGCTTGGAAGGCTGTTTGCAAACCCAAATCAGAGGGTGGTCTCGGGTTTAAGGAGCTTCTTTCTTGGAATCGGGCTTCTCAAGTTAAAGCTCTTATGGATGTGGTCTCTCCCAACTTGCACAGTCTCTGGAAATCATGGGTCTCCTCCAACTATTCTTCGCCTGAGGACATTTGGGATGTTCAGGTGCGTTCTCTTGATAGTTGGACTTGGAGAAATTTAATGAGAATTCGGGATTCTCTTCTTCTCTTGGGTGATCCGGCTGATCTTCCTGACTTACTTGTCTCGCCTTCTGGAAAGTTCTACATCTTGGCTGCCTATAATCTCTTGCGAACGCCGGGTGAAATTGTTTCTTGGGATCAGCTCCTTTGGAAAGGTATGCACCAACCTAAAGCTTCTTTTATTTCTTGGCTTGCCTTGCTTGGTCGTCTCCCGACGAAGGATCGTGTTGGTCGTTGGGTCCCCCTGTCTAGCGATTTGTGTGTTCTTTGTCGTGAGGAGGCTGAGTCTAATACACATTTGTGGTCCTCTTGTTCGTTTGTTTGCCGCACCCTTCGTCGGGTTCTTTTGTGGGTCAAATGGGTGAACCCGCCTTCCTCTATAGCTGGTTGTTTCTCCCATTTGTCTTCCTGGACTGGTCAGTCCAAATTTCAGCTCCGCACTCGTAGTCTCGCCTTGACCACCTTTTTGTACAACATTTGGAAGACTAGAAATGACATTGTCTTCTCAAACTTCACTACCCTTCACTTTGCTACTCCCGCTAATTGTGTTGATGATATTATTAGGCTGACTTCTTTGAGGGTCCATGTGCTTTGGAAGAAAACAGATTTGAGGTCTCTTCTTTGGCTTTGCGACTTGAACATATGTTGATTCTTCGCCGTCTTTTCACCATTTGTTGGTTGTTCTTGTTGTTGCTAACTGTGTTAGCATTTTGTTGTCTGTTTGAGTTGTCTGGAACCCTTGAGCTGTAATTCTTTTGTCATTTAATATATTTTAACCTTTTTAAAAAAAAAGAAAAAGATAAATCATCCTCTTTCATCCTTAAGGCTTCTTGTTTCATTGCAAAAATCACACCGCTATATCGCCTTTCCCTCACAATTTTACCATGACTCCTTTCTCCACTCCTCTTATTACGTGTTAAATGAATGATTCAGACTCCGTTTATCGGGATAAATGGACATATTGTTGTGTTAAATGAACTATGTTGCATAACATATATAGTGAGACCAGATTATACGGTCGATATTGAATGTCTAATAACAAATAAGTAGACAAGTATCATTATCCACATATCGATAATGTATTGCATTATGATCAACTCAAATTAAACTATTAGCATCATAGAAATCGGAACCATACCCAACATGTATACCTACATTACATCACAAGTCAAACCTAATTCCATCTTTGCCCAAAAATTCAATGCAAATCCACACCTATCCAAACTAAGGCTCCTGATTGCTCCACGTGTACCACATTTTCTAAGCCAATAATAGCATCGCCGTAAGAAACATTCAAATTCATATAGCCTATGTCCAATTATATACTACTCCATGGTCCATTATTTTAATTTTATGTTGTCTCCAGATTGTACTCCAAGTACAGTATTTTCTTGTGCAGAGACTTCAATAAACCTACCTGTTGGCTTTATACAAAAAGTTGGTAAGGTTACTTGATTATTTAATCAATTAAAAAACAACAATCTACAAAGTTCCTTCCCATCAAACCAGAGTCTCACGGTAAGATCTGAACAATTCATTTTCACAAAACTGGTCCAGAGGATATGAATCAACATGTCCATGGTGCAACTTTAAACAATAAATTACATAAATGATCAAAAACACGAAAAGAACAAGAAAAACCTGAATAAAAGGTCTAGACACTCACTATATTTCCGCTTACTACGAGGTACTTTGTCTATCAATATTCTATAGTTTTACCACATTGATTTTATCTCTCCACCTGTTTCTGTTTTGAAATGAGTAATTTTTGTCACTGATAGATATGCAATATCCTTTTTTATCATATATTTATAACTCTTTTCTGGGCGGCCTCTAATTTTACAAAAAAAACACCAAAATTTAGTCTCTCGCACTCACAAAGTGGCGCATCGCGTCCTCTTCTCTACACATGTCCACACCAACCAGAGTTGTTTCAAGGATTTTGGTGGATCAATTAAATTGTTTTGTAATGTTTGTGAAAAAATATAGCAAAAAAGAGTGTGGTAGGATTTTTGAACACAAAACCTCATTTTCACAATTGCTAAACATCAAATTAACCATTAGAGCAACACAAACTTCATGGCGATTTTTATAAAAACCTTTAATATAATATATATATAGGCTTTAGAAATTTAGGACCCCTAACATTTGGGACCCTTTTCTGTTGGGTCTAGTGAAACACCCTCATATTCGACTCTGATAACAACGCTTTCTGATATCCGCAATATCATATCTTCTCTAATAACTTCGTTTCTGATCTGTCTGCTCTCGTATGACCGCACACAATTAATTAATCAATTCATTTAATTTAATTTGCAGCTACCCTAAATGCTAGTTAGGGTTTCGAGATTGATTAAGGAAGGGGACACGTGTTGAAAAGGAGAAGCTTGGTTAGGTTTCCCTTAATGGAGAATAATGCTGTCAATTAGCTAAGCAACTTGGTGCATTCCTGTTGGTCGTAAGTTGTCATTCAATATAGGGAAAGGAATCCATATCTTAGATCTTATGATAGTGATAAGATTTCTTACTTTTTTTAGATATAAAGATCTTTATTTTCGATGCTAGTCTAAGTTGCCTCCTTGGAAGCTACTACTTATAGAAATATGTTTATTAACTTCCCTTACCTTAGTTAATTAATAGAACATGATATCGTCAGTTTCGTCACAAGCTAGTTTGTAGATTTAATTCCGAGTGTAAAGTTGACAGGATTTAAAAGTCTTATTTAGAGCGTATGGAGACATTACGTTGTCATCCTATCCTATGTATAAACAAAAATTAACGTATGTACTAATGGAAAGTGTCCGGTGAGAATAACTTTTAAAATACGAACGTGAGAATGATGCACATTAGTAGTAAATTGGTGCACATTTAGTATTAATTTAGTGCACATCCATTGACAAACTTAAAAACATCCAAAATTTGAAAAACTTTTATTTTTTGAAGAACATTTATGGAGAAATTGAAGAGCATTATGTAAAAATTGTATATGTGCATCACTTTTTCAAAGGGTTTAATGCACATTTAAGTATATTTTGATGCACATTAGTCATTCTCACGTTCTCATTTTAAAAATTATTCTCACTGGAACCGAACCCTTATAAATTATGCCAAGTAAAATAAGGTTCATAGAACAATTTAAACAACATTTCGAATTTATTTTATAGAATCTAAATGAAGTTGATTGAATATAATTAAATAATATATCATAAGGACAAATGACAATGAATATAACTTTGAGTTTTTTTTTCCAGAAATGAGCAATATTTTGGAAATAATTCTCATTGTAGGCATCTTTTGAAACTAATTTTCGAAATAGACAAATTTTTATAGCTTCGGAAATTGATAAAGATTCTGAAGTTGAAAATATTTATATATATATATTATATAACAGCACCTCGTTCACTTTTTTTTTTTTTTTAAATCCACTTACCTATCTTGAAGATTGATGAACACATACGCGGGTTCGGGTGGCTCGTCTGGGCTCGTTCGGAATCGAGCGAGAGACATGTCTATTGCAAGTTGAGATCGATATGAACCCTACGAAACTAGTCTTCTTCGATTACGATTACGAACGATCCCAAACGAGTCACCCAACCCGCATAAGTCTTGTGCATACTTGCTACTGTAAATGGAGATTTACATATTTGTTCCTCTATATTAGACGACGCGACACATGTTTGGGGAAAGTTGGGATCGATACGGACCTAACGAAACTAGTCTCGCTTGATTTCAATTCTTAACGAGCCCACACGAGTCACCCAGAAGGCCAAAACTGGTCTCGCTCGATTTCGATTCCGAACGAGCCCATTCGTGTAGCTTGTATGGGCTCGTTCAGAATCAAAATCGAGAGAGAGACATATCTGATGAAAGTTGAGAACGATACAAACCCAACAAAACTTGTCTCGCTCGATTTCGAACAAGCCCATACGAGCCACCCTAATGGGCTCGTTCGGAATCGAGCGAGACCAGTTTTGGGTGGCGTGTTTGTGATCGTTCGGAATCAGAATCAAGCTAGGTAGACCAGTTTCATTGGGTTTGTATAGATCCCAAATTTCACCAGATATGTCTCTCGCTCGATTTCGATACCGAACACGCCCATGCAAACCATCCAAACCGGCGAGAAAGGCGATTGCCTCATGGAAAACGCGTGCCTCAACTTTAAAAATGCGTTTTGGTCTTCGCATGATCCCCTAAGCGAGAGGTGAGCGCCTAGACGTCGCTTTTTTACTCATTGCGTATTTCACACCAGCTGGGTCACTTTTTTACTCCCACCTACCTAATTAACTTATCTGATTAACACATATATACATGGTGTTGTATATTTTTGTATAGGATAAACCATAATTAGTGGGCTAGTATTATATGTTCATGCAACTGGCCTTTTCTAATTTGACCACGTACGTAGGCAAGGCAATTAACCAAATCAGTTTGCATGTGCTTGAAAATCTATATATTCCAATCATATAATATACTCCCTCTGTCCGCAAATGTTCTTTTCATTGTAATTTTTAATACTATTCATATTACAAGAGAATCTTCGATATATCGTCTAATATATAAGAAAAAACATAGTAATATGAGATCTTATTTGATTCGTCTCAGCAGAACTTTAACAATATGAAAATTTTATAATTTTTATTAACGTATATTTGAAGATATTAACGTTATAAAACATGTCTCGGCAAATGTGTAAGAAGGGAATGAGAAGAACATTAAGGGACAGATGGAGTAGGTTCCTTATATCTCAAGCTTTTGGATTAACTGGCTAAATTTTGCTTTACGTACGTAGATTGCATTCCCCCCGGGTAAGCTTCCTTTACGTCCATTGCTATTTTAATCAGCCCACAGATTCAAGTGATTAATTAAATCATTGGTCGTACACAGTTTAATTATGACAGTATAAAATTAAATTAGGTTTATTCATGCAGTGGAGTAGGACACGGTCTTAACGTAACGTTCGTTTGGATTCCAAAACAAAATGCCTATATAAATGAATTAAATTGCATATTTAAAATATTTCATGTACTCCCTCCGTCCCACTATATAAGCCTCATTTTACCTCGGTGCGGATGCCGATGCACGTTTTATTTCGTTAATATTTCTAATTATTTATTAGTAAAAAATATAAAAATTTGATATTGTTAAAGTAATCACTAAGACGAATCAAACAAAACCCCATATGACCATATTTGTCGTTATATATTGGAATAAATCGAGAAGATTCTTTCGAATTGTAAATAGTGCTGAAAAAACAAATGAGGCTTATAAAAGAGGACACATAGTATTAAATTTGAAATTTAAAACGGACTAGTATTATGTTAGGTTAGGGTATTGTCTAAGACAAGTTAGACAGAGGGGGTGTTAGTCCTTAATTGAAAGTGTACGAACTTAGTACGGAGTAGGTTCTTATCTACTCCGTATATCCTTGTTGCAAATATCTTCTTCAAAATATTTGTGCTTTATTATAAGCTACACTCTTATCCTCGTTGAAAAAAGCCTAGTAGGTTCTTATCTATATCCTCACCCTCGGAATACCAATTTCAGCATATATGCATGTTTCTAGGGATGGGTCACACTAATTCTTATAAAATATCACTCGTCGTCTTCAATTTTCATGTCTGTAATAAACGCACAAACTTTAATCAAGCAAGAAAAAACGAAAAAATCAAGTTGATTAGGCAAGTTGTTGATATATGTAACCGATGTAGGCTAGATATACAAGCATTTGATACACATTGGTGAATAAGCTTCAAAAGCTCTCATTTAAAGGATCTTCGATAAGATTAACTGCACTCTTTTAAAAGTCATTGTCAATTTCGATTTCGTTCCATAGAATTTTACCGAATTTGTAAACTCGTGAATCATTATCTAGCTACTATAATACTCCCTAGATCCCTAAATGTTAGTCCAATTTGATTCTGACGAGCTTGTTGATACACGTTTTGTATCGTTGAATATCTTTAACTACATATTGGTAAGACTTATAAATTTTTGATTTTACTAAAGTATTCAATAAAAAGAATAAAATAAGTATACGAAAAATTCTCTCAAATTATGAATAGTGTAAAATATCTTCACAATAAACATTTAGGGACGAGAATTCTTGCTCAAATCGATCTTTAATTTCATAAAACAAAAATATAACTACTTTATTATATTGGATAAACAAGCATATCATTTTGAACAAATCCGGTAACAAGAAAAAGGTAGCAGTGAGAATAGATCTTATGATATAAAGTTTTGAAATACTCCATTTGAAGATAACAAGTTAATGATTATAATTTGGACGGTCGCGGTCATAATATACTTAGTTGTTTTTTAAAAGAATGAAGTTTATAGAATATTAACATTGACGTATAATTTGTGGTTGACGCTTCGTAAAAACTAATGTAACTTATTTTACCGAAACAATCCTCGATAACAATTACTCCCTCTGTCCCATAATATAATTCTATTTCTTTTTTCACATTTGTCGAGACACGTTTTGTATCGTCAATATCTCTAACTATATGTTAATACTCCCTCCGTCCCCTATTGATCTTCCCATTTTCTTTTGACACATTTGTCGAGACACGTTTTGTAACATTAATATCTCTAAATATACGACGATAAAAATTATAATTTTTTTATATTGTCAAAGTACTCATTGAGACGAATCAAACGAGATTTCACATGCCTATATGTATTTCTATATATTGGAAGAAAACGAGAAGATTCTATCGGTTTGTGAATATTGTCGAAAAAGCAAATGAGCCTTATATTAAGGCACGGGGGGAGTAGAAAATTATAAAATTTTGATATGTTAAAGTATTTATGGAGACGAATCAAACAAAACTATATATAGGCCCTTGCTAAATACAACCCGGGCGTTTCCTAAATAACGCCCGCCCGGGCCCTCGCGTTACGCGAGGGAGCGTCACCTCGCAGAATGCGAGGGTGCGTCACCTCGCAGAACGCGAGGGTGGGGAAAAACCCTACTCGGCCCATTTTTTACAGCACACAATTTTCTACCGCCGCTCTCACCATCTCTCTCGGTTCAAACTACTTCTTCTTCCTCTTTTCACTACAAATCTCCATATAAGGTATGTTTCTTATACTCTTATGCTTTCTAATGTTGTTTCTAGATGAATATATGTTGTTAGTATAGGAAATTGCATATTATATGATGTTTTGATATTGAATGTTGTTTTAGAAATGGTTGTATAATGGATGAAAGATGATGATTTTGAATTATGGTTGATGAGTGGATGTTGATTTTGAATTCTGGTTCATGAATGGTTGTATAATCTCCATATAGGGTTTTTGATTAGGGTTGTTGATTTTATTTAGGGTTTTGATGTTTATTTGGTAATTTACTTAAATTGATAAGTATTTTAGCTAAAATATTGAATTTTCGTCGGAAATTGTCGTCGGAAACTGTTGCCGGAAACTCATGATAGTGCAAATTCACGCAGAACGCTACACGCCTCGCAGATGCCACGAGTGAGACATTACAGAACGCGAGTGCAAATTCACGCAGAACGCGAGTGTCATTCCTCGCGTTCTGCGAGGAGTGTACACCTCGCATTCTGCGAGTTGTGCATTACAGAAGCTCTTTTTATCATATGTAGAAGGTAGACATAAATTAGAGAACATACCTGTTTGTCGTGTTATTCCCGAGAGTGAAGACATTATCCGTCCATGCTGAAACAAGTCTTTCTTTGTAACGGTTTAGCCAATTCTTTCTCACGTAGTTCAATACGGTTGGATAAGCTCGCCATTCGTCCTCAAGTTTCTTCAAAGTACTCTTGTAATCTTCTTCAGTGGTTTGTTCGAACACGTTATAATAATCATTTAAAATATGAACCCCCAATGCTTGTGTGCCCATAGCTATCTTGGCTCTCGCCTCTATGTTCTTCCTTACATGTCGTCTACATAAGAGAAACTTTGCATTTAACCATAACTTGTCTGTTGCATTCATAAGAGTCATCAAACGGTCAGTGACGAAGCAAGTAGGCGATGCTCCTATTCTCAAATACATCGTCTGCAGCTGTTGCAACGCCCAGAAATAACTATCCTCGCTCTCAGCCTCTAACCATACCCCGCACACAACAAAATTCTTCCATGTAGAAGTCAAACCGACTATCTCCAGGAAGGGAAAATTGTACCTTAAACCAAAATACAGTAAGATAAGCTCCTCATTCAATCTCACGAAATAGAGCATCTGTAATGCTCTTTCTCGCGTCACGCGAGGACACACCACCTCGCGTCACGCGGGGATTACACTTTGTCCAGAAGCTTTGCAATTGAAAATGCATCAACACAGAATCAAGGAAATTACTCACGTTCTGCGAGGTGGTGTGTCCTCGCGTTCTGCGAGGTGTGTTTTCTACCACAGATCTTCAATTTTTCATGAATTTTAAAATACAACATAAAAACAAAATGATAAATACTTACTTGTTCGTGCTATAAGTCGAGTCCATCAAAAGGACATATGGAAACACCTCTAAGAGTTTCATTGATTCGGGGCTAGAAAAGAACAAGTCGCCTATTATCGAAGGATTCTTTGCACTTGGCCTATACTCCATGAAGTAGTTGCTCTCTTTGCATTGGTGAAAGAATTCTTGAACCACGGTTCTACCTTCCATTTCCTCTTCCCTTATATGTCTTACCAAATTGTACACTTGGTTCTTCTTTGTGCAACTTCTGGGATCCTTGTTTATCTCAGTGTAAATCTGATTTGGAGAACAATGTGAAAGCACCATCTCACGAACCTTTTTCTTTTGATCCGGGGTTGGCCTCCCGGCAAATGCATTCCCGACCAAACTATCTCCAATAGGATGGTTGTGCAAACCACAAACAACCACTAATCTCCAATTCTCTTCAACCCGGTTCTCCATGAGCTTCAACTGAAATTTACACCCCGTTTTCTTGCTCTTTGTGTTTGATCTAACACCAACACCTTTAGGCCTATGGCTTCCCCCTTTCTCACAAATGATTTGAACCTTACCACTTTGCCCCGGTTTAGATGGTACACTCCTTCCAATAGAGATCATAAACTTGTGTTGCTTTGCAACATTCAAAGCCCACAAATGACCAATCTCCTTAGAGGCAAACACTTGCTCCGTAGTGAAATATTCCGAATAATCCCTAGAAACAACTTCTTCCTCACATACGGGACTATCAAACTTTGGTGCAGTGCGTAAAGAGGGAAGAAAACACATCTCCTCTCCTACGTTTGTAGGTGGGTTAGCAAATTGTGAATCAAACGCATCATAGCTTGATGGCACCTCATATGTACATGGCAATTCATAAGTAGATGGCACGGGTGTTTGTGCCTAAAAATACGATGACTATGGAACGCGTGAAAGCTACGCGTAGAAGGATAGAGGCGACGCGACGTATGAAACGGAAGATGGCGTCGACGTGACGTTATAAAGAAGAACGTGTCGTTAAGCTATGTGAATTAGGTCAGCCGCCACTTAGTTACCTTGTTCTATATTATATTCGTGTAAATGGTAAAGGATAAGATGAAAGAAATATTTTTTACCATATTTATTATATCGTTAGAAGGAAAAGGAAAATATATTATTTCCTTAGTAAGATCCTAGGGTTAACCTATATAAAGGTTAACGCCAGCCTTTTGTAGAGACATCGTACTACGCCGTAATATCAATACCACAAGAAAGTTCAAGTTTCAACCTTATTCTCTCGTCTTGTTCTCTTAGTGTTAAGATTATACCGTTCTCTTTGATCTTTGCCCTACAATTGCTTAGTTATCATCTCGTTGATAATTTCGCTACAAACAATTGGCGCCCACCGTGGGGCTAGATCAAAAAAGGTGTCGTCTTTCCACATAAAGGGAACCTCTTTATCGCAGGAAGCCATGACGTCTTCGATGCAGCACCAAGGAGAATCTCTCACCGTCTTAGGAGGACCACCGTCTCACGCAAGCTCCAGTACGAAGAGACTCGCAAGGACCATCGAAGACCAAGGCAACTCAGTCCCAGTCCATCTCTCCACAGCCTCCAACAAGAACTCACCCATCACGTTCGAAGAGCCAGACGAAGAAGTCAAGCACTATGACAGCCTGGTGATCTCCGTGATAATCAAAGATTGTAAAGTCAAGAGAATCCTGGTAGACAACGGAAGTTCGACCAATATCATCGCCCTCTCCGTTATCCTTGAACTCGGACTCTCCATTAAAGATATCTATGGAGAGCATATCCGTCTGAAAGGATTTAGCGGAGAGATTTCAGAGATGTTAGGAGAGATCACCCTCGAAACGTCCGTCCAAGGAGTCAGCCTCCCAACCCAATTCGCAGTAATGGAAGCAAGATCCCCATACAACGCCATCCTAGGAAGACCATAGATTCACGGAATAAAAGCGGTCCCGTCCACATATCACCAATCCCTCAAGTTTCCAACGCCTTGGGGAATACGCGAAGTCAAAGGCGACCCCTTTACGACCAAAGAGTGCTACAGAATCGGTATGGAGGGAATCACGACGCCAAAGATCCAAAAAGACGAAGTAAAAGAGTTCCAAGTAAAAGCGTCCAACAAATACGTAAAACCAAAGTGTGCAGAATTGAAAGACGTTGCCGTAGACGGTAAAAAGCCAGAAAGGATGGTAAAAATAGGTACTGACGTTCCCGAGAAAATCAGAGGGGAACTAACGGCGTTCCTAAAGTCAAAGAGTCAGTGTTTCGCCTGGAGCCATGAAGACATGAGAGGAATATCCCCTAACGTAATGCTCTGTAGGTTAAACGCCGACCCTAAGTTCGTTCCGGTAAAGCAAAAAAGAAGAAAGTTCGCCCCTGAACGCAACAAAGTGGTGGATGAAGAAGTTAAGAATCTCCTCGAAACAGGTAAAATACGAGAAGCAAAGTACCCCGACTGGCTAGCCAGCGTCGTAGTAGTTCAGAAGAAAAACGGGAAATGGAGGGTATGCGTCGACTTCACAGATCTCAACAAAGCATGCCCCAAAGATTCTTTCCCCCTCCCCCATATAGACGCCATGGTAGACGCCAGAGTAGGTCACGAGATGTTGACGTTCATGGACGCGCTCAGCGGATATCATCAGATTCAATTGGACTCCAAAGATCAAGAGAAGACGGCGTTCATCACCAATCAAGGCATTTACTGCTACAAAGTCATGCCTTTCGGCCTCAAGAACGCTGGAGCAACATACCAACAAAGAAGCCGTCCCGGAGCAAACTCTCGCCGTAAGAAGCCAAGAATCATGGGTGACTCCTTACTATGAATGGTTACAACACGGACGACTACCAATCAACGCGTACGACGCAAGGTTGTTGCGGCGGAAAGCAACTACTTTCGTTGTAGATAAAGGGCAATTGCTGAAATGGTCGTCGAACGGCGTATTCCTAACGTGTCCTTCGGAAGAAAAGATCCAAGATATCCTACGCGAACTACACAACGGAGAGTATGGAAATCACTCCGGAGGAAGAAGTCTAGCAGCCAAAGCACACTCAACCGGATATTACTGGCCCACAATGAAGCAGGACGCGTCAAATTACGTCAAGAAGTGCGACGCTTGCCAAAGACACGCTCCAATCCCACATCAACCAGCAGAAAAGCTCCACTCTATAACCTTTCCCTGGCCCTTCATGCAATGGGGGATGGATATAGTAGGCCCCATGCCCTTAACGTTAGGGCCGAAGACGTTGATGCTCGCCGTCATGGACTATTTCTCTAAATGGGTAGAAGCTGAAGCATTCAAAAGTATCAAAGATTCCCACGTCATATCCTTCCTCGAGAGAAACGTCCTTACAAGATTCGGAATTCCACATACTATCGTGTGCGACAACGGATCGCAATTCATCATCAAGAACATTGTGTTGTTCTGCGAGAATAAGGGGATACGTCTAGTATACTCGACGCCCAGATACCCTCAAGCAAACGGCCAAGCAGAATCAAGCAACAAGGTAATCGTAAGTAACCTTAAGAAAAGAATAGAAGAATGCCGGGGTAATTGGGCAGACCAACTCCAAGCTATAGTATGGGCCGACAGAACGACGCCCAAAAGAGAAACAGGAAGAACACCTTTCTCACTCGTATATGGATGTGAAGCCGTACTACCGATCGAAGTGGCAGTACCAACCGAAAGATATCGATCTCTCCCCGAAGAAAGAAACTCCCCCATGATGACGTTCATTATAGACACGCTCGATGAGCTAAGAAGCAACGCGGCATAAGAGCTAAAAAAAGTATTCCCAAACACCGAGGATAAGAGCGTCGGGAAACTCGCCGCGTCCTGGGAAGGTCCATATCAAATAGCACAAGTCGTAGGGAGAGGAGCCTATGAACTCACAACACCGGAAGGAACACCATTGATGCGCTCTTGGAACGCTACTCACCTTAAAAATTACTATCATTAAAAGATAGTCGATGTGATGATTCTTTGCCATTTCGCCTGATAAATTCTTAAGATGCTCTCTCCCCCTCTTTACTATTTTCTTATCAAGTACGTCTTAGCATCGAAACGACCAGGGGGTCGCGTAGATTAGGGGTAGTTTTATAACGTCTTCGTGTCAAGTCATCATGATTATTTAAAAGCATAAGCATATTTTCTCTCCAAACGTGTCAAGCATGCTGAGTTGTTTCTTTTTAAAATACTTGCTCTCTGTCTCTGGTACAACACCCAAGCTTAATAAGGCCGCGGCAAAAATCCGCGCCGGGGGCGAATTTCGTCAGTCAACGCGTTCAAGGCTACATCTACGCGTAGGCGACGTTAGCCGAACCGTCGACCCCGAGTCGAAGCTTCCTATGATCATTAGCGACGTGTGGCAATGGTCATAGGGATTGAAGCCCGGCACCTCACGAAACCGGCATGGTGCTCTGGGGAAGAAGGGAAACCTATCACCACCACCGATCTCCAAGAACGCGTATTCACGCCTTCCACGGCCCCTCTGAGAGTCATGAATCCACGGGCAATTCGCCAAACCGGCAGGGACGCATCCACCGGCATAGTAAGTCCTAATACTCAAGAAAACGGACGACATACACGATGAATAGGCACGTCGATTAAAAGAGTTCGACGTCGACCTAAACACTAGCGTGAGGCAACAGATCCACCTTTAAAGTAAGGGGTAACGTCACAAGCTGATAATAGTCCTACTATACGCATTGACCGAAACACACAAAAGGTAAGCAACGACATCAAGTCTACAAAAAGATTCATGTTTGACGAACCCAATTCTCCCAAAGTTAGATTCGTCAAAAGGGGATAATAGTCCTACTAAACAAAAACAAAGTTGCAAACAAAGAAATATCTAAAGAGAAGGAGGCAAAACACCACCCTCAGAAGCATCACCATCTAAAGCAAATGCTAAAGCAGAAGAATTCGAAGAAGCATGCAAAGAAGAAGCTCCCTCAGGCGGAACAGGGTAAAGTACAAGAAATTCGCCACGTTCACGTTCCACATCCCAATCTACGTGACGACCTGCCCGGAACTCCTCCATCACCTCAATACGAGATGACCATGAGTAATAAGTGTCGACTTCCCGTAAGTTCTTCTCATATAACTTCTCCTTCTCCTCGGCGTCAGCAGTAAGAGACGCAACCTTCCCATCTAGCACCACTATACGCCGTGCCAATATGCCTCTCTGCTTCACCGTCTCCAAAGTTTCCATACGAGCAACCTTCTTCGACGAACGCAGTTTAGCAACTTTCGTAGTAAGATCTTGAACCTTTTCTTCAAGAACCTCCATCTGATCCTTTAAAGAAGCATCTGAGCTAGATTCTTTCTGAAGGCGCTCCCAGGAACACAACGACGCTTGAAAAGCCTAAAGAAAAGAAAATCAAAAGAAACCAGAAGCAACGCGAAATAAAGAAAGAAACCACGGAGAAAGAAAGATACATACCTGCCACTACGATATGAGAGATTCTCCTAAAACGTCTACAACCTGCATAGACGAATAATGATTCCTGGACGACGTAGAACTTAAATATTGCATAGCTGGAATGAACCTACGCGTAGATGCTACGGGACGAGAAATGATTGCAGGAAAGTCACTCGCCTCGACGTACGTAACGAAATCTACGTTAGGTTCCGCTACCCTCTCCTCCTTGACATTCTCCGACGAATCTACAGGTGCGTCCGACTCCTATACAATTAAGGGTGTTTGCAACGTCGTTCCTAAAAGTATCGCTTCCCCCATAAAAGACTAAGCAACGGCTGCCTCGTCCCTCTCCGCTTTCAATTTCTCCTCGGCAACGCGTCTCTTCTTCACGGAAATCAAGTCCTGAGCAGACTCTTGACGAGTACGAGACGCAACGCCTAAAAGAAAAAAGTACACTTAGAAAGAACATAGTAAAGAGCAGTACGCAGAATCCCATGAAAGACCCTACTCTTAGAGAAAACAGGGGTCGCCAGACGATATCCCTTTCCGTCTCGACCAGTAAAGGTACGCTCCACCAAAGGAATCGCCAAAATCTTCTTAACTATCGCCTCTGATTCTTCACGCGCCTCGATCGCATGAATATTAACTGAAGAAAATTACACGCCTAAAGTAAGCATCGAAATCTCAAGAAATCAAAGAAAGAAGTAAGCACCAGAAGAAGAAGACGTACTCGAAGGAGTCCATTCTTCAAGCAAGAAAGCACAATCCTTCCCCAAAGTCGATTTCCTGATGAAATAGAACTTGTCCGCCCAGCCTCGATCGGACGAAGCTCCCTCATTCATCAAAGGCAAGGCTCCAACACGAGACTTGATATTAACCCTACCCGGTGAAGGGGTAGAGAGAATGCAAGAATGCATGACGTCGACGATAGTGAACGCGATATTAAAGTTAGCCAGGACGTGATCCAGCACGGCCAGACTTCTCCAGGTACTAGGAAGAATCTGCCCAATCGCAATACCCAGGGAAGACAAGAGGGAACAAACCAAGGGAGAAAAAGGAAAACGATGACCGATCGTGAAGGGGTACTCATAGACACAAATCCACCCCGGACGAAGAGCATCCGCGAACACGCCGGAAGGAGGAATAGCAATTTCAACGAGGGAAGAAAGCCTCGCCACGGATCGAAGGAATTCAGGATCGCGAGCTTGAGAAGAACGGCGGTTAGCGTCGCTAAGGATCATCTTGGGGTCGTAAGTATTTGAAGTCATGTCGGAAGAATGAAAGTTAGGGTTTTCAAGAATCACCTTGTTAGGGAAGACCGCATCCGGGATTTTCAAGAATCACCTTGTTACCATTGGAAGAAAATCCGGACGTTGGGAATATAGCCATTACGGTAAAATACCAATCAAGCAGTCACAATAAATGAAGATCCTCGAAACATTAACGTAATTGCTTGAGTCTCTTCCTTTGAAACAAACGCGTTCCAGTTATTTTGAAGACGTATTCTACAAAGAAAGAAGGCGTCTCCCAGTTCTACTTGACATTAAGCCCTGTAAGACGCCTTAGGGGTATTGTTTGTGCCTAAAAATACGACGACTATGGAACGCGTGAAAGCTACGCGTAGAAGGATAGAGGCGACGCGACGTATGAAACGGAAGATGGCGTCGACGTGACGTTATAAAGAAGAACGTGTCGTTAAGCTATGTGAATTAGGTCAGCCGCCACTTGGTTACCTTGTTCTGTATTATATTCGTGTAAATGGTAAAGGATAAGATGAAACAAATATCTTTTACCATATTTATTATATCGTTAGAAGGAAAAGGAAAAGATATTATTTCCTTAGTAAGATCCTAGGGTTAATCTATATAAAGGTTAACGCCAGCCTTTTGTAGAGACATCGTACTATGCCGTAATATCAATACCACAAGAAAGTTCAAGTTTCAACCTTATTCTCTTAGAGTTAAGATTATACCGTTCTCTTTGATCTTTGCCCTACAATTGCTTAGTTATCATCTCGTTGATAATTTCGCTACAAACAACGGGCAACTCATAAGTAGATGGCACGGGCAATTCATATGTAGATGACATAGGAAATTGATAAGTAGATGACACATGTTGTTCATATGAAGATGGTTGATGATAATATCCAAAGTGGTCAATCCCTAAATCAAATGACGGTGGCGAACATGGCCTTGTATTCCGGGAGGGGTAGTTGTAGTCATTCAACTGGATTGCATTCAATCCAGTGAACAAAGAAAAATTCACCTATACACAATGCTTCTGTTAATACTCTGTAATGTGCAACTTCTCGCGTTCTGCGAGGGAGGCACATCTCGCGTGACGCGAGTGGCTTCCTCTCGCAAAACGCGGGAATTTGTTATTTTCTGAAACTAGTCATTCAACGGGTTAATTTAACATAACATGAGAAATTGTTGAGTTTCTACATTAAAAACCCTAAAAACATGAACACATCTAAGTTTTGGACATTATATGCAAAAGTCATCTCTTCAACACTTACTACTACTAGATTTAACATGAAAGCAGGACGCGTAACGCGAGTGTCACGTATCTCGCAGAACGCGAGTGACCCGACGTTGTTTGAATAAAGCACCGAGTTGTATATAAAAACTGTGTATATATAACTACTAGATCCGGGACCCCACGCTTCGCACGGGACAATTATGGATTTCGTATAGAGCTTAATGTTTAAAAAAAAGATACTCCGTATTCTCGATAAGATTAAGAGGTGAAGAGGGCAAAAAGGTCTGTCCATCTCCACAAGGATGCTACACGCAAGGGTAAACTCGTAATTCCCCCTAAACCCCGTCCAATCAAATCACGGTCCAAGAATTCCCCCGCGTGACGTCACAGTCGCGAATATAGCCAATCCAATCTCTCCACGAATCAGAGGCTCCCATTCTCGTGCCTTATTGGGCCACGTGTCCGTTCACTTTAAATAGCTTTCCAAAAAGGAAACAGAAACCCTCGAGGCTGAAATTACGCCTACGTGTCCTTGGTGGTGTTACCAGTGCGACACTCGACGGGATGTGATTGGTCCGCGCTTCTTCCTAATGTGGGCTCCACCTGATAACTCACTGTACTCTCTTTCGTTTCGGACCCACATGACTTGGAGCATCTTCATTTTTTTAATATTAAATTATTTTTCCTTTATTTTTAGTATGGAGTATACATGTAGATAACATATTACTCCGTACATACTCCCTCCGTCCCATAATTTTCTTTCTCTTTCTCTCTCATGACACTATTCACTATTTAAAGGAATTTTCGTAATTTCGGTCAATATATAAATAAAAACATAGGCATGTGTGGTCTTGTTTGATTCGTCTTATCGAGTACTTTAATAATATTAAAATTTTATAATTTTTACTAATTTATAATTAGAGATATTAACGATACAAAACGCGCATCGGTAAATGTGACCAAAAGAAACAAGAAGATCATTATGGGACGGAGGGAGTAGTTAATATGAATGTCAATATAAAGATAAAAATAAATTAAAAATATTTGAAAAAGAATTACAATAAAATTTTATATATTATGAGTGTTATAATGATTTAACCAATTGAAAAGTATGTAAATTATCTTATTAGGCCATGTGGTAGAAAGTAATTGGAGAGAAGATATGATTTGTGTCAGGATGAGTAACATCTCTTTGTTACTCATGCCTTGGTTCAAACAAAATTACTGACTTTTTATTTTAATTTATCTTTAAAAATAATTTTGTGTTACTTGAAAGAACACTAATGCAGATGCTCTAATGAGTTTCATAATCTTATTTTTTTCTCCTCCACATCACTCAATGAAACTCATATTCTACAATCATGTTTTTATAATTGAAACTCTTAATTTGTTACATCATTTAATGACATCATAAAACAATAGCATCTTACATTTGTGTTACTTAAAAATGTGTAACACTATTTATTTTTTAAAGTTATATTTCATCTAATTCATCTTGTGTTACTCAACCTCCACAATGGTGTGTTACTATCAATTTGGATTTGATAAGAAAAAAATATGAGTAGTGGGGCCATTTATAATTTAAGTAGTTTTCTTTTATGTGAAAATACATTTTTGAGCAATTGTTGGGGACCACTTGACACAAATGTGAAGTGTTATTGTCAGGGAGAGTAACAACAATTTGTTACTTCTCTCCACTCATCATCTCAATTATATAAAAAATTATGACACTTTTTTATCATTTTCTTTTTTAAAATGGTGTTTGTTACTTAAGATTACATGGATGCAGATGCTCTAAGTGTATAACGGATGCCAAATCTTATTAAATTCAGTTCGTCGAAGTCGTGTAGATACGAGCGCATAAACAATGAGTATATCAACAATTATATGTTAATTGATTTAATCTGTTTATACTTGAACACATTTCTCTTAACATAAACGATGAGTATTTCAACAATTACGAATAAATTGAATACATGCAAATCTCTTAACATTGACAAATATACATACATGCTTAAATACATTTTTTTATAGATCTACATACATGTAAATATGAAAAGATATACATAAAAATTTAAAAGAATATGCATTTATTCGCACGTTACCGTTTGCGCATTTATAAAATAGGTGTTATAATCTAACATATGTTATAAGACTTCGGTGGTTTGATCACGTTCAACTTTATGTCTCAGTTCGCAGTTGTGAGGTTATGGCTCTAGAAGACTATCGCCGTGACTGATGTCGTCCAAAAAAGAGTTGGATGAAAGTAATTCATAAAGATATGTGCGCCTTGACTCTTTCCAAGGATTTAACACATGACTAAACTGTTTGGAGAGAGGAGATTTGAGTTCCAGAAACATAAGCTAGTGATTTCTTAGAGTAGATCATCCTTGATGTCGTACTTGAGTCTTTGTTGTGGTTTGTGTATTTCTTCCTTATTTTTCGTGATGATTATATGGTTTTGGTATTTCCATGTTTTTGGTGTGTTAGGCATATATAAACATTTTATAGTTTTTCTTTACTTTTGAGTCATATCGATTAGTTCTATCCAACTTATTGGGTAAGGAAATATCAATATCGACCCATCAAATTATATCTATGAAGATATAATAAGATATGTTGTGTTATCTTGGTGTTATATATTGTACTATAATGTAATAAATGTAGATTCAAAATAGAACGACCACGTTTGTGTTACAGCCAATCCCTCGCCTTTGTTGTACGCTTCATAGCCCTCACACGTGTTCCCTTCCTCTCACGCGTGTCTCCATCTCCTCCTCCTATAAATCTAACCCTCCTCCTCTCATCCTTCCACTAATTCATCTTCAACCTCCATTTTCAATCCCAAAAACAAACTCTATTCTCAAAACTCCATTTTCATCTCCCTCTGAATTTTTTTTTTACTAATGAACAGCAGAGGCGGCTGTTGCATTGCACGGTACGGCGGCGCCATCGACCAAATCATGCTCCGGTACCGACCCATCGCCCCCAAGCCGCCGGCCGCCGGAGCCAAGGCGGCTGAAACCACCACACCTTACGTTAAAACCAGTCGAGGAAGAGGAAGAAAAAGCAGCAGCGAAAATAACTCAAACCCCAACAAAAGATCGAGGAAGAGGAAGAGTACGGAGAAATTATCCTGTAAGGCTGAGGTGCAGGAGAATACGGTAGTCACGCTTCCCTTACTGCCTTCGGAGCCCGTGATGCTGAGCTTCGACGGGCGCGTGCCCTGGACGCGACAGAAACGAGTAGTGGGTTCGTGGGTGATAGTGGAGCGCGTGACGGAGACGTGGAGCCACGAGCGCGTGCCTTTGGAGGAGGACACGTGTCCGGGGTTCGTGTCCGACGCGTGGAACAGGGTGTGGTGGACCAACGAGGCGTACAAGAAGATGACCGAAACGACGTCGTTTGATGATGAGGTGGTGGTTTGGCTTGTGATGAAGGAGAAGTTGCCTGTGGATTGCGACGGGTTTACGTGTCGGGTGACGGTGCAGTCTACGGTGGGACACGTGGCGGCAAAGGCGACGGTTCCTTGCGACGTTTGGAGGGTTAGCGACGGAGGGTTTGCATGGAGGCTCGACGTTAAGGCAGCGCTTACGCTCGGCCGGTGATAGGGATTTAGGAAAAACTGTGAATATTTGTTTGACTCATGTTTTTCTTTAATTTTAAGTTGGGTTTTTAGGTTTGTTACGCTGGATCTGTACTGTACGTTTCTGTACTGGATTTGGTAATATATGTACGTGTTGATCGACTTTACGTTTTTAAGCTATGTTAACATAGTGATCTGGTTCATTTAATGTCTCTTCGGGAGAAGACATAAATAAGCGAGAATAAGCTACAAATTCAAAATTAAAAAAATAAGCTAGCTTATGCTTTATCTAAAGCAAGGCAAAATCTGCAGTAGCCGAAGAGATCCTTAGTTATCGATGTTTACATCAATTAGTTCTAGAGACGAGACACCCGAACAAGGCCAAGGTAAATCCAAGTTTTCAAAGTTCACACTTATCTACAACAAATTAATGTTTATAATTTAAACGGAAATGTTCATAAGTTAATATTTGTAATTTCGGTTCCCAGTAATTACCAAATACTATCAATGTGTCTCTTATATATTGAAAACGTTTTAATGGTCCAGATTATGAACATTATTGTTCAGGATATGAACAGTTTCAATGGTCCAGATTATGAACATTATTGTTCAGGATATGAACAGTGACGTGTAATCTGTGAACATAAACTTTCGTTTATGTATTGGATTTGATAATATATATGTACGATCAACTTTGCGTTTGTAAGCTATGTTAGTGTTGATTGATACGGTAATATGGTTGATTTACAGGGTTTTCGTTCATCGCCCACCTTCATTTTCCTATTCATCGCTCACCTCCGCGACGCGTATGAAGGATATCCATACCGACACATCGATGCCATTAACGGTTTCCTACATCGCGTATGAATTCTCTTTTGTTTTTTTTATAATTTTAATAATCTTATAGAAAATTTCAATACGATCACGTCCATATAAAAATCGTCTAAACCGAACATGGTTTTCTCCTCCAAAATGTCAAAAAAACAAGTTTGTCAAACTAACTTGAACATGAATGTTAGGGTGATGAATAGCAAGCCATGGTTTGGTCCATTATCATGAGACTAAGATTTATGTTTAGTGCTATAGCTACCTAGCTAGCTCTAGCATGAATGTTTGCCAGCAATACAAAAAATTGACAAGATATTTCATGCTATTTAACCTACAACATTTATTAGGTGCATGTTCTACATACGAGGGTTATGGACTTATGGAAGGTAGGAATATCAGGTGGAAAACAGTGAAAGAATAATGATGGGAACATTTCTTGTACTCGAAATTTCTTGTCGTGGTATAGGCTGGAAACTGAATATATTCGACGTTGATTTTATTGTGGAGTTGAACTTATTGATGATATTTTGAATGCGGAAAAATCAAGGTTTTTATGGGTAACGTAACGTCTCTAATGTATTTGTCTCAAATCTTTCATTGTTGCTTGATAAAATGTATTTATTTGGGTCAATCATCGCTTTTTTTCCCCATTTATACCTCTTGTTGTAAGGGTTCATCTTCAATATTTTTCTCTGCGTTTTGGTGATAACAAACTCAATTGCACTTAATGTCCTTAACTGTTTCTTTAGTATTTCAACATAATTAAATGAGTAAAGAAACAGTTATGACAGAAAAGTGAAAGAAGCAAAAACTCAAAAGAGAGGAACGGTTCAATACTAACAGACCAACGCGTAAAGAATACCAAGTATAAAGCATCGCGCCTAGGATTGTGTAACAACATTCTATCTGAGTTTTCTCTCTAAGAAACATAGTCTATTGTTTTATTTCTACGATTTACTATTCCGCTGCCCAATAAACAGTTCACTGTTCCTTGTCTAACATACAACATTCCTATAAATGTCACGAGCGTTTGTGTTCAAGTAGTATTATTGACATTTCATTTTGGATGCGGAAAAATCATCCGGTGAGATAGATTTTTATCGTTTTTATGTCTTTCATTGTTGCTTGATAAAAATGTCTATTTATTTGGGTCAATCGTCGCTTTTTTTCTTCCATGTATACTTCTTGTTGTAACCGTTTATCTTCGATATTGAGTTTTTTTCCGAGTTTTGGTGATAATAAATTTCATTATATTTAATGTTCTCAAGTGTTTCCTCATTGTTTCAACAAAAATAAACGAGTAAAGGAATAGCTATGACAAAAAGTGAAAATGTAAAAACTAAAGAGAGGAACTGTTCAATAGTAACAGACCAACGCGTCCAGAATAGCAAGTATGAAACATCGCGCCTAAGGTTGTGTAACAACCTTTTATTTATTCCCTAAGAAACATTGTCTATTGCTTTATTTCTACATTTTACTATTTCGCTGTTCAATGAACAACTCACTGTTCTTTGTCTAACATACACTGTTTTTACAAATGTCACGAGCGTTTGTGTTCAATCAGTATTATTGACATTTCTTATAGCATGCCTGTTTTGTTCTTTTGAAATCACGGTGATTTAAGCAAACTCATTTATGTAATTAGTTTTAAATCATCGACAAATCATAAAGAACGTGAAGTTAATCAACATTATCTTGTTTGCTTATCATTTTTTACTACTGATCGAGTTTGATTCACCGCGTCTGTTTGCTAGCTTGCTTATTCTTTTCATATAGACGTCGGTGTAAATGGGCCACCACAGCCTATTGGAGTATTGGTTTATACGGAGTATGATTCAAAATTTCACTGTGATACAGCTGCAAGCAAATTCCTCCAGCCTATTGGTTTATAGTTTATCTGAATAAGTTAAAAAGTAATTAAATACCTTCTGTCTGCTTCTCATTTCCTTGATTTACGTTAATTTCCACTGAGTTAATTTGCTTTGGAACACACACAAAAAACGTTAATAGAACAGTACTCTCTTCGTCCCTTAATTATGTTTTCATTTCCCTTCTTTGCACGGAAATTAAGGACCGAAATTAAGGAGAGAAGAGATGAGATGAGAGATGAAAATAGGAGAGATAGTGTATTGGAATAAGAGAATTGTAAGAGATGAGAAATTAAAAGGTTAAGATTGAGTGAGAAAATAATGGGAGAGAAAAAAATTAAAGTGTATTTTGGATTGTTGTGGCTTTGGGGGAAATTAATGAGTTTTGATGAGGGTATATTGGTAAAGATTTGTGGTTAAAAATGGAAACGAGAACATCAAATTGGAACACCAAAAATGGGAAATGAGAACATAAAAAAAGGGACGGAGGGAGTACTATTGATGATTGATTTTTTTTGTACTAGATACTACTCCGTAGAATAGTATTGATGATTGATGAGACTGCTGTGGTTCTATGAATACTATTGAAAATGTTAGCTGGGTGATCATGTGTCTAACTAGGAAATGTATAAGGAAGCCCATTGAAGAGTCCAGTTTGGGAGCCCAAATGTATAAGGAAGCCCATTGAAGAGTCCAGTTTGGGAGCCCAAATGTAGAAGGAAGCCCATTGAGTCCAGTTTGAAAGCCACAAATGGGCCGTGTTGGAATATCAGCGCAACGTAGGAGTTGGTTGCTTTCCTCTTGCAATTACATGACTATTTCAACGGCCCACTAGAATGGTGTTTCCTCATTTACTAGCTTAAGCAACTGCATTGTTTTGCTATGAATGGTGGTTTTGGATGAATTCATTCACAAATATAGTCCAACACTAGACTAATAATCAGTTAAAAAAACTTTTCACTTCTTTACTTATTAAAATGAAGTACTCCCTCTCTCCCCATTTATAAGCCTCGTTTGCTTTTTCAGAACTATTCACAATTCGAGAGAATCTTCTCAATTTCTTCCAATATATAACGAAAAATATGGTCATATGGGGTCTTGTTTGATTCGTCTCAGTGATTATTTTAACAATATCAAATTTTTATATTTTTTACTAATAAACAATTAGAGATATTAACGAAACAAAACGTGCATCGGCATCCGCACCGAGGTCAAATGGGGCTTATATAGTGGGACGAAGGGAGTATAACGTAAATATTTGTCAATTTATAGTAGCTATTCATTTTCGCCGATATTCATTAACATTATTACTTTCGCGGATGTCCAATTTAGACACATGTTTAGAGAGACTAATCGAACTGTTAGTGAACCTGCTAAAACTTCACATTGCATGTAGAGAACTTTCGACTGAAGCAGGGTACTTATTACTTCTCTCTGCTTCTTTCAATCGCGTCGGATTTTTTTGGCCAGTCCTAAAATGTTTTGTCATAATCCGCAAGAATGTTTTACACTAAGGACAAGTGATTACCGATTACAAACTTATTCTTTCATTAACAAAAAATAAAATAAAATACTTATGAGATTAAATACCTACATAAAACATAAGATAGTGGTAGTAGAGACGAAGATGTTGCTCTGAATTCTGGATGTGCGGCCATACCATGGAGGATATGATAAGAAATTAAGTTATTGGAGAGAAGGACGATATAGCTGACATTAGAGGCAAAGTAGACTTCGTGGGTATTGACATGTGTAGAGAAGGCAAACCAGACGCGCCAGACTGCGAGTCCATAGGTGTGAGATGCTAGATTTCAGCGTGCTACAAAGAGACCCATGTCACCCAAAGAAGAGTTGGAGAGATGTGATAAAGAGTCTGATTTGACGCATTTAGAACTGACAAACAATATGACTTACGATAGAAACTCGTAAAGGGATAAGATCGAGATAGTCGAGATATTGAGGGGTAGATAGATAGAGAGAAACTACAGGGAGGGAGTCGGGTTATTCACAGTTATAAGCCTAGATTTTTATATCTTGTTTCCTTAGTATCTTGGATTTTTATTTTTAGATGTGAAGGGATAAAATCGAAACCATAAAGGATTGCAAAGTGTGGGTGCATGAGCTCAAGACATTGAGTTTTTTCGAGCTTTTTTGTTTTTTAGCTTTGTCTTGGGCTTGTTGGGTCACATCTCCGACAAATATTACCTTGCTTCAACGAGAACAAATTGTGTTTGATCGTTATCATTATTGATGTAGCTGTATTGAGCTTGTCGATTCATATCCTTCTGATAGACGTCGGACGATAAATTTATATTTACGCTTTGGGATCCTGTTAGGCTCAGAACACATTAGGTTGTTAGTATTGCGTGAAAATTACCCAGTAAATATTTATGCATACGTTCATTACCTTGTAGTCAATCATGTCATGTAGTCATGTGTCTACCCGGTCACGTGCCACTCACCTAGCCAACTATCCGTGTGGTGTGGTTAAGGTGATAGATATGCCTATTACGGAATCTTTTACCCCAACATCTCACCCACGCGCACATCCCACGCGTACTCCACACGCGTCAACGACGTGCTTTAATTATGGAAAATCAAATAAAACCCAATTTTAATTTAATCTTTTTTTTCACCACGCCAAGTATGAAAGCCACGACAGTGATGAGAGAGATCCAGATCTGAACGCGCCCCCCTTCCCCTCTCCTCAACCGTCCGATCTTCACCTCTTGATTTCAACGGCCCAGATCATCGACCTACCATCCCCGCTCGCTTTTCCCTTTCCCCTCTATAAATACCTAATCTCCTCTCTTGCCCCATCTCGCGCTTCACCAATCCATCTCTCCTCCTCATCCATCCCTCTCACAAATCTCGAATCCGCATCTTCTTCCGACCTTCCATTTCTTCGCGCGCGCTCTCTCTTCCTTTACCTGAAATCCGTTGTCGGGATTGATTCATTGATTGGTTTCTAGGGTTGGAAATTGCGCCAGTTGTTGGTGCAGACGAGCATGCTTTGGGAGATCCAGGTTTTTTGATAGCTAGGGTTTATCGCCTTGTCTTTTTGATTAATTCAGCTCAGCTTCATTCTTTTGCCCCCGCGTTTTAAATTCGTTTATTGATCTAGGGTTTATGCTTCGCGAATCTTTTCGGTGAATTCGTGTCGGGTTGCAGAATAAAGTGCTGATTGGCCGCGGAATGACATTTTCTTGGAAGCTGTGATGTTGCGTGGAAGGGCTTTTCCTGGTACGTTCGCTCTCTTGGTCGTATTGTAGTTGTTGGTTGGTTTTAGATAAAATTAGGGATACGCATTTGAGGCTGAGATTGTCAGTTGAAATTAGGTCAAATTAGTGGTTTTAAGGTGTGTCTGTGGCTATCTTGTAGACATTTGGTATTGATATATGGGCAAGTCAAGGAAGTTTTCCAGGGGGCCTTCGAATGGTTTTGTACCGGAATACCGTCATGCTGTTGAAATCATGGCTGAATCGGAGGGGTTAGGGAGCTCAGGGAGAGTGGATCCTGAGATGACTTTGTCTCAGGATTCTTGCTCGCGAAGACAGAAGTGCATTAGTATAAATGGTGATAGTTATAACCAGTTTGGTGTACCTATGCAAGTTTTGCCGCTTTCGAAGATATCCAGGTCTGATAGGAAAGATTTGGAGTACAAGCTCCGAGGGGAGCTGGATCAGGTTAGGATTCTACAGAAGAGAGTTGCATCAATGGATTTTCATGGGGTGGTTAAAACTTCGAGTGTTGGTAGTGTTGGGAAAAAGAGACCTCCAGTTCAGAGTATTGCTCCTATTCATCATCCTTCTGGAAAGAAGCAAGCCTTTGAAGATCGAAATGGCTCTTGCATGAAGAGAGGCGTTCCTCAGAATGGTGTTCTTGCAAATGGGGTGTACAATGCGGTGATGAAACAATGCGAAGGTTTACTTGTTCAGTTGATGGGGCATAAGAGTGGTTGGGTCTTCAATAAGCCTGTTGATGTTGTTGAGTTGAATATTCCTGATTACTTCACAATTATTAAGAATCCAATGGATTTTGGGACAATTAAAGGCAAGTTTTCTGCTGGGAAATATTCAAACCCCTTGGAGTTTGCTGAGGATGTAAGGCTTACATTTTCCAATGCCATGATATATAACCCTGCACAAAATAATGTTCATATCATGGCAAAGGGACTAAGTAAATACTTCGAATCGAGATGGAAAACCATAGAGAAGAAAATTCCACGAGATGTTCAGTTTCCGTCTTTGGAAAAAGATACATCACATATGAGAAGTTCAGTTACCGATCAAGGCCCACCAATGAAGAAAACAAAGCTACCTCCTGGAAGTGGTACTTTGAAACCTGAACCTGTAAAAAAGAAGATTCCAGATGCTATAAACAAGAAGATGCCAGATGCGGTCAACAAGAAAATGCCAGATGTCTTCAACAAGAAAATACCAGATGTTGTCAACAAGAAGATGGTAGAGGCTTTTAACAAGAAGATGACACAGGAAGAGAAGGAGACGTTAAGCCAGCAACTGGGATCCATAGAACTACCGGATAGTATCATAGATCTTTTGAAACACCACAGCTCTAATGCAGAGCAAACTGCTGATGATGAAATTGAGATTGATATTTTTTCCCTTAGTGAGGATACCCTGTTTAAGCTGAGGAAGCTTCTTGATGACTATTTCACTGAGAAGATGGGGACAAAAGCAGATCCACCTCAAATAGAGGTAACCTCTAGTCTTTTACAAGTTTCTTTCTTGCTAGCTTAATTGTGTTTTGATTTGATGAAAGCTCTGGTACTGATTTAAATGTGGCCTGTCCCATTTTATTTTATTTTCCAGCTCCACAATGAGGGAGGATCTAATAAATCCTTAATACAACGTGGAAAAGGTGATTTACTTTCTTTCTAAGACTAAGTAGAGCCCCTACCATCTTGTTTCAGTTATAGAGCTCTCTTGAGCTGAATAACATTTTCATCCTTTTTTCCTTCCAGGAAATGATGCTGCTGAAGAAGATATTGATATTGGGGGCAATGATTCGCCAATTTTAAGCTTCCCTCCGATAGAGATTGAAAAAGATGCAGCACATGAGATCCTTAAAGCCAGTTCAAGTAGCTCTAGCAGTAGTTCCGGCTCGTCATCAAGTGGTTGGTACTTTGTTCATTTTTTGGTTGTTATAATCATATCAACATATATATTTCTGTGCTTATTAGAGATGGGGAGTATCAGACGTGTGACTTACAGACTTGTCGTTCTATCTATTGATAGCAGTGTATGTAGAATTTCTGTTTTTATTAGTATAATTCCTCTCTTTTGGTGCTACTGTGTTTTGGAATGCAAATTTAGTTCATGTGTCAGAAATCCCTGCTATTTTTTTATGTTGATATGTGTATATGGAATGAACATTGGAGGTTCTCTTTCAGAAGTTGGTTTATCTGTATGGGATAGGATGGATTTATTGCTAAAAGCTAACAGGTGCAATAGGTCTCCTCTTTCTTTTGTGTCGGACTAGCGGTTGGTAACTGATATTTTTAATATGTAATGTTCTTCATTGTGATAGCAGTTACAACTGCTAAAACAGTTATTAATGAATTGATTTTTTTGTCAAAATTTATAAATGAAGTTGCTAGGAAATCTTCAGATCTCAAACCTGCACTTGGGGGCTTGACTCTGTGATACACCGTTAAGTTCTAGATGGCCTCTTGAGGCTTGACTCTGTGATACACCGTTAAGTTCTAGATGGCCTCTTGAGGTTTGAGTGTGATAATTTAAGCTACATAAAAGTAGTGCCAGTTGAATAGCATTTTCCCAACTGAGTATTTGTTCTAGTTATTCTACTGTCTGCTATATGGTTGACATGGTTGTATCTTGTAGGGATGGTCGTTTTCAGTTTTAGTTTCATAGTAAAAGCTTGTCTTTTCATTGTTGAAATTGGATGAATCTTAATTTATCATTGATTTTAAAATGACAAATGTTTACACCATATTGATTTAGATTATACAGTTCGTTTATTGTTTTTAATGTAATGTTGGGTGCTGCAGTAGTGTGTACTTCCTCTGTATTTGGGATAGGTAGAGATGTTATTCTATGTACCATGAAGATTTTAAGTGATTTTGGTCATAACAACTTACTCGATACTTTGGATTGTTTCTTTCTATCATTCAACCGTATTAGCTAGGGGGTTAACATTGGGATAGAACGGGTGGCCTTGCATTGAAATATTGCAATGATGATGATAATAGCGCATGCATATCAGATAGAAGAAGCTTACCCAGCATAGACTTTACCCCCAATATAATATATTCACTTAGCTAGTGCATCCATAAGGCCAAATACACCCTGGTTTGCTTTATATATCATTGACACAGGCCTGCAATTAACTAATCCATTCGAAAAGAATCACAAATATTCAACAAGTATGGTAATCCAACTATTCACAAAACCTGTGATTTGTGATGTGAGTTTGGTTGCTGACTATTTTGCTTTATTTCTGTGCTGCCAACATCGGAACCTCACTAGATAGTTTGGTAGGATCTTTTGCCTCATTTCAACTTATATCTGGAGTTCGTATTTTTTTTTTAAAATTGATGAATTGACGAGATTCATACTAAAATTTAGTTACACACAGTTGTCGAACATTTGTAAGTTTTGGTACTCGGATTAAATGACATCCTTCTGCTTGGACTTTTCTGCTTCTTTTTTTATTATAATATTTTATTATGAGATTGTTGCATCGTTCTTGTTGCTGATTTTATTCCTGTGATTTAGATTCAGATTCAGATTCTGGTAGCTCTTCTGGCAGTGAACATGAAGGCACTAAAGTGCCGAATCACGTCAATAGTTTGAAGGTAATATTGCTTTCCTATGTGCATGATTTTTGCATCCCACGCTGTTACGGTCAAATTAGCATTCGATAGGCTATTTTGTTAATTTCATTATCTTGGTGTACATATGTAGGCAACTACCATTGCTGATGAAACTTCCAGTCATAGAAAGATGAAAACCAAAGATCCAGAGAATAGAACTGGTGAGTGCACGTTTGGATGGGAGTCTCTCCTTGGGATTAATCTTTTATTATTACTTCGGTTTCTGTAATTTCTGTGATTTTGAACTCCTATATTTTATCTGTACAGATTTTGTTCGTGCACCAATGGATGAGCAGAATGCAGTAACTGTACCACCTTCTATTGAGGGTGGTGGACCTGGTGGCCATTCAGAGGGTAAGAACTGCATTATAATGAAGACAACTCTCTGCTGTTAGTTTTGGGTGTCCATCTTACCCCTTAAAGCTGTAACATTTTAGGGGAGAGTGCTCCATTAGAGATGCAAGTCTCCCCCGAGAAGGTTTATCGTGCAGCTCTACTGAAAAGCCGTTTTGCTGATACTATTTTTAAAGCACAAGAGAAAACACTAGACAAGGTAAGACTGATTCTTTTTTGACTTTCCATTATTGCGTTTTTCTACTCGCTATACCCAGTGATTCTTCAATTAACTTAAAGATATTTGGTAAGTAATATATGATTTAAATATGTAAATTCAGGGTGTACAAAGGGATCCCGAAAAATTACGCATAGAAAGAGAGAAGCTTGAAAAGATGCAAAGAGAAGGTTTATACCACTCTTGACAAACATTTGCAGCTGTTGCTAAGTCTGAGATTTTTCTTACCCAATATGAAGTAGTAACCATGGCACACTTTTACTTTCTCAGAAAAAGCTAGGCTACAAGCGGCTGCATTGGCTGCTGAAGTAGCTCGAAAGAAAGCCGACGCAGAGGCTGTTGCTGAAGCCAGACGGAAGAGGGAAATGGAGCGAGAAGCTTCTCGTCTTGCGTTGCAAAAGGTATTTCTTATGTTTAACGACAACATTTGCTTTTTGTAACTAAAATGCTGATGCTATTTTTTTTTTGAAATGAGTTTTGTAAACTTGTGCTTTTGGATCCTAATGTCCTACTGTATATCTTGTTCTGCGGTTTTAGTTGTATACTGAATCTGATAATTAAATATGTGCTTAACTGGAATCGTTTGATGAATTTTCAGATGGAAAAGACTGTTCATATAAATGAGAACTGTGAGTTTTTGGAACATTCTGATAACATGCTGGGTAGCTTTAAGCTCCAATCATCTAGCAACCCGTTGGAGCAACTGGGTTTATACATGAAGCAAGATGATGACGAGGACGAAGATGTGGTTGACAATCTATCTTCTTTAACTAAAGATGTAAACTTAGAGCATTCAGAGAGCATGCCGGATAGTTTTAAGCTCCAATTATCAAGTAACCCTTTGGAGCAACTGGGATTACACATGAAGCAAGATGATGACGAGGAAGAAGATTTGGTTGCTGATCTGTCTGGTTTAACCAAAGATGTCAACTTAGAGCATTCTGAGAACATTCCAGATAATTTCAAGCTCCCATCATCAAGTAACTCTTTGGAGCAACTGGGATTACACATGAAGCCAGATGATGATGACGAGGAAGAAAATTTCGGAGCTGATCTGTCTGGTTTAACCAAAGATGCAAACTTAAAACACTCTGAGAACATTCCGGATAGTTTAAAGCTCCAATCATCAAGTAACCCTTTGGAACAACTGGGTTTACACATGAAGCAAGATGACGATCAGGAAGAAGATTTGGTTGCTGATCTGCCTGGTTTGACCAAAGATGCCAACTTAGAGCATCCTGAGAACATTCTGGATAGTTTAAATCTCCAATCATCAAGTAACCCTTTGGAGGAACTGGGTTTATGCATTAAACGAGATGATGATGAGCAAGAAGATGTCATTGCTGATTCGTCTAGTTCACCCAAAGATTCGAACTTAGAGCATTCTGAGAACATTCCGGATAGTTCCAAGCTTCAATCATCAAGTAAACCTCTGGACCAACTGGGATTATGCAAAAAGCAAGATGATAATAAAGAAGAAGATTATGTTGCTGATCCGTCTAGTTCAATCAAAGATCCAAGCTTAGAGCCCTCTGAGAACATTCTGGATAGTTCCAAGCTGCAGTCATCAAGTAACCCTATGGAGCAGGATGACGAGGATGAACAAAATGTTGCAGATCTGTCTAATTTAACCAAAGATGCAAATCTAGAGCATTCTGAAAATATGCTGGGTAGTTTGCCCTTGGAGCAACAAGGATTATGCATGAAGCAAGATTGTGATAAGAAAGAAGATCCGGTTGCCCATCTGTCTAGCTCAACCAAAGACACCAACTTAGAGCTGTCCGAGAACATTCTGGATAGTTCCAAGCTCCAATCATCAAGCAACCCTTTAGAGCAACCAGAATTATGCATGATGCAGGATGTTGTTAGGGACCAGCCTAGTTTAATCAAAGATGCAGACCTAGAGCAATCTGAGAATATGCTGGATAGTGGCAAGCTGCAATCATCAAGCAACCTTTTGAAGCAACCAGAATTATGCACCATGCAAGATGATGTTGTTGGAGACCAGTCTAGTTTAACTAAAGATGCAACCCCAGAGCAATCTGAGAACATGCTCGAAAGTGTCCAGCTGCAATCATCAAGCAACCCTTTGGAGCAACCTGTGTTATGCATGATGCAAGAAGATGCTGATAAAGATGAGGTCTTAGATGTTGTTGGTGACCAGTCTAGTTTAACAAAAGATACAAACCTCGAGCCATCTGAGAATATTCTGGATAGTTCCAAGCCCCCTTCTCCAAGCAACCCTTTGGAGCAACCAGGATTACCCATGGTGCAAGATGATGAGGTCTTAGACGTCGTTGGTGCTCAGTCTAGTTTAGCCGAAGATGCAAACCTCGAGCCTTCTCAGAATATGCTGGATAGTTTCAAGCTTCATTCTTCAAGCAAACCTTTGGATCAACCAGGATTATCCATGGTGCAAGATGATGAGATCTTAGACGTTGGTGATCAGTCTAGTTTAGCCGAAGATGCAAACGGCGAGTCTTGTCAGAATACACTGGATAGTTTCAAGCCCCATTCTCCAAGCAACCAGCAAGATGATGAGATCTTAGACGTCGTTTGTGATCAGTCTAGTTTAACCAAAAACGTAGAGCAATCTGAGAATATGGTGGATAGTTTGAAGCTCCAATCTTCAAGCAACGCATTACAGCAACTGGGAATTTATGGTGATGAGGACGAAGATGTTGATGTTGTTGGTGGATGATGACCAGGAAGCAGATGTTGTAGCTCTGAGGAAGTAGAGGCTGACTGATCTTGCTGCAATGGATTGATTCACAAGCCTTGATTGAACATAAAATTCAAAGAGTTTTTAGGGTTTGATGCGTAGGATTGTGATGTGACATGATAATGGTGGCCTAGTCTTTGGTAGAGCAAGAGAAGTACAGCCGTAGTTAGGTCTTTTGGATGTAAAAAAAATAGGGTTTATGTTAACCAAAAGAAAGCCTCAAGATGTCAAGGTGTAAAGAAAAATTTTGACCAAAAATGTTTGATAGAGGAAATCATTTCGATCTTGTTATTTAGTTACCCTTGCTTTTGTCCCCAGGTTTATTCTTGTATTTGTTTTTTATTTTATGGTGTTGTGCATATGATTATTGTTGTACTTGTTCGTAAATTTTCAAGTGCATGGAAATTGGGTGCATTTTTTCTGAGTCCAACCAATAAGGACTTTTCAGTTATTTTGATTCTGATACCTTTGTGAACATTTCATCCAGCCTTTTCATGTTCCTATGACTCGCAACAATAGACAATGGTTTTGAATGGAAATTGGGTGGAGCTAGATGACATTTTTGGAGTTTGTTGTCAGATTATAACTTGAAAATCAATCAACGGAGTTTTTAGCTGAATTGCAAGTTTTGATGTTTTAGTTCTACAGATTTGAGGCAAACATATACGACAAATAGCTGTTCAAACTTATTTAATATGCTCAAAACCTGTTCAACAAAATACTACGGAGTAGAAACAAAGCCTTCACAAATTCTACCAAGAAAAGTAAAATTCAGTGCTTGTGATAAGAAATTTCAATCTACAAAATTTGAGAATGAAAGAGTTTTTGTGTGTTCTTTACATAGTAAGAGGTGGGAGCCGGGAGGCGAGGAGTCGAAGAGAGGGAAATGGAAATTGTGAGAAAGACAAGTTTATATAAGCCGGGAGGATATTTGGTAAATATGGCGCGGAAATTTAAGAAATTCAAAATCATAAATCAACTCAAGAAAGAAGGAAACAGAAAAACCGGCTAAAACGACGCGTCGGGGGACGAGAGGAAAACAAACGACTTCGCGAGCCTTTGGATAAATATAAAGGTAAGTATAATAATAACGGATCACGAGAGGGCGTTCACGAGATAGAAAAGAAAGAGGCTCGAGAGCTCTGTCTCTTGAGTAAAGCCAAGTCTTATCCCTTGCATGCATAAGGGATTGATGTTGGAGCAGGTTTGCTCGAGTGCTCTGTCTCTTGAGTGGCTGGAGCCTGGATGTTGGAGCCGATTCTCTCAAGCCCAATAAGGCAAAGGGAATAAATGGATAGAAGAGAAGAAAGAGACTTTTTCTCCATGGCCGAGCGCCAAGACATACCCGGGTACCTTGGTGAGGCTTGGGCACTTCTGAGAAATACAATTAAGAGAAGAACAAAGGAAGGTTTTCTCATCCCTTTTGTTCGATCTAATCCATCTCGTTTGAGTTATACTCTAGCCGCTCTAGCCTCTAGGTGATCAGCACCCAGATTCCTGTTATCCTCTTTTGATCCTCTATTGTGAGCTCGATTTGAGAGTCTTTGGCTCGTTTGATTGTGTGTATTACTAACTTGGGCATAGGAGAGCCAAAGTCAGTAATAAACACAATCAAACGTTTGGTTGGGAGAAGACGTTGGGAGCTCAGGAAGAGGAAGAACATTGAGAGAATACACTAGTTTTTTCCCCTAGAGACACAGAGATGGTGAAATGTGTCACAATAAATCCGGCGCGGAAATATTAATTGATAATTTATCGCTCGTATCGTTATAAGTTATCATGCAAATGCACCAATTTAAAAACGTTAGAATCTAATAAAATAATTGCTAATTAAGCAGGCTACATAATGTTAACGTACAAATAATTCTCAAAAGTTGTTGTGGTGTGGGCTGAGTTGTGGTGTGGGCTGATGTTGTGTAACACTCTAGAGAATGCATTTTGTGTAATTCTTCTTAAATTGTAAACGATGAACAAAAGCTGTTGTGGTGTGGGCTGATGTTGTGTAACACACTAGAGAATGCAAAGTTTGAGGTTTTGCTTGGAAATTGTTTGGATTTTAAGCACATTTTAAAGTTTGTCCTCAAATTATAACTCGAAATTCAATCAACGCTATCTTTAGTTAAGTTTTGATGTTTTAGCTCTACAGACTGAGGCAAAGCTGTTCAAACTTATTTATTATGCTCAAAAGCTGTTCAAACTTGGCCAGAGATGATGACAGTACCAAATGTTTAACAAAATACTAGAAACAAAGGCTACCCAAATTCTACCAAGAAAAATAAAATCCAGTGCTCCTTGCACTAACAAAGATAAATCAGAAAATGCCTAGAAACAGCAGCATATGGTCTAATACATATATGCTCTATGAGAACCAGCATACAATCTAATATATATGCTCTAAGAGAAGAATTTGTAGGTGTTGGCTTGAACTATGATGGTCCTCAACGCGCCAATTGGAGCCAAAACCGTCAATAAGATTCCAACTATTATGCAGAACTGCATTGACCAAAGAAACCATAAGAGATCAAAACTAAAGCTTAAAAAAACAAACATATGGTGATTCAGAAAAATTGATTTACCCAATTCATAAACCAGGACAGACTGAACTTCTTCGGCTTATAGATTGCTAGCCAGATGAAACAAGGAAGCTGCAAAGGATTTGAAAACAAAGTGTTAAGAAATTATAATGATTTTAAACCAAATTTTTTGAGAATGAAATAGTTCTTAAATGTTCTTACATAGTAAGAGGTGGGTGCGAAGGCAAATCCGCCGAAGAAACTCAGAAGAGATCCGAAGAATGGGAATGTTATCCCCAAGAACATAGTCCCCACTGCACAAAAACATGGAAGAAAAACATTCATTAGAATTTGAAAACTGCAACTTAAAAGTTGTTATGAAACTGAATAAGTGAAAGGATCTTACAAACATAAAGGGTACGACTGGTGAAGCGAAGAGCTTTAGACGGTTTACAGTTCATTGATCGAACAAGACCGCCCTCAATTATGTCAAACACCGGCATTGCAAAGACCTATGACCAGAAACAAGAAAAATTAACAAAGAGGACGAATGTTGCTTCTAACAAGAAGTTTCAGCAAATTTAAGCATATGGATCAGGAGAATTAACCTGATAACTTCCAATGACATGAATCACAACAAAGAGATTAGCAAATGCAATTAGTGCAGGAGGCCTTTCAAGTGACATAAGAATGTTGTCCTCCACAGTATTTCCAAACACATAGTAACCTATGAAGGCAACAGGGAAATAGCAAAGGGCAACAGCAATGTAAGCAACATAGACTCCTCTCATCATAGGCTTCTTTGACGGCTTTTCGGGTGTTGAAGGGATTGTTGCTTGAATCTCCAAGACTACATTGTGACCAGCAAAGGCGAATGCCACGTCACCCAATGCACTCAGGAATCCGAAGATGCTGCCAGCTGGCGTGGTAGCTCTGCTCGTGTACTCGACACCTGTCATCACTCCCTTGTGGATTGATGCTGTCCAAGCTATTGTTGAGTAACTGCAAACAAAACACATCATTGGTTGAGAATTATTGTGTAGAAAAGGGTCATTTACTTAACTATATATACTACTCCATCCCTTTGAAAATAATTGTCATTTTAGACTCTTACATTTGTTTCTAAATACTTGTCATTATAGATTGGCTTCAGAAAAAGTTAGATTTGTGAAATCCTCTACAATGACATCTATTTTTAAACGAAGGGAGTATTTAACTTATTGATTCAAATATTTGCTGTTGCTGTCATTGGAAGTCCATAAATGAAACACATCATAGGGAGATAGTAATGGACTGATCCTGACCCTAAAGTCCTAAACTAATCAAATATTTGCACATACTGTCATTCAACAAACTTTCAAGTCATGTTGATTCTTTTCACTACTTACTTCTCTTTGAGCTCTAGCTTCATTATGATATAGAAAAGAGTAAACTACATAACTTTATACAGTTTTAAATCCAAACTTCTTAAATCAACCAAATCTTAAGTCATTACCTGAGGGACATGACAGCAGCAGCTAATGAGATGCCAGAGATGGAGTTAAAGTTTGGGATATGGGAAAGAAGTAAGTGAGGAGATGCAAAGATCATGATGTAGTATGAAATTTTTAGTGGGTGTGCTCCAGGAAAGAGAGTCTCAACAAATTTCTTGAGAGACTTTCCACCAGTCACCATGTAAACAATGTCAACACCAATCTGAACCAAGAGTTGTTGAGGAACAACAATCCACCATCCTTTCTTCTCCCCGAAAGCGTGTTGACCGAGCTCGTGGTATCGGTCAAACCTCTTTCCGGGTACTATCTCATGCATCTCCACCATTTGCCATAGAGTGTAGAGAGTGATTAGCCATGATAGGATCATTATGATGATTCCTGGTCCCCTGAATCATAATAAAAAACTTTGTTTAAAAAAAGGCTTATAGCATGTATCTTAGAAGAGATATATGATGTGGATATCAGTTTTGATCATTGAATTTGAAATTATAATCAAATGGGTCGATTCTAATTGAGGTTTTTAAAAAAGGGTCAATTAGGTTTACACTTTTACATAACATTACATAGATTCATGATACCATTAGAGCTTCCAAAATTTTCTAGAATTTTAATTTTAGAACAACTTCACATGCCATCAAAATTGAATCAAAACACAAACAAAAAAGAATAGAAAACTAACCATCCAAGTTGAGACATGGCATAAGGAAGACCAAGAACACCAGCACCAACAATGGCAGTAACATTGTGAAAAGCAGAGTACCACCACTTTGCATTTCTGTTTGATGTGATCGGAAGCCAATCATTCAACGCCTTCTCCCTCTCTTCTATTGCTGCTTTCTTCGTCTCTTCAGAATTCATCTTCACTAATTTTTTTCCTTCAAAGCAATGAACAGAATAGAGAGATGAAGCTCTGATTTATTTAAAAATAAAGGCAGTTTGTGGGTGGGCAGATTTTGTGCAACAACTCATCAATACGGTGAGATTGCAGACTTTCTAGGAGGAAAAAGAGGTAATTAACGAAATATTAATTGATAATGAAATACTCTGTATCTTATAAGTTGTCTCTCCTCTCTTATAAGTTATCTCTCCTATCTTAACTTTCCTAACAACTCCTATAATCTCATTGATTCCGATGAGAATCTGTAAAAAAGATTCATCTTCACTACTCCATCCCTCTCTTAATATAAGGCCCGTTTGCTTTTTCGACACTATCCACAAACCGAGAGAATCTTCTCATTTTCTTCCGATATATTTAAAGATATTAACGTTACAAAACGTGTCTCGACAAATGTGTCAAAAACAAATGGGAAGATCAATAAGGGACGGAGGAAGTATTTTTTTATTCATTTTGTGTAACAACTCACGATTCATGAAAATATTGTAGGATTACAAAGAACCTCTAACTGAATTTTCAACATCTTTAGGAGGTTACTAAAAAATACCGTAATTTCTAATTTATTGTTATCATGTCCGGGTTCTGCTGTATATCACGAAGGATCAGAATCTACATTAATTTTTTATTGTTACCTTTTCAGAGTATAATCTTGTCCGTATAATTTACATTAACTTTTCACGAAGGATCAGAATTCATCAAATTTATTATTTTTTTGGGTTAAAATCATCAAATTTATTGTTATCAACATTGTTTTGGCATAGATGGCTACTAATTTACATTAGTGGAAACAGACTATTGAACAATTCACAACAAAATAGGTCCCTCGCAAATTATAATGCCACCAGATTTTATCATACTTCTCAGCTTCCATCGATCGAGGAGACGATCTTCCTCACTTTGTGGCACCAAGTAATCATCTAAATCAACAACAGCCACCCTTGATCTCTTAGGCACATTTTTTAGGAGCTGGCTCTTGTGAATTCCCTATAACAAATAACCAACCTGAATGATTGGAGTGTAAACAAGCATCAATCCCAAAGGGACATAAATATTAGTGATTTTATTACCTTATGGGCATCTTGGAGGCAAGTTTTTGAAAATGTTGGGATTTGTTTTTGATCAATGGATTGTGAAATGTCATCGTTACTCGTCTCCCACGTCAACCAAGGGAAAATGACCCCATCCATCTCTATAGGGATGGATGCGGTTCTTGGGGTATTTGTATAATTTTTTGCTTCTTTTGGTCTCACTGAAACTCCAAATGTCGAGCTTGTATCACTCCTTTCACCATCAAAAGACGATATATCTGTATTGTCTTCTACACTGGAGATGAAGTCTTCGATTATTTTCTCTGCGTCCCCTTTGAGTCGTCTTGATATTCTTTGACTTTCCTTGTTTCCCTGATTCTGCTATTCATTTGAAGATTGACAAATAATAAAAGTCAGCTAAAATAACAAAACATTTGGATGGAGGGTGTACAATGCTAGTTTCACAATACCTTTTCAATGATATTTTTATGTTTCTCCTGCAAAAGTTCAAGTTGATCATTGTTTACACCACTTCTGATAGAAAGATGTAACTGCAGTTTAGACAGAATAAAATTCAGTTGCATTGAAACAAATGTAGCATTTGCAAGCCACAAATTTAGTTAAGTATATTACCTTGTTGCTTGTATTATTGGCCTTCAAATTCTCATAATCATCACTTCCATAACAAGCATCACAGGCTTCATCATCAGTTAGTGTGGAAGAGTAGCTCTGTGACTGAGTTTCAACATAATATACTTAGTTGGACAAAGTCAAGCAAATGAATAATAACACACAATTTCCACAAATGAAATAGAGCACATACTGAGCAACTATCTTGTAGTTTCAAGAAATCCGTCTGGCTTGAACACCTCCGCAGCCCTCGGTTTTGATTCAGAGAAGCTTGCATATGCAATGTGCCTTTCTGTTTGTTTCCAAGGTTAGAGTCTTTGGCATTTCCATTGCGAGTAAACTTTTCACACTGACTATTCTGCAAACTCAAGAAAAAGAAGGTAATCAGTGATGTGTAGTGTAGGACTAAAATTGCACAGCTAAGCTTAACGAAGACCTTTATACCAATTGCTGGAGTATAGCTTACAAACACCACTACTATCTCCCTACAAACCAATTTTGAATTGCAAGTAAACTTTTCACAGTGACAATTCTATAAATTCAAGTAAACACCATTAGAAGGTTTATGCCATGTCCGATTGTTAATCAACTTTCTGCTAAGATTACAAGTACTATTTTTTTTTTTGTTGCCAATTTCTGAAATGAAAAAATGCTAAATCCCCGGTTTAGTAGCCGAGTACCATAGAAATATAAGTGACTCAACTTGTAAGTTATTGTGTTTGTTCATATTAATCATTAGAATCTTTGGCATTTCCATTTCAAGTAAACTTTTCACAGTGACTATTCTGTAAATTCAAGCAAAAGAAGGTAATCAGTGTAGGACTAAAATTGCACAGCTGAACTTAAGGAAGACATCTATACCAATTGCTGGAGTATAGCTTACAAACACCATTACCATCTCCCTACCAACCAATTTAACAATTGAACTCAAATCAGGCAATCAAAGGAAATAACTCAGTAGGAATAAAACTGCACAGCTTACAAACACCATTCCACTAACCAATTTTGAGTTATTTTCTTGCACACATGCATCTGTAGGGTTCAGAAACCCTAATTTTTAACAACTGAACTCGAATCCATTAAACAGATGAAACAGTAAGAACCAATCACCTCCAAATCACTCGCTCTCCGTCTCGACATCGATCTTCCTCTCCTCTGCGCCTTCGATGCCTCAGGCGAGTAGATCTCGGAGCTTCTCCCTCTCTCGGCAGAAGAAAACAGTTGAATCGCCAAATCATCGAGGCTGATTTCTGCAAATCCCGCTCCTCTGACGGTGTTGACGAATTTCCGCCGAGTCGAAGGCAACGGCGTCTTAGTCTCGAAGTCGAGCAATTCCGAAGGAAGACGATGCGAGAAGCGGCTGACGCTTCTCGTCCGCCGCCGGTTGCCGGAGGAGGAGCTTGTGGTGTCATCAGCGCCGCCAATTGAGCTCCGTTTGGTTGTGGATTTGAATGCGGCTGTCGCCATTAGTGGAGATTAATGAGATTGCATTCAGGGAGAGAGAGGGAGGTGAAGTTAGGTGTGTGACAGCAATGGAGGAAGAAGGAGGTGGTTGGCGGATTGCACGAAACGATTTGCAGAATTTTGAATTCGATTCGGTGTTGGAGTTGACCAATTTTGAAATGCTGAAATTATTGGCCTATTTATAATAGCCTTATATTTTTATTTTTCGTTTTTCTATTTAGCCAAGACATTCAAGTCTATCCGAATAAACGCTAAAATATTAGCGTAAGAGAGCTGCGATATCATATCATTACGATGAGTCCTAATGTTAGCTTGCAATGACAAACATATCGCAAATAATAAATTAGCAATACATAAATATTGTTTATGATTACTAGAATTACGGAACCCGTACGATGCACGACTACTGATTTTCACTTAAATTATAAGCTTTAGCTATCTCTCTCAATTACAACGGTATAGTTTCATTGTCGTTGTTCTTTCATGTTGAAAATATTTTGTAAGTGTGTATGCTTGCATTGAGTTGCAGAGTTAAAAAAGAAAAAAAAGGTTAGGAGAAGAACATGTGCATGGTCACTATCCTAAATCTATTGATATCATTTCCTTATGTAAATGCATATAAATATAAAAGATTACAAATCAATTGAATTTTTATTTATTTATATAATATTGATTTAAAAATCATTGAAAATAAATATATTTATATAATGCATACTTGTATTTATATAATTGTTATTTCTATATGTTTATAAATTATATACATAGTTCCGCGCATGACACGTGAATATAGTTATTTCTCTCTAATTTTAATGCTAGGCGGGGCTCCATCTTCAAACGCAAGGTATAAATTTCAAAACAAAAACTAAATGTAACTCCAAAAACACTAAATGCAACTCCAAAATCATTAATTACTTAAGCTAAAGGTCAATTTTATATGTTTATAGATTTTTTTTCAGAATGAAAAATTATTGTTAATGTTCATTACTACATATTTTGGTATTCATCGCTCTCAAAAACAATGTTTATAACATTTTTCACAACAATAAATATGATCGAAAAAGTAAATGTAAGGAAAATGATCTGCACCAATACTTATAACATTGAGCGTCAATCTTCATTGCATTAAACAAAAAAATTCATAGCATGTTCACAATAAAATTCAATGAACGAAAAATAAAATCAATAAAAATGCAAAAGCTATGAACATTTTGGCACAAATGTATGAACATTTCACCACAATTGTGAATATTCAAAGACAAATATTATAAAAATAAAAAACCTTATCATCGAAAAAACTAAAAGAAATGTATAATTCGTGAATAATACGCAAATTATTCGGAAAAAATTTGAGAAGGGGAAATTATATCCATATTTTCATTGTTTAATGTAAGTCTAATATGCAACGATTTTTTCTTCTAACTTTAACGGTGGAGAATGATTACAAATTATCTCCTAGTGATTAGTTTTTATATGATGACTCCCCTAACTTCTAATCACATTTCTTCGTGGCTAATTTCTAATTAGACTGAGATGAGTCAAACTATTACATCTTCCGAAAATATAAAACTAAAAACTTTATGAAGGAATTGTGTTCTTTAATCAAAGGTGCAATTACTAATTATAAATAGGACTATTTATGGAGATTAATAATCCAGATATTTTAGGAGTCGCATGCTATTGCTAGTGGCCAATACGACTTATGAGTTTAATCAGGTTAAGCCCATGGCTAGAATAATTGGGTCCTATGAGGTCACACACTTAGAGTTTATGGACTGGATCAAGCAAATATGCCCAAAAACGGGTTAAGTAACCCGGTTTGGCTACTTATCGAAGGTAAGTAACCCGGGTTTTCAAACGAAGGGTAACTAACCCTTGTGAAATATAAGCGCCGTTATCTTCTTCTCCTTCTTCCTCCTCCTTCCCTAACTCCTTCCTCCTCCTTCTTCACATCATCGTTTCTTTCCTCCTTCTTCCCTACAGAACACGATGTCTTCCTCCTCCTTCCTCTTCCTCGCATCCACGCATCGACTCGCCTCGACTGAACATTACGAGGCATCGCCTCGCCTCGACTGGACGGCTCGCCACGACTCGCTTCTGGTAAGATTAATGAAGCACGCTTCGCGCGCTTCATAGAAGCTCTCTCGAAATAGCTTCTTGGATGAGAATCACGGATTGACATCAGCAAACTAAAAAAGCATTCACCTGTCATCGAGAGAAAACTCGCGAGAGAAGAAAAGAACAGACAAACAATCACAACTAACAAGAAAACAAATATTGTGTCACAACTACAATTCGAATTCGAGGTAAGAATTATTCTGTCATCATATAATTACATGATTGTGAATGCTCAAATACATGAAAAGATAAAAAAACAGAGATTTATATGACTTTCTGAATTTTTGATGACAACACATTGTTGAAAATGAGGAATATGATATCATATGCTCCATAGAAACGGTAATTTATAGTACAGAGAATTCAAAAATCAATAATTTAGTTTTAGAATTGAAAATATGATGACAGATTGCTGCTTAGATTCATTTTCAAATCAGGAATTGAACAGTGATGACATGATGTTGTTAAAAAAAGGATTTTGATGACAGAAAAATGATTAGACGCAATGTTGGATTAATATTGGAAATTTGATGACAAAGTTTATATGGATATAAAATGATACTTTGAATGTTGATGTCGATGACAAAATGATGCTAAGATGGAATACTGATTAGATATGAAAAATTGAATGAAAAAATTTTGAATAAAGAAAAATGTTATACAAAATTATAATTTTGAGGATATAATATTGGATTAAGATTGGAAAGTTGATGACAGAATTTTCAACTTAGTTTTAGAATTGAAAGTGTGATGACAAATTGTTTCTTAGTTTCATTTCAATTCATGAATTGCACAGTGATGACAGAATGTTGATAAACTAAGGATTTGATGACAGAATAATGATTAGACACAATGTAATTTTGATGACAGTATGTTTTTTAAGAGAAAATGTTTATGATAATTGAAATTTGATGATTAAAAATATTGCTAAATATTAATTTTGATTGAGCATTTCATTTTTGTTGTGTGTTAGATGACAGTGGTCAAACTGTTTATAGTTTCTGAAAATTAAGAATTTGATTGAATAATTTATGAGATTGATGACAGAAGATAATTTGATAAATTAGATATTAAATGATATGGATTATTATGTAATGCACTATGTGATTGGTTTTTGATGACAAAAAGATGCTCAGACACAATGATGACCTAGAATTGGAAATTTAATAACAGTATTGAGGTGAATATAGAATGATGCTTTGAGTTGTAAACATGAAGACAATATAATGCCTAGACAATATAATGTTACTATAGAATTAGATTTTTGATGACAAAAATTTGATAGATGCATAATGTTACTATAGAATTAGATTTTTAATGACAAAATTTGTATGTTCGCATAATGTTGTTTTAGACTTGTAATTTTGATGACAAAATGTTCTTTAATAGAAAATATTTATGATAATGCAATTTTGATGAAAAAAATATTGTTAATGCTAATTTTGTTTGAGAATTTCATTAATGTTGTGTGTTTGATGACAGTGGTACAATTTTAATTTGTTTGATGACAAAATGTTGCTTAGATATAATTTTATTTGAGGATGATGCTTTAAATTGGAATCATGGTGATAATATGATGCTTGGATAGAATATTGATTAGAAATGGAGTTGCTTAAATTTAGATTTTTGGTGACAGAATGTTGAATTAACATTAGAAATTTGATGACAGAATTTTAATGCTAGCATAATATTGCTTGGAATTTGAATTTTGATGACATGATGATCCTTATACAATATTGTTGTTTAAAATTGGAAGTTTGATGACAGAATTTTGATGGATGGGTAATGTTACTATAGAATTTCATTTATGATCACAGAAATTTGATAGATGCATAAGTTACCGTAGAATTAGATTTTTGATGACAAAATTTGTATGTTTGCATAATGTTGTCTAGACTTGTAATTTTGATGACAAAATGTTCTTTCACAGAATAATGCAATTTTGATGACAAAAAATATTGTTAATACTAATTTTTCTTGAGAATTTCATTAATGTTGTGTGTTTGATGACAGTGGTACAATTTTAATTTGTTTGATGACAGAATGTTGCTTATATGTAATTTTATTGGAGGAATTGAAAAATGATGACATAATGATATGACGCTTAGACACAATGTTGTTTAGAATTGGAAGTTTGATGACATAATTTTTGATGGATGCATAATGTTACTATAGAATTTCATTTATGATGACAGAAATTTGATGGATGCATAATGTTGAAGAAAATACTTCAAAAGAGGCACAAATTGTCCAAGAGATTTGAAGTGAGGGCGCTGAATGGATTCCAATACCAAGTGATTGGAGGAGATTTCTATAGAGTAGCAGCAATGAAGAAGAAGGTGCAATATAAGTGGATCCACTGGACACAACAAAAACTCATGCATGAACAAAACACAAGAAGTCAAAAGTACTCCATTGGATCTTGAAAAGTTTGTTTATAAAAATATATATATGCATATACAACTTGCATTTCTTTTGGTTCAACAAAGTTTGGATAACAATTTACATTCTTCTTACTATTAATAAATGATGGATTATTGTCAACATATATTGAATAGCAGGTAATAGCTTCAAGCATTATTAATTGTTGAAAACATATGAACATTGATGACAGATGAAGGTTGATGACAGTTCAGTTACTGAACCCTACAACACTGTCACAAGCTTTATCACAATTTGATGAGAGGCAAATGAAGCACGTGCTTCATAAGATTAATATAAAAAGATAACAAGATTTGACTATTTAATAGACTATGTGATAATAATAATAAATCTTGATGACAATATAAGAATCTAACTATCATAGAATAAAAATGAATATTGATGACAGATGAAGGTTGATGACAATTCAATTACTGAGTTGTTTTAGACATTTAAATAGGGCAAAAAAACTTTAACATTGAAAAAACAAATGAACATTTTAAGGCAATAGAATATAGATGACAAATGAAATTGGATGACAATACAACAATGGATGACAGAACATAAAACTGTGTCATCTAAAATAACAATATAAGCAAAAAGAAGAAGATTTTATTTAATTACTGAGTTGTTTTACTGAGTTGATTTGACTATTTTATTATACAATGATTGATCAAATATAAAGCAAAAAGAAGAAGATTTTATTTAATTGTTATCACTGAAATAACAATATAAGCAAACTGTCATCATTACAGCAAACTGTCATCATTACAGCAAACTGTGTCATCTAAAAATCCAAAACCAAACATATTATCCAAACTGTCTTGTACATACTAAACCAAACATATTTTTTGTTATAGACTTTCCCTTCGACAAAAAAAAAATCCAAAACAAGGACTTGCTGATTTTTTTTCTTGCACGGGAGCCAACTTGAGCATCACACACTGGTTTCTCTCATTTGCTACTTGAAACAAAGGAACTTGCTGGGGGGTTTTTGGCGCCTTAGACCTTCTGTCTTTGTTGGTGAAGGTTATGTCTGTTGTCGCAACGTTTTGGTTTGTGTGCACATTTAGATGTCGATTTCCATTCCTCTACGCAACCAACCACTGAACAAGATGTTGCTGCACAAAATTTTACTGCACATTTCACTGCTGCACAGCCAGCAACTGTACCTTCCACTGCTGCACAGCCAGCCAGCAGCTGCACATTTCATTGTTGCACAACCAGCAACTGTCATCAATTCATCATTACAGCTGCACGTTCCACTGTTGAACCGGATTAAACCATGAGTATTATGCTTCAATTTTATGCCTTTCATTATCATATTATATACATGAGTATATGATAAAACTACTAAAAGAAAAAAAAATGCTCAATGAAAAACAGAATTTGAAGACTTGGAGAAAAACAAGGAACAAAAAGTTATTGTCATCAACCACATATAAGTTGGAATAACTATTGCCATCAAACATATTGTCATCAAACCAAACATAATAAACAAAAGTTACTGTCATCAACCACATATGAAAACCAAATATAAGTTGGAATAACTATTGTCATCAAACACTATTTATTGTCATCAAACACTATTTTTTGTAATCAAACACTATTGACAAACACAAATAAATCAATATTTGTCACAAAAAAAAAAGTCATAAAGGATTGTCATCACAAAGAAAACAGCATTGTCATCTAATAATATGATATTCACAAAAAACAAAATCATGATGACACTATTAAAAACTGTATTTGAAACTGTCATCAAAGAGTCCTAAAAAACTGTATTTGAACAAAACACATTGTCATCCACATTTGAACACAACACATTGTCATCCACATTGTCATGCACAAAAATCAAATAGAGCAATAACACTGTAATCAAGGGAAAATCATCTCGATGACAAACACATTGTCATCCACAATAGTATAATACTGAGATCTCACTAAATAAATTGTCCTCAACATAAAACACAAACAAATACATTGTCATCGAACCAAAAAACAGATGACTAAGGAAACTAACTGTCATCAACATCAGAATATATAATTGTCCTCTAAAATAGTAGAATATTCAAGGGAAAAGCATCTCGATGACAAACATATTGTCATCCATAATAGTATAATAATGAGATCTCACTAAATAAACTGTCCTCAACATAAAACACAAACAAACACATTGTCATCGAACCAAAAAACAGATGTCTAAGCAAACTAAATGTCATCGAAACTATAAAACTAACATCAATTACACGCAAACAACAATAAGAAAGAACGAAAACAACTAAATATCATAAATGTGATGACAAATACAAAAATGAAACAAAATAAAACTGTAATCAACACATGCAAATAGACACACAAGTAAAAATCAAAGAAATACTGTAAAAAAAATGCAATTCGCAAGCAAAACACACAAAACAACACTGTAATCAGATCGAAAAAAGCTCAATCCCATACAAATCGAACCGTAAAAGCTAAAAACACAAAACAAAAGCAAAAACTGAATTAAATACGTACCTGTGACTGATTGTGGATGAAATGAGGTCGAAATCCAAACAGAAACTAGAGAAAAACAACTGCATTACAGAACAACAACCAAACAAGGATCAGAAACCCTAATTTCTACAGAAATCAACAAAAAACGAAGAAAAAACCTTACCTGGAGATCGGCGAGAGTAGGAGAACTCGAAATCGATGAGAAACACGCAGAAATCGAGCAGGAAATCGGCGGAATGGGATGAGAATGGTGGAGGAGTGAACAGCGAGAGAGGAAAGTAACGTGAAGAAAGAAATTGGAATGGGAGGAGTAAAGCTTTTAATTTTAGAAGCTATATATATTTAATTTTAAAAAATTAATTATAAAAAGAGGGGGGGTTAGTTACCACTCTTGATTAATGTGGAGGTTATTTCCCACTCCTAAAAGGTAAATAGGGGCAAAGGGCCCCGTTTTGCGCAAATATGCAGGTCGGTAAGCCTGTAGTATTTGGGCTATGTGAAATAACAAACGAAGTGGATTGCTTTTCAAGTATAAGATAATAGTTATTTATTACTTGAAAATAAAAGCTAAGATATATAAAGATATATCTACTTTCCTATTATTATGGTAAGATAATAATAATATTATTAGGGTTATAAAGATAACCTATTATATATAAATGAGGGGATGCCGTATGAAATTGGGTGTGCTCAGCCGCAATTCACAAAACAGAGAGAGCAAAAGTTGTTTGTTTGTTCGTTCGTTATTGTTCCTCGTTTCAAGGTTATACTTTTGAGTTCCTCGGTCTAGCAGAAGAGACTTAAAGGTGATCCAGTTTATTGCTCGTGTGGACTAATTAGAGGAGTCACACTTGGGGCTCTAATCTCTCCATTCCAGTGAGATTCAAACACGCATCAAGAGGTATTTATTCTTTCCTATGTACGATCTATTTAGTTTATGCATGAGATCCTTGGTTAGATGTTAGGAAAACGTTTCCTGAAATTCCGCTTTAAACATCTAAAATCCCTACAGTGGTATCAGAGCAAGGTTACATAAATTGATTAGATCAAATTTAAAGGTTTAAATTTTGATGCATGTTCATGTTTTATGTTGATTCAATTATGTAGAAATTGTTTGTATGAATTAATTTGCATGACTGAAACGAAAAATTTGATTTTTCTAGCCATAGAATTCATGAACTACATGTAGGGTAAGTTGCTGATTTTTTGAAAATTATGCATGATTTTGCCCTAAAGTTGATTCTTTTAATTAGTTTATGCAATCTGTTGTATATGTTTTGAACATACATGTTAAATTTTGATTTTTCATGTTTAAACTATGAATCAAGAAGCCTGAATTTTATGAAAATCCATTACCATAAATTTTCCTATCAAGAGTTGTAAAAGTTACAAACTTTAAGTGGGAGAAACACTGTTAAGAACGGAAAAGATGGGTCGGGATCAATGAGTCAGCCTGATTGCCATTCTGATGGCAGTGCGGGCTGGACATGCGCGGCAGCAACACTGCCATCAGGGTGGTGTTGTGGTGGCCGTCGGTGGCCCACTAACGATCCCAAAGATATTATTTACCAAGATAAGATATGATATGTGATATTCTATCTTAATAAATTAGATTTATTTTAATTAATAAGATATTTGATATTTTATTTGGTAAATAAATATTTAGTTAAATGTTACAAGATATTTTGATATCTTATTTGGTAAATTTTGAGTTACCATATTAACTGTTATTTTTGAATATTAGATTCATCATTTTAGCAAATTAATGATTAATATATGATATTAATTCCATGCACAATTTAATTGAATTAATATAATTAGAAATCAGTTTCTATATTAAATAATTAATTTGATTAATTTTTATTTTATTTTTTAAATTTGGATTAATAGCATATTTTATTTAGATGAAATTTTATATGTTATTATTGCATGCGGGTTTAATATTATGATATTATTGCATGCGGTGACTAGTATGGCCCACATTAGGATAGATAAATACGATCTGCGTATCGTTATGTTTTTCTTGTACACGATCTGCGTATCGTTATGTATTTTTGTAATTTAAATTTCTGCAAGAGAGTTTATTTCAATTATATGTAAAATAAGAAGAAGGAGATCCTAATGAGGCTAATGATGGAGATCCAAGAAGAGGTGATTCAAGGATGAAGATCCATGAAGGACCACGAACTTGAAGATTAGATCTTTATTTGGTTTTTAGGGGCCATACTAGGATCACAATTTTTATTTATTTATTGCATTACTTGAATGCTTTAATATTTTCCCACTTTGCATGCTTGCTTGTCTATTTATGTTATTTAGTTCACTTGTAGATAGACAACATTGCATGCTTAGGTCCCTTAAAAGAATATTGAGATATTGCCTTTCCATATCATAACCCATGAGGCCCTTAGAATTTGTTGGATAGTTTTCGCCTTAGCGAGGTGTCCTTCTTTGACTTTGGGATAGTGCGGGCATGTCTAATAGGGGCATGTAAACCTTGATACGGTTATACTTAACAAGAGACCAAAAGACTTAGTTTTGGATCTTGAGGCATAAGGATGAGTTTAACATAAGATGTGACCATCAACCAAGAGTTATAAAGGGTTATAATTAGTAAAGAGTTTACTTACCTTGATTACATGAGATTTGGGGAAGTGCCTAAGTACGCTCAAGTTTCATTTAAGATAGGATCTTGGAATCATTTTACTCAGGAAGGGACAATTTTTAATTGAGTAAAATGCGCAATACCTTAATTTTTATATCTTGTCTAAATTTTAAGATATTGCATGTCAAGCATAATTCATCTGCATGTTTTAATTTCTATTTTGTAGTTACTATGTCCAACGACAACCTCAAATTTTCGCTTCGCTCAATTGTTGAGAAAAACAGGCTGAATGACTCCAATTTTCTTGATTGGGAAAGGAACCTGAGAATTATTCTGAGATCTGAGAACCAAGAGGATGTCCTAGTGACTCCCATTCTAGAGCTGACCGACACCTCATCAGATGAGGAGAAGGAAAAGCACAAGACATTAAGCGAAAAGTCAAGAAGTGTGACTTGCCTCATGCTAGCTGCTATGGAACCTGGTCTCCAACGAAGGTTTGAGGATCAGGATGCCTATAATATAATGCAGAATCTTAGAGATCTCTTTAAGGAACAAGCCAGAATTGAGAGGTATGACACACTTAAGGCCATCCTACAAAGCAAGCTAGAGAAAGGGAAACCAGTGGGGCCACGTGTTTTCCACATGATAGGCCTGTTTGACAGGATGACTAGACTTGGTAACCCTTATAACATTGAGATGGCAACCGACATAATCTTGCATTCTCTACATGAGGGATTTGCAAATTTCAGGCAGATGTATCACATGGGGGCCATGTGTAAGACTCTCAATGAGTTACATGCTATGCTCAAAACCGCTGAACAAAATGTTTTGGTTGAACCTAGGAAGGATGTTCTTATGGTCAACAAAGGGAAGGGGTTCAAGAAAGGGCCACAGAAGAAGCAACAGACCAACGGGAAGGACAAGAAGGTTGTTCAACCTAAGGGTACCACACCTAAAGTAAAGGTGGCTGCAGAGCATGATTGCTTCTACTGTAAGGCTAAGGGGCACTGGAAGAGAAACTGCCCCAAATATCTGGAGGATAAGAAGAAGGGTGTCTCTTCTTCAGGTATTTTTGTTATTGAAATCTTAACAACTAAATTCCAATGATTGGGTATTAGATACCGGTTGTGGTTCTCACATTATTTCGAGTGTGCAGGGACTACAAAATAGGAGAAGGTTGCAGAAGGGCGAGATAGATCTCCGTGTTGGAAATGGAGCAACTGTTGCTGCAATTGAAGTTGGAGATTATAGTCTACTTTTACCTTCTGGCTTAGTTTTAGAATTTCATAATTGTTATTTTGTTCCTTCCATAACTAAGAACTTGATTTCATTTTCGGTTTTGCATCGTGAGGGTTATAATTTTGTTGTTAATGATGGTTTTACAATTTATAAGAATGACATTTTTTGTGCCCATGCCCATATGACTAGTACTGGACTATACAGATTGGGGCTCAAATCCGATGTATATAACATTAATACCAAAAGGCAAAAGTCGAATGATATAAGTGAAGCCAATCTATGGCATTGTCGTTTGGGACACATTAGCGTCAAACGCATGAAGGAACTCCAAAATGTTGGTCGTCTAAAGTCATTTGATTTTGAATCATTTGAAACATGCGAATCATGTCTAATGGGTAAGATGACAAGGTCACCTTTCACTGGTACAAGTGAGAGGACTACTGAGCTTTTAGCTCTCATACATACTGATGTGTGTGGACCTATAAGTACAGAAGCTTGGAGAGGCTATCGATACTTCATTACATTTACTGATGATTTTAGTAGATATGGGTATATCTACTTAATGAAACATAAATCTGAGTTTTTTTTTGAAAAGTTCAAAGAATTTCAGAATGAAGTTGAAAAACAAACAGGCAAGAAGATAAAGGCACTTCGATCAGATCGAGGGGGTGAATATCTGAGCCACGAATTCGACCATCATTTGAGGAGTTGTGGTATTCTAACACAACTGACTCCACCGGGTACACCAAAACTGAATGGTGTATCTGAGAGAAGAAACAGGACATTGTTAGACATGGTCCGCTCAATGATGAGTTTTGCTAAGCTTCCTACATCCTTTTGGGGTTATGCCCTCACTACCGCTACATTCACACTAAACAGGACTCCGTCACGATCAGTTGACAAGACACCACATGAGATATGGTTTGGGAAGCCTCCCAGCTTGTCATTTCTGAAGGTCTGGGGATGCGAGGCTTATGTAAAGTGTTTACTATCTGATAAGCTCGCACCCAAATCAGACAAATGCTTTTTTATAGGTTACCCCAAGGAAACGAGGGGTTATTATTTCTATAATCCCGTTGAAAACAAAGTGTTCGTTGCTCGGGATAGTGTCTTTTTGGAAAAGGATTTCTTTTCCAAGAAGTCAAGTGGGAGAAATGTTCAGCTTGATGAGATTCAAGCAGAGCAACAAACTCCACAACACGAGGACATAGAAGATGTCACAGAGGAACTTGATTTTGGAAGCATACCTTCACAAAGGGAAACCACCCAAATTCAAGATGCAGTTCCTCAAGTAGATGAAGCACCCGAGGTCCCACATATTGATGTGGTCAATCCTCCGGCTGAAGAGGTCCCACATACTGATGTGGTCGATCCTCTGGCTGATATCTCTCCAGCTGTGGGACCACTTTGGAGATCAAACAGGCCAAGGCGGCAACCTAGACGATATGAGGATTTTGTCTTGACTGCTGATGTTCTACTTTTAGAGAATGATGACCCTGCTACCTATATACAAGCAATGACGGACCCCGACTCCGAAAAATGGCTTGAAGCCATGAGATCCGAAATGGAATCCATGTTTGAAAATCAGTTTTGGGACTTGATAGATTTGCCTGATGGGGTAAAACCTATTGGATGCAAATGGGTCTTCAAGATCAAGACAGACAAGGATGGAAATGTTTCTGTCTATAAGGCAAGATTAGTTGCCAAAGGATTTAGACAAATTCATGGTATTGACTATGATGAAACGTTCTCCCCGGTCGTTATGATAAGGTCCATTAGGATAATCCTAGCAATTGCCGCTTATTATGATTATGAGATATGGCAAATGGATGTCAAGACCGCTTTTCTAAATGATTATTTAGAAGAGAATGTATACATGATGCAACCAGAAGGTTTTGAGGATCCAGAGAATCCTAGGAAAGTATGCAAGCTTAAGAAGTCTATCTATGGACTTAAGCAAGCATTCAGGAGTTGGAATCTTTCTATTGATGAAGTGGTCAAAAAGTTTGATTTCATCAAATGCAAAGAAGAGCCCTGTGTTTACAAGAAATTTAGTGGGAGCAAAGTGGCCTTCCTGGTTCAATATGTAGATGACATATTACTCATTGGAAATGATATTCCTATGCTGGAGGCAGTAAAGGAATGACTTAAGAAGTATTTTCAATGAAGGATCTAGGAGAGGCAGAGTACATATTTGGCATTAAGATCTATAGAGATAGGTCTAAGAGGCTTATTGGTCTAAGTCAAGAAACTTATATAGATAAGGTCCTTGCTAGATTTAATATGGTGAATTCTAAGAAAGGATTCCTTCCTATGCAACATGGCTTACGTCTCAGTAAAACCCAGTGTCCTAAGACACCTGGTGAAATTGAGAGAATGAGTAGGATTCCTTATGCCTCAGCCATAGGATCCATCATGTATGCTATGACTTGTACTCTCCCAAATGTTGCGCACGTTTTGAGTGTGTGCAGCAGATACCAATCAAACCCTGAAAGACACATTCGTGTGCAGCCAAGAACATTCTAAAGTACTTGAGAAGGACTAAGGATGATGTATTGGTGTATGGAGATGTTGAAAACATACTAGGCATTAAAGTCTATGGAGATAGACATACGAGACCTACTGGCCTGAGAAAGAGTTAGTGTCAATGGTGTATAAGAAAGAACATCCTATGGTACTTAAGAAGGACTAAGGATGAATTCTTGATTTATGGAGATAATGACGAGTTAGTCGTCCAGACAATTACTACAAAAGTGCCACATGATTCAATACTATGTTGATAGAGAAGACATGAGGTTGTGCACATTGCACAGATGATAAAATTGCAGATATTTTAACCAAGCCTATATCTAGACCCAAGTGTGACAGTCACATTCGAGTCAAGGGGCTCAAACACATTGGAGACCTCTTTTTAAAACATTATTTGTTTTATAATAAATATTGTTTATTGTTATCACATACATTTATGCTTGACTTATATATGAGTTTCGTATTATTATTTAATCATTGCTTGGGATTAGATAATGTATACAAACAATTTTATAGTTAACAAATGGGTTCATCAAAACTGTTTTGGTGAATGGAACCCCATTAAGTGAACTGAAATTATAAAATTGTTAGAAGTCCATGGTCTGAGTCATTAACTTGGATACAAATGACTTTATTAAAGACCATATTGTGAGATTGATTGATAACACCGGGTTTCATGTGTTATGGGGACATAGTGATGTCTAATCAATCACATAGATGTGTATAGCGATACATGTCGGACAGACCGATCTTAGGATTCTTCAGGACATTACTGTAGAGTTCTAGGAATATTCATGATTAGTGAGTTCCTTAGACATGAGTATGATATAGTTATCATTTGGCTGCTGGTATGTCTTTGACACTGTTAAACGCTAACCGTAACAGGCAGTTATAAAGGCAGTGATTGGGATTGCCAAAAGTTGAGTGGGAGCTATAGTCGTACAAGATTGGATTTGTCCTCCTATTCCATGTATACCATGATAACATTTGGAAAGGGTTGGTGTCTCGGCCACTTGAAGAGTGAGAACTGTGAAAACGCATGGCCATGCTCAGATGGATTATAAGTAATCATCTGTACTGACAGTTCGATCTCAGGAATTCAAGAAACATATTTGACGGTAAAGATGAGTTTCATCATATAGTCAAATAAGACATTAAGTGACAAAGGAATTTTAACATTGCACACTTGTTATAAGGACAAGTGGGAGATTGAAGGAATTGTGTCCTTTAATCAAAGGTGCAATTACTAATTATGAAATAAGACTATTTATGGAGATTAATAATCCAGATATTTTAGGAGTCGCATGCTATTGCTAGTGGCCAATACGACTTATGAGTTTAATCAGGTTAAGCCCATGGCTAGAATAATTGGGTCCTATGAGGTCACACACTTAGAGTTTATGGACTGGATCAAGCAAATATGCAGGTCGGTAAGCCTGTAGTATTTGGGCTATGTGAAATAACAAACGAAGTGGATTGCTTTTCAAGTATAAGATAATAGTTATTTATTACTTGAAAATAAAAGCTAAGATATATAAAGATATATCTACTTTCCTATTATTATGGTAAGATAATAATAATAATATTAGGGTTATAAAGATAACCTATTATATATAAATGAGGGGATGCCGTATGAAATTGGGTGTGCTCAGCCGCAATTCACAAAACAGAGAGAGCAAAAGTTGTTTGTTTGTTCGTTCGTTATTGTTCCTCGTTTCAAGGTTATACTTTTGAGTTCCTCGGTCTAGCAGAAGAGACTTAAAGGTGATCCAGTTTATTGCTCGTGTGGACTAATTAGAGGAGTCACACTTGGGGCTCTAATCTCTCCATTCCAGTGAGATTCAAACACGCATCAAGAGGTATTTATTCTTTCCTATGTACGATCTATTTAGTTTATGCATGAGATCCTTGGTTAGATGTTAGGAAAACGTTTCCTGAAATTCCGCTTTAAGCATCTAAAATCCCTACACTTTAGTATAAGAAGATTTTAAGAGGCGAAGTGACGACACATGTCGTGATGAATCCATGTCGTGATGAATCTGAACACAATCTCTCAATCAACCATTTCAAGGATACGTCGAAAATCCAATTCTCACGCAATAACTCCATGCAACGTGAATGGCAACCTTCCTCTTCATGTTAGCCCTATTATCAGATTCGGGCTTGCCGTGAATCGAGACAGGGACCGCCCTGTATGAGGAAAGAAAGAAAATTGTGATCATCGGAAAAAAAGAATGGAGAAATATCTAGCTTAAGAAAATAAAATGTGGGATTATATTCGAATCGGTCGGTGGAATAGTAAAATAGTGTTCCGCGCCATGCATGGGTCGCATGTATTGAATATTTTTTATAATATAAAGTATTTTATTTTAGTAGTTTATAATGGATAGTTTCTGGTTTATAATTTAAGTTCTAATCAGATTAATAGTAAATATATAATTTAAGTTCTAATTAGATTGATATAGTAAAATAAATAAATAACCATATATATAAGAGAAAAAATATAATATGGTAAAAAATAAAAAAGATAATAAAATTTCTTTGATATCTTCTAACTTTAAAAATTGATAGAAGATAAAAGTATATGGTCTATTAGATATCTTTTTAATTTCCTTATTTAATCTATTTTCAAAAGATATATATATGAAAAAGATAAAAACGAATGATGTGGCGGTGATGTGGAAAATGAGGTGGCATAACTTAGAGGCCGACACATAGGCCAATTGAATGTAAGGGCGACACGTGACAAAACATCGCCCTGTTTTAGTATATGTATAGATTATAAATTTGTAAATTTGAGAAATTAAGCGATTAAAATTATAAATTGTGATTACATGAAATGAATATTAGTATATGGAAAAGTGTCATGTAATAATAATTGTTAAAATGATAAATGAGAATGATTGTGGAACCTTGGATCAAGAGAGATCCAAGAGCCTATATGATGACACATGACACCCCTTGTCATCCCTTGTCACAACCGCCGGACCACCTCCGATCACCGCCGACCACCTCCGACCATCGACAGACCACCTTTGGGCCTCGTCGGAATAAAACTGTCACAAAGATGTATAAAATTGTTCACAAATATTACAAAATTATTTATTACTAAATGTTCATCACGTTGTTCATAAATGTTCATCACAATGTTCATAAATTTTCATTTGTATATACTCTACTGAATGTTCATCACATTATCCTTAAAAGTTCACCAACTGAATGTTCATCACATTCTACTTAAATGTTCACCAATGGAATGTTCATCATATTATACTTAAATGTTCACCAACTAAATGTTCATCACATTATACTTAAATGTTCATCAACTGAATGTTCACCAAATTATATTTAAATGTTCACCAAGTTTATTACACTTAAATGTTTATGTTATTTGGACAAAAGGCGAACCACCGCCGGACCACCACCAGACCACCACTGACCCACCATCAAGCCACCACCGGACCACCACTTATGTGTAACACCACTTTAATATAATTTCTTTTTAAAAACACACTTAATTTTCAACAAAATTAACCTAAATGTTCATCATCTCATACTTAAATATTCATCATCTCATACTTCAATGTTCACAAGAATTTAATAAAACTAGTGTAGTGACCCGTGCCATGCACGAGAAATTCCATATTATTCGTATGAAAATTGTATATCCTTTTAATCGAGTGCGTCAAAAAATTAAGATTAACTTTTTTCTTGTAAATACTTTATAAAAATATATTTTATTTCATGAAGGTTATGTACGTAGCTTGACTTAGTTTTTATTATCGAAAATAATCCTAATTTTATCATAAGAATATATATTAACCTTCAATATAATATTTATTCTCAATAAAATAGCTTGTATATTTGTGGTTGAAAGGAATGATAATTTTTTAAGATTTATTTGTTAATATAATTATCCAATTTATTAATAATTAAAATTAAAGATAAAAAATAATGATTGTGTAACAAACTAAGACTAAAATCATTCTAAGAGCTCTAAAAGACGATACCTTTAATATATAAGATAAATGTTCATCACAACCTGAAAACCTCATTGACCATATCGAATTGCATAGTGCAACCATCATGAGTAATAATCTGACACTCAAGGTCATCAAAAACTGACTCAGATAATAGGTTTCTTCTTAGTTCTGGAACCCACCTAACATTCTGAAGGATCCTAATCTTACCATCATACATAGTTAGAGGGACTTTTCCTAATCCTTTAATGGCTAAGGCACTATGGTCTCCTAACATAACTTTTCCCCAATCACACTCAGTTAAGGAGCTAAAGAAGGTTTTATAAGGAGTAGCATGCATAGTGCAACCAGAATTAAGAATCCAGTCATAGTCAACAGAAGAATCACAACACATAAGCACTTCACAATTTTCATAGTCTTGAGATTCAAGTACAGAAGCAGAGTTATCATGGCCATCTTTATTAGACTCATCATTTTTCTTTTTATGACAGTCTTTAATGAAGTGGCCAGTTTTATTGCAGTAGAAGCATTTTCTCTTTTTATCAGTATCAGAAGAGTTAGAAGACTCATATTTCTTATCTTTCTTGGGTTTAAACTTCTTCTTATTCTTACCATTCATCATTAAAGCCTCAGCTTTCACCTCAGTCTTTTTGTCAGAATTTTTAGTCCTAAACACCTTTAAGGTTTCATTTTTCTTAGTAACTGAATCAATGATTTTTTGTTTAGTCAAAGTTTCATTTCCATACTGAATAACATCCTTAAAGTTGTCAAACTGAGAAGGTAAAGAGTTAAGAAGTAAGACAGCTTGATGAGTTTCTTCTATCTTATCATTGCACCTTTCTAAGTCTTGTGTCATCCTAAGATACTTATCTAGGTTATCACTCAAGGTCAGATTAGTGTCCATTTTAAATGTAAACAATCTGCAGAGTAAAGAAATCCTAGAGGGCAAAGACTTAGTAAGGTAAAGAGCTTCTAAAGCATCCCAGAGAGATTTAGTGGTAGTATGGTTTACCACTTGTCGAGTCACATCATCAGATAACCTTATGAGGATTTCTGAGTGGGCTTGTTCATCCATCTCCATCCTCCTGGCAACAGGGGTTTCAGCAAGGTAGTCTTGCTTGATGGCTTTGCTACACTTTTCCTTCACCAATATGACCTTCATCTTCACTTGCCACATTGCAAAGTCTGTAGTTCCATCAAAGGCTTTCATCCTTATGTTGTTGTCTCCCATGATTTACTTCCCCTCAAAACACACACACAAGTAAGTTTCAAGAACAACAAAAGTAAAACAGAACAACAAGGAAGGTGGAATAACAAATCTTGAGCAAATAAAAGCAAGATTTGTAGTTCCTGAGTCCAGATCACACAGATCAAGACTATATTGGTTGCAAAGATAATCTAGATCAAGAGGTGCGGAAGCAATGAGCCAAGATCATTCACAGAGAAATGATAGATCCTAATTATGCAAATATCTACACAGATCACACAAGACTTCAGATATAGCAACAATCAAGAACCTGGCTCTGATACCAATCTGTGAGATTGACTTGATCGAATCAGATTACCAAATACACACAAGTACAAACACAGAATGTAAATGACACAGTGAGATGTTAACGAGGTTCGGACTCTGCCTACATCCCCGTGGCCTCAAGATCGTTGGCCAAATCCACTAAGTAGGTCACAAACATACAAGAGAGCACAACTCCAAGTTCAGATCAAATACACAAGAACAGAGATAACAATAATCTGTAAAAACAAGAGAAGAAGAACTCCTTAAACCAAGTGTATATCCAGATCGCCTCTAAACCTCAACTTCGTCGAGCATCTGTTACCGTCACCACTCGTCAGGATCTCCAACTTCAAGCAAGAACACAATCCACTCGAAGATATCTCTAGAAGCAAAAGCTTTGCTTCTATCGAGATCAAGCTCTCAGACCACAACCAAGAACACTCAGGAAACCCTAACCCTAGCAAAGCTCTCTTTCACAGATGGAGGCGGAGAAGAAGAATGAGATCAATGAGAGAGAAAGCAAGGGTTAGGCCTTATATACCTCAGCCCAACAAGTGAAACGCGGAGCCCCAGCTACCTCAAAACGGGTCGGGTTGAGCACTCTGGATCTCAGATGGTGTATGGGCTTCTCCTAATGGGCCGAGCCCAATTACAGATTACATACCTCTATCCTACTAATGCACAAATGATCTGAACCAGAAATACTTAAGGATTGATCATCACAAATGACAATCATCCATTACAGATCTTGATTCAAGGAGCCTAGAACAAGATCGGTTTGGTTCGTATCAATTTCGTGAAACTTGGTAGGGTTTGTATCTCATTGAAGGAAAAGTATAAGGATCAAAATACGATATTCGAAAAACGTGTTTAACGCGATTCAATCCAATATCTAAAGTCATTGATTTGATCCTTATCCTCCATCTATAATATTCACTACCCCTTATGATTTGGTTGCTAATGATCAAGGGTGTATCGGTTTCTGTAATCTAAACCTTTGCATTTAATTAAAAAACTTAACCAACTAGCTTTTACAATGAAGCTATATTTTCAATATCTTCTGTGCCAATCTTTTTTCAGGAGGTGCATCCTTTGCTTACCTGCTCTGTTCAGATTTTTTGTTTGTTTTCAAGGTTATATACTTTGAAAGTTGCCACCTTTCACCTTGTAGATATGATTTTGTTGTAACAGAATCGAAACGAGAACAAAGTAAACGCAAGAAAGACACACAAATATACGTGGTTCACCAAATTTGGCTACGTCCACAGGAGAGGGAGATCAGATTATACGAAGGCGGTAATACAGTTTCAGTACAATTAGGGTTTACACATAAGCCGCTATATATAGCGCTAAACAACCCTAAGCCCAACAACAAAAGTGATGGGCCCAATAAAGCCCATCCAACAGATATCGTGTACCGTTTGACATACTAACAGATTTTGTGATGAAACTGCATATTTTGTTATTTAATGCTTAATTTCCTCTATAAGATGCATCTGTCATTTGTCAGCTGGACCGTCGAGTTCTTTGCAGCTGATACGTCACGTATGAATGCGGGAGAAAGCATTGGAAGAGCTCAAAATGACAGAGCAAAACAGTTGTTGGGAAAAAAATGATTTGGTGTTCTATACACTGCAAATCAGTTTTTTCTATATGGATTTTGACTTGTTCCCATATCATACTTCATTTTATATACTGCTGTTACCAGCATGATCTCTTTGGATAGAGTTTCCTTGAAACAAAAGGTAATCATCCTGATGTTAAATTCAATCTACATGTTAAGTTCAATCCTGATGTTAAATTCAATCTCCATGGTAAGTTGAACAATGATAGGTAGACAATTTCAAAATAAAAAATAAACTAGGTTGATCTGAGGATCCTCCAAACAGGATTGAAGTAAGTATCTGAGATGAAAAAAAAACATACTCCGTAGAAAAGAAACCTCCACAAATAAAAAACAAAACAAAAATCATTTGCAGGAAGGGGGAAGTGAAAAACGTATCAACTATCTAGCCTAACCTTCGGTAACCAAATTTTGTCTCTTCACAAAGCTTTATCACGAGTCATTCGTTCTATAGGAGCTAATATGGAGAAATCTTCTTCGAATAATAACTTCAATCCAACACTTGGGACATTAAGCGCTCTCCTCTGATCGTGCCCAAAACCCTTGATTCTACTTATCCTGAATACTAACCAACTTTGTCTCGGCACAGGTGAACAACAATACTACTGATCCCCATGGCCAACTTCAAGTGCAAGAGACTCGAGTGTCTCAACATAAGTTCCAATTGCTTTCCAAACCAAAGGCGAACTTCTTACATCATGCCTTTCAACAAACCCGGAATCATTGCACTCGATTATACCATCACCTAAGTTGTCTAAGAAGAACACCCTCTCAATACTCATAACATCATCTTCACTTGTCGTCATAGAGAAGGTCGCCCCAACAAATCTCATAAGAAATCCATCTAAACAAACCTTACACGAATAAATCTTTATCCAAGATTCTTCCGCTCCATATTCCTTCATCATCCACACATCAACTTGCTCATTATTCAACTCCCCAGTAGATATACAATACGGATTCCGATCATGGACTAAGATAACCACACCAAGCTGATCATGAATCCCAAAAATTCCCTTATTCACTAAAACATCAACAACATTAGAATACTCGTCAGGCGGTCCAACAATCAACCCGAAAACCTCATTGACCATATCGAATTGCAAAATCGAATCCTTAGTCATCCAATAAACCGACTCATTCACCAAACATTGTCGCATGAAAGTCCTATTTTTATTCAACTTAGGATATTTTATCGCCTCGTTAGAATAAAAAACGAGCTCCCAGCTACCGCGTCTGAGGCTGTACACATACGCTACAAATCTCATGGATTTGGTCTGCGTTACAGCAGCCATCTTATAGTCACGGTTCTTCTTAATGCAACAGAAACCATAAACACTATCTGTATACTGAAATCCCGTATTTACAATGGGAGAAGGAGGTAGAAGGTTGATTTCTCGGGTGGCAGAGTTGCAAAACGCAGCTCTGCAATAGCTACGATAAAATTCAGAGTTCCAAAACCGGCAGGTAATGGCGACGCAGTAGATGCCGTCATTGTTCATGGGACCGAGCACATACTCCTCATCATAATAATGGGGTGAGTTGAATAATCCGTTTAGTTTTAGAAAATCGAAATTAGGGGATTGTGGAGAAAAAAGAAGAGTGGAAGAGGTGAAATCCTTACGAAAAACAGGACAAGAGTGGAGGAGATGATGTCGACTGTCTTCGGCGTCGAGGATTTGGTGTCGGCGGTGGAATTCGATGAAGAAACGGGATCGAATAAGGGAGTAATATTTTTTGGAGGTGGATTTGAATCTAAGGATTGATTTGGTAGGGAGACGAACAAGGATTTCTTGGATTATATCTTCGGGCAAATTTCGAGACGAAGGAGGTGGTGTGGATGCCATTGATGGAACTAGAGAAATTTGGGAGTATAGCGTAAGGGAAAGTATGGGATCAAAATAACTTTTAAAATACAAATGAGACACATTAGTAATAGTAATAAGTAGTAAATTGATGCACATTTAGTATTAATTTGGTGCACATTAGTTGACAAATATAAAAACATTCAAAACTTCAAGAATATTTATTTTTTAAAGAACATTTATTGAGAAACCGAAGAACATTCAAGTAAAAATTGTAAATGTCATAACTTTTTCAAAGAATGTGCATAAAAAAAATTGATGCACATTTAAATATATTTTGATGCACATTAGTCATTTACACGTTCTCATTTTAAAAACTGTTCTCACAGGAACCGCACCTTAAGTTTTTTTGGGTCAAAATATAAGTTCAGTTTTCTTATTAAGGAAAATAATAAGGAAACTTTAAATATAAAAGATGGATTAAATAAAAAGGAAAAAGTCGTTGATATCATAATACGTATCTTCGACAATTTACCCGTATATTTGTATATTGACCAGTTTTAGGGTTTTGATAGAAACTGCTCTGCCGTTCACAATCCCAAAATTCAATTCGCTAGTTCCATCAATGGCATCTGCAAATTTACCCGAAGATATTATCCAAGAAATCCTGGTTCGTCTCCCGATCAAATCAATCCTCAGATTCAAATCCACCTCCAAACAACACTACTCCCTCATTCGATCCCGTCTCTTCATCGATTTCCACCGACGAAACCAACTCCTCGACGCCGAAGACAGTCGACATTATCTCCTCCACTCCCCCTGTTCTACCTGCCTCGTTTCTTCCGCTATGTTTTTTTCTCCAAATGCCCTAATTTCAGAACTAAACAGATTATTCAACACTTCTAATGGGGATTTTTCTCATGAGGAGTATGTGCTCGGTCCCCTCAACAACGACGGTGTCTGCTGCGTCGCCATTACCTCGCTCGGAAATTGCGGAGCTGCGTTTTTCAATCCGGCCACCAGGGAAATCAACCTTCTACCCTTTCTTGAAGTAGAACCAGAAAAGAGGTGTGTTTAATTATCTAAAAATATGTAAGATGCTTTCTGCATTACTCCCTCCGTCCCATAATAATACTCCATATAACTTACTCCCTATTCGACACTAGGTCAGATAATGATGAAAGGATAGCTTGTTGACAAAATAAACTAGTTAAGAGAATCTCCAATGGTATAGCAGAAATGAAATATTTTCTTAGAGATTTCTATTCTTCAAAGTCAAAAGCTAAATATAGTAATATAGTATTCTAAAGAGTATTTCATATAGCATTTTTTGATGATGTGTTAAAAAAGTATTAGATTTATTTAATAAATACAATTAATATAGAAAAATAAGTTTGAAAATTAGTCTAAGAGAAATTTTAGCATTTGTTGTTGGTGTTGTATTCCTTGGTAAAAATAACATTAGTTAAAAAGTACTATTTCGACTTGCTATAATTCTAGGTGGCGTGGTATTTTTACCTCTCCATTGAAGATGCCCTTATAAGCTAACAAATCAAAGACAAATCAACACTTGCCGAACAGGCCCTTAGTGTTTCTTTTTTCACATTTCATATCGTCAATATCTCGAATCACCACAAACTGCAAAATTTTGAGGGCGAAATACGAACTGTGAACATTGTAAGGTTTACCGTTAACTTTATATTTGAATTCATAGTTAATGTTCACATATAAGGGGAATTTGCATTTCAAATGGTAATATATGCCACAAAATAAGTTGAAGTGTGAATAATGTCAAAATATGAAACAAACACTATATAAGGATATATCGGGACGGAGGGAGTATTATGTGTCAGGAACACTAATTGCTATATCTGCCTTGTAGGGCTAGGGATGATGTATGGGAGAAACCTTATTATTATGATGATGAAGGCTCTTCTGGTAATCAATCTACTTCAACAATTGCACAAGATACTGGCTACTTCAATTATCATTCCCATACTTTACCGAGAGTGAAGTGGTCAAAACAGGACACGGAAAGATTCTATGAGGTAGATTTTCATGTTTAATATGTTCTCAAGGTTTTATATTTCATGGACTGAAACTTGGATCTAACTTAATTCCAATATCAGGGTTTGCAGCAATTTGGGTCTGATTTGTCAATGATAAATCACTTTTTCCCTGACCGAACCCTACAACAAATCAAATCGAAATATAACAAAGAGGAGATACAACAACCTATGAACTATTACGGTTTCTGTTGCATTAAGAAGAACCGTGACTATAAGATGGTTGTTGTAACACAAACCTATACCCGGAGATTTTTAGCGTATGTGTACAGCCTCAGACGCGGTAGTTGGGCGCTTGTTTGTGATTCTAACGACTCGAAAGGTAGTTATGGAAAGGCGACACGTGGGTTCGTTGACAAGAAGAATGGGCAGATAAAGTATCCTACATTGACTCGAAAGGTAGGCTTCGTTCCACAATGTTTGGTGAATGAGTGTGTTCATTGGATGGTGAAGGATTCGATTTTGCAATTCGATATGGTCAATGAGGTTTTCGGGCTAATTGTTGGACCGCCCGATGAGTATACGAATGTTGGTAATGTGCGTTTAGTGAAGAAGGGAGTTTCTGGGATTCATGATCGGCTCGGTGTGGTAATCATAGTCTGTGATCGAAATCCAAACGATTGGGATAATCAGCAAGTTGATGTGTGGATCATGAAGGAGTATGGAGTGGAAGAATCTTGGACGAAGATGTATTCGTGTAAGGTTTGTTTCGATAGATTTGTTATGAGATTTTTGGGGGCGAGCTTCTCTGTGACGACCGGTGAAGATGATGTTATGAGTATTGAGAGGGTGTTCTTCTTAGACCATAAAAGGAACTGTTTAATGGTGTGCTATGATTCGGGGTTGGTTGTAAGGAGTGATGTAGGAAGTTTTTGGGATTGGAAAGCTATTGGCATTGCTACTTATGTTGAGACACTTGAGCCTCTTGCTAAGTTATTATTTGAAAAGACTTCACTTTGATGGGTGCTATAGAAGAAATGACTCATTAGAGGGGTTGCAGAGAGAAGATTTGAATTACATAAGTTTAGGTTAATGTGTCTTGGAGATTGGAATCTTTTTGTTCACGTTTTAATTCATTTTCAATTTCACTATCTGCTTCTGACTTTTTTGTATGGCGTGTGATGAACATGTGATGTTTTATAAGTAAATTTATTTATTTTTTAATAAAAAATGAAAAATATATAGCATTATTTATCCTAAGTGTCTGTTAACCTGTATTGGAAGACCTAATAGCTTGACCCACTATCAGAATTGACCATATACGTTTTCAACTTGAACCTAGAATGATCTAATCAACTTGATCGATCTGATTGATTGTTCTAAAACTAATCTAAATCTAATATAAGGTTAGCTTGGTACAAAAAGGTTGAATGTCCTTCATTAATAACATTTCTTTATCGAATTCCACCACCGACATCAACTCCTCGACGCTGAAAACAGTCGACATCACTTCCCCCACTCTTGTTTCTTTATCGATTCTCGTTCTTCCTCTCTCCCTGAGTCTTTAAAAAGACTACTACACATGACCACCCTTCTCGAACGCAAATCTCTTTCGGATTTTTTTCTTTATACAAAGTATGTGCTCGGTCCCTTGAACATAGGCATATACTGCATCTTCATTAACAAAAAGTCTCATTTCAAAGCTGCGTTTTGCAACCCTGCCACCCGAGAAATCAAGCTTCTACCTCCTTCTTCCTTTGTGGATACGGAATTTCAATATACAAATAGTGTTTATGGTTTCTGTTGCATTAAGAAGAACCGTGACTATAAGATGGTTGCTGTAACGCAGACCAAATCCGGGAGATTTGTAGCGCATGTGTACAGCCTCAGACGCGGTAGTTGGGCGCGTGTTTGTGATTCTAACGACCCGAAAAGTAGTTATGGAAAGGCGACAGGTGGGTTCGTTGACAAGAAGAATGGGAAGATAAAATATCCTAAGTTGACTAATACGTATGATAGGGCTTTCATGCCACAATGTTTGGTGAATGAGTCGGTTCATTGGATGACTAAGGATTCGATTTTGCAATTCGATATGGTCAATGAGGTTTTCGGGTTGATTGTTGGACCGCCTGACGAGTATTCTAATGTTGTTGATGTTTTAGTGAATAAGGGAGTTTTTGGGATTCATGATCAGCTTGTTGTGGGATCCGTATCTTCTGTATGATGTGGAGTTGAATACTAAGCAAGTTGATGTGTGGATGATGAAGGAATATGGAGTGGAAGAATCTTGGATAAAGATTTATTCGTTTAAGGTCTGTTTCCATGGAGTTCTCAAGAGATTTGTTGGCGCGACCTTCTCTGTGACGACAAGTGAAGATGATGTTATGAGTATTGAAAGGGTGTTCTTCTTAGAAAAAACTGAGGACGGTATAATCGAGTGCAATGATTCCGGGTTTGTTAAAAGGCATGATTTAAGAAGTTCGACTTCGGTTTGGAAAGCATTTGGAACTTATGTTGAGACATTCGAGCCGATTGCACTTGAAGTTGGCCATGGGGTTTAGTAGTCGAGACAAAGTTAGATAGTATTCCGGATAAGTAGAATCAAGGGTTTCGGCACGATCAGAGGAGAGCGCTTAATGTCCCGGGAGTTTGTGAAGGTCCAAAAAAAGTTGGATTGAAGTTATTATTCGAAAAAGATTTCTCCCTATTAGCTCCTATAGAACGAATGACTCATGATAAAACTTCTTAACGAGACAAGATTTGGGTTGCAAAGCTTAGGCTAGATAGTTGATACTTTTTTCACGTTTTGTTTCCTCCTTCCGGCAAATGATTTTTGTTTTGTTTTTTATTTGTGGAGGTTTCTTTTCTATGTTTTTTGTCACCTCAGATACTTACTTCAATCTTGTTTGAAGGATCCTCACATCAACCTAGTTTATTTTTAATTTTGAAATTGTCTAATTATCATTGTTCAACTTACCATGGAGATTGGATTTAACATGGATGATTATCTTTTGTGAAAGTTGAGATAGAGTCCAAACTAAAACAAGTTGACTGCCTATTTCTTAGCTTTTTCTATGCTTTTGAAAATGAGATCAAAATCCATATAGAAAAAACTGATTTGCAGTGTATAGAACACCAAATCAGTTTTTGCCCAACAACAATTGGTTTGCTCTGTCACTTTGAGCTCTTCAAATGCTTTCTCCCGCATACATACGTGACTTATCAGCTGTAAAGAACTCAAAGGTCCAAATTGATCTTGTTCTGGGCTCCTTTAATCAAGATCAAACAGAGTTTTATCGATTTTGAATGATGTAGAGATCACTAGAGCTTTCACATAGAATTAGGGCTAAAATTTAATTAACAACCCTTTATATTTTTTATTTTTTTTTGGTTAAAAAACAACCCTTTATATAGACGTAGGGTAGTTATGGAAGTTATAATTCGGTTTATATTGGATGGAAATGGTTACGGTGGTTAAATACCCGCAAAAAACTACCAAAACGGTCAAACCGAACATATACACGGTTAACCGTAAAACCGCAAACCGTGTGAACTTGCCGAAAACAAATTAATGCAAACCGTGCAGCCTATTCGAGCACAATAAACTCGTGCTTTCCTTCATCGCACGGTTTGTGTCTTTTGGCTCTCGAATCCGAGAGCCAAAACTTGATTTCTGTTCCCGAGTCATACACTAAGCACTCTCAAAACTCGTCGTACGCCAAGCAATTTGATAATACTTCTTAATACATAGAACGTACATAAAACATATCGTCAATACATCGACATACATACTTAATCAATTAGTCAAAGCTAGCGGTACAGCAACGCAGAAACGATGCTGCATGGCCCTATGCAAATCCTTCATGGCCTTATCATAAAATATAAACCCCATGAACCAAAACTCATGCCCATCTCTAGCCACCACCTGCACATACTTATCCCCTTGGTTGTTCCGGTTAACCGAGGGATTAACCGCCACCACGTCCGGCAGCATCACCACCACCTTGTAGTAGCACCACGACACCCCGGTGGTGTAACAGTAATTCCCCTCGACCGACGTGTTAGGCACGCGAAGAGGCTGGTCGCTCGAGAACGCGACGCGACGGTTCGATATATAGAGCGTGCCCATGACGGGTCCCGCGGTGGTCGACAGGTAGCAAGCGTACGCGGATACGAGCCTCTCGGACGAGGTGGCCGCCGCCTCTGGGAACAGCTGGCGGAAGAGGCGGTCACACCCTCCTTCGGTTAGGATGCGGGTCCCGTGGGCCAGACGGGATAGGGCGCCTTCTGGGCCCGCGGTTCGGAGGTGGGTGTAGAGGTTGGAGGTGAACGAGCCGGCCTTTTTTGTGGCGGTCCCGACACACTTCCCGAGGCTGTTTAGGGCGTCCGAGAGGTGGTTCGGGGAGGTGGGGGGGACTTGGAGGTGCGGGTTCGTTGGTTGCGGATATGGCGTCGCGATCGCGACGTTGTTCTTGTCGGTTTTGGTGGTGGTGGTGGTAAGCATTTTTAGGGTTTATGATGAGATTTGGTTTTATTGAGACTTGAGAGATGGTATATATTAGTTTGGTAAGATGTGGTTTAGGAATGATCTAGAAAGGAACAATTCTGCTTTATTGTAAGTGGATTTGGAATGGGAGAATCAGAATAAAATTGACTTATTGTACGTGACATATTGGACGACAATGAGCATACATTCGATTAATTCAAAAGCCAGTCAGAACATATTCCTTGAAATGATTTTAAAAAATGGATTTGTTTCTATTAGTCTATACACTATTTTTAGTCTATAGAATGTTTATTTTTTCTAAAAACTTTACTCTCATAACTAGTTGACAAACGGACCCTTAGTTAGAATTGCAGTACTTTTCATATGACTGAAAATCAATCATAAGTATAAGCAACTACACATTGGGTTATCATTTCTCAACTATCAAAAGGTTATCAAATGAAATGATTAACAGATTCTTACACCATATTTTTTCTTGAAATAAAGTGGACCTTCATACCTGGAAAGAAGGTACGTCGATTATCTTCTTCGATAAACTCTTCGGAAGAGGCCTCGTCTGCGTGTCTCCATCTTCATATCCTTCTCTGTAAATGTGCAGCATAAGAAGCTTGTATATGCCTAATTTGAGTTACTGAAAAGTTTATTTACCATTTATTCTACCAGCAAGAAAAAGAGCTTCCTCTGCAATGGGCCTCCATTGTTCAGCACAAGAGTAGTTGATCATACCAAGCCCGACACTCAGACCTCTCAGTAATTGAACTGTCCGAAGAACTGAAAATAGCTCTTCTGGAAAAGCCTAACAAACAAAAGAACAAGATTTTCATTCCATTACCGTGTGTTTGATAAGTGTGTTTGAGTGTGAGGATAAAGCGTAAATCTGTACCTCAACCGAGATTTTCTTAATAGAAGAATCGTCAGAGAATGGTTGGACTGTCTTTACACCGGGAGGTAATGTTGTATCAAACATTCTCTGTGCCAAGTTCAGCATCTCGGTTTGTTCATCTTCGCACTTTGTCATGGTACCAATGCCGAGTTCCCTACGGATGCAAATATGATTAGGCTTATAATTTTGTTTTACAATTTGAAATTAAGAATGTTCACCTGAAGCTTTCTATAGCTCCTTGAGGATCATTGTCAGCAATGGCAAGCATTAGCTTGGCATAACCAAGCCTAAGATCTTCTGGAAGATCCTTCACTTGTCCATAATCCAATAATGCAACCTATTGCATAACAGATTAAGAAACAAAGCTAAACCGTCTAGGCTATACATTTTGAAGTTTTCACTAACCTCTGAACCTTTGCATATCAATATATTTCCAGGATGAGGGTCTGCATGGAAGAAGCCACTCTTCAATATCATCTGTCCATATGCTAGTGTCAAACTTTTAAGGATATTCCTGTATTTACAGCAACAAGGATAAGTTTTGAGTTTATATCATACCGAGAGACGAGAAAGGAGCCTAGTGACAAAATTAAGGTATAAAGGAGACTCGTACTCTCTGGATAATCGAAGGAGCTTACTGCTTTGCATTGGCTGCAATCTTACTGTCGGGGTTTATCCCTCGTTTTGCAATCTCATCACCAAGTTTCAAGATTGGTACACCATCAATATATTCCATTATTAAAACCCTCCTGTTCACAGAATAAAACAACTATATTAAGAATTTAAGATTGTTACAATAATCCTTAAATTCGACATTGCATATCTTATATGACCTGGTGACAAAATCATGCATAACCCGTGGCACAGTAACCGGACTCTTTTTGTTGTTCTCATACAGGAACTTCCGGATTTTCTTCATTGCATCAGCTTCCCGTGTAAAATCAAATTCATACCCAATCTAGAACAGGCAAATATTTTGAAGTAAGTTCTCTAACAATCCAAGGTTCGATACAGATTACTGAGAGATCCACCTGTTTTTCCATTTCCTTAGTTATAGAAAACAGATCAAATTTGATATCTGTCTTCTGCATGTATAAAGCAAAAGCTTGCAGATTACGAATATCGGTCATCATTAAATCCTGAACTCCAGGATGTTGCACCTGCAAAGTATATCCATGATCAGGATTACTGAATCCAAATAAATCCATAAACATTTCCTAAGTTTAAATTACCTTCACAACAACAGGAGCTTTATGACCTTTTAATGTGGCCCGGTGAACCTGAGATTGAGCACAGTAAGAATGTTAAGCACTAAAGAGTGTTGCTAAAACACTAAGCTTAACCTAAGATTATGCACCTGTGCAATTGATGCAGAGCCCAACGGCGATAACTCAAACGTTTCAAAAACTTCATCCATAGTCCTACCTAGCTCCTTTTCTACTACAAGTTTGACGACGTCATAAGGCGTCGACGGAGCTTGATCACATAGCGTTACAAGTCGCTTCACCCAAGCAGATGGAGCCAAATCAGGCTTCCCCACAATCTGAGCTACCTAATGAAGATTCAATGCCCCAAAATAAAGAGCTTAATCAGCAAAAACAAGATAAGTTTATTCACTGTCATCACTTAATAGAATAGTAACTACCAATTTTAGACAGCAACATCAAGAACGGATAACCAAAATTTGCAATGCCCAACTGAAACCCTAATCCTAAGTTCTAAGTAATTCAATAAATTGAGCAAATATACCTTGAGGAAAAACCCACCAAGATCTGAGCACATATTGTAAATCTTATCAGCTGCAAGCTCATGCTGCATTTCCCACATATCCTCTTGCTTTTTTGGGTCCTTCTCGAACCCAACTCGAACTTGGAATACCTAATGCATTCCATCCAAAATAAGCTGAAGTGCACAATGAAATATTTTGTAATTGACAATCTCTCACCTTGTATCCTGTGTAGATATCCGCTGTTCGAACCCAGAATTGAGCGGAGCGTTGCCATGGTCTAAGATGGGTCGATAGTTTCTCACGAAAATCGATTAAATCAAAAAGAGGAAGGGATGGAAGATTAACCATTCCAACCTGCTGTTTTCTTTCTGGGTTTCTAACACAATTTCTCAAATTTTGCTTCGGTGACAGGAAACCGAATAAATTGTAGTGAACTGGAAAATTCTTGGACCCAAATTGAAGCAAGGCATCAGACTGTTTTTAGAATCTCCAAAGTCCCATGAACATTCACACTTTCTGTACACTGGTTACGTTGCAAGGTTTTAGTGGATGGGTTTGCCGTTTGTGTGTGGCTGGCAAGTGGCTGCGTTGCGTATGGATGACTTCGCTGATGTTCAATACTGTCTGTTTTGGACGAATTTAGATGAATCAGTTCAAATTGGCAAAGTGGAACTAGTTCAGTTTATGGTGCATCGCACGGATTTTATAAAATAATAAATTTATTTTAAATAAAGAAATAATTTAGGTTAAAATATCTTATTAAATTGATTTAATTCATTTACCTACCTCATACAAATTTACTATGATTTTTAAAAATAATTGATTAATTTAAATTATTACTTAAATAGATAAAGTAAAAAGATAATCAATTATTTAATAAAAAAGTTTTTTAATTATTATGATAAACATTTTTAATAAAGAGGGGTTAATAAAACATTGTTTAAATATTTTAAGAATTTTAATTTAAAGTATTTAATTTTTTAAAATTATGAGATCAAATATTTTCTATATAATTATTACATAACTTTTTGTTTATTAAAGCACATACAATATAATTTATAGAAGGTTAAAAGGATAAATAAATAAGCATAGTATCTTAAAAATATTAATTATCCTAAAATAAATATATATACATATTTATAATCTTCTTATTGTAAGCATAATTTCCATAACGTGTTAAAGGAGTTGAATGTTGAAGCGCCACGTGGCGATGTATTATTAAGAGAAAAAATAGATGAATTGCTGCCCATGACATGGTGAAGGAGAGGATGTCATGTGGCAAGAAGGGAGAATTGTTTTAATAGTTATATAGTAGATTATGGGGATGACAATTCAGATAATAAATCTACTTCGGTTAATAAAGATGGATGGTTACAAAGGATGGTGAAAAATATAAAGGCGGATGGTTATAAATGGTAGTTTTTGTGATACAAGGGAGAGGAAGGATGGTGAAAAATATATAAAATGAGAGTTTTGATGATGAGATTATAACTTTAAGCTTAATGATGAGTAATGCAGTAATAGTGACGTGATTTACAAAGTATTGATGATCATCTATGTTGAGATGTGATGGGTTTTGATTAAATGACAAACATCCACTAATGATTTGAGTGCATAAGTATTGTTACTAGTGTAGTGTGTGTGCATGAATGAAAGACGTCTTGCTGGAATCCATGAGACCTAAGGTTACGTCGGTCGAATGAAAGCCAACTGTGCAGAATAGTCCATCAGAGGAAGAATAATGGTCAAGATATCTTGGAGGATGGCCTTGAAGAAATATGGAAGAGTTGCATCGCAAATAAGGAAATAAGATTTCTCAAAAGAAGGAAAGTGGCAACTAGACAAGGAATTGGGCTTTGGACGCGCGTGTTTGAATCACCGAAAAAATAAGAAAATATTGTGTGCAAGGAATATTTCCTTATATGCATTGTTTCCTTATATGAGCAAGACGACGCGCTGGAGAGTAAGACCAATGTTGACGACTTGGAGAGCAAGTTGGAAGATCACACGGAAGGAAATATATTTTAGGAAGAGAATTCCTTAGGAAAGATATTGTAAGATTTATGGAAATATGGGAACGGCTAGATAATTGTGTTAGGTTAGAGCTATTTAGTTTGCTATATATTGTATGGGATTTGCATAGCTTAGCAAGACTTTAGAGCGAAAACCTAGTGCTTTGTTTAGAGTTGTTCTACGTGTTAGATTGAGATTCAAGGGAGAAGAGTGATCCGAGATCTAGATGGGAAGTCTAGAAGAGTGATCGAAGTTCTATTGTAATCAAGAAATCAATACACAAGTACACTCGTTCAAACTCTCTCTAGTGAAAGCTAGAGAGTAGAGAGGAGTGGTTTTTCGTATCAAGGAAGCAAGCTCCGCAACAAAAGCGAAGCGAGCCTCTATCAGAAATATAAGGCGTCTCGGACGTTCTTCGCATGCTTGGGGCGCTTCGTGGCCCTATCTGCCGTCTTTCCTTTCTTGCCAATGCCCGGAAGAATTGGACTCTTTTATTATATAAGAAGGATCTCCGCTCGAGTTCAAGCGATTGACTGAATTTCCTGCAATTCAAAAGTCTCTCTACTGTTGAAGAATGAGCGTGTTCTTGGGCCATCGTAGAAACATAGATAGGGTCGACGACGGAACGAAGAACTCGTGATGGAAAAGCCTCGCCTCAAGAGCGACATTCATGATGAGCGTGTTCTTGGGCCGTCTGCATTTCTCCAACATCAGAGGTTCCACCAAGAGTGCTATCGCGTTAGGAGACTGTCAAACCTTCCTCGAACTAGATGAACGTGCAGTCTGCACAAGCGGTGGAGCATGTGGTTTAATTCGATACAACGCGCAAAACCTTACCAACCTTTGACATATGAACAACAAAACCTGTCCTTAACGGGATGGTACTGACGATTTGACCACTATACATGGCTAACATTAAGAAATGGAATAATCGGGAATCCCGAGTAATTGGCCAAGCCGCTAAAGCAGGTATATAATTGTCGGGATGCCCCAAAACATTAGGAGCATAAAAAATCCAAATGGAAAAAAAGATAGCAAAAGCTACCCAACCTACTAGATCCTTTACATAAAAATAAGGGTAAGAAGCTCGGGCCGGACGGAGATTGGCCCTCGAGTGCAGAGTTTTTTCGAGAAAAGGTCCCTTCCCTCAATATCATGATTGGGTCAACCAGGCCATCTCTTGATAGTAGCTCCTGTAGCTAGGCGAATAGGGAAGCTAGTGAAGTTCAGAGGAAAGAGAGGTGTAGTTGGTGGGAAAGAGCTCGCGAGAAAGCCCGTCAGTGGAAATTTGAAAAAGTCTCGATTCTGAGGAATAAATGCCCACGTTTCTTTTGGATCCCAATTCCAATATGACCCCCATGCTTCATTAGCCCATACAGCTCCTGAAAGGTGCCCCGCGCTTCTCGCTCAATAAGGGAGATGCCGTCCTTCATGCCCAATTTCTTCGATTTTTGGGTTCTCAAAAACGTCGATTTGGCAAAAGGGTGGGATGTAATTCAGCTTGAAAGTCCAAGCGCTAGCGGTAGAAGCTAGTCGCCAGAATAGAACTTCCGGGCCTCCCACTAACTACGTTACGACCACTGAACAAACTTGGTTGACGAACATGGTTTATGCGCCGCTAATGCAGGGGAAATGGGTGTGCTGAGACCAGTCACACAAGCCTTCTGCAGTCATTGAAGAGATTGTCGATTACCAGACCGACGATTTTCATTTTAACATGGTTACGATCCTGCGAAGGCCGGACCTAGATCCTAGTAGTTCGCTAACCTCTCTAACTAACATACGGATACAATTTCACTTCACGGCACAGCAAAAAAAAAAGAAGGACTTTTCAGCGGCCACCGGCTGCGGGTCACCCGTCTCTTCCTCCGGCTGGTAGGCATAAAGGCCATTATGGCCGTCCCAAGGCTCGGGGAATTGGGGATTTATTATTTGAGGCGTATTGTCAAAGAGTTGAACAATGAAAATAGATGGCGAGTGCCTGATCGAATTGATCGAGAACATTGGACTGAACTGACGGCCTTCTACCAATCATTTTCAATCCAAATCATATCTTAGGCCCGTTATCTATCGTAAAAACCGAAAAAGAAAGCTCATCGGCCCATTTTTGTAAAGGGGACGTCCCACCCTTTGTCTTACTTCGAGGGCATTCTTGATGTTGATGTAGTAGAATCTATTTAAAGCAATATCTACTAGAGGGTAGGGGGACGGAATAGAGCTTATAAAGCTTACTTTACTGAAAGCGCTTAGCTTAGATTGAGAGAACAAGAATCATTCTTCCTTCTAGTAGGACTGAATATCGCCAATTAGTGCTTCAATCGGGCTTTTGGCTTTTAGTCGGGGTTAACGCACTACTTCTTTCTTGGCCTCGGAGAGTAGCGAGCAGCACGGAACTTGAATCAAATGGCATAGAGGAAGGGGGATTTCCTTTGTTAAAAATCCACAGATTCTGGAACTTCAAAACCAAGCAAGATGAGAAGGTTTACGTTACGCTTCAATAGAATGAGAATGAATTTTTTAAGGGTAGAATACGCCCCATGGTCGGTCGAAGGTCCTTTACTACTTGAACTCAAATCTATCTGACTTTCAATTCATCTTTATCTAGCCAGCTCATAACAAAATGTTAGACCAATCTCAGAGCTGACACAACCGAATTGGTTGATAAAAAGGAAAGCCCAACGACCGACAAACCTTAGTAACTCAGTGCTCTATAAGAGGGAAATGAAAGCAGAATTCGTTCGGATCCTCTCACATGTTCAATCTTTTTTTAGCGGTTTCCCCAGATATCTTTATCATTAATGCAACCTTCATTTTGCTCATTCATGGAGTTGTTTTTAGTACCTCTAAAAAATATGATTATCCACCGTTAGTCAGTAATGTGGGTTGGCTTGGATTACTTAGTGTTGCACGCCTAGGAGGGCAGCGCGCTTTGGGATGCGGAGGAGCTATTATCGCCCAGCTCCCTAACCTAATGCGGCACCGGGTTCGGACCGCGGGGAACCGTAGCATGGGAGGACGTCTAATCCTTTTGTCGCCGCAAGGCTGGCTAATCGTACGCAGCAGGCTCGAAGACCCCTGGTTCTGGAAGGCACATCAGTCCGAACGCTATGTTGAATGTGCGACCGACACTACACTACGTAGGCGCCAGTGGATTGGTAGTTCGGGCAGTGGAAGGGCTTGGAAGACAACTTTCAGGGATTGAAAGTTGAATTCCATCCAGCCTCGATTCAGGGATCGATAGCGGATTTGAGGCATCAATGCACTAACTCCCTCTTGGCGATGATCCGATATGTCACTTCCTTTTGGACTACCTGGGGAGGTACTGCCCAAAGAAAAAGATCATTCCTCTAGCTCCTAAGCTCTTCAAATAGCTAACAGATAGAATACAGTCTTTTCTAGCCTAGCATGCTATAAACCTGAGGAAGGAAGAAGTCTCAGGTATTTGATTACCGGACATACCACTGCCAAGAAAGAACAACAAAAACATAAATGGAATCTGCTCTTCTCCTCTATAGCTATCACTTGAGAGATCTTATTATTCATGAATGACGCCCCTTTGACGGAATAGATGAATGGATAGGAAGCTGGTACGGGTAATTTCCCGCTTGAAAGCATCTCACTAATGGATAGGAACCAACATCTCGATGATCAATTTCATAGCTGGTTTTTTCTCATAGGAGGGGCTCTCGGTTGAGGGACCCGAGCGGTAGAGCCCGCATCCCGCGCATATTCTACATTATAGCCTGCAACTAATTTAGCTTCCGCTTCTGGGAGATCAAACGGAGCTCGATTAGTTTCTGCTAAACAAGAAATAAAGAACGTTCAAGTTTGGTTTTCATTGTTGTTTGTCTCTTTACTTAATCTACGTATCAAGGACCAATTGCTTTTGTTCCTTGAGATTTAGACGCTAATCGATCCAACAATATATTTATAATAACAAGAAAACGGATCCGAGACTTTTAAGGAGACTAGTCACCGGACGCTATGATCTTTAGAGGTAGTTCCAACAACTTCAAATTAGCGTGGGCCTGAATTCTGAATAAATTAAAGTCATGCTTTTGCTGGCTGAGATGATGCATATGAACGTTGGATATCCCGGAAAGCTCGTAGATGTTACAACAAAGGAGAAAATCTCGGCGATGGTTGAAGACAACGTTTGACGCCTTAGTCTTGTACGACGTCTAAGTCGGGTGCGTTGTTCAAATCGAATACGTCAGTCGAACTAGGCTCGTCGGTCGATCCAATGGTGGATTTTCCGACCCAAAAAATACGTCTCTTAGCTAAAATTGTTTATGTCATTTTCACACAAAATAACACAAGAGGGAAACCAAATTGATAACTCAGAACGATAATTCCGCACAAAACAAACAAACACTTGAACAAGTCACAACAAAAACACAAACAAAAAACATCAAAATAACAAAGGGGAAACTAATTTATTCTTCTTGATCTTCCCATTTCATTCAACGTATGTGGAGACGAAGATCCTCAACACCAGCAACGACTTTATCGCGGCTCCCTAAAAAAGCAATCGACTTCATACTTACCAACGTCCGGGTTGTTTACAACAGTCCCATACCACCACCCTTCTCTTCTCCATACGTCAACGTGTTGACCAATTGATACGCTACATTTTGTATGGCGTAACTAGGGGTTATTACATTAGTTTAGGAGTGTTATCACAAGTATTTGGAGCTATTGTTATATTCTGAGTTGTTTATGAAGAAGTGAAGAAATGAAGACCAGAACCGAAGAAGAAGAGGATTGAAGACATGAAGACGAAGACATCCTGCGGAGCAGCGGCGATCGCCACCATCACTATGGCGATCGCCATTCTACAACAGGAGCATTTTAGGAGTTCGAGAGAGCATGGCGATCACCACCAATCTCGTAAGAAGAGCAAGTTTCACGAGGAGGTACAGGACGCAACGATGATTCTATTTCAATACTTTCCAGCGGACCAGATTGATCCTCACGCATCAGTGTATCGAATTGGATGCGGTAATATTCCACTGGATTTGAGACCTCGGTTATGACTGCGGTGTAATAAGATCCTAGAGTCTTTCCACCTCCCTTGACTTCAACTTTGTCGTTTAGATTATAACACGTTGTCTTCTTCGGTGCAGGTTCAAGAGGACATGAAGGCAACAGATGAGCATGACTCCACTCCTAATTCTGATGTTGACTCAAGGAATCAAGATAACCTCATGAAGGAGGACGAAGTTCTAGACCAAGGGGGCGATGAAATGAACCAAGCCTAGCTTAGGCTCCCTTTTGAGGTTTTTTATGTTTAGTCTTTCATTTTGGAACTGTTGTGGAGCTAGAAGTGATGGCTTCCACAGAGCCCTTAAATATATTTGATCCCATCATGCTATTAGTATTGTCGCGCTTTTTGAGACTAAGATCTCTGGGGCCCAAGCGGATATCGCTTGCGCCCGTTCCAAGTTTACTAATAATTTTCGTGTTGAAGCTGTGGGTTTTTCAGGTGGGATTTGGTTCTTATGGAACTCACCAGCGGTGGATTTCCATATCGTCAAGTTCACGAGCAATTTTATCCAAGCTTTCCTTAGGATTAACTCCTATTTTGTCCAGATCTTTGCCGTGTATGCCCCGCCTACAGTAACGCGCAGAGTTAACTTCTGGCCTGAGTTAGAGCTTGCCATTTGTGCGGTTCAGGGTCCTATTATTGTTGGAGGAGACTTCAATTGTATTCTTCATTCTTATGAAAGGCAAGGTGGCAGTGGTGGTCTTCACTCAGATTCCAATATCTTTCTGGATTGGGTTAACAACCTGGGACTGATTGACTTGGGGTATTCAGTGTTGGATTACACTTGGAGTAGGGGAAATACGATGGAGACGAGGGTTGCCAAGCGCTTGGATAGAGTGTTTACCAATGCGGAGGGTCGATCGTGTTGGCCCAAGGCCATGGTAAAGCACCTAGCTAAGCTTTCTTCGGACCATTTCCCGCTCCTTTTTTGTAGTGAATCTTCCATTGGTATGGATAGTTCGCGCCGTCCGTTTAGATTCGAAGCCGCCTGGCTCAAGCATGCGGCCTTTCCGGAGTTCATTCGGGACAAATGGCGAACTTTTCTTGACACTCCTATTGCTCTGAAGTTTCTCTCTAAGGATCTTCGCATTTGGAACAAGGAGGACTTTGGGAACATTCAGATGCGTCGACAAGATCTGATCCGGGAACTCCTCAATGTGCAACTTAGTATCAGCTCGGGTCCTTCTGACTCTCTCCTCTGGAAAGAAGGTATGCTGAAAAATGAGCTTGCCTCTGTTATGGAACAAGAAGAGCTTCTTTGGATGCAAAAGTCTCGAGAGCTTTGGCTTACTTTTGGGGACCGTAATACGACCTTCTTTCATACCTCGACGCTTATCAGGCGCAATCGTAACAAGATTGCGGGGCTTGAGAACTCGAGTGGTGTATGGACGGAGGACAAAGCGGAACTTGAGGAGCATGCTATTCAGTTCTTTGAAGATTTTTATAAAGACTGTGGTGATGCGCCGGGGGTCCTTGACGTCTATGAGTTCTCGGCTCTCCCTTCCAGTGCCGCTCAGGAGCTTGCTAAAAATGTTACACCTAGAGAGATTTGGAGGGCCATTAAAGCCATGAAAGCCTTTAAGTCTCCGGTTATTGATGGCTACCAACCCGTTTTCTACCAAGACTGTTGGCCGGTGGTTGGTGACTCGGTTACAAAATTTATCATTGAGATCTTTGACAAGAAATTACTCCCAATTGGCCTCAATGATACTATTATCCTCCTAATTGCCAAGATCAACCAGCCTAAACTCATTAGTCAGTTTCGCCCGATTAGTCTCTGTAATGTTCTCTACAAGGTCATTACAAAGATTTTGATGGCGCGGCTTCAACCCTTTCTGTCAGGCATGATTGGCCCCTTCCAAGGTAGTTTCCTCCCGGTTCGCCTTATCTCTGATAATATTGTGGTTGCTCAAGAAGTGGTCCATTCGATGAAAGCTAAATAGGGTGCGAAAAGGTGGATGCTCCTCAAGCTTGATCTTGAAAAAGCCTACGACCGCTTAAATTGGGATTTCGTGGAAGAAACTCTAATCGCAGCGGGTCTTCCGGAAGCTTGGATTGATTGGGTCATGATGGGTATTCGCTCTCCCCGTATGCATCTCCTTTGGAATGGTGAGGTTACTCGACAGTTCACTCCTTCTCGGGGTATCAGACAGGGTGATCCCATTTCTCCTTACATTTTCATCCTTTGCATTGAGAGGCTGAGTCATCTGATCTGTCAGTCGGTTGATAATGAGGATTGGAAACCGATTCGCCTTAGTCGAAGAGGTCCCCTACTCTCTCATATTTTCTTTGCAGATGATATCATGTTGTTTGCCGAAGCCTCTGTCACTCAGATCCGCATTATTAAAGGAGTCCTGGATAGATTCTGCAATGCTTCTGGCCAACGGGTTAGTGCTTCTAAGTCCAAGATTTATGTGTCGGCTAATGTGGGGGCTCATTTAAAGAACCAACTCCAGATTGCTAGTGGTTTTCCTATCACGGATGACTTAGGCACTTATCTTGGGATGCCCATTCTGAATAGGAACATTGCTAAGGAGGATTTTGGCCCTCTGCTTGACAAGTTTACTACGAAACTGTCCGGGTGGAAAGTCAACACTCTAAGCCTTGCTGGAAGGATTACTTTAACCAAGTTGGTGCTTGCTTCTCTCCCGGTTTACACTATGGCTACGGTCCCTCTTCCTCGCCCGGTTTGGTCCCGCATTGATCAAATTTGCTGGAACTTCATTTGGGGAGGCTCGGATGGGCACAAGCGTATGCACAAGGTTGCTTGGGAAGAGATCACCAAACCCAAGACCCTTGGCGGGCTTGGGATCAAGTCTATGGAAGAGTTTAATATTGCTCTTTTAGGCAAACTTAGCTGGCGATTTATTATGGATGAAGATTCTCTTTGGGCGTCTATACTCAAGGGGAAATACACGAGTTCGACTCGTGTGACTGACTGCCCCTCCTGCTACACACATTTGGAGAGGAATGAAGAAAGGCTTTAAAAAAGTCATCAATCCGGGAGTCAAGTGGATCCCGGGATCCAATAGTCCGCTTCGTTTCTGGAAGGACCACTGGATTCTGGATTCGCCTCTTGTTGAGTTAGCTATTTCTGACATCGGGAGTATGGAGACTGATAGGATTAGTGACTACTGGACTCCAGGCTTAGGTTGGGATTGGGACAGGTTCCAACATCTCCTTCCTGAGTGGGTCATTTTCCATATTTCGGCTTACCTCATCCCTGACGATCCGAGTTGTGTCGACGAGATCAGTTGGTCCCCTACGGCTAATGGCATCTATTCGATGAAGTCGGGCTATGACACTCTGAGAGGCCTCAATCAAACTCCTTTCGTTGACAAAACCCTCTACTCGAATATCTGGAGACTGGACATTACAGAGAGGAACAAGAGTTTCATCTGGCTCTTGTCCAAAGGAGGGGTTCTCTGCAATGCTGAACGGTTCAGGCGCCACATCGCCACCTCTTCCGGTTGCTCTATTTGCAAGAATGGGGATGAGACCTTGGAACATTTATTTCGTGACTGTTCGACAGTGGCCACCTTCTGAAAAATTTGGACCATTGTGCTCTCAGACTCCTCCTTCTTTGATTTACCATTTTCGGTTTGGTTACGAACTAACTTGAATTCCAATGCTTGTATTGCAGGTGACAATGAGTGGAGGATCCTTGTTGCTACGACGCTTTGGTGGACTTGGAAGTGGAGAAATAACTACGTCTTCAACAACACCACTTTTGTTGGGGATAGACGCAATTTCATTCTTCAAGTTGTGGATGATTACTGCAACGCTACAACTAAACTTTTGGGTGGAAGTAATTCTACGGAGAAGGAGGTGATTCTTGTCGCCTGGACCAAGCCCCCGACCAACTAGGTGAAGATCAATTCTGACGGAGCGGTTAATGACCATGGGCGCGCAGCCGCGGGTGGGGTAATCCGGAACAGTCACGGCGTTTGGTTAGCAGGCTTTACCCACAGTTTAGGGTCGTGCTCCGTCCCCAAAGCGGAACTATGGGGAATTTTGGATGGTCTCCAACTTGCCTGGAACAAAGGCTTCCGGCATGTTTTGGTGGAATCAGACTCCAAACTCGCCGTATATCTCCTCACCAAACCCATTTTCCCCTCACATCCACTTGCCAGCCTCGTCACTCAGTGTAAAGGCTTCATTAGTAGAGCTTGGTCTATCCAAGTTCGCCATGTCTACAGGGAGGCAAACATCGTTGCAGATTGTTTTGCAATGATTGCTCTGTCTCTCTCCCTTGGTTTGAATTTACTTGAGTTAGCTCCGCATTGTACTGTTTTACTTATTGAAGACGATGTAAGGGGTCGGACTACACCCCGGATTATCCCAAAGTAGTCCGGGATTTTCGGACTAAGCCCGGGTTTTCCCAAACTAGTCCAGGATATCTATTCGAGAGGCTTCGGCCTTTCTTTCACCAAAAAAAAAAAAGTTATACCTTCAATGGTGGACATTAATTGCAAAGCTTTGTCGTTTCCCTATCATCCATATCTAGAGGGGACAACAAACAAATGAAAACATCAACATCATACATAGAAATCTCTTTTCACGTGAATACATGACTACTCCCCTGTCCCATAATATTCTTTCTATTTTTTCATGACACGTTTGCCAAGGTTCGTTTCATATCCTTAATATCTCTACTTATATGTTAATACAAATAATTAAAATTTGATATTATTAAAATACGTGTTAATACGAATCAAACAAGACCCCACATGACTATATATTTTCTTATATATCAAGACAAAACGAGAAGATTTTCTTCAACCGTGAATAATATACACTATTCGAAATGGGAAAAACAATATAGGAATGAGGGAGTATTAACTTCTCTTACTTATCTATAGGGATAACTCGTTATATGATGTCTAACTTAAAATTTGTGTGTAGCTTTTAACTTAAAAACTGTGTGTAATTTATTAGTTTTTCTAATTTATAAATTGTGTGTAATTTACTAGCTTTTCTAACTTATAAATTTGGTGTTTAAGAAGAAGATCGACAATGAATTGACAACTAATAAAAAGGAACCAACATACTTGTAGCAAATTTCGTAAATGAGCGATTTTGGGTGTGCAAACAACCGTCCTAGCTTCTTCGCTTTGCCTGGAAAGCATCAAAGACAACCCACAAAACTGGTGTAAGGATCGTGAAGACAAATCAAAGGAGATGAGAAATCAAGAACCAAAGTCGACTACACTAACCACGATATCGTCGGAATCAGGCTGATCAATCCTCGCCTTCAACAGAGAGCTGTAAATTTGGGAAAACACATGCTTGTTAGGGCAAGCAAATGAGGTTGACAATACTTTCAGATTTACTATTAGCATGTGTGGATAGAGTTGTCAAAGAATGACAGAATTCCAAAAGTCGACTTGTTTTCAAATACGATCAACGAAAATCCGAATTAACCGAATCAAAGCCAACCGAAAAAAAAAATCCATTGAATCTGATCGACCCGTAACCCGATCGATTAATGAATTTTTTTTTTAATATTAGTAAAGTACAACATTATATATACATGATAAATGACATATAAATAACGTTAAGATACTTAATTATCTTCAAAAATGAATATGGTTGAATTAGGTAGTTTTCGTAATTAAGAAATTTAGAAATTAATATAATATGGATTTTAAATAATATAAAAATATTATTTTAGGGCAATACTATCAATTTCATTAAAATGGCTAAATATAATATTATTTTAATCAGATTTCTTATTTTTTTTAATAATTTAATAAAAAATATTTAAAATATTATATCATTAACTCAATGGTTAACCCGAACCGTCCGCTAGTGGTTGTTGGTATAAAGTTAATTAATGTATAAAAGACCCGGCTTGACCTGTTAACACTGTATTTTCTTATAAATTGATTTTGTTTTATTAATAAACATTATGTAAATCTGTGTAGGGTATCTGAGAGGCTCCTACGAATTGATTTGCTAAATTGGCTTTCCCTCTCATTAAATTTGGTTTTCAGCATTTCCATGCCATGCTCAACTTGATAGTAGAATTGGAGATGTATAGTTGGATTAGTTTATGTAAATACATTGTCTTTTATTCAATACACAAAAAAATTTGTACAAGAATGCATTAACCCCAATTTTAAGTTGTTGAAACGTATTCACTCAATGTTGTTTATGGTTAATGTTCAGTACGTTTTCCTTAGCTATTTCGTTGATATTGCTTTGTCACATTATCACACAAACACACGGGAAAACAAATTGATAATTTCATACAAGACAAACACTTAGAACGACACTTCATTTATTTTTGATCGAAAGAAAAGGAGCAACTAGTCGATATTGAGCAGATCCAGTCCCGGAGGAAGCCGTACATTCCGGTTTCAGACGACATCAACGTGGAGACGAAGATCCTCAGCAGCGACGCTTAAAAAAGCTGAAATCAATCTCATACTTGCCAACGTCCGGGGTATTTATAACAATCCCATACCACCACCCTTCTTTACCCCATAAGTCAACGTGTTGACCAATCTCGTAAGAAAGACAGTGTTTCATGAGAAGGAAAGAGGACGCAATGATAATTCTGGTGCAATTGTTTCCAGGAGACCGGATTGGTCGTCATGCATCAGTGTCTCGTATTTGATGCGGTAATATCCTGCCATATCTAAGACCTCGGTTATGGAAGCGGTGTAATAAGATCCTAAAGTCTTTCCCATTCCTATGACTTCAACTTTGTCCGTAGCGACTTGCCATTGATAAACACTTAAAGGCATGCAAAAGGAAGATTGTTGGGCCCACATTTGACTGGTCCATTCGACGACCATAGTTCACCTAGTCCTAAGTCAAGACGACCTCCATTTGGTCCTAAGTCAAGATGGACGCCCAGAATACTTAAATGATCAAATCCCACCAAGATCGCTGAAAATCTCGCCTAATATCTCTCTATTCATTGTCATCAGCATTATATCAACAATCAAAGGGAAAGTCAAAGGCATTTAAAGAGAGAATCAAGCACAATCAAGGGCATTAAAGACGGAATCAAGAGCATTTATTAGCAAATCAAAGACATTCTAGGAAGGTTGATGCAAGTATATATATGACTTTGGAAGAAGTCTCCAACATCAGAACAACACACATAACAACACGCAAAACTACACACCCAATAACTCTCCACGAAAACACTTATTTTTTTTGTAACCTTTACAAATATGGTAATCGCTTAAGTCATATCGAGGTCCCCGAGGATATCCGACCGACGGAAGTGTTAATCCTACGACCCATCATGTATTTGTAATCCTTATCGGTCTATCTAAGTTCATCCTACTCTCGTCTCATCATTTGGTTAAATTGTCTAGGACGTCCTAGTTTTTTAGTCTTGTTTCGATTGATTGACCTCATCCTAAGGCGATTTAGTCCATTGAGATTATTTTCCCAAACAAAGATGATGCAAGTTAATAATGAAGATGTAAGCAACATTCTGAAATCAGAGGAAAGTTAAGCTAGCTTATAGAATTTTTGCACAAAATAAGCTCATCAACCGAACGGAGCTTTGAAATCCTGTTTTCCATGAGGTTAAAATGGGTGCCGAACGGAGCCGTAAGATGTAAACAAAAGTGAAGATCGGCAATTTCTTACTTGATTTGGGAGTGAAGACTTTTCTCTTTGCAATCTATTTGTGACTGTGTGAGGATCAGTTGGCAATGTCGATATTTAGTGCCTGTTCGGCAATTTTCTTTTTCTCCTTAATTTCAAAAAAAAATAAGCTAACTTATGAAAACAATAAACTAGGATTTCAAGCTTTTTGGAAAAATAAGCTAGCTTATGAAAAGCTTTCCGAACAGAGCATTATAGAGAAGATGACACACCCATAAATGTAAGTTACTGTTTTTTAGGGTCAAAGTAGTCATTAATGCCTAGTCATCTCCTTGAATCAAGCAGAGTTACTGTTAACATGCAAAAATGACAAGTGATGGCAGATCGGCAGTGAATGACAACACATTGATGGACAACACTGGCTTATTGGGATAAGCAAACGAGGTTAACAACCCTAGGATAAAACTCTTTTTATTCCTTAATGTAAGGTTCATTTCCTTTTTCGAATCGAGAGAATCTTCTCGTTTTCTTCCAATATATAGAAATAATAGAAATAAATATAGGCATGCGAAATCTCATTTGATTCGTCTCAATGAGTACTTTGACAATATAAAAAAATTATAATTTTTATCATCGTATATTTAGAGATATAAACGTTACAAAACGTGTTTCGACAAATGTGTCGAAAGCAAATGAGAAGATCATTGAGGGACGGAGGGAGTATTATAATGTCACTTTAGTGTTGTTGGTAATAGGCATGTTCTAATTTGACAAGTTTGGGACATACATTAGAGAGACAGGTGGTACGAAATTACCCTCATGAAGTTCATACATGGTTTGAAATAATGTTGTAAAACTACAAGAACACAATCCAGAAATATTAAGATGTCTAATTTGGGCGAAATGCGAACAAAACGCAAGAAACTTGAAAGATCAGCCAATGAAAACTTCAAAGATCAATCACTCGGGAGAGCTTTTGGATCCGGTTGAGTAAGAAATCGCCTTGTTTGATGGTTGATTGGTAGAGAGCGTTCTTCGCATCTGGACGGTTCGTTTCCAAAACGCCGGCTACCTTGTCGATTTTGCAGTGGAGCTTCCCAGCTGCAATAAACGTTGAAAGCTCCCTGAAAAGATTAACACAAGAACAGAACATTCAATTCATATTTGACATTTCAACAAGAATTCAAAATCCAGAGTCTATGATTATTGATCAATATTTGGGGAGATGAGGGCTACTCACAAATCAATGAAGTCAACAGTGACGCCAAATGCCTTTGCCATTGCTTCGATTGTAACACTCTTGTATGACTCCAAGAACTGGGAATACACCACGGTTCGGACCTCCCTCACGTAGTATCTGAAATGGGGATGCAAATAGTGGTCCAGCTTTATTTGCTCAGCCAACCCAGCTAAAGAAAAAATAGATGAAGGTTAGTTAGTCAACCATACACCAGCGCAAACGGAATAATCAGACACCAAGGATAACATGACTTTACCAAATGCAGAGAAAAACGACTTGTATTGGCATTCATAAAGAGAATTGAGAAACTCAGAGAGATATGGCACTTTCCCAATAACCGTCAAGATTTCAGGGGCGTCAACAACCTACAGCATTTACAATCTTGTTAGGTTGCAATATGGAATCAGGGAGCCAGAGGAGAGTTCACAAAACCTTGTAAATTTACTACCTTTTGTTTCAAGGACACTCTATCCAGAGAGATAATGCTGGTAAGAACAGTGTAGAAAATGAAAGTGTGATAGGGGAACAGCTCATAAGTTGTGAAAGTTGAAATAGAGTCCAAAAACAAAGTGGATGCTTTCTTGAAATTTCTGGTGGACATGCAATACAGTCCCTCGTACACCTTCAAACGGTTCTTTCTCTCCCAATCACCTCCCTCTTCAAACAATCTAAGATATAAAGCAAAACATGTTTCAGATTAGTCCTTCAAAATGACACCAATTCAAAGACGTGTGGACTTCTATGTGACCGCTTACTTTTTCGCTTTCTCAATGCTTTTTGAAATAAGATCAAAATCCATATGGAAAAAACCAATTTGGAGTGTATAGAACACCAAATCCATTTTTTGCCCAACAGCCACAGTTTTGCTCTCTGTCACTTTGAGTTGTTCCAATGCTTTCTCCTGTATTTATATGAAAGAAAATAAGCAACTCCAGATGACAAAGAAGCATCAATTTATGACATAACAGGGCATATATGCAGCATATTCGTGGTTACCTTATCACCAGTTCGAATATAGAACAAAGATTTTTCCAGATGAGCTTCTCGAACTTCACTCTCCCCCAAATTTTCTTCTGCATCAGCAATCCTTCAAATATGCAAAATGAAGTGTTAAAAACTGAAGATGCTAAGCCAAGCGTACACCTTATAGAGTAAGCTTGATTAACTATAAAATAAACATGCAGCTTCACCATATAAGCAGATCTCCATAGAAAAAGTGAGTGATCTAAACTGAAATTTGAGAGAGGCCTATTAAAGCAGGCACATTTTCTAAAGCATAAGCAATCCTTCAACAATATTCACAACAATATGCCCTATTATAAAAATAAAAATAAATCATTCTAAACCAAGCAGGCAAGCAAAGCAAGCACCTCTCAAAAGTAAGGCTAGTAGTAAGCTTGGCGCTAAACATAAAGTAAAACTATAATAGTAGCTTTCTTGGTGTAAATTGTTATCACTCCTCCAAACGCGAGTTCCTAGTTAGTGTAAATTGTTATCACTCCTCCAAACTCGAGTTCCTAGTTAGTTCTGAAGTAGGAGAGTTCAGATTACAAAATTATAAGAACATCAAATACTACTCCAGATAACGTACCAAGGTAAAACTAGAATATGTTTTGGATTTACAAGCATCAATGTGTTAGAGCCCCCTTAACAAAGAATGCAACATTAGTCATGTAATTAAGAAGAGGATTGTGTGAGGGGGCAATGTCAGAGCAAACCACAAATGTCACACTCAAAGCAGATTGCTTATAATAAAAATGTATGCATGAGAAACAGGGTTTCAATAAGTTAGTAGGTACAGTTTCATTAGTAAACAGAAACAGAAGTATATCAATCATAAGAATTACAGAGTAACGAAGTAGACAGAAAAAAGAGAAAAGTGAAAAGGATGTCCTGAATGAATGTAAGATTTTCAATCTCAACCATCTGTTCTTCAAAAGAATGTGGTAAATGCAGTTTCTAATGTACAAGTATAACCAAGTTTTTTCTCAAGAATATAACCACTAAGCTCACATACAGTGAGTTGGTTTGAAGTTAGGACAACACTGAACTACTTAAAAGCCAAAAGTGGCTGCTTTCTTGGTATAAACTAAGTTTTGGTTTACATGCATCAATGTGTTGGAGTCCTCTCGAAAAAAGAATGCAGCATTAGTCGTGACATAAGAAGAGGATTATGTGAGGAGACAACGTCAGGGCAAACCATAAATGTCATACTGAAAGCAGATTACTAAGAAGCAGGGTTTCAATAAGTTATTACATTAGTAATCACAAACGGATTATATCAAACATAAGAATGGCAGAGTACGGAAGTAGACAGTAAAGGAAGAAAAGTGAAAAGGACATCACTGAACTACCTAAAGTTTAAGGGCAACCATTAAGCATAATAACCAATCATTTCCTAATGCATTTGATGTTCTTCAAAAGAAGAACTTCAATCCAACCAGGTGTTCTTCAAAAGAAGGTGGTAAATGCATTTTCTAATGTATAAGCATAACCAAGTATTTGCAGAAGAATATAATCCCTAAGCTCACATACAGTGAATTGGTTTGAAGTTAGAACAGCACTGACCTACCTAAAATTTAAGGGCAGCCATTAAAAACACCATGTGTACCAAAATTCACAGTAACCATTAACCAACCATCACATCTCTAAGCATCTACGTAGCATTCATGAAACTATAAATTGCACAGTGCCAGTACAAAATTCAATTCAATCAATACTCGTACTAGCATATAAACTAGATCCATACTGTAAACTAGATCACAAGTAAAAAAAATGCTCACTTCTCATCCAACTTTTTCAGCTCCTCATCGATCTTGGCACGCATCGGACTCAAAGCGGACTGATCCAACTCCAACAGCCCATCGGCAGCTAGGGTTTCGAACAAGGGAGCCATGTCTACAACATTAAAATCAGAAATAGGGTTAAGATTACAGAAACAGCAGATTGATATCAGAATACATAAAATCAAGGTTTGATTGTCGAATTCTGCTTACCGTCAGACTTAATGGCTTTAAGAACATCCTCCTTAAGACTGACCTTCTCGATGTCTTGAACATCGGGATGTTTGAGGAGAAAGAGCTTGTGCGCGAGGATAAGATGAGCATTCTGACTTCCTTCTTCTCCTTCCATGGCTTCTCTCTCTTCTCTTCGTGCGTCTTCGAGGGTGTTCTTTGTTACTCTCGTTGTATCGAATTTAGCTTGCTTGGGGAAGGAGAAACTGAATCGATATCGCTGGTTTTTCTTTGTGTATAATACGAACTGGGCCGGATTAACTTGGTTTGAATTTAATTTCGGCCCAATTCTGAACTTCATCATAACTACTAGATACGGGTTTCGCGCTACGCGCGAGGAAATTACGTATTCACGTATGAGATTTAATATAGTTACACATTATTTGTTAATACAATAAGCTTCATGTATTTTATTTGACAAAATGTTTTTCTAATATTACACTCATTAATTTCAACATGGATTAATGTAGACAATACGTGTGAATAGATTGAAATAGGATATGATTATGAAATTGAATGCATAGATTGAAATATGGTAGAATTATGGAATTGAATGCAGTACCATTTACATTTACTTTTGGCAATAGACAATCAACCTTTATATAGATAAGATATAATAAGTGGTGACAAAATAACAAAAACTATAGGGCTATTTTTGCAGGAAATGATATTACAAAATCTCTTATCTTAAACTTCCTAAATTAAGAGCTTTTTCGGACTGCAGCCTCATAAAATTATTTTTGCAGGAAAGGATAGATTATTCTCAATCACTTTACATATTTAATTTTAGTTTAGATTTGATTGAACATTTTAACTTAGTTTTAATATATTTTAGTATGGATATATAGAGACAAATATCGGTAGTATGAAATTATAGTTCGGGTAAGGATGATCACCTATGAAAATTGTGGACGATGCACATATGTTTTGACTTATGCTCAAAACTTTGTGCATTGGTCACAATATTTGTGTGCATGAATTATTACGCGTGTGTGCATCGTGCATCGTCCGCTTTCCTAGTTTAGTTTTCATTCTAACATAGATTTTCCCTGAAACTATAGGCTCAATTGTATTTTGAGTGTTCACAAGCCTAGTTAAGTTCTCTTGATTCATTCAAGAGAAAACCATGAACAGCAAAATTGCTCAGCCTTGGATAAGGAACATTGTCAGTTTCACAATTTAGCAGCCAAAATCAAAAGAGTGACTATAATTTGGTTGTGTCTTAAATCCCTAACAACATAGATGATTTACAAAATATGACTAGTTCAAACCCATGACCATATGGTGGGCTAATATAGCTAACTTTTGTTCCTCAGCAAAGTTGTGTGTGCTGAACTTGTTCTTCATGAATCTTCTGGTAGATCCCAGTTATCAGCATCCATATCATAGCCTTGAGTCTTTTTAACCGGCTCAACCTCTGGTGTAAAGGCTTTGAATGGCCGCCTGCACATAAACGCAAAGAAAAGCAGATCAAGACGAGGATATTTGGGTTCGTAGAACAGGATTCAGTAGTTTGCACAGAGACACAGTTTATGAATTGCAAATCAAGGCTTGAAAAGAAACACAGATTAAGAATTGAGTCAAATATGCTGTTCTTGAGTTAAGATTGCCATTTTCAACTTCACCAAAATCTCATTTCAATTGAAAATTGCAAGATAAATTTCATCACAAATCAACCAAGAGCACAACTTCAGCATTTAGCATACCTCAGTTTACTAAACGCAGTTCGTACATAAAAATCAATCCCAAACCAAAGTCATATGCAGCAAGAAGATAAGACCAATTCAGTGTTCTTCCACCATTAAAATCTACTTCATATCCATGACAAATTCCACAAATCTTTCAGAACTTTCCAATTCCAATCAAATTAGATGCAACTGCAGTTCATTTTCAGCCTTACCAGAACCTGATTTCAATTGAAAATTCCCAAACAAAATTTCATAAAAAATCAACCAAGAGTCCAAGAGCATAACTTCAGCATTTAGCATACTCAGCTCAGTAAACATTCAATCTAAAACCCTAAAATTTCAGCAAGAAGATAAGAGGCCAATCAAATCAGAAACAATCCATAATCATAATCCGGCTAATTACCTTTTGCGATTCCGCTTCGCAGCTTCTCGATTCTTGCGCTTAATCTTATCATGCTTATTCTCAAAGTATCTCCTCCTCTTACACTCCTGAATAATCCCAACTCTGAAGACCTCGCGCCTAAACCTTCCTAGAAGCTTTTCCTCATGCTCGTTCTCCTCCACAATCACTTGAACGTTGTACGATATCGCGAAAGGAGTCAGCCCTAGCCTGGTTCTAGCCGGTTCGAGGGAGAGAGGAGGAGAAGAAAACGAGTGAGAAAGCAACGGAAATTGCGTCTTCTGAGCGACAGAAAATTGGGAGGGTTTGACGGTGGATTGAGGATGGAAGGATGAATGGAGGCTCCGAAGAGACAACGGCGACGAAAAGCTTATGCAGGAAGCCATTGATGAAGCAGCTCGAGCCTTAAAATGGATGGGGTTTATGTGGGTTTTATACCTGGAAATCGTCCCATTACAAGTTTACAACCATCACTAGTTATTACGGAATTACCAATTGATCTCCACCGTTAAAGATTAGAAAAAATGAATGATTAAAATTAGACTTTGGTATTGTTTGAACAAACATTTATAAAGGCATTTTTTGAAATAAATCCCTTTTGTTAGATAAATGTGTTTGGTGATGTTAATTTATAAAGCCATTATTTAAGATAAATTTATTAAAAGTAGAGTATGGTATAATTTAAAATTTACACGAACTTCAAAACATTATAAATCCTTTTTATTGAAAAAGACCATTATAAATGATAATGTCATTATAATGGATAACAAACAAGTCCTTTCACTAAAAAATTGAATAATAATTAATTGAATCAAATTTTTATCCGATTATATTTTTGAATACCAATACGGATCGCTTAAAGTTTTTCGTTTTTGTATGTTCATGATATTTGTTTTCGATATATTAGTGTTCTTACTTTCGAACGGTCATTGTTATTAAAGGTCACTATTATTATAATAGATGTTTTCAAACATTCATTGTTATTATAAATAATGTTTCCATTTTTACATGATATTTTTATTCGTTAAAAAGAGGATACATCAAAATATTTCGACATACCCTACAAATAGGATACATCGAGAGGGCGATAAATCAGCGTCGGTCATACTGGCTCGCGCCAAAGGTTTTGGCGCGAGCCAGTATGACCACGATTAACGAAGAGCGCCACCGAAGACGAATCAAACAGGAGCATTCCTACGAAATGCTAAATAGACTATCATGACGTTGTCCACTCTAAAGCGAGATCTTCAAGAGTCTCAAATGTTGCACTCGTAACAAAATGATCTCAAACCATTACGTTGCACTCATAACAAAATGATCTCCATGACTTATTTTGAACATGCATAGTGCATTTTCATTGATTTTATTTTTCATTTTATTTTTTGAAACTAGTTGGGAACATATCGGGAATTTTTTTCTGAAATAGGCTTTTTTTTAGAAAATATTCCCGATATGGGCTCGTTTTGAAAATAATTCCCAACATAGGCACTCTTATGAGGTTCGGAAATTTTTCACGTAAGATATGCACGAGATTTATGCTTGTTCGGATGGCTCGTATGGGCTTGTTCGAAATCGGAATTGACCACGACCAGTTTCGTTGGGTCCGTAATGATCCCATCTTTCACCAGATATATCTCTCATCGCCTGATATGGAGGAACGAATTTGTAAATATCCATTTACAGTAGAAGGTACGCACGAGACTTACGCGTGTTCGGGTGGCTCGGATGCGGTCGTTCGAAATCATAATCGAGCAAGAGACATATCTGGTGAAAGTTGGGATCAATACAGATCCAACGAAATCGGTCGTGATCGATTCCGATTTCAAACGAGCCCATACGAGCCATCCAAACACGAGTAAGTCTTATATAATAATATATATATAAAAACTCTGGAAAAAAAATTAAAACAAATCCAATTTTTTTTTTAAAATTTTATGTGTAAGAGACGCTGGTTTTGCCAACGTCTCTTACACGGGGGAATTAAAAAATAAAATTCCGAACCTCATAAGAGTGCCTATGTTGGGAATTATTTTCAAAACGAGTCCATATCGAGAATATTTTCTAAAAAAAACCTATTTCAGAAAAAAATTCAACATATCGGTGTATTCGTATTCTTTACATTTATTTTTCCGAGGATGTGCTAACACTGTTTTACGGAGAAAAACCCCGCACCCGATTTTTTATAACTGGCACCCGCTTTGGGCGCATCCCGGGTGCGTCCAAAACATTTTAAAAAAAATCCGGTTCAGTTTTGGGCGCATCCTGAGTGCGGCCAACTTAAAACGGATTTTTTTAAATTTTGACGGCAAAAAAAGCGGGTGCCAGTTATAAAAAACCGGGTGCGGGGTTAAATGGATCTATAAATAATACTGTTAATGAGAATCTCAGCTTCTTATTTGTTAAAAAATGTTGTCAGGCAACAAAAATTTCAAAAACAATGCCACAGAATTAACTATACAGAAAATAACCAATCTCAGCTAGTTCTGATCAATCAGCTGAGAAACGAGCCTGTTGAGTTTGGAATTCTGATGACAAGATTGGACATGGATGGAAGCTCAATGCCTTTAGTCTTTAACGTGCCTTCAATAGACTCCATTGCTCGAGAAGCTTGCAAGGATAACTCCGCATGCATTTGCAGACATGCCATTGCCATCTAAATCAGAAGTTAAAATTATCAGATAATCAAATCAGATTAGAGAGAAATCAAAGAGATTAGCCACAGAGAATGGCTCACCGTGTAACACTCTCGATCTGTATCCGACTCAGTTATCTGAAGCGCATATGTTCGTACCCATTCAAGTTTTCTAAGAACTTCTTGGTTCCCTTCAGTTAAGGCAGTTGCCACATAAGAAGGATGAAGTGCCATTAATGTGCAGGAAGCAGCAAATAGGACTGATTTTCTGACAAATGCTTCTTTGTGATCATATACTCCCCTACAAAAACAATAGACCGTCTTAAACTTATAGTTCCACAATGGAAAATATTCATATAAGAATGATTATTCGCGTACGAATGGATTAAGCTTGTACGGAAGTACCTGATCTTTATCCTTCAATAATTACCCACCTCATATGAAACCAATAAAGAAAGAAATTTTGCATAGATCATAACAATATGTATCTTTTATTAACATACCTAGAGCTTAGCATATCAAGAAGAGGCAAGGCTAAAGCGGATGCTTCAGGATGCAATGCTGCACATTTCATACAGACACCAAGCATGTGAACAAGTTTACCCAGAACTATAAAATCTCTATCAATCAAGTCAACGCCGTGTCTTTTCTTATCAAATCCCTGCATTGCAGGAAGCATAAATGCTGCAGCATAAAGCGGAAACTTGTTGGTGGAAAACTCAGTCTCATTAGCGTGTAAATTTATTAGCCTAGAACTCCATCTTCGTGTCTTCCCTTTAATTATCCGACTGGATTTTGACGGTAGCGTTCTCTCGTACCGATGAGACCAATTCAGGGGTGTTTCTGTATCTGCAACCTCTTTCCATGGACTAGCTCCAGAAATTCCCTTGCTGCTAGGCATAAACCAGGGTTGAATCTCAGAGGTAGTTGATATAAGGGGTCTTGATTTGTGATTCTGTTTAATCATCTTAGAATTAGCGAGCTCGAGTGCAGCATCTGTCATGACATCAAGAATCATGATCCGCTGGCTGATGTCCAAATGGGGTGAGTAAAGAAGTTTGTGTATAGTGTCAAGAGATTCAAATGGGCATGTTACAAGTAATGAAGATAATGCCTTTTGCCTTTTTATTTCAGCTGATTCCTCCTCTCCTTCTACTGCCACCTCATGGCAGCGAACTTGCACCAAAGTTTTAGTTATATCACCAGCTACATGACGAAGTTCATCAGGTGATGACCGGACTAGGTTTTCCACAATATTCAGAGCCCTTTCCACCTGAAAAAAATCAGTCGGAATTCATTAAAAATTTGGATATAGGAAAGAAGAATAATCCATCACATTGAAATGCTAAGAGTAAGAAGACTGATGGATGACAAAAGGCCATCAAGAATGAACCATCTGCCTCATCAACAAAAACAAAATATGATTATGTTTTTTTGGAACTCTTTAGTTGTCTTTTTAACAAGGAAAGTGATCCACAAGCTTATAAAAAAAACACCATTGAAATGTCTCAATAGATTAACAGCTAGCAGTACAGTACTAAGTAAAGATGGGCAATATTTTATGGGAGAAAAAGGAAATAGTTAGACTTACACCATCAGGATCATCGGTTTTCCTTAGTGTTCCAACAACATCCACCAATTGTGTGAGATTTTTTTTCAGATCAGTGTCGTCGTCAGTCAAGTCATAAGGCTCTAAAGATGAATCAGTGGAGGATTCAGAATCTTCACTTTCATGTCCATCATCCTTATCATCAGAGATATTTTCCACATTAAAATTTGCGGGATCTATAATTTCATCAGGATCAACCAAATTATACTGAGATGATTTCCTGCTTTGGCCATTGACTTTTCCACTTCTCTTCTTATTAATAATACCCTCCTGCAATTGAGAAGTTGATGCGTCTGCATTCTCTGTTCCAGGGGCATTGTTGTTCAATGAGGAAAGAGAACTTTTCTCATTCAAAGTAGCCCCAAATTCCCAATCTATGTTACCATCACTACAATTATCATCGAGATAAAGAGGATTTTGAGGGTCAATAACTTTAGAAAACAGTAGTGCAATGTTGCTAGCCATTCTTCTAACGAATTCGGAAGGGTTACCCAGCCGACCTAACATGATAAAAACATGTCCAAGTCATAAGACACAAAATTTTAAATATAGCATAACGAAAAAGAGCAAACGATTCAAGAATTTACAGCTAACTCCTTCAAGCACTGAGTGCATCACTTCCTTGGTAGAGTCTAGATCTTCCCTTGACATGTTTTCAAGCAGAAGGCCCAAAGCAGCAGTTATATCTGTAATAACCATCAATGGAAAACAGAACCCCCTAGTCTATAAAAAGTAATTACAGTAACATGCATGACCAAAGCAACTAAAAATGTTATGAGACGAAAAGTATTCTGCAACTCCATCTGGGTAAAATCAGGAGTATTAGATGAATTAAGGGTATTAAATTTTAAGATACTGGTGATTGCTGATACATTTTTATCTTCATAAATATTTCTCTCAGCCTGATAAAGAGTCAATAATAAATACCTGTTTGGCTGGTTCTTATTCTCAAATTTTTTATAAGCTCTAGCAGTAAAAAAATGTGAGATTTCTACAACTATATTCTTTTAACTTAGTGGGAGTAAGAAAATAAAAAGATACAAATTTGCTGCTCCAAAGGGGCAGATTGGACAAAATCCAGTTTGGACCACACTGCAGAGAGACGTTGCACAGCATCCAACAAACCAGAATTGTTTTCAACTTTTGTCAAAGAGACAGCATCAGGTGGGAATTCAAGCACAGCAAACTGGAGTATCCATCTCAAGCAACGGAATGGGAATACTTTCCAGAGCAAAAACTTTTCAGCAAACAAGAACCTAGGCAAGTGAAGAGAAATATAACTCCCCTGGATAACTGAAGCAGTATTAAAAGATAATACAGAGTGCACTCACCTGAATGAGGAGTGATTTTCAAATAACTGATGAAACAGCATCCAAAGAATCCAGTATGCTTCCACACCACTTACATCTTCTCTTGCTAATTGACGCAATATTTGCTCAGCCATTCTCTCAACAGCATAGGGATCTTTAATGACTTCAAACATCAAAAACCAGAATTTGAAACTTTGTTCTGACTTGAAAGCATCCTCCTGAACTGTTTCCTTGATTGAAGTCAAGTAACTTTTGACCCGTTTAAGAGCCTGCGGAATTACTACGCTTACAACCAAATCTGCAGCAGAAAACTGTTAACTACTTCCCATTTGGTTTTACTGCAACCAAACTAAAAACAATTGAACTTAAAAAACATATAAACTGTATAATCAGAAAAAGAAAAGGAAAAAGCTTCAGCTGGAATAGAATCATACCAATTGAACCACGCCTGCAAATCCGAGCAAACATTTCTCCTACAAACTGAAAAGTGTGATCCATATCATTTTTACCGCTAGAAACAGCCATGTCACTTAGTTCAGTACTTCTTTCTTCAGCTGCAGCAAGAAGCTGGAAAGTAATGTGTTTGTAAAATAATCTAAAAGGTTTATTTAAGGATAACACATGTAAACGAAGAAGATGAAAAAGAATTATAGGAGGAAAAAAAGAAATTGACTTCTCAACAGATAGGTTCATGGTCAAATAGGAAAAGCCAAGTTTTTTTGAAACATTACACATTTCAGCAGAATCACCCACTTAAACAAAATTTTGACACCTTATATAAACCTAACAATAAGGATACTGAGGTGAAAGTGACTTTGGTGCTCCCAAAATTGCTTTATCAGGAATAGATGCAACAAGCTGTGCCACCTTAGATATGTCCATGAAACTTCCACATTTGTTGGAACCATTAAACTCTCTAGCAATTTGCAAAGCACCGCGATTTTCAAGCAAGCAGAGCTCAATCAATCTGCAAAATTCAAAATATATTCATTCACAAAGCAGAATTTTCTTAGACTTCAATCAACTATAAGTTCATGATCCGGTCTCAGTAGGTTCCATGACATAAAAATTTATATGCATTAGTCCGCTTGCTATGTGATATTTCATTAACATCTGCTAACCTTGCTGCATTTTCTTTAATAGCATTAGCATCATGACCACCTCCACCTTTGAGCTCAAGACAAGGGACCAAAGTCTGAACAACCTCAATAAAAAAACCATTCGTAAAGAACACATCATAGACAGCCTTCCGAGCCGAGTGAGGAATGCACGACATCCAATTAGAGGCAACATCTGCATTGCAATATAACAAGTTCAACACCACCCAACCAGCTATTCTATCATATTCTCAACCTGAATCAAATAAGTAAGAACAAGAAAATTACCATAAAGCAATACCCTTGAAAAGCTTGAAAACCCAGCTCCATGGTAGAATACCTTCCACCGTGCTTGCCTGACATCCTCAGATGAAACCTCTGACCTCTCAAGCTAAAACACATACAATAGTGCAGTATGAAAACTATGATCATCAAAATCCAAAACAGTTTTTACAGAAAATACCTGGTCTCTGTATATCCCCGAGATCACGCCTAAACCAAAAAACATACCATTAAATCAGCCAAAAAAAATCGAAACTTTTTACAGCAAATTCAGAAAAATGAGGAGAGAACTGAAAATACCTGAAAGTGTTCGAGTGTCAACTGAAAAGAAGAGTTGGGCAAGAGAGTAAAGGGCTAAAATGACTTCCTCTGAGCTCTTGGCTTCATCTATAGCAGCGATTGTCTCAGAGACTTTGCCTACAACTTCTCCCTCCATTTCTCCCGGTTCACCTCAGAAAACGGTTTTCCGACGACCTAATAGTTTATGCAGGTATGCTATAATTTATTATGCAAAACCGGGTTTTGTCATCTATTTAAAAAGGAATCTTCATCCAACACAAAACCCCGCCGACCGGTTTGTGACTACGAGAAAACCTCCATAGCCGAAACAGAAGACCCCCATAGCTTCTGCCTTCTGGTTAGGCTTACCTTCTTCTCCGCAAGTAATAATAAGTGCAAACCCACTTTGTAGTTGTCTTTCTTAGCTGGTGTTGAAGAAGAGAGTATGGGGAAGAAACAGAAGAAGGCTGGAAAAGGGAAGGAGAAGACGGAGATAAAAACAGCTAAAGCTGAGGAGAAGAAAGCCCGGCGTGAGTCCAAGAAGCTCTCTCCTGAAGATGACATCGATGCCATACTGGTTCGTTTTTTTATTGATTGTACCCTATAGCAATTGCAGAATTTATTAAACTTTGTGTCACTGTTTAGTTTGGTATAATGGCGACGCCTTCCACTAGATATAACATCATTATTCGACTCAAATTTTGTTAATTTATGAAGTATGAGTGATTGATGTTTGTTTAGGAATGAAAATTTTGGCTGAGTAAAAAGTAGGGTTTATGAATGAGTTTGATGGGTTTTGGTAATTCACATGTTTTAAGGGATTCCTTTAATGCAATTGATGTTTTAAAGAATTGGTATTGGAAAATTGAGTTCAGAGTGATGGGTTGTGTAGTTGAGCATACAAAAGGAGGAGGCTAAGAAGAAGGAAGTTCATGTGGAGGACAATGTGCCTCGTCCAACACCTCGCTCGAATTGTTCGGTACATCTCACTCTTTAACTCACAGTTTTGACTTAAGAATTGTTCGGTATATCTCACTCGGTATATCTCACTCTTATTGTTACTTAAGTTCCACAGTGAGTCTGAGGATTGATTGTCTTATTGTTTGTTTTGCAGCTGAATGTAAATCCACTCAAGGAGACTGAATTGATCCTATATGGTGGTGAATTCTACAATGGCAACAAGGTTGAGGATGTGGCATTATAGAAACACCAAGTGTTCTAGCTTCTTAAAGTAATTATTTTATATAGCCCAAAAAGGAGAGATGTTTAACTTTTGTATATGTGCAGACATATGTGTATGGAGATCTTTATCGGTATGACATTGAGAAACAAGAGTGGAAGTTGGTTTCAAGCCCTAACAGTCCACCCCCTCGTAGTGCACATCAAGCAGTGGCTTGGAAAAATTACTTATACATATATGGTACTCTCTATTTTAAGGTTTTTTTATAATCTCTTACTCACCTATGAGTAAATAATTTTTGAGATTGCTAAGTGTATTTTGTAACGATGAAGGTGGTGAGTTTACTTCCCCTAATCAGGAGAGGTTCCATCACTACAAGGTTCGGATAATTCTCTGCTTCTCCTTCTCGTTCAATACTAGTCCAATTCAATATGTTGTCAGTATCTATGTGGGTGAATATGAGGCAAGATGTAATTCAAAAAACTTTGTATGTTGCAGGACTTCTGGATGTTAGACTTGAAAACTAACCAGTGGGAACAGCTGAATTACAAAGGCTGTCCCAGTCCACGTTCTGGTCATCGCATGGTAAAAAAAAGTTCAATACAATACTTCTAATTTTTTTATTATTTTATGTTAGCCAATATTTATAAATGACTATTTACACAAAGTTTAGGATATAGACTTGCTGTTTTGCGACGTATAAATTGCCTCCTTTGGAATGCATTTGAATGACTAGGCATAAGTGTGCAATAAGTAGACTTTGTAGGTCAGTCCTAGATATTTGTGCGGTTATGCCTATTAAAAATCTAATCTTTATTGGCAGGTATTATACAAGCACAAGATCGTTGTTTTTGGTGGATTCTATGACACTCTTAGAGAAGTGAGGTTGTTGTTTTTTCTCGATTCAAAATGTTCTCTATCTTATATGACTCTTTCAGTTCTTGATATCTTCTATTTTTTGCACAGGTACTACAATGACTTGCATGTATTTGATTTAGATATGTTCAAGGTACTCTTTTCTTTGTTATCCTTTTTGTTTGATGAAACAGGAGGTCCAGTTTATCCCTGGCTTTAGTTATTACATAATTTCTGTTTTTTTTTTGTCATGTCATGAATTGCAGTGGCAGGAAATAAAGCCGACACCTGGATGCATGTGGCCTAGCTCAAGGAGTGGTTTTCAGTTCTTCGTGTATCAAGATGAGGTTAGTGAATCGAAAAATCATTTTCCATTATTTCACTTCTCAATAAAACTTTCAAATACCCTTGTATACTTCATTTCCTTGGCAATGTTGAAGCCTGAGGTCGACGTTTATAATAGCATTTTGGGCTTCAGTTCTATACATCTTTTCTATTACATGTCTCTTATCCCCGTTATTTTACTTTTGTGTGAGATCAATGAACGGAAGTTTGCTTGTTAGATTCTAGATGTGGTACACTTTACTTACATGGACCAGTGACTGAATTCTTATTTTCTTTCTGTGGATTGCAGATATTTTTGTACGGTGGTTACTCCAAAGAAGTAAGTGTTGGTAAGGATAAAAGCAGCTCCGAAAAAGGAAATGTTCATTCAGATATGTGGTCTCTTGATCCTAGGACCTGGGTGTGGAACAAGGTTTCTTTCTCAATAGTTCAATTTCTGCTGATGACATACTGCTGCTTATCTTTAATAGTTCAATTTCTGCTTATCTTATGTGACTTACTTATTATTTTAAAATGGTGAACAGGTAAAGAAAAGTGGGATGCCTCCTGGTCCCCGTGCTGGTTTCTCTATGTGTGTCCATAAGAAACGAGCTGTCCTTTTTGGAGGCGTTGTAGATATGGAAGTCCAAGGTCAGTTGTCTAACATATGGTACCATGTGTATTTTGTTTAGAAAATAGATGTGCATTCTCTTTAAATTAGTAGCACTTCACCTGAAATTTTTTGGTTGACAGTTGCTTTCTTTGTTCACACGCTCAGGTGATGTCATGATGAGCCTGTTTCTAGATGAGTTATACGGCTTCCAGTTGGACAACCATCGATGGTTAGTACATGTCTTGCTATTTTCATTTATTTTGTAATTTAGTTCAATACCTGCAGAGAGGGAAAGTTTGTTACTTGGAAATAATAGTAGCACCATCAGTTTTGCCCTTTGCTTTTTTATTATTCCTAAGATTTTGCAGCTTTGCTTAACATGTACACTGCAGATTAATGTTTCTCTGTTGACATAAACTCTTGAATTTTTTAATCCTTAGCTGTAAGAAATTTTCGTTAACTTTGCGTGGTTACAGGTACCCACTGGAGCTACGCAAGGAGAAGTCAACTAAAAATAAGGTAACTTCTTCCAGAAATATTTGAAGTCGGATATTGAAATAACCATTTGCCTCGTTTTTTATGAGTCCGTAGGAAACTAGTGCTAACGTATTGCTTGTTCCCTACCTGTTTTTTTGTACATTTGATAATAAAATGACTGGCAACAACCAAGTCGTGCCCATTATCCTCTACTGGAAAATATTATAATTTGTATTGATACTTGTAGCGTTGTGTAATCAATTCTAATCCTCACTTGGTTTTGCAGCTTAAGCGGATTACTAATCAGAAAAATAATGACCGGGTGAACATGGAAGTAGATGATGATAATGAGACTTCAGAAGACCAACAAGTAGCTGAATTGGAGGATAATGTCAGTGAAATGTCTGTTGAATCCGGTACCAGTAACAATATTCAAAATACAGCAGAACCAGAGGTTTGTGGTTTTGGATGACTACACCTGATATTATTGCTTTGTTTATTCTATTTGACTTGTCTAATGTTAAAATGTTTCAGATAATAAAGCCTTGTGGACGTATCAATGCCTGCACGGTTGTTGGGAGAGATACACTCTACCTATTTGGAGGCATGATGGAGATCAAAGATCGTGAGATCACACTTGACGATTTGTACATGCTCAATCTCAGTAAATTGGATGAGTGGAAGTGTCTGATACCGGTCAGTGTTATCCGTTTGTTGATTTAAGTTCTTTTATAGTTCTGATTGGCAGCTAAATAGCCATTGTATGTTAGCTGCATTTTCAACTCAAGCTGATTTGATTGATTTTGCAGTCTTCAGAATCTGAATGGGTCGAAGTTTCAGACGAGGAAGATGACGACGAGGATGAAGATGAAAATGATTCTGAAGACGGCAGTGGAAGTGGCGGTGATGATAGTGAAGATGAAGACGATGACAAGGCTGAGGTAAATCCTTTTTAATTCATTGATTTATTTCATCCTTCTTTTTATGTTCTTTTAATTTCATATTGTGCTACTTCTGTTTTCTCTTCCTTTATCAAAGAGCATATCAGCTGCCAAAAAAAATTATGCATAAAATACATATTGATTCCTACACATATTTATGCTCTGGATCTGCGCTGCAGCGTTGATAATACTAATCTTTTCCAATGGTTCTGTTTTTAAGGCTAGTAAAGTGGGTGATGCTGTAGCGTTGATAAGAGGGGAAGGCAAAACACTTAGGAGGAAGGAGAAACGAGCAAGGATAGAGCAAATCCGAGCAAGTCTTGGACTTTCAGACTCAGCAAGAACACCAACGGTAGTACCCAGTTCTTGCCATTTGTTTTTTTTATTTCACATTTTATTGTTCTAATTTTATTTTATTTTTCTAAAGCCCGGAGAAACATTGAGAGACTTTTACAAACGCACAAACATGTACTGGCAAATGGCTGCGCATGAACACACTCAACACACTGGAAAAGTGAGTATTCATAAAAAAAACATCTTTACATTTTGAAATCTTTTCACTAATCTAATGTTTGATTTGCAGGAACTACGTAAGGATGGTTTTGATCTGGCTGAAACACGGTACAAAGAGTTGAAACCAATCCTTGATGAGGTGGGTGGTCAAATTCATCAGCAGTCTCTTTTGCTTTCAGTTATATATGACGATATTTCTTACTTGTACTTGATCTCCGTCTCAAAGTTACTGTAGTTATGTACCTATGAATACTGAGTACAAATCATTGATGTTATTGGTTTTCTGTGTCCATGAAAACATAGCTTGCTATTCTGGAGGTAGAGCAAAAAGCTGAAGAGCAAGAAGCAGCTGAATCAAGCTCAAAAAAGGGTGCCAACAAGAAAAACAACAATCGACACTCAGCCAGATAAGAGAACTTTTCTGGGATTCTCTTTTCATTTTTGATTAAATTTTAATTATCTATGTGATACTCGTATGAATTATAGAGAAGCACGAAGAGAATATGTTGTAAAATGGTATTTGGCTTAAGCTGAGTTTGAGTTTAGCGAGAATATGTTGCGACTTTTTTTTGAGAATTTCTTGGGCAACCCTTGTTTGTACTGAGTGTTTGGTAAGGCTACAAAACTAGTGGTTAAAGTAACATTTAGAGTTTTAGAGAAAAAAATACAAAAATGTTTGGAAAGTAGCGATATTGGTCGTGTTTTTCTTTTGATAGTGTTTCAAGCACTATTTTTACAAAGCTACTTTCGTTATCGTTTAAAAAACGCTAGTTTCTACAACTATTATCAATTGCTAGGCCAACTCCTAATGTCATATCAAAACAGGACCTAATAAGTATATCAAACTAGCGTTTAGAGTAACATTTAGAGTTTTAGAAAAAAAAACATATAAATGTTTGAAAAGTAGCGATATTGGTAGCATTTTTATTTTAGTAGCGTTTCAAACGCTATTTTCACAAAGCTACTTTCATTATCGTGTAAAAAAACACTTAGTTTCTACGACTATTATTAATCGTTACCCCAACTGCTAATGTCATATCAAACAGGGCCTAAGAAGTATATCAAACTAGCTTTTAGAGTAACATTTGGAGTTTTAGAAAGAAAAAAAATATAAATGTTTGGGAAGTAGCGATATTGGTACTATTTTTCTTTTAGTAGCGTTTCAAACGTTATTTATACAAAGCTACTTTCATTATCATTGAAAAAACACTAGTTTTTACGACAATAATCTTTCGTTACCCCAACCGCTAATGTATATCAAACATGGCCTAAGAGCCTAAGAAGTATATCAAACATGGCCTAAGAAGTATATCAAACTAGCTTTTAGAGTAACATTTAGAGTTCTAGAAAGAAAGAAAAATATATATGTTTGGGAAGTATATCAGACCGGACCGGACCGGGACCGCCGGTTCGAACCGGAACCGGACCGGGTCAAAACCGGGACCGGACCGGAACCAGTTTGGTCACGGTCCGGTTCAGGTTCACGAAATAGGAATTTCAAAACCGGCGGTTCGAACCGCCGGTTTTTTATTTTTTTAAAAAAATATTTTAACCGGCGGTTAACCGAAACCGCCGGTTTTGTAAAAATAAAAATAAAAAAAAGAACCGCCGGTTAACCGGGAAAACCGGGAAAACGCCGGTTAACCGGGAAAACGCCGGTTAACCGGGAAAACCGGTTAGAAAATTAGCCGTTGGCCGGTTAACCGGCGGTCCTAACGGCTATTTAGCCAAATAGCCGTTAGGAAATTAAAAAAAAAAAAATTAATTAATTTTTTAATATTAAAATAACCCATATCAAACCCCTATAAATACCATACCATACAATCTTCAAATCACACATCCAACAACAACAATCTCTCTTCTCTTTCTCAAATCTCAATCTTATAATCTCTCAAATTCCATCAACAATCTCTCTTCTCTTTCTCAAATCTCAATCTTATAATCTCTCAAATTCCATCAACAATCTCTCTTAATCTCTTCCTTTCTTAATCTTCCTTTTAATTAGCTTTTGTCTTTCAATATTTTATTGCTTTTACATTTTTAATCACATTATTATATTGTTCTAAGTTTTATTGTTTTATTGTTTTATTGTTTTAATTGTTTTAATTGCTTTTAATCATATTATTTAATTGTTCTTAATCATATTATGGCGGAACATTTTGACACCCAAGAGAGTAATAATGTCACTTCTTATCCCTCGGTTCTCACTCCCACCTCCCAAGTTAGGTCCAATAGGGGTAGGACTAGGACCGCTAGGCCTCAAGGGCAAGCTAGCGGTTCGAGACCTAGCGGTTTGAGGCCGGCTACGGGTAGGGGGGGGAGGTCCGGGTCCTCCGGGAACCAATCCCGGAAACTAACATCTCCTATTTTTGTAAAGTGGTTTACTAAATTAGAACCCGATCTCGAGGAACTCGAAGCCGAGGATTATGATCCCGATCTAATTATTGTTTCTTGTAACTTTTGCGAGGCGACATTCCAATGGAAGAAAAGTGGAGGATATGGAACCCTTCAACGACACATGGAGCACAAACACGTCGCCGAGATGGGAATGCTAGGGGGACAAACACAAATTTCCGGCGGATTTGCATCTTCTACTAGCGGTAACCCTTTATTTCGTTTTGATCATGAAGCTAATAGTGTAGCATTGGCCGAAGCTATTTGTGTTGATCATTTAGCATTTCGATTTAGTGAAAATGTAGGATTTAATGAGTATATTAAAGATCATACACAACCCGCTTTTAAATCCGTATCTAGGAAAGTGATTAAGAAAAACGTAATTAAGGCTTATAAAAGACGCAAGGCCGAATTAGTTTCTTATTTTTCGCAAAATGATATGCATGTTTCTATTTGTAGTGATATATGGAGTGATAATACTCAAACCCATTCTTACATGGGTGTTACATGTCATTTTGTAGATCATCATTTTACAATGCAAAAACGTTTATTGGCATTTAGAGTCTTTGATGATTCACATACCGCACAAAATATTGCTATGATGATTCGTGCAATTTTAGAAGAATATAGACTACTTAATAGAGTTTTTTCAATTGGATTCGACAATGCATCTGCTAACACCGCACCTATTAGAGATTTACAAGAAATGTGTCAACCTATATTTGGTGGGAAATTTTTTCATATTCGATGTGCTTGTCATATTTTAAACTTATGTGTTCAAGATGGTTTACGTGCTATGAGTTTTCATTTTGAGCCAATTAAGAACGTTATTAAGTATATTTGGGGGCATCCTAAAGTTACAAGAGATTGGATGACCTTTTGTAAAACTAACGGGGTGCACCCAAAACGTTTTTCAAAAGATGTGGGTACCCGATGGAACTCTACTTACATATTACTATGTGAATGTATACAATATAAACAAGTTTTAACGTCTTTTGTTTCTCAAAACCTTTCTGGCTCTCCTTTCTATTTTAGCGAATCAGGTTGGGATATATGTCAAAGTATTGCAACGTTTTTAAAATGTTTTAATGATGCAACAAAAAGATTTAGTCATGTTTATACACCAAGTAGTAATGTTTTTGTCTTGGAAGCTTGTAATGTTATGTGTGGTTTAAGTGAGGGAGCTAAAATTCCCGGCATTGAGGAATCCGTTGCAAGCATGAGGAGTAAGTGGTTGCTCTACTATAGATATATTCCCGATTGTTTTCTTGTTGCTTGTGTTTTAGATCCTAGACTTAAATTATCCGGTTTACACGCTCTTTTAAATGACTATTATGCATATATTTTAGCCGAAGGTGAACTAGAGGATATTTTAGGTATGGTTTCTAGAACTAGAACAAACATTGAAACTTTATTTACTCATTTTTGTGATTCTCCGACTACTTCACAATTACCTCCGGCTTCTTCGAGCTCTACTAGCTTGGGGGCCTTTGGAGCTAAGTATTTTAGTAAAAGACCAAGAGTTACAAACACGAATGCGGAAATTAATAACTATCTTAACCCCAACTTTGAGTTTGTTAGTTGTGAAACTTTAGATGTTTTGAAGTGGTGGGAGGATCATAGGAGCATGTTTCCAACGCTTGCGAAGATTGCGGCTCAAGTTCTTGCCGTCCCCGCTTCAACCGTGGCGGTGGAACAAACTTTTAGTGCAGGAGGCAACACTTTAACGAGGAAGAGATCAAATTTGGCACCGGAGTCATTGGAGGCGCAATGTTGTGTTTGCGATTGGAAGAGAGCCGCAATTAGGCAACAACGTAACATTATCGAGTCATCGGAAGACGAGTGGATTGGAGATTCTACTACGATACGCACCGATTCATCCGCCGAAGATTCGACTTAGGTAACGGGTTTTGAAAAAAGGTAAAGAACTACGTGGGCTTTGATTCCTCTAACCCGAGAGGATACGTAGGCAACTTAACAAGTAAGTCACTGTTAAGTGCAAGCCTAATTTTTTTAATTTTTTTGTTCCTTCATATTTAATCTTTTTTTTTTAAGTTTTTTTTAAAAGTTTTTTGTTATGTTTTTTAAACATAATTTTTAAACTTAAAAAAAATGATTATAAAAAAACGCTATTAAAAAGAATGTTTTGTCATTTTTTTAAGTTTTTTTTCAGTTTTATAAATTTATAAAATTATTTTTTAAAAACAAAACCGCCGGTTAACCGATTAGAACCGGTTAACCGGCGGTTTTATTTTGTTTTTTTTAATAAAAAACCGGTCTGGTTCAAAAAGGGCCTAAGAAGTAATGAAGTATACCAATATGCTTTCGTCCACCGAAATTTACAATGCATTATCCTCTTAAACCCAAACCTAAGTCTTGGATCCGAAGTTTTGGATTTTCGAGCTTAATTTTTTTCGGTTCGGATCGATTTAGTTCGTTTTTAGACCATGTAATCATCCCTAATTGTGGAACAGCCTAGAAACTCCAAGGGATACAAACAAAAGAAATGCCATAAGGTCAATGAATTTGACCAAATTCTTTCTCTAATCATGATTAATTTGAAAAACCAATCTCTTATGATCATGAAGATCAATCAATTAGATTCGGAACACTTTTACACATTGTGGGCAACAGCTTGATGCTTATTACTCCGCAGTAGAATGGAAGTTGTTTCAAGCTATCATCATGATGCACTGGTTTGCACGAATAAATTTCAAAATCTAGTGTTGAATTATGTTCCTGCAACATTATCTATGATGTCGTTTAATTCCATCAACGGTTGATGAATGATATTTGATAAATTCGTGTCGTAACATATATGCATATGATGTTTATGATGCAAGTCATGTAACGGAGATTACAAAAGTTGAAAAAAAGTCAATCAAAAGAAGAGCTATCAGAGCTGCACTGTATTTGTTTTTCTCATTACTGCAAGTGGAAAAACTTTATCAAAAACCCTAATTCTTCTCAAAAGACCCCAATCCAACACTTTTCCTTAGTGATTCCACACTCTCACGCATGCAATTCAATTATAATATCAAATTTTGACTATGAAAAGAACATAAATTTTCATATCTTTAGTTACTGAGCCTTTAACTTTTATGATATATTCCAAAATTGCGTTTTTCCTTTTTAGAAAAGCTAATAAACCAAAGTGTTTTGCGATGATTTCCACAACCTTTCGCGCCCTAAAGAGAACTTCAGCACTTCCGCATGATTGCTCGTGTTTGATTCGTTTTGGGTGGAAAAGACGTGGTGTTTCGCTCTCTTAGCGCCTTTGTTCGTTTAGGCTCTTTGTTTTTTTTATTTAGTTTCCTATTTTGAGCTATTGTTCTCTTTGACGGTTTGATGGGCGTCGATTTATCAGACTATCGAGTATCGATGTATCCTCTTTGTAGAGTATGTCGAAATGTTTTGATTCATCATCTTCGTAGGATAATCGAAATACTTTCCTTATAAAAAATAAGAGCACGTCAGTTGTTGTTTTTATGGAAGATCAAGTTATTAAACTTATACTATGGTATAAGTTAGGATTTTTATAACCACTTGTCTATTTGTTACTATTACTTAGTATCATGTTATGTATCTTGATTTTTTTCATCATTGCATATTTGCATCTCTAAATATAAACATTGTTTATGCTACAATTCTTTTAAGGTATTCCCTTGTACATAAAGCTGGTTTTTTAGAGTTAGACCTCACAAGGGCCAAAGCACGCTTACTATTAACACACAATCTAATCATAATTAGCTTAGATTCTTAACTGTGGAGAATCTCACAAGTAACGAGAAAAAACAACAGCTCCCTTACAAAAGTTTTTTGAAGATGTTCAAGTTCTAACAAATTCGTACGGTTTTGATATGAAACACTCATCTAATCTTATGGTTAGTTACTTAGTTGTGACAATTTATTAAACTATAGTAGTAAGTAACAGATTTCATACTGTAGTAAATAACGACATTGACATGCGAATCAAAACATTAAAAAGATTGAATTAATGCTATAATCATAGAAAAATATTTCGTGATCAGTAGACGAGACCAAGGACAATGCGCATATGTTGTGATGCATACACGAAAACATTACGAACGACAGACATTATGACTCATGCTCGAAAACCTTACGAACGACACACAACATGTGCAATATCAAAATTGTGCACAATATTCATAATGTCTATATATATGCATGAGTCCAGCTAACCTTATCTGTGTCGTTGGTAAAGTCTTGATTCTTGAATTAATGCTTTAATAATAGAAAAAATATTTCGTGATCGAGAATGAATGCTTAGACGAGACCAAGGACAATGCACTTATACGTCTATGACTCATACACGAAAATGTTACCAACGACATACATTGTGACTCATGCAAGAAAACCTTACGAACGACCCATAACATGTGCATTTTCAAAACTGTGTGCATCATTCATAACATTGCATGAGTCACATATGTGTATCGTACCAATTCTCATCTTAGCATCATTTTCACCAAAATCGGAGTCTTATTCATACAATATACGTGTATCGTTAACATTTCTCATTTAACATCATCCTCACCAAAATCGATGTCCTTATCATACAATATTATAAAATCTTACACTATACGGAGTATATCATTAAAAGGACAACTTATATTCGCAGGTCTAGATCATCACTCGGTAAATAAGAAGAAGATATCAACACATCCTAAATGTCATACCCAAATTATGCAACCAAACAAATAAATATAAATACTTTGTCTTAAAAGCATACCAAGTCATCAACTTACACTAAATACAACGCAAGTGGCTCCCAACTTTGTGCCTTATTAAACCTCAATAATCTAATCCATTTATCATCTTCTTCACCCTCACCTTTACATATAAAGCACTCCATTTCTCCATTCAAACAAACAAAAAAAACACCTTACATTTCCAAATGGGAGGAACTCAACTCTGCAACTCATGGAAATCCATGGAAAACACTCTAAACGACGTCGTTTCCAAGAGCTTCATAGGCAAATACTTCAAGCTCGAAGCTCGTAAAACGTGCTTTACGAAGGAGCTTCGAGCCGCCACCGCCACTTTCCTCACCATGGTCTACATCCTCACCGTCAACGCCGCCGTGATCACCGACTCCGGCGGCCCATGCTCCGGCGCCGACGACAGCTCCGGCTACCAACTTTGCCTATCTAAGCTCAAGAGCGACCTCATAGTTTCCACAGCACTAACATCTATGATGGGCTCTTTTACAATGGGCCTTTTTGCTAATCTTCCTTTGGGCCTAGCTCCTGGAATGGGCCCAAATGCTTACTTCACTTACAATCTAGTGGGCTTTCATGGATCCGGGCCCATTTCGTACCAAACCGCGCTCGCGGTGGTCCTCGTCGAGGGGTGCGCGTTTTTGCTCATATCTGGGCTCGGGCTCCGTGCTAAGCTGGCTCGAGCAATCCCGCGCTCGGTGAGATTGGCGTGTGCGGCTGGTATCGGGCTTTTTATTGCGTTCACGGGCTTACAAGGTCATCTTGGGTTGGGCCTTATTGGGCCTGATCCGTCGACACTATTGGGCCTTGCCGCTTGTCGTGTGACCGACCCGGTAACGGGGGCGTGTTTGGAGGGGAAGATGCAAAGCCCAACTCTTTGGTTGGGCCTAGCTGGGCTGGTGATCATATGTTATGGTATGATGAAAAATGTGAAAGGTAGTATGATATTTGGGATACTCTTTGTGACATTTGTGTCTTGGTTTAGAAACACTAGTGTTACCATTTTCCCACACACAAACTTGGGTGATCAAAGCTTTAGTTACTTTAAAGAAGTGGTGGATTTCAGTTTTGATAAGTCAACTTGGGGTGTCATTAGCTTTAAGGGATTCAACAAAAGTGAGGTGTGGGTTGCTCTAATCACCTTACTATATGTAGACATTTTAGCTACCACAGGCACACTCTATACCCTAGCCGAGATAGGCGAGTTCACCGATGAAAATGGGTCGTTCGAGGGCGAGTATATGGCCTACATGGTCGATGCAGGGTCCACGGTTGTGGCTTCGCTTCTCGGTGTCACTCCAGTCGCCACATATGTCGAGTCATCAGCTGGGCTTCGAGAGGGCGGACGAACGGGCCTTACAGCTGTGTTCATTGGGCTTTACTTTGGGCTAGCCTTGATATTCGCCCCAATAATGGTGAGTGTGCCTCCATGGGCTATTGGGCCTCCACTTGTGATGGTTGGTGTTTTGATGATGAAAGTTGTCAAGGACATAGATTTTGTCAACATTAAGGAGGCGGTACCGGCTTTCGTTACAATGTTGCTCATGCCTTTGACATACTCTATATCGAACGGGATTATAGCTGGGATCGGATTTTATGTCGTGTTGAACGCGTATGATTTTGGGGCGAAGATGATCAAGAGGGTGATGAAGATGAAGAGGAGGGTTGTTAGGGAGGAGAATCAGATTTGTGTGGCTGCTGTGGTGGATTCCTGTGACGAAATAGCTAAAGATGTTGTTTAGCTTATTATAAGTATGTGTAGGTAGCATGTTTTGGTGTTGTTAGTTGGTTATGTAATGTTTAATTAGGTATTTTGTGGGAGTGATTTCAGTGTAACATGTGCACAAACTGCCATGAGAGAGTTTGGCGGAAGGTTTTTAGGCTAACTCTCAAGGCAATTTGTGCATAGAAGTATGCAATGCTACAAGTTTCCCTTATATGCATATGGACTTTGACCATTATTTAACAACATGAACTTAATATAATGTCATCCTATAATTCTCTTAAACATATATAGACAAAAGTTAGGGCGAGGATCATGTGGACACAAATCTTTAAGTAAAATGCGAAATGTGAACATTACTATCTTATATGTGAACCTATAGTACTAATTCACATATAAAGATCACAGTTTAAATTCACAGGATCACGGTTTAAATTCACATATAAGTTATTAATGTTTACACTTTACATATAAGATAATAATATTCACAATTAAAGATAATTTATATTTTTACACCGTAAAATATGTTTCCATTATAAATTTTATGCCATCAAATTATTAAGTTTATCTTTCATACCATTCCTCCGTTCCTCCGTTCCTCCATTCCACTCGTCTTATAAAGATATAATTTTCTACTTTATTTATCACTATTCTAACCAATACAAATATCAAAAATTAATAACCAGTGCAACTTGTGCAAAAAAACACAAACATCGAGTATAAAATATATAACTTCTAATGTTTGTATGGCTCGAGATATAGTATCTCAGGAAGAGTATGATATATTCTGCTTAGACAATTGAATATATTGACCTTTTCTTTCAAAGCTAACCTAAGGGAGGTCATCATGATTAGCCAATTGGAATTTACAATTTCATTCCCTTAACTCCATTGACCTATGTTTGGTTTGTCAATAAATACTTTAAATTTGAGGTGGTTGAGTTGCTGAGCTACTTTGACAAGTCAAACTCATTTTTAACTCTTTATTGATACCTAGATGTCTGTAACTACTCATAAAACCTGAACCACTCGCCTAACAATACATTATAATTGGTATTATAACCAACAAATACTACAATCGAAATTCACAAATGACATGTACTAATATACGTATAGTCGCATAATAATATATCCTACGTTAAGTGGGTCTTCTTGTTAATCTTACATGGTAATAAAAAAAAAAGGTCAAATAAATTTTGGGTGATGAGATGACGTCTCAGTTTAGAGTTAGGAAAGATTCAAGAGCATAAAAATCACTTCGATTTTCATAAGCATCATCTCAAGGAGATTAGGGGAAATCGAACCAACAATCTGTCATTTCGTTTTTCGTCATTCTCCACTAGATTAACTTGTCGATTTCAATTCGTGTATACATTAATAATCATATATATATATGTTAAAGTTCATTAAAACAATTTGTCTTCCTTGTTTTAAGGGATTTTAAGTGGTCTTCTTGTTTCCACATAATATTAAACTATTAGACCTTAGCTTACAAATGGACATATGGTTACTTCTTGACACACTTGGTTATTGGTTGAGTGGTTGGTGGTAATCATAATTAAATATTTGTTTTTTGCATATTTTATATATCTTTTTTCGAAAACAAATATAGATGCTTTATTAGGACATTTAAACGATTTTTTTTTTCTGAAATGGGCGTTTTTTCGAAAAATATTCCAGATGTAGGCTCCTTTTCAAACAAATTCTCATTATAGGCCCTTCTCACAGCTTCGGAAATTTTTTATGTGTGAGAGACGCTGGGAAAACCCAGAGTCTCTCGTCCGAAGCTGAAATATATTTTTTTGAAATTTTTATGTATAAGAGACACTGGTTATAATTTTTTTTTAACCCCACGTATAAGAGACGCTGGTTAAAAAATAAGCATTTCAGTCTCTTACACTTACTTTTTAAAAAAAAGAAAAAAGGTCAGCCTCCTTCTTTATCTTCCTCTTTCTCCAGATCCGCTGGGAAAAAAGAAGTTCGACGGGCACTCTGCAAAGCAGTTCGACGGTGGCCAACGCCCTCTCGGCATCCCCTTTCTCCAGATCGGGGGTAGTGAGTAGCTCGATAAGAACCTCCACCGCCCCTGACGCGACCGCCTTAGGGCGATGTTGCTTCGCTAAACAGAGCGCGAAGAGAGTCTTAACAGAGCCTCCCTCGCGCATGACCCCAATGACTCCCTCAAATATGTTCTGGGTGGCGCTTATTCGGGAGCGTAGCTCCGAGGATCTCGTCCCCGCCACGACGGACTCGATGAGTGTGGCGGAATTGAGCCTGACGTGGAGGGGATAAGGGTGAAAGAGTAAGGAAACCAAGAAGAGGACGGGGCGAGGAGGGAGAGGGACTCGAGGGAGTCGGATTCGGATTGGGAGTCGAAGAGGATGGAGAAGAGGACGGGGCGGGCGTTGGGGAGGGAGGATAGCAACGCTCTGTTTTTATTAAGCTTCTCGTTCCCGGGCCTTGAGGTAACAAATGTTTGTTCTTTCTGAATACTATAGTCATTAAGCTTTTGTGACAATCTGACACTTGGTAGAATGTTTTGGTTGGGTTCAGGGCGACGGAGAGGGCAGCTGGGGGCTTCGTTTAGTGAAGGAGGTGAAGAAGAGAAGAAGGTTGGTTTTTTTTTTTTTTTTAAAGTAAGTGTAAGAGTTTCCTAGCGTCTCTTACACTGAAATGCTTATTTTTTAACTCCTCAGAAAAAAAACCAGCGTCTCTTATACATAAAAATTTCAAAAAAAAATATTTTCAGCTTCGGACGAGAGACGCTGGTTTTCTCAGCGTCTCTCACACATAAAAAAATTCCGAAGCTGTGAGAAGTGCTTATAATGGGAATTTGTTTGAAAAAGAGCCTAGGTCGGGAATATTTTTTGAAAAAACGCTCATTTCAAAAAAAAATTCCATTTAAACACATTATGATGAGCTTATCTAGGATTTTAATATTGTTTGCATTATTATCTTACGTACTTAGAACATAAAACAAAAAAAATCATAATCTATTTTGCTCTTAAAGGCCGAGAACCTTGTATATTATAATCATTACTCAGTGAACGAAACCTCGAAGGGTTGCTCATCTTTGTGCAAATAAAGCAAATGTTTGACACTATTCATTTTTTTCGTTCAAATATTTTAAAATAATTCTTCCAAATGCAAGTAGCTGAACATCACGATTCACGCATCGTGTTGGGAAAATAATAATTAAAGAACGCTATTAAGCAAACTCATTGGTACACGTCACGACATATTGTTTGATCTTATCCGAAGTAGTCTATGTAGTTCTTGGCGGATAAGAGATCTTATTATAAGAGAAAAATATCTCCTTTACAACTTTTCTTTGGGAAAATGTTAATATAGAAATATTTTTTATTTGCCTTGTAATAAATATATTTATTTACTTTTATATGTAAATATGTAATGAAATATGTTTACAAAATTATAGAAATAAGGATATTTTCCTTTATTTTACTTCTACTATACTGTATTCTCTTAATAAACTAAATTATTATTATAATTAAAAGTGTGTGATAAATCCGTTTTAAAGGGGATTATTATAGAAATAAGGATATTTTCCTTTATTTTACTTCTACTATACTGAGGTTTTATGACACAAATTTTAAAACTTTAAAAATCTTTATTTCAAATAAAGTTTTTTATAGTAAAAATATCTTTATAGTATGAGTTTGAGGTTTTATTACACAAATTTTAAAACTTTAAAAATCTTTATTTCAAATAAAGTTTTTATAGTAAAAATATCTTTATAGTATGAGTTTTGAGGTTTTATTACACAAATTTTAAAACTTTAAAAAACTTTATTTGAATTAAAGTTTTTTATAGTAAAAATATCTTTATAGTATGAGTTTGGCTTAAAAATCAGAAAGCGTGTGGTCATTGTCACTTTGCCTGATTTATTTTAGAAAAAAAGTGTAGGCTGCTAAAGAGAAAATATCAATATTAGGATTTTAGGGCGAGCAAATCAGTCATCCAGCCTCTTCCTTCCTCAGTCTCTCCGGAGAAGAGTTCAAATAAAAGCAGTCAAGGGTTATTGCCATAAAACCAGGCTGTCCCCTACCTCACGATTATCCATAAACCAAACCTTGCAATCAACACTCGAAAAAGCTTCTTTCTTGACCCATGATCTTATAATTTGGGTTTGTGGTTGCTTTGAATTGTTCATCTGGGTTATTCTCTCTTTGCTTTGAAGTTTTCCCTAAATTTATTTGGGGCTTGAAGAACAAGAGGGAGGAACAAGGTCTGGGTTTTGGAAAAAAGATGTCTGGCTATCAATTGGTTAGGTCTACTTGCAAAGATTCTCTCAAGGCTGTTGAAGCTGACATTCAACATGCTAATATGCTGTGAGTTTTTTTGTGTTAATTCAGTTTTACCCTTTTATGTTACTAAATTTGTGTTCTGATTCCTTGTTTTAAGCTTCATTTCTGTTCATCTCGATCAGCAAGAACATAAACATAAAAATTAGGCCTTTTGTTGTTTAGCTGTCCCTTTGTGAACTATTTATTGCCTGAATCATCCTCTATGGACTTCAATTTATGTCAGAATGTATTGAATCAAAACAAAATTTCAGAATGATCAATTTATGATTTGGTGAAGAATTGGCTAGTTTTAGATGGTGGATGGTTAGGTCAGACAATTGGTGAAGGTGATAGTCATTGACACTTTGTTGATTAAGTCTGCAGTAAACATATGCTCTGAATTCATGTTTTTTCTCGGATTATGCTGTTGGTTTTCTCATTCAAGCTATCCTCTTTTATATGTATACACAGTGCAGCTTCCATACCCAGAACTAAGAATGGGGAGTGGCTTCAAATGAAGTTACTCCATAATCAATGGACACCTCTCATTCTGTACTTGCTCCAATGGCTAGATTGTTCGTGTTTGTGTCTTCGTCCAACTTATCTAAGCCTCTTCCATATTGCGATATATAAGGTTGGTTCTGGATATTGAAATGACGAGCATTCCACATTGTAAGGATATCAGTATTTATCCATATAATTTGATCAAGGTTTTTTATTTCCATAGGTGAATGAAGATGGAAAGCCAGTTGCTTTGTCACACAGTAGGAGAGCTTCTATAAAGGACTTTTATGGTATAATACTTCAAAAAAGAACTCGCTGTTATATGGTTTTGCTTCCGCTTTCCGTGTGACTTGTGAATTTATGAGTTTGGTTGGTAATGTGATCATCTAACTTAAATGTACCTCTTTGAAATGGACAGCTGTTATATTGCCTTATCTTCAGCGTCTTCATGGAGACACACTCGACTTTTACAATGATCCAATTGAAGGCACCTCCTCAGACTTTATTGTCCATAAGAAGATGGAGGATAAAAGAAAGTTTTTCGATATTGATCTAGAGAGGGAAGATGAATGTGGAATTTGCCTTGAGCCCTGCACAAAAATGGTCTTGCCCAATTGCTGCCACGCCATGTGCACCAACTGCTACAGTGACTGGTAAGATAAGATCACGTTTTTGGTTGAAGATGAAATTCAATTTCGCTAAAAACCCGAGTTAAATTTTCGCCTTCTCTGACATTGCAGGAATCTTAGGTCTGAATCGTGCCCATTTTGCCGGGGAAATATAAAGAGAGTGAAGTCGGAGGATTTGTGGGTTCTCACGTGTGACGGTGACCTCGTTGACAAGAAGACTGCATCCAAAGATGACTTATTGAGATTCTATCTTTATATAAATAGCCTCCCTAATGATGTCCCAGATGATCTTTTCTTAATGTATTATGAATATCTGATTTGATCAGTTGATGACCCTCAAGAATGATGTATAGAACGAGGAAAACTATTGCCAACCAGGCACCAGCAAATGTATATAGGGTACTGGTAAGATTTTCTTCACTTGGAATTCTGAGAAAATTGCTATAAAAATGCACAATCCTATTCTGCTATGGATTTAAATCCAGTAACTTAGCTCCTCCTGTGAAATGTACTGGTAAGATTTTCTTCACTTGGAATTCTGAGAAAATTGCTATAAAAATGCATAATGCTATGGATTTAAATCCAGTAACTTGGCTCCTCCTGTGAAATCTCTGCACTGATTCATATCATCCCTATCTTGCTAGCCAGAGTTGTTACTTTCTTGAAAATTAGCAGGACATTTTTATAGCAACTCCCAAACAATAATCAGTGACCAATATTATTAAAGGCTGCAGTGTAGTGTAACACAGATTTGTCCTTTTAACATCTCAATACATCTAATCAAGCTTCTAGGCCAAGATTATTAACCTCATCCTGCCTTCTGTTTCCTCTTGCTCAAGAGGTACTCAAACGAAGGCCGAGAAGACGGTCCATGCAAAAACCGATTAGAAACCGCCTTATACATCGCCTCAGTAAGGTGTACCCCGTCCCAGTTCACGTACTCTTTCGGGTCCTTGCACGAGGTGGAGGTAGGGGACCCGCAAGCCATGAACGGGATGTAGTTGTACGGGTCACCTCCGGACCCACAACATGCTCTAAACTTCTCCTTGATCCCGAAATGGCTCGGGTTTTTCAGGACTGCCTCGTACGCGTCCCAATAGTCGGCATAGACGATGGTTGCGTACGGGTGTTGGGCTCTTAGACGCTGTAACTCGGCTTGCAGGAGGGCGTTGTGGACCCGGTTTAGGTCGTTTGCGGTCTTGACGCAACCGAGGGAGTCCCGGTCTGTGTCCGGGGCTAGAAATAAGGCGAGTGGTAGGCAGCCTGTTGGTGGGAGGCCTTGGACTACTAGGTACTTGGCTCCTTTGTTAAGAAGTGCCTGTACAAATTGACCAATATCATTAAAAAGTAGGAAAACACAATCACAACATGCAACATGCTCCATTATAGTCAGACAAACGAGATATGGAGGAAGTAACCGCTATGACCCAAAAACAAATGAACGCCGCACAGAACTCACACATGCCCTAATACCCCAAATACGAAAATACTAAAATCACACAAACACCAAACCGAAGAAATAAAGAAAAAATACAGAGAAACCAGATAAGGACTAGCACGAAAACCAATTAGGAAAACACAATCGTCTTTCAAATGCCTAACAAACTGGAATATTATGACATAATTTGTTAATTTATTTTTTAAACTATATACACGACTATAGAGTGTAACATAGAAAAGAATTAAAAGATCATACGAGACAATGTGAACTGGATTAGTGTTAACTTGTTAAACCTTAAAATTGTTATGTACATTAGTATTATTGTTTGGTATTGCTAAAGTTTATTTCCTGTCACACACATCGATTTTTGGTGGTTGATTTGTTCGATCGAAACTGTACTACATTTAGATCGGAAAAGTGGAATGAGAATAAGATAGGTCTAGTTCGATCGATCAAAACCGTTCTATACTTAGATCGAATAAGTGAAGTGCAAATAAGATCGCTGTAGTTAGATTTGATTCGATTCGATCGATACCGGCGTACTACATTCAGATTGCTTGGAAAAGTGAAATGCAAATAAAAAGTGTAGTGTGTACGAATTTCACCATAATGTCACATAATGTCAAATTTAGCATTAAATTGGACATTATAATGTTATTATAGGGGAATCCAAACACACATAATTGTACACGCTACAAGGATGACTCGACTGCATTGAATTGTCAGCCAAGGTTTGGTTCACATCTTGGTCATGGTAATTAAAATCGTTATGCAACTTTATAGCTAAAATAAAATGCGTTCATGATATAAAATGCCTATGTATTGTCACAATGCAGGATTATATACATTAATAAGAAAAGATTCATGTGAGAATGATACAAATATACGAATGGAAAATTCGCATGCACAACCTTCTATATTCACATGCACAACATTCTATATTTACGTGCACAATCTTTCGCGCACACGCAGACATATTCGTATCATATAAATCATTATCACGAGATTAGAGATATCTCTAATAAATATAGGCAAATCATTGATTAAAAACTAATGCTTACCTCTAAAAAACGTGAGTGAGTGTTGATAGCAAGTCTCTGAATAATCCGACTAGGAATAACCGAGGTCAAGGAATAAGCATAGTCATTAACACCAATCTCCCCAACCCAAACCAAAGCATCTTCGAAAACGACGTCGCATGGTTTCTTTCCAGCACACCCATAAAACCTCCCAAGAAAGTCATCAAACCATACCATCTGCGTCCCTATAGACTCAACCGTGATATCCAACGTCATATTATTCTTGACGAAAAAGGCGTGCGGGATCGCGGTGGACCCCGCGACCGCGAAGTTGACCCCTCCGGTGGAGGCTGACGTGAGCTTCTTGTAGGGTTTAAGGAAGGGGAGGGAGAGGGAATTCGCAATGAAGTCGATGACGAGACGACCGTCGGAGTATCGGTTGGTGGGGCGGTGGAAGAAGGTCATGCCGTAAGGGAGGGAGGAGACGTAGTTGAAGCCCGATGGGCCGGTGGTGGAGACGGTGTTGCCGGTGTCGGTGTAGGAGTCGCCGAAGGCGAAGATCTTGGTGAAGGGAGGGGATGTTGGAGATGATGGAGATGGCAAGAGGAGGAGGAGGAGGAGAGGAGTGATGGTGGAGAATCGAGACATTTTTGTGTGTTGTGTGTTGGTTTTGGTCATCTGATGAGAGTGTGGTCATTTTATAATAGTAGCTGCAGTTGAATAAGTACTTTAAACTCAAGTTGGAGTTGAATGATTAGTATTAGTTAGAGGTGTAACTGAAAATGTTGTTCGAAAAGCTATTGAATGTTGAGTAATTGTACCTGAATTTGTAATACTAATGTGGTAAAATTACGAAATGGATATAGAGAATTATTTAAATGTTTGTGTATTGTTTTTGGTGTTAATATGAGTTGGGTTGTGGTCTTGATAAGTTATGTCTAGTTGTGTCTTATTTAGAATGGGTTGAGATTGAATTGTATAACCTATTAGATCTAGTACAACTTAATGGACCTTTTTTTTGTCCTTCGTCATACGATTGAGCAGTGTTGCTTTACGTACATTCATATACAAAGTGATTGACTTATCTAGCTATCATTATTTTCATACACGTCTCCATTAAGAATTGAAATCAATATCTTTAATAGAATGTTTAAGCGAATCAAATGCTACAATCTAATGTACTATGATATGAATATACAAATATAAATGTATATCAAAATTTCCGATGCATATCTTTCAGAAAAGTGATAAATATAATGAACGTTCACCAATTTACTAGTAAACATTTCATATTCGTATTATAAAGTATGTTGGTCGGTATTTGATATTTTCTCTTGCAATATAACGAACATTCACCAATTTACTAGTAACTATTCGTATTGGTATTTGATATTTTCCCTTGCAATACAAGCACAGTTCTTATTATCCTTTTTCAAATTCATAATGTATATTGATTATTTGATCGTAAGAGTTAACTCATGATATAGAGATGACTGAAATGTTTTGACTATACGTAGTAAACTCAGCTCAATATATCAGAGGTATATACGCCCATGTGCTATTAAAATGAACTGACGAAGGTGTTGGCAGTTGGTCGGTATGGTTATTGCAAGTAAATTAGTAACTATATACGTATATTATTTTTCTTATGCACTGTGGTTTTAATATATAGTTGGAAGGAAAATTACGTGGGACGTAAGTGATTGCGTGCAAGAGGAATATTATGAGAGTATTTTAATATTTGCAGTGTTGCATTTCATAAAGAGATGGCGGTACATTTGTATACTGTAGTGATTTAGGTGAAGAGGTCGGTGTAGATACAGAAAAAGGAGGGTGAGGGAATTAAGTGATGAGAGATATGATGGCCTCTAAATTAAATGTGTTTTATTCAATTTTCACATGCACACGTATAACCTCCTAACCTAACCCGCTCATCTAATTTTGGGTGCACTAAATGCAAGTATTTATAGCCGGTGCACTAACGGTGAACTACTCTCACTGGGCTCGTATTAAGAATGGATTGGGCCAACAAGGCAGAGTTTGGACCACAAGCAGTCGAAATTATTTTGGGCTGGGCTTGTATGATGCTAATAGGCTGGTATAGTGGGGAGCATGGCCCATTGACCCTGGAAGTTTTTAATTAAAAAAAATAGTTCCTATATTTTTTATTAATTTTCTGTAATTTCAATATAAACCGTAGTTTTAATTAGGGTCTTTTATTTCAGTCCCCCAAATTCTTTTGTTCTTCTTAGCCTCCCTCCCTCCTCCTCTCCTCGCGCTCGACTATAACCCTAACCCCATTCGTCCTCTCCTCAACCTCGATATACGTATGCTCTCCCTGCGCGATGTCGGATGAGATGCTCCATTTGGATTTCCGAAGGGAGCATTTGAGGCCGGAGGAAGAGAGGCAGTGGAAGACCTCGTTGCGTAGGCAGAGGCATGGGGAATTGGAGGCGGGTTGTACAGTAGGAAGGAAGTGTTTGCATTGTGAGGCGGAGAAGACGCCGCAGTGGAGGGCGGGTCCGATGGGGCCCAAGACTCTTTGTAATGCGTGTGGGGTCAGGTTCAAGTCCGGTAAGCTGTCATTAGTCGGAAAGTGTCACTAAAAAAATATTATTAAAATAATTAGAAACTTGGGGGTTAGTTTCTTAATGAAAACGTTACACAAAAGTCATTTACCCAACTCACCGTTTAGTGGGAAACAAAGAGACGGCGAGGAAATTACTAGTCCCAATATCCCTTAAACAATAGTTTATAACTCTAATTTATAGAGTTTGTGTTTTTTGTTACCTTTAAACACTTATTAATGACAGTTTTTCGTCATCACTTGATGACAAATTTCTATCATCATTCGATCATAATATTTTGTCACCATTTAATAACAATAATTGTCATCAGTGAAATCGTCGTCAAATACTTTATGAAAGTGTCATCATGTGTTAAAGAGTCAGTTAACACATTATTTATTTTCTAAGGTTAAAAAATATAACTTAAACTGAAAAAATAGTTAGTTAGCCTGAGGAGGGGACAATAGAGTAGGGAGATCCCTCGTGAGCTTGATAGTTAGAAAGAGTGAAAGATAGAAACAAAAATCTATGTTAGGACTTCACTACTTTAGTGTCAAGAGAGGTGTGAGAGAATACAGAGAAGATGATGCGCTCTTGATCTCGAAATGGTAAAGAAAGCATTCTTTTACGCCAAACTAGATCTTGCAAAGTCGTCGTCTTCAAGTTTGTGATCGATGATGGATTGTGTGAGTGATGACGATGAATATAGTTGAGCCAAGTAGTCGAAGTGGTAGATTTCAATTTGGTCAAAATAAGACGATCTAATCGTAAAGAACGAACAAATGAAATGATTTTGAAGATGTAGACGAAAATGTCTTGGAAATGTAGAATAATGAGGCAAGAAGACATGGTGTGAGGCAAAAAGTTAGAGGTAAAGGTGGCGTTCAAAGTTCAAAGGTGGATGAAAACCTGTCTCAAGTTATGTTTGAGATGATGAAGATTGCGAGAAGCTTTGTCTGATCATAGGTGAAATCATTAGTTGTTTGTTGTACTTGGATTGATTCAAGTTATGTTTGGGAGAAATGAGGTAACTAAAATGGTTTATGTTTCCTTCGAACAAGCTTTTGTGTCCTTTTCGACGTCACTCATGGTTAAGGAGGAGCTCAATTCTGCTCTTGCAGTACTGGGACACATGTGAGATTATGAAGATGTTGATGCATTTTTGGCTTCTTAGTCAAAGTGAACGATATCAATTTGGTGAAGAGACAATGTCCCACGATGACGACGATCGATATTCATGAAGAACGAACAAATGAAACGATTTTGAAGATGTAGACGAAAAGATTTTGAGACAATAACATATCGGTCATTTTCAAACCATATTTAATTTTAAATTATTTATGAAGAACTACGTAGACTTGATTCCGTACTAAACGGATACGTAAGAAATTCGATATCAAATTTAAATATATATCGGAGTCGGTCACCCCAAAAATCGTTTAATACAGAATCAAGTCTATAAGATGGTTGTTGTAAAGCAGACCAAATCCGGGAGATTTGTAGCGCATGTGGACAGCCTCAGACGCGGTAGTTGGGAGCTCGTTTGTGATTCTAACGAGGCGATAAAATATCCTAAGTTGACTAACGCGTATGATAGGGCTTTCGTGGCACAATGTTTGGTGAATGAGTCGGTTCATTGGATGGATACGGATTCGATTTTGCAATTCGATATGGTCAATGAGATTTTCGGGTTGATTGTTGGACCGCCTGACGAGTATTCTAATGTTGTTGATGTTTTAGTGAATAAGGGAGTTTTTGAGATTCATGATCAGCTTTGTGTGGTTATCTTAGTCCATGATCGGAATCCGCATTGTATGTCTAGTGGGGAGTAGAATAATGAGCAAGTTGATGTGTGGATGATGAAGGAATACAGAGTGGAAGAATCTTGGATAAAGATTTATTCGTGCAAGGTTTGTTTAGATGGATTTCTTATGAGATTTGTTGGGGCGACCTTCTCTATGACGACAGGTGAAGATGATGTTATGAGTATTAAGAGGGTTCTTCTTAGAGAAAACAAGTGATGGTATAATCGAGTGCAATGATTTCAGGTAAGTTGAAAGGCATGATGTAAGAAGTTCGTTTCGGGGTGGAATTGCTACATATGGTGAGATACTCGAGCTTCTCGCACTTGAAGATGCAAATTAATTGAGTTAATAATGCAATTTTTGTCTTTGAAGATACAAGAGTGATCTAAGAGCTTTTTTACAAATTAACGGAACTTAATTTGTCTTTAATTCTAGTTGTTGAATAAGTGGTAGAAAAAGATTAATCTAGCTTAACAAACTTAATAAAGATTAAAGTAACTTAATTTTTTAATTGTGATACCTTTTAGATTAAGAAACTTAACTCGCTTAATGTACTGGACAATCAAGTAGCTTTTTAAATCACATTTTGTCTTGAGCTCTAGCTAAAAGTTCAAATCCATCTACAACTTTATTTGTTTGTTTAGCTTCAGCTACTATTTCAGCTTGGTATGCAGAATGAAGCCCTAAAATTATGTCATAAACGACAAGTCGGTTTGCCCATGGGAAACTAAAGTTATAATTGCTGACATTTTGATTGACATGCGACTATTTACCTATTGTCGTATATCTCGTGTCTTTCGGAAGATTAATGGTGTGGTTGACCTCTTATCAAAACTACACCACTTTTCACAACCATCCGATTTAACAGCCTTTCCAGATCTACATGGTCTCATCCTCCGGGATCCCTAGGGCGATCTACATCTAGATGATTATATCCCTCTAAACGCTTTCCTCATCAAAAATAAAAAATAAAAAAATGGTACTTTCATTCTCATGTGGCATGGAGATCTTCGGGATTGGATAGTAAGCTTAACATAGACGAGGCTTTGAGGGGTGTTAGGGGAATTGCCTCTGTAGGTAGTGAGATCGTATCCTCGTGATGGTTGGCTAAACATTTGTGTTTAAGTTCATCAATACACAAGATTTCTGACTTGCATTCTCTTTCTTTCTTGGTACTATGACTTTGTCTCTTAATATCTCCTTATATACCATAGTATTACCTTTGTTCACTAAAAAATGTCATTTTAGAGTCTCAGATTTGTATAGAAAAGAATATCATTTTACATGTGTTTAGGTAGTGAATTAGGATATTTGTTATTGAAAATCATAATTTTATATTCTTTCATGAACTGTTGTACAAATGTCTAAAATTTACATATTTTAATAAACAAGGTATTTATAAGATTTTAGCATCGGAGGATTCATAGAGTTTGTACCCTAACAACTTGCAAGGACATCCGTAAGAAAAATTCACCTAAATTCGCCCAAATTCTTGGGGCCCTAGGCTGGCGCCCAGGTTGATAGGCAAATAACTAGCGATCAAGAGAAGTAAAGGAGTTCGATAGGCAAATAGCGAATGATCGAACTCGATAGACAAGCAACAATATAAAGAGACTTCAATGTATGAGAGAAACGTTGGTGGTCAATCAATTGCAATTAAAAGACTAATAGTAACAACAATTCAATTGCCATTAAAAGACTAATGGTGACAACAATTCTAACTTGAGGCAGAAAATTAAACAATTTCGATGTCTCGCACGTTATTCGTTATTTTAGAGTAGAATATGACGAGTACTTCACATACACTGTTTTGTTAGTATTTGAATATATACTAGTTTGTCCCAGAGCCATGCACGAGTTTATAAGTTTAAAAATTAAATAGTGTATAGGTGTAAAAACTGAGTTTTAAAAAATTAAATAGTTATAAGTATAAGTAGTGAATATGTGTGTATGAACATTTTAATTTTGTCTTGATTATTCAAATTTAATATAAAGAGACTTCAATGTATGAGGGAATGTTGGTGGTCGATCTATTGCCATTTCAATAATTGTGGGGATTCATGTGGTTGATTTCCAAGCGCAGAAACACATGGCAGAAGTAACTGAGGTCGAGGGTGAAAATGTTGGTGTGAAGGTGTCGAATCCTCCTATTGAACATGTTCAAGGTCAATAAAACCAAAATGTTAAAATTGAAGAGAACCAAGATCAAATTTGGGTGACGTTCAAAGATAATTAATGAATTTGATAGACAAACAACGATATAAAGAGACTTTCGTATACACGGGAAATGTTGGTGGTCGGTCTATTGCCATTAAGAGGTTAATGGTGGTGACAATGATTCTCTACTTGAGAGAGAGAAAAGATAACAATTTCGACGCCTTACATAAGCACCCCAACATTATTCGTTATTTTACATAGTAGAATAACGATACTTCACGAGTATCTTATATAACATTATTTTACACAATAGAATAACGATACTTCACGAGTATTTTATATAACGTTATTTTACACAGTAGAATAACTACACTTCACAAGTATTTTATATAATATAAGAGTAGACTCAAGAAGGCCAATTTGTACTTTATATAGCAAGAATAGGCTCAAGAAGGCCAATTTTACACTAGACTATGACAAGCACTTCACGTTCACTTTATATATTTGGTAAAATTGATGTTGTAAGATTCCTTGTAAGTGTTGTTTGTATTTCAATAAATATGTTTATTTGTTTTAATAACTTGCTTATGAAAATTGCTTATTATGGACAAAATACTTTATGTGAGGAAGTAAATATAAATATACCCTATACTTTAGGGCTCTTTTGGTTTAGATATATAGATATTGAGTATGTGTATGAGATATTGGGTATGAGTATGTGTATTAGTGATATCTTTGATATACTCAATTTTTGATATATAAAAAGACACTCTAAAAAAAATACTTGGCTCATGTCAAACAATATATATATTAGTTTGATATCGATATCTAATTACATCAAACACAAATATGGAATTAATCCAACAACTCAAAAGAGCTCTCTACATAGTTTCTAGCGCTTCCACGCGCCTATAGCCCCCCCTCCCCTCCCTCTCACTTTCTTCCATGTCGACAAAATTTGAAGCCAGCTAGCAATTTCAACCGAATTTCACTCTTATTCAACGCAATTCAAAGTCGTTTGCTCAGATCTGAGAGAAGAAGCGGTGGTTTGTGAATTTCTTCACGATTTCTCACAATTTGCACTCAATTCTTCTAGGTTTGCAAGTTCTCTGACCTAACTAGAACAAAATCAAATTTAGAAGCGTAAGATGACAAAGCATGGTGCGAACTGGTCCAGATTCAAGGTATTAGTCTTTCGATTTCATACTAGTAACCTTAACAAGATCCAGATTCAAGTTATTAAATCACATATTTATTAAGAAGCATGAAAATCTCATGATGACCGATGATTCATGATGATTGTGTGGATAACTAATTTGTATGTATTCATATGAAAAGATTGATGAGAATATTTGGTTAATGTGTCTGTGAATCTCGTGTATCTTGTGATTAATAACACCGACTTATGTATGTGTTCATCAATTTATGTGTGTGTTCATCAATTTATATGTATGTGTTCATGAACTAGGTCATGTTTGTTCTGTGAAAGTTCACGTGTTCGTGCTTTTGTTTACTAAGAAGCATGTGAATCTCATGATGACTAGTGGTTCATGATGATTGTGTGGATAACTAATTTGTATGTGTTCATATGAAAATATTGACAAGAGTATTTGGTTAATGTGTGTGTAAATCTCAGGTATCTTGTGATAATTAACACCGATTTATGTATGTGTTCATCAATTTATATGTATGTGTTCATGAACTAGGTCATGTTTGTTCTGTTAATATGGAAGACATGTGTTCATCAAAGAATATGTCCGTGTTCATCAACAAATTCATGTATATTCAAATAATACGAAAAACACGTGTTCATCATCTAAACCACGTGTGTTCATTGGTGAAAGCACATGTGTTCATATACTAATTCTTTTATGTGCATTAATATGTATGTGTTCATTAAAATATATGTATGCGTTCATCAACTAGGTGATGTATGTTCTGTTAGTATGAAAGACGTGTGTTCATCATGTAAGCCATATTTGTTCATCATGTAAGCTATATGTGTTCATCATAGAATATGTATGTGTTCATCAACTAATTCATGTATGTGCAGTTCATAAGAAAAATAGGTAATCATCATCTAAGAAACATGTGTTTATGATCTAAGCCACGTGTGTTCAATGGTGAAAGCACATGTGTTCAGATAATAATGCTTTTGCGTGCACATTGAACTTAATATGTATGTGTGGATGTCATGCATTTTGTGTTCATTAACATTATTGTGTGTGTTCATGAGTGCATGGAAATGTGTTCTTCTGTAACTGTCCCCTGTGTTCATATGCTAACGTTTTTGCGTCCCTAATGTTTATGAATTATAGGTGATAAACCAAAAGTGAAGAAATTAGCTCAGGGGACAATATCCATTTGTGATATGGGACATCTGAAGCAAATATGTACAAGACAAAGTTGAAAAAAGCAAAACACCAACTCCCTCTTCGAGCAAAAGTGATTTGTAACCTCTAGAAAAAAGATTATGATTGTTATTATGGAAGAAATTCAAATTAGTAAGCGAGGTGGTAGAAAGAAGAGTTAGGAGATTTAATTGTTGAGTTTAGTGGACAAGTTATGTAAAAAGTAGGTTTGTTGTTTGTAAATATTAGTACTTAAATATATTTATGATTAACTCTTTTTGTGTACATTGCTTAAGACATATGTTTTCATCTGTCTAGCCATTTGTGTTCATCAAACAGATTGAGAATATCACGCGTGGATTATAACTTTGTTAATCATTATTCTACTTGTGTTCATCTCTCAAGCCATATGTGTTCATCTTTCAGATAGAAGAATATATGTGTTCATGAATATCAAAACTGGAATATATATTTCTTCGTTATTAAATCTAGTTGTGTTCATCTCCAAACCAATATGTGTTCATATATCCAGACATATGCGTGTTCATATGTCTAGCCATATAATTCGTCTGTTAGATAGAAGAACCTATATGTTCATGAATATCAAAAATAAAATATAATTTTGTTAATTTTTAAATCTACTTGTGTTCGTATCGTAAGTAAAATGTGTTCATATGTCTTGGCATATGTGTTCATACTGAATATTGAAAACATCTTCGTTCATGAACATCAAAAGTAGAAAGTGTGAAACTCATAAACTTTGTGTTCGTGGATAAGTCATTGTCTTAACACTAAGGAGCAAAGAAAAGTGTGCAAATGAAAAAATGGCTAAGTTATGTGTCTTTGTGAAACCACCCGTGTTCATACGAAACAACACAGGTTTTCACATGAAATAACGCATGTGTTCATGTGTATTAGTCTTACAAATTTATGTGTGGAAACGGAAATCACTTTTATGTGTCTTTAGCTGAATTAAATTTGTGTTCATATTTAATTACATATGCGTTCATCAGTGTCAACGTATGAGTTCCAACGGGAAAAACAAAGTGTTCATATAAAAAAATGGCTAAGTAATGTGTCTTTATGAAAACACATGTGTTCATGTGAAACAACGCATGTTCATGTGAAACACGCAAGTCTGCATGTTTATTAGTCTTACAAATATATGTTTGAAAACGAGAATCATTTTTATGTGTCTATAACTAAATTACATGTCTGGATTCATAGTTGATTACCTATGTGTTCATCTGGGACAGTGCATATGTTCAAACAGGGCAAACAAAGTATGTATACAAAAAACTCTAAATTGTATGTTCTTGTAAAACATATTATATTTTCATGTGAAACAACGTAGATGTGCATGTGAAACACCGCATATATGCATGTGTAATAGTCTTATAAATTTATGTGTGGAAAGAGAACCGTTTTTATGTGTTTATACCTAAATTACATGGGTGTTCATACGTGTATGTACTGTGTGTTCATCAGTGATAACGTTTGTGTTCATTAGTGAAAACGTATGTGTTTAAAAGGGGCAAAAAAACTGTGCATGCCCGATCGAATTTCGGCCGCATTATTCGACCGTGCCGTTTTTTTACGTTTTTTTACCTGTTTTAATCATGTGGCTGAGATTCATCCTCATTCTTAACATATAAAAGCTTCCTCATGTGATCTTTTTTCATATCTTATACCCATAATTGAAATCTAGATTTCAATACCAAACACCTCTTTATAAATTCCATATGATTTCTAAAATATTGGAGCCGAGTTTTCTTTTTGGGCCCTTAAGTCTTAGGGATGTTCAACCGGAAAAACGGAATTATGATTTTTTTTTAAATTATTTAAAACTATTTTTTTATAAAAAATATAAAATATTCGAAAAATACTCTGTATAAATTGATTTTGATTTTATTTTAAAAAAAATTTAAAAAATTATTATTATTTAAAGAATTCGATTTTAACCGAACCGAATTAAAATCGAACCAACAAAATCGATCTCCTGAAAAATGAGATTTGAAAATCGATCCGATCAATTCGGCTTTTTCGATCTATATATATATATATTAAACCAGAATGATTTAGAGCTCTCACATTCACTCTGACCCTACTAGGTTTAGGTGTCATTTTGTGGTAATTTTAGTTTAGGAAAAGAGTCATGTAATAATACTTGTTAAAATGATAAATGAGAATGAATGTGGAACCTTGGATCAAGAGAGATCCAAGAGCCCATATGATGACATGTGGCACCCCTTGTCCCCACCGCCGGAGAACCGCCGGACCGCCGCCGGAGAACCGCCGGACCGCCGCCGGAGAACCGCCGGACCGCCGCCGGAGAACCGCCGGACCGCCGCCGGAGAACCGCCGGACCGCCGCCGGAGAACCGCCGGACCGCCGCCGGAGAACCGCCGGACCGCCGGACCGCCGCCGGAGAACCGCCGGACCGCCGCCGGAGAACCGCCGGACCGCCGCCGGAGAACCGCCGGACCGCCGCCGGAGAACCGCCGGACCGCCGCCGGACCATCTTTGATGAACATCAATTGTTCATAAATGTTCATCACATTCTACTTAAATGTTCATCAATTTTTGATGAACATCAAGTGTTCATAAATGTTCATCACATTATACTTAAAAGTTTTCCAACTGAATGTTCATCACATTCTACTTAAATGTTCACCAATTTTTTATGAACATCAAGTGTTCATAAATGTTCATCACAATGTTCATTTGTACATACTCTAATGAATGTTCATCACATTATACATAAAAGTTCACCAATTGAATGTTCATCTAAATGTTCATCATCTCATACTTAAATGTTCATCATCTCATACTTCAATGTTCACAAGAATTTAATAAAATGTTCATTAGCCAAAGTTCATTACAATCGAGTTAAATGTTCATCAAAATGTTGATAAATGTTCATCTTCTCTTACTTAAATGTTCATCAAACATCACTTTAATATAATTTCGAGTAGAAAAACACTTGATCTTTATAAAAAATTACCTAAATGTTCATCATCTCATACTTAAATGTTCATCAAACATCCTTAAATGTTCACAAGAATTTAATAAAATGTTCATTACTCAAAAGTTCATTACAATTAGCTTAAATGTTCATCACGCTGTTCATAAATGTTCATCAAAATGTTTATAAACGTTCATTTTGATATACTCTACTGAATGTTCATCACATTTTAATGTTCACCAACACAATGTTCATCACATTATAATTAAATGTTCATCACGTTGTTCATAAATGTTCATCAAAATGTTTATAAACGTTCATTTTGATATACTCTAGTATATGTTCATCACATTTTAATTTCATGTTCACCAAGAGAATGTTATCACATTATAATTAAATGTTCATCACATTATATCTAAATGTTCATCACATTATATTTAAATGTTCACCAATTTGAATTAGACTTAAAATTTTCATTTTATACTTTAACCTTTTCATTTATTATTGGACCACCGCCGGACCTCCACCGGACCCCCGCCGGACCGCCGCCGGACCTCCGCCGGACCATCTTTGATGAACATCAAGTGTTCATAAATGTTCATCACATTCTACTTAAATGTTCATCAATTTTTGATGAACATCAAGTGTTCATAAATGTTCATCACATTATACTTAAAAGTTTTCCAACTGAATGTTCATCACATTCTACTTAAATGTTCACCAATTTTTGATGAACATCAAGTGTTCATAAATGTTCATCACAATGTTCATTTGTACATACTCTAATGAATGTTCATCACATTATACATAAAAGTTCACCAATTGAATGTTCATCTAAATGTTCATCATCTCATACTTAAATGTTCATCATCTCATACTTCAATGTTCACAAGAATTTAATAAAATGTTCATTAGCCAAAGTTCATTACAATCGAGTTAAATGTTCATCAAAATGTTGATAAATGTTCATCTTCTCTTACTTAAATGTTCATCAAACATCACTTTAATATAATTTCGAGTAGAAAAACACTTGATCTTTATAAAAAATTACCTAAATGTTCATCATCTCATACTTAAATGTTCATCATCTCATACTTAAATGTTCATCAAACATCCTTAAATGTTCACAAGAATTTAATAAAATGTTCATTACTCAAAAGTTCATTACAATTAGCTTAAATGTTCATCACGCTGTTCATAAATGTTCATCAAAATGTTTATAAACGTTCATTTTGATATACTCTACTGAATGTTCATCACATTTTAATGTTCACCAACACAATGTTCATCACATTATAATTAAATGTTCATCACGTTGTTCATAAATGTTCATCAAAATGTTTATAAACGTTCATTTTGATATACTCTAGTATATGTTCATCACATTTTAATTTCATGTTCACCAAGAGAATGTTCATCACATTATAATTAAATGTTCATCACATTATATCTAAATGTTCATCACATTATATTTAAATGTTCACCAATTTGAATTAGACTTAAAATTTTCATTTTATACTTTAACCTTTTCATTTATTATTGGATCACCGTCGGACCTCCACCGGACCCCCGCCGGACCGCCGCCAGACCGCCGCCGGACCGCCGCCGGACCTCCGCCGGACCTCCGGTCGCCGGACAACCACCGGGTGGTCGCCGAATCACCACAACTACCCCCACTTGTAGTGGGGGTAACTAGTTTAATCTAAGCCATTGGATGCTAAGGCATCCAATGGCTTAGATTCATTCTTATTTATCTCTAAGAGAGGGTTTATTATGGGATTCTCACCCTTAGTTTATACTCTAAATTTTGCAAAAAAACACAAAAATCACTCTTAACAAACTTCAAATATTTTGTAGAGATTTTGTAAAATAAATCAGTATCTATCTTATATACGGAGTATTAAAGTTGAGCCCTTTTGAGTTCTTAGAGTAAGTTTAGGAAAGTTGTTAGACTATTTTAAAAAAAAAACATTATAAACATATTAACAAATTACATTAAGAAAAATAAAAACATTAATCTGAAGTAAATTAGTTTCTAGATTTAAGTAAACTTAATCTATCTAATTATTATTCATCTATTTTACTTTTGATATATAATGAAATTTGAAACAAATATAAAACTATAAATATCTAACCATTTTAAAAAATAACAAGAATTTAATAAAACTTAATATTAATTATATTTTTAATTATCCACTAAAAATTTGATAGTTAACCCATGAAAAAACACATAAATATATTTTATTTATTATAGATATTTATTGGGGTTATAGCAATATAAAATACTATAAATTATATAAAACATATGTGAAAATCGATTATAAAATTATTATTAAGTAATTATATAAATATATTCTCGTGCATGACACGGGTCTTGCACTAGTTAAACTATTAATCCATTACTAATAACTAAAGTCGTAGCCTTCTTTGCCACGTGTTTTTCCGCTATTGGTGCCACCTCACCATTAAAAAATTATTAACAAATTATTACTTTGGTCCCACATCAATAATCCAATTTATTAACTTAATAATATGTTAAAAAAAAATTCAGAAAAATCTCAACCGAAATCATTAATCACATATATTTACTAAATAAATTAGTAATCAACTAGAATAAATATTAATTTATAACTAAAATTATCCATTGTTCTCAGCCATTAGTTGATTAGTTTTAGAACTAAAATTAAGGTTTGAAGTCAAATTTAAAACTAAAATTAAGGTTCATATTGATAATATCTAAGATTACAAGATGTATTATTATATTGTAACACTACAAACTTGGGAAAAGATCTTGTGAGGATGAATCCTTAGATAAGGACTGAGGATGATGCACACAAACGCTATAGTTAATGCACACACACGTTATAACTCATGCACACAGTATTTGGTGATGCACACCATCTGTGACACATGCACACAGTGTGTGCATTAGTTATAACTCGTGTGTACATGAGTTATAACGTTTGTGTGCATCATCCTCAGTCCTCATCTAAAGATCCATCCTCACCGAAATCAAACCCTACAAACTTTGAGTATAAATATATCTTTAAAGATCATTAGAAACAAATCTATAACAATTTAAAACGTGTCAACAATATTTCTTGGAAGAGAGGCATAATTACTCAAACCAAATTCTCATTAAATTTTAACAATATATTAGTATATCTTTATATATAGATCTGATTGATTGAAATAGAAATCTATAAGTATTTTTGGAATAACTTCTTAATTATATATTGACATCACTTCACCTTTGTATTAAAAGAAAAAATAAAGAATTATTACTCATCAATATATATTTTAAAACTTAAAACTAATTTAATTTTTATAATATTATTTGTAGCTCCCGTGCAAATGCACAGGTCCTAAACTAGTTATCATACATTTCCAAACTCTATAAATTATTGAATTGAAATTATATTATTACTCTATAAATTATTGAATTAAAATTATATTATTACTTTTAAATGTATAGCTAAAATCTAAATTATTACTTTGTACGAGTTAAGTTCCGGTGATGATGAATCTTAAGGTGAGGAATAAGGACGATGAACACAGACATTGTTACGCATGAACACACACGTTATAATGTATGAACACATTTTCGTCATTGAACACACAACGTGACATATGAACACACTATGACATACACATACTCTGGCGTATGAACACAGACGTTATGACTGATGAACACAAACATTATAATACATGAACACAAAAGTGTCATGAGTCTTAACCTAAGGACTTATCCTCAGCGGATCTTTTTCAGTAAAAATATATGATGCAATATTATGAGGGGTGAGAATCCCATAATAAACCCTCTCTTAGAGATAAATAAGAATGAATCTAAGTCATTGGATGCCTTAGCATCCAATGGCTTAGATTAAACTAGTTACCCCCACTACAAGTGGGGGTAGTTGTGGTGATTCGGCGACCTCCCGGCGACCACCCGGTGGTTGTCCGGCGACCGGAAGTCCGGCGGCGGTCCGGCGGCGGTCCGGCGGCGGTCCGGCGGCGGTCCGGCGGCGGTCCGGCGGGGGTCCGGTGGAGGTCCGGCGGTGGTCCAATAATAAATGAAAAGGTTAAAGTATAAAATGAAAATTTTAAGTCTAATTCAAATTGGTGAACATTTAAATATAATGTGATGAACATTTAGATATAATGTGATGAACATTTAATTATAATGTGATGAACATTCTCTTGGTGAACATGAAATTAAAATGTGATGAACATATACTAGAGTATATCAAAATGAACGTTTATAAACATTTTGATGAACATTTATGAACAACGTGATGAACATTTAATTATAATGTGATGAACATTAAAATGTGATGAACATTCAGTAGAGTATATCAAAATGAACGTTTATAAACATTTTGATGAACATTTATGAACAGCGTGATGAACATTTAAGCTAATTGTAATGAACTTTTGAGTAATGAACATTTTATTAAATTCTTGTGAACATTTAAGGATGTTTGATGAACATTTAAGTATGAGATGATGAACATTTAGGTAATTTTTTATAAAGATCAAGTGTTTTTCTACTCGAAATTATATTAAAGTGATGTTTGATGAACATTTAAGTAAGAGAAGATGAACATTTATCAACATTTTGATGAACATTTAACTCGATTGTAATGAACTTTGGCTAATGAACATTTTATTAAATTCTTGTGAACATTGAAGTATGAGATGATGAACATTTAAGTATGAGATGATGAACATTTAGATGAACATTCAATTGGTGAACTTTTATGTATAATGTGATGAACATTCATTAGAGTATGTACAAATGAACATTGTGATGAACATTTATGAACACTTGATGTTCATCAAAAATTGGTGAACATTTAAGTAGAATGTGATGAACATTCAGTTGGAAAACTTTTAAGTATAATGTGATGAACATTTATGAACACTTGATGTTCATCAAAAATTGATGAACATTTAAGTAGAATGTGATGAACATTTATGAACAATTGATGTTCATCAAAGATGGTCCGGCGGCGGTCCGGCGGTTCTCCGGCGGCGGTCCGGCGGTTCTCCGGCGGTGGGGACAAGGGGTGCCACGTGTCATCATATGGGCTCTTGGATCTCTCTTGATCCAAGGCTCCACATTCATTCTCATTTATCATTTTAACAAGTATTATTACATGACTCTTTTCCTTAATTTAATTTGTGACTTAATCAAGTGGACTATAAATAAATATAACATAGAGATATAAGAAGGATATTTAAAGACATGCCCAAAAGTCCAATAAGAGGTGATTAAGAAATGAGTAATGCATTAAATTGGTACCAATTTCATTCAATTTTGGCATTGGACAACCAACTTTTATATAGATAAGATAGTTAATGTGACTAATTCTACGTTAATATCTTCAAAGAAATGTCAATTAGCTTAAATAGACATGGCAAACAGGTCGAGCAGGTCGGGTTCGGGTCAATCGGATTGACAAATTTTTCTTGTTGAACGGGTTTGGGTCGGGTCGACCCAGCGGGTTTCAAATGTTCACATTTTTTTATTGTAATAAAGAAAATAAAATATTAAAATAATAATATTAAAAAATATTTTTATAATAAAATATTAAAAATATTTTTATAATAAAATATTAAAAATATTTTTATAATAAAATATTAAAAATATTTTATAATAAAATAATAATATTATATTGTTATTTAATAGAATATATTGTTATTTTTTAATTTAAATGAAATAAAATATATGAAAAGTGGGTCCCTCCACGAGTTTCGAGAAGTTCAGGTCGGTCCGGGTTTGACCCAACGAGTTCGGGTTGAAAACGGGTTTGACCCAAACGGGTTCACACACTTTTTGGTTCGGGTATTTTTCGAGTCAGGTCGGGTCGACCCAGCGGGTTGGATCAAGTTTTGACACGTCTAGATGAAACTGATTGATTTACAACGGTTTTTTGTGCTTATTTTTTTAAAATTGTTTTCTTTTGCTTAGCTACGATGAATTGTTGTATCTTATCTATATAAAAGTTGGTTGTCCATTGCCAAAATTGAATGAAATTGGTATCAATTTAATGCATTAATCATTTCTTAATCACCTCCTATTGGACTTTTGGGCATGTATTTAAATATCTTTCTTATATCCCTATGTTATATTTATTTATAGTCTACTTGATTAAGTCACAAATTAAATTAATGTGTGAGCTTCTCTTATGACAATGCAAACTTATTCTAATATTATGTTTTAAAACTACTTCAAACATAAATATAAGGAAATAAAAAATACTTATGTTTACAAATATTAATAAATTTGATAACAACAACAACATATTAACAAATAATGTATAACTATATTAAATCACATACGAAAATCCGTAATTTTTTCGCGCGGAGCGCGAGGCCCGTATCTAGTATACTTAATAAATGTCTGAGATTTATTTCTCGGAATATAACTTAATAATGACTAATACTCCCTCTGTTTCTTTTTATAAGCCCCATTTGTTTTTTCAGCACTATTCACAATTCGAGTGAATCTTCTCGATTTCTTCCAATATATAACGGAAAATATGGTCATATGGGGTCTTGTTTGATTCGTCTCAGTGATTACTTTAACAATATCAAATTTCAATATACAATAAAATTAGGGGTTCTCCAAATTAAACACACTGCATTTAATGTTTTGTTTTTAATTTATCATCTTTTTGAATTTTTTTCTTTTCCCGTTTCTTTCCTGTGTTTATGAATATGTCGCCCAAATGAAGATTTTGACCCATCAACACATGTCTATAATGGATTCATATGGAACATATCATCGTCTTCTACTCTTCGATTCCGCAACGTCTTATTGTGAAGTTTTATAGGGCGTAAAACCTGCGCGTAGCGCGAGCCCAAAAAGTTTAATTTGGAGAACCCCTAATTTTATAGTATATTAAGATTAAGATTAAGATACTGATAAACAATTAGAGATATTAACGAAACAAAACGTGCATCGGCATCCGCACCGATGTCAAATGAGGCTTATATAGTGGGACGGAGGGAGTAAGTTGTATAAACCCGCACTACTCATATATAAATCCGCGCATGACGCGGAAAACTACACTAATTTAGTTCGAAATCGAATTAAAATCGAAATTTACACGCCCCTAATCTCATTCCGTGCTTCATAAGTATGGCAGCTGTATTGTAACAATTTTGCTTAATTCATGCCACAGTATACCCGGTTTTTGGATAAATACCCTAAAACTGTTATGTTTTTTAAGTTTTTGCATCACTTTTTTAAGTTATAAGAAAATACCCCATTTGCTGTCAACAAAAATTTTAACAGAGCTGTCAACAATTTTTTTTTACAGAACTGTCAACAATTTTTTTAACAGAGTTGTCAACAAATTTTTTAACAGAGTTGTCAACAAAAAATTTAACAGAGTTGTCAACAAAATTTATAACAAAGTTGTCAACAAAAATTTTAATAGAGTTGTCAACAAGAATAATAAGTTGTCGATAAGAATAATAAGTTGTCAACACGACTAAATAAGTTGTCTACACGACTAAATAAGTTGTCTACACGACTAAATAAGTTGTCAACAATTTTTTTAACATAGTTGTCAACAAGAATAATCAAGAATAATAAGTTGTCAACACGACTAAATAAGTTGTCAACCCAACTAAATATTGTTTACACGACTAATAAATGATCAACAACATACAACACGAGTAATATTACAAAATTGTCAACACTTTACAAAACTTGTCAACACCACTAAATTACATTGTCAAAAAAATAATTGTCAACACATTAATTTTTTTTAAACACTAAAACAAACTGCATTGTCCCTGCATAATCCTTGTCAACACTGTCAAATTTGGGGTTGCCTAAAGGAAACACTGGAAATAGAAAAAAGAAAAAGGAAAACATTACGAATAGTATATAGAAGGCTGTTGTAGACGGAGGACTTTAGGAAATCGTTTAAAACAGTACACACATTAAATATCTACACAGACATGCTCAAACATACAATATACTTGAATTAAGAGGAAAAGACAAGATCCTCACTGAGAACATTGCTAAGGTGATATGCTGTGATGTATATGATACATGAATAGGAATACCAGGTTCACTAACCCATATTCATAACATTATATTAATTCTATAGCAGTCTTTTAAAGTCTTAAAAGAACTTTCTTAACTATTGTCATAATGCTGCAGAAAATGCTTTGTCTTCATTGTTCAAGCAGTACACGCAAGTAAGTGCTGATCATGCAAGGAAATATGGTAGAGCTGGACTTGGCTGAGCTCAATCTTGTATTCCAACACTGAAGCAAGCAACTGGGAGCCGACTTGTAGCTGTGCAGCAATGTCAGCGAGGGCAATTTGACTCTGTCCTATCAACCGTAAAATGCATATCACTTAGAAAAATAAAATTCAGAAAGCAACATCAACAAATCAAGAACATCAGCAACCGTAAAATGTATATCAAGTTCCATTGCACATCAACAACATCAGCATCAACAACATCAGCAAAAACACTCCATTGCACATCAGTAAATCAAGTAAAGCTACAACTACACATAAGCAACATCAGAACCAATTACTGTTAGTTTCTAAAAACGAGAAAATGATGAATGTTCAAAGTTTCAGGGACGTACTCATTCCAAACAACAATGCTAATTGAATTTAATGCTTCTAGAGAAGACGTTAGTCCCTGATCTATAAAATCAAATCAACAAAACCAATTCTCTGTATTAAAACAACAGAACTTTAGGAAGAACAAAGAAGGAAATTGATCTCAAATATCCCTGGAAGGAACAACAAGCTTAAAATTGAAACAACACAGTCGCACCTCTTCTCCGGCGTACTCCGTCTCCTTCCGCAGTCGTGTCGTTCGATAAATCGTCGATAAAATCCTTGCTATCGCCGCTCGAGGCCAATCCAGGTGGACGGGGGACGATCAACAAACAAGGTGGAGGTGGATGGGAATCCATGGTGAGCTCTCCTTGTCTGCAAATGTATGAGTTGAGGGGGAGAATAAACTCTTCTGAGTACGAAGGAGAAACAGATCTGAATATGAAGGGGCTCGACGGAGGCGACAGAGGTCAGACTGAAGATGGAGCCGGAGAAGCAGAGGAGGAGCCTTGGATTTGAAAGAGTGTTTGGGGGAGGAAGGCGACGACTCATCGGAGGAGGCGAAGTTTGATAGAAGAAAGTCGGTGAGACGAAAAGGAGAGCCAGTCGCCAGTCGGGGTGTTGTGTGTGTGGATGGGGGTGGGTTAGGGTAGAAACTTATGACTTAATTAGGGGTTGTAGAAACTTAGAATTTAATGCCATTAGGTGTATTGGGCACAAATAGTTCTATACAATTCACTCTCTTTCCCTCGCTATTTCTCCACGCGCCACCATTCACTCTCTTTCATCTGAGATTCCAATTCTAGGTCTTATTCATCCCCATTTCCTCTTCGATATGCTCTGAAGCCTTCGAATTTTGAGGGTTTCCGTAGGTCATGGCTAGGGTTCGGGATAATTGGAGTCGTCTTGTCAAGGCGGCTGTCCAGCGAGAGCAGCGCCGAACGCCGGCCGGGCGCCCTGCTCTCGGTGAGCAAAATAGCGGTCTCGCCTCTGCAGTTCCCCCATCACTCGGCAAGACGACCAATATCGACGCTATTTTGCAGGCTGCTGATGAAATTCAAGACCAGGATCCAAATGTCGCTCGAATTCGTAAGTTTTCTTCCGTTTCTGGTTGCGACTGAATTGATGTACCACTGTGATTTGCGATTACTTGTTCGCGAGCTTACGAAATCGAAATCCGCAGCATATAGAGTGAATTGTGTACCGTGGCATGTAATGTAAGCTGCATTGTGCTAAAATTGGCCTAGAGTAAATTTGGAAAAACAAGGAACTTATTGTTGCTTAATACTTGCTTAGGATTATTGGCCTTTTCAAAAAATATGTTATTCAAAGCATACTATAGGGACTAATGTTATTTTTAATGGTCTTAGTGTGTGAGCAGGCCTATTCTATGGCACAGAAGCTAGACCCGGGCAGTGAAGGGAGAGGTGTTCTTCAGTTCAAGACTGGTCTTCAATCTGTAATTAAGGTATATTTTCCTAGATACAATTATTGGTATGAGATTCCGCCTTTACGGAATGTCATTATTAGTTTATGAAACAAACGTATTATAGGCGATAAGCCTGTTCGGAATTCGTACTGATTGAAAATCGTTGTTGCTACAGCAAAAGCTAGCCAAAAAGGGTGGGGGCCATGGGGCTCAAATAGACCGTTCGAATGATATTGAGCTCCTATGGGGATTTTATCAACAGTACAAACAAAAGCATCGTGTTGAAGATATTCAACGTGAGGAAGAGAAGTGGCGGCAGTCTGGGGTCTTTAGTACTAATGTCACACAGTAATGCCAGTTCATTTCTTTTCTATTTGTATGTTCGTGTTCATTTAATTTTTAACCTGAATGCTTATCAGTTGATATTATTTGACACATTTTGGTCTAGTCAATCATCCCGTGGATTGTTCAGATTAACCAGAGCATGCATCTAACTTATATATACTATCACATAATACGGTACTTCTAATTTAATAGGTTGATGGAAATGAGGAAAGTATTTGCAACTCTAAGGGCTCTGATCGAGGTGATGGAGTCTCTTAGCACAGATGCTGCCCCTGGAACAGGGAGATTGATAATGGATGAAGTAATATGTACTCCTTTTTTTTGCATATATATAGTGACTTGCTGTATCTTAATCATAATTATTTTAGTTTTTATTAATTTTTTCTTTTCTTTGATAGCTGAGGAGGGTTAAGTTGACTGGAGAGGTTACACCGTTTAATATTGTCCCCTTGGAGGCTCCGTCCTTGACAAATGCTATTGGAGTGTTTCCAGAAGTAAGATTACAATGAAACAACTATGTTAAGATATACAACTATTGATGAATGAAAAAACCTAGTTACTCTTCAACGGAAGTTGCTACCTGAAATCTAATAATCTCTTCTGCGTTTTCTCATTAGGTTATAGCTGCCATTTCTGCTATAAGATACACTGAACAGTTTCCTAGACTTCCTCCAACATTCCAGATTTCTGGCCAGCGAGATATGGACATGTTCGATCTCTTAGAATTTGTATTTGGGTTTCAGGTATGTGGAATGAGTATACTGTGTAACCCTGAGGTTTTGATTTTTTCATTTCTTTTCCTTGACTGCTATCAGTGTCGTTTGTTCCATGTGTTTGCTCACACATCTCATAGTCAACTTGAGCTTCTTTTTCTTTGTTTCTTCTGATACTGATAAGACTTCATATCTTTTGAAGGATGACACCTCTTAAATTTCATTTTGCAGAGAGACAATGTAAGAAACCAGCGTGAAAATGTTATTCTGATGGTAGCAAATGCACAGATTAACCTTGGGACACCAGTTCAGGATCCTGCTGTGAGTACATAATTCCTGCATTGTGCCTCTTTGCTGTATCTAAATTATCATTTTGGAGTGTGCCTGTCAATGTGTATACTGATTTGTGCATATGAAATTTGCAGAGGGTTGATGAGAAGGCCATCACAGAGGTCTTTTTGAAGGTTCTAGACAATTATATAAAGTGGTGCAGATATTTGCGTCTACGTGTTGTATGGAATAGGTCAGTTTGCATTTTGGCATTATGAAACCAGAATTCCTATCGATTGTGTGAGTGATGTATTTGCTTCTATTTGCAGTTTGCAAGCACTTACCCGAGACAGAAAACTTTTCCTTGTTTCATTGTACTTCCTTATCTGGGGTGAAGCTGCAAATGTTCGTTTTCTTCCAGAGTGCTTATGCTACATTTTTCACAACGTAAGTTTTGGCTAGCAGGCAGCATGCTCATGTTCCCTCTCCTTCCTCACACCCTCATTGCTTGCATTTGATGTACATTATTTGGGTGCTTATTCTTTCTCAACTCTAAAGCTTAGCTGATGTACGATGTACTCATTTCTTTCAGGCTTTAACTTGTAATTACTAATGTTAACACTGGTTTATATCCCTTTTGAGCTACAAAAGGATTGGTTTAAGTATAAATAAATAAAAATTCCTTCCTTATTTATATGAGATATGACAAGATTGAATTTACAGATGGCAAAAGAGTTGGATGCAATCTTGGATCATGGAGAAGCTTATCAGCCAGAAAACTTCAAAACTGAATGTGGCACAGTGTCTTTCCTTGAAGTAGTTATTTGCCCTATTTATAAGACAATGGCTGAGGTATGTGATCTTGTTGATCAGCTGTGTTAGATTTGGTCTGTCTGTATGAAGTATATAGAAGGTCTGACTTTTCATCAGTAGCTGTGTCAAGCACATACTATGGCTGACTTTGCATTAATTGTTATTAATTTCTGATGTATGGGCATATGAATTTGAAATGTCCCCCCTCTAAATGCATACACTGAAGGAATTACTTTTAGGGCTTGTGAAATTGTAATGATATCTAACTCGCTGTCCTGGAATTGCACAATCATGCTTTTGATTTTCCTTCTCTGAACTAATTTGACTAATGGGAATTTGAGAAGTATGACGATGACCAATTATTGGTCTACATATGAATGATGGTCCTGAATAATCTTATGCTAACCAGAAATTTTTCTGCAGCTCACAACTTTATATAATTGTTGTTTGTATGTGCAGGAAGCTAGTAGAAATGATAATGGGCAAGCTGCACATTCGGCATGGAGGAACTATGATGATTTCAATGAGTATTTCTGGTTTGTTTCCGTCTCAGACTAGTCTCAATAATAACGATGTTTCCTGCATGTAGATTAATATCCTCAGTCCTGATATCATGCAGGTCCCGTGCTTGTTTTGAGTTGGGTTGGCCAATAAAGAGCGAATCACCATTCCTGTTCAAACCAAAAACAAAGTGGAAAAGGGTGTGTTACCTAATACACAATAACTTATTTGAACATGAATCTAGAGTTTGATAATTTGGAATGCTTTTCTTTGTGTAACTTATAAGTGATTATTCCTTAATGTCTACATTCTTATCAGTTCACTTTTCTTTTTGTTTATCCTGTTACAATAACAGACAGCAAAGAGCAGTTTTGTGGAACATAGAACTTTTCTACACTTGTATCGGAGCTTTCATCGAATGTGGATGTTCCTGACCATAATGTTTCAGGTTTACTACTCTTTCATTGGCTTGATATTACAGAATTTGATATGTCCGACCTTCGTAATTCACATCTCTGTTCTTCTGATTTCAGATTTTGGCAATTATAGCATTTGATGGGTTTCCTACAACTGTGGATAGATTCAAAGTTATACTCAGTATTGGACCTACTTTTGCCATTATGAATTTTATTGAAAGTAAGTTGTTGTCTAATCAATTTCGAGCTGTTGTTGATAGATGGATCAATTTTTAGAAGGCCTTTGATTGTTGCAGGCTTTTTGGATGTCATACTCATGTATGGTGCCTATACTACTGCAAGAGGCATGGCTATTTCAAGGATAATTATTAGGCTTTTTTGGTGGGGTTTGAGTTCTACATTTGTAACATATGTGTATTGGTGAGTTTAAGTTTTATGGACATTTGCTTCAGTTTATGCTATTTGTAAATGTATTTTACTATGCTCTCTTACTTTTTATTTTCTGTCTGTGAAATTGTTTCAGGAAAGTTTTAGAGGAAAGAAACAAGCGTGGAGATCCAATGTATTTCCGCATATATATTCTTGTGCTAGGTGTCTATGCTGCTGTGCGCTTTGCTTTTGCTTTGCTTCTCAAGTTTCCATGTTCTCATGCTTTATCAAGAATGTCAGATCATCCATTCTTTCAATTTTTCAAGTGGATTTATCAGGTATAAAATCAGTATGTGGAATGAGATTTATCTAAACTCCCTGTCCCCTATTTGCTTGTGTGCTTATGTGGTGTAACATTCTCAGGAGAGATACTTTGTGGGCCGTGGTCTCTTTGAAAGTCTTAAAGATTATCTCAGGTTTGTCTCTTTCTTGTTGATTTCAACTGTTTTTTCTAGTTGCTTCAATAGTTTTATTGCTATATACTGTATTAGGTTTCCTGCCCCGTAGCCATTAGTTTGGCCTTTTATTTTGGGTTGGTGATCAAGTATCCTTATTTTAGGTTAAAGTGCTCACTGCCCAGTTTTATTTTTATTTTGCGAGGGAGTTCGGGAGCTTATACACCCATATAATGAGTCTGATTATTTCTAAAGGATGTGTGTCAGAAACCAATAAGATGTAGTTGAAAACATCTGTGGAAACTTGACATGGTTTTTTACTAGCACCTTCGGCTAGACCAAAAAGTTTATTGGTTTGTTGTAAATTAGAGGTGTAGGAATCTTCCCGCTGTATACCATAGCACTGAGAATTACAACTTATATAGGGGTGAAAGGCTAGCTATGAGGTAGTGGTTAGTATATATATCACTAGTTTGCCTGTGAAGTGGATATTGAAAACATGTGCTTCACCGTTGGTGGTAAAAGAAGAGCAAAATAAAAAATTGTAATTTACTTATGATAACAGCAATCCCAAAAATACTTGTTCTTGCTTGATATAAGTGAATTTAAAAGCATGCCTGTGCCTTGTTGCTAAACTACGTGCGGAATGATCTGAATTCAGAATGGAATTGATATTTATCATCTTATTTCATGTGCGTTTGTTTTAAATGCTCTTACGGGGGAGTTCATTTTCTTGGAAAGATGGGTGAGGATATGAATGCTGAATCTCTTCTATGGAAGCTAGCCAATTTTGAGCTTAATTACTATGTTTAAGATGTTTATCTGAGTGCTTAGTTCCTACTTTTGTTTTTTTCCATGAATGAAACATCATACGAGTAGTTATATTCATTGTTTATGTTTAACTGTTGCAGTTACGTGTTTTTTTGGTTGGTGATCTTCGTGTGCAAATTTCTCTTTGCTTATTTCCTCCAGGTTAGCATACATTATTGAAATAACTCAATATGGTTGGCTCAGGACCAGCCTCATTTGTGACCAGCCTCATCTTACATATGGTTGGCTTGTTGCAGGATTAATTGGTTTTAACTTCCTCTTGTTTATGCAGATTAAACCATTAGTGACGCCTACTAGGATAATTGTGAATCTTCCAGCTTTGAAGTATTCATGGCACGATTTTGTTTCCCAGCGTAAGTGCAACTATTGTTTAATTTCTTAGACTGTATTACCCTTGGTGATGAATGAAGTAACCGTTCTTTGATTATTACAAAATGATGCCTGTATTATGGGCACCCAACCAACTTTGTTCCTCAAAGCCTTTGGCCAAACAACATTTTATGAGTAACAACAAGCACATTCACTTTAACATTTTATGGGACTAAATTGTGTTCTTAGCTTCACTCCTAGTCAATCAAGTGCTCTGTTTTGGGTAGGAGACTAGGAGTTCTCTTAAAGTTTCAAATTTCTGTTATGAAGCACTTTGATAGTTTTTAAAAATTATTGTAGAATGCTTTGTTTTCACTTTGTATGTATACATCTCTTACAAATTTCTTTGGAGGGATCAGCTACAGCATATATTTCTAGAAAGGAAGGAGTTGATGCTTCAGGATTGTAATATTCTGAATAATATAATGTTTTATAGCCTTAGCTTTCAGACTTTATTCTGCAGATAAATGTAATTTTTTTCTTATGACCGCTATCATACTTTTTATGATAATGTTACATAACCTCAGCTTTCAGGCTCTATTTTACTCAGTGGAATGCCCTTTGTTAATTTATACTTGCATCGGTTTTCTATGCAGATAATCATAATGCACTCACAATAGCTAGTTTGTGGGGTCCAGTTATAGCTGTAAGTTTTCTCTACTTTTTGCACTTCTAAAGATTTTGATCTGTCTTAGCTATGAGAAATTATTCATTCATTACTGGTGAGCTGTTATTCCATTTCCGGGGGAAATGAAGAGGATCAGTTTAAAATTTGTTGTGGTTGTATATCTGTATCAGTATTGGTGATCATCTGTTTTTGTGGTTTTATACTAGTGGTCCGTGTCCGCCTGAATTAGACGAGTGATTGCTCTTTGAGTTCTCGGAAAGATACTTTCCTTCTCTCTTTTCAATGAAACTTCTTATAATCTTGGTTCTGTCTTATGTTGACATAAACATTGCCCCTCCTCTCTCTCTCTCTCTCACACACACACACACACAAACTCACTCTCTCTCTCTGAGAGTATTGTTCTCTTGGGGTCTGATTTCCCTTCACGTTAGTATAAGTTTCATGTAGTGGATATTCTTATTGAAGAAGTGATTGCTATATTCAAATTTGATTCTGATGACATGTTAGTCCGGTGGATCAATGCAGAAATCTATGGCTTGCCATTATCAAACTCTTATTTATTGTAGGATGCTAATTTATGCTGCTTGTGAGTTCACATTTTTCCGTTGCTAATAAACCTTTCTGTTATGTTAAGTGAAGTGTTTTCCATTTCAAAATAATTATTTCTGCAGGCATTGGGGCAATGCTCTTTTCTAGTTCTTGTTCGTCAATTATATTTATATTGTGGCTTTAAGTATATACCTGACGGCATGCATTAGGGTCAACTTGCATGTCTTTGCTTTCTGATATTATTATACTTTCTCTACAGATATATTTAATGGATATTTACATCTGGTACACATTAATGTCTGCTCTGATTGGAGGTGTTATGGGTGCAAGAGCTCGACTTGGGGAGGTATTTGGTTTCTGTAATATTTTTGGGAACTTCTATGAATGCATTTTTGGTGCATGTAGCTTCATATTCAGTTATAATTGGTATACTCTAGCCTGGAATTGTTATATATTTGGCTCAGTGACTGAACTGATATTTTGATCTATGCCAGATACGTTCAATTGAAATGGTGCATAAGCGTTTTGAGAGTTTTCCAGAAGCCTTTGTGAAGAATCTTGTTTCTACAAGGATGATCAGCTTGAGCAGGCATTTTTCCAATTACCTTAAATATTAAAGGGGATCTGTCTAGAGAACTTAGGTCTTAGGTCTAATATTTTTTTTTTATAGGCAGCTTATGTTAATCAATAATCATGCTTGGCTTATTCTGTCCTCTTCCCCACTTCTTTATTATATAAAGGTTCCTGTGTAATAGACTTAGTTTTTACACATTTTTCTAAGATGTGGATATCTCATCTGATTTTATCATCAAGCTTCATATTTTCTGTTATCATATGAAACAAGCATATATTGTCCTCCTTGATTCAGTCACTTCTTTGGTACAAATAATTTACGCTTACTCAAGAAAATAGGTATCATTTGAACTTAAATCTCTAAAGAAGTACCATATCTTGATTAGCCGGTTAGGTTGATCTTCTTGCTTGATGTGAAATTTTATAGTTGTGTTTGGTATTTTAATTTCTCTATCCTTATTTAGTCATTTGACTTTGAGATTGATACTCTCCCCTATTGCTTCTGGCAGGATTCCCTTTGATAGACAAAACCCCCAGGTAAAGTTTTTGCTAAGCTTATTCAGCAAGATCCACAATTATGTATCCTGGTGTCAATGTACATTTAAACTTGTTATACATATGAACTTCCTTCAAAACTTTCGTTTTCATATTCTTCTGGGCTATAGTTTGTGTTCATGATATAAAAATGAACTTTTCATTTGTGTGTATGAGCTCCCTCCCCCCTCTTGCGGGTGATTGATAAGAGATGTGTGTCCTCTACTTGTTTATCCTCCTCTGTAGTATAAGGTGAGTTCATAGGTAGGAGGTTTAGAACCTGTGACGGGAGGCTAACTAAATTCAACTTGCCATTGGACATCGACTTCACAGCCGACCTCTCCGAAATGAACCATCAATTGTGTGCCTGTTGTCTCTTGACTTTTTTTCTTCTCTTCCTTTCCTCTCAATGAACTGAACTTGCCGTTAACTACAAAATCAGTTTACACATGAACTGCTGGAGTGTTTAATTTAAATTACACTATCAACTGAATACAATAGAAGGATAAATATTTTTTTTCTACAGTAGCATCAAAGAAACTATTCACCTTTTTCTTTGTTTGACATCTTAATTTTTTTCCTCTCCTGGCTCTTTTTTTCCCGTGCAGGTCCCTCATGAATTGAACAAGGCATATGCCACTATGTTTGCACCATTTTGGAATGAAATTGTTAAAAGTTTGCGTGAGGAGGACTATATCAGTAACAGGTAATATTACTTATGATGCTTATTCTGAGAAACAAAAGTGGATGTCTTTTTATTCCGAATGGTGTCTAAGTTCCTAACAATATTGCTAATCTAGGGAGAAGAACTTGCTTTCCATGCCCAGCAATAATAGCAATCTTGGACTGGTACAGTGGCCGTTGTTTCTTCTCAGCAGCAAGGTGCAACTAATTAACATATGCTTACTTATTGGCAGTAGTGCAGTACCAACTCATGTTAGGATTTCCTTCTACTGAAACTGTTTGCACCTTATTCCAGATATATATGGCAATTGATTTGGCTTTGGACTGCAAAGATACACAGGCAGATTTGTGGAACAGGATATGCAGGGATGACTACATGGCCTATGCAGTTCAAGAGTGCTATTATAGTATAGAAAAGATTTTACATGCCTTGATTGACGTGGAAGGCGGCCGTTGGTATGCATCTTTTTTTGTGTGTTGTTCCTAGTGTATATTTCTAATGGTGTTGCTGTCATTGTGGTCATGTCATCTATATTAGCTAATCACAAACTACCACCTTTCAGGGTTGAGAGAATTTATCGTGAAATAAATAGTAGCATAATGGAAGGTTCACTGCATGTGACCTTGTCTCTGCAGAAGCTTCCTTTGGTGCTACAAAGATTAATTGGACTGACTGGGCTCCTGGTACTTGACAAATCTGATACATCAGATATGCCATTTAGTTTCCCCCTTCACCTCCTCAGATAGGGCCTCTGTTGACAAATCTGTTGATATTTTATTGCAGGCACAAAATGATCCTGAACTTGCACGAGGGGCTGCAAAAGCTTTTAAAGATTTTTATGATGTTGTGACACATGAGTTGTTGTCTAATGATCTGAGGTAAATGTTATTATACATGCAACTATAGTGGTTATTGAGTAGACCTGTTTTCCCAGAAATATCCTTCAATTTGTTTACTGTTTCTTTCAGGGAGCAAATTGATACATGGAATGTATTAGCTAGAGCAAGAAATGAAGGTCGATTGTTTTCAGGAATAGAATGGCCTAGAGATCCTGAAATAGTAAGCACAATCAGAACTTCTCTTTATATTAACTAGTTAGACGTGTCTCCTGAAGCGTGGTCCTTTTCATCACACCATGTGATGAATTTCTTTGTTTTTGTACTTCTATTTAATTTGTTTATCTTGCTTTCTTTTTTGAATCCTAATATGCTATCATAATTTTATATCCATAGATAGAACAAGCAAAGAGGCTCCACTTACTACTCACTGTGAAGGATTCTGCTGCTAATATTCCAAAGAATCTAGAAGCACGGAGGAGGCTGGAATTTTTCACTAATTCCTTATTTATGGATATGCCTGCTGCCAAACCGGTGTGCGAAATGATGCCTTTCTGGTAATATTCAACTTGCACTTTTGGTGGCAAGGAATTATGCTACTTCGATTTGATTTATGCTTACTGATACATAATCTGTTCAATGGTATCAGTGTTTTCACACCATACTACAGTGAAAAGGTTCTGTATAGTTCTTCTGAACTGCGGGAAGAAAATGAAGATGGAGTCTCTACTCTTTTTTATCTGCAGAAAATTTATCCAGGTTCTCATCTGTGAACTTGATTTTGTCTCTGGATCTCTTAGTCTTACCCCTTCTCAAATACCCTAACTGGGACATGTGAATAATTTCTTCCCTTTCTCTGGTAGATGAATGGAGTAACTTTTTGGAGCGTATAAATCAGGGTGGCAAATCTAGCGATGATTTCGAAGAAAATTTGGAAGCTAACTTGGAGCTTCGGTTTTGGGCATCTTATCGTGGGCAGACTTTAGCTAGAACAGGTCAAATCTTTTTGAGGACGTGTTGATATCTATTCTTCATATAATGTTGTTTGTTTTCATTTACTGCTTCAGACTCATGCTAAGCTTTCTCATGGCTGAAAATGCAGTACGTGGTATGATGTATTACAGAAGAGCTCTTATGCTTCAAAGCTACTGGGAAAAAAGAGGATTAATAGGTATCTTTTTATAAATATATACAATATTACATTCTAATTTTTTTTATTTTGTTAAGTTCTTAAATATGGTCTTATGGTTTTCTTTGGTCAGAGGATAATACGTCTGATGCAAATCAAGGTTTTGATATGTCTCCTGAGGCAAGGGCACAAGCAGATCTGAAGTTCACTTATGTTGTATCGTGCCAAATTTATGGGCAACAAAAGCAGAAGAAAACTCAAGAAGCTGCTGATATTGCTCTTATGCTACATAGGTATTATGCTTGTACCTGTTCTTCTGCAGCATATATATTGATCTTACCCCATCCCTCTTCCATTGTTTTGCTTGCTCAAGCTTAAATTCTTAAGCATTGTCCTTCCCATGTTATCTCCTTTTTCCCTCTCAAGTTTAGTTTTTGTTCATCTATATTGCCCAACGGCCCCTAACTTGAATTTATTGTCTCAAATTGGTAGTCTGTTAGGGATGTGATTAAAACTCATTCCTTTGTTCATCCACTACCCACTTTTGTACCTACAGCTCCTCCTGCCACCTCTTGCTTGTGCAGTTTGCTTCACCATGTCCTCTAAAAGGCAATCCCACCTTATTTTTCTGTTCCTTCCCCTTTTCTTCCTTGTCCTTCATGCATCTTTCACAACTGTCATTGTCTTAAGTGGCTGGTGCAGTTAAGAAACTTGTTTTTTAGGAGGTACCCTTGTCTTGAACCTTCCCATGTATCTGACTATTTGTTTACTGGTATAAGTTATTCATTGTATTCGAAAAAACTTAGTTCCTTGAGTACATATTGATCACCAGCTTTATTGTGTCAGAGACTCAGAGTTTCGAATTTGATCTAATTTCAGAAATGAGGCTCTTCGAGTTGCTTTTATTCATATGGAAGAGAGCGCGGGAGCTGATGGTAAAGTAACAACGGAATATTTCTCCAAGCTTATTAAAGCTGATATACATGGAAAGGATCAGGTATTGACGTACTGCACATGTTCTTCTCTGTAGAAATTATTTCTCATCAAAACATCTGATTCAATGCATCGACTTTGTTCCTCTTTCTCTTTATCCTCGTTCTAGCTCATGTGAAATATTCATCTGTTGCTGTTATTCAGGAAATCTACTCGATCAAATTACCTGGTGACCCAAAGCTAGGTGAAGGGAAGCCTGAAAACCAAAATCATGCCATTGTTTTTACTAGAGGAGAAGCAGTTCAAACGATTGATATGAATCAAGTTAGTTAACATGTCGATTTATAGCATTAAATATCTAGTTGCCTTTTTTCATCATTTTTTCCAATGTCAAATTCCATAATCAATGCAAGTTCTCAGAAAGAGTCCTCTTTTGTTGGTTGTTTGCAGGACAATTATCTAGAGGAGGCACTGAAAATGAGAAATCTTCTTGAAGAATTTCATGGGAACCACGGCCTTCGGCCTCCTACTATTCTTGGTGTGAGGGAGCATGTCTTTACAGGAAGGTGTGCATTTTACAGCATGGTTGCATAACCTTTAGAGTATGCTTCGTATGCTGTCCTCATGTGGTTTGTCATTGCAGTGTATCATCTTTGGCTTGGTTTATGTCCAATCAAGAGACAAGCTTTGTCACATTAGGTCAGCGGGTGCTGGCAAAACCTTTCAAGTAAGTAGTGCATAATCTTCCATGATTATTTTGTAAGGTTGTGGAAGTGCTACTTACTTGTTTTCTTGCTTTATAGAGTTCGAATGCACTATGGGCATCCTGATGTATTCGACCGGATTTTTCACATATCTCGTGGTGGGATTAGTAAGGCATCGCGTGTTATTAACATCAGTGAGGATATTTATGCAGGTGAGCTTGTGTACTTGTATCCCACATTTCTGTGATATTTTGTTTGTCTTGAAAATAATGCTTCGTTCTTCTTGAACCATGAAAGATGCAATTTGCCTTCTTCTAACAAGGTCAAAATTGAGGGTAAATTTCTTCTGATTTTTTATAAGGATTCCTAAATCGGTAAAGATGAAAGATCGCATGTTTAGAGGGATGCTTTTATATTAAACCAAACATCAACTGCTGGGTTGATGGGCCCAAAGATAAAACTAATCAACAAACTGAAAATCTATAATCAGAAATCTTGAATCACAATCCATGTTCTGACTTATTGAGGTCTTAATTTCTAAATATCATATACTTGTTTGCCCCAAGCAGTATTTATCCTGGACACCTGCAAACTGACTATTTTTTCTACTTGTTTCAAAATGCTGCAGGATTCAACTCAACACTTAGGCAAGGCAATATTACACACCATGAGTATATACAGGTTCATCTGCTTCTGTTTCATAAACACGTACATGTTTAAAATGGTTTTTATCATGCTCTACTAATTTCATTCTTTTTCAATCAGGTTGGAAAGGGACGAGATGTGGGGTTGAATCAAATTGCACTTTTTGAAGGAAAGGTTGCTGGTGGAAACGGCGAACAAGTTCTAAGCAGAGATATATATAGGCTTGGGCAGCTTTTTGATTTCTTTAGAATGCTCACATTTTATTATACAACCGTGGGTTTCTATGTATGCACAATGGTGAGTTTGCAACTGCGCATCTAATCTCATGTATCTCTTTAATGATTCATTGATAAGTTTTATATTCTGCACTGACTTGTTTATTTTCCCTTTGACTGCAGATGACAGTTCTGACTATATATATTTTCTTGTATGGAAGAGTATACCTGGTAATGATATTCTGACAACTTATACAAAGAACCTTTAACTGTACAATGTTTTGTCTTTCATTCAAAATGTACATGATTATACAAGTTTTCGCTTTCAATGTTTTTTCTGAAGAATATAGCTCTGAGCACTGATTGATATTTTTAGGTATTGTTATTGCTGTGTCGAAGATTAAAGTTTATAACAAAATGGTCCAGTGTATGAGTGGGATAGCTGCAGATATTCTTTCACCCACAGATTTATTCTTTTATGATATTTCTAGGTATCATTATTGTGTAGGCATCCTCCCACGAGTTCAAGGCACCTTTCGTTAAAAATTAAACATTTTACATGATAGCTGTCATGGCTCATAAGGTTTTTAATGGAGAGTAACCTAGATGTCTAAAAAGCTTGGGACTATCTCATATATTTGAGTGAAAGGTGAATGCAGAATGGGTTTGTTACTGATAACCCCTGCCCCCTTCTTTGTGCCTCTATCTTCATTTATAACCGACAGGAGCTCATATTCTAGTCTTTTAGGAATAGCTTCTGTAGGTTTATGCACCATGTTTATCCATGACATAACGTTTATGATTCTATGAAGTACCTTGGCTAAAATAACATTCCTTTTCATTCTTATCATAAAAATATTGATACTTACGTTCTTCCTTAATGTGCAGGCCTTTTCAGGACTTGATGAAGGAATTGCAAAAGAGGCGAAACTGCTAAGAAGTACAGCACTTGATGCTGCTTTAAATGCTCAGTTCTTGGTTCAGATCGGGATTTTCACCGCAGTGCCCATGATAATGGGTTTTGTGTTGGAGCTGGGATTACTAAAGGTTAGTTTTAACCAGATTTACTTTGGTGCTTCTGAGTTCTGTTCAAGAATCTGCACTTGTTTCTCATTTGTGAAAAATGCAAGCCGATCCTACATTATATATGTGGAACGACAAGATTTGTTGTCATGAGCAACTCAACCAAGAAATCTTATTAGGTGTGTTATTTTTTTCTTTGTGCATCCTGCATGATATATCTAAAAATTGGTTCATGTGTTTTTTGCAGGCTGTTTTCAGTTTTATTATCATGCAACTGCAACTTTGCTCCGTCTTCTTCACTTTCTCATTAGGAACTAGAACACATTACTTTGGTCGTACCATCCTGCATGGTGGTGCTAAGGTATAGTTTTTCTTTTCCCTCCTTGCAGTATCCTGTGGTAGCATTCTGTTGCTTTTATGTTGCTGTCACATTTTAATCTGATATTTCACTATTGTTGATCATTAACAGTATAGGGCCACTGGGAGAGGCTTTGTTGTCCAGCATATCAAATTTGCAGAGAACTACAGGCTTTATTCAAGAAGTCATTTTATTAAAGCGTGAGTCTTCCCCCTGATTTGATGAGACTATATGTTTACCGTGATACTTATAATTTGCTCACAGTTGAGTTGTTTATGATGAGGAATAATGATATAAGTATTTTTACAGGCTTGAAGTAGCACTTCTGCTCATCGTTTATATTGGTTATGGGTACACAAGGGGAGGTGCTGTCTCTTTTGTGCTGCTAACTCTCAGCAGTTGGTTTCTTGTTATCTCCTGGCTTTTTGCTCCGTACATCTTCAACCCATCCGGTTTTGAGTGGCAAAAGTGAGTTCTTTGTGCCAAGTATTTTCTGTAATTTTCACTCTTTATCAATATATTCTCTCTGGCACAGCAGCGGAATTGAAATTCATGATTAGCCTAATTCTGTTTGCTACTCAGTTTTGTATATCCTCATTCTAATAGATTGTCCTGCTCTATCGGCTAACTACAGGACTGTGGAAGATTTTGATGATTGGACCAGTTGGCTCCTGTACAAGGGCGGAGTTGGTGTAAAAGGAGAAAATAGTTGGGAATCTTGGTGGTTAGAGGAACAGGTGCTCTCTAACTTTAATTCTTATTTGTTGGTAGTGTTTATCTTGTCATTTAGTATTGATACTCGATCATCTAGCTTCCTATCACCAGTAATGGTATCTTGTATAAAAAGTTCCCTATATTTCGTGTAGAAATTACTCTTCCACTATGAAAATAAATTTCAGAGACCGTATGATAATTAAAACCTGACATTCTTCTGATCTTGTATTGAAATCAATTCTAATTTATGATATAATATCTTTTCATGGTGAGAAGAGTAATCTTGTGAGATGTTCAATCAATTTTTTTTGAAATGCTTCTAGTGCAATAGTACTACTTAGGTTCAAATCTTTATCTGATAATAAATTGTCCTAGATTTTGCACCTTTAGATTAGTTTATCTAGTAAGGGTAACATAGGGAAATGATTGTTTTGCCTTTTTTGAATGATATGCCATTTTACTGAGTTCAAAGGTTTTCATACGGGGAGCTTACCGTCTCTTCAGTTTCATGACATTTTAAACATCAATTTGGTCAGTTTCCAAATTCTGTTAATCTCGGAAATTTGGACTTGTGCATATAATATATTGTTCATTCCATGACGTTAAATCGGATGATATATATTTCTTTATCCTCCGGCCACTCCATAGGAATATACCATATACACAGATTAAACCTGAAACTGGTTAATGTATTATGACAGAGTGAAAGCTGACACTTTTCTATCAGTGGGGATCAATCCATGTGATAATTTAGCACCAGCTATCCACCCTTCTGCCTTGCTATCATAATGATCTCATATTGTGGGTAGAAATTATCTCATATTGCTGTGCAACTCCCATAGGGAGAAATACTGCATGTCAAAAAACAACACCCTCTTACTTTTAGCAAGCTTATGGTTTCTTGATTTTATAAGTGGATTAAGCTACGTATTCTCTTACATCTCATGCATACTTTCCTCTTGAAATATTGTTCAGGCTTGCTTTGTTTTGTACTCTTCTTTCAGATTTATCTTTTTGACACTGATTATATTTTCTTCATCAAATAATAAAGCTTATCTACTTGGCGAAATTTGCTGCAGGCACACATCCATACTATAAGAGGCCGTATTTTCGAAACAATATTGAGTCTGAGGTTCTTTATCTTTCAGTACGGCATTGTGTATAAACTTCATCTGACAGGGAACAATACTTCACTTTCGGTGAGTCTCACGTTTCCTGTAACAAGATGTGAAAATCATACTTTATCTGACTAAATAAATACGGTTAACCATGATTTTGCAGGTTTATGGGTTCTCCTGGGTGGTTCTTTCCGTCATTGTCTTGCTACTTAAGGTTAGCCCACAATATTCTCTCTTTGAAACACGGTTTCTGTTCACTATCCAAATGATTTTACTGTGTAATGAACTCTGATAATCATCGACAATGCAGATCTATACTTTCAGCCCCAAAAAATATGCTCTATTCCAAATCTGGATGAGGTTTTTCCAGGGTGTTCTTGCCCTTGCACTCCTAGGAGCCATCATAGTCGTCATCGTGCTAACAAAACTGACTATTCCCGACTTGCTAGCCAGCTGTCTTTCATTTATCGCCACTGGATGGGGAATTCTTTCTGTAAGTTTCTTACATAATCATAACCTCTTCCTAATTGTTTCTAAAGACGAAAACTTAGTGTACTGAATTATTTTACCTCGTTTTCCAGCTGGCAGTTGCGTGGAGGCCTTTTGTGAGGACGTTGGGATTGTGGGACTCGATGAGGGAGTTTGCAAGGATGTACGATGCAGGAATGGGTATGATTATATTCGCACCCATTGCAGTCTTATCTTGGTTCCCGTTCATTTCCACTTTCCAGTCCCGGCTTCTATTTAACCAAGCGTTCAGTCGTGGCCTTGAGATCTCCAAGATCCTTGCTGGAAACAAGGCCAATGTGCAAGGATGAGTGCGTACATTGCTTGCCACAATTGAGTGTCTTGGCACTGTTAGTACTTAGTATGTTATTTATTGATTAATTGATTTTGTGCATGTGTGATTTCTATCATCTCGCCATGAGGATGGTGATTTTTCAACAGATTAGCAGCTGTAGATTCTTTACTAAATCGTGTTGCCTGTTTTTGTGTAGTGTATGTAGAGACATGTATGTAGTCAGCGGATGCAGATTTTGGATGTTATATCGAATATTGGCCCCTTGTTTAGTACTCCCTCCGTTAATATTTACTTGTTCCTGGAGCAGTTATTGGGAAAATTTATTGAGAGAATTTTTAGACAACTATATCCTTTGTATTTTAAAGAATGGCATACTCACTTATAGATTTTTTAAGAGATATGTATGATTAATGAATTTCGATTTCGGAAAGAGATTTGTATTGAGAGATACGTATTGAGAGAATTTTCCTTCCTCACTGTTTTGTGTAATCAGTCTAAGGAAGGAGATTTGTTCTCCCTCAACTTTCACAATTTTGGTTTCCCTCTCAACAGTACCGCCAGCCAACTTCCAAAATCAATTTTGGTGTGTGATCCTCAACTTTAAGAAATTTTATTTTCCCTCTCAATAGTATCGCCCACCAACTTCCATCAATTTTGATTTCATATCAAAATCAAATTAAACTTGGAGCCAAAATGAAAGAGGATTACAAGAAAATACGTACTCCTACGATCTTTCTTTCAAGGCTGTAGATTGCCGGCATATCAACAGTTTATCAAATTATTGACTACATCAATGTCTTCCCGAAGAGATTTTGATTTGAATTATGTTGCCGATGAAGAATTCTCATTTGATTTGAATGAAGAACCCAACTTTGACATCCATACACATGAAGACGATATCGAAGGAGGTGATTTCGACCCACAAACTGATGATGAAGCGAACATTTCGATTTCGGATCAATCGTCTTTCGGAGGTGGCAATGAGGATTAAGATTTATACTCCCTTTTTCAAAGAATCCCGCCAAATTTTCACGCGTGTTCTCAAAAATTTCATTAGAGAGCGGTAAACTTTTAAAGAGAATTGGCAAAATCGTTCTCTCTTAAGGCAACGATGCTTCAGAGGAAATCAGGGAGTATCTCTGTCAATGGAAAATATCTTTAGGGACGAAATTTTCCTCACTATAATTATTTACAAGAAAAAATAAAAAAATTATAATAGGGGTAAATTTGAAAATGAAGGTGTAAAATTATGTTAAAAGACAAGTAATTTTTAACAAATGAATTAGACAAGTAAATATTAACGGAGGGAGTATAATTATTTTGATCAAACCAGCTGACTTCATTAAGATTTGGTATCCTTTGTCCCACATGTAATTCCCTGGATTCAGATCATCTAAACTAAGAATTTTGAATCTCCCGACAAATGAGCTGATCGAAAACAGAAGTTATGTGGACTTCCAGCTTTTTAATTGCTTCAAAAGGCTTCATGTTTATGCTCACGTGCATCTCCCAAATTAGTTGGTAAAAGAGATTGTTGGACGATAATGCACTGGTGAGTTCATGCAGACTAAGCGATTTAGAAAGTGTCCAATCTACCCTTTAAGGGCTATCGATATCTAGATATGAATATGAGATATCGGGTATGAGTATGAAATATCGGATATGGGTATGAGTGATACTTTTGATATACCAAGTTTTTTAGGGATATCAAAAACTCACTCTAACATCATTTCAATACCATACATGATATACTTGACTCATACCAAACGCAGATTTTAGATTGATATCGATATACTGATTATACTCAAACGCAAATATGGATATGAGTGATATCTCGTACCCATACCTGATTTATAGATATCAATACCAAACGGGCCCTAATAAATAATCACCAGATTGGGATCAGGGCAACAGCTTCTGAGTTAGATGTCAAGTCCTACAACATCAAAAATTAAAGGAGAACTCTCATTTGACACATAATAAAACCTAGAGAATCTCAGCATGACAGTAGACTTGCACTGATTTCTAAGTCTCTACGCCAATCACGTCGTTGGTGTTCATGGAATAAGCTACAGAAGAAGATTGGTTAGGTTCTGATGCAGATGAGGTCTCCATGTGAGTGTAGTTCTCTGGATGATCGTTTTTACATGCAGGTCCATTCTTACAGAGTCCGTATCGCTTGTAGTTGCTACAAATGCTTTTACCCTTGAAAATCAAAGACAATGATCAGAAATCAGAATCTTCATCTTTAATAGAGCTGAAGATGCAATGGAAGAGAAAATATAGTTTGTTTTCAAAAAATGTTGATGATCGAAATCATACAAATCAGTGCTGCAATCCTGTACAAAAATATAGTATATTTTTATGTTGAGCATCACTATATACAGAGAAAGGAAAATGTACTTACAGGTCGTAGTGGTAGACCGAGGTCGCTAAGAGCACATTTGGCTGGTTTTCTAACCTTCCTTTTGGGATGGTGGAATTTACATGCAGATTTGAATTTGCAGTCACCTGTTTGTAGGTAGTGAAGACAGTTAGGTTGTGCAATCCTCGTTGGAAATTCATTAACAATTACAGGCATTTGCTGTTGTTGTGCATAAATATTGGCTTCCAACATCGGGCTGTTGACATTATATGCTGGAGAAAACGGCACGCTTCTCTCGTATGGGTAAAATGAAGCCTTGTCAAGACACCACATCAAAAACAGAGCCCGAATGAGATTATATAATGAAAGTGACATAGATTCTACACAATTCCAAAAATACGCTTGATCAAATTTACCTGATAGCTATTCCATTCAGGAGTTGAAAGAATGCCTTTGGTTGGTGGAAACAACGAAGGTATGTAGGAAGCAGTGTCACTCATAGCTGCAGGCGGGGACCATGGTGCTAAAGGCGATAGTGGTCTACCTTGTGATGCTACGAGTCCATCATTGCTGTAGAGCGGTATGGTATCAGAGCTTTCTGAAGCTGAAGGGTCGGGATGGTTATAACGGCAGCTTAAACCGTATTTGCATGATCCATTGTGCATGTAGTGCGAACATTCTATCTCCCCCTGTTTTTGCAATATGAAAATGTAAGTCTAAAAAATTTTCTTTCCTTTTAAGTACTCCCTCCGTCCCATAATGTTGTTCCTGTTTGCTTTTGACACATTCGCCGATGCATTTCTTGCGTCGTTTATATCTCTAATTAGACGTTGTCAAAAAATTATAAAATTGTGATATTATTAAAGTACTCATCGATACGAATCAAATAAGATCTCATATGACTATGTTTTTTCTTATATATTTGATATAATCTTACAAATTGTATAAAATTGTGAATAGTGTAAAAATTAGAAACAGGAACATCATTATGGAACGGAGGGAGTAATATTGATTAAGTCACAAGTGTCATTAGAAGATTTGACAAGATAATACCGTACGAATAGGTAGACCCAAGAAATTGAGCTTAAAGTGTTTGCTTTTACACGTTTTACTTTTACCATCCTTGCATCCCCCAGGTTGGTCATGATTCTGCAGGAAAAATAAATTATAGGCAGCAGATAAAAAAAATTCAGAACATAAGCTGATGAAGATTCTAATATTCTGATTCACATAATAAATTAGCAGTCAAATATAGATACTTCATAATACATGCAGTCTGCCACACATCAAAATACCAAATCACTGGTACCTTAAGAATTCATAGAATAAGACTGACATATATGGATCTTTCAGTTAACTATTTCAAAGAAAGTGTATTTGGATATATCGATAAGAAATATTATTTCCATTCTCAAATGTGGTACAAGAAAATAGTAGATCTCCATGTCCCATAAGAAATGCAACTAGGCCAGGAAATTAATTGACCAAAAAAGAATTGAAATGAATTTCAACGATATGATGCGAGTCATGTGACCAGTTAAGTGGCTATAATGACATTTTTAAAGTCAACCAAAACTCTCGCTAAACAAAGCTCATCAATCCTCCTAACAGCCAGAAAATAGATGGATGGTCCACAGCAGATAGGCTACCAAAGTTGGCTAACTGCTAGAAAGTCCTCTCCTTAATTCAGCCACTTTCATCATCAATATTAAAACCCATCTAATCTAAGTACCTAAAATTCTTTTTCCCCTAGTTGCAGTAAGTAGAGAATTCAATGCAGATTATACAATTAACTAGCTTAACAAATAACAATTAAGCTCACAAATAGATTTGCAATTGAATTTAACATAAACACTGAGAAAGTAACCCAGAACCTTGCAACTGATTTTTTCTGCTTTTTCTGAAGAATCATCCTTCGCCTTCTGCTTTCCCTTGCCAGACTATATTACCATGGAGTTTCAAGCATCAGAACTAAATCTAAAAAAGGCGATAAAGCTTGAGAAATATCAACAGCAATAGCTGAATGTCTCACCGAAGATTTTCTTCTGGGAGGATGATTGAACTTGCAATTCATTCCAAACTTGCATGTCCCTGTGCGTACATAGAAGCTGCATTTGTCAGCTTCAGGTCTCAAAGGGAAATGCTGTGGCTTACTCGTCTCTTTCCTTGCCGCCCTTTTTCGAGCTTTCACCTTTACATCTTTCTGCTTTCCGTTTTCATCCTTATCTCCGCTCGCATCAACGTTCTCCTCAGTCGCAATTTCACCTTCGCTCTGTTGCTTCTCATCGCTCGTGACCTCCTCTTCCTCCGATTTTCCGTCCTTGCTCCCACTGCAAACTTCTTCATCTTCTTGGAGATGTACAGAGAGAGCTTGAAGCTGATCGATGATGGAGGTTTGGTCGGTTTGAAACCCTAGCTCATCAGTTTGATGCTCCAGTTGCTGTTGCTCGTCAGATTGATGCTCGGGTTGTTGTTGCTCGTCAGATTGATGCTCGGGTTGCTGTTGCTGGTTCTGATCATTGATAATGTTTGTTGGTTCAGAGAGCTCCATTGCTGAAAATAGAATCAACTGTAAAAGCTGAAACCCTAGAAAATACTGAAAGGGGTTTTTCAGATTCTCAAAAAATTAGACTGTTGAGAGAGAAAAGATGTCTTGCTTAATTTTGTTGGATGGAGAGAGAGGACAGATTGAGCGGTATTCAGCCGTGTCAATTCATTCGTAATTTCATAATTTCATAATTTCATAATTTCATAATAATGACTAAAGTATGGGCAATGCAAACGTAATCTACTCCGGGGTAGATAAGTGGGGCATATGTCATGCATTGTCCAATAAAATATTCTGCCAAGGAGTGATTGATTATAAAAAAAAGTTTTAACATTTTGAATGGTTAAATTATAATTAATCTTTTACCAAAAAAATTATAATTAATCTTAATTTTTGACAAATAAGTGATTTCCTCAAGAAAAAAAACTATTTTCTTTTCTCCGTTATCCTCTCTTTCTCTATCTAAAAATAGACACAGTTGGGATTATAGAAAATCAGATTAATCCAACGCTTTTCTTCCTTTTGTGTGTCATCTCCATCTCCTTTTCTTCGTCCCATTCACACGATTTCGCTATTACAAATATCAAACAATTTCGTGTATTTTGTTGGTGGTTATGTGATTTGTGAGTGAAAAGAGAGATTCGTCGATCGTCTTGAAAAGAGGCGATGCGTGCGTGCGAGTGGTGAAACCTATATTTCTGTGTTGTTTGGTGGGAATCGAAACCGATTTGCGAGTAAGATTTAAAACCTCGTTCTTCAATATACATATTCAATGTATTCTTTGTCTTCAATTTTAATATTTGATTAATAGCTCAAAATGCAGTATCTTTTACGTCCCACTTATAATGATTTCGTGGTTGATTGTACGCTCTACGGTTTCCGGTTTCCTTTTTCCTTTTGTTGTGATCGGTGATATTATGATTAGGTTGTTCTAATTTTCAACCACATATGACTTTTTTTCATCTCATCGAGAATAATCAGTTGAGAAATGCGAGTTTTTTTTTCTTCCATCTACCTAACTACAATAAGAATCTTATAAAAAATTGTGTCATCTCAGTACCAACTAAGCGCCATCTAATTATTTTTGCCTTCTGTTAATAATAGATAGAAATCTATGCATTATTCGAAGGCAATTCGGTTGAGTTGGCTAATAACCCTCAGTCAGTTACTACTCTCATTCTTTGTTTCATCCACCATTTTAGGTAACTTGGCTGACCAACTTAAAATAAGGATTATTTTTAGGAGATAAAAAAACCTTAATGCACTCAAATTCGGTTGGAAAAACTAAAAATAACTTATTTTCCACGATGTTCATGTAAAATCTAAGCATCATTATTAGTGTTTACTATTTGCTTTTGTTTTTTAGAAGAAATTATTTGTTTTTTATTATGGCTTACATATTTATTTTGTTGTCAAATTTTAGAGATAATTTGTGCTTCAATTTGGATAATGTTCTTCAATTCCACCCTTACCATTTAGCATTTAAGTTCAATCGTCATAGAGGTATGTAATTTAATTTTAATTTGAACTGTTTTCTGTAGCGTTTGTCTCTAGATTATCGATCTGCATCGATGATTATAATGTTAAACTTGGCTTTATGAAGACATTGAACTTCTCCATTGTATAATATGGGTTAGAAAATAAATCTCAACCATCTCATTTATTTGCTTTTTGTGTGTATATAGCCAATTTTTTATGAGGCTCACATGTTCAGATATGGCTACTTTTGTTTGTGTGATTCCTTAAAGACTATCTTTTCTTGAAAATTAGTTTTAATAAGACACATCTATAAATTATAACTTGTTGGTTAACTGTATTGTAGATTTAAGGTGGAAGAAAGACATGATTCTAAAGTTTTGCTATGAACTGTATTGTAGATTTAAGGTGGAAGAAAGACATGATTCTAAAGTTTTGCTTTGAGTTCATAGTATTCTACTATCATGTCAAAGCTAATCAACAACTTGTGAAATTTGACCTGTACTTAGGAAGAATTGAAGGGATTGCAAAGAAGAATCACTTTGGTTGATCAATTTATTTTGATATTTTTTTTTTGAGAACATTTATTTTGATCTTTAAGCTAGATAAACTTAGTCTACGTAAATAAAAATGTTGAACATAAGTCTTGCTAATTGCTATAAATAGGAACATTAAACATTTGTCTTTGATGTACGTGAACATTTCCCGCATAGGATGTTGTTTTCGTCATTCACAACTATATGTATGAGCATTTGGTAGTTTAGTTCCAATATGTAGCTCTAACTTATTCATAGTTTGCAAGTAAATAAATAAATAAAATTATCTTTTGTATAGTTTTATTTAAAAAATAATTTTTTCCATGTCAATAGTGGTTAGTGGAGAAAGTTGAATATGTATAAGGGATTCTTATACATATTATATATTGCATTTCTTTTAGAATAATATATGTCGGCTTTTGTTAATTGTTATACATATTAACTTATTAAGCATATCAATTTTAAGTATAATTCTTATACATTATGAATGCCAAATATATATGTACCGTATTATAAGTGAATTGTTTCAAAATAAATAAATAAAAGTAAAATGAGATTTAATAAGAAAATGACACATATGATAAATAGAGCTAGAACGAAGGAGAGATTCAAATTATTCTACTTTAATGTATATATATATATATAGATTTTAAAATAACATATTATTTAATAAATTATTCTATTACTCGTACATTCTACGCGTTAAACACTAGTTATAACTTAACTCGGCCAGAAACAAAACAACTAAGGAGAATGATCATCGGTCGAGGCGGTTACATTTTTTCAACCCCTACACAAAGTTGTTTGTTGTCTATGTCTACCGACTTTTAATCTTCAGTCACTTTAATTCCACCATTGGTTTGAAAAATGAATTGGAGATATGAAACTTGCAGGATATTTGGTTTTGTGACATTAATTGGGGTCGATGTCGTCGTCGAACTCGCCGTGCGCAGCTTGCAAGTTCTTGAGACGAAAATGCACTCAGGAATGTGTGTTTGCGCCGTACTTTCCAGCGGATGATCCGGGTCGTTTCGCGAACGTGCATAAGGTATTTGGGGCGAGCAATGTGGCGAAGATCCTGAACGAGCTGGACAGTCGACAACGCGAGGAGGCGGTCTGCTCCCTTGCTTTCGAGGCTCATGCTCGTCTTGAGAACCCTGTTTACGGATGTGTAGGACACATCACGATGCTCCAACATACCCTTAATGATTTACGCAGCAACCTTCACCTGGCCAAGGAGGAGCTAGCCTCCATTGTCGGACCTGCTGCCATGATCCATAACAACTACCTCATGCCACCACAAAACCAGCCTCCTCCTCCTCCTTATAATATCATCAACCATAACCACAACATGATGTTGATGCTCGACTCTTACCAGCACCAGCACCAGCACCAGCACCAGCTGATCCTTCCTGAGCCTCAACCACGAGACAATATTGAACAACTCCAGCAACAACAACAACACAATATGGTGAGGTTTAATAGCGATGTTGAGCAGCCCCTGTTAGCACTAGGAACAGGATTTGACAACAACGTCCCTTATCAGATTCAACAACAACAACAACAACAACCTCTGTTGTTTCTTCAACAACCACAAGACTTGAATTTGCAAGCAGAGCAGCTGCACTTTCAACACCTACCCCATGCTGGTTCTGGTTCTGGTTCTGGAAATGAGGACACCAGGATAACTCGTGCTTAGGAATTTTCAATTGTCAAACAACTTTGAAACCCTCTCTCTTTTTCTCCATCTCTTCATTTCAATTTAGACCTACCTAGGACTTTATCTCTACTCAATAAACTATTTGCAAATACTTACAGTTAGTCTTACTTCTTACTTTGACGAGCATGTGTTTGCTTCTAATTTTCCTATTTCAACTTGAGTTCAGACACTATGTTGGTGCAAAGATTATACCGTATATTTACATACACTCAATTGCTATTTACCGTCCAGTCTCTTTGCGTCACGCATGGATTAATACCATACGTCGCGTATGGATTTTATTTTTTCAAAAACCAATTCATACGTCACGTATGGATTTTTGTTTGTTTGTTTTTTTCCATAATCTTGTAGATAATTTCAATACGATCGCGTGCATATAAAATTCGTACAAAATTGAACAACGATTTGAGTGGGCGGTGAATAGCAAGGGCCTATATTTATTCATAGAAAAGGACACTTTTAGACATAACCTATCATATGAAATTTTGAAGGTTGGCATCAATACCGATATGACTTGCCGAACGAGTTGAGAGAAAGTAACCGATATGACCCAAAAGCAAAGACAAATTATAAAGAGCCTACACAAACCCTGATACCAAAAAATAGAAAAGACCAAAACCACACGAACATAATCCTCCCGAAAACACCTCTTAATAAGACTCGTAAAATAAGACTCATAAAAAATATCAACAATCTTGTCCTTGAGTTTTTTTGGGTTTTTTTCACAAAATGACCTCAAATTTTTTATCGCCCAAATTATGAACATTACCGCTCAAATTATGAACATTAACTTATTATCTGTGAACGGCTATGTTAAGCCTTGTTCTCACCGGAACTTTTCTCTAAAATGAGTTCATAAACGGCAAAAAACCCCGCACCCACTTTTTTATAACTGACACCCACTCTTGGGCGCACCCGGGATGCGTCCAAACCTTTTTTTAAAAACCCGGTTCAGTTTTGGGCGTACCTAAGATGCATCCAAAATCAGACCGGATTTTTGAGTAGTTTGAAGGCAAAAAAAAAAAAATGACCCGGTTTAAAAAAAAAAATTGGACGTACCCGGAATGCGCCCAAAGCGGGTGCCCGTTATAAAAAACCGGGTGCAGCTTAAACGGCCAATTGATTTTTCAGAACTATAGTTAGAAACGAAAATGTATAATACATGGACATGACTTGAAATTGTAAAAAATCTGTTATTGCCACTTGCCACATGCGCAAAGATAAAGGCTATGCACTACAATTCCCCTAAGAAATGGGAGTTAATTGGAAAGAAGAGCTACACACGCCAATGTTGAGCTTCAAGAACACAAACTAATCATTTACTCGAATCAGGCTCGCCTGGTGAGAGTTCGAGTGATACTGGACAATGATCACTTCCATAAAAACCTGCACAAACAAAAGCTTCAGATTTCACATATCTTGCTACATGAATTCAAAAGATAGTTTCTTTGAAGTTATGATCTAACCATCTAATTCGACTCCTCGGCCATGCATCTTGCAATCGACTATCCTATCCTTGAGTGATTCAGAGACCACGAAATAATCTATTCTCATCCTTTTTCCTCGGTACCTGCAACAATTGACAAGCTTGGAAATGGCATCACAACATGTGAAGATAGAATGATGTTTTCATCTGTATCTATAGACGGCTCTTACTTTCCTATGGGATTTCCAGACCACGAGAATCCTCTTTCCATGTCCGTCTCTTGATTTAGGTGTCTGTAGGCGTCAATTAACTTTCCCCTATAACATGAAAAACAATCAGATTAGAAGTAGGGCTTGAAATAAAATTTGAAAATGGAGTAGATCAAGGCAGGCGTACTGTTTGAGTATGTTGCCAAAGCGTTTCCTCTCAGAAAGTGTGAACCCGGGTTGTCCACGGTCCTGCATTTCCGACAATCATCAGATTGAAATCAGAACAACTAAAGAGAACTGGCATTACACTTGGTCCAAATGATCCACTGTAACTTTTGCAAGAAAAAAAATACGAGTAAAAGATTATGGGAGCAGAAGGACAAGGACCTCTTTATTGGGAGGGAGGTAACCATTTTGCTTTGCAGAACTGAAGAAGTCTGGATGGCTCACGTCAATCTCTTCATGGCTGCCAGCAAAAAAACAGATTAAACTTCAGGTATAATAAAATGCAGATCTGTGGGCACAATTAAAGCAATATAAATCTGTCATGTATTCCAAGCACAAAACCAGTTCAGTTGTTTAAGAAAAAGTTTTAAGCTTCGCAACAAATTCTCATTCCCAAATTATGTAGGTGATTGAAAAGCAACTGTTTACCCAACCTTTATTCAGTTGTTCCTAATGCTTATGAATATTCGTGCGATAAGCATTTACCTTACATTCAGATCACCACACCAGATAAGTGGTTTATCAGAGGACTGCAAAACAAAGTCTAGAATTCTTTTATCCCATTTTCTTCGCCTTCCAAAAGAAGATTCCTCTTCTTTCCAACCATTATTTGGAACGTAAGTGTTAAGAAACCGAAAGGACTCAAATTCAGCCAAGTTCACTCGGCCATCTTGCTCATGCTTCTTAGCTGCAACAAGAGCAAATAGTGCACGTCAGTATCTACACCGATTTTGAGGAATTAAAGGTTACAGAAAAAGATGATTATTTTCTTTATTGACTCAAACATTAAAAACCACAACAGCTAAAGCAAGCACTATACACCTGTTTGATCGAGAGAGAAAGACATCTTTTTCACAGGTATACATTTCTTCACAAGCAATGCAGTACCAGCATATTTAGAATCAGCGAGAGACCACCAAACACGATATTGTCCAAACGGAGGACTTGAGAGGGCCCGCATCAACGTCTGTGTAGATTTTCAGGTATGGATCATAGGAAAAAAAATATAAGACATAAAAACAATTTATCAAACACTAAAGAAGACAGATTATTCTGTACAGTACAAGACTATAAGGTGATTGTTCACTGGGTTAAATAAAATGTAGCCAAACAGTTAAGAGCTCCTTTTATTGGTGTGATAAAAATACGTTCAAGGAACCCTTAAATCTGGTTAAGCTTGTGAGCTACTAAACTTCTAAAACACTATATTAAAAGTTACTCAAATTCCTTGAGCTTCACATGGTTTATAATTTTCAAAGACACCAACCCTAGTATGACAGTAATTATAATGTTTTAAGAAAATTATCTATTTTACAGAAATGTTGTGGCAAAGGGATTAAAGAGAAGTTTATGTTTCAAAACAATGTCTACCTAAATGATGCACATCTTTTGTTGAAACTAAGAAAATTGTTGAAGTTATGTGCTAGATTTCTCGGAGAGTGTTCAGTAAATAGCAAAACTACAAGAAAGTATTTTTCAAGTCGATAAACACATTGCCACAAGCATTGAACATTGAACTAAAAATACAAATATACTTTTCTAACTTTGAAACAGATTCAGATCAATAGGCCCTTTGATAGGAGAAGAAGCCAACAGCTTACCCGTTTCTCTTCACGTGAAGCACTCGTGTCATCTTTCAACTCAGCAGGGTTTTTAGGTGCACCTTTGCTGCCAGCAGCAGGCATCCTTACTTCCTACCATAAATGGTTGGTCAGATAACGAATATGTACACTTGAACTTACCAAGAAACTATGCTGAAATAGTTTCATAACTTCTGAAATCATCTCAACTTTGATGAAACCAGGATAATTATTAAATCGACAAGTCACCACTAAGTGATACGACACTGAACTCAGAATGTTAATAGTGACAAATGCATCACTCACTTCTAAACGAAATCAAGGGAGGATGTAACATTGTAACGTATCAGAAGCTCGTACTACATATTCTTCCTTGGACCAAACTACACAATTTGTTTGATATCTCTATACTATAGATACAGATGGACTTGAACCTACAGCTTTGGCTTGGCAGGAAAAGAACACAGAAATTTCTTAGCTGCCATAAACAACAAACTACTACCAATATAGTTTAGAACACCACAACCTCCTTTGCCTATAACACATTATCTTTCAACAATCTCTGGACACTGACTATAAGTAACATATTATGCAGTAAACACCACTGGTGTCACAGATTCTCAGAAAACCAAACTAATTAAACTATACAGAGAAAACTAGTCAGTGTAGCAAATTAAAACTCCAACAACAGTCATTCAACTAAAAAATCCCAAGAACTGTTTTTTCAACCCAAAAACCAAATGCCTACCAACACTATGCACAAACCTATCAAGTATCTAACCTAATTTGAAGAAAAGGCAGAAAAGATGACAAATTTTAAACGGAGCAATGTAGGGGTTTACCTGTATAGCAATAACATCGGGATCAAGTGACTCTACAAATTTGGTGAATTCTGGCCAGTTGTTCTTGACGCGAATAAGCAAGCTGTTGGCATTCCATGTCACAAATTTCAAGGGCTCCTTTTTATTATCCACGATTTCATCCTCTTGCTCTTGTTCTTGAGAGCTATTGGGCGTTGAGAGAGTAGGTTTCTTCTTGCAAGAACCATCCTTCTCCACTGGTTGGAAGAATCTCTTCATCTTTTTGTGCAGTCTTCTTCTTCTACCTTCGACACTGAAGAATCACTCAAGCCTGCGCGCAAAAAGGCTCCGATTTTACTCCGGTGCCCGTATTATATGATCCGGTTCATGTGGATTGTCAATTGTGGAACCAGTGTTTTAAAAGTTAAACCTCCGTTGGAATGAGAAATCCGGTGGGACAAAGGAACGAGGGTTGAGTGATTATTAAAAGAGGTTTTTGCGCCAAAGCACCTCTTATGTGGGTCAATTTGCGCCAAATCACTCTTTATTACACTTTTTGCAAAGAACCACCCATTTGTGACACTCTGTTAACACCGAGCCACCCCTCGTTCAATTCCGTTAATTTCTCCGTCAGACCGGGTGAAATGTCATTTTTGCCCTCATTTTTTTCAGATATTTAAGGGCAAATTTGGAATTGCAACATCTGATATATTGCCAAAATATCGCGATATTTTGTTTTTACCGTGAGATTTTCGTTTTACGTTTTACCCCATCTGATATTAAGCTCGAAGAATTGCACCATTTTTTGCACCATCTGATGGAATTGCACCATTTTTGCCCTCAACATTTATCTCTCTCGGAGGAAGCCGATTCTGCGAAGTCAAGCTCGAAGACGAAGGCGAACGAGGAAGGAAGAAGAGCAAGGACAGTCGACGACGACGAGCAAGAACAGTCGGCGGCAAAGTCGGGTAGGCTTTCCGAGTTTGGAGGAGAAGAGGAGGTGCGAACCAATTTAGGGTTCTTCGTTTTGGGGCTTTTTTGAATTGACAAGGGAAGAGCAACTATTAGGTAAGGAGGAAGAACCCTAAATTGAAGAGTTTTGATTGTTTGATTATGAGAGCTGAATTTTGTCATGTTCACTGTGCAGCTATTAGTTGATTTCTTTGACTTGGTAAGAAATTGCTCATTTTCTAATCTAGGGTAAGAAATTACTTACCTTTTTTTTGTGAATCCATTTCAGTCCATTAAACATCTGTTTACAACGTCATCTTAAGTTGGAAATGTTACTCTCATTGAAGAAAATTGTTGTCAGACTTACATTTGGTTGAACCCATAGCTGTGTTGCTGCATTTGAGTTAAGAGTACATATTTGTTTCTTCTGTATGTCCTAATTAGTGTAGCTAATTCAGGTCTAAAAGATTATTATTTATTTGCTAATCTAAATGCTATTGTTCAAACACTGAAGTTGTTATGAGGTATGCAAGGATATTATTCATGGGTGACTATATGGTGATCAAGGATATTATTTAGTTGAAAATGCATGCAAGAGTACTTGATGCCTACTTTCTTGCTGATATATAGTGTCAACTGTCAAGCATGATCAGTATTTGGTTGGTATGTAGTTCATCATATATTTCAAAAGCAACTAATTGATGCGGGGGAGGGTTAGAGACACTTACTAATTACTATAGTCATGCATTTGTGCAAAGAGATATGGTTGGTCAATTTGATTGACATCCTTTAGTGATATATAAGACTGTGGATCATATAAGAAACTTTAGTGATATAATAAATCACAAAGCCAACAGAGGTACTAATATAATTATTTTCTGCTGTTAACATTACAGATATGAAAACCATACAAATTTCCCAGCAGCCATTGGCATTTGTGTTTCTTGTATTGTTGTTGCTTGTTTCATGTTGGTTCTTGAGTTACTTGTTTACTGGCTCTATCTACATCCCTCCAAGTCAGTGTGAGTTTCCCTTATCTTTGTTTTTGCTACATACATTCATATGAGTCATCCTCCTTAATCTGTTTTGTCTGTCTCTCTGAGTGGATTGGATTAGTTGTGAGGGTTCTTATAAAATTAATAAAAAACCTATTAGCTCAAAAAGGAAGAGCAATGTATTTGTTGCACATGATGTGAGTTCGAATCCCACATAGGTTGAGCAAACTTTGAGTACTTATTTGATTATGGAAATATTGGTCTAAAAGTCTAAACAAGTCAACTGAACACTCTCATATCATAGAGAAGGTTTAGTTGCTGGTTTTTTTACATCAAAATTGCTGGTTTTTTGCTGCAAACTAAAATTTCAGATGAGTTGTGACAGCAAAATACTGTTTTTTTTCAGGGCACAATTGAAATTTGGCATGAATACTCAATTTTAACACCAAAATACTGATTTTTTTGGCATCAAGCATGCGAAATTTGGCATGAGTACTAATTGTGACAGCAAAATACTGATATTTGGCACCCATACAATTATTCAAGAGAGAATCAGAGAAGTATAGCAGGCAGATAAAGGTGTAGTAAACTGTGGAGTCAACAAAGATGCAGTGTCAGTTTGTAATTTTTATTTATTTGTACAATTTTGCTGTGAGCTCAAGCAGATACAGGACCAGGTACCTTCAGTTGAAGATCTATGTGACTTAAACTAAATGAAGAAGTGATTTCATGAAGAATAGCCTAAGTAGTAGCAGTCTATGTGGGATTCGAACCCACATCATGTGTAATTACACATTGCTCTCCCCTTGAGCTAATAGACTAGATTTAAACCTAGCAGAATTGTAAAAAACTGAACAATGATCAAGAAGGGGATATATACAACAACAGACATTGTGCAACACAATTCATTTTCAGTAGGTGAATGTTCATATAAAGATGCCAACACTTCTTGCCAATCTATTATTTTCTGAAAACTTGAGAACATTCACTGCCACTGAAAAAACGTAGTAAAAGTATGAGAAAACAGCTAATATGCATCACAAATTTACAAGCATTATAGAAGAAGCAAATTCGATATGCAGAGCTCAAAGCTTTTACCTGAAATCAGCGTCTCGATTTTGGCCCGCAACCTAAGAATTGAAACTCCGATTTTCAAAGAGGGTCTTTCCCGGAGACGAACAGTGGAGCTCGAAACTCCGACGACGATCTTCAACAGCAACAACGAACAACGCCCAACCTTGTCAATTCAAAAAATCCCCAAAACGAAGAACCCTAAATTGGTTCGCACCTCCTCTTCTCCTCCAAACTCGGAAAGCCTACCCGACTTTGCCGCCGACTGTTCTTGCTCGTCGTCGTCGACTGTCCTTGCTCTTCTTCCTTCCTCGTTCGCCTTCGTCTTCGAGCTTGACTTCGCAGAATCGGCTTCCTCCGAGAGAGATAAATGTTGAGGGCAAAAATGGTGCAATTCCATCAGATGGTGCAAAAAATGGTGCAATTCTTCGAGCTTAATATCAGATGGGGTAAAACGTAAAACGAAAATCTCACGGTAAAAACAAAATATCACGATATTTTGGCAATATATCATCAGATGGTGCAATTCCAAATTTGCCCTTAAATATCTGAAAAAAATGAGGGCAAAAATGACATTTCACCCGGTCTGACGGAGAAATTAATGGAATTGAACGAGGGGTGGCTCGGTGTTAACAGAGTGACACAAATGGGTGGTTCCTTGCAAAAAGTGTAATAAAGGGTGGTTTGGCGCAAATTGGCCCACATAAGGGGTGGTTTGGCGCAAAAACATTAGTGTTTGATTATAGATGATAAGAGGAAAGTTCGGGTGCAAATAACTATTAACGTAGGAAAAACGAACATATCGCGTTCACAGATTACACGTCAATGTTCATATTTTGGATGGTAATGTTCATAATCTAGGCAATAAATTTTGTTGAACGTTTCAAGTGAGAGACGCGGTGACATACTTGTAATTACTCCGAACTTTGATTTTTCTAAATTATTTTTTTAAAATGACCTTAAAAAAATTTATCGCCTAAATTATGAACATTATCGCTCAAATTATAAACATTAACTTGTTTTTTATGAACGCGAAAACTTCGTTTTTCCTACGTTAAGGCTTGTTCTCACCGGAACTTTCCTCGAGATGATAAATGAATAATTTATTTTTTTAGTTTAAATTAAATATGAAGAGGAAAGTTCCGGTGAGAACAAAGCTTAACGTAGGAAAAACGAAGTTTTCGCGTTCACAAATAACAAGTTAATGTTCATAATCTTAGCGGTAACGTTCATAATATAGGCGATAAATTTTTTAAGGTCATTTTGAGAAAATAATTAAAAAAAAAATCAAAGTTTGCGGTAATTACAAGTATGCCACCGCGTCCCTCACTTAACACGTTCAAAAAAAATTGTGGCCTAAATTTGGAAAAGAGTCATGTAATAATACTTGTTAAAATGATAAATGAGAATGAATGTAGAGCCTTGGATCAAGAGAGATCCAATAGCCCATATGATGACACGTGGCACCCCTTGTCCCCCCTTGTCCCCACCGCCGGAGAACCGCCGGACCGCCGCCGGACCATCTTTGATGAACATCAAGTGTTCATAAATGTTCATCACATTCTACTTAAATGTTCATCAATTTTTGATGAACATCAAGTGTTCATAAATGTTCATCACATTATACTTAAAAGTTTTCCAACTGAATGTTCATCACATTCTACTTAAATGTTCACCAATTTTTGATGAACATCAAGTGTTCATAAATGTTCATCGCAATGTTCATTTGTACATACTCTAATGAATGTTCATCACATTATACATAAAAGTTCACCAATTGAATGTTCATCACATTATACATAAAAGTTCACCAATTGAATGTTCATCTAAATGTTCATCATCTCATACTTAAATGTTCATCATCTCATACTTCAATGTTCACAAGAATTTAATAAAATGTTCATTAGCCAAAGTTCATTACAATCGAGTTAAATGTTCATCAAAATGTTGATAAATGTTCATCTTCTCTTACTTAAATGTTCATCAAACATCACTTTAATATAATTTCGAGTAGAAAAACACTTGATCTTTATAAAAAATTACCTAAATGTTCATCATCTCATACTTAAATGTTCATCAAACATCCTTAAATGTTCACAAGAATTTAATAAAATGTTCATTACTCAAAAGTTCATTACAATTAGCTTAAATGTTCATCACGCTGTTCATAAATGTTCATCAAAATGTTTATAAACGTTCATTTTGATATACTCTACTGAATGTTCATCACATTTTAATGTTCACCAACACAATGTTCATCACATTATAATTAAATGTTCATCACGTTGTTCATAAATGTTCATCAAAATGTTTATAAACGTTCATTTTGATATACTCTAGTATATGTTCATCACATTTTAATTTCATGTTCACCAAGAGAATGTTCATCACATTATAATTAAATGTTTATCACATTATATCTAAATGTTCATCACATTATATTTAAATGTTCACCAATTTGAATTAGACTTAAAATTTTCATTTTATACTTTAACCTTTTCATTTATTATTGGACCACCGCCGGACCGCCGCCGGACCGCCGCCGGACCTCCGCCGGACCGCCGCCGGACCATCTTTGATGAACATCAAGTGTTCATAAATGTTCATCACCTTCTACTTAAATGTTCATCAATTTTTGATGAACATCAAGTGTTCATAAATGTTCATCACATTATACTTAAAAGTTTTCCAACTGAATGTTCATCACATTCTACTTAAATGTTCACCAATTTTTGATGAACATCAAGTGTTCATAAATGTTCATCACAATGTTCATTTGTACATACTCTAATGAATGTTCATCACATTATACATAAAAGTTCACCAATTAAATGTTCATCTAAATGTTCATCATCTCATACTTAAATGTTCATCATCTCATACTTCAATGTTCACAAGAATTTAATAAAATGTTCATTAGCCAAAGTTCATTACAATCGAGTTAAATGTTCATCAAAATGTTGATAAATGTTCATCTTCTCTTACTTAAATGTTCATCAAACATCACTTTAATATAATTTCGAGTAGAAAAACACTTGATCTTTATAAAAAATTACCTAAATGTTCATCATCTCATACTTAAATGTTCATCAAACATCCTTAAATGTTCACAAGAATTTAATAAAATGTTCATTACTCAAAAGTTCATTACAATTAGCTTAAATGTTCATCACGCTGTTCATAAATGTTCATCAAAATGTTTATAAACGTTCATTTTGATATACTCTACTGAATGTTCATCACATTTTAATTTTCACCAACACAATGTTCATCACATTATAATTAAATGTTCATCACGTTGTTCATAAATGTTCATCAAAATGTTTATAAACGTTCATTTTGATATACTCTAGTATATGTTCATCACATTTTAATTTCATGTTCACCAAGAGAATGTTCATCACATTATAATTAAATGTTCATCACATTATATCTAAATGTTCATCACATTATATTTAAATGTTCACCAATTTGAATTAGACTTAAAATTTTTATTTTATACTTTAACCTTTTCATTTATTATTGGACCACCGCCGGACCTCCACCGGACCCCGTCGGACCCCCGCCGGACCCCCACCGGACCTCCGCCGGACCACCACAACTACCCCCACTTGTAGTTGGGGTAACTAGTTTAATCTAAGCCATTGGATGCTAAGGCATCCAATGACTTAGATTCATTCTTATTTATCTCTAAGAGAGAGTTTATTATGGGATTCTCACCCTATTATGAACACTATCATCCAGAATATGAACACTATGTGTCGGCCTCTAGGGTATGCCACCTCATCTTCCACATCAGCACCACATCATTCGTTTTTATTTTTGTTATATATTTGTAAAAATAAATTAAATAAGAAAAATAAAAAGATACTCTAATAGACTATATCTTCTTTATCTTTTACCAAATTATAAATTTAAAAAGATATCAAAGAGATTATACTATCCTTTTTTATTTTCACCATGTTATATCTTTTATCAATTTAATTAGAACTTAAATTATAAATCACAAACTATAAATTACTACTTATATAAAGTACTACGTAGTACAAATATAATCATATTGTTAAAAATATTTAATACGGAGTACATGCGACCCCGTGCATGGCGCGGAAACACACGCTAGTTTGTCCACTATACGAAATCATTTTAAAAGTATGGGGCTCTGGATGTAATTTCAATAAAAGACAAAAATTGGGAAGCTGTAGCAAAGAGCCAAAAAGAGGCCCGTGATTGTGTGAACTTCAGAATCCATCTTTGCCCCTTTCTTTTGATCCCTCCACCTGATTAATCTGAGTCCACTTCGATCTAATAATCGATCAGATTTTTGTGTATTTTCGGGCAATTTGATCCTTTGAGAAAATATGTATGGCTTCGAAGCTATGACCTTTAACATCCATGGCGGGTACCTGGAAGCAATCGTCAGGGGTTACAGATCTGGGCTGCTTACTGCCGCTGATTACAACAATCTATGCCAGTGCGAAACCTTAGATGACATCAAGATGCATCTATCCGCCACCGAGTATGGCACTTATCTCCAGAATGGTGAGAATTCTACTGAAATTGTGTAGTTTTCTGGGTTTTTAATTTTTGGCCTTTTTACTGTATATCAGTTAATCTTTAATTGAATTTATAGCTTTTATACTTTGACTGTGCACATGGAAGATTAATTCAATCTCTGCGTAGATATATCTGTTTTTTTAGGCAGTGGAGAGATCAACAATTAGTTATTGCTGGATCACCATTTTCTTTACCTACTGCTATTCTACCCACAGAACTGTGAGAACTAACCATGGCTCAGATGTTTCCATTTTCCAATTGAACCGACGATTCACTATTCTTTAGCTTGAGAATTATATGGAATAAAGCAAAATGGCTCTAATTGCTTGTGTTTTCATTTTGTAAAGTAGTAGTCATAGTATGCAATTTTGACGCAGTCTTCATTTTGGGTCATCGGACACAACCTCTTTGTTCTTGTAAGTTGTAACACAAGGTTAAGGACCCCCACCCTGCTATAAGCGGGAGCCTTTTTAAGGCATTGGGGTAATGTTGTTGTTGGTTTATGAGATGATTCCATTGGCATCTTTACATTGTTCACTCTTTGTGAATCCATATATGATTGTTAAAGAATATAGATTGATTAATTGCTAATATTCTGTCTTGTGGTTGCAGAGCCTTCGCCCATGAATACAACAACCCTTGTTGAGAAGTCCACTCTTAAATTGGTTGATGAATATAAGCACATGTTATCACAGGCTACTGAGCCGTTATCAACTTTCTTGGAATATTGCACGTGAGTGGAAGTTCGTTTGTTCATTGCATTAGCAAGTAATATTTTGTTTGTAAATTGCAATCCTACTTCTTGATGAGTATGAATTCTCATATTGCAACTAGGCTAGTTTTGTATCCGTTAAGGCTGTTTGTATGAATCACTGACCTGCAAATGTTGTATGAGTTTTCCGGAAAATTATGTGGTGATGCAACTACTACAAGCCTTACGTACCTCTTTTCTACGTTTCGCAGATATGGCCACATGATTGACAATGTTGTCCTCATAGTGACTGGAACATTGCACGAGAGGGATGTTCAAGAATTATTGGAGAAATGCCATCCCCTGGGTATGTTTGACAGGTATTTCCTTTCGAATTATAACTTCATTACACATCTGTTGGTTCCTGTAACAAATTCTGATCTGTTCAATGTTTGTCAGCATTGCTACTCTGGCTGTTGCTCAGAACATGCGTGAGCTTTACAGATTGGTGCTTGTTGATACTCCATTGGCTCCTTACTTCTCTGAATGTATAACATCCGAGGTACTAACATGTTTGGATGCTGTGATCTGCACCTATTTTTGATGCAGTGAATTTCTCTCATTAAATGTGAAGAATCCCTTTTTTGTTGTCACTCTTTACTTGCTGATTTAATTTTATGTTAAATTTCTTAAATATTAACTTTCAGACAAGGTGATGATAGTCATGAAAGGATTGCCATTTCTTGTTTATTTGGGTGGTTCTGATCTTTGATTGCTGTAGGAAGAATCTTAACTAAGAACATTTCTGTATAGGATTTGGATGATATGAACATTGAGATCATGAGGAATACTCTCTACAAAGCATACCTTGAGGATTTCTACAGGTTTTGTCAGGTGAAACAAAAAAATGCTATGAATCTTATCTGTTAAAAAATAAATATTACTGTGTAAATTTGGATTTTGCCCCTGTACCTAATATAGCTCTGAACTGCAGAAACTAGGCGGGGCTACCTCGGAGATCATGTGTGACCTCCTGTCCTTTGAGGCAGATAGAAGAGCTGTTAATATCACTATAAACAGGTATTATGATAAATTGATAAGCCTGACTCATATTTGTAGACATGTAATATTATATAGCTTCCCATGAGCTTTTGAGAAAGCTTTATTTTTCCAATGTGTCTCGTAATCACTGGAGTGCTTTATGTTGTGCAGCATTGGAACTGAGCTTACAAGGGAGGACAGAAAGAAGTTGTACTCAGATTTTGGTCTCTTGTAAGTGCTGCTGATTCTGATTTTTTAAAGCTACTTGCTTAATTTGATTTCAAAATTTGCCTGATAAGAAGCTCTGTATGTTGTAGGTACCCTTACGGTCATGAGGAGCTTGCTATATGCGAGGATATGGACCAGGTATACAAATATGTCTGGAATCTTGCATTGTTAAGTATTTAGGTTGTTCAATTTGTGGAAGCATCTACAGCTATATGTTCTTGTTATAGTAAAGTGACAAAACATTAACTTATTCCTGTACTTTATAGATAATAGATTCACTTTGTGAAACCTGTAATAGGTATTACCCCGTACGCGTTAAGGCATGGAAAATCATATTCTTGTTGTCAAAAGCAGTTTAGCTGTTACATCAGATTAATGATTCCCTCTTGTAGGTCCGTGGTGTGATGGAGAAATACCCACCTTACCAGTCCATATTTTCAAAGTTATCCTATGGGGAGAGTCAGCTGCTCGACAAAGCTTTCTATGAAGAAGAGGTCAAGCGTCTTTGCCTTTCATTTGAACAGCAGGTAATTTCGTGATATACCAAACAGCAATGAACCCTTTTTCACTCTGATAACTTCTAATACATAATGAATCCCAACCAACCATAACTTTTTTTTAATTGAGGTTAGCACACACTAAGATATAAAAGAATGGGCATTTCATATGCGTGCTTATGACTCACCCTCCTCTTCCTTTTTATCATTGTTACATAAACTCTTCTTACTGCAGTTTCACTATGGTGTCTTTTTCGCCTACATGAGGCTGAGAGAGCAGGAAATACGGAACTTGATGTGGATATCAGAGTGTGTGGCACAGAACCAAAAGTCTCGTGTTCACGACAGCGTTGTCTTCATTTTCTAAGCTCTATTGGACAAGATTCAACTCTTTATAGCCTCCATTTGTTGCCTTTTAGCATGTATTTTTCTGTAAATCCCGATGCTTTCATAATATTTTTCATTCAGCATTGTATTGTACAACAAGGGATTGCCTCTTTGCATTTAGTTGGAATAAATCTTGTTCTTTCATATGTACAAAAACAACAATCAATTCATCCAGTGTTTTTCCGCCGAAACAGGGTCTGAGAGGTTAGATGTGGTCATGTGGACAATCTATACCACGACACTTGCCGAGAAGATGTGAACCGACATGTCTCTAAAACACAACAAAAATATACGAAAATAGAAATGACTACAAGAGTCACAAAAGAAATCTAGCAATCCGTAAATATTATGTCTAAATCTCTATCATATGTCATTGCTAAATGCGTCAGGTTCTTCTATATCACTTCTCTTCAACTCTTTTTTGGACGACTTCGATCTCTTTGTAGCACGCCGAAATCTAGCCTTTCACACCTACGAACTAATGCGTCTGCTTGTCTTCTCTGCACATGCCCATAATTTCCCGCAGTTTGTTCGTGATGTCAACTAAACCTATCATTTATCTAATAACTTCATTTCTAATTCTATCCCTCTGGTACGGCAGTACACATCAAGCGCAACATCCTCATCTCTGCTACTACCATCTTTTGTTCATAGCTCTTTTGTTCATAGCTTCGTCGTAGACTAACACTCTGCCCCCATACAGCAACACCGGCCTAGCTACAACTCCATAATTTTTGCCTTTCAACTTTATATTTGTCATATATATGTGATGACAAAAATAAACACAATATCTGATTATTCAACAGAAGTCAATACGGGTTTTCAGGAAAGAGAAGCAATAGCAATGCACCAAAAATATGTTTCAGTGACAACAAAGATCCCAATATCTGTATGAACGAAAACTCAAATACATGATAAAAGATTATGAGAAGATGAGGCCCAAGTGCCCTAAAAAACAAGCTAAGCATCACCATTTACCAGAGCCAAAGCCATTGTCATCATAATGTTGTAGGGAGAAAAGGGCATATTTCTACATATACACCTCTTTTTCCCAACACCAGATGCAAAGACAACAGAGTCTAACACAGAGAAAAGTACTACAAGGGTTTGTTTTGATGAACAAACAAAGGGACGACACAAACAAAGCTCATCTCTTTCCAACACGCCCACATCGATCGATCAAACAACCGACGGTTCCTCAAATGAAGGCAGGAGCCATCCCTTACTCTTGGCATATTCTAAATACTCTTTGAACTTACAGCTGGCGACCGGGATGTCGAGCGTGAGGTCGTCAAGGGCGTCCCTAATCCTAGCAAACCCTTTTGTCATCTGGTTAGTAGTGATCAGCCCCTCACCAAAGCACTCCTGCAGCAGATCCAGTATCCTCTTTTCATCCTGCTTCTCCATCGCCATAACAAGCGCCTTTTTCACCACCTCGTGGTTGAAAAAGGGCATCCCGAGATCCCTAATACACTGGCATGCCTCGCTTAAAACGCCGCTACTCACGTACTCTTCTAGAAGCTTCTGAATCTTGTCCTTTGCATCTTCAACCGCCCACCCGGTTCCTCCACCCCAACACCTCAAAAGACGTTCGCCTGCGTGACGGGAGAAGACGAGTGTCCTTGCCTTGCGTACGGTTTCACTAGCACTGCAGTTAACGGGAAGACGGGCAGCAATCTCGTCTAAATTAAGTGGGGCGAGAACGTCATCAATGACTGCACGGGCGAGAAAGAGGGCAAGCTCGTTAGACGCGTCAAGAATATCGAGCGCTGTGTCCTCGGAAGATTCTAGAAGCATGGCAAATCCGTCTACTATGTCTTCAGTGGAGAAGATCTCAATGTGAAGTGCAGAGAGAAGAACAGAAGCCATTTCCTTTTCTCGGTTTTTCCTGTCCATGGCTAGTGTGATCAGCCTCTTGAGGAAGACGGGGTTGAGATCTCGTGCATTAAGGTCAACAAGACTCTGAATTAGCTCAGGGATGTCGTCTGAAAGGAAGTACTCATGGATTATGGAAACAATCTCGAGTTTATACCGTCTGAGTCTCTCGTCATCCTCCTTGTGGGGAACCCCATCTTCACCATAAGGGTTCAGGAAAGTTCGGTCCAGCAAACCTTCAGAAATCCCGGAAGAAACCAAGGACTGGAAATAAGACTTAGCAGATGGAATGTCAAGCGACAGATCATCAAGGCTTTCTTCAAGGCGGGAAAATCCCTTGACCATTTGACTGGAGCTTATCACGCCTTCTTTCGTTGCCTCTTTCAACAACTTCAGAATCAAGGGTTCAGATGATCGGTTTTCCATAGCAAGAGTCAAGGCTCTTTTCACAACCTCATGATGGAAAAACGGGACTCCAAGCTCCCTCGTGCATCTACATGCCTCCACTGCATCTCCACTCTCCACAAATTCCTTCAGCAGATCCGTGATTTTTTTCTTGACTTCTTCAACAGCAAGATGGGTGCTGCCGCCCCATTTCCTTTCTACCAACTCTGCATGGTGTGGGGCCGAGAGATAACTTTTCTCAGCAATTTGTACAGCCTGTTTACCCTTTGATGACTCTAGCTGGACCTTTGTGATGAATGATGGTGGGAGTATGTCATCAACCACTGCACGAGCGATGAACAGAGCAAGGACATTGACCACATCAGGAATGTCGACTGAGAGATCATCAGCAGATTCAAGAAGCAAGATGAAACCCTGGCTAATGTGGGCAGGGCTAATAATGTCGGCATACAAGGATGAGAGAAGAACAGCAGCCATTTCCTTCTCCTTGTCATGTCGGTCCATTGCCGTGGAAACAAGCCTTTTAATGAAGTATGGATGGTATTGGTTTGATCCTAGTTCTGTGAGATCAGAAGCAGCTACCTCAACTGAACCGCTACTGAAGTATTCCTCTATGATCGAAACCACTGCTTTCTTGTAATCATCCAAGGGATCTGTGATGCTTGCACCAACGAGCTGGTACGGCTCCTGAAGGAATCAGAGATGATAACATTATTTCACAACATTCAAACAAAGCCAAGAATCCATAATAAATTACAATCAAATTTTAGTGCTAATACCTCGCCACTGTCATAGTTAGGGTCGTTGCGGTCAAGAGGAGACTCACCATCAGTATCAAGTAACTTTCCCCACGTTCCCTTGCCACCACCACCCTCTAGCAAAAATAGAAAGCAAGTTCATGTTAGTGGACACTTTAAAGATAAAAATGTTTGTAGAAACACCAGTAGCAAGTGACCTGAATAAGCCTGGAGATTTTGACAGTAGATAAGTGATAGCTAGTTAAAATACAAAAGCTAGCTTATCCTGACTAAATACAGGAAAAAAAATCAACTGTCCATGTGGATATTGTTGTATCACAGAAACTAGACATACTACAGCAAGTACAGGCTCATAAAAAACCTTAACTGAACTCAGCAGACATCTGTTCTGTATTATTGTGAACGGAAATACTAATCCCTACCTATTGTTGCTTCATAATCCCCCAATAATTGACTACTCTATAATTTCCATAACATTATTAATGTCCTACCAATAGACCCTTAGATGTAGCATGTCCAAGGCAGGTACAAAGTAGCAACTAGAAAACTATATTTGTCAACTAGATCCTTCATCTATATATGGCATTCCACAATTCCAAACTTACACGAGAATCAAAAACTTAACGCCCAATCTTTCATACATCCCATATCAGTCGAGGCAAGCACTACAACCTAAAGCAAAGATAATACGACAACAACAACATGCCCCATTATATACTCCATTATATCCCAAAGAAACGGGGTCTAGGATTATATCCCTGGCCCAAAGCATAGAACAGTACATGAAACCTCCACATTGCAAAGCCTTAATCTGAAATCTGAAAGAAGGGTGTCGACCACTATAGCACACTAGCCTAAAGCAAAGATAATGGTACGAAAAATAAACTTAGAACATGGCAAATGCACGTTGTCTGGGAATTAATTGTAATCCGGAGACTGGTAGCCTACTTTCAAGTTTGTATTAACCTAGAATTAGCATGTAGAAAATTACAGACAGGCAACAAATACGAACTTCTATGCAATGAGGTCTCACCTTTCTTGACTCTAATTAGCTTCCCAGAATGTGAGCGACGAACATGCCTTGCTGAAGCAGCAGCTCCAGCCCCAACCTTTCCTCCACCGGTTGCTTTACCATAGCTCTCGGCAGGGAACATATTAGAAGATCTAGGCGAAGAAGACAGCGTTCGAGGGGAAACCAAATTAGTAAAAGTCTTGGTTGATGAAGTAAGGCTATCCACAGTAAGTGTCGCCATCTTCATCTTCTCCCTTTGCTCCTCCGTCAGAAACCCCTCTTTTGACGCCATCCTGCTTCACAAATTCACAAACAAATCAGATTCAGCAACTAAATCTATGCAAAAAGATTAGTAGGACAACAAATCACCTTCGAATTTCTACAACAACAAAGACAGATCGATTCGATTCGCTTGGCTCGGATCTCGAGCCAAGACAGGCAAGAATCACTTGAATCCTCCAAATCGAAGAGCAAAGAAGGATTAAGAAGGAAACTCGATCGATTATGTGAAGTGTAAAACCCTAGCGGATATGGAAGAAATCGATTGGGGAGTGAGAAATGGATGAGAACGAAGTGGAGAGACAAAAGAGGAGGAGGTATTTATATGGAGGCTATGGAGTTTTAGCTTTAGTCCGTACACGTCATTTGGTTTTTTTATAGGGCGACTTTTTTATCGGATTGATGTCTCCACGTGGCACGATTGATTGATCACATATTCACATCCCTTTCTTTCCTCTTCTTTTAGGTTTTGTAATCCAAGGCTTTCTATTTTCTCAAACTTCCTTTCTTCCGACGTTAACTTTGATTAAGAAACGTTTAGCTTTTTATGAAGTGTTGTTGAAGTATAATTGTGATTTTTGATGATTTCCGGTCCGAACGAGACAAAACAAGGTTCGGGAATACGAGATAACTCAACGTGTTAGCTGAAATAAGGTTTTATCGTGACAAAGTAAGGGAACACGAGATAAGTGAACGCATTGATTAGCTGAAATGAAGCTTTATCGCGACAGATTAAGGTTCGGCGACAACTGAACGCGTTGATTAGTTGAAATGAGCCTTTATCGCGACGGAGTAAGACTCGGGAACACGAGAGAACGGAACGCGTTGGTTAGCCGAAATGAGGATGTATAGTGGCGGAGTAAGGTTTGGGGGCACGAGATAATCGAGCGCGTTAGTTAGCTGAAATGAGCCTTAATCCCGACGGAGTAAGATTCGGGGACACGAGATAATTGAACATGTTGATAAGCCGAAATGAGCCTTTTGTGTTAGAACTTTTAACTTTACACCTTTGAGACGTCAAAACTCGAGAACCAACCAGGGATTTGAATGTTACAATGAGAAGCTTTCTTTGTAGAGATAGAGATGCTAGTGATTCCAACTCCTATAAGTTAAATACAACAACGCAAACTAATGTAAATTTGGACCATACTACGATGATCCAAGATACTTCCGGCGCCTATCCTTTGCAGTTTTCCAAAATTCATCCTTTTTTCCTATCCGTTTTAAACTCGCTTTGCTGTTTACAATACCCATGATCGCCTTCCTGTCTTTCCTATTCTTAACATCAGCTTTCTCATCCAAAATTCCCCTCATCTTCTCATAAGAGTTCACATCAGGAACTTGCCCACTTTCCACCATTTGCTTATGAAAAATAAAGGCTCTCTTGAAATCCCTAACACGAATATAGGCGTAAATCATTGTCGAGTAAGTCACGGAGTCCGGCTTTATGTTCAGAGCAGACATGTCCTTCAGCAACTGTGGTAGCTTTGAGTGTTGCCCGCCTCGTGCATACGCGTTCATAAGCATGTTATAGGTCATCAATGTGGGTTGTATCCCTATCTTCCCAAACTCGCTAATAACGTCTCTTGCTTCAACATACATGCCCTGCTTTGCAAACCCGTCGACAAGAATGTTGAACGTCACCCGGGTCCCTTCAACTTTGTCACGAGGCATTGATTTCCATATAGTCATCAGCATTTCCGTGTCTCCAGCACGTCTAAATGCATCAAGTAAAGCAGTATAAGTTTCTATGGACGGTTTGATACGTTCTCTTACCATGTTCTCAAATGCCTTGTGCGCCTTCTCATGCCAACCGCTTATTGAATAGGCGTGTATAAGAGCTGTGTAGGAATGTGAAGTCGGTTTTATACCGACTTTTCTCATTCTCAAGAACGCATTTGCAGCCTTTTCACTCATATTTCCCTTCCCATAGGCACTAACTAAACTAGTGTATGATTTCACATTAGGCTCCAATCCAACATCCTGCATTTCTTGCAGCAAATTTTCAACAATATCCGGTTGCATTCTCTTACTATAGGCATCCATCAAGACGTTAAACGTCGCACTCGTAGGCGAAAGACCCTTGATTTTCATTTCAGTAAAAAGACCTTCTGCTTCCTCAATACGGTTCGATTTACAGTAGGCATCCATTAAGGTGTTGTAGATGATAGCATTTGAAGAGATTCCCTTCTTCTCCATCTCTGCTTGGAGGATAATGGCTTGTTTCTGAAGACCCTCTTCACAAAACGACTTGATCAAAGCACCCAAAACTTCGACGCTCCATTGGACGCCTTTCCTGTTCATTCTCTCAAAGAACTCCCATGCTTCCTTTGCAGTTTTCCCTTGCTTTCTCATCATAGTGATCATCACTGAACCTGTCACTCGATCGGGCAGCACGTTGTTCAGTTCCATTGTATTGTACACTTCCCAAGCATCATCAAACCTATCATATACAACTAAAACAGTATCAGAAAGAAGAACTACCAGTATAATCATACATTCATACCCATCATCAATCCAACAAGTTAAACAATTCTACCAAATCAAGATATCAAATATGAATCCTAGAGTCTGTAAATAGTCAAGCCTTAATATCGTCAGTATAAGAGCATAAACTACTAATACCAAACGAACCCAAAACATAACCAAATCCTGCACACACCTTCGACTGTATAGAAGCCCTGACAATGCAGCATTGAAGACATGAACATCTCTTCGAAACTCATTTCCTACAGGCAAATTCCTCCACATAATAATCACATTCTCACCCATACCAGCTTTCCCCAACAATGGAAATAGCACTGAGCAAGCTCTGGGAGTCAAAATTGAGGGCTCCTGCATCCTCATCCACTCAAACAAGTACAAGCAGCTCACTAACAACCCTTCTCTCGCCATAGTTTCCAGCAACTCCACGCATTCTTCCCCTCCCAATCTTCCCTGAAATTCGTCCAATTGCTCCCCCAATGTCGTATTCTGAGGCAAATTTCTCGCAGCTTCAAGGATTTCATGCACTACCCCCTTAATTCCGTCGTCCTTTGAATCCAACTGATGTTGTTTCTGATTTTCTAGGGTTTTGAGGGTAATTTGGGGGTCATCGAGAAAGTCCTCTTCGCCTGCGAATTTCCAGGAAAGGCGGCGGTTTTTCTTGAGGGTAAGCTTGGATTGGCGACCTGGGTCTTTTGTGGAAGTTCGGGATCTGAAGAAGGTGTAAATTGGGTCATCTTCTGGGGTTTCTTCTGCAACTTCTTCTTCTTCTTCTTCTTCTTCGAGGAAAGAGAGGAAAATTGAAGGAGGGAAAGGAGAGTTGGAAGAGGGAGGAGAGGAGAAGAGTTTGAAGGTTCTTGGTGTTGTTGTGGGTGTGAGAGTGATTATGGGGAGGTGAGGGTTGAGAGATGTGAAGAAGGAAGTAGGGGAAGGTGAAGCGAAGAGATGGGTGGTGGTGGCTATGGAGCCTGTAGCCATTGCTGTTGGATTTAGTTTGAATCTCAGAACACGAAATTTCGAAGGTTTGAGGAGTTTATGGTGGAGTGACAGAGGAGTGCTCGATTCAAGATATCATAAATCGGGTGCTTCATGAACCGGGCACTGACTGAATTATGGGCAGTGTTTGTGCCGGAATAAGTTAGCGTTGATTTTGTGTCCGCCAGCATTATTTTGTAATATGCTTACATGTTGAATACTGTTCTGTCTCACTGTATAAGTCTCGTTTGACCTCGGTGTGATTGTCGATGTACGTTTTGTTTCGTTAATATTTTTAATTGTTTATTAATAAAAAATATAAAGATTTGATATTGTTAAAGTAATCATTGAGACGAATCAAACAAGACTCTATATGATCATATTTTTCGTTATATATTGGAAGAAATCGAGAATATTATTTCGAATTATGAATAGTGCTGAAAAATCAAACGGGTTGCAACCGGGCAGCACCTTTTTTGCGCCCGGCAACACCCTCTCGTTCGGAACCCCATTCCGAACGAGATTGGCGGATTATTTTATTTTTTTTAATTTTGTTTCTCGGTTCCGAACGAGAACGGTCCATTTAAATTTTTTCCATTAAATAAATGCCAAACCGGTTCGCAATATGCGAACCGGTTCGACACTCGTTCGGAACCCCATTCCGAACGAGGAATAATTTTTTTTTTTATATGACGTCATATCTCGTTCGGAATGGGGTTCCGAACGAGATTACCCGGATATTTATGACGTGTCGTTACCCGTTCGGAACCCCATTCCAAACGAGATTCGACTATATTTTTTGAAAATGCGAACGGCTATATTTTGACGGAGTCTATAAAATCGGAGTTGTATGACCAAATTATCAAACCCAATCAGAAGAAGCACAAAAAATGACGTCCGAAAGCGATTCAACTAATTCTTCAAGGGCAAGTAGTTGGAAAGAAAGACGGGAGTGCTCTTCTAGTGAGACGTCGGTGGAGGAGGAGGTTGATTTGTCTGCGCCGGTAGATGATACATATTTCCATGTAAGTACATGTAAACCTTTTTTTATAGCGTTTCATTAGAATTTATTTTATTGATATAGTAGTATTGAAATTTGAGTAATTTTAAATAGGGATACTGTAGTGATGAGGAATATTTAAAAATCGACTATAGTGCCCATTTTACGACTAGTGAGAGATTTCCTACTATGGATCTTCTGAGAGAGTGGGTTAGGAAGGTCGGTTATGCCTTGTGTATGGTTATCACCACGAAATCATCAATGGCCAACAAGAGGATATTTCTGCACTGTGAGCAATCCGGTAGTTATAGAAAACATCGAAAGAATATTAATCTTGAAGGAGATGTAGCAGAACCATCGTCGCAGCGTAGCAACCTTAGTAGGTTAAGGAAGTACAATTGTCCTTTTATGTTAAGAGGATATTATCGACGAGCAACTCTTGTTGAGCCGCCTGGGTGAATACTAAAAGTTGAGAAGGCATGTCACAAAAACTGTCTTTCCAGCAGCTTGATTGGCCATGCATTTGCTTCGAGGATGACGGGAGAGCAGAGACGAAAAATAATGATTGCATCAGCGGCCGGGGCAATGCCGAAGGTTATTTATACACAGTTGCTTCAGGAAAATCCGACTTCCACAATATCAAAAAGGCAAGTGTACACTGTGAGGGAAAAGGAGAGGAAGAAAGCATTGGCAAATCTAACCGTGACCCAGTGGTCATTAGATTTCCTCCATCATAGAGCTTATCGTAAAGACATTCACTACGAGACGAATCCGGAGACGGGGGAGAAAAAGTTGGCAGCGTTTTTCATATCTCATCCGAATTGTCAACATTTGTTGAGAATGTTCCCTCGGGTGGTGATCATGGACGCGACGTACAAGACTAATAGGTACACTAAAATTCATTATTATGACATCAAATACCGTTATAGAATTATAAATATTAATATACCCTCGTTGATAAGTATGGTTGGCCGTTACTTCAGTTTGTTGGATTCAATTGCACCAACTATACATATTGTATTGCGCTAGCGTTCATCTGTTGTGAGACAGCCCCATACTATGCATGGGCATTGAAACGGGTCAAGTATTTGTTTGGTGCACTCGGAGGTCCGGATTGCATCATGTCTGATCGAGAGCTGACAACAATTAAGGCGGTTGACCATGTATTTCCTAGTGTGCGTCATATGCTTTGCCATGTCCACGTTGATCGGAATGTTAAGGCATTTGCTAAATTGAACAACCTGGACGAAAAAAGTGCATCTGCTAGCGTTCGACGGGTGATGCGGTCTCACACAGAGAAGCAGTATGAGGAGAGACTTGATCACTTCCGGAAAACATGGAGGAATGGTCATCTTGTACAATATGCTGAGAGCACATGGTTTACTCCCCATAAAGAAAAACTTATAGCTGCGTATTGCGATGATATACGCCATTTTAGCACAAAAACGTCTAACAGGTAAGATATTTGAATTTGTTTTTAACGAGAATGATCATGACACTCGATGTTTAACATGTACAATTTTGTTGTCAGGGTTGAAGGTCAACACTCGATGTTGAAGCATATGTTTGATTCAACTGTTGGAGGGTTCGACACTTTAGTGCAACACATTGACAATATGTTTGTCGATCAGCACCGTCGAATACGGGCCGAGATGGAAATGTCCAACCATACTAGCCCGAAGGAGATACAAGACGGGCCTCGGTGGATCAAGACTATTTTCATGCGCATATTGAGGAAGTGCTCCGACAAGTGTTTGAGAATGCTACTGAAAGAAGTCCTTAAGGCAAATGAGGGAAAGATATGTGGCCCATGTGAGGATCCTTGGTGGGAATCAACACTCGGATTGCCTTGCCCACACAGGATTAAGGTGTTTGTAGAAGAAGGAACGCCATTGTTGCCGAGCGACATTGATATCTTCTGGAAGCAGATCAAGTGGGAAAGAGTGGAATTGAAAGACTTCGACTCTGACAACGACGTGCAATTGACTGCAGATAAGGTTCTTATGGATGATTTCTTTGAAGGGGTGTTTACCGGTAACGTTGATGATTTTGATATGAAGAGGATGGCTGATAAGTGGCGTGAGTGCAAGGATCCTTCTTCAGTTGATGTCCAGGACCCCCCTCGGGGAGAGACGAAGAGAGGAAGGCCTAAGATTCATGCGAAGAAGACGGGTACAAAGCGAGATCCGGGTTGGGATGAGAGGGCTCAAGCTAAGAAGGATAAGGAGAAGGCAGAAGCAAGGAAAAAGGGGATGAAAGAGGGTGCAACTGTGCCACCGAAAGCCGATTCACAAAAGAAATCGTCGGTTGCATCCAACAGAGCTTCAAGCGGGGTCACGACCGTAAAAGGGAGTGCAACTAAACCACCGAGGGCAAGAGGAAATGCTAGATCGAAATGTAGCGGTGGCAATTCAATCATTTATCTCGACTTCGACTGGGGGATAGATAATATAGACCTTTTCATGCTCGCATACATAGCTGCTGTGGAGAAAGTAGGTGATGACGGTCATTGTGGTTATCGATCCCTTGCTCGCTTACTAGGTAAACCAGAGCAACAGTACGTTGAAATCCGATTAGATCTTTCGAAGCACCTCCAACAAAACGGGCATATGTATCATGAGATGCTAGAGGGTTTCAAGACTATCCCGCAACTCATTCGAGAAGTGAATCACATTGGATCGCCATGCTCTCCTGAATTCTGGATGTGCACACCTACAATGGGATTGGTATTTGCCACGAGGTATCAAGTTGCACTAGTGGTGTTATCATGGTTTGGTCCTTGTACATGTCTTCCGATGTTTGCTCCTCCCGGTTCAGAGGCTCCTACCACGGTGTTCGCCATTGCACATGTAGGCAGACGCAACCATTACGTACCGGTAAGCATCGATATTTTCCGCTCTTGTATCTTATTTCACCTATGTTTTTTAGTATACAATAACAATTTTGTGTTGACAGATTTGGTTGGTTGATGACAATTGTCCAATTCCACCCCCTCCAAGGCAATGGAGTATCTACAAACAGCCATCGGTGGACGGATGGGAACAGTGCTTTCAGAGTAGATTCGACAACTACGTATCTGAGAGAGAGTTTCATGGTGGCAGTCCCATAATGACCTAAATCTTGTATTATAAATGTTTGAGTAATGTTTTTTCAGAATGATGTCAACATAATCATAGAAGCATTAATATTGAAACAACAACATAATTGAAAAACAACAGCACGAGTACAACGCAGACGGTGAACAACTAACGATACAAGACATTAAAAATACTTAATTCTCTATTTGTTAAGTGTTGCTGCCAATTCTGCAGCAAGTGCAGCGTTTTCCTCCATGAGCTCGGCGTTTTTGGCTTTCAGTTCATCTATTTCGTTGGCCCATTCTTTTGTTCCAATCCTTAGCAGCTCCATCCCTTCCTCAATTCCTTCAGCCTTTGACCAGTTGCATAAGTTGTCTGCATTTAGTTCTTCGATAACGACCCGTGCACGACCTGTGTACGGTGGATCGATCCAATGTTTGTATTTGCACCCTTTCTCTTCCTCTTCTTCAGTAAGAGCATCCCAACATGCATCCGGGCATCCCCAAAATCTTCTCCCATAGTTGACCCTGTCCCACTCTATTTGTTCGGTACACATATGCACCGTGGGCTTTTTCTGACACCAACACAATTTCGGACCAGGATCCATTGTCGAGGAAGAGGCTGGAAATAGTGTTGGACGATTTGGATACATATCGAAATTTAAGAAAGGAAATTACAGAGAAAATAAACGGGCATATGTATAAATAATATGGAATGATAGTGAATGTGTGTTTAAAATGGTTTGTTTTGGAGGTATTTAGTTCTGAACGAGACGATGACGTCAGCATCTCGTTCGGAATGGGGTTCCGAATGAGACTTTGTGGGACCGGGTCGGGTATTTCCCAAACACACCTCTTATCTTTTCGTCTATAAATGGCAGCCATGCGGGTGAAGGTGAATCCCGGATTTTCATCTATATATATGTCCCCGGTTTGTTTAACGTCATAACCGTGCAAACCAATGCCGCCTCTAAATATTAACCCGATACCCCAAGATGACGATGATGACGATCATGTAGTTGAAGATGGTGGTGAAGACGATGAAGAAAGCAAAGGTGAAGACGACGGTGAAGACGAAGGTGAAGTCGAAGGTGAAGATGAAGGTCAAGATGAAGGTGAAGTCGAAGGTGAAGACGAAGGTGAAGACGAAGGTGAAGACAAAAAGATAAGAGGTGAAGACGAAGATGAAGACGTCGGTGAAGACGAATCGGAAGAAGAACATGATGATGATTATGATGATGTTGAAGAAGATGGTGGGGAAGAAGATGATGATGATGATTAGTAATGCTCACGTTTATATACTTTGTAATACTTTCGTTACGCATAATTAAAGTGTTGAATTTCACCTTCATACGTCTTTATAACATTAAATCAAAACGTAAGGAAACCAAATAATATTCATTATAACTTAAACAACAAATACAACGTTTCAAACCCTCCAATAAGGTTCCGACTCGTGACCCAAGTTATCTTCCCAGTCATAACGCTCTGCTTGTTGTTCCGGATGGGCTTGTCCCGCACCCATCCTTGCCCGCTCCCATATAGAATGTGTGGCTCTCTCTTCTGCACTCCTGGACGACTCTGCTTGTGACATCCGTTGAGTTTGAGTGACCTCCTCAGCTGTAGGCGGATCGTCGATACTGAGCATCCGAATGTAGGCATCCAAATTCTCCAGAGTTGCAATCCCCTGTTGTCGATGTGTCCGCATAATACCGAGTGTCGTCGATACACGCTGCAATACCAACAAATAATTAGGAGATGGGTCATATAGAAAACACAATACCAACAAATAAAATAATATAAGAATTACCCGGTTGAAATCGAGGGTGAGGATCGGGTTCGGGTTACGTGGCGGTCGAGGTCTTGCCGGGGCGTTTGGGCTCACATATGGATGTGAGACTTGAGCAAACCAATCGAGGTAAGCATCCTCAGCATCCCAAGGGATAAGAGCTGGGGGCCTGGACAGGATGTACGGACACAGTTTGTGATAACGCTGGTCCCATCTATCCCATTCCGGGCCATACCGTACAGTGTATTCCCGGCCACCTCGCATTGATTTTGGCGGACAATAATACTCGACTGGCTCGGGGACATCCAAAGGCCGGGACTGACGGCGACCGAACTGTCTGCAAAACCGATCACGGTTGTACATCTCCATAATGTCAAAACACCGGATCCCACCACGATAAGTGGCCACTCTATGACGCCCTTGCGGTCCCACGTCCAAATCCGGATACGGCATCCAACACACCTACAGAATTAGCTTATAACAATTAATAACAATATTGAAAACAAAAAAATTGGAATGACATTTAGACGAATCACTTACATCTTCCGGTGCATACTCATCCAAGATGCGCCTGTACTGTTGTAGAGTCCTTTTTTGCCTCAGCGGGGCCCGTCCAGTGGAATAGCGGGACACACGAGCAGTAACTTCTTGGGAGCTCACATCCAGGTTTGGGTTCCCAGGAAAATAGGGGAAATGTAACCAAATCCAAATCTCAAGAAGCCTTACGCAACCAGAAAATTGGACGCATCTCGCCCTAGATGCTATACCCAGCTGCCTGTAAAACAATGCCAAACAACCTGTACCCCATGCGTACTCATGTATCCTGTTCGGATCCTCTAGTAGCGGCAAGAAGCATGTGTCTAACAGGTTGGAGGTCTTGTTCACGAACAGAGACTGCTGAATTAGGTGCCACAAAAATCCTGTTGCAATAGAGCCCGGATCGGATCTTCGAGAGTTGATCATCGAGACAACGTGGCAAAAGAATTCCCGCTCGCCGACTTTCCCCCTACCTATGAACTTGACCATCGCTTCCTCCTCATCGTCAAACGGGTTGTCCAGGTCAACGCCAAACAAATAGGAGAACAATTGGGCACACTGCGCTGAATCTGCATCTAGACCCAAATGTGTCCATGGCGTGGTGACAACACCCCCGTCAATAGGCAGCTCCAGAATCTCCAAAACGTCATGGAGACCGATTCCAAGCTCCCCAAAGTTCAGATGAAATGTGTTCGTCTCAGGGTGCCACCTTTCCACGAATGCAGAAAGGAGGTTGTGGTCCACATTCCAAAATTGACCCTTAAGGATGTGAAGCAGCCCCGACTCCTGGGCAATAGCAAACCATGAATCTGGCTCCGGGTCGGTAGGAATTCTAGGCAACCATAGCTTGAAACACTTCTGCCTTGTCTGCGCCTTTAGTTGACGGGGGGCACTTTCATCGGGATTCGGATGTATCCAAATCTCATGAGCAATGTGTTGTCCATAACGAGTCAATATAGTACCCTCGTTGAGTCCTGGAAGAGGAGGAGCCGCAACAGCTTCTGACTGCATCGGAGCAGGACCTGACTGCCGAGTCTGTCGGGATCTACCCCGCGAAGAACCTGACCCACTCGGAACATCTGGTTTCCTAACCCCCGCAGCACTTGACCCCCGAGAACCTGACTGTTGCGGTCTATCACCACGCGATTTTCTATCCCCCCTCCTCTCAGAAGCAGTGATTCGCCTATCACCCAGATTTCTGTCTTCTCCTACTCTGGATCAGATGTTTCTAACTACCTCCTAGTTTTAACGAAATACATACAAATTTACTGATGAAGGATCATCTGGACAACAACCGACACCTCCGGTCCCTGAATTTAAAGGTGCATTGACGCGCTCGAGAGCTAAGGAAGTCCAACAAGAGCTAGACAAGTTAGTAGCGTTCTTCAGTTCCAAGGAGTTGAATACAGACGAAGAACCACCATTGAAGACTGTTCTAATGATCGAGGTTCGAGAACGAGCAGAGGACGACAGCGAAGAACCGCGACCACGGCTGGAAACCGCGCCCGCGGCTCCATAACAGCGTCCGCGGCCAGGAGGCAAGAACCGCGCCCGCGGCTCCATAACCGCACCCGCGGCCAGGAGGCAAGAACCGCGCCCGCGGCTCCATAACCGCACCCGCGGCCAGGAGGCAAGAACCGCGCCCGCGGTTCTATAACCGCACCCGCGGCCAGGACCTCGGCGAAGTGTCTCAGAAACATTATTTTCGGATATTATTTGTTTTCGGATTATTATTTTAGGATTTACTTTTATTGTTTATTTCTTTAGTCGGCATCCTTATGAACCCTATATAAGGCTGCCTTAGTTATTGTTTTGCCCCCCCAGACTTTGATATTGAATACAACGTTTATCGTTTTTCCTTCCAAAAGAGAGAGCTTTTGTGAGAAGAGTGCCTCGTGTGCATTGTCGTTCAGTTGGCCCTAGTTGTGCTTGTGTGTGTCAATCTCCTCCATAAGGTTGGTGCTATCGGGACTCCATAGAGCAACCTCCAGGTGCCTTGACCCACCAAAGTCATTGTGTTTGGTTGTAATCATCCGTTGGGGTTTCTTCATCATTCGGTAAGGTTCTTGTTCTTAAGTTCAAGGGTTTTATCGTTGTTTGATTTGGTTCCAATTGGCCTATCATTCGACTTATCCTTCTTTCATCTCATTCTAATTCCGCCTATCTTCTCTGTTCGAGTTCCTATTCGAGTTTGGTGTCTAGGTCGGCAACTGCGGCTTATCCCCACATCAAATTGGTATCAGAGCTGTGTTGACACCATTCGTCTTCACAAGAACATCAAGAGACCCCCTATCCAGAAAATCACAAAAAGAGTCAGCTTTTATTTTCTTGTTTGTCAGTTTCTTTCAGAAATTGATTTTGAGTCTTCCATTGCTTTGATATTTCTTGTTGAATCGATTAGTGTTGGTGGAGATCGAAAGATTGGAGTTTGGAGCACCCTTGTTCCCAAAATCCATTCAGCCCTTCATCCATCACAAAATCTATCCATCCCTACCAAAACGCAGCCATCAGAAACCCAAAAGAATTGCTGGAATTTCTTTCCTTGAAGCCCAAACAAGATCTTCAAAGAAGGAAATCTTATCTTTCTACAAGGGAATCTTATCTTTCTACAAGGGAAATCAAGTTAGTTGTTATTTTTATTTATTTTCAATTTTGCTGAGATTAATATCTCACATCAAGTCTGTAATTTCGTTTTGTTTAGTTGAGACAAAAAAAAAATCAAAAAAAAAAAAGAATACAAAAAAAAAAATATACAAAAAAAAATACAAAAAAAAAAAAGAAGAATCGAAAAGTCTCAAAGTTAGTAGTTTGTTTTACGTTTTGTTGAGTCAAGTCTAGTTTCATTGATATTGTTTAAATCGGATCTCAAGAACTCAAAGGAAATCGGGTTGAACAAGCCCGAACGGAAGTGAGAAACCACAGGACGCGCCAGAAACCGCGCCCGCGGTACCTTAGCCGCACCCGCGGCTTAGCCTCAGAAACCGCGCCCGCGGTACCTTAGCCGCACCCGCGGCTTAGCCTCAAAAAAACCGCACCCGCGGAATTCAAGCCGCACCCGCGGCTTAGCCTCAAAAGCCACAGTTCAAAAAATCTTCAGATACGAGCCTCAATTGTTACCTAACCCTCCCGACTCCGTCTTCGATCCTTCAATCGACATCAGTCGGAACAAGTTAAGGTACGCTTCCTATTGGCTTTTCTTGAAATTCGAAGCTTAATCATATCTCTGTTTTTGCATTCTGATTCTTGCAAAACACCTTCGAGTCTTATTTTCTTTCTTTCATTGAGTCAGTCTCTTGTTTGAGTCAGAACCTTACAGTCGAAACCCCGCACTACGCTAGCCATCTCCATCTCTACCATCATTCATATATTGCTAGGAGCTCGGTAGTTTTAACTTAGTGGGTTATTGATCCATACAAGTCAATTCATCAAAGAAAAGCTGATTGCAACGACAATTGAGAGAGAGTGCAGAGGAAAACATACGAGAGTAAACACTAGCGAGTTGTTTTTTCATTTACACTTACCTTAATATTGTTCTGTGTTAGTCTTTTCTTTAGTGATGAGCAGGTCAGTTTCTCCCCAAGGGAGGCAAGAAGCCCCGGAGACCCGCGCCCTTACCCCGGAATTTATGACCAACATGTTTCGGGAGATGACGTCGGCCATTACCACCGCCATAGAGCGGCAGCAGCGATCCACCCCGTCCCCAAGGGTTCGAGAGCACATCGGGACCTCCTATGATGCTCCAGTCGACAATCGGAGGCCCCTGCCTCCTCAGCAAGAAGCCTATGAGGCTGCCCGCATGGGTCGGGAACCCAGACGCAGGCCTACGCCCCGGGACGATTTGCCACAAGACCGGAGAGGACGCTTTCGTAACTCTCCTATACCTCACTTTAATAGATACAATGCTGCTAACCGTTTTGATGATGCATTTCAGGACCTAGGTGATAATGATAACGAAGAGGAGCCTGAAGAAGAAGATGAGGCGGGATGGCGACCACACCGTCCCCAAGGAGGTTACCAAGGAAGGCGAAGAGAGCCTGAGCAAGATGGAGTGGGAAAGATAAAGGTTAAGATCCCGAGTTTTGAGGGAAAGTGTGACCCGGACGTATATATGGAGTGGGAGACCAAGATTGAACAAGTCTGGAATTGTCACAACTTTCCTGAAGCCAAAAAGGTGCAGCTGGCATCTTTGGAGTTTAGTGGCTACGCGTTAGTTTGGTGGGATAGCTTGATCAGAGGAAGAGTTGCCAATGGAGATTATCCTGTCACTACTTGGGAACTTATGAAGAGGATGATGAGAGCTCGATTTATTCCCCGACATTACACTAGGGAACTTATTCAGCGGCTCGAGAATTTGAAGCAAGGATCAATGGGAGTCGAAGAGACTTACAATGCTATGCAAATAGCGATGGTTCGAGCTAATTTGGTGGAGGATGAGGAGACAACCATGGCTAGATATCTTCGTATCCTTCACCCATATGTGTCTAGTGAGATTGAGATGTTCCCTTACAACTCAATGACTGAGTTGCTACATTTGGCTATCAAGGTGGAAAGAAAGACCAAAATTAGGAGCCAAGGGAGCAAAAACGCAGGTGGCTGGAAAAATCAGCAAGGAAGGAACTCCTATCCTTCAGCCCGAGATGCCCCTAACAAGGAAGACAGTGGCTCTCGAAGGAATCCGCCCGCCACTACTCAAGTGCCCTCCAAGGCAACACTTGGCCCTTCTAATCCACCCCGAGGGAGTACTTCTAACCCTACTTCTAGAGCTAGGGATATTGAATGTTTTAAATGTAGAGGAAAGGGTCATATGATGAAAGATTGTCCTAATTCTAGAGTATTAATTGTTAATCAACTAGGCGAACTTGAAAGTGAAAGTGAAAAAGAAGAAAACCTAGGTGATATGCATGATGAGGATGATCTTAGTGATGAAATTGGTTATGAACATGGTGATTCTTTGATTTGTAAAAGAAATTTACATGTACAACCCGCCCCTTGTGAAGATAATCAAAGAGAAAATTTATTTCACACTAGGTGTTTAGTTCAAGGAAAGGTCTGTAATATGATTATCGATGGTGGAAGTTGTTGCAATATTGTTAGTACTGAATTGATCACTAAATTGCAGTTTACTACTATTTTCCACCCTAGGCCTTATAAATTGCATTGGATGAATGAATGTGGAGAATTAAAGGTACTAAAACAAGCTGAAGTAACATTCACCTTAGGAAAATATACGGATACGGTTTTATGTGATGTAGTTCCTATGCAAGCTTGTCATATATTGTTAGGAAGACCATGGCAATACGATCGAAGGGTTACTCATGATGGTCATACTAACCGTCATACATTCATCTTTAATGGTAAGCCTATTACTCTTAAACCCATGACTCCAGCGCAGATAGCAAAAGCTTACGAAAGGAGCAAAGGCAAGGAAAAGGTTTCTGACAGAAACGAAGGAACAACAGCAGCGACCAAAAACCGCACCCGCGGGTCAGATGCCGCACCCGCGGCTCACGATAGCTCGCGACAGAAGGAGCGGCACGAGAACCGCACCCGCGGCCCAGAGGCCGCACCCGCGGCTCATTCGCCAAACCGCGCCCGCGGTGATACAGCCGCGCCCGCGGGTCACCCTTCTGGCGCACTGGTTCCTGCAGTAACGAATCGAGCCCTATTGTCGTCCAAAGCCGAGCTGGAAGGTGAGTACTTACCCTTCGATACTACCTTAATGATGCTTTGCAAGAAATTTGTGTTGACAGGTACCGATTCTCGACTTGATCTACCCCTTAGCATTCAAGCTATTCTTGATGAGTTTGCTGAGGTGTTTCCGGATGAGATTCCACCGGGCTTACCGCCCTTTAGGGGCATTGAGCATCAAATTGATCTTATTCCAGGAGCGTCGTTACCTAACCGGCCAGCTTACAGAATGAACCCTCAGGAGTGTCAAGAGATTCAGAAGCAGGTGCAGGAGCTTGTAGATAAAGGGTATGTTCGAGAGAGTCTTAGTCCTTGTGCAGTTCCGGTCTTACTTGTGCCTAAGAAAGACAATTCTTGGCGGATGTGTGTTGATTGCCGAGCTATCAACAACATAACTGTCAAGTATCGTCATCCTATACCCAGGCTGGATGACATGTTGGATGAGCTTCACGGTGCCACAAACTTCACCAAGATTGATCTGAGAAGTGGCTACCATCAAATCCGAATGAGAGAAGGCGATGAGTGGAAGACCGCCTTCAAGACCAAATTTGGCCTCTACGAGTGGCTTGTTATGCCATTTGGACTTACTAATGCCCCCTCTACCTTTATGAGGCTTATGAACCATGTCTTGAGGAAGTTTATAGGGAAGTTTGTTGTAGTTTATTTCGATGACATTTTGGTTTACAGCAGGTCCCTAGAGGAGCATGAGCAACATCTCAGGGAAGTACTCGTTACTCTTAGTCTACAACGACTATATGCTAATTTGAAGAAGTGTGATTTTTGCACTGATAGAGTTATATTTCTCGGTTTTGTAGTGAGTTCCCAGGGATTACAGGTGGACGAGGAGAAGATCAAAGCCATTCAGGAATGGCCGACACCCATGACCAGCAGCCAGGTACGCAGTTTCCACGGGTTAGCAAGCTTCTATCGGCGCTTTGTGAAGGATTTCAGCACCATTGCTGCACCGCTGACTGAGGTAACTAAGAAGCATTCAGCGTTTGTTTGGAAGGAGGCTCAAGAAAGGGCGTTTGAGGAGCTAAAACGCAGATTGACCGAGGCACCTTTGCTTGTGCTTCCCGACTTCACTAGACCGTTCGAAGTGGAATGCGATGCTTCCGGAGTTGGCATTGGAGGAGTCCTCATGCAAGAAGGTAAGCCTATTGCCTTCTTTTCTGAAAAGTTGAAAGGTGCAAGTCTAAATTACTCTACTTATGATAAGGAACTGTATGCGTTATATAGAGTACTTAAGACTTGGCAACACTACCTATGGCCTAGAGAGTTTGTTTTGCATACCGATCATGAATCTTTGAAACATTTTAGGAGCCAAGACAAACTTGATAGGAGGCATGGTAGGTGGATGGAATTTATTGAGACTTTCCCTTATATTATCAAATACAAGAAGGGAAAGGACAATGTTGTTGCTGATGCACTATCTAGGAGGCATGCTTTAATTGTTCAACTTGACTCTAAGGTGTTAGGCTTTGTTTACATCAAGGAGTTATATCGTAATGATGCTGATTTTGGTGCTATTTATAAGCAATGTTTAGATAAAGGGACTTTGGATAAGTTTTACTTGTTTGATGGTTTCTTGTTTAAGGCTAGTAAAGTGTGCATACCTAAGTGTTCTTTGAGATTATTGCTTGTTGAAGAAGCCCATAAGGGTGGATTAATGGGACACTTTGGTAGAGACAAGACATATCATATGTTGCATACTCATTTTTATTGGCCTCATATGCTTAGGGATGTTGAGCATTGTTTGAAAAGATGTTTGGAGTGTCTTAAGGCTAAGTCTAGAGTTAAACCACATGGATTGTATACTCCTTTGCCTATTCCTACGACCCCCTGGGTAGACATTAGTATGGATTTTATTGTAGGGTTGCCTAGGACTAAGAAGGGGAGAGATTCTATTTTTGTGGTTGTTGATAGATTTTCTAAAATGGCTCATTTTATTGCTTGCAACAAGACTGATGATGCTCATCATGTGGCTGACTTGTTCTTTACCGGAGTTGTTAGGTTACATGGAGTACCAAAGACTATTGTGAGTGATAGGGATGTGAAGTTTCTAAGTTACTTTTGGAAAACTCTTTGGGGAAAACTAGGGACTAAACTTCTATTCTCTACATCTAGTCATCCTCAAACTGATGGTCAAACTGAAGTAACCAATAGGACCTTAGGAACCCTTTTGAGAGCCATTCTTAAGAAGAATTTGAAAGCTTGGGAAGAAGCCTTACCCCATGTTGAGTTTGCCTACAATAGGGCCATCCATTCCTCAACCTCGATGAGCCCCTTTGAATGTGTGTATGGTTTGAATCCACTAACCCCTTTTGATCTTATGCCGTTACCTACGAAGGAGCGAGTGGATTTCAATGCAGGAAAACAGGTTGATCACATCAAGGAAATTCATGAGAGGACAAGAGCTAAATTACTAGAAGTAGCTGCTACAAATGCTAGCAAGGCAAACAGGAATAGGAAGAAGGTCATCTTCAAGGAGGGAGACCTCGTGTGGGTCCACTTTAGGAGAGAGCGTTTCCCCAGCAAACGCCACTCAAAGCTGTCCCCAAGAGGCGATGGACCATTCAAGGTACTTAGGAGGATTGGAGATAATGCTTATGTCTTAGAGCTTCCCGGCGACTATCAAGTGAGTGCTACCTTCAATGTGCAAGATCTGACTTTATTCGAGGGTGAAGAAGAAGAGGAGCTGGATGATTCGAGGTCGAATCCTTTTCAAGAAGGGGAGGATGATGAAGGGTCATCTGGACAACAACCGACACCTCCGGTCCCTGAATTTAAAGGTGCATTGACGCGCTCGAGAGCTAAGGAAGTCCAACAAGAGCTAGACAAGTTAGTAGCGTTCTTCAGTTCCAAGGAGTTGAATACAGACGAAGAACCACCATTGAAGATTGTTCTAATGATCGAGGTTCGAGAACGAGCAGAGGACGACAGCGAAGAACCGCGACCGCGGCTGGAAACCGCGCCCGCGGCTCCATAACAGCGTCCGCGGCCAGGAGGCAAGAACCGCGCCCGCGGCTCCATAACCGCACCCGCGGCCAGGAGGCAAGAACCACGCCCGCGGTTCTATAACCGCACCCGCGGTTCTATAACCGCACCCGCGGCCAGGACCTCGGCGAAGTGTCTCAGAAACATTATTTTCGGATATTATTTGTTTTCGGATTATTATTTTAGGATTTACTTTTATTGTTTATTTCTTTAGTCGGCATCCTTATGAACCCTATATAAGGTTGCCTTAGTTATTGTTTTGCCCCCCCAGACTTTGATATTGAATACAACGTTTATCGTTTTTCCTTCCAAAAGAGAGAGCTTTTGTGAGAAGAGTGCCTCGTGTGCATTGTCGTTCAGTTGGCCCTAGTTGTGCTTGTGTGTGTCAATCTCCTCCATAAGGTTGGTGCTATCGGGACTCCATAGAGCAACCTCCAGGTGCCTTGACCCACCAAAGTCATTGTGTTTGGTTGTAATCATCCGTTGGGGTTTCTTCATCATTCGGTAAGGTTCTTGTTCTTAAGTTCAAGGGTTTTATCGTTGTTTGATTTGGTTCCAATTGGCCTATCATTCGACTTATCCTTCTTTCATCTCATTCTAATTCCGCCTATCTTCTCTGTTCGAGTTCCTATTCGAGTTTGGTGTCTAGGTCGGCAACTGCGGCTTATCCCCGCATCATTTACCATCGATTATTATAACTAAAGTCCATATATGCGATTTTAAGTAGTTTTCAACCTTTTTGGTATTTTCTAAAAAGTGTTGATACGCTTTCCACATGCATTAAACTAATTCTTTTTACCATGCATTGCAGTTAATATTGAAATGAAGCGTTTTCCACTATGAACTAATTTTAGCATGCATTTGAAATACAATTGAGCATTTTCCACTATTTCTACAAAATTAAGCGTATTTCAGGTTTTTAGAAATACTAACCGACTCAGTGTTCCGTCTCCGACGTGGTGCTCGGACATCCTCCTCCGCTTGCTCCGGCTCTTCTTGAGGTGTTGCTCCGCCTGTAACAGTTGCATCCCAAAACATGTGTTGTTGATGCCTTTGGAGATCACTCAAAGTGGGGGTGGGGAGGTTGTAAGTACTACTACTTGCTCCGTCTATGTTGAAAAAATCACTACCAACAGAACCACCGTAACTTGCATTTGGAACACCATAACCCGACCACCATTCGTTTCCTACGTAAACTTCTTCATCTGCAGCCGTCGGATCAGAAAAAAAAGGATTAGGATGAGTTCCAGCCATTATCGAGATGAGAGAAAGCGTTTTTTGAAAGATTTAGAAGGGAGCGTTTTTTTGTAAGATTGAGAAGAGAGCGAATTCGAGTGTGGTTCGGAATGGCATTCCGAACGAAATATATATAGGCAATGCTGACGTCAGCTAGCCGTTACGGTCCAACGGCTAGCTGACGTCAGCATTTTTTTTAAAAACAGTTTCTCGTTCGGAATACCATTCCGAATGAGAATGATGACGTCATGATGACGTGTAAAAAGGGTTCCGAACGAGACGATGACGTCAGCATCCTTTGAAAGGGATTAAACCGGGCAGCACCCTTTTTACACCGGGCACCCCCCCTCGTTCGGAACCCCGTTCCGAACGAGTTATGTAATGGAGATGTGTCTAGTGTTGAGAGAAGGCTACTTTGAAAGGGACGAGTCATCAAGACCACACGCGCGATTCGATCAAATTGAAGTTTAATCATGTCATCGATCACATTTGACCTCCTTTTATCGGTAATTGATTTTAGAATGGACCGGAACTTCGTCTTTTTTAGTGGGTTAATGCGCATATACGCTTTGTGCACGATCCCTAGACTTTATCATGGTATTAGAACGGGTGTTGAGTTTGAGTTCGCCTCCTGATTTATTAGAGCTTAGTCTGTCATGTTGATTGGACTACTCCTTTGACATGTCATGTGATATAGCCTGATCTATTTAGCTTGTCGATCTTAAGATATGGTGTACAATTAATTACCACCTATTGAGACATGTGAGAATAATTTTACCACGTAAGAGAAAATGATAATTTATCAAATTGTTTTCCAATGTCTTGTATAATGGCCTAATGCACGGATGTGCTTATATAATTTATCAAATCGTTTTCCAATGTCTTGTATAATGGCCTAATGCACGGATGTGCTTATATCTATGTGCACGACTATGAAATATATCATATGGAGTATCATATAACGTACTCCCTCCGTCCCATATTGTTCTTCCTATTTTGAATAGTGTGCACTATTCACGGTTGAAAAGAATCTTCTCGTTTTGTCTTAATATATAAGAAAATATATAGTCATGTGGGGTCAGTGACGGATTCAGGGGGACGCTTGAAGGTGCGGCCGCGCCCCCTTCACCCCAAAGAGCCTCCATACTTGGGTGGAGAAAGGATAGACCTCCCCTCCTTCAAGCTGGTTGAAAATGGTGAAAAAGAGAAACTGGACGGAGAAGACGGGGAGTCACGAGACACTTCATTATTTTGATTTCCTTTTCCTTATTAACATTTCAAAACGACGTCGTCTATCCAAAAACTTAAACCTCTGAAATTTTTAAATTAAAATAAAAAAGAAAATCTTGTCCTTTAGTGCTTCTTATTCCAGCGAACACCAAGTTCCAAAGTCACTCACATTAACTTCTTACACTACTTTCAACAAATAGGAAAAATAAATGCAATTCATGATTATACATATTGTACTACTGTATTTCCTTTCTACGACCCTCCGTCCCTTAATGATCTTCTCATTTGTTTTTGACACATTTGTCGAGATATGTTTTGTAACGTTAATATCTCTAAATATACGATGATAAAAATTATAATTTTTTAATATTCTCAAATTACTCATTGAGACGAATCAAACGAGATCTCACATGCCTATATTTATTTCTATATATTGGAGGAAAACAAAAAGATTCTCTCGATTTGTAAATAGTGTTGAAAAAGTAAATGAGCTTTATATTAGGGGACGAAGGGAGTACTACCGAGTAGGATCCTTACTCATTTTAAAATGATGATATTTTGAGATTATTTAATTTGAAATATAGGATCACTAATTAAGTTGATGATGACTGGAGTAAATTTTTAATAATTAATATTTTGTTATAAATCAAAATTATTTGAACTAAAAGAAGAGAGTAGAGAGTAAAGGAATAAGAGAGTAAGAGAGTAGAGAAAAAAAGTATGTATTCTCATTTGTCTAAGTAAACTAAAGCCTATTTATAGACGAGAAGACAAAAAAGTGATGTAGTTAAGGTAAATTAACACATTTTTTATTGTACAAGATTTTATGAACATTCAAAATACAAAAAAATAGTGTGAATGTCAAAAGATAATCCTAAAAAAATTTAAAAATATATATAGATAACTAGTATAAATCATTTTTTGTAATCTAAGAAGCTTATAATGAAAACTATTATTAATTTATTATATTATTTTTGTTGTAATTGATTTAAGATTTAAGTTAGCACTTTATCTAATAATATACTTAATATATATCTTAAGTGTATATGTTCGAATTACCGCATACGTTATAATTTAACATAAAATTGAAGATTGTGTTTTAAAAATCTGTCTCTCCTTCGTATAATTTCTGGCTCCGCCACTGTGTGGGGTCTTGTTTGATTCGTATTAATGTGTACTTTAATAATATCAAATTTTAATTATTTGTATTAACATAACACTGGAGATATTAAGGATACAAAACGTACCTCGACAAATGTGTCATGAAAAAATGGGAAGAACATTATGGGACAAAGGGAGTAATACTTAGTATTCTTATTATGTCACTTGGAACAAAAGCATAAAAAACATTACATAGGAAATATGGTAGGAAATTGGGGCAGGAGACACTTCAATTGCTAGTTTAGCTTGCAGCACATAGAAACTTAATCAACATCTCAAACCAAATCAAGAGTCTAACAAGTAATCCATTCTTTCTCCTTGAAGCTTTCAATTGTCTCCTTCAAACTTATCTCAAAGGGAATGAAGTCAATTCCCAAGCTCTCAACTTTCTTCCTTGACATGTTGCACGCCCGCAAATATGGCTTCAACTCAACACACCTAAAATTTAACGTACATGACATAGATGATGACCCAAAAATAGCAAACTATATGCATAACATTTATAGTTAGAATGATCATTTACTTGTTAGGAAGTTGAAGGCTGGGATAAAACTCTTGCAACATCTTTATAACATCACTTAAGTGGACATGGCTTTCAATTAAGGCATATCTCCCGCTAGCTGATTGGGTCTCGAGTGCTAGAATATGTGCATTTGCAATGTCTTTTACATGCACCCATCCATATGCAATATCATCATAGGTCTTTGCTCCTGCAGTTAGGTTGGCGATAATCCCATTAAAGAAAAACCTATTACAGAAAGATAAGTTGGATCTATAGTAGTCAAATCCCTCACATCATCGAAACTAAACTAAACATTGTACCCTATAAGAGGAACATCCAAACAACAACTCCTAAAGCAAAGAAAAAAGTAGACAAAGCGAGAGAGTCAGTGACTCTGTTCGCTTCTAGCTCGAAAAATATGTCACAACACATACATGTGAATCTCAATCTCCACTAAATATATTGGAGATCTCAATCCCTCTTAAGAAAGCCTACTCGAGTGAGCAGCTAAATCTGAAGTTGGAGATCTCAGACCCTATCCGGGTTAGTAGGGCTAAAGACTTTCTTAGTAGGGATTGAGATCTCGCGAACCCGTTGCTCTGTTCTATTTTAAGTCACCTTAGAACAATAAAATAAAATGGGATGCATGCACACGTACCATTAACCAAGTTGTAAATGAGAGCACAACTTTCATTAAGAGTAGACTGCAACAAAGGACCGATAGTCCAGCCAGGGCAAATGGTAACCAAATCAATACTCTTCTCTTTTGCAAATTTCCATGCTGCTTCTTCTGCCAATATCTTCGATGCTCCATACCACTTCTGCACCATCAATAAACGTAATTAGCATTCTATACATATTAGTATTTAGTAAGTAAATTTAACCTTTTCGTTTCGGCAAATCTCCGGATTAGACCACCAGGTTTCGTCGACTAGAACATGATCACGAGCAACGGATCTGTCATTGATCAACATCGCTGCGATCGAAGAGGTTAAGACTACCCTTTTCACTGAAGTAAATTTGGTACATGAGTTTAGAACGTTGATTGTGCCTTTGATTGCTGGATCAAGTAATTTTTCTTCTGCCTGTAGAATGTAGCAAACAAAATCTTATCTAGGGTTTAGACAGGGCCGGGCTTAGGCATGTTAAATGTGGGTGTTCGAACAGGGCCCTCGAAATTTTGGGGCCCCATATTTTAATCTTAGGTCAATTATATGTTTTTTTATTTATAATTCCAAAATTAATATGCCCAAATTCCTAAAGTAAGTGTAAATAAGTGTTTATTTTTACCTCTCTTTGTCCAAATTCAAACCTTTTTTTATAAATAAGTCTCAATTCTTCCAATTATTGTTGATTTTCAATTCAAAAATATACATTTAATATCTTACAAGCACAATTAGTTTACAATGAATACTCCTCTCCAATTTTTGTTATATATAAAAAAAAATTGTTATAAAAATTTGGGTTTTCATATGTTCCTCCGTCAACATTCAAAGACACGTATTCTCAGCCATATGTTCCTCCGTCAACATTCAAAGACACATATTTTAAGCAATTAAACATGCTTTAATAATATGTAATAAAATAATTGTTATTTTTAAAATTTATATTTCTTCTATTTATTAGGTACGAGTTATAGCAGGGCCCCAAAATTGTCAGGAACGGCCCTGGGTTTAGATCTAGAGATGTACACGGTTCTGAAACCGCTGGTTATGGTGCCAAAAAATCATAAACCGGAACAAAAATCAAACTTCGGCGATTCCTTCTTAGTTCGCCGGTTTCGGTTTATGACCATGATAACATTTTCATTTTTAACACTTTTGACCCTTTTACTATTATGATTTCGAATCGGAAGAAGTTCTTTGCAAGAAAAAAGAACACGTAAAAGAAAATGAACCGTTTTGTACTACATGTACTCCCTCCGTCTCATATTATAGATCACGTTTTTCATTTTGGGCATCCCAAAATCTAGATCTTACTTTCCTTTTTTATCTTTTGTCTTATTATCATTATCACATCAATCTACACTCTCTTTCCTCCTTTTTACATTAAAACTCACACCAATTCACTTTTTTATATCTTTTTTCCTACATAAAAATCCACACATACTCACAATCCCTCTCCTCTCCACTTTTTTTTCTCTCTTCCTTAATTTACCTCAATAACAACAAACGAGATCTATAATATGGGACGGAGGGAGTATAATAAGTATTTGTCTAAATAAATAAACTAACTATTCTGACTAGAAAAATCAAAGACATATATACTACGTACTTTGATTTTTTTTTTCCTGAAGTAGGCTTTTTTTTAAAAAAAAATTCCCGATATGGACTCGTTTTGAAACTTATTCCCAACGTAGGCATTATTGTGAGGTTCGGAAAAATTTTACGTTGGAGAGACGCTGGTTTTGCCAACGTCTCCCAACCGAAGCAACAATTTTTTTTTTTTGAAAACTTATGTACGTCTCTTATACATGTAAGTTTTATTTATTTTTTTAAATCTCACGTATAAGAGACGCTGGTCTCTTATACGGAGGTAAAAAAAATAAAAAATTTAGTGTAAGAGACCAGCTTTGCTTTGTTGCCGTTTAAGAATAAGAATTGGTGGCCCCACTTGGCCTCTTTGCCACAAATTAAACGCAACAAAAAAATTGGCCCCCACTTAGCATCTTTGCCACAAATTAAACGCACCAAAAAAATTGGCCCCCAAATATATTTTAAGGCAGAAGCGTCTCTTACACTGAATTTTTGATTTTTTTAAAATCCTTATACGTGAAATTTAAAAAAATAAATAAAACTTACATGTACATATATTTTTTTTAAAAAATAAATCAGCTTCGGATGAGAGACGCTGGGAAACTATATGTGAAGAAATTCCGAACCTCACAAGAGTGTCTATGTTGGGAATAAGTTTCAAAACGAGCTCATATCGGAAATTGTTTTTTAAAACAAAACTTATTTCAGAAAAAAATTCACGTACTTTTGTACTTAATTTTTTTTACCTCTATTTGAAGTAATAGTTGACTCACATTTCTTTGAAATCATGAACCAGAATTGAAATCGAATTAAAAAAATTCCCAGATTACGATTATATTTGGTTCCGGTTTTGATTTAACGTGATTTTAGACGGTTTCAAAACTCTTGGATCGACTCCTCAAACGGCTAAGTATGAAAATATCGATGGGGATGGAGGAAGAACCTTATGATCATCTAACTCCAATATAACTGGAGATGCAGTATGAAAAACTCCAACACAGTGTTGAATGGAAGCATCAAAGGAACCTTCTTCCGTAAGGTTTGCTTTGAACAAGTGAAGCCTTTCTTTTGCTCCTTCTAGAACAACCAAGTGATCTATCTTCTTCGTATCACCTATAAAATAAAAAATATTAATACAAACCATATCTCTGATATAAAGCATGAACGTAAAGCATAAAATGAAGGAGTTAGATCCGGTGTAAATGAACTTATTCTATGAATATACAAAGTCACGCACAATTTTCTATATTCACATGCACACATTTGCGACTGTGCATGAAAAAAAGTCATTCTCACATGAATCTTTTTCTAAAATGAATGAGAGGATTAAGGAGTTACTAAGATCGCGAACGGTTGCATTAACGGTGTAACCACGTAATAACAAGAGCTTAACGAGCCAAGATCCAATGTAGCCGGAAGCACCCGTCACACAAACTAACTTCACTTGATCTCCACTCATTTTGTTGATCACACGATTGATTATGATCTAACAATGAGCTGATCTTGTGCAATTTTATAGATGGAGAAGATGATAGGGTGAGTTGAAATATCAGAATACGTACAGTTCACTATCTTCCGGGATCCATACGTTCAACGTTTTAAGTGTTTAACTATTTTCCTGCCATTTTGTCATCGTGTTACATTTTTAATCTTTTAACATGTGACGATGGTGACAAATGCATGAAGGAGTGAAGGACTTAGACTATCTGCAATGGTTCTGGCATGGTGCTGGCAAGGGGAGACGGCAAGGATGCCGGCAATTTAAGCTGCACGGCAAGAGACGCCACGGCAAGGGACGCCATCCGGCGTGAGAATTCTCTACAGCTTTCACATTTATTTTTTTAAAGGGGCTGCCACGTGGCAGCCCCTGATTGGTAGGTTGTTTTATTTATTTAATTTCATATTATAACTCCTAATCACTAAAACGCTTATAACTTAAAATATAAAAATGATAAAAATAAATAAAAATTACAAGCGGCTTTATTTTTCCGAGATCTACAAATAGAGACCAATATTGATTATATTTGGAGCCTCCTACCTCGATCTCTCAATATTGATTATATATTTTATTGTTAATATATTGTTAAATTGTGAATTGAATTATTATAAATTTATTAGTTAATTTTATTTGAATTAAATTAATCTTAATATGGATGTCATTGTGTTTTTTTTATAGATCCGACGGTTGAGAGAGATTATTCGTGTACGTGCTTTCTCTCGATCGTGTGTCTTTTTTGTTTTAAGTTCGATGCATTAATTTATGTTTGTTGTTCAATTCGATCATTTTCTGCAGTTCACGTTTTGTATCATGTTGTCTTTTACTTTATTAATTATTGTTTTGTTAGTTTGATTGTTTAATATAAGTAATTTGTTATTAATAACTTTACATTAGTATATTAATTAAATTTCCTTATTTAAAATTATTTAAATTCAAAATAGAAATAATTAATGAATTTTATTATAATAATAATACATTAGCCATATATTAACAATAAAAAAAATTTCATTTACCAATATTATTTTTAACCCCAACAACTTATAAAATAAGAATATTAATGTACGATGCCGCGGCATCACAATAACCATTGGGTGAAACGCAAACGATGCCGCGACATCGTCCCAAAAGTGCACTCCATGCCGCGGCATGGAGCGGCACCATTGCGGTTAGTCTTAGTTTCCTGCCAATTAGGGTTGAATATCGAGTCAAAACTAATCGAGTCCCAAGTGTGAATTTAGTTCGATATGGAAAAGAGTGGACTTACGTTATATTCTAAATGAACACGAATTGTGTTCTTGTTTTGGACGAATTTAGACCAATCATTTCGAATCCGTTAAATTGTGAGACAAAGATAATTAATACATATCGATTAATCGTATATCAAGACTATTGAATAAAAACGAGAATGAGACTAATCGCCAAGAAAGAATGTGACATGAGTAACTAGAACAATGACACATGAATATAATAAAATTATTAGGATAGGATATTGAATTTAAAGGAATGAACGAGAAAAAGAACTTATTTAACAATGATCCGAAGAATAAGACATGTAGTCTAATGTTATTGATGATTAGACCAACGCAATACAATGAATAGATGTGTTATTTCTTTGGACTGAGAGTGAATAACTTTAGAAAGAGAGTTTGTGAGCTTGAGAATTGATGAAGGATCATCTGGACATCAACCGACACCAACGGTTCCCGAGTTTGAAGGTGCATTGACTCGTTCGAGAGCTAAGGAAGTCCAACAAGAACTAGACAAGTTAGTAGTTTACTTCATGTCTAAAGAGCTAAGTGTTGAAGAGGAACCACCATTGAAGACGGTTATGATAATTGAGGTTCGAGAGCACTCGGAGCCGAACGACGAAGGCGGCAGAGACAGTGGCAAATCCGCGACCGCGGCCATGCCACCCGCGACCGCGGACGTTTCCGCGACCGCGGCCATGCCACCCGCGACCGCGGACGTTTCCGCGACCGCGGCCATGCCACCCGCGACCGCGGACGTTTCCGCGACCGCGGCCATGCCACCCGCGACCGCGGACGTTTCCGCGACCGCGGCCATGCCACCCGCGACCGCGGACGTTTCCGCGACCGCGGCCATGCCACCCGCGACCGCGGACGTTTCCGCGACCGCGGACGTTTCCGCGACCGCGGACGTTTCCGCGACCGCGGCCATGCCACCCGCGACCGCAGACGTTTCCGCGACCGCGTCCATGCCACCCGCGACCGCGGACGTTTCCGCGACCGCGAATCCAGACCCGCGATCGCGGATCGCGACCTGTTGATTTCGCCGAGAATTCTTGTTTTATTTTGTTTTCGGGATTATTTCTTTTAATTGGTTTTTAGCTATTTTTAGGAAAATACTTTTATTGCTTTTTTTTAATTGACATCCTTATGAACCCTATATAAGGTTTGCCCTAGTTATTGTTTAGCCGGCCCCCAGACTTTGATATTGAATACAACGTTTATCGTTTTTCCTCCCAAAAAAGAGCTTTTGTGAGAAGAGTGTCCCGTGTGCATTGTTGTTGAACTCGCCCTAGTTGTACTTGTGTGTGTCAATCTCCTCCATAAGGTTGGTGCTATCGGGACTCCGTAGAGCATCCTCTAGGTGCCTTGACCCACCATAGTCATTGTGTTTGGTTGTAATCATCCGTTGGAGTTTCTTCATCATTCGGTAAGGTTCTTGTTCTTAAGTTCAGGGGTTTTATCGTTGTTTGATTTGGTTCCAATTGGCCTATCATTCGACTTATCCTTCTTTCATCTCATTCTAATTCTGCCTTTCTTCTCTGTTCGAGTTTCTGTTCGAGGTTTGGTGTCTAGATCGGACAACAGCGGATTATCCCCGCATCAAATTGGTATTAGAGTTGTGTTGACACCATCTGTCTTCACAAGAACATCAAGAGACCCCCTATCTAGAAAATCACAAAAAAAAGGAGTCAGTTTTGTTTTCCTGTTTGTCAGTTTCTTTCAGAAATTGATTTTGAGTCTTCGATACTTTGATCTTTCTTGTTGAGTCTGTTTCAGGTTGTGTACAAGAAGCTTGGATCGATTTGTGTTTGTGGAGATCGATAGATTGGAGTTTGGAGCACCCTTGTCCCAAAATCCATTCATCCCATCACCCCATCACAAATTCATCATCCCTACCAAAAACCAGACGTCACAAACCCTAGAAGAGTTGCTGAAATTCTTTTTCTTGGAGCCCAAGACAAAATCTTCAAAGAAGGAAAATCCTATCTCTTCAACAAGGAAATCAAGTTAGTTGTTATTTTTATTTATTTTCAATTTTGCTGAGATTAATATCTCGTATCGAGTCTGTAATTCGTTTTGGTGAGACAAAAAAAAAATATTCAAAAAAAAGAAAAGAAAAGAGAAAAGAAATTCAAAAAAGAAAAGAAAAGAAATCGAAAAGTCTCAAAGTCAGCATTTGTTTTTACGTTTTGTTGAGTCAAAGTCTAGTTTGATATTGTTTGAGTCGGAATTCAAGAAATCGGAGGAATCGGGATTGCCACGAGCCCGAACGAAGACGAAGGAGTTTTAGGCCGCAAGACGCGAACCGCGACCGCGGAATTACACCCGCGATCGCGGAAATCGCACTATTGTCCAGAACCTAAATCCGCGACCGCGGCACCCAGAACCGCGACCGCGGATCTTCTACTGCCTCAGTTTACCCTGTTACTACAGCTACGAGCCATCCTATTACTACCTAGCCCTCTTGAGTCCGTCTTCGATCTTTCATCGACACCAGTCGGGACAAGTTAAGGTACGCTTCCTTTTGGCCCTCTTGAGTTCAAACTTGAGTCATATTAGTTGTTGGCATTTACATTCCTGCAAACGTTTTGAGTCTTTGTTTCTTTCTTTCGTTGAGTCAATTTTTTTGTTTTGAGTCAGAGCCTTGAAGTTGAAACCCCACCCTACACTAGCCATCTCCATCTCTACCATCACTCATATAGTGCTAGGAGCTTGATAGTTTCAATCTATTGGGTTATTGATTCATACAAGGCAATTCATCAATAAAAGCTTGTTACAACAACAATTGAGAGAGAGTGCAGAGGAATAGGTCAGTCTCTCCCAGCGGCAGGAGGAGAACCCCGGAGACCAGTCCCGTCACTCCGGAATTCATGATGAACTTGTTTCGAGAGTTTAGACAAGAGTTAACCGCAGGAATTGCGTCTGGAGTTACCACAACCATCCGGCAGGAGCTTCACCCGACTCCACCTCCCACGGCTTCGGGGCATATTGGGACTTCCCAAGGCGCTCCCGCAGACGCTCTACGGAGGCCCCTCCCTCCCCAACGGGAAGTCTATGAGGCTGCCCAAATGGGCCGGGAAGCTAGAGGCAGGACCACACCCAGAGCTGACAACCGTCAAGCTCGAAAGGGGGCGTTTTCATAACTCTCCCATACCTCGCCTTAATAGATACAATGCTGCTAACCGTTTTAATGATGAATTTCAGGATCTAGATGACCATGGTTACGATGAGGAGCCTGAAGAAGAGGATGACGAAGAAGCAGCAGAAGCAGTATGACGACCCCCTCCTCAACAAGGAGGGTACCAAGGAAGAAGAAGAGAGCCTGAGCAAGATGGAGTTGGGAAGATCAAGGTGGAAATCCCAAGCTTTGAAGGTAAGTGTGATCCAGATGTCTACAGATGAGGGAAGGCGATGAGTGGAAGACCGCCTTCAAGACCAAATTTGGTCTATATGAGTGGCTTGTTATGCCATTTGGACTTACTAATGCTCCCTCTACTTTTATGAGGCTTATGAACCATGTCTTGAGGAAGTTTATAGGGAAGTTTGTTGTAGTTTATTTCGATGATATCTTGATTTACAACAGGTCCCTAGGGGAGCATGAGCAACATCTCAGGGAAGTACTCGTTACTCTTAGTATACAGCGACTATATGCTAATTTGAAGAAGTGTGATTTTTGCACTGATAAAGTTATATTTCTTGGCTTTGTAGTGAGCTCCCAGGGATTACAGGTTGATGAGGAGAAGATTAAGGCCATTCAGGATTGGCCAACCCCCACGACTAGCAACCAAGTTAGAAGTTTCCATGGATTGGCTAGCTTCTATCGGCGTTTTGTGAAGGATTTCAGCACCATTGTTGCACCCCTAACTGAGGTAACAAAGAAGTATTCGGCCTTTGTTTGGAAGGAGGCTCAAGAAAGGGTGTTTGAAGAGCTAAAACGCAGATTGACCGAAGCGTCATTGCTTGTGCTTCCCGACTTCACTAGGCCCTTTGGAGTGGAATGTGATGCCTCAGGAGTTGGCATAGGAGGAGTACTCATGCAAGAAGGTAAGCCTATTGCTTTCTTTTCTGAAAAGTTGAAAGGTGCAAGTCTAAATTACTCAACTTATGATAAGGAATTGTATGCATTATATAGAGTACTTAAGACTTGACAACACTACCTATGGCCTAGAGAGTTTGTTTTGCATACCGATCATGAATCTTTGAAACATTTTAGGAGCCAAGACAAACTTGATGGGAGGCATGGTAGATGGATGGAATTTATTGAGACTTCCCTTATATTATCAAATACAAGAAGGGAAAGGACAATGTTGTTGCTGATGCACTATCTAGGAGGCATGCTTTAATTGTTCAACTTGACTCTAAGGTGTTAGGCTTTGTTTACATCAAGGAGTTATATCGTAATGATGCTGATTTTGGTGCTATTTATAAGCAATGTTTAGATAAAGGAACTTTGGATAAGTTTTACTTGTTTGATGGTTTCTTGTTTAGGGCTAGTAAAGTATGCATACCTAAGTGTTCTTTGAGATTATTGCTTGTTGAAGAAGCCCATAAGGGTGGATTAATGGGACACTTTGGTAGAGATAAGACATATCATATGTTGCATACTCACTTTTATTGGTCTCATATGCTTAGGGATGTTGAACATTGTTTGAAAAGATGTTTGGAGTGTCTTAAGGCTAAGTCTAGAGTTAAACCACATGGATTGTATACTCCTTTGCCTATTCCTACGACCCCATGGGTAGACATTAGTATGGATTTTATTGTAGGGTTGCCTATGACTAAAAAGGGGAGAGATTCTATTTTTGTGGTTGTTGATAGATTTTCTAAAATGGCTCATTTTATTGCTTGCAACAAGACGGATGATGCTCATCATGTGACTGACTTGTTCTTTACCGGAGTTGTTAGGTTACATGGAGTACCAAAGACTATTGTGAGTGATAGGGATGTGAAATTTCTAAGTTACTTTTGGAAAACTCTTTGGGGAAAACTAGGGACTAAACTACTATTCTCTACATCTAGTCATCCTCAAACTGATGGTCAAACTGAAGTAACCAATAGGACCTTAGGAACCCTTTTGAGAGCCATTCTTAAGAAGAATTTGAAAGCTTGAGAAGAAACCTTACCCCCATGTTGAGTTTGCCTACAATAGAGTCATCCATTCCTCAACCTCGTTGAGTCCCTTTGAATGTGCGTATGGTTTGAATCCACTAACCCCTTTTGATCTTATGCCGTTACCTATGAAGGAGCGAGTGGATTTCAATGCAGGAAAACAAGTTGATCACATCAAGGAAATTCATGAGAGTACAAGAGCTAAATTGCTAGAAGTAGCTGCTACAAATGCTAGCAAGGAAAATAGGAAGAGGAAGAAGGTCATCTTCAAGGAGGGAGACCTCATGTGGGTCCACTTTAGAAGAGAGCGTTTTCCCAGCAAACGTCACTCAAAGCTGTCCCCAAGAGGTGATGGACCATTCAAGGTGCTTAAGAAGATTGGAGATAATGCTTATGTCTTGGAGCTTCACGGTGAATATCAAGTGAGTGCCACCTTCAATGTGCAAGATCTAACATTGTTTGAAGGCGAAGAAGAGGAGGAGCTGGATGATTCGAGGTCGAATCCTTTTCAAGAAGGGGAGGATGATGAAGGATCATCTGGACATCAACCGACACCAACGGTTCCCGAGTTTGAAGGTGCATTGACTCAGTTATGATAATTGAGGTTCGAGAGCACTCGGAGCCGAACGACGAAGGCGACAGAGACAGTGGCAAATCCGCGACCGCGGACGTTTCCGCGACCGCGGATCCAGACCCACGATCGCGGATCGCGACCTGTTGATTTCGCCGAGAATTCTTGTTTTATTTTGTTTTCGGGATTATTTCTTTTAATTGGTTTTTAGCTATTTTTAGGAAAATACTTTTATTGCTTTATTTCTTTTAATTGGCATCCTTATAAACCTTATATAAGGTTTGCCCTAGTTATTGTTTAGCCGGCCCCCAAACTTTGATATTGAATACAACGTTTATCGTTTTTCCTCCCAAAAGAGAGCTTTTGTGAGAAGAGTGCCCCGTGTGCATTGTTGTTGAACTCACCCTAGTTGTACTTGTGTGTGTCAATCTCCTCCATAAGGTTGGTGCTATCGGGACTCCGTAGAGTATCCCCCAGGTGCCTTGACCCACCATAGTCATTGTGTTTGGTTGTAATCATCCGTTGGAGTTTCTTCATCATTCGGTAAGGTTCTTGTTCTTAAGTTCAGGGGTTTTATCGTTGTTTGATTTGGTTCCAATTGGCCTATCATTCGATTTATCCTTCTTTCATCTCATTCTAATTCCGCCTTTCTTCTCTGTTCGAGTTTCTGTTCGAGGTTTGGTGTCTAGATCGGACAACAGCGGCTTATCCCCGCATCAAGAATGATCAGGTTGGCTTCTCTAAACGTTAATATGCCGACCTATTTATAATAAGAATCCAACGTTTTAGAGGCAGGTCCGATATTTATGGACAAATGACCGTTGGATATGTCGGTTTCTTGATTTTAGGAGTCAGTTTCGTGGACTAATTCTTCTATTGGATCGAGTCAAGACTAAAATACTCAGGCCAATTAATATCCACTGGAGATCCCAGAAATCTCAAAGTTGCTACAACAAAGGCGAAAATCCAGATGACGAATGAAAGCAACGTTTGTCGGTCGAACTCCGATTCGTCGTCAAAGTCGGATACGTCGTCGAACTCGGATATATGTCGGTCAAACTGGGTTCGTCGGTCGATCAAGTGGTCCCAACATATATATGTTACCGTCAAAGTTTCATATGTTAAGAGCCAAACTGGATATGGGTCGATAAACTCAGGGATCTGTGCACATGAACAGATTAGAATATATAAGCTCGGTACACAAATCCGGTGATAAAGGATTAATGAGTAATGAACGAAACATATATATTAAACATGTAAAGGATGAAGAGTATAGTTGGTTAGGAGGTTAAACCTGCATTTGTTGATGGTTAAAATTAGATGAATAATGAAGTTGTTGTACTTAGTTACAGTATATAATTAAGCTCTTGTAATAACTTAGATATTCATTCAATCGATTATAGAGAATTTTTCTCCCTCTTTTCATTTCTTTTCACACAAATAACATGGTATCAAAGTCGAAAAACGACTAAGGTTTTCCTCGATCCACCATGGCAACCAGTTCCCCCAATTCTCGTCCTCCCTTTGTTCCTTCTCCGATTGATCTGAATCAATGACGTTTCAATGTCAAATCCATTAATTTGATGGACGAACTCCATCAAATTAATTAATTAGGACCACAAGAGGTAATATCTGGATGATCAAACCTTCTACATCTATTGACGTCGTCTTTCATATTGTTCAGCAAGAAGAGTCAAAGATATCTTCATGTTGCTCTTATTCTTGTTGAAGAAGCATATGCACTTGCTGCTCAAATAGGTCAACCTCGATGAAATTCTTTTTTTTTTGTGATCATTGTAAGCATCTTGGACATACAAAGGATAGACGATGCACAGTTGTCTGCCTAATCATAGCATTCCTAATCAGAAAATGGCTACTAACGTCTCTTCTTCCGTTGAATCTATATCTAATAGTCTTACAAAGCCTTCTTCATCGTCACAAAACATTGCACAAGAGCAGTACAATCAATTGTTAAGCACGCTCAATAAACAATATGTTTCCTCTGATTCTTGTGCATTCCTTGCAGGTAGTGATTCTTGCCTCTTGTTTTTTTTACAACCTTCTTCATGGATTCTGTATCCAGGTTCTACTGTCTTCTTTACAACCTTCTTCATGGATTCTTTCTTACTCTTGTAGATGACAGTACAAGATGTGTTTGGACCTTTCTTATGACTAATAAAAAGCAATGTTCTATATGTCTTACCTTCATTTGTTACTCATCTTAGTCTTTTTAATAATAAATCTCTTTGAACTTTGTTCAACACACCGCTGGGTTATCATTAGTTACACTATAAAAGCACTTGTAATAACTCAACGATTTATTATAGAGAACTAGTCCTACAGGGACTGCGATGCATGACCCCTTTTTTATAATCATTGAAATATATAAATCAATTCGTTATATTGTTTACATCTTTATATATTAGAGATCAATTTATATTAACTTGAAAGTGAGATTATTCCAATAAAGAATATTGGTATATCATTAAACTGTTTTATACATCAATAATTAATTAACTTCAACTTGTTTGCTTTACGAAAGGATTATGACATGAAGAAATAGTTGAAGTCGCTCACAAATTCAACCCTGCAACAACTAAAGACACTTCGCAACAGCTAAAGTAGGAAAGTCTTCTACATAGTAGACGTAAAGACAAAGCTCGGTTCACCCTTTTTGTCGCTGCCTTTTCCGCCTACATCTACTTCATTTGGCAATGTAGGAACGACGTCATCTTCAACAACAAGGCTTCTACCCCCGTGCTCGATCTCGTAAAATCATTGCATTCTTGTCTAACTTTAAAATTGCTCATAATCTTAAACTCGGTAACTCTTTTGGTAGAGTTTTCTTGTGAGCAGTTTTATTTTTGGTGCCCTGGGAGTTACCCTTTTTTGTTCACTCTATGACAATCTCTTCTAAATGATTTCTCTTTAATGCAATTTTAACTAATTTCAAAAAAAAAAATCCTCTATGAATTATGTAGATGGTACTTAGCGTCATAATGGGAAGAATGATTCTTTGACTTGAAACTCACAATTTGAGATAAAAAGTACCCTAATTCACGATATGTGAATATAAAAAATCTACAACAAATCATAATCACCCTTTAAAATCGGATAGGAAAATACATTAAGTAGGGTGCAAATTTTTCGGCTCAATGCTTCAATGTATCATGTCAAGTTATACCTTCTTCATCATCATCATCAATATCAAACTCATCATCCAATGATGCATCCCCACTAAACCAAGATACAACATGAGGTATAATCTTGTCTTTGATAGTGGTCATCTAAATATAATGACACCAAACTCAAAATAAATGTCATAAAGTATATATCTAATATATATAAGAGATCGACATAAAATTTTATGGTATGAGAAGATTCACATTCTCAAGTTGTAGTGAAACAACCAAGCCATGCAATCCAAATATATTGGATTATAAAGATATATTATAAAAGACATAATATTTCATCGTCAATTTCCTAAAATATTAGGGATGCTAAAATGATATTTTTCAAAGATAGTCTTACGTTTTCCTTGGAGAGTTGATATTAGGGTGACTAAAAGAACTTTCTTGTAGAATATAGGATTACCTTTTCTTTGGAGAGTTGATATTTGAACCGATTTTTTTTAGTTTTGAGGCATCAAAATAATACGCTATTAGATAGCGCTTTATTTTTTTGTGAAGAAAAATAAAAAAGCGTTTTCACGGCTCAAAACCAAAAAGTTACGGTTTATAAAAGGGTCTCGTTTCCTTGTTCAAAGAAGGAAGCACCAATTAAATTGCAAACTATAAAGAGAATTATGTGGTATCTTAAAGTTTTAAGAGGAGTTGAGCAAATTTTTGTTAGACCACACAAAAATTAGTATATCCTACAAAAATAAATGACGAATACAAAATTCAATCAACATTAAATAATTTCAGCAAAGAAAAATCATCATTACGCAAGATATTTTGGTAACTTTATATTAATGCATAATATTATTATTAAGCAATAAATGAATGTCTTAAATTCGCCATATATGAAATCTTAAATTCACCCCTAAAATCACTAAATGCTTATTCTAAAGGTTAGTTTTGTACTCCCTCCGTTCTTTTATAATTGTCATTCTAGGATTTTTAAGACAAATTAAAAATTCAAATTTTTCTCAAAATTACCCTTAGTTAATTTCCTTGATTAGTAATGTTCAAGATGATAATTATTTAAGATTCCAAATCTAGTAATAAACATAAGGGCAAATCTGACAAAATCTTGCCAAAATAGCTAAAACGACAATTAAATCGGAACAAGGAAAACAGGCTAAAATGACAATTAAAAAAGAACGGAGGGAGTATGTTATTAGATTAGATAGAAGAAGATTAAATAGATTAGATTAGATAGATTAGATTAGATTGCAACACAAGATTACTAGGTATGTACAAGTATATATAAGTACAACACAAGATTATCACTCTATATTTTATTTGTGCATGTGAATGTATTGAATTTCAAAATTCCTAACCCACATGCCATGACACGTTAAGTGCATAACTTTTAGATTCTTCAACTCCTATTATTACTATTTCAACTTGTTTGGTATGTTACTATATATAAAAATCTTTAACCTCAAAAATGGTAAAACTGTGTACACTAAATTTTTGTAATTTGTAAATGCATTATTAATAACACGCTAAAATATTAATCTACATTAGTCTTCTTCCCTTTCCTTGAAAATAAATACTATCTATGTGAATATGTGATTCACTATATCTTAAGTACTACAAATCCGCTAATTTCATCCTATAAATTTCACTCTTTCACCTCCACATTCCTATCCACATTCGAAAATGAGTTCTAACAAAATTCCATTCATCTTTTCTTTTGTTATTCTACTCGTCGTTTCATGCACTATTGCAGGTCCAACTTCGGGTCCGAATCGAAGTCCAAGTCCAAGTCCAAGTCCGAGTCCGAGTCCAAGTTCGAGTCCGAGTCCAAGTCTGAGTCCGAGTCCAAGTCTGAGTCTGAGTCCCAGTCCGAGTCCGAGTCTGAGTCCGAGTCCAAGTCCAAGTCTGAGTCCAAGTCCGAGTCTGAATCCAAGTCCGAGTCCAAGTCCGAGTCCAAGTCTGAATCCAAGTCCGATTCCGATTCCGAGTCCAAGTCCGAGTTCGAGTCAAAGTCCAAGTCAGAGTCCGAGTCAAAGTCGAAGTCAAAGTACGATCCCAACGACCGCATTTCCAAAGGGTAATTGTACCTTTGAATTCACAGAGGAAAAAAGATGCATCAATGATGACGTTAAAAATGCTCGCACTAAATACTGCAAACAAATATGCAAGAGCAAAGGATGGGGTGGATCAGACTTCAAATGTATGGCGAATGCGAGTGCTTGTTGTTGTACGAAATCACGTGCTCATGCTCCTCAACCATCAAAGATGATTTACTTTTATATGATTCTACTTGTTATTTTTGGGTCGTTGCAATTCAGTTAGAAACCTAGTTCTTATGTTGGTTATGATACAAAATATGGTTGAATTGCTTTATAGTATAGAATATTGATTTATTTTGTAATTTATTTTGAAAATAAAATTATGTATGGATTGAAAATTGAAATCGGGATTTTCGCTATGTAGATTGTTCAAATTTTAGGCCATCCTAGTTGACTTCGATCAAGCCCGAAAACAAGATTTTAATATATTTCTGCAATTTTTTTTTATTTCCCTTTTGAATTATTTACGCATTACGATTTCTTTTCATTATTTAAATGCTTTTGGATGTGACCGTTATAGTTATCTATAATTCTTAATCAAATCCAAGAGTTTTTTCTTTGAGGTGGATTCCAAGTCAAGTGCTCAACAATTTAAGATGATCTACTTTTATATTGTTCTTCTTGTTATTTATGGGACGTTGCAATTCATTGAGAAACCTAGTTCTTCTGTCGGTTATGATCCAAAATATGATTACATTTATTTTCTAGTAGGAATTGTTGATTTATTTTGTAATTTATATAAAGTATATGGTCTGTTTCTTTGTAATGTAAGATGCTAATGCTAATATAATTATGTATGGAGAAATTGATATTGGGATTACTATATGGTGTGAGGTGTTTCCGTTTATAGATAGCAAGTTACTGTTCATAATTTGGGTGGTCATGGTCATAATCTCACGATCATGTCCGTCCAGGACATTTTTTAAAAATTAAATTAAATTAAAAAAATTCACATAAATTACAAATTTGTCACCGCGTGACTCACTTAAAAAATGTTCAAAATTTTCACCGTCCATTTTACGAATATTGCAATCCAAAATACGAACATTGACGTGTTACTTGTGAACAAAAACGCTTCACATCGTAACTTATTTCCTATTGGAGTTCTCTCTTCTTCTATATTGGTTGTTCACTTTGCTAATCTATTGGATTTATTTTTTTAAAGTCTTTGATTGTCTAATTCGGTCGATCAAAATTGTTTAATCCTATTAAATCGATGATAAATCTCATCCAAAAATTAAGGGTTAAAGCTTATCTATTTTCTGTATTACAGTTGAAAGTCTTTTGTAATTGCATACTGTTGGAGCCCAGAAATTGTAATCTCGCGACACAACACCTCGCGGGACACAGGGAGTCAAATCTTCGAAGGAATACCAAGGACCTCTTCCGCAATTCTGGACAAACAACTTGTATTCTGTACTTCACTTGATCAAACTTAGCCCTTCGTCATCTTCTCCCTGAGAACCAACCTTGTTCTTGAGCCCTGAGGTACCTGCGCAACCAAACCAGGAGGGGGTGGCTCCAGATTTGGCTCTCCGACGCCCAAGTCAGCAAATGTGCAAATAAGCAATCAAAGACAATGTAATTTGACACAAAAGCAAGAGGGGATAGGAAGAAGTAAGCCAATGAAAAGAAGAACTCAAAACACCATTTGAAGCTTAGTAAGCTCTTTGCTACAAACACCCAAATAAATTCAGAAATCACTCATTTCAACATCAAAAGCTCGATTGCAACACCGAGAGTCATAATCCAAGTGTTGATCGTCCAAACGCCTCAAAGAGAAGGTCGCTTAGGAAGATTGAAGCTCCGGATAGCCTCTGTATTTTTAGCTATCGAGAGGAAGAAGAAAGGAGAGTATTTCCGGTAAATGATGCTCTCTCCTTCTCTCTCCATTCGGTTACGCTCTTATACTCTCGCCAGGGGCCCACGCGAGTCAATTACCATTTTGCCCCTCCGATACATGATCTCGTCGGATCCCCTTTTGGGGCTTCGTATGCTTATGGGCCGCTTTCGTTCTTCTGGGCTGACTTTATGGGCCGTCCTTGGTCGCGTCTTCTGGACCTAACTCGATTCTCTTTGGGTTTCGCGAGCCCATCGAGAACCGGCTCCAGCATCCAGCCCCCCAAGCTTTTATGCTGAATAGCCTAAGGTTTGGGTTTGTCTCCTTGAAGTCGCGTTCTCGATGTGATTCCTTCTTTCGACTTTGTATGATCACATCGCGTATGCAGGTCGCGTGTGTGCCTGCTAAAATTCTCGGAGCGACGTTTCGAATTCGAAAACCTTTACGAATTCCCGCGTTGGGCGCATGTTGTCCACGTGTCGTCTTCTGATTGCATCTTCTTTTTTCGATTTTTCTTTATAAATACTCATCTTCGTCTTCCTCCTCTCAATCCGTCATAAATCTTCTTTGCTCTTTGTAAAACTTCGAATAAAACACTCCGTCGGTGTTCTCCTTTCTTTTCTACCGTCGTCCTCGCCGCCGTTCTCACCCGGTTTCCGATGGCTGGTTAGTCTATCGCTCTTCCTTTTCTTTTCTTCTTCGTAAATGTTTGTTTTAGTTTGATTTTAGGGTTTTCTACAGATTCAACATTTGTGTTCTTCGTACTTGATAACTGTTGTCAGAGTTTTTGCTCGGGCTCCTCATTTTGACAGATCTCCCTTAGAGATTGCTTGCCTATTGAGTGTTTCCTGTGCCGGATTCCCTTTCCAACTCTTATTTTTCGAGACGTTGTCTAGAAAGATACACTCTTTTCGGTCAATTTCGCCATTTCAGACCTTCACAAGATTCTCCGTGTTCTTGGGCCTGGTTCATTTCGATGTCGTTTCAACTTCTCCTTTGATCTTCCGAGTTTCAGTTTTTCCAGGGATTTCTTGTTTGTTCACCTCCCATCGCCTTGCGTTGTTCCCACTCGCGATTTTCTCCTCTTGTTTTCTCTTTCCGTCCTTGGAAAACTGAATCTTACTTTGCCTATGCTTTCAGGTAGCGACGATTTCTCCGAACGTTCAGCTCAAGCTGAGTATTCGGGGCGCACAACGTCTGGCTCCGAGCAGGGCTCTGGTGGTTGCGAGCCTAGTTCGCGTAAACGATCTCGCGTGACCGGCAAATCCAAACGGAGTAAGGCGAAGAAGTCCAAGAAATCCAAAACCAGGCTCCCGTCTCGCGTGATTCAGGAGCGAGCCGAGACCGATTATGGTCAATTCGCTCGTTTCTTCTCCCATAAGGGGTCCTTACCCCACATAATAATAGAGAAACCCTTCCTCGCGGATCCGGGCCGAATAAGTATTTTAACGAAGAGAATAAAGCACACTCGCACCTTAATTCCTAACACGGCCCATCGCAGCAGTCTTGGCTTTGACGATCTTCGCTATTTCGCTATGCGATACCCTTTTCCTGAAGGAACTATTTTCGCCCTTCCCGACCATGAGGGCACTTCTCTTGACCAATACGGGCCCTTCTTCGCTTTAAGCAGGCAATCCTTAGAAGTTGGCTTCCGTCTCCCGTGGACGTCCTTTCAGACTGAAGTGATGGCGGATTTAGGCTTCAGTCCTTCACAGATGCATCCAAACTTCTGGAGTTCGTTGATCGTATACACCATGCGATGTCAGGATATTGGGATAGTCCCCAATACGCCTCACTATGCTCTTATTAATTCATATAAGAAGAACTCTCGCGAGGATGGGTTTTATACCGCTCAAGCCAAGACTCCTAATGCCTTTCGATTGCCTTCGAAGATTGATGGGTGGAAAACATGTTGGTTCTTAGTTCGTCCCCCGCTTGGTTCCGACATCTCTGTTCAAGTTCGTGAGCCTCATGCAAGAAAGGCTCCTTGCTTCTTTCAAAAGGAGACTCGTGATAAATTCATTTGTGATTACAAGGATTATCCTGACAAAGCTGTTCAAAAACGATTTGAGCTGACAATCTCGGATGCCTTACTGGTTGCTAGGGGACTTAGCCTTAAAGCCCATGCCAGAGGTTCTTGTTCGTGTGTTTTCTCTTAGCGCTTGCGTTTTTAGTATGCTTACTTGTGTGGTTGTTTTTACAGACGCTGACATGTTCTCCGATCTCCCGAATTTGGATGGGTTGGTTTTCGATGAGACCGGCTCCCTCACTCTCGCGACTCCTTCTCACAACATTCCTTATGCTCCCGGCGTGACTATCGCTTCACCTCCTCCTGCTGTATTGGAGTCGCCGGTTGAGGTCGCGACCACCGTTCCTGAGGAGATCCCTCGGTCCAAGAGACCTCACACTGTTTCAGACAAGGTGAGAGAAAAAACCACTGGGCCGGAGTCGTCACGCGAACGCCCGTCTCGCGATAAGGGGAAACAAAAAGTGTCTGAGAGAAGTCGCAAAAGAACGACGGAAGTGGAGTTTGTTTCGTCTCCAGAGCCTACAGATTCTCCTGTCGTGAATCCTACTTTCATTCACGGTTTATCTACCACGCGTGCCTTCTTTGCCTCAATTCCAACTACTTTTCCTCCTGAACCTAGCCTTTATGAGGAAGTCTCGGATAGACCTGGTGGCTTGTCTAAGTTACTCTTTGCAGTAAGTTTCACGTTTTTATTTACTTCTTGTTTCTTTGGGGTCTTTTTAACCCTGGAGTTGGTCGTTTTGCAGGGGATGAGTATTATTGCGAGCGCAAGTCGGAGGGTGCTCGCGACTGAGGATAAACTTAAAAAGTTGATGGAGGAGGACCAGTCGATCCGCGATGCTAATAGAGCGGCTAAGTCTCGTCTTATGAGAGAAAAGAAAGCTTTGGAGGTGGAGATTTCGAAGGCTAATGCGCTATTGGAATCTAAGGACGCGAAGATAAAAGAGCTGGAGGCACAACTTGCGTATGAGAGGTCCACCCACGTCAACATCGTCACTGAATATAACACGCAAGTGAACGACCTCAGACAAGAGAATGAGAAACTTCACGCGACGATGTCCGAGAGAATTGCTTATGAGAGAAATATGGCAGTGGAAGAGTATTGCGGCGGTTACCGTCAACGCACTCGCGTGGATTTTTACAAGAATGTTGTCAATACGCTTCTCCTTTGCATGGTGAAGGTTCAGATGCGGAAGTACAAAGTCAAAGATTTCCCCTTCAGTGCTCAAGACCCATGTGGTTTTTCCACCGACCTTCCTAAGTATGAGCCCCCGGTGCCGGGAACCTTTATTGATGACGGGGATGCTCCACTCGAGGCTTGGGGTGTAACTCCTCTTGCGCCTAAGAAAGGTATCGTTAAAGGTAAGGAGAACCAAGTGCCCAAGCCTCCTCTTCCGAAGATGGCCACTCCGCCTCCGCCCGAAAGCTTGGAATCTGCTCCTCACGCGTTGTCGAGTCCTCCATCTCCGACCCTGTCTCCTCGTAAGAGAAAGGTATTCGCGCCCGATGCTCTTCTCGACACCATTCAACCCTTCCTGAAGCGTTCATGCTTAGATCAGGCGGGGGGGTCAGGCTCGCGGGTGGTTGACGCTCAGGACGTCGTTGTGGATTTGGAGGCGGATCGCGTAGGAGATACCGAGACTGCTCCTGAGACTGTCGCAAAGTGATGTTTATTATTTCTGCTCTTGTCTTGTGTTTCGAACCTTCTGACACATGGCCTGGTGGCCTTTCGAACAATATATGTTTTTGGTGCAACTGTTGCGAGATTGGGCTCTTATGTAATTATACTTTTTAATGCGGCCATGGTGGTCGCGAGCTATATGCTCTTGTGCTTTCTATTTTGGGTTTTATTTATCCGTCTGCTTGTTTTGTTCACACTTATCTCGCCTCATTCCCCTCTTTTTCTGTTTCGGAAAAGTGCAGTAATTTTGCGAAAAATAAAACGTAAGAGATAAGTGTTTCATAACTACGATCCCTCTTATATAGTAAAAGATGAAACTGACGGTGTTACATAGGTTTTTGCGAAACAATCATAAAGCATTGCAAACCATCCTCCTGTTAGCTATCACACAAAATTTCCACCCGAGTCCTGTAAGGCAACGAGAGAGCCATGTACACGTGGTTAGGTTACAAATATTATCTGTGTAATTGAGGGATTTTTACTTTCCGTCTACTTACCTGGTCACTACGTTTGCTCTAGCCGGTGACAGGGCTTCGCGCTTTAGTTCTTTGTTGCTTTTGATACTCGCGAGGGTTGTCCTGTATTGGTATGTCCTTTTTGGGTTATCTTTGCGTTTTGATAACACTTCTAGATATCTGACAAAGCGAAGCTTTTTACCTGAGCTCTTATAGTCGCGAAGCCTCAGGACATCCCTTGAGTTTTTCTTCTGCATGGTTGTTGTAGAAAACTTCTTGATTTCGTAGAGATGATCTGGGTATGAAGTGGTCGCCATTTTTGAATTTCTTCCGCGATGTGAGCCTCTTTTAGGTTCATTGCGGAGGACATTAAGCACTGCACATGTAGAGAGGCTTTTAGTACTTGGTCTTTATTCTTTAGATGGTTAAGAACTTTTAAAGGACGCGTGAGTCATGATGTGAATGGAGTTTGTTGGGTGAAAGTCCTTGCCTCTCAGCCCAGCACACTGCCTTTGCGAGGAAAGCGGGACTTTTCACCTCCCCCCTATCGCTTTTATCTCACTACGTGGGTTGGTGTGTGTGCACCAGCCCAGCGTTCACGTCTTTTCGCGACCTGGGTTTTTTTTTTAGCCCAACCCAGTGAAGCGGACTCATGGCGGGTGAGCTCATTGGCGTAAACCCGTCCATGCTTCCGCGACCAAGGAGAGTTTTTTAGCTCAACCTTGGAAGCTGGACACGCGACCTAGGGGTTTTTTTTTAGCCCAACCCTGTGAAGCGGACTCATGGCGGGTGAGCTTGTTGGCGTAAACCCGTCCATGCTTCCGCGACCAAGGAGAGTTTTTTAGCTCAACCTTGGAAGCTGGACACGCGACCTGGGGGTTTTTTTTTTAGCCCAGCCCAATGAAGCGGACTCATGGCGGGTGAGCTCGTTGGCGTAAACCCGTCCATGCTTTCGCGACCAAGGAGGGTTTTTTAGCTCAACCTTGGAAGCTGGACACGCGACCTGGGTTTTTTTTTTTAGCCCAGCCCAGTGAAGCGGACTCCTGGCAGGGGAGCTCGTTGGCGTAAACCCGTCCATGCTTTCGCGACCAAGGAGAGTTTTTTAGCTCAACCTTGGAAGCTGGACACGCGACCTGGGTTTTTTTTAGCCCAGCCCAGTGAAGCGGACTCATGGCGGGTGAGCTCGTTGGCGTAAACCCGTCCATGCTTTCGCGACTAAGGAGAGTTTTTTAGCTCAACCTTGGAAGCTGGACACGCGACCTGGGGTTTTTTTTTAGCCCAGCTTAGTGAAGCGGACTCATGGCGGGTGAGCTCGTTGGCGTAAACCCGTCCATGCTTTCGCGACTAAGGAGAGTTTTTTAGCTCAACCTTGGAAGCTGGACACGCGACCTGGGGTTTTTTTTTAGCCCAGACCAGTGAAGCGGACTCATGGCGGGTGAGCTCGTTGGCGTAAACCCGTCCATGCTTTCGCGACCAATGAGAGTTTTTTAGCTCAACCTTGGAAGCTCGACACGCGACCTGGGGGAGTTTGTTAGCCCAGCCTAGTGAAGCGGACTTGACGACATTTTGTCTTTTGAGTTGAAGCGCTACCTTTTTAGGTAGACGAGCATTGGTCTACCAGGTTGTGATACTTATTCTTTGTTAACCCAGACTCGCGTGCTAACGAATTGCTGGTTCCACAACCTGTACTTATCATGCCATAGTGATCGACTGTTTTAGTGTCTTGAGGTGATAAGAATTGTGATCAGGGATAAGAAAAAATTCTGCTAAAATTTGCTAAGCGTACCTGAGTTTTGTGGGAGGACTAGGCATAGAAGCGACGAAGTCGCATCACGTTCCAAGAGTTGGCAATGTGATTCCCGGAGTGATCCTTGAGACGATATGCCCCGGGTGCGACTTCGCGATCTATAATGTAGGGTCCTTCCCAGTTGGGGTCGAGCTTTCCTCCTTCTGTCTTGCGGAGCACGAGGTCTCCTCTGGCGAACCCCCTTATCTTAAAGTGCTTGTTATAATATTTCGCGACGCTGGCTTTGTGATTGGCCGCTCTGATAGTAGCCAGGTCGCGAGTTTCTTCCCGCATCTGCAACTCTAGCTGCATTTTTTCGTCATTGTCGATCGGGTTATACTGAATGATGCGGTCCGTGGGCACAATGAACTCGACTGGCACTGTGGCTTCTACTCCATAAGCGAGAGCAAAAGGTGTTTCCCCGGTTGCTTTCTTTACTGTGGTTCTGTTTGCCCAGAGTACTAGAGGTAATACTTCGTCCCACTTGCCTTTGGAGCCTTCTAGCCGCCTTTTCAGGTCCATGACAATACTTTTGTTCACAACCTCTACTTGGCCATTGCAATGCGGGTGAGCGACTGACGCGATTCTTAAGGCGATCCCCATGTCACTACACCACGCGAGTAGCTGTGGCGAATTGAATTGTGGTCCTCTGTCGGTTACAATCTCGTGAGGGAGGCCGTATCTGCAGATGATATTCTTCCACAAGAACCTTTTAACTGCCGGGACGGTAGTACTCTGATAAGCGGTGTTTTACATACCGCAACTATGGATTATTAGCTAGTTTTGTATAGGATTATGTTATTTGTTTCTATGTAATCTGTATCATGGAGTTGTTAGAGAAGATTTACATACGAGATTCCAAGAGATGATACAAGCATTGGAAGCATTGAAGCATAAGGAAGAAGTTGTTGAAGACGAAGACGAAGACGAAGACTTGAAGAAATCAATAGTTTCTGCCTCAGACAACATAGCCGCACCCGCAGGTTTCATCCTCAGCCAAGGATTCGAGAAAGCTCAAGCCGTGCCCGCGGGTCCCAAACTGCGCCCGCGACCCTCTGCCATCCTGAGAATCTGAAGAATCCCAAACCGCACCCGCGGCTCTCAACCCGCGGGTGCGGTTCCTCGACAGAAGAATCAAATTGATGTCTTTGCCATTTGAAGTAATTTGTGTTTAATTCTGTAACTTTCTATACGTTTTTAGTACCTTAATTCGGCTGTTACATAAGCTGATACTATTTAGGTGGTGGATTATCATCCTTGATCATCTAACCTTTGTTTTGCATAAGTTTTTGGAGAGTTTTTCACATACTTATGAGTTGCTAAAGTTCTTTGTTTCACTTGGCGTTTGAAGCTTTTGGATTCAACAAGTTGTGAGTTTATCATTTCCCTTTGTCTACTCTTTGATTGTCTCAACTCTCTTGTTTGTATTGTCGATGAACTAGATTTACTACTTTAGATTGATCACCTAAGTTAGTTTTATCTTGTTCATATTGCTAGAGTTTGATACTTCTAGTTGAATTATCATACTTGTTGTGTAGCACAATCTATTTGCATGAACTAGTTGTGATTGTTATTAGAGAAGAGAGTTGAGTACATGTCGAGTATCCGACTAGTTGTCCATGATATTGCATGTATCTATCTATTCCTGAATGCATTGCTACTTTGTTATTGAACTTTGATAGTTTCAAAGTTATAATCGAGTAAGGGTTGTTAGGACTAGTTGGACTAATAACTATTCAAGAACAGGAATTAGAACGATCACTTGAGAACTTGACATAGGGATGAAAAGGATTCTAAGATCAACTTGTTAATCTAATTGTGGATAATCGCTAAGTGGAACACTTCGCTTAATATTGTTATAACCAAGTTGACATTCGATACTTCGTATCAAAACCACAAAAAAACCCCTTTGGTTACGATTATTGGTTAGTCATTGTAATAATTTAAGAATTTGATAAACTGATTCTCTTGGGATTCGACCCTTGCTTGCGCACTATATTACTTAGTTTGCATGTTAGGATTACTTGACTTGGCACACGACAAATTCACCTCGTCATACTCGCGAGAGCCTCGGCTTCGATCCATTTGGTGAAATAATCAACTGCTACAATGATGTACTCCAATTGACCAGGTGTTTTTGGCTTGAAAGGTCCTAACAGATCTAGCCCCCACATCGCGAAGGGACAGGGGCTAGACATTATCTGTAGCTCTACACCTGGCTGATGGGAAGCTGGAGCAAAATACTGACACGGCTTACAGTTCTGCGACTCGCGTTGTGCGTCTTGTTTCATGGTGGGCCAGAAGCTCCCTTGTCTTAATGCTTTGTAGACCATAGGTCTCCTACCTACGTGGGTTCCAAACAACCCCGCGTGCAGCTCTCTTATAAGCACGTCACTGTCTCTCTTTGACAAACACCTGAGCTCGCGTGGCCCATACCCTCTTTTGTAGAGTCTCCCGCGACACATGTAGAAACGCGCAGCCATAGAGACAAGTTTTCTCATTTCTTTTGGATCCGAGGGTCCGGCTCCGTTTGCAAGATATTGAATTATAGGGGTGCGTCAATCACTGACTGGCTCGTCTATTTCCATCAGCTCCACCTGATTACTAACGGCGCTCTCAGACTTTACCAACCAGAAGTATTGGCTCTTTCCATCCTTGAAAATGACAGTAGAATTCCCATCGAGATGTTCCATATTCGCGTACTGAGCTTGGGAACCTCGCTTCGCGAGTTCATCGGCTCGCGTGTTCTCCTCCCTCGAGATTGCTTCAATCTCGAAATGCCTGAATAATGAAATCAAGGTAGTATCCCTTGCATGATATCTGGGGAGATTGCCTGTCCGAGCTTCGTAGGTCCCCTTAATCTGATTCACAACAATCTGAGAGTCGCAAAGACACTTCACCACGTGAATGCTCGCGTTAATCGCAATTTCCAATCCTGCGATGAGCGCTTCATATTCTGCTTCGTTATTAGTGGCTTTGAATTTTAATACGATCGCGTGGTCGACCCTATCCCCGGCTGGGGATGTCAAGACGACCCCCGCCCCGCAACCATTTACATTTACCGCCCCGTCAATGTGCATAACCCACGTGGGGTCCTCTGGAGCTATATCATTTCTTTCTAACTCTCTGAAACTTGTCTCAACAATGAAATCAGCCAAAGTTTGCGCTTTGATGGTGGGTCGCGGTCTATAGACTACGTCAAATTCGGTCATCTCAATCACCCACCTTGCGAGCCTTCCGGAGGTTGTTGGTTTACTCATGAAAGATGGGAGTGGTAAATCTGTCAACACCTCGATGGGGTGAGCGTGGAAATAAGGTCGGAGCTTGCGAGCGGCTGTTATCAACGCGAGTACTGCTTTCTCAACGGGTGAATATCTGGTCTCGGCTGACAGAAGTGCTTTACTGATGAAATAGACAGGGACCTGTTGTTCCCTTACCAATACTGCGCTAACAGCATGCGTGCCCGCCGCGAGGTACAGTTGTAAGCCTTCACCAGGCACTGGTGACACAAGTGTTGGGAGTTTAGCCAGATGCTCTTTGAGGCTTATAAACGCCCTTTCGCACTCCTCAGTCCATTCGAAGCTTTTCGGTTTCCTTAATATGTCAAAGAAAGGGAGGTTACGTTCCGCGAGCTTGGCGCAAAACCTCCCGAGGTAGTTAACCTTCCCTACAAACCTTTGGACGTCGTGAGTGGATCTTGGCGGTTGTAGATCTATTACAGCTTGGACCTTGTCCGGATTGACCTCGACGCCGCGTGCGCTGATATGAAATCCCAGGAATTTGCCTTCGGTAACCCCGAAGACACATTTCTCGGGATTAAGGCTCATCCCGTACCTTCTCAGAGTCTCAAAAACTTCTGTCAGGTCACGAGCGTGATCTGCCTGCTTCTTGCTCTTAACTACTATATCATCAACATAGGCTCCCGCGTTCTTCAAGCCAAATGGCATTACTTTATAGCAGAAGGTTCCCTTGTCTGTTATAAAGGTCGTGTGCCCCGCGTCGGCTGGGTTCATCATGACCTGGTTGTACCCCGAGTATGCATCCAGAAAACTCAGAGCTTCATGACCTGCGGTGGAGTCCACTAACTGGTCGATAGAAGGTAACGAGTAGCTGACTTTGGGGCATGCCTTATTGAGACTAGTGAAATCTACGCACCTGCGCCATTTTCCTGTCCCTTTAGGATTTTTCTCCACCATTACTACATTTGACAACCACGTCGGGTATTGTACTGGCTTAACAAACCTTGCTTTTAACAACTTTGCGAGTTCAACAACAGCGGCCGCGTTCTTTGGTCCTGCCTGCTTTCGCTTTTTCTGCCTACGCGGCTTAATCTCTGGACTGATGTTCAGGGAGTGAGTCATTACGCTCGCAGGAATCCCCTTCAAATCTTTTGGCATCCACGCGAATACATCCCGGGAGCGGGCGAGCAAGGTCTCAATATCTTGCACAACTTTCTGGTCTAGTCTTCCTCCTACATAGAGCTTCTCCTCTTTGTTGAGGAATGGAGTGATCGTCTGCTTTTCAAACCCATCAAAATGTGGTTTGTGTCCCTCTTCTTCTTCGCCAGTATCTCGCGACCTCGGAGAGGCACGTACCTCCAACTCGGCTTCCCCAATCACGTGAGGCAACCCTGGAATAAATAACTTGTTGGCGAACAAGGCCTTGGTGCTGCCCTTTTCGGATGATGCGTAGCAGATGCGGCTCTCCTCTTTGTTTCCCCTCGCGACTCCTACTCCGGACGACGTTGGGAACTTAAGGCAAAAGTGACAGATTGACACGACTGCTTCGAACTTGCACAGAGTCTCGCGTCCCAGTATCGCGTTGTAGGAGGATGTAATCGGGATTACCACAAAGTCTTATCTTTTCTGATCTTCTTGACCCAGTTCCTTCACCCAGGATGAGATCTAGGGTGACAACGCCCAGGGCCTTCACTCTGTCACCCGCGAAGCCTACTAGCGTGGTTTTAGTAGGCCTGAGCGTAGACTGATCAATGCCCATTTTCTCGAATGCGTCCCAGTATAGTATATCGGCCGAGCTCCCCGTGTCAACAAGAATTCTTTTCACAAGTTTGGTTCCAATTTGAGCATGAATGCCTAGTGGGTCAGCGGCCTCGACGGCCCAGGTATCCACCTCCTTGTCGCTGAAGACAAGTGTGTAAGGCTCAGATTGCGGTCTCGCGATGCTATAAAATGGCTTTCCTTGAGGCTTGGGTGCGTTGTTTATGAGCCTTTGCTCTCGTTTGCCGAGGGGAACGGGTTCATGGCGGCCTGCGATTGTTCCTACATGGCCATCCAGGCGAGGGAAGTTCTGGTTTGGGTGGCGATTGGGACCCTAATTCTGGTCATTCCTCGCGGGGGTTTGTTGCCTTATTTCATTCTGATTTCTACCTCCACCTCTACCTCTTACCCCCCCCCCCCTCTTGGATTGCCGCGACCCCTGTCACCATTTCCTCGCTGAGCAGTCAAGACTTCATGTTTTCTCGGATGGTGAGGTCGCGACCTGCATTCTTCTGTAGGGTGAGTATCCACTCTGTGGTACTCACACCACGTTGTTGGCGCGTTGCGACCACGGACGCGATCCCCCCCCCCCCCTTTGACCCTCGCGACGGTTATCCTGCTCGGCTACGAAATTCTGCGAGTGAAACTGATTGTGATCATGATTCTGGCCCCTAAACTGTTTCTGACCCTGACCCTGATCTTGAATCTGCAAATCGGGCGCTCGCGAGTCGCTCTGTTCCTTTCCCTGATTACCCTGATGGCGCTTGTTACCCCAGTTCTGGTTATCTTTCTTTTGACCCTGAGCAGACTTATTCTGATTGTTTCCTTTCGACGCGGAACCTGAGTGTGCTTCCACATTAATTTCTGTATACGCTCTTTCGAGCATGCCCTGGTAATCTAAATCTTTCTTGCGGTATAAGTATTGCTTGAAGGAGCTTCCATCTGTGAGACCGTCCAGGAATGCGACCCGAGCAGTTTTGTCATGAAAATCTTCGGCCTCTAAGATCTTTTCTGAGAACCTCTTAACATAACCCTCTAGCGACTCGTTTGGTCCTTGTTTGACACCCACTACTTCTTGCATAGTCACTTTTCTTTTCTTTGAGGACCCAAAGTGCAACAAGAAACTCCTTTCTAGATCAGCGAAAGAATGGATACTCCCTGACGGTTGGTTAAGCATCCAGGTCATGGCGGGACCCGCGAGGGTGCCTGGGAAGCCTTTACACATCGTGGCTTCATCAGGGCACCTCGCGAGCATAGCATATTTGTAGCGTGCCAGGTGCTCGCTGGGATCTTCTTTGCCGTTGTATTCTTTGATAACAGGGAATATGAAATCAGGTAGAGGAACTGACCTGACTATGTGGTCCGCGAAAGCAGTCGGGCCGAACAAGGCTGACGGATTAACGGATGGATAGGCCTCGTAAGCCTGTCGTTGATAGGCTGCCTGGTTGTAATAAGGTTCTCCCTCATACTGGTAGCGAGAAGGTCCTCGCTCGGATCGAATCCCATATCCTCTCGTCTCGGTTCTTCCCCTGTAAGATTGGTTCTCTATGTAGCTCGTGGGAGCTTGATTCAAATCAAACCTACAAGGGTGACTAGCCCTCTCGCGTCCTTCGACCCCGAGTCTACGCGATACTGAGATCCTGTCGTCGGGTATGTGCTCAACACTCTCCTCTGCGACAGGCTGCTCCCGATTACCCTGATTCTGCTCTTGCTCGCGGGCCTCAGCCCTTGGTTGCTCTTGGTTTTGACCTTCGCCCGTGTTTTGTCCCAACGCCTGAAGGAATGCGCGATACTGAACCAGCACGGGTCCTATCAGAACAATATCTTCCTCGTCTACGCGTGGAAGGGGTGCCCGCAAGTTGTTTACCTCTTGTTGCGTTCTCGTCTGGAGAGGGGTGTTGTTAACGGCACCACTTCCCTCACCTCCAGTATTCATCCTCAGTCTGTCGGCTAAATATCAAAAACACACGGAACTTTGTAGTAAGCCTTACTTGCACGAGAAGGTGCCCACGGTTGGCGCCAGTGTTGGAGCCCAGAAATTGTAATCTCGCGACACAACACCTCGCGAGACACAGGGAGTCAAATCTTCGAAGGAATACCGAGGACCTCTTCCGCAATTCTGGACAGACAACTTGTATTCTGTACTTCACTCGATCAAACTTAGCCTTTCGTCATCTTCTCCCTGAGAACCAACCTTGTTCTTGAGCCCTGAGGTACCTGCGCAACCAAACAAGGAGGGGGTGGCTCCGGATTTGGCTCTTCGACGCCCAAGTCAGCAAATGTGCAAATAAGCAATCAAAGACAATGCAATTTGACACAAAAGCAAGAGGGAATAGGAAGAAGTAAGCCAATGAAAAGAAGAACTCAAAACACCATTTGAAGCTTAGTAAGCTCTTTGCTACAAACACCCAAATAACTTCAGAAATCACTCATTTCAACATCAAAAGCTCGATTGCAACACCGAGAGTCATAATCCAAGTGTTGATCGTCCAAACGCCTCAAGGAGAAGGTCGCTTAGGAAGATTGAAGCTCCGGATAGCCTCTGTATTTTTAGCTCTCGAGAGGAAGAAGAAAGGAGAATATTTCCGATAAATGATGCTCTCTCCTTCTCTCTCCATTCGGTTACGCTCTTATACTCTCGCCAGGGGCCCATGCGAGTCAATTACAATTTTGCCCCTCCGATACCTGATCTCGTCGGATCCCCTTTTTGGGCTTCGTATGCTTATGGGCCGCTTTCGTTCTTCTGGGCTGACTTTATGGGCCGTCCTTGGTCGCGTCTTCTGGACCTAACTCGATTCTCTTTGGGTTTCGCGAGCCCATCGAAAACCGGCTCCAACACATACTACACTGAACTTTTATTTGAGAATAGGGTCTAAAGTACATATCGATTAGGACATTAAAGTTGAAGACTTGATTACCTCTAGTTTTTTGTGACAAAGGTGTTTTTTCTTGTAACGATGATAAAGGGTAAAAGGAAATGATAAAATAAGAAGAAATAAAACATCAAAAATATCTTAAAAGGAAAATATTATTAACTTTTAGATTCTTCACCCCTAAAAATATCTTAAATGAAAAGATATTTTGATAAATTTACATTAATGCATAATATAATTATTAAGCAATAAATAGATGTGTTAAATTCGCCATATATAGAGTTTTAAATTCAATTTTTTGGGTAAATACCCTAAAACTATTATGTTTTTTAAGTTTTTGCATCACTTTTTTAAGTTATAAGAAAATACCCCATTTGCTGTCAACAAAAATTTTAACAGAGCTGTCAACAATTTTTTTTACAGAACTGTCAACAAATTTTTTAACAGAGTTGTCAACAAATTTTTTAACAGAGTTGTCAACAAAAATTTTAACAGAGTTGTCAACAAAATTTATAACATAGTTGTCAACAAAAAATTTAATAGAGTTGTCAACAAGAATAATAAGTTGTCAACAAGAATAATAAGTTGTCAACAAGAATAATAAGTTGTCTACACGACTAAATAAGTTGTCAACAAATTTTTTAACATAGTTGTCAACAAGAATAATCAAGAATAATAAGTTGTCAACACGACTAAATAAGTTGTCAACAAATTTTGTAACATAGTTGTCAACAAGAATAATAAGTTGTCAAAACGACTAAATAAATTGTCAACCCAACTAAATAAATTGTTTACACAACAAATAAACGGTCAACAACATACAATACGAGAAATATTACAAAATTGTCAACACTTTACAAAACTTATAAAGTGTTGACATAAAAGAGTTTGTTCTCCTTGAGTCCAACTCTAAATTCTACGGCTTGCCAAACTTATGAATACCAATCTCTGCACTCTTCACGTGTTTTGATTTGAATTGTTTCCTCTGTTGGAAATCAGACTAGAATAAGTTTTACTACTATGGCTTGTTAATTTGGGTGTCTCTACCAACAGTATCACAATATGTTTACTCAACTTCTACCAACATGTTACATGTTACGATGATAACCTGTCCAATCATTTGTTGCAAAGACAAAGACTGTCTTGCTAGGTGTAAAAACATTTAAGTTGCATACATTAAAAAGAGTTTGGAATGTAAAAGTCAAGAATTAGGTGAAGCATTAATTACGTACCTCTCAAGCCCTAAATCCTTCATAGCCAACTTGATAGTTGCACCAAACTTTACTTTGACAACAAAACTAAACATCAACTTAAACCAGATCAGAAACTTTCCATTGCACATCAGCATCAACAACATCAGCAAAAACATTCCATTGCACATCAGTAAATCAGCAAAAACATTCCATTGCACATCAGTAAATCAAGTTTTGCAGGTGCGCATTGCAGTGTGTTAATGCGGAGGCTGAAAATAACGTGTTGGTCCAGAAATCAGGCAAAACGGCAAACATAAATTGTGAATCCCCATACGCAAGGCAGAAAGTAAGCCGAATCAGGTAAAATTTGGCAGAAATCAAGGCGTGATGATGCGAGGGATTGTGGAAAGAAATTATCGTGAATAGGAAGAATAATATGAAGGATCTTCGTACCTGGATACTTGAAAGCCAGATCAGAAATGCAAGCCGACGGAGTCGGGAGCTTGGGAAGGAAGGATTTGAGGGAGGACTGTTGCAGAGCAAGAAGAAATCGAAGAAAGTCGATTTAGGGAGAGGCAGATCTGGAATGATTTGGGGAGAGGCAGATCTGAAAGGTTATATATAGGGGTATTTTATTAATATTTAGTCAGGGAGTATAGTTGTTAAAATTATAATGCCTAATAGGGTATTGGGCACAAATTAGTCTTTTAAATTCACCCCATCCCTAAAATCACTAATGCTTATTCCAAAGATTATAGTTTTATATTTTATTAGAAAACTACTACTCCCTTTGTCCCATAATATAAGCAACATTTCTATTTTGAGCGTCCCAAAATATAAGCAATATTTTTCATTTTTAGTATACTTTTTACACCCATTTATCTTCTCCCAATACACTTTTCACTTTCCTCTCTCATCTAATCATTCAATTTTTTTTTCCTCTCTCATTCTTCTCTCTATCTCTCTCATCTAACTATTACACTTTTTTACTTTTCACTCTCTTTTAATCATTAAACTCAAACTTTTCTTAATTCCCGTAAAACACCTCAAATGTGGCTTATATTGTGGGACGGAGGGAGTATATTAGATTTTTGTTCCTTTTGTTCCTTTCTTTTAACACAAAGTAATACTCAACATAAGACAAGTTTATTTTCCATTCCAACACGTTTCTCAATTATAAGTGACCTGACATATTTGACAATTGGATAAACGCGTCAATATCAATCTCAATCTCTTTATATCTAGTGCCCGTTCGACAAATCATTTTTTATACTTAATTTCAAAGAAAAATAAGCTAGCTTATGAAAACAATAAGCTAGGATTTCAAGCTTTTTGGAAAAATAAGCTTCCTTCCCAAACAGAGCCCTAGTCTCGATAACGAAAGAGTGGCGCATACATTGCTAAATCCAATCCATAACTAGGAAACACAAGGAATCCAAAATGTCTAACTTTGTTATCACAACAAAAGTAGAAATTACATTACATATATATGAACTTTAATTTGGTACAAGATGTTAATTAAATCCATTTCTTCTCCATGAAGCTCTCAAATGTCTCCTTCAAACTTGTCTCAAAGGGAATGAAGTTTATTCCCAAACTTTCCGCTTTCTGCCTTGAAAAATTGCACGCTCGTACATATGGCTCGAATTGATCACACCTAATAAAGTTATCTTTGAAAATGTTATAAACTTTAAACACATAATAACATCTTATCTTATCTATATAAAAGTTGGTTGCCCATTGCCAAAATTGAATGAAATTGCCAATTTAATGCATTACTCATTTCTTAATCACCTCCTATTGGACTTTTGGACATGTATTTAAATATTTTTCTTATATCCCTATGTTATATTTATTTATAGTCTACTTGATTAAGTCACAAATTAAATTAATGTGTGAGTTTCTCTTATGACAATGTAAACTTATTCTAATATTATGTTTTAAAACTACTTCAAACATAAATATAAGGAAATAAAAAATACTTATATTTACAAATATTAATAAATTTGATAACAACAACATATTAACAAATAATGTATAACTATATTAAATCACATACGAAAATCCGTAATTTTCTCACGCGAAGCGCGAGGCCCGTATCTAGTATCTTATATAAGAGGATTTACTTAACTTGTTAGGAAGTTCAAGATTGGGATAGAACTCTTGCAACATCTTTATAACATGAGTAAAGTGGACATGGCTTTCAACTAATGCATATCTCCCATTGGCTGATTGGATCTCGGAGAATATGTGCATTTGCAACATCTTTGACATTTGCCCATCCATATGCAATATCAGGATAGGTCTTTGATCCTGCATGTAATTAAGCTTGTATTGAAGAATAGATTGACTCATACGATGTTAAAAAGATTAATGTGAGAATGATTTTTTATCATACAGATTACGAATTCATCTACATTCTTCAATATTCACATGCACATTCGCAGATGTGTACATGTCTTTGATAATATATGAAAAATACTTGCACGCGTGTGCATGTAAATGTGCTTATGAATATACAAAAGTTTGCATGAATTTGTATATTTGTAGGATAAGGTCATTCTCACCAGATTCAAATCCTTATAACAATGCATTAGTTAAAATCTATAAATATAAAAGTATTTACCAACGTAGGCGCAGTCACATATGTTTTGTATAAAACGCATGGGATCTCAAAAACTCCATGTGTTGTTGTTTCATGTTTCGAAAATTCAGAAACTTTCAATGGTTACCGTTTTCCGTTGGCTATGAAATCGGAAACTTCGGCGTTTTCTAGTTGTTGTTTTCGCGTTTCTTAGAATCTTAGTTGATTTTACGTGTTTTCTACTTTTAGAGACGTAAAATTGTCAAAACCCTTAAATACGTACTCATAACTTTGGTAGGTCAATTTATCATATTCTTTCATCTTTGAACTTCTTTAGTTCACCGCTAATTCTCTTAATATTACTCTCAGCATATATATAAAAAATGAATAAGAACATCAACTTTTACTTTTAGTGTAGTTACAACGTTTTGGATGATTAAAATCTCTATCATACCATTTGTCTAGTATATATAATATACTTATCTAATTCTTAATTTATTTAAAATAACATATAATATACGTTTTTCGTTTCGCTGTTATTTCCTATTATTTATAAATTTGAAAATATCGTCTTCCAAACGTTTATGTTCCCGTTTCCGTTTTCAGGTAACAGAGAATTTTATGTTTCCGTTTTTCGTTTTCAGGTAACATAGAATACTTATGTATTTTTGATGGAGAAATACGTACCAATCAAGTTGAAAAGGGGAGCACAACTTTCATTAAGAGTAGGTTGTAACGAAGGACCTATCGTCCATGTAGGGCAAATCGTAATCAAATCGATCCCATTTTCTTCTGCAAATTTCCATGCAGCTTCTTCTGCCAATGTCTTCGCTGCCCCATACCATTTCTGCATCATATAATTACCAATTAGTAATTAAATTTTCATGCAAATTAAGCTTGAATATTCCCACAAACTAATGTTTAACCTTTTCCTTTCGGCATATCTCTGGATCAGACCACCAGGTTTCATCAACTAAAGTATGATTAGGAGTAATTATTCTATCATTGATCAACATGGCTCCAACCGAAGAAGTTAAAACTACCCTTTTCACTGAATTAGCCTTGGCGCATGAGTTCAGAACGTTGATTGTGCCTTTAATTGCAGGCAGAAGTAGTTGTTCTTCTGCCTATACATATATAACAACATTAATTAACGGAGAAAAACCTCGCACCCAATTTTTTATAACTGGCACCCGCCTTGGGCGCATCCCGGATGCGTCCAAAACATTTTTAAAAAAACCCGGTTCAGTTTTGGGCGCACCCAGGATGCGCCCAACTTAAACCGGATTTTTTAAAATTTTGACGGCAAAAAAAAAAAAAAAAAATCTTTGGCGCATCCACGGTGCGCCCAAGAATGACCCGGTTTAAAAAAAAAAATTAGTCGCATCCGGGATGCGCCCAAAGCGAGTGTCAGTTATAAAAAACCGGGTGCGAGGTTAAACGGCCTTAATTAACTAAACAAACACTTAATTAAGAGAAAGGTACGAAAAGCAAAACGCTCGATAACAAGCTAATGTTTATAATTTGAGTGATGTTAATAATCTGACGATCTTGTTCGAATGTACAGGTCATTCGGGAAAAAAAAGTTCACAAAAATTAGAACCTACACTAGGACGCGGGTGAGCTATAACCCCTCAAAATAAAATCCCGAAGTGCGTTTCAGACAAAACCCTTCCTGAAAAGTGAATTTCATAGTGACTCAATTAAAAAGTCCAAAATTTGTACCGCTCATTCAAATTTCATAATATAAACTATTACCATTCAGATTTCATAATATAAACATTAACATGTAAATTGTGAACGTCAACGCTTTGTACCTCAACTTATTTCCTATCCAAACTCGTTAATGAATTATATAATTAGTAAATACTAACCTTCTGATCATCCAACCCCAACTCCAATATAACTGGAGATGCAGTATGAAAAACTCCAACACAGTGTTGAATGGAAGCATCAAAGGAGCCTTCTTCTGTTAAATCTGCTTTGAACAAGTGAAGCCTTTCTTTTGCTCCTTCTAGAACAACCAAGTGATCTATCTTCTTCGTATCATCTAGTATATATCATGCATATATTCAACTTATTTAAGTTTATATAATTAAGTAAAGGAGAAGTGATTAAAAGACTTACTAAGATCACGAACGGTTGCATTAACGGAGTAACCGCGGATTAACAAGAGCTTAATCAGCCAAGAGGCAACGTAGCCGGAAGCACCCGTTACACAAACTAATTTTCCTTCTCCACTCATTTCTTGGGCTCTTCTTGAGTGACCTTAACTAAGGTGGTGTACTGGTGTATATCACAATATAACTATTTCTTTTGATTGTTTTCGTTTAGTATATGTGGTCATGAATTGCGCATATATAGTTTTATTCATACACAGTGTGTATCTAGAACAAAATAATTAGGGGCTAAAAATTTATAAATTTTAAAAAGTATAATCAAACGAGGTTTATAAAAATAGCAGCATAAAAAACATATGATAAAAAATTGTTGCTTCCTACTCTACGAACTATAAAGAGGATAAACCCATTCTACGATTTTTCATATTTTGAAAATGTTGAAGTATAACTTCATTATCAATGTTTTGAAAAATGTCTTTCTCCACGTAGCACACTAGAGAATCTGTGAGAAATTCATCTCCCATCTTGTTACGCAAATATGACGATTTGCTGAATCACTCACGATTTCCTTGTCACACGCAGTCTCCATTCTAGCTCTTTTAGGACTAGATCCACTTGATTCACCAAAATTCATATCAGTCTGAGGCTCACTCGATCCAACAATATTCATATCAGTTTGAGGTTCACTCGATCTAGCAATATTCATATCAGTTTGAGGTTCACTCGATCCAGCAATACCAGCAATATTCATATCAGTTTGAGGCTCACTCGATCCAGCAATATTCACATCAACTTGAGGTTCATTCAATTCACTCGTCCGAGTGACATTCATATCAATTTGAGACACATTCAATCCACCCACATTCGTATCAGCATTACTTGAATTTGACATTGTTGTTCTTGTTCTCTTAGTCCGAATAACAAATTTATCCATTTTTGTAGATCCTAAACATATACAATTTAATATAAACAACATTAGTTTAAGTACTTTAACAAATTAATTAGTCCTAAAAAAAACTATGCTATAAACAAATACTGAAGCAAAGTACCGGTATGAAATTTACTTGGTCAAATCAAACTAATAGATGAATTGGTGGGGCAACAAATTGGGTGGAGTGCTCGAGTAGTTTAGTATTGTGCTATACCTCGAATTGCAGTCTTGCAGAGAAAGGCTACAAAACCCTATGCGGCAGACGAAGAATTGCAGAGAAGGAGAAACTTTTTAGTTTTTTTTTTTTTTGATTTTCCTTATTAAAAGAAGGGTCCCAAAACATAGCGTTTTTGTAAATGAAGTAAAGAATAAAATTCGTGACTTTTGAGTCGTCTTCTTCAACTCTTCACCCTCCTCTGTAACCAAAAACACTGTTTTCCATGGATTTTTTTTTTTTGGCCGGGGCTCGTATATAACACTAGGTATTCGCCGGACGACCGTGGGGGCAGCCGCACCCACAGCCCCTTAGATCCGCCTCTGTTCATGCATGCATTAGCTTTCTGACATTTTGTCACCATCTTCCCAGCTAGCTTATCTTTAGATATTTATTGATGGTGTAAAAATTAAAATTGAAAGAATTTCAATTAGTACTTTTCAAATTGAGTTGGGATAACCGACCTAGAATCTGCACTGGAGAGTTTTTTTTTTTTTTTTTTTTTTTTTGAAGAGGGAAACATTTAGGGAGGTTTATCTATCAAGAATAAACCGTCCTATAGCATCCTTCGAAACCGCCCTAAAGCATCTCGAAGGATGAGATCATAAAGATCTAAAAAATTGTTACAGAAAATGTTGCACGAGGTGAGAAAAAATAATAAGGTCTGCCGCACCACTATTAACGTCAAAAAAGAAACTAGCAAATCGGCGAGTAAAGCTTTGCACACCGGGATGGAGAGAGAATGGACACGAGCACGAGTTGCACTAAGGCCAACCGGGCGTTGTGACGCCGGAGAGCAGAAAACAATCATTCTATTGGTTGTGTGATGTAACTAGGCAAGTATATAACTCATGAAAGTGCTTCATCTCAAGCAAACAATCCAAACCACACAACCATGACTGAAATCTCTCCCGGAATGACATTTCATCACGAGAGCCGGTATACTACTTTACACAAGAAAATGATCATAACTTAAATGACTTAAGAGGCAACGGCAAGACCAATTATTATTTTTTATAGTTGATGAAAATTTAGTTTTTGGTTTTCAATATCCGCTCAAACGGTTAAGCGAAGGTGATTATACATCAAATATGAAATTGGTAAATTGATTATGCATTGAAATCAAAAAAGAAATTGGTACTGTTGTTTGGAACGAAGGCCACTTCATTTTCTTTCTTTTTATTTTAGCAGTTTTTCAATTTGATCATTTGAGCTGAGCATAACAATTTTAAATTGTTCTTGGAAGGTGGTGGGCTTTAAAGCCCAAAAAGAGTGAAGTCCAATATACAACCTGGCTTGTGGTGGAAGCCAGATTTTATTGTCTTTCCTCTTTGTACTCTTTGATATGTTTCACTGTGCAAAATCAGATTTGGCCACAGCAAGAACAAGAACTAGGGTTGACGGTGACTAGTGTTAAATTGAAATGGAGGACAGCAGCTGTGCAGCCTCTCACTCCTTGATTTTATTTTATTTCTTCTTTTTTTGTTTTCTCCCCCTCGTCTATCAACTCAAGGACTAACATCGGCGGTACAACGATAGCACCAAATGGTAAGGGTCAGAGGCGATCAGGGCTCAACCGGAGATAAGCGGCGACACCAACCTTTAGAGGGAATTTCCGGCGAGCTATATGATCGCTAACTTCAGGACTTGTGAGATTGTGCTAGTATTCTCGGACACTCCTGTCATTAAAAAAAATGAGTTGAATATATACCGTGAGGGCAATTCTTTAGATGGATTTCCGGTGAAAACTTACGATGTGAAATGCAAAATTATCTTAACTATGAACATTACTATTTTATATATGAATATTACTATCTTATATGTAAAACTTAACTATGAACAGTTAAAATTTACATATGAGGTTAACTATAAACCTTATATGTGAATTAGTACTATAGGTTCACATATAAGGTACTAATGTTTACAATTTGCATTTTACACCACAAAAATTATTTTCATCGGATCCTTTCTCGTATTCTTTATTAATATTATAGCAAATTGTCAAGATTTTAATTTTAATTTTATATAATATATAAATATATTTTATCTTTAAATTTCAATTTAAAAATAAACTAAGATCTAATAGTCAACCAAAGAAATATGTATGCATGACCTCTAGGCTTTAGCTATTATAAAAAATAATGGAATTTGTTTTGGTTGTCATCTCATTTGATTCTTAAGATGGGCCTGGGCCAAACGGTAGATCTTTTTATACGGGCTGCATAAATTGGTCCATTCCTACTCATTGATTTGCTTTGTTGGGGACGACCGGACGAGGTTCGGTAAATCCATTTTAGCTCCTTGAAGTATCTATTGGACAAATTTAAACCGATCAATTTGAATTAGTTAAACTGTTGAATTATAATTAGAATGAGAAGTCTATCCTGACTGATAAAAACAGGTGATTATGAATGATAGTTTTGTGATACAAGGGAGGACGAGGAAGGAAAGTCAGTCACTCGGACTGAGCAACGACGAACAATGTAAAATATATAATGAGAATTTTAATGATGAGATTACAAGTGGAAATTTAGTGGTGAACAATGCACTAATGGTGACGTAAATTACAAAGTGTTAATAATCGTCTATTTGAATAACAAGAAAGCTAATCTGAGATTTTTAAGGAGATCACACCATAATCTTCGAAGGTTGTTCCAATAACTCCAGCCGAATGTAGGTCTGGAATCTGAATAAGTTAAAGTCAAACTTTTGATAGTTGGACTGAAGTAGTGTATTGGAGATCTAAGAAACTTCGTAATCGTTATAACAAAGGAGAAAATCTCGCTCATTTGCCGCAATAGAGGCCACGATTAAAGGTAACGTTGAACGGTTAAGAAGAGTTCATTCGGGTCATCGGTCAAACTCAAATTCGTCGGCAAGACAATCAAGAGGTGAATTTCCCGATCCCAACAAAGTATACAATGATTTAGCTTCATCACTCGATTATTGTACGAACGCTACAAAAACAATACGATAGCATTATGCCCTGTGAGTCGGATTTCATTATTTTAATGCATCATATTCATACGTATCACGTAATTAACGATGATCTGCCAGTATTTTTATCATAAAATAATATACGGATTATTTTTCTAATACGGAGTAATAAAGTTGGAAATTCCCGTATCAAGAGATTTGCGGAAAACAATACTATAATCGCACGTCTGGTAACAACCGCCATACACCTCCCGCGTCGCACTTGATTATTTCTCCTCAATTTTCAACCGTCGGTCACTATTCACATTTCCATTTCTACCCCTCACCTAGCTCTAATCGGAACATTTGAAGCAACTCTTTCTTCCTAAATCAGTCCTCAGTGACTCTCCACTATACTCTCTAATGGCGATTCCCATTCCTATGCGTCAGCTCTTCATAGACGGCGAGTGGAGAGAGCCTGTGAACAAGAATCGCATTCCTGTTATCAATCCTGCTACTGAGGAGATAATCGGTTACATCTCTTTCTTCTTCTCTAGTTGTTGATTGTAATTTCTCCGATTCTAGGTTTTAGTTTTGATTTTACTGTTTGATTGCATTTTAGGTCAAATTCCAGCTGCTACCGCGGAGGATGTGGAGCTTGCTGTGCGTGCTGCTCGGAGTGTCATCAATAGGGGACATGATTGGGCGTCCACATCCGGAGCTCACCGATCTAAGTATTTGCGAGCTATTGCAGCCAAGGTTTCTAAATTTGACACTCGCGATCTAGTATCACATAGTATTGATTAAGAGTAGCGATTATGCTTTGTTCATGTTTGTTTGTCGTTTTCAGTATAATCTAGTATTAATTAGATGATCTACTACAGTAATTAAGATTTATGTGCGGTTTACCAAATTTTTGGCTTTCCGTCGGATAGCTAATCTATTAATAGTTCAGTGATACACAACTTTTAATGTGATATCAGTTTCATTCACTACAGATTATCGGATTATGTGTATTTGGTTAATGTAGCAATTAGACCAGACTGTATACAAATCCATGGGAAATAGCTATCAAAGAGAGTATTGAGCCTTTGACCAAAAAAAAAGAAGAGAGTATTGAGCCTAAGCTGCCATATGTGTAGATAATATCAGATATTGGCTAATTTAAGCATTTAATAGTTTCAGTGAGAAATTTATGTAGAGGTAAGATAAGATGGTTTCACAATGCATGGTTACAAACTGGGAAAGAATATTTTCTTTCTTCAACTTAAGTTGACTTTATGTTCTTATTTCTTTGGGTAAAATCCTGGCTTGGATGTAGGTAACTGAGCGCAAGGATGAACTTGCAAAGCTTGAAGCAATGGATAGTGGAAAACCACTGGATGAAACGGCATGGGACATTGTATGATTAGTTCCACTTATATAATTTTTTGCAAATTTGGTATTTGTAGTAAACTAAATGATCTTAATCCGTTTGCTCTGTTATTACAAGGATGATGTTGCTGCATGCTTTGAATACTATGCCGGTCTTGCTGAGGCGCTGGATGCTAAGCAAAAAGCTCCAATTGACCTTCCCATGGAACAATTTAAGTGTCACATTCTCAAGGAACCACTTGGTGTTGTTGGTCTTATTACTCCATGGTATTATACTACCTTTTGGCACAGTTCTCCGGTGTCATATTCATATAAGTATTTATCATGTGCAAAATTAGATATCATGACTTTGTGCTAGCTGGTTTCAAATTTAAGCTTCTTTGAAATCGTTAATTACTTGAAATATTGGTCAAGGTGGTAGGATATATTTTCAGAACAGTATCATACTATTTGCTAGGGCAGTAATTTACTTTCCATCTTGGTCATTTTCTGCTATCTTTCCATCTTGGTCATTTTCTGCTATCTTGCAAAGAGATACTCTTCATGGTATGGAGTAACATGCCAAAGGCCCAAAGGTCAAAACATTTAAGGAATATGTAAACAGCTATTCACCCGAACTCTTTTTTTTTCATTCAGCTACATATCTGATATTCTGTATTGTACGAGGCTTCGATAAACCGTATCAAATTTTTCTTGTTTGGTAATTCATAACAGCATTTTGTTCTTAATTCGATATTTTTTAGGAATGCTGTCTGTAATACTTTTTTGTTAGAGCAATTGTTTAAATTAATTCTTTTGAAAGTCAAATTAGCTAGATTCACTGAATGCCTCTGGAGAATAATTATTTTGATAACTCCACAATAATTTTACTTAGGTAGACATAGACTAACCTAAGTATTTAGGAAACAGTAAGACAAATGTATGGAAGTGGTTATAGTTATAATGACACCGTAAATACAGAGTAATGTTTTCAGTGGTATTCTTGGAACATATTCAATCCGTTAAAATTGCTATCTTATGTGTTTTCATATATATATTGAAGGAACTACCCTCTCTTGATGGCTGCATGGAAAGTTGCTCCTTCCTTGGCTGCTGGTTGTGCCGCAATACTAAAACCTTCAGAATTGGCTTCTCTGTACGCACACATATTCTTGTCGTCTAGGAGTTCTTTTTTTATTTCCCTTGTATTTCTAAAGCTAATTGGTTTCTTGGGGGTGATACAGGTCTTGTTTGGAGCTGGGTCAAATTTGCAAAGATGTGGGTCTTCCTGCTGGTGTGTTGAACATTTTGACAGGTTTAGGTACAGAAGCTGGTGCAGCATTGGCATCTCATCCTGATGTTGACAAGGTCTATTGCTTACTTTGTATGACTTACATATTCTCTTATGGAAATGCTATCTTGACTTATCGAATAATATAATTCAGTGTTTTTATCTTGTTTGTGGCCGCCATGAAATACATGTTTGACAATCTTTGTTTCCTTGGAAAAATCACTAGAAGTCAGACACCTTGATTGATACTTCAATCAGGAGAGATTATGCTTCAAAAAGTTACTTTCACAACATGTATAGAAAATTGTCTTTCCAATGAACGAGTTTTAACTTTTCAGGACAAAGAAATTCGAGGGGAAAAAAATGTAAATGCTCATTGTTCTACTACATTTTCTAAAAATATTATTCTACACCAATCTTACATTTATTGTAATGTATTTCTCTCAACCTACCAACATTTTACATAAATCTGGACAGCTGCATCCATAATTTCTTATTTGCAAACAGGCTTTTTTGTTACTATCAAGAGCTCCTCCGCTGAAATTTTAAAATATCTTAACGGATAAATGAATTGTCAAACATGTTGTGCATTGAATCGATTATGCTTGCAGATTGCATTTACTGGAAGCACCGCTACCGGAAGCAAGATTATGTCATCTGCATCCCAATTGGTCAAGGTATAACTCAGTGAAAAATTTGATATCATGTCGAATTTCTCTGTTCAATCCGATTCCAGTTTTAGTCTGAGCATTTGTCTAATGATTTTTTTCCTTTCCAGCCTATCACATTGGAGCTAGGAGGCAAAAGTCCTATTGTTATATTCGAGGATGTTGATCTAGATAAAGGTTTGCTGTGACAGGACTATTTAACTTTACATAAGTATTTGGCATGTATATGTTACTTTCTACAGAAGAAGTGTTTTCACTTGAATAGACCCAAAGAAGTAATCTTTCTCTAAATTTACAGCTGCTGAATGGACTGCTTTTGGCTGTTTCTGGACAAATGGTCAGATCTGCAGTGCAACATCGCGTCTAATTGTGCATGTAACTACCTTTACTGTGAACATGAAATTTTCCTCTGTGCGAGGCATATTTCATATTTTCTGGTTCTGATGTTTCACTTGAGTAAATAAGTGTATCTTTGTGTGACAACACAGGAAAATATCGCCGCTGCTTTCTTAGACAGGCTTGTTAAGTGGGTAAAAAACATTAAAGTAGCTGATCCATTTGAAGAAGGTTGCAGGCTTGGTGCTGTTATCAGCAAGGGACAGGTATATGATGAAAAAATATATCATTTAGTTCTCCTGATGGTAAACTTTTATTGATTGGTAAATACACAAGATGTTTTCATGTCAACCTAAAATTTGATGTATTAAGCAAAGACCTCGTAAGAAAATATGAATTTTGCTAAAACTTATTTGGTTGACAGAAGAATTGTCTTCTCACCATCATTTGTTTTTGCTAAGCATGGACAATGAAGTTTATTGGTTCTGCGCTTGTTAATCTATTTTTCCGATACTAATCGGAATATCATATGCATATTAGGAATGACAATCATATGTTGTGTACTGTGGAATGAAAGGTTTTTCCATTGTCTTTCTAGTTGGCATGGCTATTTCCCCCCTCCCTATCCTCTCTCTTTGAATGTCATATATCTGTCCATTGCACTGTTTACAATAGATAATTTCAATTTTTAAGATCTTATTGACATTGAACACTTCTTCAGTACGAGAAAGTGTCGCAGTTTATAGCTACAGCCAAAAGTGAAGGTGCAACTATTTTATGTGGAGGATCTCGCCCTGAGGTGAGTTAAACTTCAATAAAATATTGTGGTAGGTTTCTGATGTATACCTTTGTGAACTAATACATTCCGAACCTTTTGCAGCATTTAAAGAAAGGATACTTTATTGAGCCGGCCATCATAACTGATGTCACACCTTCAATGCAAATATGGAGAGAGGAAGTCTTTGGACCCGTATTATGTGTCAGGACATTCAGCTCCGAAGCTGAAGCTCTTGAATTGGCAAATGACACTCAGTGAGTCCTTTTTTTAAATATACTGAATTTTCGCTACTCAACTTATAGCATGTGGTTTATGAGATTTATTCTTTTGAATAATTCTTTTGAGTGCCAACGATTCACAGCTATGGTCTGGCTGCTGCCGTGTTATCTAGTGATCTTGAGAGATGCGAAAGAGTAACTAAGGTCAGAACGATACATAATAATGCTGATTTGGAAAGTTTAAGGTGGCTTGCAACCAATTTGTTATACAAAGGTTAAACTCTTTTTCTTGTTTTGCAGGCGTTTCGGGCCGGAATTGTATGGGTTAATTGCTCACAACCTTGCTTCTGTCAGGCTCCATGGGGTGGCTCCAAACGCAGTGGTTTTGGACGTGAACTTGGTGAATGGTAAGACCTCTTTTCGGTATATATGACACTTCTTTTTCCATCATATTATATAATCTCTGTAGAAGATATACAAGTTCAATATGAAATTCTTGAATTATGATCAACACCCGTACTTTTCGATACAACATATCCCTGATGCAGTTATACTCTTTAGTCTTCACACGATTCTCGTAGTTTTTTTTATACAACATACTAGATTTAAGTTGAACGGTGAATTCAGTACAAGTAGAATATGCTCATCTAACTATGTTGGTATGAAAAAAGGAAAAGACATTGATTCGCGCATGTATGATGGATAAGTAGTCTCTGTTGCCTTCCATATCCTGCAATTAGTCTCTGTCTGATGGATAAAGAGAAGCTTATATAATTAGTATATGTGCCTTACATATCCTGCAATTCAGAATGCCTTCCATCGAGTTGGAGAGTTCATGCAAAAACTAGTTTTTTCGTCATGGCTTTTTCTTATATATGTTTGTATTTTTTTGTAGGGGAATTGAGAACTACTTGAACATCAAGCAAGTGACTCAGTACACATCTGATGATCCGTGGGGATGGTACCAATCTCCTTCCAAGCTCTAGAATTAAGTTGGAAACTGAGGTTTTGTGTGGAAGCTGATGCAAAATTTGGTTTGTATTAATAATACTCCCTCCGTCCCTGAATGATAGTATCGTTTCCGTTTTGGGCGTCCCCTTTTGTTAGTCTCATTTTCATTTATATTCATAAATTTTTTTCCCATTATACTCTTATTTAATTTATTTTATTCATATTCTAATATCACTTTATCAATTAAATCAACCATCTACATCACCTTCTCCATATAATATTTCACCAATTAACTTCATCAACCACCCAAAACTCCATTAAATTTCGAAGTATTTGTGCCCAATGCCCTATTGGGCACTATACTTGTAACAACTACACTCTCAAATTAAGTAGTTAGTTTCTACCCTATCCCCATCCCATCCAAACACACGCGCTAGTGTTTCCGTCCACCTCGTCCAAATCGATCTTCAAACGCCTCTCACTTCCCAAGCCCCTTCCACTGCATTCTCCACAAGCTCAAATCACCCGATTGCAACTCCCAATTGCTCAATTTCCTCTCCTGAAACCCTAATCTCCTCGTCACCGACCCCCGAACTCGATCGAGCCGCTCCACGACCGAATCCGCATGCTCGATGTTGTCAATCTGATTTCCGACTCGCACGAGATGTCGCTCGTGTTCAAAGTTGATGGATTGAGGGGATCAAGACTCCTGATGTGTTGCAGGAGTTCATCAACCATGGCGGTGTGATGTTCAAGGTTGCACAGTTTGCATTACTCTGCCTTCATTATATCCATCTTCTTCTGCAGGATAAGTCTCATCCTCATTGCTGTCTCTAATCCGACCTCGGCGAGCCAATCCATCTCAATATTGCCGCTTCTTCCACCGAGTTTCGGTTCGTTTTCTGGCTTTATCTCCTCCTGCTTTTGATCTTTCTTTCTTGCCTGCCAGATGTTTGATAATTTGCCTCAATGAATGAGCGAACGAGTAATTCTTTGATTCTTTATGCAAGTGATGTGTGCTAAAACGTATCCTGTGGATATGGATACTGCAGACCTGCCAAGAACAGTAGTGTGCCATTTGAATGTGTGTGTGATGCTGATTGGAAGAAGCCTGACTCTGTATAGGCTTCCATTTCCTTCCCTGCATGCTGCCCAACTGTAAGTTCTTCCTCCTTCTTTGTCTTTTCATTCATTATCATTAATTCATCTTTAACCTATATATATATATGTAGTAGTATATCCGTTCAAGTCTACCTGTACTCCTGTGTCAACTTCAAAACTACTGCTTGGGATTTTACATCAAGCACTTTTCTTTCTTCAGATTCATGGTTTAGCTTTTTATTAAAAAATGATGTCCTGTACTCCTGTGCCAACTTGAAAACTACTACTTGGTGATGAATATGCAAATATTATGCAAATATTATCCAAGTGCTGCTGACTGTGACGGAGTAAGCACCCTGAGTTTGTTTAGTACAACAAAGCCTTGAGCATATATATTTGTCGCTGTCAATCATGATGTGGATTTACTGTTGATGACTGAATTTTGCTCTGACTTGTGGATTTGTGTATGAATGTCCGGTATTGGTTTGCTCTGACTTGTGGATGACTGAATTTTGGGATTTGTTCTCTAATTTACTTGTTCATCTTCCTAGAGCTTTTAGAATTTTAGCTTACTGTATTGTTTACTGTTGTATTGCTATTGTAGAGCAATGGAGAGGCTGAATTTTGCACGAGATGCAACAGCTTCTTCAACTAAATGCCTTTTTGCATTTAGTATGAACCATTTTTTAGATGTTCTAAATGCCTGTTGTACTGCCATTTTTTAGTATGAACCTTTTGCAACAGCTTTTTGCACGAGAATTAGCATGAACCAGTCAACTAAATGCCTTTTTGCATCTCGTGCAAAGAGGAAGCTGTTCTAGATGTTGTTTTTGGAGATTGTTTTTGTATGAACCATTTTTTTTATTAAAATTGTTGATTTGTTGTTGTTACAGGAGCATTGGCAGTGCAACTCCCACTCCCGGTATGAAATCTCACTGCCACCGTAGTTGACTGGTTAAACAATTGAAAGACTGATGAACTATGCTCGAATCAAGTAACCAAGTGTTAAAGGATTAGCTTCAAGTGATTCGTATTAGTGAATTACAGGAGACAGGGAATATTGATGGTGTGTCTTGATTAATTTGATCTTTGTGCAGATAATTTTAATCTTTATTTATTGTGTTGACAACTTTCGCAGTGTGTTGACAAGTTTTGTAAAGTATTGACAAGTTTTTTAAAGTGTTGATAATGTTGACAATTTTGTAATATTACTCGTGTTGTATGTTACTGACCGTTTATTAGTCTTGTAAAAAATTTATTTAGTTGGGTTGACAACTTGTTTAGTCGTGTTGACAATGTTTTATTCTTGTTGACAGCTCTGTTAAAATTTAGTCGTGTTGTATGTTGTTGACCGTATTTTAGTCGTGTTAACAACTTATTTAGTCGTGTTGACATCTTATTTAGTCGTGTTGACAACTTATTTAGTCGTGTTGACATCTTATTTAGTCGTTTTGACAACTTATTTAGTCGTGTTGACAACTTATTTAGTCGTGTTGACAACTTATTATTATTCTTGTTGACAACTCTATTAAAAATTTTGTTGACAGCTCTGTAAAAAAAATTGTTGACAACTTTGTAAAAAAAATTGTTGACAGCTCTGTAAAAAAATTTGTTGACAGCTCTGTAAAAAAAATTGTTGACAGCTCTGTAAAAAAAAATTGTTGACAGCTCTAAAATTTTTGTTGACAGCAAATGGGGTATTTTCTTATAACTTAAAAAAGTGATGTAAAAACTTAAAAAACATAACAGTTTTAGGGTATTTACCCAAAAACCGGTTAAATTTCTTCCATTATTACATAACCCATTTTCTCATTAGCCTCTAAAATTTGTAATAAACTCATTTTTATCTCTATAATCCGGTTTAATTAAACCTAATTAAACTCAACTACACCTAATTAATCCAAAAACCCAACTAATCTTAGCCCAAAACAGAGCCCAAAACGAAGCCCAATTTCACACCCCTAAATACTCAGCTTCCTCACAAATCTCTCATTTTCACTCACAAACCCTAACTGCATCCTCTCTCTCCCGAAACCCTAACCCTAACCTCAACTGCCTCCTTCGATGGACAGCTCCACTAACACCCGACCCTCACAAAGCTTCACTAAGAGCGGCACCCCTTCCATGGCTAGTGGTCGAAGGTCGATTATTGTCTCCGATCCGAGTTCCCCGGATCCCAGTTCCCCACTTATCTCCGAACATGGAGATTCTGATGCCGATCTTGATGAATTCTTCAAAGATTCTGATCCGTCGGCCACTGTAACCCCTAGGGAGGGGTGCTCGTTGTCCCCGCCTTGTAACTGGGGGCCGGACTGCAAAGGCGAGCACACTTGGAGTTTTGTCCCGCCGGAGGAGACCCCAGAGAACATAAAGTGGTCGCCGGAGCAGAAGAAGGAATCGGTGGAGATGGCCTGGTCTCCTGAGCTTTCGGAGAATGAAGCCTTGTCCCGTCCCAGAGAGATAATTGTTATCCCGGACACCCCGACGATGGATTTGGAGATGCAGACCCCGGAGACGTCCGACGCTGTAGATATGCCGACACCGGAGATAGCTACTCCTCTCTCCCCGGAGTTGATCATCATCCCCGAAGAGTCCTCTGTCTGTGACTCCAATTCCCGCTCTGAGGAAATCTAGCTAAGTCCCCTGGGCGGCTCTGTTTTTTTACTCTCTCTGTTTTAATTAATCAACTGTTATGGACTTGAACTTGGTACTTGGTTTTTTGCTGATGGATGTTGACAGATTATAGAATCTGTTTTTTGCTGATGGATTTTAACAGATTATGGAATCTGTATATTTTGCTGGATGTATATTTTGCTATATTATGGTATCTGTATATTTGCTTGGCTCTAGATTGGTTCAACTGTTGATGTTGAACTTTGACAGACTGTTTGCTTGGTTCATCTGTTGATGATGAACTCTGAACTTGATTATGTGTTGATGCACATTGGGACTACCTTCTGTTGATGATGAAATGTGACCCTGTATTATGTGTTGATGCATATTGGCTCTCTGTTGAGTTAAGCATTGTGCATATTGATCCTAGTTGCCTTATCTCTGAAAGTGCCAATGATGAAATTTGTTTTTCATGGTCTGAGATTAAGTTTAATTCTATATCTTTTATGTGCCATAGGAACACAGTATATAATGTCTAGATTGATGCCTATCTGGAATGTTTAGGTTAGTGTTTAGGGGCTTGACATCAATGAGGGAATGGGGACATCTGTTATAAGTAATTAATGATGAAAATGTCTATGCTGAGATGCAAGCCCTTAAGTATCACTACCTGGATGTGCCATAGGAACACTAGATGTTTTTATTGATTGATGCCTATCTGGAATGTTTAAGTTATAGGATTAACTTAGAAAAAAAATCAATGATGACCATGGGGACACCTGAGACCATTATGTTCATAACATATTGAAGAGTAATCCAAACATCTCTTAGAGTAGTGGCATCCAACTCATAAAAAGCATTGTAAACTGCTTGTAACATTTCATCAACATTCTTTGGCATTTTTTTGTGCATCAGTGACTGTATGCTCCTAAAAAATCCTAGGTCTAAGATGTTTAAATCAGGACTATTAGCTGGTTGCTGAATTATAATAAATGTGAAACCATCTTGTTTGTGTACCTCTTGCCATTCGGGATCTTGTTGATTGATGTGAGGTCTTGCATTGTCTTGTTGGATGTATATGACTCTTTGTGCTACTTCTGGCCATTTAGCTTTGATTGTTGGTATTAGTTGATCAATAAGCATTCTGCGTGTAACTTGCTTGTTAATTGACTCAACAAGCTTTGTTACCATTGTCTCCTTTGGTCTCTTTACTGATTTTCTTTTAGTTGCTTCTTGATATGTGAATGGAAAGATATCAATCTTTCCATCAAAAGTACATTCTCCATCTGAATTGAACCTTGGCCTTGCAACTACTGCCATAAACATAACCTTAGGAATGAACTTACTTGAACTAGCAGCCCTGTACATGCCTCTTTCATTTTGTGCTAAATATATATACTCTTTGTGTCTTCTTTGTAAGGAAGAACCATTTTTCATCAATATGCACAAAATCATACATTGGATGATAACCTGTCTTTTCCAGCACTGTGTCCCCTGATATTAGATTGAGAATCCAGTCCATCCTTTTGATCTTGTGTGCTTCACTCAATCCAGGATGTAATGCATTTGAGTGTGGCTTTATTATCTTTTGCTTGATCATTCTATGACATACTGACTTGGGAATGTTGAGCTTGCTTGCTAGTCTCTCAGGCATGTTCTGTCCCCCATGCTAAGTGATGTTATTGCTGCTTGATCGACTTGAGTTCTCTTCCTACCGGCATTATGATATCTTGTGCTGACATTGTAGCTTTGATTTTCTTGTTGTTGTTGCTTGGCTGCTCGCCAGATTCTACTAATTGTTTTTCTTGTTACCTTGAACAGCTCTGCAGCTTCCTTCACTGCTCCATATGGAAGTCTCCCCTTGTCCAGTTAGGTTAGAAGATGACTGAGAATATGCAACTTCTTCGAACTGCTTAGTCTGGGAGTTGGTTCATGATGTCGTGATGCCTCTCCATGATCTTCTGCTTCTGATGATGGTGGCGTCTGGTTCAGATCAAAAGAAAATTCAGGTTCCTCTCCTATGTCCCCTAGCTCCTCAGTATTTAAGCCGTCATCATCAAGAGGTGGAAGATCATTCAAATTGAATGCTGAAGCCATTCTCCTCAGACAGTGATGCTCTGTTCCCCTGTTTTTTGTAAGTCTGTTCAGTTTAGCAGTAAATGTTTCATTAAATTGTGTGTTGAGGTTATTTATAGACTGAAAATTGTATCTGGTTTTCTTTAGGGGTATTTTAGTCCCCAAAATTTACAATTGTTTGACAATCTGTGTGTTAGGAATAAAAACTTCTGATTGGCTCTTAAAAATATAAGGATGCTTCTCATTGGTTTAAAAATGGATTTGGACACATTTACAAATGTAATCATCACTTCTTACTCATTCAGATTTTGCCTTAATTAATGTACATAGTACACAATGAAACTATCAAAAAGGGAAAGAGGGAGTAAATAATAAAATTGCAACTTGTTTTGCTTCTACTGTTAAAATGAAGTTTCTTGCACCATGTGTTCATGTGCGTTTTCGCGTTAATTTTCTTGTTTAATTTGTTCAGTATCTTGTTATAGTTTTCTTTTCGGTTCGGGTCTCTCGGAACACATTTTCTCGACATGGTCGGGGTATAGTAGCCTTGTGCAAACAATATGGTTAAATGATAATAGCCTCTACACTTTACAGTATATCTTATACTAGAACCATGTAATTTTCTGTGCAAAAGCATTGATGCGTAGATTGCATGCTAACGTGAAGAACATATAATTAAATGAGAGGGAGAGTTTGTCTGCCGTGGGTCCATAAATATACTGATGTTTAAGATTGCTATATATAGATGGCTTCAACGTAACTACTTAAAACATGTAACTCTGATCATCTTTAATCATTCATGTATATGTTTCCCCAAACATAAAATTCCATAATTTACAAAATTCGAAGATTTATTTACTAATTTTGAAATTTGCGTATCCGTGGTTTTTCAAATTTTATGTCAAGAAGGAAAGAGCTACAGTATATTACAAAACGGAAGAAGTTATCTTATTCATATCTTTATCAGCTTCCTTCTAAAGCTCGATTCAGTCTATATATAGCACTGGATAACGAACAGAGTTTTCAGGCATGAATAAAAATAGAAACACATATCAAATCCAAAGATTGGGTATCTCGAAAAAACTATACTCCACATTCACAAGAATACAACATATGATACCATATAAAAATAATAAAAATGACGGAAGTTTGTTTGCGGAAGTTATAAATCAATAATACATCATATCACATGTCCAATAGATGTCATGTTAGTGAAATCTTTATAACTAAAAGCCATTGAAGTCGCCCGTGATCTGCATTCCAAAACCTTATAATATAAGAGAAGAAGAATAAAGCGTACAGCAGGAGTGTTGGTGATATTATGCATGTGGCATTGCATGAAATCTAGCAGAAAATTAAGGCAGATTATTTGACTTGCGTGCTTCAATTAATATCATGGGCATCTTGAAAAGAAAAAAAATACTACCCTCCGTCCCTTAGGTCCTGTTCGGCATAATGAAGTTTTGCCTTTAATTTGCAAAAATATAAGCTAGCTTATTGAAACAATAAGCTAGGATTTCAAGCTTTTTGACACAATAAGCTAGCTTATTTGTGCACTAGCCGAACAGGCCCTAATCACCCCTCCATTTTGTATTTTTAGGGCCCGTTTGGTATTGATATCTAGATATCAGGTATGGATATGAGATATCACTCATATCTATATTTGCGTTTGGTATAATCAGTATATCGATATCAATCTGATATCTGTTGTTTGGTATGAGCCAAGTATATCAGGTATGAGTATCAAAATGATTTTAGAGTGTGTTTTTGTGTGTTTCTTATATCCGGTATATCAAATATATCACCCATATTCATACTCATCTCATACCCATACCCGATATCTCATACCCATATATTGATACTCATACCCAATATCTAGATATCGGTATCAAACTAATTTGGGGGAGGAATTGTCAAATGGAAAGAAAAGAGAGGATTTGATATGAAAACACTGCCATATACTGTAAAAGTTATTCTATCATATGATTCGTATCAACTATTTACTTTCTTACCTTTGTTATTGACTTTTTTGGGTACATATCAAGCACCATATCAAACAAATTTGGCGGGAAATATATGGCCTTCCTAACCTGACATGAACCCGGTCCAACCGTTATACATTTCCAAAGGCCTCATCATTAACAGTCAAAGTCTCTCCATACTGTACTAAGGCCTCGTTTGGCAAGGTAACTAACACTTGTAATATTTAGAGTTTTAGAACAAAATTAACTCTTTGACAAGTTGATATAAATAGCGTTTTCCATTCAAATACTAAGCTACTTTCAATATTAATCGCTATTACAAACGTTATTATTGACGTACCAAACAAGAACTAATTAACTAAGACCAATTAAAAGGTAAATAGTAATTAAAATTTCCGGCAAGAAATCCGGTAAATCCGGTAATCAAGAACACAAACTGGACCCATCTCCATTTGACCCACCTTTCATCTTCCCTTTATAAATCCAATCTAATACTCTGCAACTTCATAGTACAGAAAATAAAACAATGAAAATGGCTTCTGCATTTCTACTTTTTGTACTCCTCTGCATCCTCTGTTCTTCCACCATTGCTGTCTCTGACCCTGAGCTCGTCGTACAAGATGTCCACAGGTACACTCTGATCACTAATCATTACACAAACAATAATACACTTCAATTAAACTAAATCAAACTCTGTGCAGGGCGATTAATTCATCAACTTCGAGGAGAAACCTCGGCTATCTTTCTTGCAACACCGGAAACCCGATCGACGACTGCTGGAGATGCGATCCTGACTGGAACGAAAACCGCCAACGCCTCGCGGATTGCGCGATCGGGTTCGGAAGAAACGCTATCGGAGGTAAAAATGGTCGGATTTACGTTGTAACCGACCCCGGCGACTACGACGCTGTGACTCCTCGTCCCGGAACTCTCAGATATGCTGTCATCCAAGACGAGCCTCTCTGGATCATCTTCTCCCGAGATATGGTAATGTCGCAGTAGCGTAAATTTGTACCGTATAAATTGATCTAACAAACGACTATATCCCTCCCTGAAAAAATAATGCGAACTCTCTCATATAATCATAGCTTAGAATTCAATTCTTTATCTTCGTATAAGACTCGACTTATCCCTCCAACCCAACCCTGAAAAATAAGCATATAATAGGATCATAATTCTTACGGTGTGAAATGCGAACTATCTCATATAATCATAGATTAGAATTCAACTATTTATCTTCGTATAAGACTAGTAACACTTTTATGCCTAAACTAGTAACGCTTTTATGCCTTACTTACAGGTAATCAAGCTGAAAGAAGAGCTGATCATGAACTCATTCAAGACAATCGACGGTCGAGGCGCCAGTGTCCATATCGCAGGTGGGCCATGCCTCACAGTCCAGTTCATAACCAACATCATAATCCATGGAGTCCACATCCACGACTGTAAGCAAGGAGGAGACGCTATGGTCCGATCGTCTCCACGACATTACGGGCTTAGAGGCATGTCGGACGGTGACGGGATCAACATTTTTGGGTCGAGTCATATCTGGGTCGACCATTGTTCGTTGTCGAACTGTATTGACGGACTTATCGACGCCATTTATGGGTCGACGTCAATCACGATCTCGAACAATCACATGACGCACCATGATAAGGCTATGTTGTTGGGTCATAATGATGCCTTTACGAGGGATAAGAATATGCAGGTTACTGTTGCTTTTAATCACTTTGGTGAAGGGCTTGTACAAAGAATGCCGAGGTAATTTACTAAACTTATAAGTTTTTAACTTCGTTTTTCCTATATTAACTTCGTTTTTCCTACATTAAGCTTTTTTGTTATTAACTTGAGGTATAATGCAGGTGTAGGCATGGGTATTTTCATGTAGTGAACAATGACTATACGCACTGGGAAATGTATGCAATTGGAGGTAGTGCAAATCCCACTATTAATAGTCAAGGAAATCGATTTTTTGCACCCGATGCAAGATTCAGCAAAGAGGTTTGTTTCTTTGTCTCTATGTTTTTTTAGGGCGTGATTAGACTCAATCATGATGCAAAAAAAAGAATTTTTAAAGATGGCGTGGCTCACAAGTTTCTAGGAGTAATAGTGAGCACTTTATAAGATTAGTGTGCAGTTAGTTAATTGCAAATATTCTTATAGCGTCTTTGTGCATGAGTTACAACATTAGTGTGTATCATCTATAGTGTTAAATATTGTGCCTATATGTCTTCTTTCTCACTTTTTTATATCAAAACAGGTTTGGCAAATAATCATTCTCACTATATGTTTGGTAAAAACTTATATGAAGATTAACGATAATATAATCTGTGTGCATTATCTGTAATTCTCTTCTAAGTCATCATCGAAAAAGGGGCCAAAACCTATGCCTATATGTCTTCTTTCTCACTTTTTTTTACACTTAAACTCACGTCAATCCTCCTTTCTGTAGGCGCATCATATATTGTGCCTATCTGTCTTCTTTCTCACCTTTTTACGTCAAAACTCACATCAAAACTTTCTGTAGGTGACGAAGCATGAAAATGCAGAGGAGGACGAATGGAAGCATTGGAATTGGAGATCAGAAGGAGATATGATGATGAACGAAGCATATTTTAGGGAGTCGGGTGTAGGGGCAGCGTCGGCTTATGCAATGGCATCGAGTTTGAGTGCGAAACCGTCGAGTGTCGTCGGAAGTATAACGGCGGGTGCCGGTGTGCTTAACTGCAGGAAAGGATCTAGATGTTAGCATACCAACAATTGTTTAGTGGAGTTGATTTATTTAATGACTTGATTAGTACTTTGACATTCTGGTTTTTGTGTCTTCTTAAGAGAAATTAGGAGTTGTGGTGAAGTTTAATTTCTTCACTTTTTACTGTTTGGTAGGGTCTTGACTTTTTTACTATAATGTGAGACCTACCAAGTTAAATCATTTCAATTACCCTGAAAATTCAAGATGGAATCTTTTATTGATATGAACTAACCAGTTTGACTTTACCCTAATCCTCATTCTCAACTATCCTAAAGCCTACCTACAGTTGAACATACATTACAAATTCAGAGATATATCACTCTAACATTTTGCTAAGAGTTTCATTGATTGAGTCTTATAAGAAAAAGTAGTACTCCATTTTATTAATTAACTAAGAGAAATTACACACGAGAATGAGGGATGTAGTAACAACGCGAAAATCATTCCAAAAAGCATAAACACAAAACCAAATAAAAAAAATAAAAAGTAATATTCGCTAAATGATCTTAATGTGACTAAATTGGAATGGAAAAAAATATTGCATCCTTTGTCATTGATTTACTTCCCTTATTAACTAAGATATCATTCCGTCTTTTGCTTCCACTAAAAAAGTAATGTTTGTCCCGTATGTAAGGATAATGAACAAGTTTAAAGATTCTAGAGGTAAAGAAAATCGAGCTAATTTATGAGTTTCATACGTCTTTTTAAAACAAGAAATCAAAATATTATGTCAGAATTTTTTATTGTCTCAATCAGAGTTTCTCTCTAGAATTTCAAGTATTTGAAACTCATTTTACGGGGACATAAAAAAATTTCAACTTTTAATTTATTTTTATTGTTTTGAAACTCAAATTATGTTACTCATAGTTTTATGGTTGAAGGTGCTCTTAGAGCATATGCATCAATGATATTTTGAGTAACACACACTATTTTAAAAAGGAAAATTAAAAGAAAATGTCAGAATTTTTGATAGAATTAAGATGATGATTAGAGAGAAGTAACAAAATGGTGTTACTGACAAGTAACACTATAATTTTTTGCCAAATGATCCCCTACAATTAGTCACAACTTTATTTTGATTAAAAAAATTTGATTAAATAACAAATGACCCCACCTTTCATCTTTTCTCTTAAAAAAAAGAGTAACACTAGAATAACACCGTTGTTGAAGATAATAACACAGTATAACATGGATAAAGATGTTCTTGAAAATCTAATAGTTTTCTGGGTTTTTAATGTGGGTCTGTGATATTTCTGACACGTAATTTGACTATTTTATAAAATATTCGGAAGTTTCCACAAGCTTCCTCGTCAAAACGTTTCAGAAAAGGGAAGTCGTGTCCAAATAAAACCATTAAAACGGCCCAAAGATAGAAAAAAAGCCCATTTGCATTTTTGTGTACTTTTCAAACAGAGTCTACTCTTATCCATAAACGCATGGACAATAAATTCAGATATTTGTTTGAACGATGACTTAAAACACTTCTCCAATGGCAGCAGAAAACCCATCACTACAACCAGATCTGGACACTCCAGATCAACCGGGTCTCGAATTCGCCCAATTCGGAGCCGGATGTTTCTGGGGAGTCGAGCTTATATTCCAGCGCGTGCCCGGTGTTGTTCGAACCGAAGTTGGCTACTCGCAGGGTCATGTAATTAACCCCGATTATGAACTGGTTTGCTCCGGAACTTCTAACCACGTTGAAGTGGTTCGGATCTTGTTCGACCCCAGTCTCTGCTCTTACTCCGACCTCTTGTCTGTGTTTTGGGATCGACATGATCCTACTACCGTCAATCGTCAGGTCAGCTGTCAATGAAAATGTTTCCTGATTTTGAGTTGCAAGAATTTCTAGGGTTTACTCATTGAATAAGAGGATTGTTGGATATTGCTGAAAGAATATAAGAAAGTAGGTGAATTTGATTAATAACCTGCTGCACAGAGAATTTGCATTGAGCTTCAGGATTTAGTCTGAGATTCTACATTTTATAAGAGGATTGTTGGATAATGCTGAAAGAATTGAGTTGAATTTGATTTAAATTCAGAGTATTGTGTAAAAAGTGTGAGAAAATAAGAAAATATGTGAATTTGGTTAATAAGTTGTTGCATCAGGAATTGCTAGTGTTTACTCATTGAATTGCAGGATGTAGGTGATAATAGTACATGATTCGTTAAATATCTTGAAATAACTCATTTGTAACTTGTAAAGGAATTGTTGGATCAATAACTTCGGGGCTCGCCATGATCCTGCAACTGTCTATGAACAAGCTTCCTAATTTTGATGCCATTTTTTGAATTGCTAGGGTTTACTCGTTAAATTGCAGGATAGAGTTGATTATAATACATGCTTAGTTGGTTATATTGTATCTTGAAATGGTCCATTTATAAAAAAAAATTGTTGGATAATGCTGAAGGAATTCAGTTGAAAATTCAGAAAATTGTGTAAGAAGAAGTGTTAGAAAATAAGAAAATAGGTGAATTTGATTGGAGAATGAAACGATTAAAGATATTTGATTGCTAGGGTTTTCTCATTGAATTGCAGGATGTAGTTGGGAATTTTGCATTTTGTAAGAGGATTGTTGGATAATGCTGAAAGAATTTTGAATTTGATTTAAATTCAGGTTATTGTGTAAAAAGTGTTGGAAAGTAAGAAAATAGGTGAATTTGATTAATGGCTTCTTGTACCGAGAATTGCTATTGTTTACTCATTGATTTGCAGGTGTAGTTGATAATAGTAGATCTTGGTTATATATCTTGAAATGACTCATTTACAAGAGAATTGTTGGATAGTACTGGAAGAATTTTGCTGTATTGTGTAAAAAGTGTTGGAAAAATAAGAAAGTAGGTTAATTTGATTTATAACTTCTTGCGCAGAGAATTGCTAGTGTTTACTGGTTGAGTTGCAGGATGTAGCTGACTAGCTGTACGGTCTTGTTGTATATCTTCAAATGGCTCATTTATACGGGAATTATTAAAAAATAATGCTGAAAGAGTTTAGTTGAATTTGATTGAAAATTCAGAGTATTGTAAAGTGTTAAACATAAGAAAATAGGTGAATTTGATTAATAACTTCTTGCACCGAGAATTGCTAGTGTTTACTCATTGAGTTGCAGGATGTAGTTGTACTTGTACATACTTGTTATATATATTCAAATGGATCATTTATAAGGGAGTTATTGGAAAATGCTGAAAGAGTTGAGTTGAATTTGATTGAAAATTTAGGATATTGAATTTGATTGAAAATTCAGGATATTGAATTTGATTGTGTTGATATGGAAATATGAATAGGGTGGTGATGTTGGAACCCAGTACAGATCAGGGATATACTACTACAACGAAACTCAAGCTCAATTAGCCCATGAGTCCAAGCAATCAAAGCAATCTGAGCTCAAAAATGCCACAATAGTTACCGAAATCCTCCCTGCCAAGAGATTTTACAGGGCAGAAGAATACCATCAGCAGTATCTCGCCAAGGGAGGGCGTAACGGTAATAAACAATCCGCTGCTAAGGGTTGCAATGATCCCATCAGATGCTACGGCTAACTAAGTAAGAGATCCAATCTTTATGAAGCTAATATTTCAATTCTGTTGTTCAAATAAGAATCATTTGGTTGGTTGATATAGCCAATCTGATCACAAACACATGTAATACACAAATCAATGTTTTTCAAGCACAGTTTGTTTTACAGATATGCTTTTGCTTAAGAAGTGTGTTAAGCTCTCATTTTCGCTTACAGACTCTGCAGCATTCTTACAAACTCTGTATTAAGCTCTGTATAAGAATTTCAATACGAAAGCAGACACTTGTGTTGAAAGTTACTTGCCCTTAAGAAGTGTGTTAAGGTTGTCTTTTCCCGATAATATGAAAATAAAACATCAACTGATAGTAGTAGGTAAGACAACTTCTTGCACCAGAATTGCTAGTGTTTACTCATTGAGTTGTAGGATGTAGTTGATAATACTGTAGTACATACTTGGTTATATATCTTTGAAATGGCTCATTCATAATGCCGAAAGAATATAGTTGAATGTGAATGAAATTCAGGGTATTGTGTAAAAAGTGTTGGAAACTTCAGGAAAAAGGTGAATTTGATTACTAACTTCTGAATTTGATTGTGTCGATATGAAAATATGAAAAGGGTGGTGATGTTAGAACTCAGTACAGTTCAGTTCAGGGATATCCTACTACAACGAAACTCAAGCTCATTTAGCCAATCTGATCCCGTCAGATGCTACGGCTAACTAAGTAAGAGATGCAATCTTTATGAAGCTACTATTTCATTTCTGTTATAGCCAATCTGATCACAAACATAATGTAATTTACACAAACCGAAAGTTTTTCAAGCACAATTTATTTCACAAATATGATGATAGGATTGATATAAATCATCTAACATTCTTTGTTACCTAATGCAAGTTAAATTATATAAGAACATCATTTCAAAGCTCATCCTTCGAATATCGGTCTCCATTTTCGTTGCTCGGATTCTCAGACGAGTTCTTGACAGGGTAAGACGCCATCATAGCTATCCCGCACATACCTTCCTTCTCAGGAACATCTCGTTTCATCCTAATGAATCCCTTCTCGCCCCATTCGGCTCCCCATGAGTTCTTGACGATCCAATACTTTGTTCCATCTAGAGTAACTCCATAACCAACTAGTGCAACTCCATGGTTAAGCTCTGTTCCACACTTTCCACTATACACTCCCTGCAAAAAAAGCTTGAGTTAGAAACATATTTACATTTTCAATTGTACTTGTACTTTTTAAACAAAGAACTCTTACCTCAGAATAGAATTGGAAATCTGAGCCGCCTGCATCAATGGCGATGGAAATTGGTTGATTAGCAGCCGCCTTGAGCAAAGCTGCCTCGTCGTTTTCAGGAACCTTCTCGTGCCCATCAATCGACACTTTTGCTTCATTCATCTGTATTTAAGGATATATTTTGTCACATGTCAGATACTTGTTTTTCAGAAACAGAATTGTTCCAAGTTGTGTTTCTTACCTTGGATTTGTCACATGAACCTTCATTAGCTATGTAAGGGTAGATTTCCTCAGCAGTAAGACCGCCATTTTCCTTGACAAAGTCGAACGCGAACTCCATGAGTCCTCCGTTGCAACCGTTATTTTCGGTTCTGTCACAATCCACAAGCTCTTGCTCAGACAAGGAAACCAGATTCTTGGTCTTGATTTGGTTTATTCCTTCAATGGCTGCAACAGTTGAAAATGACCAGCAACTACCTGAAAAACACCAAGGAATCAGAGATACCTTATAACGTGACAATAATAACAACTAGTTGATAGTTTTGATCAAATCATACCATAATTCAAAATATAGTTCAATTACAAATGTTTTCTTACAAAATTGTAAGGAAAAAAATGAATACATACCACATCCGCCTTGATCTTTAACCGGAGTAACGGCTCCATTCTTCCTCCAATCTACCGAAGTCGGAACCTTTACCACGTCAGCATACATGAACGTCGAGTTGGCAGCGCGGGTCCCAGCGAGCATTTGATGGTGCTTGATCTTGGATCCTGAATAAACACTATGAAACTCATGGCTAGTAAGGTCACCAAACTTGTTAAGCCTTAGCTTATAAGGCATGTCCATGTTGTTAACCCTATGAATGTGTTTCACATTCTCCTTGAACACATTGAACCTCTTGTGCTTCTCGCCTAGGCTTCTAGAAACCGTGTGGTGGCTCCTCCAACGCTCGTATAGGTCCCACAAGGTCTCTTCGGACTCGAGATCTTTCTCATGAAAGTCGAGTGCTTGGGTGAAACCGATGAGAAAGGCGAGTGAGAGGGCTAGTAAGACAACAAGCTTGATCTTCAAAGCCATTTGTAAACTTCTTGTGGAGTTTTGTATGAGGAGATTGATATGGTGTTAGGGTATAGAAGATGGGTTTATATAGAAGAGGAATGTGGGAAGATTGCCTAAGCAAAGTGAGCTAAGAGATTAAGGATTGTGGGAAAAGGCAGTTTTTTTCATAAATGATGGATGATGTAAATGGGAAAAGGGATGTATATGGATTATTAAAGAGTTTGGTGGTGGTGATGTATGTATAATGTATATGTTAATGCTTGAAATAGGTGGAGAGTACCAAATAAGGTTTGGCTTGTTACGAAATAAGGCTTCAAATAATCAAAAATAATTTTTATTAGATACTTTTAGACATGTGAATTGGTGAGATAGCCAAAATATCTTGAAATAATTCTACATTTTTAGATGATTCATCTCTAATCTTTGTTTTTTGTCAGGAAAAAAAGTTTCATGAAGAAGCAAGGAAAAAGTTGCTTTTAGCAAGAAAAATGGATGCATAATGGGCGGTTTGATAATGCAGTTTTTGAAGGCGATGGATTGCATGTCATATACGTTACAATATTAGTTTAAGCTATGATTCCATACATATGGCAAAAAAAAAATGTTAAAACTCCTGAATCAATATTTTTATGTCATGGCTCCCATGTGTGAAGGAAATGCTGAAATGGTTTACATTTCTTACAGTAGAAGCTAAATTAAAAGGATTTGTTATCTTTCTATAAGAAAAATGGAGAAGGATATAATCGGTAAGACTACAAATGGCAACCTCTAAATCCTACTAATGGATGTAGATTAATTTCTTGTGGAAGCAAGCTACATTGAGCTGACTTGCAGTGTTGAAAATCCTATGCAATTAATACAGGATTCTTCGCCTCAACATCTTACACTAACGGAGAGAAAAGTTCTGGTGCGAACAACTATTAACGTAGGAAAAACGAACAGTTCACGTTCACAGATTATACGTTAATGTTCATATTCTAGACCATGAATTTTTTTGAACATTTTCAGTGAGGGCCGTGGGGCATAATTGCAATTACTGCAAACTTTGTTTTTTTTTTCCTCAAAATGACCTTAAAAAATTTGATCGCCCAAAACATTACCGTCCAAATTATGAACATTAGTTTGTTATCTGTGAACGCAAAAAAAAAAACTTCGTTTCTCCTACGTTAAGCCTTATTTACACCCGAACTTTTCTCCACTAACGTAACCAATTAACAAGATGTTAAACTTCCACTTCCACATATGCTTCTCAGTTGCTTGTGAATCGTATTTATGATTAGGAATGAAGAAGCATTATGAATGTTATTGAAGCTAAGTTTCTCCTATGTTAAGCCTTATTTACTCCCGAACTTTTCTCCACTAACGTAACCAATTAACAAGATGTTAAACTTCCACTTCCACATATGCTTCTCAGTTGCTTGTGAATCGTATTTATGATTAGGAATGAAGAAGCATTATGAATGTTATTGAAGCTAAGTTTCGTGCCTTCGTTGTCTTTCCAAACAAGGATGATGACAGAATTATTTACTACTTCATAAGATTCGAATAAATGTATAAACAGAAGTGAAAACGCGTGAAAACGCTGCGGAAACTTCCTGGATTTTATTTTGGCTCACTAGCTTTTTAACTTAGTTGTCTGTCATAAAAAAAACATATATTGACAAAGTACCTGTGAGAAATTTCCCAAGCTTCATGTCAGCATCTCAGTCTTTGTAGCATTTAACGTACAAACAACAGCATTTGGTGACAGATGAAGCAAGCAAGCAAGCATCCATCTTCACGGTAGAATCAACCGACGCCATATCGCGACTCCATCAATCATTGTCCTGCCAAACCCATGAATCAGACGATCTTAAAAATGAAAAGGAATCGATTATGTTTGCATTACCTGTCTTAACTCACAAGCATTACCATTAACCGAAAACACTAACAGCAAGTTTTGCTTTCATTAGGATCATCATCTCATCTGTTGTCTGCCTTGAAACGTCTCAGTTTGGCACAAAATCAGTGCTTCTTTAACTGAAATCATGAGACTCTGCAAATGTATGACAATTGATTCCACTTTCTGCTGTCGGATGAGGCCACATGCTACGCGTCGTCTAATGGTGTGTTTGGATTCCCATAGAAAATGCATTAAGATGCATTCTCTATGGGAATCCAAACACACCCTAAGTTCTATTGCACATATTAACAGATTTTGATGTACAGAAGTTCATAAAACATAGTAATATACAAAGAAAAAGTGTCAGGTGCAAATAGATTTCTATAGTCGGGTGTCGTCAAACACCTAAGGGGTGTGTTCCTATTCTCGAAAGAATGTATTCTCTCAAGGAATCCAAACACACCCTAAGATTCATCATATCTCAACTCTTAACAGACTTTGATGTACAATTGTGCATCAGTTATATTAATTGAATAAAAGGAATCCATGGTACATTGGTACTGGATTTCATAGTTCTAAGCACCAAAAGATAAACATTTATAAATACAATGTAATTTGAATAAAAAACAGCAAGATACACAGACTAATCTATGGAAAATAAAAAAATTCACATACATAAAAAGCTGTATTCGTCTTCGTCTTCGTCTTCTACCTTCTCCCGCCAAAATGTTGCAGCCTCCTCAGAACAACAGAGCGATAGAACGCCCTAGTTCGAAACAACAAAACCAACGCAAGAAGACATGCTAGTAGACAAACAGAAGCCAAGATGAAAAAAGAAACCATGAAGCAGTTTTTACCACTGCAGGAAGTCCCTCCGTCTGTTTTTTCGTCATACAAACGGCCTATAACCTGAACAGACAGACAATACGACCCCACTGGACTTGCTATAGCAATGGTGTTAAATATTGTTCCCATATGCAAAACCCCGAAAATTTCTGAAGTAATAGTAGGCATCAACGACCATTGTGATCCATAGCAAAGGCCTATCAAAATTGTACCAATGTACAAATTCCCGGAAAATCCAGAAGCCACAATAATATGGCCTATAGTCATGGTTCCTAGTGTTATGACCATCAAAACTGGCCTTGGCCAACCATTTCTGTGCAAGAACACGTCTGATAAATAACCTGCACCGAATCTTCCTAAGCAATTCCAAATGCTATATAAAGAAACCAAGGTGTTAATTTCCACAGTACTGTATCCAAGAGACTGTCCTATCTGGCTTAGATTGTTTACTGTGGCTAAACCTGACCCGAGTCCACATGCCATTGCTACAAACAATAACCAGAATTCTACCTTGGTCATGGCTTGTAAGACGTTTAATGCACGGTCAACATGAATTTCAGGCTTATCAGTCTCATCTGACGAGATCAGAGAAGTCGATGCACTCTGATTGGCTGATTCTATAGCGATTGGCTGTGAATCATCTTCTTTTTGAGCTACTGCTGCAACTTTGACTGGGAATAAGAGGAATATGATAAGGAGTATGAATACAGCAACATGAGCCAATTCTGGGAATGTCAAGAGATTCTCCAAGATGATCACTATTATAAGATATGCAGAGATTATCAGAGCAACCAAAGAAAAGCCTTTCAAATACTTCTTGTCTTTGCCTGTGTTCGACGGGTTTATCTTCACTAAGAACATCAGTAAGAGTGACATTGTAGTTGGCAACAAAGCAAGCATTAAAATGAAATTACTCTCATGGCCCTTCAGAAAAGTGTAGTACACTTGGATCAACATTGCTCCACTCAGCCCCAAAAAACCCTAAGCAGAATCAAGCAATGCAACTGAATCAATCACTACTCAGCATTCATGTGTGAAGCATGCTTACAAAACAATCACAAAACAATCGTTTTAACTATGTATGAAGCTAGTATCCATCTTGTGTGAAGCATTTATTTGATATTATTTATACTAAGACATTCTAATAGCTCAATTTCTCAAATCATGCATAGCCTTCAAAATTGATTAGCAAACCCTAACCCTAACAAAATCAAATTGGGGATTACCTTCATGATCCCGACAATGGTGCCGCTATAATCCGGAAAATTATGCACAGCAGTGACGACATTCGAAGTATTGAAGAACGTCTGAGCATGAGCAGCGAGAAACATGAAAAGGCACATAGCCGCCACAGGCGGCCGATCAATGACTCCTTTAACCGAAAGCCACATCAAAAAGTAGCCGATGAAGCACTGAATCGCTCCGACTCCGTGGACGATCCACGGCCCTGCGATTCGCCGCCATAATCGACGATCACCGCGGGATGAGGAGGAGGTTACAGAAGCGTAGAGGAGACCGGAGAGGACGCCTGCGTTTGCGCCGATGTCTTTGAAGACGGAGATTGTGTCGAGTGTGGATTGGGAGTAGTCTTGCGAGGATTTGAGAGCGGAGGAGTAGACGCTGAAGGCGTAGGAGGAGCCGGATGAGGCTTGGATCCATATGCTGGCTACTGTTGAGCTCCATTTTCCGACTTCCATGGCCGGAGATTCAGGGAAGAAGAAGAGGAGAAAGATTCTTTCTATTTTGCCTTCCTGTTAATAATTATCCTGTCCTTTCATCATTATCTCTGGTTTTTGTATTTTTGTTTGCTTGATTTTGTCAGCAATTAAATTGGTAAAATAATACAAAAGGGACAATAATCTTCTGAAAATCTGATTTGCTGGCATATTCATTAGCTGAAGAACACGACTTCTATTGAATACAGAACGTGATCTATAAACAGATTAAAATATTTTCACATGTTAATTTATTCTTTGGTGAAAAATGTGTAAGAGGTTTTTATGGAAAATCACTCATAAAATACGCTATATTATTCAAAATCACCTCTTTAATTCGATATTACCGAAAATCACCCATATAACAGGTTCCGTTAGCCAAACACCACCCTTCTTCAAATTCCGTCAAACTTATCGTTAAATATGAGTAATTACCATTTTACCCCTCTCTTAATTAATATAAATAAGTAGATTAATATTTCCTTTCTTTTTTTTATTGATTAATTAATAAATATCTGGGAAATTAAAAAATTACCCTAACTATACCCCAAATCAATTCAAGAACCCTAAAAACTCAATTCCTCTTTGTAATCGTAAATTTTAGCTTTCATCTCCCATCAGTTTGAATTTCTTCTAACCTATCAACAATCTTCACGCCTCAATCTACTCCACCACTTCGTGACTCAAAATATTCAATTTGCAAAGATTCAATCCGTGTTGGTTCTCACCGATGACGATCTCGATCTCGGAGCTCCCTCATCGGTTCAACCCGTGTTGGTGCAAGATTCAATCCGTTTCAATCTGGGTCAAGACCTTCGCATAAGAGATTTCAAGATCTTGTAAGGGAAATTTGGTGCTGCAGGTGACTGATCGACGACGGAAATCAGTGTTGGAAGAACAAGATGTGGAGGCGTTAATGGTGAAGATGTAGAGAAGAGGGGAGGAAGAAGAAGGGTAGCTCAGGAAATTGTTTTTCCGTTAGTTCACTCCAATTTCCTATTTTGGCAGACAATTGCTTCATTGGCTTGAGTGAAATTGAGTTTCTTGGGTGAAATTGAAAATCCCCAAATTAGAATGAGTAAACCCTAAAAATTGTTATTTAAATCTAATTAATCTCAATTTTATTTAGATATTAATGGTGTAAGACTTTGGCTTGAAATACACCCTAATATGATGAGGTTGAGGAAGATCTTGAGGTTGAAGAGAATGCACAGATGAAGAACACACTGTTGAAGACAGATGTAGACTTTCTTTTTCTTTTTCTTTTTTTTTATTTTGTTTATAATTGAAATAAAAAAGTAATTACCCTTTTTTATGTATTAATGGATAAAAAATGTTAAAAAAACGTGTGGCCCCACACACTTAACGATAAGTTTGACGGAATTTGAAGAAGGGTGGCGTTTGGCTAACGGAACCTGTTATATGGGTGGTTTTCGGTAATATCGAATTAAAGATGTGGTTTTGAGCAATATAGCGTATTTTACGGGTGGTTTTCGGTAAAAACCTCAATGTGTAATTACAGTTTCAGTATTCTACCAAAAAAAACAGATTTAGCAGGAAGGAGAAGGAGAAGGAGAAGAAGGATAGATAAATAACAGCACAATAGCCACATCAGCACCCAACGGCTTAGAAGCAGATAAATCCAAAGAGTCGGAAGCTCATAGTACACCCACTACTGCACCCATGACAGCTACACCAGGACCACACAATATTAGCCTCAATGAGACAGCTATGTGATTCTAGAATAGTCTCTTGTATGCCCTAGGGCACTACTAACCTAGCTTCAATCCTTTGGCTATAAATACTGCTGTAATATCTTGCTCTTGAAATTTAATGAAATGCAATATCATTCTATCATTGCTTATGTCTTAGAATCCTCTGTTTGAATATGGTATCAGAGCCTTAAAGGCAAACGCCTGCTCAAAGTGATCCATGGATACAGTAAAAACTAAGGAGACCCTGGCTCTCATGGCTACTCCTCTATCTCAAAATCCTGCACTTCCTTCTTTTTCTTCATTTATAACTGTGAAACTTTCTGCTGAAAACTTTCCTCTATGGAAAGCCCAGGTCACACCATACTTGAGGGCACATAGTCTTTACTGCATGCTTTGTTGATGGCTCAAAGCCTCAACCACACAATCCTCCTGATGGAGAGACAAGTCAGGCTCACACAGATTGGCTCACACGTGATCAGTTAGTAATGGCCATACTAACCTCTTCACTGACTGAGGCTATTTTGGTTCAAGTTTTGGACTGCACCACATCTGCTGAGGTTTGGAATCACCTCCACAACCTGTTTGTTGCACGCTCCAGTGCTCATATTGTTCAGAGCCGTCTCCGCTTGGCTTCCTTAAAGAAGGGTCGTGACACCGTCACTGAGTTCTATAACAAAGCCAAGAAGCTTGTTACTGAGATTACAACAGCTGGACAAACTGTGTCTGATTCCGAGTTTGTGGTCTTTCTCCTGGCTGGCCTTGACTCAGACTATGAGTCCATGGTGACAGCACTTTCCACACAACTCACTCTTCCCTCACCCAACATGGTTCTATCCTATCTCCTCAATCATGAATCTCGGTTGTCCCACCAAACTGCCTCCATTCTATCTACTCCTCAAATGACCATGAACCATACCAGCACCAACTCAAACACATCCCACAACCCAGAACTCCACTATACCAACACCAGGGGAAGAGGAAACTTTCGGGGCAGAGGTAACTACAGAGGACGTGGGAGACCATTTGCACCAGGGTCGTCATCAGGACGCGGTCCCCCAACAACTTTCACAGGCGCTCCTGACACACGGCCTGTCTGTCAAGTGTGTGGAAAACCAGGGCACACTGCCCTCAAATGCTACAACCGTTTCAACCATGCTTTTCAAGCACCTCCACCACCATCTTTTCAAGCACACTACACTGCTGCAGCTCCTCCGGTGCACAACTTTCAGGCTCACTACACCTCTGTTGCACCATGGTACCCGGACACCGCAGCTAGCCACCACTACACACCTGACCTAGCCAACCTTCGCCTTGACCATGTTCCCTACGACGGCACAAAGACAGTCTCACTCGGTGATGGCTCACAAGTTCCAATCCAACATCACGGTTCTTCTTCTCTCTACTCCTCTAATCATTCTTTTCTCCTTACTAAACTGCTTCATACTCCGTCTCTCACCAAAAACTTGCTCTCAGTTCATCAATTTTGTACTGATAATCCCGTGTTTTTTGAGTTTCATCATAATTGTTTTCTTGTTAAGCACTCGCAGACCCACGCGCCTCTTCTCAGGGGAACCGTTGAAGGCGGTTTGTATGTCTTTCCGGCGAGCACTTCTCCACCAGCTTCACTCTCCTCGCCACCACAAGTTCACCTTACAACTTCGTCGTCTTCTTCTGATCTCTGGCATAGCAGACTCGGGCATCCTTCGCTGCGGGTGACTCACTCAGTTCTCAAGTCCAATAAACTTTCTTCCAGCAACCCTAATCAGTCCAACTGGCCCTGCTCATCTTGTTCGTGGGCCAAGGCCCACGCCCTCCCTCATCCTCCTAGTCCCTCTAGATCGGCCCATGTGTTAGAGTTATTATTTCTTGATGTTTGGGGTCCAGCCCATGATCTATCTTTTAATGGACACAAATACTTTTTGACTATAGTAGATGACTACTCTAAATTTGTGTGGATTTTTCCCTTTGCTTCCAAAAATCTTGTGACCACTTTAGTACAAAACTTTATTAAATTGGTCAATAACAATTTCTCACAAAATATCATCTCTATTCAAACTGATGGTGGGACCGAATTCAAGCCTCTCAAACCATTTTTCCAAAATCTTGGTATCTCTCATAGACTCACTTGTCCCTATTCACATCAACAAAACGGGAGTGTTGAAACACGTCATCGACGCATTGTTGACATCGGGCTTATGCTTCTAAAACATGCCTCTCTTCCACTCAATTTTTGGGATTTTGCCTTTGAAACCGCCACATACCTCATTAATCGTCTCCCCACTCCTATTCTTGACCACAAATCTCCCTATGAGGTCCTCTTTCACAAATCTCCGGATTACAAATTTCTTCGGGTCTTTGGGTGTCTTGCTTTTCCTAATCTTAGACCCTACAATCAATACAAACTTTCCTTCCGCTCCACACCCACTATATTCCTTGGTTATAGCCCTAATCACAAGGGCTATATTTGTTTTGATTGGGCTAATCACAAATTATACATCTCTCGGGACGTAATCTTTCACGAAATCAAATTTCCCCACTCGGGTTTCTCCCCAAACATCAATGCTATACCCACTCCAACTCATACCTGCTTACCTCCACTTATCACCAATCCTCCCCCCTTACCTATTTCTATGAGTCCACTCCCTTCAAGCCCAAACCTTCCATCCACTCCACAGGCCCAAACACAATCTATAGCAGCCTCTTCACCAGCCCAAACACAATCCCCACCACCTCAATTAGACTCTCCTCCCACAAGTCCAACACAACAGGCCCAACCCAACAACACCACTCACACACCTCACCCGATGGTTACCAGGACTCAGACTCGCAGCACCAAACCTATTGTCAGATCTGACGGGACAATTCCTTGGCCGCCTCTACACTGCTCCTCCACCGAAATAATTCCTGATGAACCACCTGTTATACGGAGGCGAGCAAACACCTCCCATGGCGCCAGGCCATGGACGCTGAGTTTAAAGCCCTCATCTCAACCGGCACGTGGACTCTCGTCCCACCATCTGCATCCAAAAACGTGCTCGGTGTGAAGTGGGTTTTCAAAACCAAAAGGCTATGTGACGGCACTATTGAAAGGAGGAAAGCTAGATTGGTCGCCAAAGGCTTCCACCAACAGCATGGAGTGGACTTCACCGAAACATTCAGTCCGGTTATTAAAGCTTCCACAATCCGATTACTGCTCTCATTTGCCGCCATGAATCAATGGAGTGTTCGACAGTTAGACATACAAAACGCCTTCTTGCACGGCACCCTTGACGAGGACGTATACACATCCCAACCACCAGGTTTTGTTCACCCATCCTTTCCATCTTATATTTGTAAGCTGTCAAAATCTCTTTACGGATTAAAACAGGCTCCCCGAGCCTGGTTTTCCCGGCTCAGTGATTCCCTAAATTCCATGGGTTTTTCATCTTCCTTATCTGATTCATCTTTGTTTTACTTTCGTCGAGGAACTGATGTTGTCTTTGTGCTAGTCTATGTGGACGACCTACTAGTTATGAGCTCTAACCCCACCCTAGCCCAACAATTCATCTCCAGCCTTTCCAACCAATTTCCTGTAAAGGACCTTGGCCCCCTCTCTTATTTTCTCGGAATTGAAGTTGAAAGAGATGCTCAAGGATTTTATCTCTTCCAGAAGAAATACATCACAGACCTTCTTGTCAAGACAAAGATGAACAACTCCAAACCCATTGCCACACCAATGCCCACCACTCCACCATCCAAGCCCGATCGTACGCCTTTCCCGGATATTTATCTGTTTCGCAGCACCGTGGGAAGTCTACAGTATCTATCTTTTACCAGGCCTGACATCGCCTTCGCAGTCAACAGGGTGTGCCAAACTATGCATCAACCTCAAATGTGTGATTGGCAAGCAATCAAACGGATTCTTCGGTATTTGAACTCAATCAGCACACTTCAGTTTCACATTTCATCTCTCCCTGATCATACTCTATCGGCGTACTCTGATGCGGACTGGGCCAATGATTCTCCTCATCGACGATCCATCGGTGCCTATTGTGTGTATCATGGCTCCAACCTTGTATCGTGGTCCTCCAAGAAACAGCCAACTGTGTCATCCTCCACCACAGAGGCCGAATATAGAGCAGTAGCACAAGCAACAACATAAACTCTTTGGCTTCAATCCGTCCTCTCTGAGATTGGCGTATTCTTAAGTGCTCCTCCCACACTTTGGTGCGACAACCTGGGCGCAACATACTTGGTTGTGAACCCTGTTCTTCATCACAAGATCAAACACCTCTCACTCGACTATCATTTTGTTCGTGAACGAGTGCACAACAAGTCCTTAGTGGTCAGCTTTGTTTCCTCTCAAGATCAGAAGGCTGATCCCCTTACCAAGCCATTGTCCAACAACCGCTTCATCATGATGCGATTCCAACTGTGCCTCCGACAGTTCGGATCGAAGGGGGATAACAGCACAATAGCCACATCAGCACCCAACGGCTTAGAAGCAGATAAATCCAAAGAGTCGGAAGCTCATAGTACACCCACTACTGCACCCATGACAGCTACACCAGGACCACACAATATCAGCCTCAATGAGACAGCTACGTGATTAGGGCACTAACCTAGCTTCAGTCCTTTGGCTATAAATACTGCTGTAATATCTTGCTCTTGAAATTTAATGAAATGCAATATCATTCTATCATTGCTTATGTCTTAGAATCCTCTGTTTGAATAATAAACCTACTGTAAGCACATGATAAAATATATCCTACCAAACAACAGTATGTGGATTCAAATTTATGTGTTTACTGACACATTAGAAATTTAGTACATAATCTAATCTGCACTGTGATGTTTCTGTAAATCTGGGTAAAACGTGATCACCAACCTTTTTCAGTTTGCCAAATCATAATGTTAATGCCATGAGAAGAGTTCCTCTTTGAGTTTGTCAGACTCACCAAAACTACACATGGAAACTTCAGTGATGCAATGGAATTGTTTATGCTTGACTGGTACTGATCAGAAATTCAGCTTCAATAGACAAGCTCAATATCTTTGAGGTTACTGTCACCTTCAACCTGGATTATCAGCAACCCATCTGCTGATCTGAATGTAAAATCTGCCTCCACTGCATTCACTCTACAAAACCTCGGTTTTGTACTTGAATACGCACCAAATCGTCCACATCCCTTCGCTTTGATCTTCACCGTTTGATCAGAGAAATTTAGAGACTCTACTGCTCCTCCAGAATTATACATGTCCAGTAATCCAATTGGTGCAAAACCAATCCTCTCAGAAAAAACCTGCATTTAACCAAGCCGAAAACTGTTCTCGTTACACGAAGATTAAACAATTTGCGCGTTTTTAGAAGAAAAAAAAACTGATTTTAACTTACCCTGATTGGAGATATGGTGTATAATTCACATTGTAATAGACCTAGCGACACATTAATCCTCCCCGTCTTTGTAACTCTTGACAAAGACCCTGCAATGACATATTTATAAACTTGAGAAACTGATAAGAATCCTAAAATTATAATTAGACATGGTCTGTTGGAATTTTGTTGAGTACCTGAATTCAAAGAATATACAGCAAAATCTCCATTCCAATTTTCACGAGTGATCTCCTCAAGAAACTCAATATCTGATGGACTAACATATCCAGATATAAGAGAAGACGGAGTTAAATTTGTGGCTCCTTGACAGTTGAAGACGCCCACCACTCCAGATTGCTTGTTATGATTCCATATCTTCAGCAAGCTGCACATCAAAAAAAAATTGTTATAATATAACAACAGTATGAATATTTATTTCAGATATTAAGAAAAATTATACCTCTTTCCATCTGTGACTGGATCCTTAAATAAGCAATCACGAGTAGGTCGTCCAGCAAACTTAGCTCTTAGGATCGACCCATCTGACAATACGAGCTTTCTAAGGATTTTGAAATCATGATTTCCAGGCTTGTCGCTGAAATTACAATATCTAACCATCAAAAAAATACATATTTTAACAACAAAAAAAAAAGATTTTATCAGCCTTAACCTTTACCTTACGTATACAGCGCCACCACTTACTGCTCTTGCTGCTCCATGGAAATCAGCTGCATCATGTTTGCTCTAAGAAACAAGAACAACTAAGATTTTCAGTTTTTTGTAGTCTTTAAAATACAGAAAAGAAGATGAAAAATATTATCTTACATGAAACATGTCCCAATCTGGCACCACTATCTCCCCAAGAAGAAGGCTGTTAAACGAAACCGATGCAATATGCAACGCCTGCAAATTTGGCTCGTGTGGCATGAAATCTTCTGAAGCTCTTGCAACCGCGCCCTTATTCAAGCTACATAATTTGTTATATAGAGGAAAGGAACACAGCCAGGTAATGACAAGCAGTGGCATTGTCGTAAATATTCTAACAATTCCGTTAGACGAGTGGCACTTCTGTAATTACTTAGACAAGTCTGGTTGAGTTATTTATTTAGTTAGTCTTTGTTAGTTTGTTAGCTAACTTTTGTATAGGTCGATCTCTAGCTTCTGTAATTAGCAGTTTTCATATATCTGAGTATCAAATTGTCAGCATGATTTTAACATTTTAGGCTGCATTTAACATTATAAAAAAATGAGACTAACCTGTAGATTGAGTCTGAATTATGGCTCATGCAACTGATCAGATTATTTTCCTTGAAGTTGATTGCAACAGAATCTTGGAGAGCTGATAAGTATTGTTTAGTCAGTTTAACGCGACCACCATAGCCTTTGCCTAACGTCTCAATCAAGTTCTGAACATCAACCTTAACACCATCAACACCAATACTAGCAAGATATTTGTGTTGATCATTGTAAAAATCAAAGATCTTATCTGGATTTATTAATCCAACTCCATACTTCTCAATGCTGTCCATTGCTATATCTCTAAGGTTTCCACAATTCCCGGGTGACTGAACTGGATATTCGAGCTTTGGGCTGTATTTCTTGAGCGGTCCAGATGGAAGAACCCCGCCCCAATAGCCAATTAAAGCATGCCAGGCATAAACATACCTGAATCACTCAAAAATTCTATGTTAGCAATAAACTGAATACGTTGTACTATAAATCATCAAGTATGATCAGAAAATGCATTACTTCAATCCAAATTTCTGTCTTATGAACTTGATGAACTCCTGAAAAGTAGAATAATCATCTGATTCCAAGTTCTTGAACTTGTGATTTTCTTTGATGTCCACTAATCTTGTTGCGAACCTTCATGTAGGAAGACGTGGTATTGATCATAATACGGTTAATTAGGTGCTTGGAATTTGAAGAACATGAGATTACTTACTGTGTTCCTTCTTGTGGGGATTCACCATCTTTCTGAAACTCATTGCACGTGTCCTGCCAACCGTCATCGATGATCAGGAATCTTGGCAACACACCTCCTTTAGAAAAACTGTACAAATCAAAATAAAAGGATGATAAAAGTCACACATTATATAATACTGTAGTCACATATGCCTAAGATTCATGCATTGTTCTTTTACCTTTCAAGACCTTCTCTGATCCCTTCTGGATTGACATCTTGGTAAAATGCATCCCATGTACACCATCCAAACCAGTCTAAATGTACAGGCATCTGTCATTTATGTACAGTTTCAGATACGTATAATTCTAGATTCCGGCATATATATTTCTATAGTTCTTCACAGTACCTTCTTATTCTCTATGTGACTAAATGTCCCTTTGTGCTTCTCCAAAATCCTAACCCAAGAAGATTATTCACCATAAAACAATAAAAAACTTCAACAAAAACTCAGTAAAAATACATACTTGACAGAGTTCTTGATTAGCTCATAGGGATTGTCCCCAGAATTTATAAAAACTGATTCATTAACTTGATCAGTTCGAACATCAGGATCACCTGCATAAGATAAGAGTTGATGAACACCTTACTCAATTCCATAACAAAGAACTACAATCTAAAGTTCAACCTACTAACCACTTTCGACACAGAACTGAAGTTCATCTGCCTTAGAACCCTGCAGAGTTGTTCGAAATGGTCCATCCAAAACCGGCAAGAACAACACATAGAACTCTTGCAATTGCAGGAGAAGAAATTGAGTCTCTAAAGGGACTTCATTTCCTGATTTGCCAACTCGCGGTATCATCCACCAAATCTTGAATCGAAATAGTGATAGAAAGTCAAGTGATCTGCATTTTACACAAACATAAGTTTGAAGTTATAACTTATAAGTATTCTTACAAACTCTCTTTTCAACAAATAAATCCTACATGAATCCAATTTTTCAGCTGCTATGTTTAAAATGTCTCCAAAAATTCTATCATTTCCATAACCATTACATATAATCAAAATCAGGAAATGGATGTGAAATTAAACTGAAGCTCAAGCCAAACCAATGAAAGGAAACAGAAAAGACTAACCGAAAGACTCCGAGGGTGAACACGTGGCGATCATGGCTAGACTCGGAAACCGCGCCTACGAACACAGATCCACCCGGAGCCGGAGAAAGCTTGACGGAGGAGGGAACTCCGGTCAAGATCACATTCCCGTTGACCATCAAGCATCCATCTTTGACTGTGGGCGTTGACTTGATCGTCATTGAAGATCTAAACTTTGAAGCTCTGCCACAAAGTCTTGTTGTTGAAAATGAAAGCAATCTCTGCTTGCTTCAATGGAGTTATGAATGGATATACATTACCAAATTATTCAACCCCGTCAGAAAGAACTATAGTTTATGTTTTAAAATCTTATCCAACTTACCTCTTTAATCATAATAAAAGGCCTAATAAAGCATAGTCTAGATCAAGATTTGGTCCTTGAAGCTAACCTGATAGCAGTCCATGTGAGATGACGTGGACATGACAGGTGGGCATGAGAGTGACGTGGATTGCGCGGGCAGCTGAGCTGGAGATGACGTGGGATCGGATTGATCCAGTTTTGAACTTTCAGCATTTCCCTTGCACCTACAGGCCACTTTGTCAAGTACCAACATTTGCACATGTTAATCTCCGATTTACTTGTGAACATTATTTTGAGATTTTCCCCATAATAAAAATAGAAACACCAACGAATTAAAGAGAGAGATCCACAGACATGAGAGATTTATAGAAGCAAAGCGGATAACACAGAATGTGATGATGAACACCAAACTTTATATGGATGCGTTTGCAGAGGATTCCTTCCTTCCAGTTCCAGCCGCCTTTGTTGATCTTCTTTGAGTGATGGCCCTGTCAGAGGAATCATTACCGCAAGGTACTCTCAGTCCGGAAAACCACGACATCCCGTCTAGATTTTGAGTAACTGTCTCAAATGGGGTTAGTTTATTAGGAAAGTGCCCTAGTTTACTAAGCATTAGGTTAATAGCTCAATACCAAACAGCACATAAGAAAGCTCCGTCATCGTCTACAGTAAGGTTGCACAACCGGTCTGCTCCGAAATTTGTCGGGTTGGTCCGGATCGGTAGATCGGAATTTTTCAAATCCATGGACCGGAAATTTCTGGACCGGATTTATAATTTTTTTAATTTATCGGGTCCTGGACCGGACCAGACCGAAAAATTCATGGACCGGACTGGACCGAAACCCGGAATTTCTCAAATATGTGGACAAGGGACCGGAGTACCGGACTGACTCGAAAAATTTCGGTTCGGGTTTCCTGGTCCTTTTGTGCATCCCTAGTCTACATGGATAGTGAGTGGGGCAAATAGAAAAATTATATTATTTTATTCAGATTTGACGGAATTTAGATGGATACTAGATTGCTTTCAATCCAGTGAACAAAGAAAAATTCACATATACAAAAAATAACATACACAAATAGAGTTAGGCTCTGTATTGAGCAATTTCCGCGTAACACGAGGGGGAGAATCTCGCGTAACGCGAGGAAGCCAATTCTCGCATAACGCAGGAAATTGTATAACTGTGTGCAAACACAGTCCTACGTGGTCATTTAAATCTAGACCCAATATTTTAGAAAAATAACGTGAAAATTCTCAAAATTCTCATTCAACACATCATTTTTCATCATACACTTTAACATTTCACTAATATAAACTATAATTACTAATATTATACCCAAAATAGCATAAGAGGAAAGTTCCAGTGAGAACAAAGCTTAACGTAAGAAAAACGAAATTTTCGCGTTCACAGATAACAAGTTAATGTTCATAATTTGAGCGATAACGTTCATAATCTATGCGATAAATTTTTTTGAGGTCATTTTGAGAAAATAATTTAAAAAAATCAAAGTTCGTAGTAATTACAAGTATGTCACCGCGTCCCTCACTTAAAACGTTCAAAAAATTTTGTGGCCTATATTATGAACACTACCATCCAAAATATGAACATTGACGGGTAATCTGTGAACACGATCTGTTCGTTTTTCCTACGTTAAGAGTTATTTGTACCCGAACTTTCCTCAAAAGCATAAACATGAACAAAACTAAATTTTGTACATTAAAACCCCTAAAAGCCTAAACTCTAGACAAAACAACATTCAAGAAAATCTTTTGGACATTATATGCAAAAGTCATCTCTGTAACACTTACCTTAACATGAAATACAACATAATAACTTCATTGTAGCTCTAAATGGTGCAAAACAATTTTAAATTCAAAATTTAAGCAAGAACATTACCTCATTGGCATGGTAACTTGATGAACCATCTCCACTCCTTCCTTTGTTGAATTCTTCTTCATCTTTCATTGTTTTTTATGGGTTTAGAGTGTATTGAGGTTTGAAAGTTTTGACAATGTGTTTTAATGGAGGATAAAAGAGGTGAAAAATGATAAAAATAGATGTTAGGGTAGGGTTAATAGGTGTTACGGTTTACTTAAAATAAAGAGGTAGTTATTATAGTTAGGTGAGGACAAGACATTTATTAAATGAATCACAACAACGTCCATCTGATAAAATCTCTCGCGTAACGCGGGATGTGCATGTCTCACGTTACGCGAGACGCCCATTCCTCGCGTTACGTGGGATTAACATTTTGAAATTATGTTAATTTTTGTTAATCTCCCATTAAGCGAGGAATGGGCATCTCCCGTAACACGAGAGACCTGACGGTGTTTGGTAATTATGTAGGATAGCGGTATATTGAATCCGTGTAAATATTCCATGGCCAGTATTGAATCGGTGTTTGGTAAAATCTCTTTTTTTTTTTAATTATTTATATCGAGTTTGAGCGTCATTCATCCTCTTTTGCCTTTTTTGGTGAAATGAGTGGAAAATCTCATATCTTAGAGGTCGATACATAGGCGAATTGAATATAAGGACGACATGTGACAAAATACCACTCTGTTCGTTTTAGTATATGTATAGATTGGGATGGGGTAGTCTTCGACTAACGTGTGTCGTTAATGGGTGGTTTTCGGCAATTTCGTGTTTATACGGTGGTTTTGAGCAAATTAGGCCTTTTTAGGGTGGTTTTCGATGCTCTGTTCGGCAAATGATATTTTGCCTTTGTTTTTGAGAAAAATAAGCTAGCTTATTGAAAAAATAAGGTAGGTTGTTCTCCTCTCCGAACAGGCCCTAACCTGTTCAACAAAATGGATTACATTCTCCAGATCACCTGCCAACCAAAAACTCAAAAAGCTGAGAAACTTACTATTTTGGAGTAGTTAGACAGGCTCTACGAAGAACCTAAAAAGACCCAAGTGTAAGTCAAAGTTGCATTCACATCTACATACACTAGTTGCTAGGAATTCAAAGCTTAATCATATCACTGGAAGCAGCAGATGATTATGGCAATTGATCTTAATCAACGCTGTCGTTTACGGCCCAACCTCTTTTTCAACATTGTCCTTCCTGAACGATTAATAGCATCAAAACAAGATAAAATTCAGCTCAAAAATACATTCCTGAACGCGGGGTATTCAGAAAAGAGAAAGAGCTTACATTACTGAAGGCTCCAGAAACTCGATTGCTCTAATTGCTGAATATAAGACCATTTTCTTAACCTGCATATCATGACAACTCAAAATTCGTAAGTAAAAATGTAATGTTTGCAGCTCTTCTGACTTTTTTAACCAATCAGAAAATGTGAATAGGAATCAAGTAGAATAAATGTACCTCTAACTTATCCTCTTTGGCTGGGTGATTCTGTGGCAGTACACGAACTTCATCAGTCAGCCGGATGCACTCAGCAACATTTTCAGGTGATACAAAGTCAAGTGCAACCTTGATGCAGGACTGTTAAGAAAATCTCAAAGATTCAGCTACAAAGCAAGAAGATTAAAAAAAACTCATGCTTGTCACATTCAGTACAGCTAAAGAAGTGAATTTACCAGAACGAATAAACAGCATCTTGGAGGTAATATCATTATAGAAGTTTCTTGAAGTCAGTGGGGAGTAAATTGGAGATGATAGGTCTTTCTTAGAAAATTGAAATTAGTCATTATGGATTTATACTCCTATCCCAGAAATTCACCAAGACCCACACTAACAATCACTGAATTCAGGATATTTTTTTGGAAGCCTTTCTCAAAATATAAAAAAATGATCTTTGTAGGATTCGGCTAACAAGCAAGAAGTCCTAGCCGAACACATCAATTTACAGGAGAGTCTTGAATGAAAGATGTTTACAGCTTTATGCACATTATCTATATATTAAAAGAGAATGATTAAGAGCTCTCTTATTCACTCTGGACCCACCAATCCCATGTGTAAATTTCTCCTTAATCTTCTCCAATTTTGTTTTAATTTTTATATTTTATTTTAAAACCATAAAATCTTAATAGATTTAAAATAAATAAAGTTTATTTCTTAAGATGTAGAAAAGTCATATCTCTCAGATTATTTTTTTCATTTTTATTTATTAAACTAAATTGGTTCATTAAATAATATTTTTAAAGAATTTTAAATCCATTCACAATTTGATACAAAAACAATAAACCCAAGTAAAATTTGTTTTATTGAATACACGTAATAATGGTTATCTAGTGAAAAGTTATGACATTTTTTGAATTTGGCTGAGACGTACAATAACTAATTGAGATTACTTATTGACTGACTTATAGGCTATATAAACCCGCACTAGACTAGTTGGTGCTTATAATCCTAAAATTTCAAGAAATTTTAATTCATACCTTTAGATTCCTAACTTGGTGAGGACATCCAGCTGGAATAAACACAGCATCTCCAAGCTTTTGTACAAATGTCCATGGCTCAATCCCTGCATAATGTAGTAGCCAACGTTAAGGATACAGCAACAAATCCTGATAGCAGCTAGTTGTCTGTCTACTGACCATATTCAGCCTTCAACTTCCTCTTGTGATCTTTAGTTAAGTAAAAAGTTTGGTCATGTATTGGATGGACAACCTGTTAAATTAAAAAGCCAAAACTAGTAAGAGCAAAACAGCTCTGCCAAGTGTCAAATTGACTATAGAAAATAAACTAGGCATAGAATTTCTTCATTACCCTTTGCAAAGGTGAGCAATGAATGTGCCTAAACTCCCTAAAATGCTTCTTAAGGTACTCTTTTAACTTAGGGACATCTTTTCTGCAAAATATGTCCCATAAAGCTCCTCCTTCTGTGGCATCTGGCTTGCTAAAAGTATTTTGCAAAGTGCCTTTCTCACAGCTGCGCTGATCTTTAATTTCCTGCTCTCCATCCTTTTCACAGCCATTCCCTGTGAATCAATCAGAATTAGAATTTTCTGTATTTTATGTTGATACTTTTTCATTGTGTGATTAATATATGATCATCTAAGACACCTTCTCTTTCTTCTTCCACGTCAACATGACTCGCCTTTCCTATATTTTCTTCTACCCTCATATCAGAGTCAGCAGTAGCTACAGGAGCTTCACTATTACAAGCAAATCCATTAAGCTCAACTTTTGACTCTCTTTTGAAATCATCCTTATGAGGTGTCAAATTCAACGAGCCAGGAGCAGGAGCAGCAGCAGCAGAAGCAGCATTGGTATCAACATTACCCATATCTACAGAAAGATTATCATCCAAAATCTTATGCCTGTTTCCATTGAAATTCAACCCGCCACCAAAAAGTTCGACCTGATCCTGGGCTGTGTGCATTTGTCTCAGTTTGGCAATGTTGCTCTGCTGAATGGAAGATCTGGCTTCTACAGTATGAGTCAAGATATTTACCTATCCCAGCCACATTCAAGTGTTTGATTAGCCACTATGAATCGGGAGTTCTAAAACAATAACACAATAATGTATGATACTGTATCATAAAATCGAGCAAGAAAGCAATAGCATTTTTCTATGCTAAAAGCATTAGAACATTCATTTACAGAAAGAAAAACTAAATTTGGTTAACAGTTAACAAGTAGCGAGGCTTGAAACTGACCTTCCAACATGGAAAACAGCGCAAAGTGCCAAGCAACAAAAAGATGAGCATATTTGGCAGATTATCAAGTATGATACAACTTGATTTCTCAAATTTAAAGCAAGTTCAAAATTATAAAAAAGGAAACATAGTGGACAACCATATCTTGCAATTTGAAAGTTTGCCTTGATATCCACCTATAAATGTCAAGCCAACTGTTATAAATTATGAACCAAGAATCAGTTAGCCCTTCACCTAGATATCTTCACATGCTATCTCAAGATAGTAGAATTTTGTCTAAATAAATTAAACATTCAATTCAGAAAATATTAGCATACCGCATCAGACATGTCACAGTGAAGCTTTGTTACGGAGTCTCCACGACCCAGTTCTTGTCCAAATCCATAGGCAATGTAAGTCTTTGGTCCTATATCTGCCCTTAATGATCCAGGAGGCAAGTTGGTAGAAAGATTAAGAACACCGTTGCAAGGATGAGTATACTCCTTAAAGGGCAAAGCAGATATGAATTCTACACCATGTCGTGGTAATCGTTCCTCAAATTCGGTAGAGAGTGGCCAGTCTTTCAGTTTCAAAAGTTGAGGCCAGCCGTAGCTGTTTATTCTACCTTCAACATACCCCTTGAAGAACTGACGAATGTTGACATCCACCTTATTTTGAATGAACTCCAGTGAGGAAGATTAATGACCAAGAATAAAGTTGCATCATATTATGAAATACTAAATATTCGTAAATAACAAAGACATTATAAAGAGAAAAAATTACCAAAGTAAGGAGAAACAACTGAAGAAGATATAAAAGAGGATACAATCTGTTCCTTTTTTTATGAAATTAAATACATAAGAAACCAATGTCTGATGCAGTACAAAAAGTAAGGGAGAAAAGTGTCTAAGTTCCTAGTATTCTTCCATAAATGATTAGACTGGATACCAGGCAAGGAATTCAAGACTAGCGCGAAGGGCTCAGATATAGTCATATTTCAGCACTTAACAAAATGATGAGAAAATGGAACATTGAACAGAAAATTCTTTTTTCAGACAGAAATTTTGTATGTATATCCATTCGAGAAGAAAACTGTCCAGGACAAACTAAATCACCTCCAGCCCAATAACATTATAAAACAGTTTGAAAATGTGAAATACCGGATAAGGGAGTAGTTCCTGCCAAAATCTAATTGAGATTTCCACTATTTCTTCCCATGCAAATAAATATGAAGATAATAACAATGGAAACAGGATACAAGGACAACAGGAGTATATACCACATAAAAAAGTATGTAATTGATGAAAAGCTGAAAATAGAGGCCGGGGGATTGGGACATTCAGGAACAGACCTCACACCAGTCTAGACAATCAACAGCCTTGACATCACAATCAGACTGTTTGCCTTTTGTCATGGTGACTTGACGAATGGCACGCCACATTGTCATTGGCTCCCAACTCAATCCAGATGTAGTTTCAAGCACATATCTGACAATAACAGGCTCTGCCCTAGCCCAATGCCACTGGAAATGTCTAAAGTCTCCTTGCTGAAGATTTCTGGCATCCGGACAGTACAGATTGTTTCCATCAGCATTTTCACCAGATGGTGCTTTTGAAATATCAGTTCCAGCAGAATCGAAATTTTCCTTAGAAATACAAGAGCAACTCCGGCTAAGAGTTTGGGATTCAGTCTGTTTGAAATATGTTAGGATCTCTTCTGTTTTCTTTACCAACTCGGGAACACTCTCGGTGAACATTGATTCAACTCAAGCAATGTGTCACCACAACCACCTCCATCTGACAGAGGGCAAGGAATGCTACCATTTTCATTTGCTTTCCAGTTTGGCGTAATCTTAGGGTTTGACTTTGGCTGTTGAGTTGGACTTACTACTTTATTGAGTTTCATGTTCTGAACATCACCATGTAAGTACATCAATCCTCTGTCTACAAACTCCATGACCTCTCCTTCTTCACTTCCTTGCAGATGCCCATCTCGAATCTCTTGGCAGCAAGTAAGGCACAAATCATATTGGTGTTTAGGACAGCTTCTATAGAAATCAAAAATAGATGTTTTGCAGTTGTCGCTGCCAAAAAAAAGGAAATACATATAAGCAAAACCACTAAGCCTTTCTTTGCAATAGAGGCTTACATATCAATTTTCATAAAAATCCAATACATCGTGAAGAGGGAAAACAAGAATCAAGTGAAGTCATTCAAAATAGTAGTAACATAAGACCCGCTCATCCGCAGGGCATTCATCACATTCAGGAATAATCTTTGATACATTCTGTCCTGACAATGAACAAAGGGTCATATGTTACATGTCAGCAAGAACCAAATGGAAACCGAAACATAGTAAAAAGGATAAGCCTTATTAGAATACCATTACATAACAGTGTGTGTCTAGTTAAAAAATAGATTCATTATCATATTCAATGATTTAAAAAGAATTGGTTGTTGCAAGGATGGTCAAAAAAGTCTACCTAAACAGAATAACTTTAAATAGAAATGACAGAAAACAGGTTAGTGGAAGGTTCAAGAAATAAAATATTTCAGCTGGCCAAGGACACACAAGAATGACCATTTTATAGCAATCTGGCCGGACCAGTTTGACTGTAATAATAGGCTTGTATTGGTTAACAGATGTAGACAATAATATTATATATATATATATATATATAATTTGCATATGATGTTCCTCCACAATATAGGTAGCCAAATTACCATTGAAAATCTCCAAAAAAGTACCTTTAATCTTGGCAACTCTTTCTCCAGGTTTTGCTAATCATTGATTTGCTTAAGAAATGGAAAAAGGATCTGCAGTAGATATATCCAATGCCCAATTTTTTCTTCATCACTACAATGAAAATCTGCCTTTCTCAGTATCTGCATGCAAATTTCAAAAATGATGTTTCTTGAAAATAGTAAAATCAGGGTGAGAAATTAACATCAAAGAAATTTTCATCCAAGAGAATTGCAAGGCCTTGTTGTAGGCTTGCACAGTACATTTAAACAACCTCTAAAGCCCATACCTCCAACTCAAAAGTGTATTTTGACTTAATATTTTACATCCAAGAGAATTGCAAGGCCTTGTTTCACAATCTCTCTCATCACAGACCCTCACAGACTGGTCATCTGTCAGACTAGTTCTACACATTCCCCACATATGGAACTCATAAGAATAAAAAGAGTAAGGAGTTTGTAATATTTTTCCAGGTGGACATTCCCACACAACATTTTTCAGCATTCTCACTTGTCTTGGCAGTCAGTGAGCAATGAAAAACAAATTTATTTTCGCATTATTATGCTAGTATATGAATATACGATTAAACCCCAAAATTAACTTCTAACACATAGCAAGTCTCATACAAGTTAAACAGATTCACCAATAAGCACATAATATCCAGGCATTCAACATAAAGTGAATGCAGATTATAAAGGGTGCAAACCTCACTTCGATCCCAACGAGGCAGTCTGTCCAATCTCAAACAATACTTGCAGTTACAGTTACCACAACATACAGGGCAAGATTTAGAGAATGCCTCCTCTGAAACTCCAGGGTACCTTTAATTCAGCACATAACCGACATATCTTAAAATCAAATGCAAGACAATGTATGAGTAAGGACATGGCACAAACAAGATTCAAAGTAATCACATTGCAAACTATAGGAGTGCAAACCAAATTCATGAAGCAATGTTCAATTTTTTTTTTTAAATAACTCTTATCAACAATGTTCCTAATTCATGAAGCAAGTATTGAGCAAACACAGTGAGCTGAGGAAAACAGAAGAACAGAAATACCAATTTTGTAAGCAATCTGAGCAATAGCGTCTTCTATTACAATTATTACAGCGGACAATCCGTTGTTTGGTACTAATCTGGCATTGATGGCACATGTTGGAGTTAGGCATACACCCCTGCATTAACATAATTTCTTACCCTATTAGACAAGAACAAGAACAATAGATTAATGACATAACAGAAATACTAACATTCTCATCCCTCTTCCTCTCTTTTCTTGATCTTTTACTAGATGAACGACGACTATCCATGTTGCTTTCACCCAACTGAACGTTTATCTCTCCTTGATTTTTCTCAGAGTCATTTCCACGAGCATCTACAGTGCGCTGTTTCTTGCCCCTTGAACGACCTCTACCCCTCTTCCTAAACGCAGCCTGATCCTCTCCATCATCACCACAATCATCTTTATCACCATTAACAACCTCTTGCCTTACTTCCTCCATTCTCAGATAGAAATTTGGAGAAGGAACGGAAACCGGAAGAGCATAGAGGAGTCGAGCAGATGTACTTATATACCCTTTTAAGTTGGGTAAATCTGGAACGATGTATTTCGCACTTGTTTTGGCGCATCCTTCCACTTAAGGCGTCCAAATGAACCAGTCGGTTATAGACCCACCTTGATACGTCCAAAATGTCCAAAAATCCTGTCTAATTTGGGAGAACGCATGATACGTCCAAAACTAAACGGGTTTTTCTGGAAAAAAAAGTCTACATTCATCATTGTGCCCAACAATGGGTGCGATTTATATATATTCGGGTGCGTATTTTGCCCCGTCCTTTAATGGAGAGAAAATGGAGGGAAATTCTTGGTAGTTTTCATACTCCCGCCAAAAATATATCTATTCTGTAGACAACTGCGTCAATTTTGTGGGTACAAGTAAGCTTGAAATGACAAGTCATTTTTGTACTTTTTTTCACATGACTTGAGAATTACAGTAATACAGTGTGGTTAAGACATTCAAAAGTAGTTGTGACTTGTGAGTGGGTCCTTCAAAAAAAAACACAAGATTGATAAGTGATTAATAAAACAACATTTAAGATTGGATCCTGAACACACAAATCAGGGGCATTGTCGAGCAGAGTATGAAAATTATGTGAAGTTGCTAACAAATTTTGTAACTTGGCTCAAACTCATACATGCGATCTTAGTAGCGGTACTTGGTGGAGTAGTCTTTGGGTGCAATCACGAGACCCCGACCCTTGCGGGCCCCACGGTAGACAGTCTCAACAATGTCAATAAACTCTTGCTTGTCCTTTAGAGCCCAGTTGATCTTGTTGTTGTTTCCAGTTCCAAGATCTATCATAATGTGCTTGTTCCTGAAGAAGAACATGACAGTTGACGGGTCGTACAGCTCGTACATGGTGTTGAAGTCGGGAACCTCTGTTATGTCGACCAGGTATATCACAGCAAAGTTCTTGATAGTCTCGGCCACTGATGACAGCACTTCGTCCATCTGAATTGTAAACAAATCAAGTCAGTAATCCTATATAAGACATTCAGCTACAAAAAAATAGAGTCCTTGTCGATGTCTCTGATTTTGGATGATAAATTTTCAATCAGCACAAAGCATGAAAAAGACATTCAAGCTGATGCAGAAGAAAATCATACATTGAAGAAGACAGAGTCCATTTCTCAAGCAGTTCACCAATATTAAAATTCTTATCCACTGTTAAATAAGGAGAACCTCATGTGGAAGTGTCAAATGTTTAACATCAAACAAGCCCACAACATAGTAGGATGCACATCACGAGATAATGTAATTACTTCTACAGGATCATCAAAAGATGATTCTACAAGGCAACCTCACTACTGAATATCCATGTATGCTTTTCAAATTTAGGGAAATTGGGCAGCTTGCAGCAAGTTATCTATAGTTTCGAACTAAAACAATAAATAGGAGTTCAGATCCCCTTCTTAGATATATGAAAGAATTGGGCCTGCAAATACAAGAGATGCAAATCAAGCAAGCTATGACTATGTTTCTATAAAAACACACTAGTGTATCCTGTAAACTTCAAACCTGCTGAATTGAGTGTAGATAACAAAGAATTACTTCAAACCTGCTGTATAAAAACAGGAGATCTGAATCAAGTAATGGCCATTGTTCTTCTAATACATATTGTAGGATCTACAATATCTTCTATGTTCAATGTCACTATGTCAGAATAAAAGGTCTAGCTTATAAGTAGCCTTGCAGGTGAAAACGAGTGCCTGTAGCCAGATCACGTTAACAACTAAATGCTTGAGAAAAACCAAGCTTGACAGTTTAGGAATTCTGAAGCTATACGATAACATATATTAGTACCAAGAAAATTAGCTGAGCTGATCAAAGCACCAATCATTAGAATCTATACATTTATGCAACACAAAGACGAGCAAGTAACCAATGATGTCACGGATCAAGTGAGTGACTATTGGCACAAGAACAGTTGTAACCTTAATCTTCTACAAGAGTTTACCAACTCAACTGGATGGAGTAATCAATGATTTTGCTAATGCCCCAGCTTTAGAAACTTCAGCAAACTCCAAGTAATATTTTACTTTCATAGAATTGTACAAATTTTAGAATAAAGAGGACTACTAATACTACATTCATACTCAGATAATACCATGTTCCTGGTTCCAAGTTGAAGATAATTAAGTTAAGATCTCTAAGAAGGCTGAAGGCCCTTGCTTTCTAGCAGTACTGTTTATAATAGCCGGGAATCAACCCAACCCTAATTCAATTTCGAATCAAGCAAGAGTAATTGGAACAAAATTAGGGTTTCATATCAGAGAAACGCAGATACAAGAATCGAAAATCAACTAATCTAAGATTAGGGCTTTGAGAGAAATCATGGCCAGAAACCCAAATTTGAACTCATGAAGCACTTTATGAAACCACAAAGCCAAGAAGAAGTTTGTATGAAATTTGAGTAGAGGAATTAAGCAGAAGGGAATAGAGAGAGAGAACCTGCATGCAAGTTTCGTCCCAGTCATGGCCGAAGCGGATGATGACGAGGCGTTCTTCCTCGGCGAGGATTGCCTGATCGACCGCCCATCCAGAATGCAAGTGTGGCAGAAGGTACGACATCTTCTCTTCTTCCTCTCCTCACCAAATTTGCTGTACAATCCCCCGCGTTTGGCTGATGTGAATTTTGCAGGTAAGGAAATGAAATAAATACTGCAAAATGAAATAGACCACAAAGTCTGTTTCACTAGAAATGTGTTTAGTAAAAATGCACCTGAAGGTTCAAATTAATACTGCAGTACCTTAGCTTAATTTTTTTTAATTCTTTCTTGAATATTAAGGTAAGATCTCTAAGAAGGCTGAAGGCCCTTGCTTTATTTTCTGATTCTTCCTTTTCTATAACAGTTTTTAAAGTTTGATTTGAGTTGTTGTGTGAACTACAATATGTTGAGCAAAAAAGTATTCTTTGTAAGAAAGTTTCTGCAATGTTTACATGATTGAAAAACGCTGTATATGTTGATCAACTGAAGCAAAATTTACACAACTAAATAAACTTGTGACTGGGTTTGGCCAAGTGAAGCAGATCAGATCCTAACAGTGTATTCCGAGCATCGAGAAAGCATATGATCGAATCCGCTGATGCTTTGTGCGAGACACTTTGCAAGAGCTTCGTCTCCCCTCAGATTTGATTAAAATGATTATGGATACAATGTCTTCCTACAGCATGAAACTATGTGGCAAGACCTACTGTGCTGAACTTTTGGGACTTTCTTTATGGGCTGCAAATGGTGAAAGAGATTCCATGGTTGTTGTCGAGATTGTTACGAAGCTGGACGATCCTCCTGCTCTGCATCCTAACTTCATCATTCCAACGGATTTGTTGGAACCTGACTGACAGGTTAAGGTTAAGTTCGTTCTGTTGGTGATCGGATTTGTTGGAACCTCATTCCAACGGAAGGGTAAACCGACAACACTCCGGACTCCCGAGTCTTTGTCGTTTCTTCTTCTAGTGGACTCTCTATTCTTTCTCTCGTTGTAAGATAGAAACGTCCATGTTCCTGCAAAAGCCAAAACCCGGAGCTGGTGCTCCCCGGAAAAGGCTCTCCAACGCTCAAGTAAGTAATTATATAAACGACATAACTGTCAAATGATACTTTAGGAAATTAGAATGATTAGTTTAAACCCGAAAGGAGATTTAAGAAGGTAATTATACATCACCAAGAGAAGGTGAAACTCATGCTCAATGCTTTATTCGACTAAATGACCTCACGAGCCATATATATGCTTTATTCGACTAAATGACCTCACGAGCCATATATATACCCGTAACATCAACTTACTCAATTACTCGTATATGCTTGGAGTCCCACGAGTAATAATATACTCAAACAGCATTCATGCATGCTCACGTGAACAGTAAACCCAAGTTATATATATGCATGCTTGTAATCTCATTTTCTTAACCCACCTTATATACTTTAAATAAGTTACCTCGCAAGCCGATAAATCATGTATTAGGAAGTTGACAAAGGCCGTAACGAATATGTTAAAGACGCGTGCATGTGAGAAGGCTCGAGCTGGGTTCTATGGCGGAGATGTAGCACAACCGATACCTCGCGAGCAATGCCGTAATGCGCTAGTTGAGACGTGAGTAGTCTTAAGCTCGCGGGTCGGAAGGGTTCGCCATTAAGTTGAGTCGCAAGCAAGACCGAGGTGAGGACGCGAGCAAAGCCGAGGTGAGCTACGGCTAGAGTCGCAACGAAGACCATGGTGAGGACGCGCGCAAAGCCGAGGCGAGCTACGGCTAGAGTCGCAACGAAGACCATGGTGAGGACGCGAGCAAAGCCGAGGCGAGCTACGGCTAGAGTCGCAACGAAGACCATGGTGAGGACGCGAGGGAGGCCGAGGCGAGCTACGGCTAGAGTCGCAACGAAGACCATGGTGAGGACGCGAGGGAGGCCGAGGCGAGCTACGGCTAGAGTCGCAACGAAGACCATGGTGAGGACGCGAGGGAGGCCGAGGCGAGCTACGGCTAGAGTCGCAACGAAGACCATGGTGAGGACGCGAGGGAGGCCGAGGCGAGCTACGGCTAGAGTCGCAACGAAGACCATGGTGAGGACGCGAGGGAGGCCGGGGCGAGCTACGGCTAGAGTCGCAACGAAGACCATGGTGAGGACGCGAGCAAAGCCGAGACGAGCTACGGCTAGAGTCGCAAGCAAAGCCGAGACGAGCTACGGCTAGAGTCGCAACGAAGACCATGGTGAGGACGCGAGCAAAGCCGAGGTGCAGTCGGAGGTCGTAACGAATATCGCCATGTACAAGGCGGAGGTCGTAACGAATAAGTCGCGAGGCGGGCTACGGCTTCGACCGAGCTCATGGCCTGTTTAGAGAAAGCTGAGCTTGGAGCGGGGAGCCGATCATACCTTGCGTGTCGCCGTTGCCGGAGACTACCGTTCTGAGTGAGAGAGGGCTCTCGGTTGAAGAGACCTTATGGCCAGATCTCCTCCTACTTCTTCTCTCCCATTTATGTGGTCCCTTCTCCCTTTCTCTTCCTTTCTCCTCCCTCTGTCTTATCCTCTTTTTTCTGGTGCTTATCCCCCGTCCTCTTCTCCCCTCCTGTCTTTGAGCACAGCACACACATATATACTAGTATATGGTACAAGAGAAGGCTATTGGGCTTTTCTTTAACGGGCTTTGGGCTTATCTTATCCCGGGTCCAACACTTCCTCGTATAGCGAATCAAGCCGTTGATTGGATGGCTAAATAAGTTTGTTCCTCGTATAGCGAATCAAGCTGCTGATTGTCCATACCTAACAACCTATGTAAGTTTATTTCATGGAAAATACAGACATTATGGATCCAAAAAATAAATAAATTATCCATTAATAAAAGCTTAAATTTTTCAAGAGGTAAATTCTGGGCGTCTGTTTCCCAATTTGCAAATCTTCAAAAATGAAGGGAGTATTTTGTGAAATCAAGCCAATCATCATTTTCTACAACGACTGGCCCTTTTATGACCTTTTCACTCCGCCGCCTTCCACATCATCGATCGACCACACCTCGCCTTCACCTTTTATGACCTTTTTTCTGATTGTATTGGATTTGGAGTAGAATAGAAGCATCTGATAGAGATCAATTTTGATTTTTACTGTAAAGTGTATGTCTGCTCATGTTACATGACCTAGGTCTTTGATAATTTGAACAATGCCAGTAAAAAAATCCCTTGTTGTGCTTTGCTTTCTTGTGACGTCTGCAGGTATCTATCTGAACTTCAACTATTTTCTTGTCATCGATTTACATGATTATGGCTTCTAGTTGCATAAATTGGAGAATGAGAAAGGAATTTTGTGCCTACATTTGCTGATGTGTATATATGTGTTAAACTTGTTAAGGGTTCTTGCTTTGCACAAGTCTAAAAGATGAGAAAAGGGTGAAAACTCTTCCCATCAAGAACCGTGTAATCGGTATTCATCTTGGTATGACATTTTCAAGTGTGGGATTGTACAAGCGCAGAGTTTCGAGTATTGGCCCTTGTCGGCCGAGGAAGAAAAACTGTGGTGCAATCACATTTTATAATGACACCATGGAAGTTGTCAAGAATGAACAAGGTAGCACAACTACACCTTCTTGTGTTTCATTCACTGACGACCTCGGAGTTTTGATTGGAGAAGAGGCTAAAGATCAAGAAGCCGTCAATCCTGAACGAACAATTTGTGAGATCAATCGGCTTTTGGGAAAGAGGTAACTCATAGATTGATGAATCGGTTACTTGGTTAAAGGGAGTTATACATCTCTTTGTTTCTAATGATAGGTTTGATGATTTAGAGGTACAAGATTACATTAAGACTTTGCCATACAAGGTTGTGAACAAAGAAAATAAGCCTTGTATTGAAATTGAGTTCAAGAATGGGGAAACCAAACTGTTTAGACCAGAAGACATTTGTGCTATGATCGCAGGAAAGATGAAGGACATTGCAGAGACATACATTGATCACGATGTTGAGTACGCGGTTATCTTAGTTGATCAAAGTAATGCATATTGTTGAAATCAGTGTAGAACTAAAGTTCTTTTCAGAAAATTATAGTATTTACTTGTGCAAGCATATGATTCTCATTTCAGGTTACATTGACAGTGAGGTAAGACAGAAAATTCATGGGGCATGTGTCATGACAGGACTTCAGATTGCATTTGTTCTTCCATCTTTTGGTGTTGTTGCACTCTCTTCATTATGGAATCAAAGATATTTCAGGGCACTTATCTACGATCTTGGTGATAGCACATTTAATGCAACTCTCTTAGACTGCAGACGAATGGGCATGCTTATGGTCACATCACCTAAAGGAGATTGGCATTTGGGAGGCCAGACATTTGATACAAGGCTGGTGGATTACTTTGTCAGCTTGATTAAGAGCAAATACAACAATGATATTAGAAACGACTTGAATGCACTCAGAAAGCTGAGAATTGAATGTGAGAAAGCTAAAATATCACTGAGCAGCAAAGACAAAGTCATGATCAAGATAGAGTTTGATCTTGTTAATGATGAAGTCTTGATATTTGAGGAGACACTATCACGGGAGACGTTTGAGGAGCTGAACATGGATTTGTTCAACCGAACAATGGAATTGGTCAAAGGCGTATTGAAAGAAGGAGGTATCGAGAAAACTGACATTGATGAGATAATCTTGGTTGGAGGAAGCACTCAAATTCCAATGATTCAACATCTGCTGAGGAACTACTTTGGAAAAGATACCCAAAATGTTGTTTTCATGCCAAACGAGGCCTTGGTGCGTGCTGCTACTAAACTGGCGGGGATGTTCAATGGTAATATTCAAGTATATATATATAAATTTCTGAAGAAAATCCACAACATATGCTGAATATATATATATGTGTTTTTGGAAAATAGCTCCATATACAGGTGTTGATTTTACGAGTATGGGGATTGAAACAATGGGCGGAGTCATGTCACGATTCATCGATGCTGATCGTATACCTCGATATAGAAAGTCGAGAAACGTGACAACTTATTATGATGGACAAACTACAATGGAGATCAAGGTGTTTGAAGGAGAAAGAAAGTTAACAAAGTATTGTCACTATCTTGGAAATCTTCAAATATCTAATCTTCCACCGGCTCCAAGGTATAATATATAGTTAATCAGCTCTTAATGGTAATGATCGAGGTTGATGATGATGATGAATATATATATATATATGCAGGGGAGTAACGGAAGTTGAAGTGACTGTGGAGTTACATGACTATTGGGATATCACTGTGACTGCAGAACATAAAGCAACTGAGAACAAGAAATCCATGGTTATATTACGTGAAGAGAGGAAGAATAGGTTGCATCAAGATACTTTAGAGGTTGAAAAGTATGATGAGGAGGATGTTAAGGTGTTGGAGAATATCAAATTTGCAATGAGCTTATATCAACCCCAACCACGTAGCATGAGTTTCGCTGCTGTACTCCAAACTTCATAATAATCAATTAGTAATATATAATGTAATACTCCGGTTATACTTATTATTACAAATCTAATTAGTATAAGTGTGAGAATAGGCTTCCAAGAGATAATAATAGTTCATTATATAATATCATAGATTGTGAGAATAGGCTTCCAAGAGATGATAATAGTCCATTATATAATACCATAGATTAATCATTCTATTGCCAATTGATTTTAGTATGGAACTCCATGGGCTTGTATTGTGTACTCAATGTGCATATGTGCCACTATATTCTCCAAATCATATGTCTAAGTTTCTGGACCCGATAGACATGGAAATCGTGTTGATACTATGCGTTGGCTTTAGTGCATAAGATTGACGAGGTTTAATTCTAAAACAAATTGATAATTACTATGAAGCGTGCTGGCGCGAATGCATGAAGTTGTTGCTTTTCTAACCATGAAGTGTGATGCTTCCTACTAAAAAGACACAAGAAGAACATGGCAAGCAAATTGAAGTTCATGGAACTTTGATCTTGAATCTCGGAACCCATGCACATGATCGAGCTTTAAGATTTCGAAGTCCATGACCCAATGTCTCATCTCTTTCAAGGAGGGAGAGAGGTGTTTACAAGAAAAGAGAGATCTTCTGGTTGGTTAAGAAGAGGATGTGTACCAAGTGACAAGGATGTGTAGAGATAACTCTATGTTCAAGAATCGGTCAATATTGACACGGAGGCCTCCAGGACTTTGATATTATATAATATATACGAAAAGAAAAGTTCGGTGAACCTAACATTTATAATTTGGGTGATAATGTTTTATAATTAGGGTAAACTTTTTTGAGGTCATTTTAAGAGAAAAAGAATTAATAATCAAAATTTGCAACAATTATAAGTATGTCACCGCGTCACGTCGTCCCTCGTGAAAATGTTCAAAAAAAATTGTGGTCTAAATTTTGAACATTACTATCCAGAATATGAACGTTGACTGTGAACATAAATAGTTCGTTTTTCCTACGTTAAGACTTGTTCGCGCCGAAACTTTCCTCTTGATATGAAACGCAGAAGAAAAAAGAGTACACCCATCGTTACACTATGACATGTGAAATGACGCGCTTCATCACATAAGTCAAGTATAATTTTGTCCATACGTTGCACCGATTCGCACCGAAACTTCCCTCTTGATATGAAACACATAAGAAAAAAGAGTGCACCCATCGTTACACTATGACTGATGAAATAACGTAGTTCATCAGATAGGTCAAGTATACTTTTGTCCATACATTGCACCGATTTGCATCGAAACTTCCCTGATACGAAACACATAAGAAAAAAGAGTGCACTCGATCATCGTTACACTATGACCGGTGAAATGATGCGCTTCATCAGATAAGTCAAGTATACTTTTGTCCATACATTGCACCGATTCGCATCGAAACTTCCCTCTTGATTTGAAACGCATAAGAAAAAAGAGTGCACTCATCGTTACACTATGACCGGTGAAATGACGCGCTTCATCAGATAAGTCCAGTATAATTTTGTCCATACATTGCACCAATTCGCATAGAAACTTTCCTCTTGATATGAATCACATAAGAAAAAAGAGTGCATTCATCGTTACACTATGACCGGTGAAATGACGCACTTCATCAGATAAGTCAAGTATACTCATGTCCATACATTGCACCGATTCGCATCGAAACTTCCCTCTTTATATGAAACACATAAGAAAACAGAGTGCACCCATCATTACATTATGACCTGTGAAATGACGCGCTTCATCAGATAAGTCAAGTATAATTTTGTCCATACATTCACTAGTAGAAAAAACACCTGTTGCAGCCCCCCTGTTGAGGCGGTCACCTTAAAAACCGACGCAAAAAGTCTTATTCTACTATCTGTTGAGGCGGTCAGTCGTTTAGTTCGCTGCAACAGGTACTTTAGAGGCGGGCAAATATCCGTTCGCCTCAAATAATATTTGTGTTTTTGACTTGTTGAGGCGGTCAGTAAGGCGCCCGCCTCAACAGAGCCCAAAAATTAGAGGCGGGCAGTAAAGCGCCCGCCTCAAATGATGCGACGAAGATATTAGAGGCGGGCAGTAAGGCGCCCGCCTCAAAATAACACAAAAATTAGAGGCGGGCAGAGTTTTGCCCGCCTCAAAACTTGTCCTTTTTACCCCAATTTTTTTGTTATTTCCCAAACCCATTTATTCCCTCTGCAGGCCTGCAGCTGCTGCTCCCTTTCATTTCTTCCCAAACCAAACCCATTTCTTCCCAAACCCATTTCCTCCCACGTTCTATCTCCCAAACCCATTTCTTCCCAAACCCATTTCTTCCTCCGCCTCTCTCTTCCCAAACCCACCTCTCTCTTCCCACTGCTGCTCAGATATTCCTCCTCCGCCTCCTTCTCTCCTCCTCCGCCTCTTCCCCTCCTTCTCTCCTCTACTCCTCCTCCGCCTCTTCCCACTTCAGAAATAAAAGCTCACCGGATCCATCACTCTCAAATCCTCCTCTTTGTCGATGCTGGAGGTGCCGATTCGGGAGGGGACGATGTCGTTCCAGTCGAAGGAGGTGAGCGGGGCGCAGAACTCGCTGGATTTGGAGTTGTTGAGGACGGCGACAGGCTCGACTGTGGAGGAGTCGAGATTGTAGAGGTGGAGGTAGTCGGCGGAGGTAGTCGGCGGAGGTAGTCGGCGGAGGTAGTCGGCGGAGGTAGTCGGCGGAGGTAGTCAGCGGAGGAGGCGAGTAAGGAGGGGGAGGAAGGGTGGGGATTGAACATGAGTTTTGTTGGAGGGTAAGGGTGGGAGAAGGAGAGAGATGGATTGGGGGTTAGGGTTAGGGAAACGACTTTGGCTTCCAGATCTGTTGGCTTCCAGATCTGTTGTATCTGTAAGGATCCATGGAAGAAGAAGACGATCCTCCGACCGAGTCTGCACCACCGAAGACGAAGACAAAGACGACCGAGTCTGCTCCGACCGAGTCTGCAACTGGAATCCACCGAAGACGAAGATGAGTTTTAAGAAGAAAACAAGTTCGCAATCATAGGCGACAAAGACGAGTCTGCAACGAGTCTGCAAAGAGTTTGCAACAGAAATCAAAATTTGATGCCTTGTTCATAATCTATTTTGTTGCAGATCTGTGTACAGATTTAAGATTTATGGTTTCATTGTAAATTTGATTTGCAAATTTGTTAAATTTTTGAGTTGTAAATCTTATCTGTGTAAAATTGGTTATCGTAAAAATTAATGGGTTGCCAAAATTTGGAATTAAAATTGGTTATCGGATAAATTGGTTATCGTAAAATTATTGAAATGGGTTGCCAAAATTTGGAGATTTTGAGCGGGCATCACATATATTAGAGGCGGGCAGTATAGTGTCCGCCTCAAAAAGCCTAGTCTTTTGAGGCGGGCACGTGAGATTTAATGCTAAATTTTGCCTATCTGTTGAGGCGGGCAGTATAGTGACCGCCTCAACAAGTCACTTGTTGAGGCGGACATTTGCCCGCCTCAACAAGTATTTACTTGTTGCAGCCCCCCCTGTTGCAGCGACCCCTGACCGCCTCAACAGGGGGGTTTTTGCCCGCCTCAACAGGTGTTTTTTCCACTAGTGATTGCACCGATTCACACATTTAATTTGTCAATATCTTACGATACGAAATATGAATTGCTCACGTTCACAAATAACAACTAAATATTCATAATTTGGACAACAAGGTTCATAATTTGACGATCATTATCGATCATGTTATGTTCACAAAAAAAAACAAAGTTGACAGAAATTACAAAATATCTTCCATAAAAAGTTTACATTATCTAAACGAACATGATCATTCAAATTACAAACATGACTTACTACATGTAAAGATTAATTTGGACCAAAACATTCCACTCATAATAAAACATAACTTTGAATTGTTACGAGATTTGTATCTCCAAACTTTTTAAAAATCTCTTTTGAGTAGAATTAATTCGTTACCATTGCTGGCAGAAGCTGTAGCACCGAAAGTTATAGCTGGACAGCGACGTGGATAGCTCAACTCCTAATTTAACCATGATTAGAATATATGCCAGCGAATATGCTTACCGTGGTTAAGCATAAAGAACGTGAAAAGCAAATAATGCAAGCTGACTCGTCAACGGCTAAGATCCCTACACGTGTACGGTTCGATCTAATCAAATCCTCCTCATCATATCCATCGATGCTTATCGCATCTCCCTTAGGATTAGGGTTTCCCCAAAATCGCCCCTCTTTCTCATCGTAGAGAATAGCAAATCTACCTCCTATCAATCCTCTCGCTATCCAATTCTCCTCCGTGTGTTTTTGATTGAAGAATCGATGGAGACTCAGCGAATCACCGAATTTCCCCACAATCATTTGGATCGGAGGCCGAGAAAGAAGCCTCGTATGGGCTGGGATGTGGCTCCTCAAACTCATCAGGTATCAGATCTGATGCATATCTTTCAAGAAACTTGAAGAATTTTGCTGTATTTATGTTTATATATGTAGATCTGGTGATTTTTACATCTTGTTTGGTATTGAATTCGCGGAAAACCATCAATTTGCGTTCTTTTTTTTATCAGATCTGTGTTTCTTTGAATACATAACCTTGGAATTTCCTATAAATTTGCGTACTTTGCCTTTGAGTGGTTTAATTCTCTTACATAATCACAGGAATTTGCTTTATTTTCCTGATTTGGATGATTTTGTTTGGGAATTTGTGATTTGCTAAGCTCCTGGTTATGTTGAGTTGTGCGTTGGGTTGGGGAATGTGAATGAGAAGGGGATTAAATTGTTATTGTTTTATGTTAACTTGAGCGGATGTCGGTGGATGGATGTCTGTAGGCTCAGCTAGGTATATTTTGTGGACAAGATGTTGGGAATGTGGCAAGCTTTACTCCTTCCAGTGCACCCACAGATCATATTTCTAGCTCTCTGCTTTTCAAGGGAGTGGCACTAAATGGTTCTCCCCCACCAAGGGAAGATGACAAAGAGGGGCATTACATATTTGAGCTTGGAGAAAATTTAACTTCTCGCTGTAATTACTTCTTTCCATTACCAAAAAGTTTCACATTTGCTCCATTGGTTTAGCAGCTATTGGGCCTTCTTATTTATGTCTGTTCTGTACTATCTTCATATGTTCTGCAATTTAATGGGTGGATATGTTAAAATTTATGATTGCAGGAGAGTGTATTGGCTTGGTTTACATAAACAATTTTTTGATTGTAAAATTTAACATTCATTCCTGTCTTGCTAATTGTTTCTTGTGTTTCTGGTTGTTTCTTCTTACAGATTTGATCCAGAGCAAAATGGGTGAAGGTTGGTATTTGTTGATTTTGAATTGCATGTCTACTATGCACTGTGTTGCAGTCAATTTCTAAGATGTCGATTGCATTCTTTAGGAACATTTGGCCGGGTTCTAGAATGCTGGGACCTTGAAAGGCGAGAGATGGTAGCCATTAAAATTGTTCGGAGCATCAAAAAGTACCGTGAGGCAGCTATGATTGAAATTGATGTTCTACAACAGCTTGGTAAACATGATAAAGGTGGCGATCGGTGAGTCTAACTAACTAAGTTTTTTACTCGCCTCTAGATTTCTAGAACTGTGCAGTTATCTGAAAACTATGTCCATGTTTATGGGTTTATTCCTTGCAGTTGTGTACAGTTACGGAACTGGTTTGACTATCGTAACCATATCTGTATTGTAAGTATATAGTTGATTTGAGATGGGTTTCCCCAATTACAAAATAAATGTGGGGGATAAGTATTAAGGATGGGTTTAAATGATGTTAACAGGTGTTTGAGAAGCTTGGTCCAAGCTTATACGATTTCCTTCGCAAAAACAATTATCGCTCATTTCCCATTGATCTTGTCCGTGAGATTGGCAGACAACTCTTGGAATCTGTAGCATGTGTGTATTGAACATTTTTCTAAATCTACTCTTCTTTTTAACAGCATTAAATATTTGTTTAATTTGTATTGGTTGCAATGTGTGATATTCTCACTTTGATAAATTAAACTGAAATGAATTTTTTTCCCTGCCTTTAATTGCAATGACCTGTGATTGATTTTTAAGGTGATGCTTTGCTATATGTGGCTACTGACTTGAGATTGTGTTTAATCTTGCAGTTATGCATGACTTGCGTCTTATCCACACTGATTTGAAGCCTGAGAATATTCTCTTAGTTAATGAAGACTATGTTAAGGTTCCAGATTACAAGGTGTGCTTTGCAGCTCGAGAATTACTCTGTATTTGCACAAGTGTTTTCTGTTTGATAAGAGGATACTTGGTGAAAGTTTGTCTTGTATGTATAAATTTTTTTATGGAGTGTTTGTTCAGATATATTGATAGCAGATATGTTTTTCAATTTCAGGGGTCCCGTTCACCAAGGGATGCTTCCTACAAAAGGGTACCTAAATCGAGTGCTATTAAACTGATAGATTTTGGCAGTACCACTAATGAACGTACAGACCAGAACTACATTGTATCTACTCGCCATTACCGTGCCCCAGAAGTCATTCTTGGTATGACAATTGGCTCATGAGTTGTTTTTTCTTATTCTATTCTATGAATGGGGTTCCTGAATTATTTTTCAAATTCATTTTTCAGGGCTTGGATGGAGCTTCCCTTGTGATGTATGGAGCATTGGTTGTATCCTTGTTGAGCTCTGCTCAGTAAGTTCATTGAATCTCTTATAATTCCTCATAATTTCACATGACTATTTTCTGACATTCTCGTATAAAATTCAGGGAGAGGCATTGTTCCAAACCCATGAAAATTTGGAGCACCTCGCCATGATGGAGAGAGTTCTCGGTGCACTGCCTCCACACATGCTCAAGAAAGTCGAGTAAGCAATTGTCTGTGTATTCTTGTCTTTCTTTCCTGTTGTGAATAGTCCATTAACGTCTTTTTTCTCATTCATTTAGCCGACATTCTGAGAAATATGTTAGAAGAGGCAGACTGGACTGGCCTGAAAGCTCTACTTCTAGGGAAAGCATGAGAGCCGTAATGAAGCTTCCTCGTCTTCAGGTGAAACACTGTCTCTCTTTTCGTATACATTTGTATGGTATTTAGTCTAGTGCTAATGGTGATTTGTTTTTTTATATGCAGAATCTGATAATGCAACATGTAGACCACTCAGCCGGAGATTTGATTCATCTTCTACAAGGTCTTCTGAGATTTGACCCAGCTGATAGGCTGACAGCAAAGGAAGCCCTAAGGCACCAGTTCTTCAACCGTGACCAGCTCAGACGGTCGTAAAGGTCATGATACTAACCCAGCTAACGACGATTTGTAGATGTTTGGCTGTGTTCGGAGATATAATTGTTCATGAGAGGGTATATGATAGAGAATGAAGATCGTTCTGTATCGATTCTGTCTGTAAATATGGTGGTGGTTGTACTTCTATATCTTTCAAGACCATTCGAAAATTGTTGACATCTATATCTGTTATTCGACAAAGAAAAGTTTCTGCTACTCTTGAAAGTCTTCTTGCAACTGTTGATCTTATGTAAGCCTGTTCGGCTAGTGCACAAATAAGCTTATTGAAACAGCTAGCTTATATTTTTGCAAATTAAAGGCAAAACTTCATTATGCCGAACAGGACCTAATAAGTAAACACAAGCCGAAGGGTTTACTGTCTGTTTAAATGCAAAACTTGACATTAAAATGGATCCAAAACCATCCTTCATTCCCTTGAACTGAATGGAGTTATATTACTTGTTAAATTTTGAAGGTAACAAGTGGGCGGAATGTTTTGGGGATTGAACTGAATGAAAAAACTAGTTTTCTTACCACCAAACACATCCTTCATTCCCTTTCCAATTGAATGCTGATGAGGTTTGAAGAGGACTGGCCCACTATGCATTTATGTACACTAGAAACGGGCCTCCGTAGGGCCGCGGAGGCCCTACGCGCGGGGAAATTACAGTTTTTAATATGATTTAACGTTGTTTAATAAGCGTCCTAAAATTAGATTGGGCTAATCATATTCACAAAGATATAGAATCTAACCTCGACAAAACAGTCTCTAATCTTTGTTCTATCAAAAAGAAAAAAAATAAAGTTTAATTGGTGATTATGTTTTTCCTGAATGTTTTATTAATCATTTTAGCAATTGACACACAACTACCTATGAATTCGTCTCTCCCTTTAAAATCATCACATTACCTAATAATTATCTCGTGTATTGGTGTTCCTATTTTACTAGGGCTTAAATCAACAGACTGAAACCCGCGTACGGGTCTTGCGTAATTATAATTTCAGAAATGTTTCATAATAGATATTGAAATGATATTATATCATATAATCAAATGAGTTTGATGATTTGTACCTCTTCTCTCAATTCACCAAATTGTTATATCATTTTGTAATATTATTGTAATATACGGGACATAAGTTTTTAAAAATATGATTTTTAATATTCTTGTAATGTACAGGACATAAGTTTTTAAATATATGTTATTTGCGTATGCAATTTCTTCAATGCTCTATATGCTAAATTTTTGTTCAAGTCTTGTTTGCAGGATTATTACCAACTCCACAGATTTTGGTATATAAAATAAGGTAATCTATTTTGATTTATTAATAGCCAAGTTGGTGAATATATGATCTATTTTTCTGTCTATAACTCATTACAATTGAATAAATTCGAGGACCAGTTACTAAATGTCATTTCCCCATTGTATACATTTTTGACGTGTTTACTAAATTATCATGCTTGTTGGAAACTGAGTGTAAATGTTTGAAAACAACATGCTAGCATATTGCAATATGTAATATTGTTTACAATTACTAAAATTAGATGCAAACGGCCTCCGATAAGGGCTCAAAGTTTGGTACTAATGACAAAAAATGTAGTTTAGGATAAGTAAAAAGTAAACACTTCAAGCACAAAGAAATTGAAAGAGGAAAAAATGCATACCATATAGTTCACAACAGATCTCCCTCTTTGTATAAATTTAGTAATTGCAAAAGTTAAATCATTTTACAAAGACACATAATACATGAATTAAATATAGGGAATTTAGATTCTTTGGTAAGTCGGTCCTCTAAACTCTGTAAACCTGCATATTATTTGTATATATATATACTCCATCTGTCCCAAAATATGAGTCTCATTGTACAAAAATATCTTGGATTAAGGCAAATGCTTTAACGTACATAAGTGCATTGGAAATGATGAATGTAAAATATTAAAATAATTCATTAACCAATGGGAGAAGAGTTTACAAATGAAAAGTACATAAGTGCATTGGAAATGATGAATGTAAAATATTAAAATAATATGAGTAAGGGTATAATTGGAAGAAGTTTATGGACAAAAATAGAAATGGGACTAACATTTCGGGACGCCCCAAAAGAAAAATGGGACTCATATTTTGGGACGGAGGGAGTATAATTTACTAAAGTCTTCATGTGTACCTTTGAAAAAAGTTATTGATCTGGCTTTTTACTTTTTACTTTATTAATTTAATGATAAAGTCAATTACTGCAAAATCATACCATCCACTCCAAACCTCTGTCCACATGAGAGGTTTGTAAGGTCTGTTTTAGTAAACACATAACAGTAAAAGTCGTTGCAAGTATATTAATCTGTCACAATAAGATCATTAACTATTAAATTTTTTTTTTTGAAAAGAATTAAGATTGTCAACAAGAACACTGGAACTTATAACGGGATCAAGAGAGTCATCTTCCTTGCACATTAACCACAGAACACCAATATCTAATCCAACAACAATGTTAGCATCCCATCTCATGTAATCACAACCTTCTTGTCCAAACATCTTTCTATGCATTTTATATTTATATTCGATCTGAAAACACAAACTGATAGCACATAATTCAGTTTTTGAAATCAGAAACTCAAATTAATTTAACTAATCTTAATTACAAAAGGTCATGAAAAAAAGAGTCAATCAAAACATACAACATTGAGTGATGTTAAGGCATTGAATTTCATGTGTACAAGAGTGATTGCCATGGAATTTCTTTTTATTATTGCCTTCAAAATGCTCAAAATTCGATCTAGTTTTGGGCGCATTGTAGTTGCGCCCAAAACTGAACCGGGTTTTAAAAAAAAAGTTTGGGGTGGTAGTTAAAATTTTCCGAGTGCGGGATTTTTCCCCACAATCATACGGTCAAGTATGTGCGCGAGGGGGAGAAAAGACAAGTAGACATCATTCACTGTCATCTATGTAAGAAGAAAATTACCACAGTCAAAATTGAGGTTGATCGGTGAATTTGAAAGGGAGAGTGGGGATCGAGGAATTGGGGGTTATCGACAGTGGCGGATCTAGAAAATTTCTACCGTGGGGGCTCATATTAGAATTAAGATTATAAATTATGTTCTCTTTTTCTTGAGTATTATCAATTTTATTTAAACATATTCAATATAATATTAACCCACATTTAAATTTTAAATTAATTTAATTTATTTGTGGTAAAATCAATAATAAATATTCTTCTACTTTTTATTCTTGTATCAAATAAATATCTTGTACATAGAAATATCATATAAAAGTTATTCTTTTTCTCTAATATTACCGATATTTAGTGGGTTTGATAGATATTAAAAATATAAAAACTCTGTATGTAAAAATTACATTTAGTTTCCTTACATTTTTAATAATCATGTTTCTCTGTTTAACACACCTCTTACTTTTCTTACCAAAATTCAAGAATAAAATAGAAAAAATCTCTATATAACTACTAAAGCAAATTACATTTCTTCAATTCTAGCTATGTCACGTGACATTCTCTTCATTCAGGCCATCCACCTGTCGTCATTTCATTGGTCACGATTTTTTATAATTTATTGTAATTTTCTCAAAAAAAATTAATTAAATTTGGAAAATCGTGTGCAAAAATATTACAAAAAGATTGTTTAAGATCTTTCAGATTACAAAAAGATTTTTATGTGTTAATTTTCTAGATTTTGACCTCCCAATATCCTATTATTTTATTTTACAAATATATATTTTATTTTTATGATATGACGTATCACAAAAAGATTGATTTCTTAATAAATAAGAGAAATAATTATATTTTTGTGTTATTGTAGTGTTTTCAATTATATATTTTATATATGTTGAAATCAATTTATTTAAATTTGTTAAAAATTGACCCATGATAATTTGATCAAATAAGATTTATGGTATTATAAATTCATGTATATTCGTTGTTTATTATATTTAAAATGTAAAAAATTAATTATATATCAATATCATTTTAAGATATAAACTTATTTTCATATAAAATTTTATATTACATAATACTCCTTACTACTAATTCACTATATCGAATTATATAAACCCGCGCATGGCGCGAGACCTAGTCTAGTTTGTGTATAAAATTAAAAGGCTAAAATGACTTACGTTATATTACATGAAAAATAAAATCAAACCAACTTCATGTAATTCTATTAATTACTTAGTAATTAATTACCGTTGTGTAAATTGAATTTTAAAAATATATATTAAAAAGCTAACTACTTATATGATACTAAACCAGATGAGTATAATCAGTATATCACATTTTTACTTAAAATTTAAAACAATTGAATCTCTAGTTTGGAAAATTTTAACCGTTGTACAGTTTTACCACGGATCTAATGAAAGAAAAAAAAGGAGGGTGTTTAATTTTTTAGCAAAACGCTTCGTTTTGATCTTTTGGACATCTTTTTAAATTAGAAAAAATGGTTGATGTAAATTTATTTAATGAAATCCTAAATTTATCAATGGAGGGAGCAACATTTATGAGGTACCAATTTCATTCAATTTTGGCATTGAATAGTCAATCTTTATATAGATAAGATTTTATTTTCATGTGTTCATAATAATTTAGTTCGTTTTTTCAAAAAAATAAATAAAATAATTTAGATCGTTATCATGCATAATGGAAGATATGTAAAATGATATACCTAAATACATATATAATCTTCATGTATACGTTTATGACGCATTTCATTATTTATCAAGTTACAATTTTAATCCCGATGGAAAGAATAAATCTATTTATCTATTATAAAGCTAGATAATACAAACTCTATTTATATTTAGCATCACTATGATATTGACTATACATACTTAGCATCAACTATGATGCTAAACCAAATCTTGAGCTTGAGTCTTGGGGATCTCTTCCTTTCTCTTGTAGACGATCCATGCTCGGTACACAAGCATAGAGACAATAATTCCGAGAATAACTAAAGTGGCGGTAATGGGACATATATATGGTTAACATTGCAATGAGCGTCAGGCTGAAGATAGTGAGTGAGACGGAATAATCTAAGCGACTATGACGAAGAAGTAGACCGAATATGGTTGCAATGAAGGGTAACGGAACCAGAATAAAAGCTGGACGAAAGCCAATGAGGCTGGCTCCGACGTCGAATGTGAGGACATACTTGCCTAACTCCGCCCCCTCAAAAAGCTCCACCAATGGTGTTGGAGCCGGTTCTCGATGGGCTCGCGAGGCCCATAGGGAATTGGGTCAGGCCCATGGAACGCGAGCCGGGTCGGTCCAAGAAGTCAGCCCAGAAGAATAAAGCGGCCCATAAACAGGTGAAGCCCAATAAGAGGATACAACGAGACTAAGTATCGAGGGGCAAAACGGTAATAGACTCGCGTGGGACCCAGCTGATAGTATAAAAACGCAACCCAATGGATAAGGAAGGGGATCCCCAGTCATAAGAGAAAAACGCTTCACCTCCCTCTGAAGAGTAAGAAAAGCACAAGAGCAAACCCTAACTACAATCTTCCGAAACACTCACTTCCTGGAGAGGAGTTTAGACACAAAGTACTTGTTGTATCACTTATAGTTTTGCTGTAAAGCTTTAGTGTTGTTATGAATGGTGTCTGAGTTACTCGGTTTATTGTAAGCTCGGAACGTGAAACGTTTTTGGTAATATACTCTTCCTTCACGTTGTTTTTCCTTACCTTTGTGTATACTTGCGTTGTTTCGGTGTATCCGGTTTTACGTTAATCCTTCTTATCGGAGCTTAAAAGAGCCGGAGCCGGTTTCCTTCTCGGTTAAGTTACGCAAGTGTCAGGTGTCGAGAGTAAGGTTGATTTCGAGGAAGAAGACGACGAATAGTATTACATAAGTTGATTGTCCAGACGCCCTGTGTCACGCGAAGTGTTGTGTCGCGTGATCGCAATTTCTGGGCTCCAACACTGGCGCCGACCGTGGGGACCTCCTCGCACAAGTAAGACTTACTATATATACCCACGTATTTCTAATACAACAACCTGAGAAGATGAATACTAGTGACGAAAGAAGCGACAACACCCCTCCTCAGACGAGAACTCGAGACATGAATAGCACGTGAGCACGGCTTTCACACGTACAAGAGGAGGAAATTGTTCTGGTAGGACCCGCGCTGGTTCAGTATCGTGCTTTCCTGCAGACGATGGGACAAAGCGCGGACGGAAGCCGAAGCCAGCGGCAACCAAGGACTCGATCACGCGAGCACGAACAGAATCAGAGCGGACGAGAACAATCGGTCGCGGAAGTGAGTTCTGAACATGTGCCTGACGACAGAGTCTCAGTGTCACATAGAACGAGGGTCGAGGGACGCAAAAGGCCTTGTCACCCTGGTAGATTTGATTTGAATCAACCCCCTGTGAGCTATGCGGAAGATCAATCTTGCAGGGGAAGAACCGATGGAAGAGGACAGGGAGTACGCGCCGAGCAAAGACCTTCCCGCCGCCTGTACGAGGAGGAGCCTTTTTGCAACCAGGCCACCCACCCGCGACAGGCCTTCGAGGCCTACCCGTCCGCCAACCCGACACTCTTGTTCGGCCCGACTGCTTTCGCGGGGCATTTAGTCAGGTCAGTCCCTTTGCCTAATTTCAGATTTCCTATCGTAAAAGAGTACAATGGTAAAGAAGATCCCAGCGAGCACCTAGCACGCTACAAGTATGCTATGCTCGCGAGGTGCCCTGATGAAGCCACAATGTGCAAAGGTTTCCCAGGCACGCTCGCGGGACCCGCCATGACCTGGATGCTTAACCAGCCGTCAGAAAGCATCCATTGTTTCGCCGATCTAGAGAAGAATTTCTTGTTGCATTTCGGCTCCTCGAGGAAAAGGAAAGTGACAATGCAAGAAGTAGTAGGAGTCAAACAAGGGCCACATGAATCACTAGAGGATTACGTTAAGAGGTTCGCGGAAAAGATCTTGGAAGCCGAAGATTTTCATGATAAAACTGCTCGGGTCGCGTTCCTAGACGGACTCACTGATGGAAGCTCCTTCAAGCAATACCTATACCGCAAGAAAGATTTAGACTACCAAGGCATGCTCGAGAGAGCATACACAGAGATTAATGTGGAAGCACACTCAGGTATCGCTTTGAAGGGGAGTAATCAGAACAAGCCCGCTCAGGGTCATAAGAGAGAAAACCCGAACTGGGGGAGTAAACGTCATCAGGGTAGTCAGGGGAAGGAACAGATCGATTCGCGAGTACCCGGTTTACAGATTCAAGACCGAAATCAGGGTCAAAGACAGTTCAGGGGACAAAATCACGATCAGAATCAATTCCAATCGCAAAATTTTGTAGCCGAACAAGACAACCGACGCAATGTTGAGGGGAGAGGGGATCGCGGTCATAACCGCCAGGGGCCTACCACCTGGTGCGAATACCACGGAGTGAATACTCACTCTACATTGGAGTGTTGGTCGCGACAGCATCACCCAAGAGAGCAGGAGGTCCTGACTGCTCGAAGGGGAAACGTTGATGCAGGTCATGGCGTCACACACAGAGGAGCATGGAGTAGAGGAGGGAGAGGCAGTAGAGCGCAGTTTGAGACGAAGCAGCAAACCCCCGCGAGAAATAACCAGAATCAGGGGCCTAATCACCACCCATCCCAGAACTTCCCTCGCATGGACGGCCATGTAGGCACGATCGCGGGCCGCCATGAACCCATGCCCCTGGGCAAACGAGAGCAAAGGCTCATTAACAACGCACCCAAGCCTCAGGGAAAGCCGATCTATAGTGTCGCGAGATCGAAGTCTGAACCTTACACGCTTGCCTTCAGTGACAAAGAAGTAGATACCTGGGCTGTCGAGGCCGCTGACCCACTGGTCATCCATGCTCAGATAGGAACCAAGCTAGTAAAAAGGATCCTCGTGGACACTGGGAGCTCAGCCGATATACTGTACTGGGACGCGTTCGAGAAAATGGGGATTGATCAGTCTACACTTAGGCCCACTAAAACCACGCTGGTAGGTTTCGCGGGTGACAGAGTAAGGGCCTTGGGCGTCGTCACCCTAGATCTCATCTTGGGTGAAGAGAAAGGGTCAAGAAGGTCAGAAAAGATAGATTTTGTGGTGATCCCAATAACATCCTCCTACAATGCGATACTGGGACGCGAGACACTGTGCAGGTTTGAGGCGGTCGTATCGATCTGCCATTTTTGTTTAAAATTTCCAACATTGACAGGAGTAGGGGTCGCGAGAGGAAACCAAGAGGAGAGCCGTATCTGCTACGTCTCGTCCGAAAAGGGCAGTACCAAGACCTTGCTTGCCAACCAGTTATTTATTCCAGGGTTGCCACGCGTCCTGGAAGAAGCTGAGTTAGAAGTTCGCGCCTCACCCAGACCGCGAGATACTGAGGGAAAGGAAGAAGGGCATAAACCGCATTTTGATGGGTTTGAGAAACAGGTAATCACTCCTTTCCCCAACAAAGAGGAGAAACTTTACGTAGGGGGGAGACTGAATCAAAAAGTCGTATAAGAGATCGAGACCTTACTCACCCGCTCCCGGGATGTGTTCGCGTGGACGCCAAAGGATTTGAGAGGGATCCCAGCAAGTGTCATGACCCACTCCCTGAACATTAGTCCAGAGGTCAAGCCGCGTAGGCAGAAAAAAAGAAAACAAGCAGGGCCAAAGAACGCGGCAGCTGCGATAGAGCTCGCGAAGCTGATTAAAGCAGGGTTTGTAAGACCAGTGCAATACCCAACGTGGCTGTCAAACGTTGTAATGGTAGAGAAAAATCCCAAAGGGACGGGGAAGTGGTGCATGTGTGTAGATTTCACTGGTCTCAATAAAGCATGTCCCAAAGACAGTTACCCATTACCTTCGATCGACCAGTTGGTAGACTCCACCGCGGGTCATGAAGCTTTGAGCTTCCTGGACGCGTACTCTGGATATAATCAGGTTATGATGAACCCAGCCGACTCGGGGCACACTGCTTTTATCACAGACAAAGGAACCTTCTGCTATAAAGTAATGCCGTTCGGTTTGAAAAACGCAGGGGCTACATTCCAGAGACTGGTGGATATGATCTTTAGCGACCAAAGAGGTGACACTGTAGAGGCCTATGTTGACGATATAGTGGTTAAGAGCAAAAAGCAAGCGGATCATACTCGCGACCTGACAGAAGTCTTTGAAACCCTGAGAAAGTACGGTATGAGCCTCAATCCAGAGAAATGTGTCTTCGGAGTCACCGAGGGCAAATTCCTAGGTTTTCAGATCAGTGCACGCGGTATCGAAGTCAATCCAGACAAGGTCCAGGCCGTGATAGATCTACAACCGCCAAGGTCCATTCACGACGTCCAACGGTTCGTGGGAAAGGTCAACTATTTAGGAAGGTTTTGCGCAAAGCTCGCGGAGCGAAACCTTCCCTTCTTCGACATACTAAGGAAGCCAAAAAGCTTCGAATGGTCTGAAGAGTGTGAAAGGGCGTTTATGAGTCTTAAAGAGCATCTGGCTAAACTCCCAACCCTTGCGTCCCCAATACCGGGTCCCCGTCTATTTCGTCAGTAAAGCACTTCTGTCGGCCGAGACCAGATATTCACCCATTGAGAAAGCAGTGCTCGCGTTGATAACAGCCGCTCGTAAACTCCGACCTTATTTCCATGCTCATCCCATCGAAGTACTGACAGATTTACCACTACCGTCTTTTATGAGTAAACCAACAACCTCTGGAAGGCTCGCTAAATGGGTCATTGAAATGACAGAGTTTGACGTAGTCTATAGACCACGACCCGCCATCAAGGCACAAGCTTTGGCAGATTTCATAGTTGAAACAAGTTTCAGAGAGCTAGAAAAAGATATTATAGCTCCCGAACACCCCGCGTGGGTGATGCACATTGATGGATCGGCAAACGTAGATGGTTGCGGGGCGGGAGTCGTCCTGACTTCCCCGGCTGGGGATAAGATAGATCACGCGATTGCGCTAAGGTTCAAAGCCACGAACAATGAAGCAGAATATGAAGCACTCATCGCAGGGCTGGAAATTGCCGTTCACGCAGGTGTTCATGTGGTAAAATGCATGAGCGATTCCCAGATCGTCGTGAATCAGATCAATGGGACCTACGAAGCCAGGACAAGCAATCTCCCCAGATATCATGCGAGGGCCATAGCCCTGATTTCGTTGCTCGGGCATTTTGAAATTGAAGCGGTATCAAGAGAGGAAAACACGCGAGTTGATGAACTCGCGAAGCGAGGTTCCCAAACTCAGTATGCAGATATAGAATGTACTAGCGAAGGTCCCACTGCCATTATCAAAGAAGGAAAGGCCCCATACTTTTGGTTCGTGAAGTCTGAGAGCGCCATAAGCAATCAGGTGGAATTGATGGAGATAAGCGAGCCAGTCAGCGACTGGCGCACCCCTATAATTCAATATCTCGCTAGTGGAACAGGGCCTTCGGATCCGAAAGAAATGAGAAAACTTGTCTCTATGGCTGCACGCTTTTACATGTGTCGTGGAGAACTTTACAAAAGGGGATATGGATCACGCGAGCTCAAGTGCTTGACTAAGATAGAAAGTGACGTGCTGATAAGGGAACTTCACGCAGGATTATGCGGAACTCACGCGGGTTGGAGACCAATGGTCTATAAAGCATTAAGGCAGGGAAGTTTCTGGCCCACCATGAAGCAAGACGCGCAACGCGAGTCTCAGAGCTGTAAGCCGTGCCAGTACTTTGCCCCGGCATCTCATCAACCAGGCGTGGAGTTGCAGATAATGTCAAGCCCTTGCCCCTTCGCGATGTGGGGGCTAGATCTATTAGGACCTTTCAAACCAAAAGCGCCTGGTCAACTAGAGTACATCATTGTAGCAGTTGATTATTTCACCAAATGGATCGAAGCCGAAGCTCTCGCGAGCACTACCGTCCCGACAGTTAAAAAGTTCCTTTAGAGAAACATCATTTGCAGATATGGCCTCCCTCACGAGATCGTAACCGACAGGGGACCACAATTCAATTCGCCGCAATTGTTTACATGGTGCAGAGACATAGGGATCACTTTGAGGATTGCTTCGGTCGCTCACCCGCATTGCAATGGCCAGGTAGAGGCAGTGAACAAGAGTATTGTCATGGACTTAAAAAGACGGCTAGAAGGCTCCAAAGGCATGTGGGCCGAAGTATTACCCCTAGTACTCTGGGCAAACAGGACCACGGTAAAGAAGGCAACTGGAGAAACGCCATTTGCTCTCGCTTATGGAATAGAGGCCACAGTACCAGTCGAGTTCATTGTGCCCACGGACCGCGTGATTCAGTATAGTCCGGACGACAATGACGAAAAAATGCAGCTAGAGTTGCAGATGCGAGAAGAGACTCGCGACTTGGCCACTATAAGAGCAGCCAATCATAAAGCCGGCGTCGCAAAATATTATAACAAGCACGTAAAATTGAGGGGATTTGCCAGAGGAGACCTTGTGCTCCGCAGAACAGAGGGGGGAAAGCTCGACCCCAACTGGGAAGGACCTTACATTGTAGATCGCAAAGTCGCACTCGGGGCATATCGCCTCAAGGACCACTCCGGAAATCACATTGCCAACTCCTGGAACGTGATGCGACTTCGTCGTTTCTATGCCTAAATCTTCCCGTAAAACTCAGGTGCGTACAACAAAATTTTCCCTCATCCTTGGTCACAATACTTATTACGTTAAGACACGAAAAGCATGATTATTATAGCATGATAAGCACAGGAAGAGCTGTCAGCACGCGTGTTCAGCTTCCAGCTTCCAGGGCTGAGCTAGAAAACTCCCCCTGGTCGCGAAAGCGTAGACGGCTGGGCTGGGCTAAAAAACCCCCCCGGTCGCGTGTCCTGCTTCCAGCTTCCAAGGCTGAGCTAGAAAACTCCCCTTGGTCGTGAAAGTAAGGACGGCTCGTGCTTCCAGCTTCCAGGGCTGAGCTAGAAAACTCCCCCTGGTCGCGAAAGCGTAGACGGCTGGGCTGGGCTAAAAAACCCCCCCGGTCGCGTGTCCTGCTTCCAGCTTCCAAGGCTGAGCTAGAAAACTCCCCTTGGTCGCGAAAGTGAGGACGGCTCGTGCTTCCAGCTTCCAGGGCTGAGCTAGAAAACTCCCCCTGGTCGCGAAAGCGTAGACGGATGGGCTGGGCTAAAAAAAACCCCCCGGTCGCGTGTCCTGCTTCCAGCTTCCAAGGCTGAGCTAGAAAACTCCCCTTGGTCGCGAAAGTGAGGACGGCTCGTGCTTCCAGCTTCCAGGGCTGAGCTAGAAAACTCCCCCTGGTCGCGAAAGCGTAGACGGCTGGGCTGGGCTAAAAAACCCCCCCGGTCGCGTGTCCTGCTTCCAGCTTCCAGGGCTGAGCTAGAAAACTCCCCTTGGTCGCGAAAGTATGGACGGGTTTATATCATGACCCCCGCCTTTCAAAAGTTCCTACTACCTAAGGATAAAAACCGAAAACTAAATGCTCCTCTACATGTGCAGTGCTTGGAATCCCACGCGAGAGCAGCACCATGACTAAATGCTTTACAAAGACCAGAAATACTCCGTGACAACCACACCAAGGAAAAGCTATTCTACTGCGCCGCGGCTAACAAAGGCTAAAGACGAACCTCGCGAGTATCAACCGTCATTTAGAGCTCGCGTGTAAAGATCATGCAATAGTTAGCAAGAACAGATTGCAATGCTTACTCTCACAAAATTATGTAACAAGTCAGTTTTGCCTTACTATGCAGGATGGACCGTAATTACGACACTTATCTCTTTGCGTTTTCCTTTTTCGCAAACTTACTCATTTTTCCGAAACGCAAAACGGGGGGAACGAGGCGAGATAAGTATGTACGAAACAAGCAAACAAAAGCAAAAACAATAATATAGAAACAGCATAAAGGTCGCGACCATCATACCCACGTTATGTACAAAAGTTGATTACAAAAAGTCACAATTCCTAATACAGAAAACATTGTTCAAAAACAAAGACATTACTTAGAAACAGTCTCAGCAGCAGTCCCCGTGTCCTCTACACTATCCGCCTCCAGATCCACGACGTCTCGAACACCAGACACTCGCGAACCTGAGCCCCCCGCTTGGTCTAAACAAGAACGCTTGGGCTGCACGGTGTCGAGAAGGGCATCAGACGCGAATACCTTTCTCTTGCGAGACGAGTGGGCTGGAGAAGGAGGGCTTGGAAGAACGCGAGGAACAGGCTCAGACCTCTCAAGAGGAGGAGGAGCGACCAACTTCGGGAGAGGAGGCTTGAGAACCTGATTCTCTTTGCCCTTAACAATACCTCTCTCAGACGCGAGACGCGTAATCCCCCAAGCCTCGAGTGGAGTCTCCCCGTCATCAATAAAAGTCCCGGGCAACGGGGGCTGGTACTCAGGGAGGTCAGTGGAAAGCCCGCATAGGTCCTGAGCGTTGAAGGGGAAGTCTTTAACCTTGAACTTCAGCATCTGCATCTTTACCATGCAAAGGAGAAGCGTGTTGGCAGCATTTTTGTAAAAATCGACGCGAGCACGCTGGCGATAACCCCCACAATACTCCTCCACCGCCATGTTCCTCTCATAAGCGATTCTCTCAGACATCGTCGCATGAAGCTTCTCGTTTTCCTGTCTGAGATCGCTCACTTGCGTGTTGTACTCGGTAACAATGTTGACATGGGTGGACCTCTCATACGCAAGCTGGGCTTCCAGCTCCTTTATCCCCGCATCTTTGACGGACAGGCACGCGAGCTCGCCCTCCATCTCCTTCATCTTCTCCATAGCTCTCGAAAGCTCCTCCTCCAAAGCTTTCTTCTCTCCCATAAGCCTAGATTTGGCCGCTCTATGGGCATCGCGGGTGGACTGATCCTCTGCCCTCAGCTCTTTAAGTTCATCCTCAGCAGCAAGCACCTTCCGAGTTGCGCTCGCGATGAGGTTCATCCCCTGCAAAATGAAAGTTAAAAACACCCCAAGAAAACAAGAAATAGGTAAAAACAGGAGACTTACGGCAAAAAGAAGTTTGGACAAGCCGCCAGGCCTATCCGAAACTTCCTCGTAGAGGCTAGGTTCGGGAGGGAAAACGGTCGGTATCGTCTCAACAAACGCACGCGTCGCGGATAAGCTGTGGATGAAGGTCGGGTTCCCGACCGGGGTGTCAGTAGGCTCTGGAGAGGAGACAAACTCCACTTCCGTCGTCCTCTTGCGTTTTTTCTCGGCAACTTTCTGCTTCCCCTTGTCACGAACCGAAAGTACGCGAGACCTCTGGACCGGAGGAGCATCCTCAGAAACTGTCGTCGCAAGCTCCATTGGTGTTTCCGAAACAGCGGCTGGGGGAGTAGGAGTCGAGCCAGGAACGGATGAAACAATGCGGGTAGGCGCCTCGATGGTAGTTAGCGCGCCCGACTCGTCGAGGACCAACCCCCCCAGATCCGGAAGATCGGCGAACATATCAGCATCTGCAAAAGCCACCACAAGTGAGCATAGTATAAATAATCATAATAAACGCGAGCGCTGAAACAAAAACGAACAAAAACCTAGGGCATGAGCCTTGAGACTAAGTCCTCTGGCGACCAGTAAAGAGTCCGAGATAGCCAGCTCAAAACGTTTTTGAACTGCTTTGTCGGGATAATCCTTGTAATCACGAATGAATCTATCGCGAGTCTCCTTGGGGAAAAAGCATGGGGCCCTTCTCGCGGTAGGCTCGCGTACCTGGACGGAAATTTCAGAACCCGGAGGGGGACAGACTAAAACCAACAAGTTTTCCACTCCTCGATCTTCGAAGGCAATCGGAAGGCGCTGGGAGTCTTGGCTTGAGCAGTGTAAAACCCATCCTCGCGAGAGTTCTTCTTGTACGAATTGATGAGAGCGTAGTGAGGAGTATTAGGAACTATCCCAATGTCCTGACATCGCATGATGTAAACGATCAGAGAGCTCCAGAAGTTTGGATGCATCTGAGAAGGGCTGAAGCCTAAATCTGCCATTACTTCAGTCTGGAAGGACGTCCAAGGAAGGCGGAAGCCGGCTTCTAAAGACTGCCTACTCAAGGCGAAGAAGGACCCATACTGATCAAGGGAAGTGCCTTCAAGATCGGGGAGGGCAAAAACGGTTCCCTCAGGAAAGGGATATCGCGTAGCGAGGCGACGAAGATCATCAAAGTTAAGACTGCTACGTTGGGCAGTGTTGGGAATTAGGGTACGAGAATGTGTAATTCTCTTTGTAAGGATACCGATGCGGCCGAGGCTCGCGAGAAAGGGTTTCTCTACAACTATATGGGGCAAAGACCCCTTGTGAGAGAAAAAACTGGCAAATTGACCATAATTAGTCTCGGCTCGCTCTTGAATGACGCGAGATGGGAGTCTGGTTTTAGATCTTTTAGGCGTCTTCGCTTTGCTCCTCTTAGATTTCCTAGAAACGCGAGATCGTCTACGTGAGTCTGGCTCGCGATCACCAGAACCCCCTTCAGATCCGGACGTGGTGCGCCCCGAATACTCAGCCCGAGCTGAGCGTTCATAAAAATCATCGCTACCTGAAAGCATGGGCAAAGTAAGTTTCAGTTTTCCAGGGATGGAAAGAGGGAAAAAAGAACATCAAAATTAGGAGCAACGCGTGTCTAGGGAAACTAACGCGAGGCTATAGAAAGTAAACAAACAAGAAATCCCTGGAAAAGCTGAAACTCAAGAATCAAAAGGGAAGCCAAAACGACATCAGAATGGACCAAGCCCAAGAACACGAAGAACATCACGAAGGTCGAAGATGGCAGAAATTGACCAAAACACGTTTTTTCTCAAACAAGTGCATTAAGAAATAAGAGGCGAAAGGGGATACAACGCAGAAAACACCCCATGAACGAAAATTGACCTTCAGGAGTCTCTCAATTCCGAAAGGTCCGAGCGGAATTTCTGTGAGCGGGAAGAAATTGAGCAACAATGGAAGCCCTAAAAATCAAGGAAACAAAGTAGAAAAGAGAAAGGAGAGCGGAAGACTAACCTGCCATGAAGAATCGACTGAGAACGACGGCGAAGATGGCGATGGAGAAGGAAGGAAAGCACCGGCGAAGAGTGTTGCAGTGTTGCAGAGAAAATGGAGGTTACGGCGGGTTTGAGAGTTGCAGAGAAAATGGAGGTTACGGCGGAAAAGGAAAGAGGAAGACGAAGGCGAATATATGTAAGAAAAAATCGGGGGAAAGAGGGTGCAATAATGAGTCAACACGTGGACGACATGCACTCAGCGCGGGAATTCGTAAAGTTTTTTGAATTCAAAACGTCGCCCAGAGAAAACGAAGCAGAGGTACACGCGACCATATCACGCGATGAGATCGAGCAAGGTCTAAGAGCCAACCTCATATCGAGAACGCGACTTCAAGAAGACAGGCCCAAGCCTTCAGCTATTCAGCATGAAAGCTTGGGGGGCTGGATGTTGGAGCCGGTTCTCGATGGGCTCGCGAGGCCCATAGGGAATTGGGTCAGGCCCATGGAACGCGAGCCGGGTCGGTCCAAGAAGTCAGCCCAGAAGAATAAAGCGGCCCATAAACAGGTGAAGCCCAATAAGAGGATACAACGAGACTAAGTATCGAGGGGCAAAACGGTAATAGACTCGCGTGGGACCCAGCTGATAGTATAAAAACGCAACCCAATGGATAAGGAAGGGGATCCCCAGTCATAAGAGAAAAACGCTTCACCTCCCTCTGAAGAGTAAGAAAAGCACAAGAGCAAACCCTAACTACAATCTTCCGAAACACTCACTTCCTGGAGAGGAGTTTAGACACAAAGTACTTGTTGTATCACTTATAGTTTTGCTGTAAAGCTTTAGTGTTGTTATGAATGGTGTCTGAGTTACTCGGTTTATTGTAAGCTCGGAACGTGAAACGTTTTTGGTAATATACTCTTCCTTCACGTTGTTTTTCCTTACCTTTGTGTATACTTGCGTTGTTTCGGTGTATCCGATTTTACGTTAATCCTTCTTATCGGAGCTTAAAAGAGCCGGAGCCGGTTTCCTTCTCGGTTAAGTTACGCAAGTGTCAGGTGTCGAGAGTAAGGTTGATTTCGAGGAAGAAGACGACGAATAGTATTACATAAGTTGATTGTCCAGACGCCCTGTGTCACGCGAAGTGTTGTGTCGCGTGATCGCAATTTCTGGGCTCCAACAAATGGAGTCGGTATCTTCGAGTTGCTAGCTTCCATGATCAAGTGATCGAATTGTATGGAGTATATCCTTTTGAACTACAATATTAGGACATGGGTCAATGATATATAAATTAAACACAACTATGTGTTTATATATACATGGATGTTCATATGATGTGTCAATTTTGTGAAATTTGATTGGTCCAAATGACATGCATTGCATATAGTGTTCCACTAGAAAATCAAGAGTTTTAATTGGCATAGTTCAAATGTTACGCAAGATTAGTTCCTAGCTATAATTAAATGGCTAATCATTTATAGATGTGATCACATAAATGAAGAATGTATGTATATACTTGCAACTATACACATACTAGAGCACTAGTACGTACAAAAATGTTGTATGATAAAGATAAATTGATATCTACTAGGGCATGGCGGGCAATGGCCATGCATGAAAGTGGGCTATAATGGAACTTACGTACATTTATTTGATAGGGTTTGTTTGGTAATCTATTTATCAAGAGATTTTTTGGTTAAAAAGTATTTTTACTTCGAGAACTGTTCGTTTTTTCCACGTTAAGATATGTTGGCAGCGAAACTTTCCATTAATTATATAATTTATGAGAGTGTCGTCTCTCGTTTATCAAAAAGATTGATGATTCTTATAATAAAAATATGTGTTTTTTAATGAACGTATATATTGATTAATTGGTAAGTATTCAACTAGTAAGACGTGAATTCTAGACTATTAGTATAAACCTCTAATCAAGTTCAAATTGACACGTTTTAACATTAATTATGACCTTGAGTATAAATTTAGGGTTAGTGCAAATGTTTTGAAAGCTGTATAGTACCTTGGTGTGAACACATCTAATCAGTGACAAATCCATGAATTTAATTTAGGTTAGTGAAAGTCTATTTGGCTAAAAAAGAATTAAGCGCCTAATTTAATGAAAAAAATAATAATAAAAGAAATTACATTAAACTCTCTTAACGAAAATCTCACAAGAATTCAGTGATCCAACAATACTTGTATTTTTTTATTCTTTGAATAACATAAGAATTCAACGCAATTCACATCAAACATATACACAAACAAAATATTCACATCAGTTCAACACTAACAGAATTCAACATAATATTTTTCTAGTCATACAAAAACTTTGAAGCCGAATTTTCTACAAAGATCCATTGATTTTTTTTTTCTAGCTTGGGAATCTTTTGCGGGATGGAAATGTAATACCCTGAGTTTGGCGGGGCGAGTTACTCTCTCGAAATCTGTCGTGGCTTCTATTCTTTTGTACTCAATGAACTATGTGCGTATCTTGGGAGGAATCTGTGAGACTATTGGAAAAATGAACCGTAGATTTATTTGGGGCAGTACCACGGGAGCGAAGAAGCTTCATCTGATCCGTTGGGAGGAGCTTTGCTTACCGAAGGATTGTGGTGGTCTTGGGATTCGTAAGTCGGAAGTTATGAACCTTGCGGTCTTCAAACTCGTCTACAAACTTCGTACTACTGAGCGCATCAAATTCTTCTTGTGGTCCGTTGCTAAAGGGAAGATCCGCACAAACGTCGAGCGTAAACGAAGGCATCTTATGACTTCTGACATCTTATGGTCCTCGCCGTTGCTGGTGGACTTATCTGCGATGACTCAGGGGCTTGGATTAAGGGATTTGTTTTGAATTTGGGGGCATGCGGTGTCATCACTACTGAGATTTGGGGCTTATTTCATGGGCTTACACTTGCTTGGTCCATGGGCGGTCAACAAGTTATTATTGAGTCTAAGGCTCTGTTCGGGAAGGTTATAATAAGCTAGCTTATTTTTCCAAAAAGCTTGAAATCTTAGCTTATTGTTTTCATAAGCTAGCTTATTTTTCTTTGAAATTAAGGGTAAAAAAGCTATTGCCGAACAGGCCCTAAATCTTAGATTGTTGCAGGCTTATTGAAACAACCTATCCATCCTGGTGTGCCCTTGATCAGTTCAGCCGCGGTGCAAGGATTGGTCACAAACGCTCTTAAACGCCAACCAGGTAGTCTAACTTTGGCGTGGGCGTTCTCGTAGTTGGCGCACTTGATGAGCTTTGAAGGTGTGGAAGAGGCGTCCTTGGTCGTTGATGGATATGTAGAGTTTGGAGGGCTCAAAGTGAGGCCTTCTTGTTTAAGCACACTAACCAGAGAGGCTGGATTGTGAAGGCTATTGAGGGGGCGTAGCGTTGGCGCCTGGTCGTGCCTTGGGTGGTTTTGGGTGGCGGAAGACGTGTAGTAGGAGGGTGGTTGTGGCGCGTAGGGAGGCGCAACAGGTTGGTGGCGGTTGGAGAGGATATGAAGGGCTTTCTCGGATATAACACACCGATGGGCACTCATAGCATTGATGATTGGATATGACGCACCAATGGATCAAGGGAGGCAGATTTCTAGGCTTGATATGACGCACAAGAGTAGAATTCTACTATGGAACTTCGATTCACAAGAACAACTCAAAGGGAGTGTTTTAGGGTTTGTATTTTGATCAAAGTTAAAATGAAAAGATAACACCTGCTCCCCTTATAACCACATGTTGGTATCTGGAACAGAAACTCTAGCTCTTTGTGAGGAGTTAAATGTCTCATCTCGTAGCATACCTCATAACCAGGCTGTCTATACGCAGGGTCAGCGTCGATAACGTTCGCCAGAAGCTCCAATACACCGTCCATAGCGACTGGATGTAGATGCGTAAGCGCTGCTCCCGTGTCGAATATAAACATCGTCCCTGGCGCAGTTTCATAGTCCAACTTGCTCAAATCATATCCTCCAATAGTAATGCGGGTAACTTTGAATTTCACTCCTGAAACGTAGTTGTGTCCCCCTGAAAGGCGAGCATCGTTTCCAAATTTGACATAGCTGTTTAGCTTAGGCGGGGCTGGAAAGCAAACGGAGAAGCGGTCAACATCTAGGGCGTCTATTATCCCTAGTGGAAATCGAGCCATGCCCAAGATTCCTGGAAATCTGTTTGACCCATCTGTACTAACCCCAAATATTAAGGGTACCCCTACCATCGAAGCGCCGTAAAACGTGTCATTGCCTACGTAGCCAATAGAGCTCGAATTGTCTGCGTATTGCACTTTGTATATGCATTGTGTCCAGTCGCTGCTGCAACTAAAGCGGTGTACCTGCACCGCAACACCAGCTAAATTATGACTAGACGCTCTCGATCCAAGTAATGTTCGTAATCTGCTGATCATGACTAGACGCTCTGTAATGATTTGTAAACACAGACGCTTCACACTTCGTACCCGAACTTATTTCCTACCGGAACCTTCTTTCGTATTTTTGAGGGAGGATCAGGTGAAAATAAGCTTATATGTAAACCTTAATTGCTCATAATAAAAGTTCACGTATAAGACAGTAATGTTCACAGTTAAAGTGAGTTCAGGTACCTTTTGACACAAATCGTTGCATGGAAGTGCGTTAAAAGTCTCGGATAAAGTAGGATCGGACCCCTCTTCAAATTTAATCCAAGTAAAGGGGCTTCCTGTATCTATAGCCGCGACACGTTTTATTATACCAAGGGAAAATTGCACGAAGTAGGTATGCCCCCTAGATTCCCTGCTGAAAGGCGATATCTCCTTTGGTTCTTGAAGTTCTTGAATGTAAGGTTGGATCTGTGGATGGTCTCTGTGGAACATGGGAAAGATAAGGGAGGATGAGTTATTAATGGGAGGAGGAGGAAGAGATCGAATTGAACAAACCATTCGAATAAGAGCAAGAAATAGGATGAAGATCATCATTCTTCTTTCTTTTTGAATCAGTACTTACTTAGTCATAGTCTATTTTGATCTACTTAATTTATACAAGGGCTAGGTGTTCATATAAGTAAATACATGATTGGAATCAAGTAAATGCAGATTTGTTTAGATATATATCTTTTCCAGTCCTTATTGTTGTTGTACATATCCACTAGATTAGTAGTACCTGATTTGTGTTATGTATCTCTCCCAATATAAGGTTTCAATTGTTGCCAATCATATTAAATTGTGATTTTTTGTGGATCTTTGCAATTATATATTCAGGATTGTAACTTAAATGTGTCTGATTTTCCATTATGCCATATGATTGGCAATTATTCGGGATATCTCTCCCAATATTAAAGTCTTTCACCCCGTTTCTTATAAAATCTACTATGCAATCCATAATAAATTTTTCATAAATCAGTTGTAGGTGCCGTGCAGATGCCGATATCCAGAGAAAACCCGTCTTTCCATTGCCCTCCAATGCCTCTAATTAATTACACCACCCGCACTCGCAACTCTCAGGTTGCCTTTGGATGCCCCATCAGTATTCAGTTTCACCCACCCATGTTATGCTTTGACAAAATTTGTCAACATGCTTTCTCATATGTGGCCAAAAGAAATGTTTTTTTAGTGTGGCCAAGGTCTTGGTAGATCTAAAATGTCCACGCCCTTCATTTGCTTCCTGCATAAGAAGAATTCTAATAGAGGACAAGGGAATACACAGGCGTCCCATTTTATATAAGAATCCAACGATGAGGCAAGTTTTCCACAATTTGGTTAGCTAAACAAGATTCAACAACTTTATTGCACTCTCTTTCTGCCACGTCCTGTAAATCTCATGTGGCGACATAGGTAAGAGTGTTACGTGTTTTCCACTATAGGTAAATAAATATGTATTTAAGTATCCATCATGGATAACAGACCTATCAAATTGTCATGGACGTCCTAAAAGAAGATAACTAGCGTCCATGGGTACTACATCACATAGTACAGAATCACAATATAAACCAATGGAAAAAGAAATTAAACATTGCCTTGTTACTTGTTCACCTCTTCTTGACTTGAGCCACTGGAGCCCATACGGTTCGGGTGTGAGGTTGTAGACAAGTTGTAATGTCTCACCACTTTCTCATTAATGAGATTGCAACAGCTTCCTCCGTCAATTATGACACTCAATGTCGATGTTTTGAACATGCACCAAGTAATCAGATCTATAACCAAGCTCCTCCATAAAATAATTCAATTTAAGCCTCACTGCCTTCTCAGAATGATTCAAACTTAAGGGATGCCTTTTGATTAACTCTGATATTTCAACTTCACTCCATCCATAAGTGTGAAATACTTGAAGACAAGATTCAATCTTTTCTTCACTGTTATTAGACAATGCATAAATACCGTGAATAAACATACCAGATGTTCGGGGAATACTGAGCTTTTCTTCAACTCCTTTCAGTATTTTCTCAAACCACTGGGTATTGGTAGAGGGGAAGCCTGAACTCAAAATTAAGTATTTAATTCCTTTCTCTGTGACACCATAACTTTTGCAACAATTTAATATTAGCAGAGACATTCTGAAGTGATTGAAAGTTGTTTCTCTGTGATTTCATTTGCAGCATAAACCTAATTGCTTGCTCATCACTGCCAAATAGCGATTTAAACTCACTAAAAGCAGGGATAACAAATTCTACCTTCCGATTCAACATTAATGGATGTCGAGATATGAATATCCCAAAATCTGAGCTGGAAAACCCTAAATTCTGAAAACCCCTAATTTTGGGGCTTAGGGTTTTATCGACATCATTTTTTTAGCACATCGGGGAAGCCAACAATCACTTCTCTGATTTGATTTCCATCTAATCCACTTGTATTAAGAAAATCAACAACCAATTTGGCATTTTTGGTGGATTTAAAAGGATGTTTGACCTTGGTAATAATGGAGACAACTTCTTGTTCAGAGAAGCCAATCGACTTGACGAGGTATTCGACCACGAGCGGACTTGCAATAGCAACATTTGAAGCAGCAGTTGATGTAGAGTAGAGTAGCGGATGAATAAATTAAATGAAAGAAGACGTGCTATGGCGGACACCATTAAAGCTACACTTCAGCATTCTTCGAAAATGGAGAATATGAACAGTGTGATGCTTTTTAGGGTGTTACGAAAACAAGTGGGCTTATTTGTGAAATACCCAACTTCTGGTTCCCAATTTGCAATGTTTCAAAAATAAAGGTCTTATTTGTGAAATAAAGCCACCCCTTTCCCTCCGCGGCTCCGCCGCTTCGCCTTCACCTTTTCATGGTTTATGTCTTTGAAAAATTGAACGTTCTTCAGATGAAATTTGGCGATTCAACCGGGCAGCACTTTTTTTACACCGGGCACCCCCCTCTCGTTCGGAGATTGTATTTTTTTTTAAAAAAAATTCTCGTTCGGAATACCATTCCGAACGAGATTAACCGGGTTCAAAAATTTGAACCCGGTTTAAGAAACCGAGTTAAAAAAAATCGAAAAAAATATCCGGAATTCTCGTTCTAAACGCCGTTCCGAACGAGATTTTTTTTTTAAATTTTTTAATGACGTCAATATTATTTATAAATAATTTGTTTTTTTGGATATCCGCATCTCGTTCGGAATACCATTCCGAACGAGCAGCGGTTTTTTTTTAAATAATAACGTAAAGGTCGAGAATAGGCGGTTCGATGCCCAAACGACGTCGGAATGCAATGAAACTTGTTTTCAATGCATATTATAGCTATTTAACCTTGTCGGTAACTTCGAATCGAAAACTCGAACTCTTAGAGTAACACCTCCTTTGTAAACCTTCACTAGTCTTTCATTCTTCGAAATAGTCGAAGTAGTTGAGATATGAAGGGTCTAGTACATCGATGTTGATTATGTTTCAAAAACTTATACAATTATGTGTAATTAGGCATATAAAGAGTGTATAAGGTCTCCCCTTCACAAAAAGTGATCGAAAATACTCAAAAACGCAAAAACGCCTTATCGGTCCTGATGGCCTATTAAGGTCGAGAATAGACGGTTCGATGCCCAAACGACGTCGGAATGCAATGAAACTTGTTTTCAATGCATATTATAGCTATTTAACCTTGTCGGTAAATTCGAATCAAAAACTCGAACTCTTCGAGTAACAGCTCCTTTCTAAACCTTCACTAGTCTTTCATTCTTCGAAATAGTCGAAGTAGTTGAGATATGAAGGGTTTAGTACATCGATGTTGATTATGTTTCAAAAACTTATACAATTATGTGTTATTAAGCATATAAAGAGTGTATAAGGTCTCCCCTTCACAAAAAGTTGATCGAAAATACTCAAAAACGCAAAAACGCCTTATCGGTCCTAATGGCCTGTTAAGGTCGAGAATAGACGGTTCGATGCCCAAACGACGTCGGAATGCAATGAAACTTGTTTTCAATGCATATTATAGCTATTTAAACTTGTTGGTAACTTCGAATCAAAAACTCGAACTCTTCGAGTAACACCTCCTTTCTAAACCTTCACTAGTCTTTCATTCTTCGAAATAGTCGAAGTAGTTGAGATATGAAGGGTCTAGTACATCGATGTTGATTATGTTTCAAAAACTTATACAATTATGTGTTATTAAGCATATAAAGAGTGTATAAGGTCTCCCCTTCACAAAAAGTTGATCGAAAATACTCAAAAACGCAAAAACGCCTTATCGGTCCTGATGGCCTGTTAAGGTCGAGAATAGGCAGTTCTATGCCCAAACGACGTCGGAATGCAATGAAACTTGTTTTCAATGCATATTATAGCTATTTAACCTTGTTGGTAACTTCGAATCAAAAACTCGAACTCTTCGAGTAACACCTCCTTTCTAAACCTTCACTAGTCTTTCATTCTTCGAAATAGTCGAAGTAGTTGAGATATGAAGGGTCTAGTACATCGATGTTGATTATGTTTCAAAAACTTATACAATTATGTGTTATTAGGCATATAAAGAGTGTATAAGGTCTCCCCTTCACAAAAAGTTGATCGAAAATACTCAAAAACACAAAAACGCCTTATCGGTCCTGATGGCTTGTTAAGGTCGAGAATAGGCGGTTCGATACCCAAACGACGTCGGAATGCAATGAAACTTGTTTTCAATGCATTTTATAGCTATTTAACCTTGTCGGTAATTTCGAATCGAAAACTCGAACTCTTCGAGTAACACCTCCTTTGTAAAAACGCAAAAAGTTGATCGAAAATACTCAAAAACTCAAAAACGCAAAAACCGGGTAATCTCGTTCGGAACGCCGTTCAGAACGAGATTTATGACGTCATAAATATATTTTTTAAAAAAAAAAAAAACTCGTTCGGAACGGGAACCGGTTCATAAATTACGATCCGGTTCGGCATTTAATAAATGAAAAAATCATTTTCCAGACCGGTCTCGTTCGGAACCCCATTCCGAACGATAAATTTTTTTTTAAAAAAAAAAATTCAGGGATTTTCGTTTAGAACACCGTTCCGAACGAGATGGTGTTGCCGGGTGTAAAAAAGGTGATGCCCGGTTGTCACCCGTTAAATTTCAAACCAAACAACAATGACAACCAACAAGACATTTGTGATGCTTTGCTTTCTCTTGACATCTGCATGTATTTATCTGAAGTTGAACTATTTTCTTGTCATTGATTTACATGAGTACGGCTTCTAATTGCATGAAGCAGAGAATGAGAAAGGAATTTTGTGCCTACATTTGCTGATGTGTATATATAACAGAATTGATGATCAGATCCATAATCCTAAGCTTTGAATGAGGGAAAAGCAAGTGGGAAGAAATACAGAAAGGAAGATCAGAAAGAGAACGCAGGTTTTGGGGAAATCCACTTTGGGATTTCTTTATTGTGGCTCTGTATATTGATTATGATTGTGAGAAGCATTAGCTTCTTTATTACAACATACAATGCCTTATATAGCAGTATTGAAGGACTGTAAATGAAAGATAAGGGAATAACAGAATTCCCGCAAAATCAACCCGGATCAACAACCAAGGGTTGACTTTGACTATCACCACTAATAATGCGTAACACCCCCGCAAGCTGGAGCAGGTGTATCAATGGACATGCCTAGCTTGGAAAGTAACAAGGGAAGCTGTGCAGAAGGCAACACTTTGGTCAAGACATCTTCCAGCTGATGTCGAGTGGGAAGAAAAGAGAGCTCCAAGAAGCCATTCATCACCTTCTCTAGACTGAAATGGCAGTCAATTTCAATGTGCTTGGTACGCTCATGAAACACAGGATTTCTGGCAATGTGAAGAGCTGACTTATTATCACAATGAAGGGTAACTGGTGTTAGTGGAGCAACACCAAGTTCTGTAAGCAGGCCAACCAGCCAAGTGACTTCTGAGGCAGCCTGAGACATCACCCGATACTCAGCCTCAGAAGAGCTTCAAGAAACAGTGGCTTGTTTCTTGGAGCGCCAACAAATTGGATTAGGACCAAATAAAAAAACATATCCTGTAACAGATCGGCGAGTCATAGGGCAAGCCGCCCAATCCGAGTCTGAAAAAGCCTGTAAGGTCAAGTAATCACCAGGCTGAAACAGAACACCATATGACAAGGTGCCACGAATATAACGAAGCACATGATTGAGAGCATGAAGATGGGCTACTCTGGGATGTTGAAGAAACTGACTCAAGGTTTGAACAACAAAAAAAAGACCTGGTCTGGTGTTGGTAAGATAGTTCAACTTACCAACCAAGCTTCTGTAATGCACAAGATCTGGGAGCAACTCACTGGGATCATCAGCAGTGAGCTTGAAATTCAAAGGAAAGGGAGTGACACAAGTGGAGACATCACCCAACTGAGATTCAGACAACAACTCAGAAGCAAACTTCTGTTGAGACAAAAGCAGTTTACCAGGCAAATACACTGCCTCCATGCCCAAAAAATAATGTAGCTTCCCCAAATCTTTAATGCTGAAAAAGGAGTGAAGAGTATCCTTGAGATGTGCAATGACAGCTTGATCTGTCCCTGTTACCAAAATATCATCCACATAAACAACGACTAGGACAATATCTGACCCTGAAGTTTGGAGGAATAGTGACGGATCAAATTTGGACTGCACAAAATCAATGCTAAGAAGAGTGGAAGCTAATTTTTTATACCACTGGCGTGAAGCTTGTTTGAGACCATACAAGGACTTCTTGAGGTGACACACTTGATGCATAGGATTAGGTAGTCCCTCAGGCATGGTCATATAAACCTCCTCCATCAAATCTCCATGGAGAAAAGCGTTGTTGACATCTAGTTGAAAGATGTCCCAACCTTTGGTAATAGATAAGGCAATCAAAGATCAAATGGTTGTCATACGTACTACTGGAGAAAAAGTCTCCTCATATTCAACTCCATATTTCTGTGTATATCCTTTTGCAACCAAACGAGCCTTAAATCTTTCTACAGTGCCATCATATTTCAGCTTCACTTTGTAAACCCATCGGCAACCTATGGTTTTCTTACCTGCAGGTAGAGCCACAACATCCCATGTATTATTAAGCCTGTAGAGCTTGCAACTCCTTTTGCATAGCTTCAACCCATTGAGGATATTTAGAAGCCTGTAAATATGTTCTTGGTACAGAAATTTGAGCAAGGGAAGGCACAACTGCAGCGGAAGAACAGGAAGGAGTTGCCAATGTGGTAAGAAATCCAGAGAGCAACAGAAACTGCTCAATAGGCAAAGTGAAATTGCACACAAAATCCTGGAGATAAGAAGGAGCTCTATGTGGTCTACTGGATTGTCTTGTGGGTAAGGTTGGTGGTGGTACAATAGTAGGTGAAGAAGGACTATCTACTGTATTTTCTGGTATAGGTGGTGAGGGAGTAGGTAAAGGTGTGGATCCCAGATTTTGTGCATAATCCTGAGGCATGGGCAAGGAAAAATCCCCAGGACGAGTGTGAGAAGGAACAACAAGGAGCATAGAGTCTGAATTGATGTCCAATTCTTTCATATGTAATGGAAATATCTTCTCATGAAATATAATGTCTCTGGTAAGGAAAACCTTATTAGTGTGAAGATTGAGAACTCTATACCCTTTTACTCCTACTGGATATCCCAAGAACAAACACAACTGACTGTGTGCATCAAACTTCTTTCTATGTGCCTGAATGGTGCTTGCAAAACATAGACAACCAAAAGGCTTCAAATTCTCATATACTGGTGCAGTCCTATAAAGCAACTCAAAAGGAGTCTTGAACTGTAAAGAGGAGAGGGGATATCTATTAATAAGATATGTGGCATGAAGAATAGATTCTCCCCAGTAAGCATGTGGTAATCCTGACTGAAACAGTAAAGCTCTAGCAGTCTCGAGAAGGTGTTGGTGTTTCTTTTCCACCACACCATTCTGTTGAGGTGTTCCCACACAAGAAACCTGATGTAAAATGCCTTTATCAGCATAGAATTCTATAGCTGAAGCACTGCAAAACTCTCCTCCATTATCTGATCTGATTACCTTTACTATTGAATCAAATTGCTTCTCAACAAAAGTGACGAAGGCTTTTAGAATGGGAAAGACATTTCTTTTGTGAGAAAGTAAGTGTGTCCATGTAGTTCTAGTATAATCATCAACAATAGTAATGAAAAACCTGAATCCATTATAAGTAGTAATAGAATAGGGTCCCCAAATGTCTACATGCATCATTTGGAAAGCAAAAGTGCTCTAATAGAGCTAATAGGAAATGACCCTCTTTGTTGTCTAGCCTTAGGACAAACAGTACATAATGGATTCTTAGAAGAGTCACAACTCTTTACAAAAGGCAGCCTATGCATTTATGACCTAATCTTAAATGCCAAAGTTCAAGGTCTTTATTACAAGTATTAGCAACAGGTATAGTATGTTGAGACTTGTCAAAAGAAGTTCCTGTGTTTGATTGAAAGGTGGTGAGGTAAAGCCCCTTGTGTTGCAACCAAGAACCCGAGATGTGTTCATTGAAAGGCCCTGAACAATAAAACATTGAGAAGGTGTGAACAAGAGATTGACATTTAAGTCTTTTGTGAGGTGTGAGGCTGAAAGGAGGTTAAAAGTGAACTGAGGCACATGTAACACATTACTAATGGTGAAATTATTATGTAAATGCACAGATCCTACATGCTTTATCTCACGTTTACTTCCATCAGACATAGCTATAAACTCAGGTTTATGCAGAACAGTATAATTCTCAAACAAAAAAAGGTGTGGTGTGATATGATGAGTAGCCCCACTGTCTATGATCCAACACTGTGAATCAAAATGAGTTGTTAAGCTGAGAAAAGTACATGCCATCATGCTAGCCTTATTAACTCCAGAATCAGAATTTTCTGCTTTACTTAGGAGTGCTAAGAGTTGCTTGTATTGTTCTTTCGTGAAAATAGGATCCCTGCTATCAAAGTTAGATGTGGTGCCTGTAGAATCATCACTATGTCCTGAATTTTGGCCTGAATTACCACCATTAGCATTATAAACAGATCCTTTCTGTTGATTCTGAGATCTATCCCCGTCATTTCATGGAGGATATTCATGTATTTTGAAACATTTGTCAATGCTATGCCCTGAGATTTTGCAGTGATCACAAAAATACATAGATCTCCTATCATTTCCACTATTGCCTCTACCTCCGCGACCAGAATTAGATTGTCCTCCTCGATTAGATCCTGGATTTCCTCTTCCAGATCCATTAGAGTTCCTATGATATGTGTTCAAGGCTGTTGAGTCACTTCCTATGTTTGACTCAGATTTTAATTCTCTTTGCTTCTCATCTTGTAAAACAAGTTGATAGGTTTCATTGATATTTGGTGTAGGCTTCATCATCAAGATGTTAGATCTACAAGACTGTAAAGCATCATTCAAGCCTACTAAGAACTACACAATTTGCTGATTAAAGAGAAACTGAGGCACAGATCCAACAGTTCCACAAGTATTACAGCTAGGCATTTCTACAAGCACTATGTACTCATCCCATAGTTTCTCAAACTTTGTAAAATAAGCACTGATATTGAGAGTTCCTTGAGAAACAGTGAAGAGTTCTTTCTGTACCTGAAAGATATGAGTGCAATTTGGAGTTCCAAATCTCATTTGAAAATCACGCCATACCTGATCTCCAGTATCACAGTAAACGAGAGTTTCCTCGATGTCCTTATCAACCGAGTGGAATAGCCAAGCCATCACCATATTGTTGCAGTGCTCACACTGCGAGAAGAGAGGAGAAGTGATGTGGGACACCCCTTGACATTGACAGAGGCACAAGAGGAAGAGATGTTGAGTGTTCCTTCAAACGGACCAATTACGAGAGCACGTGCCAAATCCATTGCCCAAGCAACTACGAGCATTGTCGCTAAGGCATTTGCAAGAAATGGAGCGTCTTCCAATCACACACCATCCTCCGTCATGTTATCAATGGCTACTTATAGTGAAGAGACGTCCTAGACCTACACGTCCTAAGATCCAGCATGATACCAAGGACGACTTGCACTGAAGGGACGTCCTAGACTTAGGCGTCCGTCCTAGAACTGTTTTCTATTGTTTTTAAAGTCTTTTGCATTACTTACTATCTTTAGCATTAGCAAGTTATTATTTTTAGTAACCCTAGTTAGGAGTCCTATATATATGGACTTGGAACAAGAATTGTTTTCACGTTGAATTTTATAGCAAGCCTAGTTGTTGAGATTTTCTCCACCCCTTGCTTTCAACGCCAACCCTAGTTCGGGCTCGAACCTCCACGAGCCAGTTATCCAGTCCTTGTCCTCAGTTCAGTTCGTCGCCACCGTCATAGTTCCAAACCCTAGCCGTCGCCGCCACCCTTGCAAACCCTAGTTTGCCGTCATCTTCTTCCAGCATCCATTCCATTATCCCAACACCTCATTCCACTTCACAAACCCTCATTCATCATTCCTTCATCAAGTCGTTTCCGCCGCCACACTTTCTAACCCCGTCCGTCGAAGCAGGTTCGTCCTAGGACGACGTCGACGTCCTACCCAGATTCACATCCGTCCATCTTGTGAGTTCATTCTTTGACCTAGTTCAAGCAAGTACTGTGTCTCCAAAGATTCTCCAGCCACGCGTCCTGCCTAGATCCGTCCCCCCGCGAGCCTTGCAAGAGGTTTTCACATCAACTGGTATCAGCTTCCAGGGGTACGACGTGTGGTAGATTCTTCTCTTGTTTTCAATTTCTCCCTCATTTATTGTTATTACCTATAGCTTTTTCATCATTTCATTATCTTCCATCAGTTTGTCTAAACAAAAATACAAAAAAAGAGAGTGACCGAAACCCTAGGATATTTGACTTGCACTGCAAGTTTGAATCAAACCGAGCATTTGTTTTTGTTTGCGAGTAGCCTCACCTCCTTGTTTGCAATAATTTATCTTGCTTTGTCTATCTTGCTATTGTGCTTGTGATTATTTCGCTGCATCATATATCTTGCATGAATGATAAGTTCGTGATTGTTGCATCAAGTCTATAATTCCTCTCTTAAACAGGGTTGCATTCCACGAATACGCTGAAATTTGTGCTGCTTACCTGTTTTCTTCTTCTTAAATCTCATTGTGTTGTCTGACTCCAAATCAAAAAGAAAAGTCACGACTTAAGACAAAAAAAAATAGTTCGTCCTACACAAAAGCTTCAACAAAACAAAAAAAATCTCTCTTCTAGTCTAGCACAATCTATAAAAGACCTTATCTTGCATCGATACTTGCTTTGATTTAATCATCTTAGGACGATATTGCTTGCTTGATTTGGCTTGAGAAGGTTATTGCATACGAGTTCACTTCCTTGCCTTGAGCTCCCTCACGGATTGCCTAAACTAGATACCGGGAGACTTTGATTCTTGAGTTGAGTTCTCTGCATATTGTAGCTCTTGTTGTTGCTTCCTTTTGTTGTATAACCCATTTGCTATGTCTGTGCATGGGGAGGACTACGAGGCGACAACCGCTGAATTGTTGGAGACAAAGGAACTCCTTGCTAGGAAAGAGGCAGAGCTTGCAAGATCAGAGGCAGAGCGCCTTGAGGCAACCGATCGCCTTGCTCATTTGACGCGGTTGATGGATGCTCAACATGGTCCTACGACCGTAGTGGTAGATACACCGTCGCGTGCTAACAATGGCCAGATCACTTTTCAACCTTCTCGCTTTGACAAAGGCAAAGGCATTGCGTCCTCATCCCAACATAATACTGAGTCTCAGCGAGAAAATGGAAGGTTAAGGTCCATCATTGAAAACCCGACGAATTACCCATTTGAGGATAGATGGGAGCCACGATCCCACTCACGGGACCATGATGACAATGACCACTATTCGGACCAGGTCGACACACAACGTCAACACATTCACTCTTTTGACAGACCAAGGTATGACAACTCGAACCATGATCCTTATTATGATAACCGTCATACGGCTGTTGCAGGACTCCCATCTAGACAACGACATGGTCGACTACAGCAAGGTCAGAGAGCACCATCTAGACCATATTCCATTCAAGCCTTCGGTGAATATGACGAGGAGGAGATGGATTTCGCTGGTCAAGTAAATCCAGGGAACTTTCACCCGCCACTAGCCGAGCCTACCGAAAATCAGACTCATCCGGCTGGATGGATACCGCGTAAGATTCCTACTCCAATGTCCTATGACACTAACCCCAATGACTATGATGAGTATGATCAGGGACGCCCTAGATGTCGTAGGGGACATAATGGAGGTCATGGCAATGCTCATGGTTTCCATGGAGAGCGAGAACGAGAAGAAAGATGCCCAGTCCAACCAAACCACAACTCTAGACGAGACATTAAGGTAAAGATCGAACCTTTTCTCGGTGAATACGATGCGGCTGTCTTTTTGGATTGGTTGCAAGGTACGGAACATGCACTTCAGCATTGCCACTATACCGAGGAGGAGAAGGTAGAAATTGAAACCTTACATTTCCAAGGAGCCGCACGTTCATGGTGGCATAGAGACATGACGAACAAGGCACGTCTGGGACAAGACCCTATTGAGCAATGGCACCAACTTGTCTTCGTCATGACGCAGAAATACGTCCCTCTGGAATATAAAAACGAGATGCACATGAAGATTGCTCTTGCACGCCAAGGTACGAGCACACCTCTTGAGTTCCTTGCTCACCTTGAGGATTTGTACTTCAAGACGGGCATGAGCGTCACTCCAGCGATGATACGGACGAAGTTCCTCCATGGGTTGCATGTCGATCTACGGGAAGAGGTCGATGTGTTTCCTATCAATGACTTGACCACTCTTGCACATGCCGCTCAAAAAGTACATCAAAGACTTGTGCGCAAGAAGGTCTACCCATGGCTCTCGACATCAGCGTCGCGAAGGTATGATCCTAAACCAAATCCTACCTTTTCCACTAACCAAACTGTGAGTGCGCAGCCTAGGTCCCAACAACCTACTTCGAGCCGACCTCCTCTTCGTTCAGAAGCTCCAAAGTTTCCCACGGCTCCACCTCATCCAAAGACAGACGGTCGACATGAGAAGACCAGCGACCGCGTTTGTTTCAAGTGTGGCGGTCGTGGTCATTTCATTCGTGACTGCTCCAATCCCAGACGAGTCTTGTTCTCCCAAGCAACGGGATACAAGTCCTATGAGGATGATGAGGACTTTGAGGACGCACCACAAGCTGCGTATGACGACTATGAAAATGATGAGCCATATGAATGTGGTCCCCCAGACTTGAATGACGGAACACCTCTAACCCTAGTTGCTTGTCGTGCTTTGACAGTGAAAGACGCATCGATAGGGGATCAACGGGAGAATTTGTTCCACACCTGCTGTATTGTGGGCACTTCCTCCTTGAGTGTAATTGTAGACAGTGGTTCATGTTGCAACATCTTAAATGAGATGGTGGTTCAGGTCCTAAGTTTACCTACTTCTCCACATCCACAACCATATAGTCTACAATGGATTTCAGAAGGTAACGGTGATGTGGTAACAAGGCAATGCCACATTACCTTCTCTATTGGTAATTACATTGACACAATTTCTTATGATGTTGTTGTTATGGATGCCACTCACCTCCTTTTAGGACGACCATGGCAATTCGACAAGAAAGCGGTCCATGACGGCTTCTTGAACACTTATACATTCCAAAGTAATGGACGTCGGGTGACACTGCTGCCTATAACTCCACAAGAAATCATACATGATAAGGTGGAAAGAGACCGAATCAAGGCAATAGAGAGGGCAAATGCAGCAACACAAAACCTGATGCCTAACGACCAGACGAACACGCCCAGGACCAAGGCATCCAACAAGGAGGATACGTCGTCCGACACAAACTCCTTATAGCTGGTTCCAAAGACCACTGAGCCCATGGCTCATACTAGACCCGGAGAAAATGTTTCTAAGACGCAACCAAAACAGCAACGACCAGGTCGCACAGAAACAAATCTAAGTCGCCCGACAGAAGTGGGTGACGCAGGACACAAAGATCCTGCGTCCAAGGATCCGACTAACACGATCCAGGGTCGTTGTGAGCATCGTTTGCTCATTGCTCGTTCACGGGATATCACTCCAGTTATTCAGGGACGTTCTCCTTGCTTTTTATTGATTCCATCTGCGTGTCTTACTGTTACCGAGAATGTCGATAAACTACCATCGTCTGTGACATCTCTTTTGCAGGAATTCGCGGATGTCATGCCAGATGAGATACATGACGGACTACTTCCTTTGCGCGGAATTGAGCACCAGATCGACTTGGTACCGGGTGCCTCTTTGCCTAACCGAGCGGCATACAGGACAAGTCCGGAGGAAACTAAAGAGTTGCAAAGACAAGTCACCGAACTCTTGGACAAGGGCTATGTTCGAGAGAGCCTAAGTCCGTGTGGTGTTCCAGTGATATTAGTGCCAAAGAAGGAGGGATCGTGGAGAATGTGCATGGACTGTCGGGCTATCAATCAAATAACGGTGAAGTACCGTCATCCAATTCCTCACCTCGACGATATGCTAGACGAGTTACATGGTGCCGTGCTCTTTTCCAAGATTGATTTAAAGAGCGGCTACCATCAGATTCGCATGAAGGAAGGCGATGAATGGAAGACGACATTCAAGATGAAGTATGGTCTCTACGAATGGCTAGTCATGCCGTTTGGACTCACCAACGCTCCGAGTACTTTTATGAGGTTAATGAACCACGTCCTTCGCCACTTTCTGGGGAAATTTGTGGTTGTATACTTTGATGATATTCTAGTTTATAGTAGGACGTTGGATGACCATGTTTCACATCTTAAACAAGTTCTAGATTGTCTTAGGACCGAGCGATTGTATGCCAACTTGGCAAAGTGCGTGTTTTGCTCGGATACTACGATTTTTCTAGGATTTGTAGTTTCTAAGGATGGGTTGCGGGTAGATGAAGAAAAATTCCGGGCTATCAAAGAATGGCCTACCCCGACAACACCGACTATGGTCCGATCCTTCTTTGGATTGGCCGGATTTTACAGGCGCTTTGTGCGTGACTTCAGTACCATAGCTGCGCCCCTTCATGAATTGACTAAGAAGGGCAACACCATTACTTGGGAGCCAAAGCATGAGGCAGCCTTCGAGAGTCTTAAAGACAGTCTATGTCACGCACCATTGCTACAACTGCCAGACTTCAACAAAACCTTTGAGGTTGAGTGCGACGCATCCAACATCAGTGTTGGTGGGGTTCTGACTCAGAATCGTCAACCACTGGCGTACTTCAGTGAGAGATTATCAGGTGCGACACTCAACTACTCTACATTCGATAAAGAACTGTATGCTCTTATCAGGGTGTTGAAGACTTGGCAACATTACTTATGGCCAAAAGAGTTTGTCATCCATACGGACCATGAGGCCTTGACATATCTCAAGCACCAGTCTACTCTAGGTCGTCGGCATGCTCGATGGGTAGAATTTATGGAGACATTTCCATATGTGGTGATGCATAAAAAAGGTAAGGAGAATGTGGTAGCCGACGTCCTTTCTCGCAGGTATGTTCTCTTAACTTCCCTTGATGCTAAAGTCTTCGGTTTCTCTTTGATTAAGGAATTGTATTTGCATGATACTTTCTTTAAATCTATTTATGAGACTTGCGCATCTCAGGGGACCTTAGATACCTATTTCCTTGACCAAGGGTACCTCTATAAGGGTGGAAAACTATGCATCCCATCCTCATCCATTCAAGGGCTCTTAATTAAGGAAGCACATGAGAGTAGGGCACATTTCGGCATAGCCAAAACTGTAGCAGCCCTTAAAGAACACTTTTATTGGCCACACATAACTAAGCAGGTAACAAAATTTTGCAATGCCTGTGTCCCATGCCATAAAGCCAAATCTAGAGCGAGTCCCTCACTGTACACTCCCTTACCTATACCTAATGGCCCTTGGTTGCCTAGGTCTAAGAAGGGGAGGGACTCTATTTTTGTAGTGGTCGATCGGTTCTCCAAGATGGCGCATTTTATACCGTGTAAGGGAACTAACAATGCTGCAGAATGTGCTTCTCTTTTCTTTGAGCATGTGGTTCGTTTACATGGTATCCCGCGTTCTATTGTTAGCGATAGAGACGCGAAATTTGTTAGTCACTTTTGGAGAACTTTATGGGGGTAAGTTAGGTACAAGCCTCCTATTCTCTACTAGCTATCATCCACAGACAGATGGTCAGACCGAGGTGACCAACCGAACCTTAGGGACCATGCTTAGGACCAACCCGCGCCGTTGGGAAGACTTACTTTCTTTTGTCGAGTTCTCTTATAACAGGTCTGTCCATTCAGCGACAAAGATGTCCCCGTTTGAGGTGGTCTATGGGAGGAACCCGTTGTCTCCCCTGGACCTTGTACCGCATCCCTTGAAGGACGGTGATCACGTCCGTGGAGCTGCTCGAGCGGAGATGATTCAGGAGCTGCATCATAGGACCAAGGAACAGCTGGAAAGGAGGGCCCGACAGCTGGAGCAGAGAGCCAACAAGGACAAACGTCGCATCACATTCGCACCGGGGGACTTGGTCTGGCTGCATTTGAGGAAGGACCGATTTCCCGCTAGACGACGATCCAAGCTGAACCCAAGAGGTGATGGTCCATTCAAAGTACTGGAAGCATATGGTCCAAACGCATACAAGCTGGAGCTCCCAGACGCCTATGGCGTCCATGCGACATTCAACATCGGCGACCTATCACCTTACACGCCTCCAGACCTTGACATTGACCAATTTGGGACGATTCGAGGCCAAGAAGGGAAGAATGATGTGGGACACCCCTTGACATTGACAGAGGCACAAGAGGAAGAGATGTTGAGTGTTCCTTCAAACGGACCAATTACGAGAGCACGTGCCAAATCCATTGCCCAAGCAACTACGAGCATTGTCGCTAAGGCATTTGCAAGAAATGGAGCGTCTTCCAATCACACACCATCCTCCGTCATGTTATCAATGGCTACTTATAGTGAAGAGACGTCCTAGACCTATACGTCCTAAGATCCAGCATGATACCAAGGACGACTTGCACTGAAGGGACGTCCTAGACTTAGGCGTCCGTCCTAGAACTGTTTTCTATTGTTTTTAAAGTCTTTTGCATTACTTACTATCTTTAGCATTAGCAAGTTATTATTTTTAGTAACCCTAGTTAGGAGTCCTATATATATGGACTTGGAACAAGAATTGTTTTCACGTTGAATTTTATAGCAAGCCTAGTTGTTGAGATTTTCTCCACCCCTTGCTTTCAACGCCAACCCTAGTTCGGGCTCGAACCTCCACGAGCCAGTTATCCAGTCCTTGTCCTCGGTTCAGTTCGTCGCCACCGTCATAGTTCCAAACCCTAGCCGCCGCCGTCATCTCCATCAAACCCTAGCCGCCGCCGCCACCCTTGCAAACCCTAGTTTGCCGTCATCTTCTTCCAGCATCCATTCCATTATTCCAACACCTCATTCCACTTCACAAACCCTCATTCATCATTCCTTCATCAAGTCGTTTCCACCGCCACACTTTCTAACCCCGTCCGTCGAAGCAGGTCCGTCCTAGGACGACGTCGACGTCCTACCCAGATTCACATCCGTCCATCTTGTGAGTTCATTCTTTGACCTAGTTCAAGCAAGTACTGCGTCTCCAAAGATTCTCCAGCCACGCGTCCTGCCTAGATCCGTCCCCCCGCGAGCCTTGCAAGAGGTTTTCACATCAAGAAGAAGGAAGCGGCCTCATGTAGTTCCCTCGGACAAAATTCAACTTGTTTTTGGCTTCGAGAGACACTTCCACAGATCTTCTCCAGTGATAGTAGTTTCGATCATTCAGTTTCTGTGTGGTTAGGACATGATGAGGATGATCGGAATGATGTAGATACAAAACATCACCTGGATTTAGAGTTTGAGAAATCGTTTCATCTGATTCCACCATTGCAGAAGGAAATCAGATTTGAAACAGATTAAGAAACAATCAATCAATACCTTCAACCTTTGATGTCGCAGAGTTCCCCATGAAGAGTTTCTCCTCTGTTCGGCTCTTCTGATAAGTGGTAAACATTCCCTTATCCGAGCAGATGTGTCTAGTGGCACCTGTATCGTACCACCACTCCTTTGGGTTGCTCCCAACCAAATTTACTTCAGTCACCGCACACAGGTCGTCTGTTGTCAGCGAGTTTTCAACTAAATTGGCTTGAGACTTCTTCCCTTTGTCTCTTCTGTTGTCGGGCTTGCTGCGACACTCATCTGCCTTGTGCCCAATCTTCTCGCACTTGTGGCATTTTCCACTGAACTTCTTAGCTCCTTGCTTCTTGAAGTTTGTGGTGTTTTGAGGTTGAAACTTCTTGTTCTTCCCCTTGTCCCGATGCTCAGCCAGGTTTGCCTTGTTAGAAGGTCCAACTCAATTGGCCCTCTTATTGTTCTCCTCGACCCGAAGCCTCACGATTAAGTCTTCAACCCTCATTGCCTTTTGCTTCGGCAACAAGTAGACCTTGAACTGCTCCCATGATGGAGGAAGCTTCTCAATGATGGCACCTACCTGGAACGCCTCACAGATGGTCATTCCTTCGGAGATCACTTCATGGACGATCAGTTGTAGTTCTTCAACCTGTTCCACGACCGACTTTGAATCTACCATCTTGTAGTTCAAAAACTTTGCTACTGTCGCTTTCTTCGAGCCAGCATCCTGTGTCTTGTACTTCTTTGTCAGAGTGTCCCATAATTCTTTAGCGGTATCATGGTTACAGTAGACCTTGTACAACGAGTCAATCATGCGATAAGTAACATAACCTCTGCATGCATAATCTCCTTTCACCCAATCAGCTAGGGCGTCAGTGTTATGTGGGGAGAACCTAGGTCTCTCCTCCGTCAAGAACCTGTCAAGATTCATCATGGTCAGGAAGAACTGCATCTTCTGAGACCATATTCTGAACCCTTTCCCGTCAAATTTGTCGGGCAGGACCCCAGCATGGATCGTGTTCGGCATAGTTGTCACATAAGGCCTGTAGGGAACATGCAGTTGAGGCAATTGAACATCAGACAGGTCCATAGGATGACTCGTTTGACCCGGATGACTTATTTGACCCGGATGACTCGTCTGACCCGGATGAAGAGCTTGAGCCAGATGACTCGTTTCAGCCGGATGACTCGGTTGAGCCGGATGAAGAGGCACTGATGGCAGATTCACTTGGACGACCGGGGGGGTTTCCTTGATCAGACTCTTCTTAGCCGGACTCTTATGACCCGGACTGTTCTCAACTTGAATCCTTTCAAGTATCTGAGCCTGATCGAGAGGCATAGTCCCAAACTGAATTCGGGGCGACCCAGTGACCTTTCCAGCGTCAACAGCAGTTTTCTCATTTCCGTTAGTCATTGTATCTGTTCAATAAGACAAACAAATATTAGTATGACTTAGAAGCAACTCTGCAATACAGATTTTTGAAATCTGAAAAATAAACACAGTTTTTCTGCAAACTGTAAACGCAGAAACCAGAAATCTGCGAACTGTAAAAACAGAACAAGAAATCTGCGAATCTGTAAACTCGGAACCAGAAATTCACGATTCTGTAAAACAGAACTGAATTTCTGCGAACTGTAAAAATTCCAGAAATCACGAATCTGTAAAACAGAACTGAATTTCTGCGAACTGTAAAATACAGATTCTGCAAACTGTAAATACAGAATCAGAATTCTGTGAACTGTAAACACAGTTTTTCGGTTCTGTAATACAACAGCAACCTCAGAATTATTGAAAATGATTTTCGTTTTTTACTCTAATCTGAACACAGATCCAAAACTGTACGCAGTACAGACAATTTTCTTCAGAATGCAACTTTCTGTTCCTTTAAAACTCAAACAGATTGTTAGCGACAAGATAAAATTTTACAGAATTAAGATTGTAGGACCTGTAATCCGCGTTTTTACCAATATGTACAGAAATAATTGAAAGAACAGAATTAAGGAGAATTATACCGAAGTTCTGTCACGAAATTGTTCTGCAGAGGCGAGAAATAATTTGTCCTTAATTCTGTAACGCCCCGTATATGTAACGGTTACCGGCGTTGAGAATCCAAGAATACAACTGCGAGCTCTTCTGGTTTGCACAATCAAAATCAGAAGCCAACGAACCAGATATGTGTTGTACTCTCAGAGAAGAAGAAGAAGAAGAAGAAGAGAAGAGAGGATTGCTGTAATTTTCGGATATCTGAGAATGAGCACCAGAACTCTCTTAAATAGAGATTCTGGGTTTGTTAGAGGAGGTAATCTCGGAACTGACGACACCACCGAGGTGGGAGTCAGTTGTGGAGTAAGTGGAGCAAAACGTGGAGGAGGTTGTTGACTCAGTTGGGTGTCCCCAACGAGGCAGTTCAAAATTCAATCTGGATGCCCAACTTCCAGATCCCGGCCACTTCAGCAAAAAGAGAAGCTAAGCTGCTTTGGCCTACGGCCCATTGCACCGGACCACGGACCACAGATCACGGACCGGACGGACGGACCGCGCGTGGGCCCCTCGGGTCCTCTCTCCATACCTCTCCCAAGGTCTCACCAAGGGTAGGGGGTTTGGGTTATATAAACCTTTCACCTTTCTCCCCCAATTTTCGATGTGGGACAAATCCCCAAATCAAATTCAGCTCAAAAATTGTTCTATGTACTTAGACAAGCAACCAACTTTGAGCCTTCATTTCTCATTCAAACGGAACCCGATTTCGACGTGTGAATACACTACGGCGTAGTGCTCGCAGAGACGAAGCCAACGCTCCCATAATCCGGCACAACCGGTGACTGCAGCCCACCGGAAATGTGCCCGAAGTCCAGTCGAAAATCAGTTCCAACAACAAATGCTTGTGTTAGAATGCTGAACTTATTGGGATCATCTCTGCAAAAATCAGCTGTGCTTAAAGAGATTATAATGAATGATATAGAAGTGCTTATATATGATCCTGGAGGAGGATTTTTATTCTTTGATTAAGACTCGTATGAATTGAAATTTCTTCCTCAAGAGAAGTGTGGCTTGTGGTGTCCTTATAACTTATAAGGTGCTTATTAAGAAGCTCAACTGTGATTTTGGTATTGATCACTTTATACGTTTAAATTTAGTACTTGGTTAACTGCTTTTCGATTAACCGGTTTTTATAGGTTTGACTAACCGAATGATAGTAAACCAAAAGACTAACCGGGTTCCACTACAAGAAAAATGGGTTTTATGTCGAAAATTTTCATTAAGGGCGGCAATTTTTTTCGTCATAGACAATGGCTACGATGGTCATTAAACTCGCGAATCAACTCGTTCAATTGTATGAGTTTAGGAGTCAAAACATAGGTGACGATTCAACTCGGCGAGTTTGTTGATAGACTCGGATTAAACTCGGTCAAACTCGTAGAATCGACCGAGTCAATCCAACTCGTACGAGTCTAGAAAAGACAAAATCAACCAATTATGGGCTCAAAACTATGATCCAATTCCAGGCCCAAAATATGCAAAGTTGAGCCCAATAAGGTACTGATAGATTTCCTCCTGTTTTATAGGGAGTTATGAGCAACTTTTCTACCCAAATATCCGATGTGGGATGCTGCTATACATGAAACATTCTTCAAAGTTCAGCACACTAGTGTGCTGACATGGTTTTGTTGATTTTCTACCCAAATATAGGTCTCTGAATCTCTTTATCTCCTTCTTTCTCCTTTTCCTTTAGTTGATTTTGTTAAAATAATATGATAGTGGCCATATATTAGAGTAAGTTAAACAAATTTAAGTGTTATTGTGTTTAAATTGAGATTTTTATGAGCAAGATTGACATGGTTTCGTTCATTAGCAGGCACTTTTTGGGTAAGTATCCAAAACTCCTATGTTTTTTAACTTTCTGCATCACTTTATTAAGTGTTAACAAAATACCCTAGTATATAAGCAATAAAGAAACATTAAATCTGGAAAATCTCATAACTCACCTTCGATGCCAAAATCAACACGCTCCCCCGCCGACTGTCTTCTCCATTGAATCACCATTGATTCTCGATTGAATTAGGCCGACTGTCTTCATCCTCTGCCGGCGCCGCCTCGAATGTCTTCATTCTCGCTAATTCTCCACCGACTGTCTCCAACCTCCTCACGCTCGCTGATCGCGCCTCGATCGGAAGAATTTTTTCGATAAAGCTCGCGTCTCCAACATTCTGCATCTTCTTCTTCCTCGAATTGTCAAACAAAACAGCGAACACTGAAATTCTAGAACAAAAACGCAGCGAGAAGAAGATTCAACTGAGATAACAGAATAAGAGATTGAAGAGAGATAAAAAACAGAGGCAGACAAAAAACGACACCAGCAAATCTACTGCAAACACAATGCTAAGCGCCGAATCTATAAACGACACCAGCAAATCCATCGAACAAGAGGTAAAATCATGATAATAATGATATTGAACTTATTTGGTTGACAGATTATGAAATACATATATAGTTTGATGACAGAGAATGAATTACATTAGGATTTTATGAATTTTTGGGAGATTCCATCAAGGATTAAGAAAAACATGACAAGTTTTGAGAATGTATGTTGACAAGATATTATTGTGGATGATTCTATTGGTTGTAGACATATGTTATATAACATGATTATTTAGGTTGTTGAAATATTTAGGTTGTTGACATATTTAAGTTGTTGACAGGTATATGTTTATTGATTTGATTTTATTAAAACGTAAGTGAACAAAGCGCGCTACGCGCGCCTCGTAAGAATAATAAACTTACGAAGCGCGTTGAGCGCGCTTCGTTATTAATTAGGAATATAAATTTGGACCTGATAGAATATTGCTGACAGGTAAAACAGAAATGTTTATATTCATTAGGGAAAATGTTGACAGATAGATTAGTAATACTTGTCTAAAAAAAACTTTATTAAATATATATGCAGATAAAAAAGCACATCCTGACAGTCTCCTATGGCGAAGAAATACAAATCAGAGATGGTGTTATGGTGTTTGATGGGGGAATCATATCAAAAGCATTTTTAGTTGATAAGAACATTACTCTACAAGCAATGAAATCCTTGATTATACAACGGTTCAAACTAGAAACAGAGGAAATGAATCTCCAACTCTGCCATCTTAATCCATTCCAGAAGATCAAAGTCAAGTATAGTGTTGAGACAGATGATGATCTTGCATCATTCATGGAAATTAATGACACAACACAAGTGGAATGGACTTGTCCACTATATGTATCAAGGGAATACAGGAATTATGAACAAAAGATAGCAAGAGAGAATGGATACAGTAGTATAGTTGCAGTTAGCATGAATGAAGACATGTTTCTACCTATGGAATATGAAGTGCCAACACAAGGGAATAGCGAATGGATTGTGAATTTGCAAGCAAGATAATGACAGGAAAAAAAAACAGGGGAGGATGAAATGAGTCACAGTGGAACAGATGCAGACTTTGTCCATGTGGGAAAGCTATTTGACACAAAAAAGAAGTTGATCGAAGCTTTGAAAAAGTTGGCAATGACTGAGAACTTTGCTTACAAAGTTAAAAAATCAGATCCAAAGCTTCTAATAGTGATGTGCACATATACCAGCTGCAAATGGAGATTGATGGCTATTGCATTACAAAAGACTTCATTCTTCGAGGTGAGAAAGTTTCAAAGAGAACATACATGTTCCTTTGACTTTAGATGTCAACATGAGTGCAAACCAACATACAAAATGATTGGGGAGCAAATAAAAACCAGGTAATGTGTATACAAGTTTCTGTATCATAATATGAATATATTAATTGCTTGAACAAAAACAGAGAACTAATATTAATATGATAAACATGCAGAGGTTTGAAGATGTTAAAAATGGACCAATACCAAAGAGCATTTGCAATGATATGAGGAAGGAAATTTACATGGATGTTATCTATTGGAAGGCATGGAAAGCAAGAGAAAATGCACAAGATCTAATACGAGGAACACCAGAAGAAAACTATGCACTCTTGCCCATGTACTGCCATATGCTCAAAGAAGTCAATATAGGATCATACACATACCTAGAAGTTGGTGAGCATGACGACTTCAGATTCGTGTTTGTATCTATTGGAGCATGCACAAGAGGATTCCAAATAATGAGAAAGGTATGCCAGTGAGTAAACATAAATTAAATGACATATTGATTAATAGAAAGATTTATTGTTGACAAATAAAATTAAAGATATGATAACAGTATAGAAAATGTAAACATTACGTCTGCTTTTGACATTTTAATTGTTGTTGACAACTTACATTAATAAATTAGAAATCTAAGATAAAAAGATAGAACAACTTATTACAGTGTTGACATGAATATATATTTGAATTATAAAATAATACATTCGATTGGTTTTGACAGGTAATAATGGTAGATGGGACTCACTTGCATATAAAACACAAAGGACATATGCTTATTGCTACAGCTCAGGATGCAAACCAGCAGATCTATCCACTTGCATATGTTGTAGTTGATAGTGAAAACGACATATCGTGGACATTCTTTTTTACACAGCTTCTGAAAGTCATACCATGTACAGAAGATTAGGTAATAGTGTCAGATAGACATCTCAGCATTACCAACGCCATTCAAAGAGTGTGCACAACAGCAAATCATGTTGTGTGTAGGAGACATTTAAAGCAAAATCTGAAGACAAGATACAAGGATAAGGGTGTGCACAAACTATTCTCTCTGGCTGCTGATGCATACACGCTAAAGGATTTCCAAGAGAATTATGGGAAAATTTGTGAGATAAATAAGGAGATGGGTGAATACTTGGAAGCAGTAAGATTTAAAAAATGGGCAAAAGCACATTGCAAAGGGAATAGATACAACATAATGACAACAAACAACTCAGAGACAATAAATGCAGTAATACTGGAAGCAAGGTATGACAAAATTATAGACATGTGCCCAATTTACCATCTATGAAGGGTCAAAGATATTTTAAAAGTTGTTGACACTGTTGAAATTTGATGTTGACATGTCTTTCCAAGTTGTCGCTCTACTAGAGTTTCTGCGAGATGTGTTGTCAAGGTGGTTTAATGAGAGGCGCACAGAGGCTGAAAAAAACAATAGTAAGGTGACACCAAATATCGGGAAAATACTGGAGTCTAGGTACCAAATGTCAAAGGCGTATGAGGTGAAAAAGCTAAATCAAGCTCAATATCATATACTTGGTGGAGATTTCTTTGGGGTGGTCAATCTATTAGAAAGGAAATGCACTTGCAAAGTCTTTGATGTGGACCACATCCCGTGTGTGCACGCTATAGCTGCAATACAAAAGGCAAAAGCAACTGTGACCGATTTTGTGAGCGACTACTATAAAACTGAAGCTTGGACAACTGCATATAGAGAAACAATCTACCCTGTGCCAAGAGAGACCGAAAAGAGTGTACCGAAAGATGTAACGGATACAATATGCATGCCACCGATTGTGCAGACAGATAAGGGGAGAAGAAAGAAGAAAAGATACTCATCTGAAGGTGAGTTCCCAAACAGAAGCAAGAAGAGAAAAGGAACAAGAAAGCCAGGAAAATGCAACCTCTGTGGTAATATGGAACACAACAAGACTTCTTGCCAAAAAAACTATACTGACAAGATCGGGACAAAGTTATCAGTGTGGACACCATTTTAGGATTTTACTTTTCAATTTTTTACTTTAATTGAAAAGGAATAATAGTTTTATATCCTGTCAACATTGATATTCATATTGTAAACAGGTTTTACACACAAACCATTTTGGGTTTTGAGATAATGTCAAAAATACTAATTCTGAGACTGATGTATACAGGTTAATGTTGAGATGTTGACATTGTGATAAAAAATGTTGACAACATTGTGTTTATAGATTTGTTGACAGCTTGTCATATTGTGATGATAGAAAATGTGTTGACATGCAAACCAAATGGTTACAGGTGTGAAAATATTAACAGATTGGATTGAGACAATGAAAAAGTTTATTACAGAGGTGAAATGTTGACATATTGTGATGACAAAGATTTAGAATGCTGACAACTTATGCTGACAAGTTGTAACAAGTTATTTAACAGTGAGGTATGTTAACGAAGCGTGCTACACGCGCCTCGTAAGAATAATAAACTTACGAAGCGCGCTAAGCACTTCGTTGCACCTGAGTGAAATTGTTGACAGACAAAAAGAAAATGTAAAATAACCATAGGCAAAAATAACACAAAAGCTGACAAGAAATTCTCTGTAATACAATAACTCACTTGCACACAAAATTGGCTTGCAACAAACTGCATTCAGCACAAACTGTTATGGTAAACAAAAACTGTCTTACAAAAAGTGGAATGGAAATTGTCTTACAAAGTTGAAACCCAAAAGTTGAAACAAAAGCCATTAAGTCTGAACAAAATCACTGTCAAACACACATAGCAACAAGCCAACAACACACATATTACATGAAAAATTAACATTCAAGTTCAAGCTTCAGGTGGCTTCTTCTAAGATGGCAATGGCTTGAACTCCCATTTCTCATTAAACAAGTCAATCATCATCTTCTCCCTATGAGCCCTCATGTGTTCGTTATCCAGATCATCCCAGCTGGTGCCAATGGCCAAATACTCGATGAACTTGATACAATATACACCACAATTCCCACTGAAAATCAACAAAAAAAAAGAGAGAAATCAGGATATGTATAACAGAGGAACAATAAAGAAAGAAAAATCTAAAAAAATCATATACTTACATCATCCCATCCTGAGGAACATCTTTGCGCCTTGACCATGAGAAGTCCTTGTCCAAAGAATTAATATGGTCAAACAAGTTGGACTTTTTCATAACAACAGGGAGCATACGGCATAAACTTTTAATTCTATTCCAACAATAAGCTTCGTTGCTGATATGCACGCTGGAATCATACACAGTGACATGCCACTTAGCTAGGTCTATCTCCAAGGCAACCCAATGCTCATTTTCAAAGTTGAAGGGGGTATACACCCTTGTCACAGATTCAGATCAACACCTCCCCTCATGTTTTATATACATACCTATGAAGTACTTCTGGAAAAAGATAAGCTCCTTTTCATCATTTTTCTGAATAAGAGCTTCCTTATCCTCATTGAAATGCACATACCAGATCCAATCCATGATTGCAACATCCTTGAATTTCCCACTGTTTTGGTTTATATGCTTCCGGAAGAAAAATAATGCTTCAGAGATATGCTACATAACAAAAACAAAAAGAATAAAGTTAAAAGAGAAATAAAAAATAAAATAAAACTAAACAATAACAACACCAATAATAAAAATATGCAAACTGAAAGTAGAAGAAATAATACAAGACTGACAACACAAATATGAAGCATACGTTGACAGGACAACAAATATTAAAAACTTTTAAAATGTTGACATGACATATAAAAAATAATTAACTTACACAATCATTCAACCACTTGGCTTGTCCAATAGATTTTGTGTTTTTCAACAACAATTTGTTAAAGAAGTCCTTGGTGAAGTTAAAATCATGTTCCTTACGCCTAATAACCTCCTTCTTACCACTGCGACAAAAAGAAGAAAAATTAGTAAACACAAATATGCAAAATATAGAAAATAAATTAAATCAGTAATATAAACATACGTTAAAAAACCATTCGTAGAACTTTCTGCGATCATCATATCCATAGAATGAAATTTTCTTCTTCTTCTCAGCAGTGAAAGGGCTTTGAACAAGAACACTTGGGGTTGCGACCCTGGAAGACTTCCTCACTTGTACTCCAACATCAAGAGTATTTTTAAGAGACTTCTTCACTTGCTCTTCTGAGTCAATAATGTTCTGGGAAGCAGGAAGAACAGTATCCAAAGTGTCTTGAGAAAGACTGATTCCAGAAGAGATGAGTATAGAGTCCTTCTCTGAAAATTTAGGGATGTTGTCAAGATATTGATCAATACACCCACTGTCATCGAGATATTGACTAGAAGCACACACATCAGAAGTGTCAACACCTTGTGCATCTTGTAAGCTGTCAACATCTGGCCCCACTGCTTTGCTGTCAACATCTGACCCAACTGCTTTGCTGTCAACATCTAGACCCACTGCTTTCTGTCAACTTTAATGTTGTCAACTTCAATGTTGTCAACATCTTTGGCATTTGAAGGAGTGTCAACAATGTCTTCATTGGGCTCTACAGATTCAGCTACTGGCAGATGATCAACACTATCAACTTTCCCCACAGCACAGCCACCAACTACAACATCAGACATTGAAGGAATTTCAACACCTCCAGCTACACCCAGGTCCCCTTCCTTTTCTGGAGCTCTATCTTCCTTATCAGAGCAGTTAGTTCCATCAAATTCTGAAGAAGTAACCAAGTTGTCAACATTACCATGTGTGTTGACATCTACAAAATCTTCAGATTCATATTGGGTGCTCTTATCTTGGAACGAGGCCTTCACGTTGCTCTGCATCAGACTAGATAGATCGTGCAACTTCTTTGCAACATCAACCAACGTCAAGCCATGTTCTTTGGTGGAAGATTGAACTTCGGACATGGCATCGCACAAAAGTTCAATTTTTTGGCTCAAGACTTCAAACCGTCCAACCCAAGCTGCAGCATCGTTTCCTTCTATGTCAGCCGAGGGACGAACAGATGTTGTCCTCTCACTGTCAACAGAATCACATCCAGGGCCAGCTGCATTTGTTTCCATGTCAACATGAAAAGAAGAAGATGGAGGTTGAACAGATGATGGCTTACCACTCTCAGATGAGGACGGGAACTGAACAATAGGTGGGGCATCTTGGGCGGCTAGCTCTGGGATGTCTAACCTTAGCTTTCTGATGATGTTGTCAACATCAACTTTGACAGGGCCGTAAACAACAAGGGTCTTCACAGAGTCCTGCTTTGCCTTCTTCAATTCTGGCTCAGAACCACTAACTTTAAATATGACCTTGGGGCAAGCAGCAGGCGGAGACTTCCTCTTCTTAATTACCACTTTGAGATTAGCAGAATGTTGTTCATCTGCAACCTTACCAGAAGATCTTGTTGCTCTTCTGGGAGACAAATGTGAAGGGACAAAAGAAACACCAGCAGAATCCTTTCCATCTCCAACCTTCTCCGGAGACTTTGATGCTCTTTTAGGAGAAGAATATGCAGGGGCTGAAGAAACACCAGCAGACACCTTGTGCTTGCCGGGCTGATTTCTCTCAAGTTTACTTAATCTTGGAGATTTTCTTGGAGAGTGTTCAGAAACAAGGATTTTTCTATTTTGTATGTTGAGCCTACGTGTATAAGTTCTGACAACTAGAGGGGAATCTGTCAACAAAGTATAAAGAACTGTCAAAAAACAGAAAAAACAAATGTCAACCCAACAAAACATGTGCAATAGAAAAAACCAACAACATGTCAACAATGTATAAAATTGCAAAACATATCATACCTGGAGTGCTGACAGGTTACTTTCTCTTACCAACAGCTTTCCCAGCCTTTGACACATTAGAATCTGGATTGCTGACAACTTGCTTCTCTTTACAATCACCTTTTTCACCCTCTGCAGCAATATGAACTGAACTGCTAGCAACTTCCTTCTCTTTGTTGACATCTTCCTTCTCTTTGTTGACAACTTGGACAACCTTCGCCGCCTTCTGAACTGGCTTCTTGACATTCCTTTTGGGAGGGGTTTTCACTGGCTTAGACGCAACCTTCTTGGCAGTCTTATCCGGTCGCTCGGATATTACCGTGTCAGAAATAACTTGCTCTGAATTCTCACGAGCAGTGACAAGAACTTTTTCAGCATATGCATCAAACAAAGGATCTTCAACCTCGTCGACAAAATTGAGGTGCCGAAATGTAGAATGTTCCTCGTATGGAGACGGTCTGCACAACTAAAATAATGAAAAAATAGCAAAAGAATTATATAAATATGATGTCAACAAAAAGAGTTAAATACAAAAATAAAACAGACAAGACAAAAAAATGTATAATAAGATAAAGAATAATACCAAAGGATGAAGATCAAAATGATCTGAGACAGAATGATACCAAGCGAGCTTGGAATTATCTCTTGAGAACCAACGTTCGCCATATGGAATAGTCTTAAGAGAGGCAGTAGCAGCTCCAACAAAATCGCGAAACTGATGAAAATGTTCAAGCACCCAAACCTACAAAAAAAAAATTAAGGATTAAAAAGGAAAAGGGATAAGAATGTCTTCAAACAACTAATTGAAATAGAGAAATGATAAAATAAATACCTGAAAAGCAAGAGGATACCCATGCAAAGTATACCAAACTCTATCGTTAGAAGAACCACCTCCTGTACGTTTAGCATTGCCTGGAGCATCTTGAAAAGCCCGGATAGTCTCTAGATATACTTCCCTACCCCAAGGGTAGTTCACAAAAGCTTCATAGTTGCTAGCAAGCTTGAGAAACTTCAGTCTGACAGCAGAGCCTTTCCTCTGAGGCATCAACACACCTTCAAGAATAATAAGGTGGGCTAGAACCATCTTGCGCTCACCAGTCGAAATGGCAAACTCTACAATAATGTCGTCAAGAGTGACCTTGCTTTTGGTTCCAAGAGAACACTCAAAGACTTCATCTGGGATGACATGGCCTTCAAAATCAGTGCACTTCAAACCCGTGATCGCAGCAAAGTCTTGAAGTGAAAAAGACAACACATTGCCTTGCATATTAAACCACATTTCGTACTTCTTTTGTGTCTTAACTGCACGCATTAAAGCGTAGTGAACTATGACGTGCGAATAGTTGAGCTGGGATGTCATGCTTAAGATAGTTTTGAATACACCAGTAGAAAACAACAGATTACTGACATCATCTAACTGACCCTCAATCTGATCAATCACAGAAAATCTGTGGTATGTTGTAACCTTGGGAGCTACAAACAAATCTTTGGAAGCCAAAAACTGTAGCTTAGACACATCCATGACACATGTCAACAAAAAAAACCAAATACAGAGTGTCAAAAAATATATCACAAAAAGAGATAAAAGCAGAGCAAGGTGTCAACCATAAAAAAAAGAATGTTGGAAATCTGAACAAGTTGTCAACATGAACAAGTTGTTAACATGAACAAGTTGTCAACATGAACAAGTTGTCAACAATAAAATCTGCAAACACCAAAAGTTGTCAGCATGCCATATTCAAAGATGTTAATATGAACAAGCTGCCAACAATAAGCTCTCGAGACACAAAAAGTTGTCAGCACGCCATATTCAAGATGTCAACATGAACAAGCTGACAACAAATAAGATCTCAAGACAAAATCAAGTTGTCAACATGCCATATTCACAACATAAACATGACAAAAATGCCAAAAATAAAATCTCCAGACACAAAAAGATGTCAGCATCCCATATTCAAGAACATAGATATGAACAAGAACTCAAAAATGACATCTACAGACACAACAAGTTGTCCGCCATGACAAATTCAACAACAGAAACAAAAAACAGTAAAGAATCAAGAAATAAAGTGAAAAATTCAAAATAAAACACAACATGACATATTCAACACACATTTGCAAAGTGCAAATGCTCTGAATTTGTCAGCAAACTTAAAAACAGATTAAACACACAGATAAATACGCATGCAACTAAAAATAGCCTTCAAAATCTAGGTTTCGAACAAAAACGAACTCAATTTCGACTTGAAACAGAGGAACGAACACAAAATCACAGAAATCATCCAAAATAAACAAAAAAAAAACAACAAATAGAAGAACGAGAGAGCTAGATACCTGGTTTGATCTGAGAAATCGACTCAAAAACTGGAAAATAGGGATGAAGTGATGAGAACTCGAGCAGGCGAAATCTGAGAGAAATCAGAGAGAACTCGAGCACAGAAACAGAAGCAAAGCGCGAGAAGATGAAGACGGAAGCAACGACAGCGGAATCCGGCGAGGAAGCAGAAGACGAAATCGGAAGAAGGTGAACAGTTTGATTTTTTGATTTTGGGAGTGAATGAGGGGGAGAGGAAGGAGAGAAATAAGTGCGCGTGTTTTAAAATCTGATCGGGAAAGAGGAGCGCGCGAAATTGGGTGGGGTGGGGTAAGGGTAGAAATTAAAAACTTAGTTTAGGGGTGTACTTGTTGAGAATATAGTATCAAATAGGGCATTGAGCACAAATCAATCCTTAAACTTGCATACAAGGGCAGCGTCAATCCAAGTAGCACCTGGATTTGGGCCTAAACTTTCTTGTCTTGAACAATCCAAGTAGCTTAAACCTAGCTTTGAGGTACAATTTCGCAGCAATCTCGAACTCACCATTGTTCTTCTAGGTCTGGTAATCGAAGCTCTGGTCAGATCCGAGGGAGAGCGCGATTCGTCCCTTGAACACCACAGGCCCGATCTGCGTCGTATTCTTGGCCTTGTGGAAGAACGTACGGATCGATCTCAGCCATGGCGAATCTTTGGCCTTGGAAGATGGCATTGGCCTCGAAGAAGTCGTAGTAGACGCCCGTACTTGAAATGGGCTTCCTGACATTATTTTTAGGGAATGATATTTGGGATATTTTGGATGTTAGGTAATATTTGATGTAAATAATAGAAAATAAAGGTGTATATATGGATTTTGATGTACCTTTTAGGAATATTTTAGTTGTATTGAGCATAATAATTTGGGGTTATTTAACAATAACTAATAATTTTAAAAATAAAAATTATAGGTTATTTATTATTTTAGTAGATTCTTACGAACTTACGAGTCGAATCTACGAGTCGAGTTTAAAGACCCCCTCCGAGTCACTAGTAGATTCTCGAGTTTAATAACCATGGCTACGACAGAATTGTCGTCACAAAAGGTAAGGGCGACACAAATATATTTGTCACAGAAATAATTGGTGACGAATTTGTTATGTAGCTGATGTACTCTAGAATTAATCATATTTAATGAAAGATTGAGGTGCTTTCGTGTCCATAAGCTTCAATTTATTCAATAGTATAAGAAGAGGAAGCTGAAGTTACAAACGTAGGTTAACAACAAAGTCAACAATCGCGCTTGTCAAAGTAAAGCCTTTGCGTTTGGCGATCCAACCCAAAGTTCCATCCTAACATCTGCTTAGCCCCAAATATGGTCCTTTCGAATTCCACAAAAGCAAGGCAATGAAAGTTGGAAAAAGGCACCCAAATATTATCAAAGTCGAGATCTAGAGTTCCGCCTTCATTCAACATGAAGGAGACAGTAAGATCACGATACGCCACTATGTTATATGATTCGTAGCATATATAGTTCATACCCAGCTGCGCCATAAATGACAGGGTCGGCTTTCACATAATCCTCCACAATCTGTATGACCCTTTGAAATGCGACCAGGTTGAGACGTGTGATCGAACATAAACTTGTCTCCTAAGCCTGGAGCTGTCGTCAGATTGGTCACTGTGGTCCCCGCTATCGTAATCGACTCGACCCGAAAACTCCACTGGAAAAAGACGCGCCTCCGATCCGAATCTCGCCACGCTTTGTAACGATTTCTTCACTTTCGGAAAGCAGACTGAGAAGGAACTTACACCGAGCGCTGTCAGGAGCCCTAATCGATCATAGCATAACAATTAGTCTTCATTTTATGCGTACATAGAAAAGATACCAAAGTAGTAATTAATTATTCCACGTTAAAGGACTAGACACAAATATTAAGATAAGACTACCAAAGTAGTATATAAAGAATGTCATATATTCTAGACAATTGAACACCTATTAAGAAAAAGGATATTGAACACAAATACCCTTTTTAAGAAACCATTATTCTTTGGGACACTGAAAATTCGAGAATATATAATTAATGTTCCTCAGTTAAAATTGGCTTCACATCGATCTACCCAAGTTCGTTATTAATTAGCAAGGGTATTCTTAGAAAAAATCAACGAAAATAATGTAAATGACAATCTTTTCCATACAAAAAATCAAAGCAAAAAAATAAGCTTTACAGAAGACTAGAGGTGTTTATGACAAAAAATGAGTAAAACGACATCTAAATTTAAACAAAGGTCTAAAACGTGAAGGATGAATACCTATTTCATGGTCACTGACGCCGATGACACCTTTTTTACCATTGGAGCCATAGAGGGAGGAACCAAATTCCATGACGACATCGACGGAAACCGAAGGATCATAGCCTCCCGTTTCATTCGCCTTGAAAAACGAGAATTTATCGAGAGCGATGTTCCCTTCGGACGTGGAGCCATCGAGATACTCTACCGAGTAGGTGCAGTCGTCGAAACCGGTCGAGCCAGGGCAGTAGTTGTTGTCTGGTGCGGCCATGCAGAATCTTGACGTACACGGAATTGCCTTGCATGTGGTCGAGAAAGTGCATGGATCGTAATCGTCTGTTGTTTTTAGCCACGTGAACGTGCTTCCCGTATCGAAAACGGCGGATTTTTGTAGGGAGGGTGTCCCGAAATTGTATTGGACGTAGAAGAGCATGTCATCGAGTGAGGTTTGTATGGGAGAAATTGCCACGTTGAGGGTTTTGAAATGGGCTTGGATTTCGGGATGTGTCCCGTGGAATATGGGAAGAGTAGTATGGCTTGACACTTTAGCTGATATGATCATGATCATCGTGATCACAATCAGATTCTTCATATTCAATCTTTGTTTGTGTTTGGGATGTGTTGTTGTGTAGAATTAAACGAGACTCAATGACTCCTTTATATAAGGTCGGAGTAATACATATCACTATCTTTTCAGTTTTATTAGGAGGCTAGCTAGTGGACTCCACATACTAAGTATGATATATATATGATGATTGATGATGATATTCTACCAAAGGAAAAAGAAGAAGAAGAAGGTATGATATATGATATCGACAATCAGGTTTGTCGTGTGTAAGATGAAGTCGACAGTATAATTAGAGCGTTGTTTGATGGAGCCAGTTAGGGATAACTAGGTTAGTTGGTTATGAACATGATCATGATCATAATGAAATGCCCACTCTTAATTTTTCATATTCAATCTTGTTTTTGTACGTGTTGTTGTGTAGATATATATATATCGATGACTCTCTTTATATATTAATTTCGTACGCCGGATTATTGGTTGTTTTAGTGTGATTGAGATTCGCTCAAAGTTTGAGGTGTATATTCGATGAGTTTTAGGAGTGTGGAGTACACGACTTGGATACGTAAAATCGAGCTCGGTGTTACATGGATATGTCGGGATGTACATAAGTACATGTCGGGTTCGTAACCCGGGATCAAAAAGACGGAAAATTGGACATTTTGAGGAGTGACACGGTCTCTTAGAGACCATGCGGATGCTCTGGTTTCGTAATTATGCCCAGTAAAATGGCACAGTCTGTTGCTGATCGTGCCATATGGTTGCTGACCGTGTCATTTGACAGTTTTTGACAGTTAATGTATTTTGAACCGTTTTAAACCGCCTTATCCATTTGATAACATCTTAGTAAGTGAGTAACCTCCCTTAGGCATATATAAGGGTGATGTTTGATCAAGTTTTGACCCTAGTTCTTCATGAACAATAAGGAATTCTCTACATCGTCCAATAACCGAAAACTTCAAGTATTTCTAATAGATAGTTTTGATCTTCTAGCGTTTGCAACGTCTTATCTCACTCCAAATTTCGTGTTATCCAAAGACATTAAATAGGGTCGAAATATTAATTTCGTAAAGTACATTTAACACGATTCGTTTACATGTCCAAACACCAAAATTATCAACAACAACCCATTATACAACAGGATTAACCAAAGAAATATTATGAATCATATAGTATTATATTTGTGTAAGATATATAGTCGCGATTATATTGCTTCTTTAGGAGGCTAGCTAGTGGACTTCATATATATATATATATATATATATATATATATATATATATTTTAACATTATACCATATAGAATGATGTATATATGATATCGACAATGGTTGTTTGTGTAAGATGAAGACAGATAATTCATAGGTAATAATTAATGCCTATATACGGGAATGAATTTTTTCCTATGTGGGCATTTTTTTGAAACAAATTCTCAACATAGGCTCGTTTCAAAAATAATTCTCATAATAGGCATTTTTATTAGCTTTGGAAAATGTCTAAATGTTCCCGAACCTAATTTATTAAAAAAAGAAGATAAAAATACAAGAGACGCTCTTGTTCGTTATTTAAAAAAAAAAAATTCAAAAGGCATATACCTGATTTTTTTATCTTACAATTTTTTTTCAAAGTGTGGGTCCCACTCTACCTTAATTTGTTCTTCTTCCTCCCTTTCTTCAATGGAAGCTCCCCGCACCAATGGAAGCTCCCCCGACGAGGTGGTTGTTGGGATGCTCCCGGCGGTCGGGCTTTTGATTTGAGACGGAGAAGGGCGGAGCGGGACTCAGAAGCTCACCTTCCGCGAGTCCGTTGGCTTTTGATTTGAGACGGAGAAGGGTGGAGCGGGAGAACGTGAAGATCTGCTCGCGGGCGGGCTCGTCGGCACTGAAGGTGACCGCCGGACCGCTGAGAGGGATTTTCAGGACGGCGGTGGGGGAGACGAGAACCGAGTCGACTCGGGCTGACTCGTGAGCTTCTTTTCTCCTCTGCAGAGTGGGACCCACGCTTCTGAAAAAAAGTTGCAAGATATTTTGAGTTTTTTTAAAAAAAATAACGAACAAGAGACGCTGGATTAGCCAGCGTCTCTTGTATTTTTATCCTTTTTTTTTAATAATTTAGGTTCGGGAAGATACGCTGTCTTAGCCAGCGTCTCTTCCACTTAGACATTTTCCAAAGCTAATAAAAATGCCTATTGTGAGAATTATTTTTGAAACGAGACTATGTTGAGAATTTTTTTAAAAAAATGCCCACATAGGAAAACAATTCTATATACGGAGTATAAGAGTAGGCGTTGGTATGGGATAGGGTTGGTAGTTAGTTGGTTACAAAGGACAATTCATTTCTGATCATATGCTCCGTATGAATTTATGATAATTGATAAGCAACGTATGTTAGCTTAATAGCTTAGTTGCCTTTATTAATCATGTATTTAATTTTATTTGATTCTCATTGTATTATATATTTATGCTAGTCCTACAGGACCTACAAATTTGAAACATCTTAAATTTGTGGATTAACGTTGCAAATGCTATGAAACTTGTTAGGAAAGACATCATATGTCAGAACTTCTTGCTTTCGTTCAACATTTTTCAATTAATTTGTCCAAGATGAATAGAATTAATTATGAAATGTATCTCCTCACCCACATATTCTATGATAGTCAATAATCAATCGGGATCTGAATTTAAACCTTTCGTTCAACTTCTTTGCTAGCTTGGCACGTCAATGTCAATGTCAATGTTTCATGACTAGGAGTTGGCATGTCCGATTTCGTTATGTTTCTAGGGAGGCTAACTGCGTTGCAGATTATTTAGTCTATCGCTTTAAGCTTTCCTTGTCGTTTTTATGTTTTATGCGATCCGCTATGTTGTATTTTCTGCTCTTGTTTACTTGACGATGTAAGAGGTGTGACTACCCCGTATATTTGGCCATTTTTTATCGAGCTTTCGAGAGTACCGACTCTCTTTCAAACCAAAAGAAAAAGAAAAAAAGAAAGAAATTGAACAACAATGCTTCATGAGTAGGAGTTGGCTTGTCCGACTTCGTTATGTTCCTAGAGAGGCTAACCGCGTTGGGATTGTTTTAGCCTCTGTCGCTTTTAACTTTCCTTGTCGTTTTCATGTTTTAGGCGATGTATTTCATCTTGTTTATTTGACGATGTAAGAGACGTGGCTACCCCGTTTACTTGGCCACCTTTTTATGGAGCTTTTGAGAGCTGCTCTCTTCCAAACAAAAAAGAAAGGAAAAAAGAAACTGAACAACAATATTTGTATACTTTATTGCTAGCCATCTAATCTACTATATAATTTGCGCTTTTTTACAAATGAATGCTTAGCAAAGTGTTTTGATTGGTTCTAAAATAAATTTTACTTCCCTTTTATTTTAAGCAATTAAAGGCCACGTTAAATATTTTTGCATTTCTTATTGGTTAATGACACTCCTCAATTTACTACTATTATGTTTTTAGTTGGTGGGTTTTATACATTATAAATGGATCAAATCATATAAAAATTTTAATGTGTGAAGGTATATAGAATTAAAACTTAGCTTTTTAAAAGATGATTATTTTTATTTTCAATCTAATATAATCTAATTTATCCAATCTAATATGTAAATTGCGATTTCAACGAATGAATCAAACTCTACAAATGAGCTTTTGTTCTCTCTTATTATTTGAATGGTTTGCTAAACACGTATGTCTGATACGACCCATTTTTACGAGTCTTATACTTTTTTTGGAGTTGTCTAACAAAGAGACGACCCATTACTTTCGACTAAAACAAAAGATACAAAACCCTATTCTTCTCAAATTCCTTATTCTATTTTAGTTTTGAATTTCAAAATGGATTAATTTGATGATAAATCTCAAATTCGCCTTTTCCCTATCTTGCTCTTGAGTTATGTGAGTGAGTAATTTTATGTTAATAGTTTTATTGCTTATAAATACATTAATGAATTACGCATGGTTTCTTCAATGAGTAGGTGTTTTTTGTTGTAGTTTGATTATTAAAGTTGATGTTTGATATTCTTTTTATAGTTTGAATTATAAATTGGATTTTTGATATTGAAACCATATTAAAAGAGTTGGTAAAAACTACAAATTTGGTCTATACAATATGAACATATGCAATAGCAGTGGAGATACTAATAGGACAACAAAGAGCAATCAAAAAGACAATTAATCAATAACGTTTATATAAAATAATATAGACGCGCGAGACCCAAAATGCTAGTTACATTATATAATACTCCCTCTGTCCCGAATTGATAGTCTCATTTGAGGGATTTCACCAATTTTAAGGCAAAAGCAAAGTACACATTTCAGCCAATCAAAAATTAGAGTTGAGTCTGAAAATTAAATACAAATTCATTCACAAAACAAAACACCTAAAATACCCCTACATAGATCTGAAACCAAACCCACACCAGATCTGAATCTCAAACCCAAACCCACATCAGATCCGAATCTCAAACCCAAACCCACACCAGATCTGAAAGCTTTTAGATATTCTTCCACCGCAGATCGACCGGAACCCTCCCGGATCGGAGACCCTCGCCTCGAAGAACGGACTTGAAGGCTTCACGTGGACCACCCTGCCTGGGACCTTGACACACGTGACCTCGAAGAACCGAGCGGAGGTCGGGCAAGCTCCTCTTCGGCGGCTGCGATCTTGACACAGGTGAACCACCAAGCTTAGGATGGAGAATGGTTTGATTTGAAGGTGAGTGATGGAGGCCGTGAGTATCGACACGGTGATGGGAGGCCACCGGAGAGGGGGGCGGTGGTGGTGGATGAGAGAGAAGAGTAAAGTTGTGAGGGGGAAGGAGGTGGGATTTTGAGAAGATAAGGGTTGGGAGAAAATGGGGGAGAAAGCAAAAGATAATTAGGATTTTATTGTATGGGTTATGAAATTGGGCTTAATAATGGACTGATATAGGAAGATGAGTTAGGGGATTTAGTAGTTTAATTAAATTAAAATAATAAGTTTATGTAATGATTAATTAAAATTATGGGTTTATGAAAATGTGTTAAAGGGTTTAGTTACGTGAAAATGGTGAAAATGGATGAAAGAGTAGATGGAAAAGATGATGTATATGGTTGATTTGATTGATAAAGTGTTATTGGGGTTATAAATTGATATGATTAAATTAGAGTAAAATATTAGAAGTAAGAGGGAGCAGTACTTATTATCGACTATAATGAAGTTTGGAGTACAGCAGCGAAACCCATGCTACGTGGTTGGGGTTGATATAAGCTCATTGCAAATTTGATATTTTCCAGCACCTTAACATCCTCTTCAATGTCTTCATCATACTTTTCAATCTCTAAAATATCTTGCTTACGGTCATGCAACCTATTCTTCCTCTCTTTATATAATATAACCATGGATTTCTTGTTCTCAGTTGCTTTATGTTCTGCTGTCACAGTGATATCCCAATAGGCATGTAACTCCACAGTCACTTCAACAATTGTTACACCCCTGCACATATATATTCATCAATCATCATCATCAACCTCTGATCATTACCAATTAAGAACTAATTAAACATATTATACCTTGGAGCCGATGGAAGATTAGATATTTTAAGATTTCCAAGATAGTGACAATACTTTGTTAACTTTCTTCCTCCTTCAAACACCTTGATCTCCATTGTAGTTTGTCCATCGTAATAAGTTGTCAAGTTTCTCGACTTTATATACGGAGGTCTACGACCAGCATCGATGAATTGTGTCATGACTCCGCCCATTGTTTCAATCCCGAGACTCATAAAATTCTCAGACAAAACACCTGCATATGGAGCTGTTTTCCAAGAACATATATATATTCAGCATATATGTTGTGGATTTTCTTGAGAAGTTTATATATACACTTGAATATTACCATAGTAATTGACGTAGTTCCCCGCCAGTTTAGTAGCAGCACGCACCAAGGCCTTGTTTGGCATGAAAACAACATTTTGGGTATCTTTTCCAAAGTAGTTCCTCAGCAGATGTTGAATCATTGGAATTTGAGTGCTTCCTCCAACCAAGATTATCTCATCAATGTCAGTTTTCTCGATCCCTCCTTCTTTCAATACGTCTTTGACCAATTCCATTGTTCGGTTGAACAAATCCATGTTCAGCTCCTCAAACGTCTCTCGTGTTAGTGTCTCCTCAAATATCAAGATTTCATCATCAACGAGATCAAATTCTATCTTGATCATGACTCTGTCAATCTTGCTCAGTGATATTTTAGCTTTCTCACATTCAATTCTCAGCTTTTTTATTGCATTCAAGTCGTTTCTAATATCATTGTTGTATTTTCTCTTAAGCAAGCTGACAAAGTAATCCACCAGCCTTGTATCAAATGTCTGGCCTCCCAAATGCCAATCTCCCTTAGGCGATGTGGCCATAAGCATGCCCATTCCACTGCAATCTAAGAGAGTTGCATTAAATGTGCTATCACCAAGATCGTAGATAAGTGCCCTGAAATTTCTTTGATTCCATAGAGAAGAAAGTGCAACAACACCAAAAGATGGAAGAACGAATGCAATCTGAAGTCCTGTCATGACACATGCCCCATGAATGTTCTGTCTTACCTCACTGTCAATGTAACCTGCAATGAGAATCATATGCTTGCACAAGTAAATACTATAACTTTCTGAAAAGAACTTTGGTAGTGCATTGATTTCAACAATATGCATTACTTTGTTCAACTAAGATAACCGCGTATTCAACATCGTGATCAATGTATGTCTCAGCAATATCCTTCATCTTTCCTGCGATCATAGCACAAATGTCTTCTGGTCTAAACAGTTTGGTTTCCCCATTCTTGAACTCAATTTCAATACAAGGCTTATTTTCTTTGTTCACAACCTTGTATGGCAAAGTCTTAATGTAATCTTGTACCTCTAAATCATCAAACCTATAATTAGAAACAAAGAGATGTATAACTCCTTTTAATCAAGTAATTGATTCATCAATCCATGAGTTACCTCTTTCCCAAAAGCCGATTGATCTCACAAATTGTTCGTTCAGGATTGACGGCTTCTTGATCTTTAGCCTCTTCTCCAATCAAAACTCCGAAGTCGTCAGTGAATGAAACACAAGAAGGTGTAGTTGTGCTACCTTGTTCATTCTTGACAACTTCCATGGTGTCATTATAAAATGTGATTGCACCACAGTTTTTCTTCCTCCGTCGACAAGGGCCAATACTCGAAACTCTGCGCTTGTACAATCCCACACTTGAATATGTCATACCAAGATGAATACCGATTACACGGTTCTTGATGGGAAGAGTTTTCACCCTTTTCTCTTCTTTTAAACTTGTGCAAAGCAAGAACCCTTGACAAGTTTAACACATATATACACATCAGCAAATGTAGGCACAGAATTCCTTTCTCATTCTCTATTTCATGCAATTAGAAGCCATACTCATGTAAATCAATGACAAGAAAATAGTTCAACTTCAGATAAATACCTGCAGATGTCAAGAGAAAGCAAAGCATAACAAATGTCTTGTTGGCTGTCATTGTTGTTTGGTTGGGTGCAAATGCAAAACTTGGTTTGAAATTTAACCTGAAGAACGTTCAATTTTTCAAAGACCTAAACCATGAAAGGTGAAGGCGAAGCGGCGGAGTGAAAGGGATGGCTTTATTTCACAAATAAGGTCCCTTTATTTTCACAAATTGCAAATTGGGAACCAGAAGTTGGGTATTTCACAAATAAGCCCACTTTTTTTCGTAACACCGTAAAAAGCATTAACAGTGTGTTAGAGATAAACTAGTTAGTTATTCTCCCAAATATAAAGATATATCTTCTAGGTTATCTTAGATAATTCTCCTTGTATAAATACCCTATTGATTGATAATAAGATTAAACAAGTTTCTACTCTTCTATATGGTATCAGCTAGACCTGGCCAAACTAGGGCTTGGATCGGGCCATTGTAGGGCCAAATTCCAAATTCTACCCATTTACCAGGGCCGGGCCAAGCCCTCCCATTTAAAATGGGACAATTACTCTACCCATATCCTCCCATAAGGGCCCTCAAGGAGGCCCTTAGGGCGGCCCTCGACTACTTACACAAAGAAATTAAATATCAAAAATCGGGTTAAATGGTGTTACTAAAACATTCAAAACCTGTTTAGTGCTTACAAGCAATTCACCATCCAAAAACGCATGCTAAAAAGGTCCAAAATGCATGCTTAAATAACAATCCTCATAACCGAATTCAACAAAAAAAATCCAAAAACACAATAAAAAAAATTATGTCGTGGTAATAGTACTCGCATCTGAATCCTCATAACCTTAATATTATATTATATATATAATATGGGTCAGGTAGGGCCGGCCCTCAGGGCCCTACTCCGATCCCATATCCTCCCACTTTAAAAAAGGGCTCGGCAGGGCCGGCCCTTATGGGTTAAATCTCCTACCCAGATCCTCCCATATTTTAGGGCGGGCCGGCCCTAGTTTGGTCAGGTCTAGTATCAGCCTAAAAGATCCTTCCCTTTCTACTCATCATATTTTCCCAAACACCATTCTTTTTCTATCGTACCATGGCTGAATTGACATCCCAATTACCTAATCCACATAATGCTTCCTCTCCATTCATTCTTGTACACCTTCCAAACATCATCCAACTCACTCCCACAAATTATCTCACATGGAAGATCCAACTCCAAGCAACACTAGAAGGGTACGATCCTTCAAATTTCTTGACGGATCTCATCCCGCTCCACCGACAAAACTCGGCGTCGGTGACAAAGAAACCAACAATCCCTTACGTTTGTCTTGGAATCGTCAAGACCGTCTTCTCTTTGGCGCACTTGTGGGAACCCTCTCCTCCTCGGTTGCTCCATTGGTGTCTCAAGCAACCTCATCCCAACAAATTTGGGAACTACTTCAGCAAACCTACGCAAAGGCCTCCCGTGGCCACATCAAGCAAGTCAAGAACAAGATGCGCAGTACAAGTAAAGGAATCCAATCAATCTCAGACTACATGCAGTTCATGAAGATCAATGCTGATCTCCTCGCCTCACTCGGCGCTCCGATGCACTGCGAAGACCTCACAGATCAAGTTCTTCGAGGCCTTGACGACACATACAAACCTGTAATCGATGGCGTCAACGCTCGCGAGACGCCGATCACGTTTGAAGAACTTCATGAGAAACTCATCAACCATGAACTTGCTCTCAAACTCACCACCAAGACGACTGACGGTCCGACCACCGCACTGAATGCTCAAACTAGGCCTCCACCTAGGAATCGCTCACGAGGCCCTCCTCCACCTCACGCAACATGGCAGCAGCAGCCACACCAAAACGGTGGTCCTTCCCGAAACTCAAACAACAACCGTCCCAATTATAACCACAACCCAAACCAACCTTCTCCACCGTCCACACATAATAATAAACCCTTCCTTGGTCGATGTCAATGGTGCAAAGAATCCGGCCATGTTCTTACTCAATGTCCTACCTTTCAACAACTTTACCCCACTATTCCCCTACCTCATTCGGCTCGCTTTCCATCACAAAATCACCAAGCCAACACAGCCACAACCAATCCATCCAACACACAATTCCTTGTCGACAGCGGTGCTTCCCACCATATAACCAATGACCTTCTAAACCTTGGCCAACACTATCCCTACACGGGTCCGGATGAACTATTTATGGGAAATGGCACAGGTTTACCAATTTCACACATTGGCACTCTATCTCTCAACTCTTCTACTCATGAGTTTCCTTTGTCGCATGCATTATGTGTGTCTTCCATGACCAAAAATATTGTCTTTGTCTCTCAATTTACAAAACAAACTGGATATGCCTTAATTTTCTTACCTGACTATTTTCTTGTGAAGAATATCAAGGGGGGTCGTACAATCCTTAGAGGACCTTGTGTCGACGGTGTCTACTTGTGGCCGTCATCTAGTCCTTCTGTCAACCAGCTCAGTGTCTCTCCATCCACATCTTGGCATCACAAACTAGGGCATCCCTCTTCATCCATTCTCAAGTCTATTCAACAACGTTTTCAGTTAGGAATTTCTACTTCTTTACAGTCTGATTGTGTTTCTTGTCAGTTGAACAAAAGCCATAAACTTCCCTTTAATGAAAGTACTATTCGCTCCTTTTACCCACTGGAAATTGTATTTTCGGATGTGTGGTCTTCGCCTGTTATGTCATATGATGGTTTTCGTTACTATGTCATCTTTGTCGACCATTTTACAAAATATATATGGCTTTATCCACTCAAAAAGAAATCAGACACACAATCAATATTTATAAAGTTCAAATCTTTGGTTGAAAACTTCTTCGAAAACAAGATCAAAATTCTTTACTCTGACAACGGTGGTGAGTACCTAGCTCTTAGACCCTTTCTTAGTACCCATGGGATTAGTCACTTCACCTCTCCACCACATACTCCCGAACACAATGGTGTTTCCGAGCGTCGTCATAGGCACATAGTTGAAACCGGTCTATCCATGCTAACCTACTCAAATATGCCTCTTGATCATTGGCCTCATGCTCTACTTACAGCCGTATACCTCATTAATAGGCTCCCAACACCAATTCTTCACTATGAGTCTCCTTACTCTATGCTTCTTAGGAAACCCCCTAATTATACAAAGTTAAGAAGTTTTGGGTGTCTCTGTTTTCCTTGGTTACGTCCCTACACTGCTAATAAATTAGAACCCAAATCCGTTGTATGTGTGTTTGTCGGCTATTCCTCGTCTCAGAGTGCTTATCTTTATTTGGATCCTATCACAAAACGCATCTACACTTCTCGCCATGTGAGATTTTTGGAGACAGAATTTCCCTACAAAACCCAACTATCCAGTCCAGAAATATCTCCCCGTATAATTGATAATTGGGCCCACCTCTCTCTACCCATTCTTTCTCGTGTAACAAATTCACCTAACCCTACACCCTCACCAATCTCTGTCGTGCCTTCTCCCTCCACTCAAACACCTGATGGGACCCACACCTCCTCCTCTCATTCTCATCCTCCCACACACACCAACCCTAACCCTATAAACTCTACCATGGAGCCTACAACCTTATCAACTCTCACCAACTCCCCTGCAACACCATTGCCTGACCCCACCCCCCAAATTCCCTCGTTGGAAATCAACACCCAAGACCCCACCTCACCTGCTCCATTAATTACCCAATCAAATATCCCATCTCCCCCTCCTCTTCTTGAACGAGGTATCATCACTCGCTCAAGAAATAACATCACCAAACCCATACAAAAACTTAATCTTCATGCCCATAAACACCCACCTACAGAACCCAAAAACATCACCCAAGCCCTAAGAGACCCAGATTGGCGTGCTGCCATGCAGCAGGAGTTCAATGCTCTCTCCCACAACAAAACATGGGCTCTCGTTCCGCCTTCTCCTAGTCAGAACCTAGTTGGATGTAAGTGGGTGTTTCGAATCAAATATCATCCTGACGGCTCTATTGATAGGTACAAAGCGCGCCTCGTTGCTAAAGGATTTCATCAACGACCAGGCTTGGACTTTACTGAAACGTTTAGTCCTGTTGTCAAGCCGGTCACGGTTCGAATTGTGCTCTCCCTTGCAGTATCGAATGGCTGGCCACTTCAACAACTTGACGTGAATAATGCTTTTCTTCAAGGCACTTTGCAAGAAGACGCATACATGTCCCAACCGCCTGGCTTCACCGACTCCTCCTCTCCACAACATGTGTGCAAGCTTCAGAAGGCCATTTACGGTCTCAAACAGGCTCCCCGTGCATGGTACAATGAGCTCAAAGGCTATCTCCTTCAACTCGGATTCAAGAACTCGATTTCCGATGCATCATTGTTTATGTACTCGCATGGTCTAACAACTCTTCTATTGTTAGTCTATGTGGATGACATTATCATTACAGGGAACACTAAAGCCAACATCGACGCCCTCGTCGATCGTCTCTCCAACAAATTCTCCCTAAAAGATCTTGGCTCACTCTCATACTTCCTCGGCGTCGAAGTCCTTCCTACACCGAATGGCCTATTCCTGAGCTAAAGGAAATATATTGTTGATCTCCTACACAAGGCCGGCATGGAAGACTGCAAACCGGTCAGCACTCCGCTCTCCACCACTACTCTCTTGAAGAACAACGATGGCAGTCCACTCCCTTCTCCAACTGAATATCAGATGATCGTGGGTAGCCTTCAATATCTTAATCTCACACGACCTGATGTGGCATTCACAGTCAACAAGCTAGCACAGTTCATGCAAACCCCAACAACAACCCATTGGGGTGCTCTTAAACGGCTCATGCGCTATCTCTCCGGGACACTTACACATGGCATCAATATCTGCAACTCATCTCCTCTCTCGCTCCATGCCTACTCGGATGCGGATTTAGGTGGCGACAAGGATAACTACGTCTCTACTACAGGTTACATCCTTTTTCTCGGCGCCTCTCCTATCTCTTGGAGCTCCCGCAAGCAACGTTCGGTGTCTCGATCGTCGACGGAGGCCGAATACAAAGCTTTAGCCGACACTACATCCGAATTGCTTTGGGTGTTGTCCATTCTCAGTGAACTTGGTGTCACATTGCCTCAACCACCAGTTGTGTATTGTGACAATCTAGGTGCTACGTTCTTAAGTGCTAATCCGGTATTCCACTCCCGTATGAAGCATCTTGCGCTAGCCTATCATTTTGTTTGAGAGCAGGTTCACAAAGGCACCTTTCGAGTTACACATGTGCTTACCGATGATCAACTTGCTGACATGCTTACTAAACCACTACTTGGTCCGTGTTTCTCTTCGTTCATCAACAAACTCCGACTTTCCCGAAATGGACGTCAAGTTTGAGGGGGCATGTTACAGATAAACTAGTTAGTTATTCTCCCTAATATATCTTTATGTTAGATAGTTCTCAATTACTTATCTTACAAGTATAAAGATATATCTTCTAGGTTATCTTAGATAGTTCTCCTTGTATAAATACCCTATTGATTGATAATAAGATTACACAAGTTTCTACTCTTCTATACATTGTTCATATTCTCCATTTTCGAAGAATGCTGAAGTGTAGCTTTAATGGCGTCCGCCATAGCACGTCTTCTTTCATTGAATTTATTCATCCTCTACTCTACTCTACATCAGCTGCTGCTTCAAATGCTGCTATTGCAAGTCCGATCGTGGTCGAATACCTCGTCAATTCGGTTGGGTTCTCTGAAAAAGAAGCAGTCTCCATTATTACCAAGGTCAGACGTCCATTGAAATCCACCAAAAATGCCGAATTGGTTATTGATTTTCTTAATAGAAATGGATTAGATGGAACTCAAATCAGGAAAGTGGTTGTTGGCTTCCCCGATGTGCTTAAAAACGATGTCGATAAAACCCTAAGCCCCAAATTTAGGGGTTTTCAAGATTTAGGGTTTTCCTGCTAAGATTTTGGGCTATTCATATCTCGACATCCATTAATGTTGAAGGGGAAGGTAAAATCTGGCATTGTCCCTACTTTTAGGGCGTTAAGATCGCTAGTTGGTAGTGATGAGCAGGTGGTTAGGTTTATGCTACACTAGTAGAAAAAACATCTGTTGTAGTCCCCCTGTTGAGGCGGTCACCTTAAAAACCGACGCAAAAAGTCTTATTCTACTATCTGTTGAGGCGGTCAGTCGTTTAGTTCGCTGCAACAGGTACTTTAGAGGCGGGCAAATATCTGTTCGCCTCAAATAATATTTGTGTTTTTGACTTGTTGAGGCGGTCAGTAAGGCGCCCGCCTCAACAGAACCCAAAAATAGAGGCGGGCAGTAAGGCGTCCGCCTCAAATGATGCGACAAAGAGATTAGAGGCGGGCAGTAAGGCGCCCGCCTCAAAATAACACAAACATTAGAGGCGGGCAGTCATGCGCCTGCCTCAACAAATGCTTCAAAAAACTTAGAGGCGGGCAATATGCGCCCGCCTCAACTGCTTCGTCAAAAAGGTTTGCAGTCTCGACTTTTTCATATGCTCTCAAAACTGTCGACTGCGCCTCCTCCTTGCCGCCTCCTCCTCGCCGCTTCCTCCAAGCCTCACCGCCTCCTCCTCGTCTCGCCGCCTCCTCCAACTCACCGCCTCCTCCTCGCCGCTTCCTCCACGCCTCACTGTCGAACTCGTCGACTGCTCCTCCTCGTCTCCTCCTCCTCCTCCAGCTGTCGTCCTTGGAGTCATCGAGGTAGGTGAAACTTCCTCCTTCGCAAATTGTTTTCGGATTTTGATGTGCAGGAGTTGATTCCTTTTGTGGTATGAATGGTTGATTTTTGTTGTTGTGGGTGATTAATCCCTTATTTGGTGGAATTTTGATTGATTATGTTGTTTTGGTTCTTTAGGAAATTTTGATGCACTCCAAGTGTTTGGTAAAATGCCTAGTAGAAAATTTACATGCACTCCAATAGATTATGACTATTGGAACATATAGTACTTGGTAGTTTTACTAGTTCTTGTTAATACCTTTCATGTATATTTAGGACTATACTCTACCTCTTGTCTATATAGTCAATTCATATAACTAAACTTAATCTTGTGACTTTTTAGCATGACTTGATAAAAATTGTAGGAAAACAAATGAAATATGTCGATGAGTGATTTTAATGAGTTTTGCATGAGATATTGTTTTGTTAGCTAGATATCCAAATAATTTTATTTTATTTCAATGTGTGTTTTCAATGTTATGTATGTATTGGTCTTTCTACAGTTTTCTTCTGTTATTAGAAATGAGTCGTCGTTGGATGTACGGTGATCATTATACAGCTGAATATTTGAGTGGGGTTGGGGAGTTTATTAGATGTGCTTTAGCCAACCAACAGAGTACAAAAGCCGAAAAAATCTATTGTCCCTGCCGTGATTGTAACAATGTAAGGAGGTTAGCAGACATTGATGAGATTGAGGATCATTTATTTCGTCGTGGGTTTAAGCAAGATTATCATGTTTGGTTTTGGCATGGAGAGAAAATACCTGATCGTCCAAGTTCTAGTGTAAACGAATTTGATCTTCAGGTAGACAGTGATGAGAGTGATGATAACATTTCTGAGAATTATGAGATGGATGATGATGATGATGATGATGATGATGGGCAAGAGGATGAAATGAATGAGATGATGGATGGGGTGAGAGATCGCTTGGATGAACGACCTAAGGTGTTAGAACAACTAACAAAGGCTGCTGAGACGCCTTTGTATCCTGGGTGTACAAAATTTACCAAGTTAGAAGCTTTGTCAGTGCTATACAACTTGAAATCGAAGAGTGGCTGGACTGATTCGAGTTCCACGACCTTATTGAAGTGGTTAAGTGAAGTTTTGCCGGAAGGCAATGAGTTGCCCACCTCTACCTATTATGCCAGGAAAGTGATGTGTCCCTTTGGCTTAGAGGTTGTCAAAATAGATGTTTGTCCAAACGATTGTGTTCTTTACAGAAAAGACCATGAAAATTTGGATGAGTGTCCAAAGTGCGGTGTATCTCATTACAAGCGTAAAGGGGTAAATTCCGCTAAGAAGGGGCCGCCGGCTAAAGTTATGTGGTATCTTCCAATCATAGATAGATTTAAGCGTTTGTTTTCATTAAAGAAACAAGCAAAAAATCTGAGATGGCATGCAGAAGGGAGGAAGAAAGATGGACTCCTTAGACATCTTGCGATTTATAATCTTCCTCCATGGTTGTGTATGAAGCGCAAGAATATCATGTTATCACTCCTCATCTCGGGGCCTAAGCAACCTGGAAATGACATCTGTTGAGGCGGTCACCCGCCCGACCGCCTCAACAGCTCATGACCTGTTGCAGCCCCCCTGTTGCAGCGACCCCTGACCGCCTCAACAGGGGGTTTTTGACCGCCTCAATAAGTGTTTTTTCCACTAGTGCTGCAAGTGAAAGGAATGAGATTTTATTCTTACTATTCGCTTCAGAATGTTCCTGCAAATATTCAGTTGCTGCAAAGTTATGGTGTCACAGAGAAAGGAATTAAGGGCTTAATTTTGAAAAAATACTGAAAGGAGTTGAAGAAAATCTTGGTATTCCTCGAACATCTGGTATGTTTATTCACGGTATTTATACATTGTCTAGTATCAGTGAAGAAAATATTGAATCACGGCTTCAAGTATTTCTCAGTTATGGATGGAGTGAAGCTGAAATATCAGAGTTAATCAAAAGGCATCCCTCAAGTTTGAATCAGTCTGAGAAGACAGTGAGGCATAAATTGAAGTATTTTATGGAGGAGCTTGGTTATAGCTCTGATTACTTGGTGACAGTTCCTAATTTTCTATCATATAGCATCGAGAAGAGGATTTTGCCTCGAGTTGCCGTCTTACAGACTCTTATGGATAAACATCTTTTGAAGCACCCTACTCCTGTTTTAAAGTCCATAAAGAACACAGATTCTGAGTTTGCAAAGAGATTTTTGTTACCTTATAAGGATGAATTGCCTCAACTCTTGGAAAACTATACTCAGGCGACTGGCTACAATCCCTCTAATGCATCCTAGAGAGAATGAGGTATGCTGGCATCTCTAATTAACAAACTGCTTTACTTTTGCAGATGGATTCCAATGTGTATGTAGTTCAGTTTAGTTAGCTCTCTTGGGTTAACCGTGAAAACAATAAGGCATATTGTATGCTTTGTAATAATACAATATGCCTCTATATATACTCATCTCTATGCCTCTATGTAAGAATCTAAACTAAACCTTGGGCGTTTGGCGCTCTTCCCCTCTCCTTGAATACTATCCATGTCCAGTACATCAACATAGATATCATAATTTTTTACCATAACTGAAGCGACGGTAATGGGGCAAACGGTGAGCATCCCGATTGTAAGCGGCTTGGTCAAGAACCCGTTGGGTAAATTGACTGACTGTTGCTCCGTTTTCAAAGACGCTTCGAACGACCTTGCGTTTGATTGTCTTTGCAAGTCCATTAAGGATGGAAAGCTCAAGAACGGCACCGACCCGTTGGGTAAATTCCTGCTTTTAGGGCGTTGAAATCGCTATTTGGCAGTGATGAGCAGGTTGTTAGGTTTTTGCTGCAAGTGAGAGGAAGGAGCTTTCATTCTTATCGTTCGTTTCAGTATGTCCCTGCTAATATTAAATTGCTGCAAAGTTATGGTGTCACAGAGAAAGGAATTAAGTGCTTTATTTTGAAATCAAGCTTACCCTCTAGCACTACCCAGTGGTTTGAGAAAATACTGAAGGGAGTTGAAGAAAAGCTCGGTATCCCTCGAACATCTGGTATGTTTATTCATGGTATTTGTGCATTAGTTAAGAACAATGAAGAAAAGATTGAATCATGGCTTCAAGTATTTCGTAGTTATGGATGGAGTGAAGCTGAAATATCAGAGTTACTCAGGACTCCTCAGGAGACACCCCTCAGGTTTGACTCATTCTGAGAAGGCAGTGAGGCATAAATTGAAGTATTTTATGGAGGAGCTTGGTTATAGATCTGATTACTTGGTGACATTTCCTAATTTTCTATCATTTAGCATGGACAAGAGGATTATACCCCGAGTTGTCGTCATACAAACTCTTATGGATAAACATCTTTTAAAGCATCCTACTACTGTTTTAAACTCCATAATGACAACAGATTCCCAGTTTTCAAAGAGATTTGTGCTACCTTATAAGGATGAATTACCTCAACTCTTGGAAAATTATACTCAGGCGACCGGCTACAATCCCGATAATGCATCCAAGAGAGAATGAGGTATGCTTTTGAATGGTTGTCTAAGAAAGATTAGCAAGGAGCTGGAAAATTTAGCTAGATAGAGGATTTTTTTGTGTAAATTTTGAACATGATTCATCATGTCTTTGTAAGAAGCATGAAGCATACACTTCATGGTTTTATCAAAGCTCAAGCTCAGGCTTCACTCATTTTTATAAATATATTTGGCGGTTAATTGGAATGAACTATATAGTTCAATATTTGAAACTGCAGCATTGTGCCCCACAATCGCATGATTCAAAACCCTCTTACATTGTATGGCAAAGTCTTGATTTAACTTGTACCTCTAGATCATCAAACTTATCATTGAGGGGGAAAAATGGATGTATATGCATCATCCACGAGTTACCCAACTTAACTAAGCTTAAAATCAAATCACAAGGTGTACGTAAGTTGAGCATGAAATGAACATGTAATGTGTATATCCTTGAGAGATGTGGAGAATGGAGCAATTTTACTGAACAAATTTACATCACATATGTTCTTACCATTCTTCAGTGACGGTCAAATCACATCTATTTAACTTTTATGGTACAAGTAGTAAATAAATTTTAATCAAACTTACGAGTATAATGTTAAGTACTGACCTTATTCTGAATGAAGAAGCAGTTGGAGGTTGTTTCGATAGGGTTAATGTTGTCAAGTCTTTTGTTTTGCAACTATGTTGTACATTGTGAATTTTAGAGGATTGACAATTGGAGTGTCTTGGTAGTGAGCCAGGATCAGGAACCTTTAACTGAGATTTGAACGCAAACTTTTATCGTCCTCTCTTGTGTCTTTTACTGTTATCAAGTATTTTTCCTCTTCTGTTTTGAGTCTATGTCTTGATAGTCGGTCTATATCCTCTCAATGAGTTGTTAGGGGGTAGGAATTGTCCACAATGGGCCCAGGCCCTGCTTCGGCGGGAATATACTGGGTCGAGTGTTGTTGTTGTATACATTGTGAATTTTGTGATAGTAAGTAACTATGGAGGAAGTATATTTGAATAGATTTCTTCATCATTTGTATTATCATCTCCAACATAAGTTAATTTTAACACTTCTCCAACAGAAACACTACTTCTTCTCCCCACACTATATTAAGGTATCTTAACTACTAAAACGACAAATAATTCAACGAAGGGAGTACATTCAAATAGATTTCTTCAACCTTTGCATTATCATCTCTACCATTAATTAATTAATGACAACACTTAGTAACAACTTTCGAATTAGAATACTACTAGCTACTTCCCTCCCTCACACTAAATTAGTAATCTTAACTATTAAATCGATAAACAAGTTTCAACAGAGAAAATACAAATAATTTCCAACGGAGGGAGTACATTGAAATAGATTTCTTCAGCATTTGTATTATCATCTCCACCATAAGTTATGTATTATCATCTCCACCATAAGTTAATTTTAATACTTCTTGAATATTGCTTCTTCTTCTCCCCCACACTAAACTAAGGTATCTTAACTACTAAAATGACAAATAATTTTCAACGGAGGGAGTACATTCAAATAGTAAGTAGGTTTTTTCAACCTTTGCATTATCATCTCTAGCATAAATTAATTCTAACACTTAACGACAACTTTCGAGTTAAATACTACTTCTTCTCTCCCACGCTAAATTAAGGACTCTTAATACCTAAAACGGCAAACAATTTTCAAAGGAGAGATACGTTGAAATAGATTTTTTTAGCCTTATAATTATCATCTATACAATAAATTAATTCCAACTACTTTCGAATTAAAATACTACTACTTTTTTGGCCCCCTTTAAGGAATCTTAATTCTTAAATGGCAAACAGTTTTCAGAAGAGGGGTATGTTGAGATAGATTTCTTCGGCATCTACATTATAATCTATTCCCTCAATTAATTCCAACACTTAATAACAAATTTTGACTTGAAACACTGCTACTTCCCGCATATACTAAATTAAACAAATTTTGACTTGAAACACTGCTACTTCCCGCATATACTAAATTAAGGCCCTGGCTAACCGGACCGTTTTCTAAATAACGTCCGGGCCCTCGCAGAACGCGAGGGGGTTTTTCCCCTCTACTCGGCCTATTTTTACAGCCATCATAAAAAAATTCTGCCGCTCTCTTCTCATTTTACCATCTCTCTCAATTTCAACTTATTTCTTCTTCCTCTTTTCAATTCAAATCTCCATATAAGGTATGTTTCTAATACTCATATGCTTTCTAATGTTGTTTTTAGATGAATATATGTTGTTAGTATAGAAAATTGCATATTATATGATGTTTTGATATTGAATGTTGATTTAGAAATGGTTGTATAATGGATGAAAGATGATGATTTTGAATTATGGTTGATGAGTGGATGTTGTTTTATGTTGAATAGGTTGAAATTCATTAGGGTTAGGGTTTTTTATTAGGGTTGTTGATTTTATTTAGGGTTTTGATGTTTATTTGGTAATTTACTTAAATTGATAGGTATTTTAGCTAAAATATTGAATTTTCGCCGGAAATTGTCGTCGGAAACTGTCGTCGGAAACTGAAGAAAGTGCAAATTCACGCAGAACGCTACATCCCTCGCGTTCTGCGAGAGTCATGTCCCTCGCAGAACGCGAGGAGTTGTCATAACTGGCAATTCTGTTTTCTGCAGAACATATGTTTGTGTTTTTTTGGTTGTTTGTTCTGTTTTCTGTTTTTATTTTCTGCGTTCGTTTATTTATTGATTTTACTTTGTATTGTTTTAGGCAATGTATCGTCCCGGTCGTTCGACTCGTCGGAGAAACAGAGATGCTGTTAGGGAAGAACCCCCGGTTGAAAAACCAAAGGGGAAGGGGAAAGCAAAGAAGACTCACCCCGTAAAGCTCTTCCCAGAGGGACTCCCCGACATTGAAGAACGTCCCAATCCCAATTGGTCCCAAGGTAGTTATTCAATTGGACAACCGCGTACTAGTTGGGAGTCATACCCAGTTGGCTGGGACCTTGTTTCCCAAGATAGTTATTCTACTGGACAACCGGGTTGCTGGGACCAGTTTTTTGAACATAATGCACTTATGGAAGTCGGACAGGGGTGGGCAGGAGGCAGTTGGGGCGGTGGAGAAGGGATGGTTGGACAAAGTTGGGGCGGTGGATATGCCGAGGGAAGTGGACAAGCTGGTTCTTCTTCTCACAATCAAGCCCCAGAACCGATGGAAGCAGAAAACGAGGATGAAGTTTTTGGGGATGAAGAAGAGGAACAACATGAACAAGAACAAGAAGGTGATGATGTTGAAGAAGAAGAAGAAGAAGAAGAAGAAGAAGAAGAAGAAGTGGTCGAGAAACGCAAAAGAAAGAGGAAGTCCAAGAAGAATGAGCCAAAGTATGATCCTGAGCTCACTCATGACAAACCTGGAGGTCCAGAAGATCCCGATTTGCTTAAGGGATTTGAAGCACATGTTGCGTTCCACATCCAGAAAGGGGAGGTAATTTAATTATTTATTTATTTTCTACATTTTCAATCCATTGCACATATTCTGCAGAATTATCAGAAAATGCATAATATGTGCATTTTCTCGCAGAACGCGAGGAGTGACAACTCGCAGAACGCGAGGGTGTCACTCCTCGCAGAACGCGAGAAAATACACAATTCTGCAGAAACTGATAATTCTGCAGAAACTGTATTTTTTGAAAATTTGTTCTGCAGAGTCTAATTTTTGTATTTTTCTGCAGTTCAAAGGTCCGATGAAGCCACAACAACGGACAAAGCAGAGCAGTGATTGGCCATTGGACAACAATGACTGGTCAGAGATTCCCGGTGCAGTTGGACTGTCAGATCTACCTGACATGATGTACGAAGAAATCGATTTTCCTTTGATTGAAGCGTTCATCGAACGATGGCAACCGGAGACAAATTCATTCCACCTCCCTTGTGGTGATATCACTATTGGCCTTCTTGATGTATATATGATTTTAGGCCTACCTATAGAAGGGAAAGCAATGACTACATGTAAGAAACTGGGTGTCAAGTTTAGTCATGATGAGATTCTAAAATACTATGGTAGGAAGGGGGCGGAAATTTTTGGAATAGATCCTCACACTTTAGATTCTGGGAGGGTGAAAGCTGAATGGTTTAAAAGGCATTGTGAAAACCTAGGTCCAGAGCGAAAGGGTTTAGGTTGGGTGTTGTATACTGCTTCCTTGATCTTATTTCCCGACAAGTCACAGAACTTGATTCGGCTTAGATATGGGCCTTTTGTGGAAACCTATGCCCATGCTACGGGCATATCATGGGGTTCAGCTACTTTGGCCCATCTGTATAGGCAGCTGGGGATATGCACACGACAGGGCTGTGCCCAGATGTCTTTTTGTTACACCTTGTTGCAGGTATTATACTTTCTAAGCGTTTAATTTACGTACTTATATATATTTTCATATTTAACGTACTTTGTATTTCTTAGGCATGGATCTACAACTACTTCCCACACTTTCGACCTACTGAACGTCCTTGGTGGAGAGCGGAGCAACCATGGGTATACCGGTGGATGCCTAAGAATGTAAAGCTGAAGAAGGGGCAAGTCGGAAGGGACTATAGAGGAGCGCTCAATATTCTTATGCCGGAGATGGTAAGTTTCTGCATTTTATGTTAAGTTTCTGCATTGTCAACAGTTTCTGCATTTTCTGGCCTTTCTGCATTTTTTTGAGTACGCAGCATTTTCTGCATTTTCTCCTAGTGTAAGTTTCTGCTGTCATTTTTTTAGGTATGTTGGAACCCGTATGGAGCACAAGACTTCACCGATCCTGAGCTTGCTCCCGCTCTATTTCACGGGGTGCTATCGTGCTGTGACATCACCGAACCACACATGCATTATCGGTGTCCGAGACAATTTGGGAGAGTGCAACGTATTCCTAGGCCAGTCATCGAACCGCTCAAAGCTCATAGGTTGAAAAACATTAGGTGTTATAGTGTGTTTTATGACGCCAACCAATGGCTTTGGGAGTCAAGAGATGTTCACTCTATGTCTCTCGATGATATGGGGCCAGTTGCCTTTGTACCACATGAATGCTCCCATTATTACATGGATTGGTACATCAAGAGGACTCATAGGTATATCCGTCCTGCAATCCCTGGGATGATTACTGAGAGACAGGTAATATTAATTGTTTTGGTTTATCTTGCGTTTCTAGTCTTTGTTTGTCTCTAATATTAACATATAATGAATGTTTACTTGCGTATAGGTGATTGGCCGGGTGTACAATGACATGGACCGGTATCGGTTTGCCACTCCAGAGGAATTTTCTTCATATCACGCCCAAATGCTACTATGTATGTCAAATCTCGCTCCCTTCCGACCACGAGAAGACGAGTAGCCTTTCGTTTTGTGTTTTGGATTGTGTTTTAGATTGTGTTTTGGATTGCTTTCTTAGGTGTTTTGTTGCTTGGATAATTTTGTTGGCACCTCATATGTACATGGCAATTCATAAGTAGATGGCACGGACAACTCATAAGTAGATGGCACGGGCAATTCATATATAGATGGCATAGGAAATTGATAAGTAGATGGCACATGTTGTTCATATGTAGATGGTTGATGATAATCACCAAAGTCGTCAATCCCTAAATCAAATGACGGTGGCGAACATGGCCTTGTATTCCGGGACGGGTAGTTGTAGTCATTCAACTGGATTGCATTCAATCCAGTGAACAAAGAAAAATTCACCTATACACAATGCTTCTGTTAATACTCTGTAATGTGCAACTTCTCGCGTTCTGCGAGGGAGGCATTTCTCGCGTGACGCGAGGGGCTTCCTCTCGCAGAACGCGGGAAGTTGCTATTTCCTGAAACTAGTCATTCAACGGGATAATTTAACATAACATGAGAAATTGTTGAGTTTCTACATTAAAAACCCTAAAAACGCTAAAAACATGAACAAATCTAAGTTTTGGACATTATATGCAAAAGTCATCTCTTCAACACTTACTACTACTACATTTAACATGAAATACAACATAATAACTTCATTTTAGCTCTTAATAGTGCAAAACAAATTAAAATTCAAAAATTAAGTAAGAACATTACCTCATTTGCATGGTAACTTGATGAACCACCATCTTCATTCCCTCCTTTGTTGAATTCCTCTTCATCTTCCATTATTTTAGGTGTTTTTAGAGCGTTTTGAAGTTTGAAGGTTTTGAAAATGAGTTTTAATGGAGGGTGGAAGAGGTGAAAGATGATAAAAAGAGGTGTTAGGGTAGGGTTAATAGGTGTTACGGATTACTTAAAATAAAGGGGTAGTTATTATAGTTAGGTGGGGACAAGACATGTAGTAATGGCGCACAACAACGTCCATCTGACATGTTAATCTCGCGTTCTGCGAGGGACGTGTCACTCGCGTTCTGCGAGGACACGTACACTCGCGGAACGCGAGATTAGCATGCATGGAATTAACCTAATTTTTTGCTAATCTCGCGTAACGCGAGTGTCACGTATCTCGCAGAACGCGAGTGACCCGGCGTTGTTTGAATAAAGCATCGGGCTGTATATAAGAACCGTGTAAATTAACGGATCTAATATGCTAAAACAACAAACAATTTTCAACACAAGGAGTACATTCCAATAGATTTCTTCAACCTTTGCATTATCATCTCTATCATAAATTAATTTGAAAACTAAATAACAACTTTCGAATTTAAACATTGTTACTTCTTCCCCGCACTAAATTAATGGTGTTGGAGCCCAGAAATTGTAGTCTCGCGACACAACACTTCGCGAGACACAGGGAGTCAAATCTTCGAAGGAATTCTGAGGACCTCTTCCGCAATTCTGGACAAACAACTTGTATACTGTACTTCACTCGATCAAACTTGGCCCTTCGTCATCTTCTCCCTAAGAACCAACCTTGTTTTTGAGCCCTGAGGTACCTGCGCAACCAAACCAGGAGGGGGTGGCTCCGGATTTGGCTCTCCGACGCTCAAGTTAGCAAATGTGCAAATAAGCAATCAAAGACAATGCAATTTGACACAAGCAAGAGAGAATAGGAAGAAGTAAGCCAATGAAAAGGAGAACTCAAAACACCACTTGAAGCTTATCAAGCTCTTTGCTACAAGCACCCAAATAACCTCAGAAATCACTCATTTCAACATCAAAAGCTCGATTGCAACACCGAGAGTCATAATCCAAGTGTTGATCGTCCAAACGCCTCAAGGAGAAGGTCGTTTAGGAAGATTGAAGCTCTGAATCGCTTCTGTGTTTTTAGCTCTCGAGAGGAAGAAGAAAGGAGAATATTTCCGATAAATGATGCTTTGTCCCTCTCTCTCCATTCGGTTACGCTCTTATACTCTCGCCAGGGGCCCACGCGAGTCAATTACCATTTTGCCCCTCCGATACCTGATCCCGTCGGATCCCCTTTTTGGGCTCCGTACGCTTATGGGCCGCTTTCGTTCTTCTGGGCTGACTTCATGGGCCGTCCTGGGTCGCGTCTTCTGGACCTAACTCGATTCTCTTTGGGTTTCGCGAGCCCATCGAGAACCGGCTCCAACAAAAGGGATCATAACTATTAAAACGACAAACAATTTTCAACAAAGGGAGTACATTGATATAGAGCTTCTTCATCAGAAATAACAATCTCCTACTAATCTCTAGTCATAAGCATCATAATAGAATTAATAATTTCAAATTAATTAGATTGAGCATAAATAATGCAATAATATAATGTTGGGGAATAAGATAATTTAAAATCATATGTACTGTAATAATCTCATGACATGTTAGATAAGTATGTAGCAATTAATATATTTTCATAAATTCATACTCATTAAGTATTAATATTTAACAAATATGTAAAAATAAATAAAATTAAGGCTCTTTTTCTCTTATTTCAAGCCTCATGGAAGAAAACAATAAGAGAAAAAGGTGATCTTTATACTAGAAAAAGGTGCTTGAATATCTTAAATGTACATAAATTAAGATATTCTTCCAATTTGAAAAAGTTATGGCCAAATAATAAATGTCTAAATAACAAATGTAATTCATCATGCCTAGCCTATATATAGACTGCCATATTCATCTCCACAATCACACAAACACAAACTTGCTTAACCTACATGCATGAACATATGGAAGGTTCCTCAAAATCCGTTGTTTACTATGATTTCATGGACGTTGGTTCTGAAAATACCAACGACACCAACATCGAAAATGGGTGGCCGATTAAGAGGGAATTAACGTCTGCAGAAGTGCAAAACGACGTGTTCTACATCGAGAAGGAAGCATTCTGGACCTACATTCTTCCTGAGCTACCTCACAACCATGGCGAGAAGTTGATTGCGAGAGGAGACATGCAAATCATGGTAAAAGATGAACGTTGTTCTTTTTACATAGCAAGTTTGTCACTCCATCAAGGCTTTTATGTTATGTCGAGCTATCGTAACCAAGGACATACTTTTGTTAAGAGTAGGGGACTTGGAGCGGGGCAAAAGATTTGGCTTCGTTGGACTAATGGATACATGGAAGTTAAGGTTTTCGAGTAGAAAACTATAATATATAAGTATGTTCTATGATTATATGAATTTAAATACTAAATAAAAACTATGAATTTATATATATTTGCATTACCTTTTACTTAAGATAAGTGCTCGAAATGTTTTAGAGTTCTGTTGGGCGTGTTTGTAATGAATTTTAATATTGTACTTCAGTTTCAGTAGGTTTAAATCAAGTTATATGATGTTGTGTAGCCTAAATACATAATTTGTCGCCTTCGAGTTATTTTTAATGCGATAAATCTACTTTTTCGCGCCATAAATCCATTGAGGAATAAAATTCAAATCAAGTTATACAATGTTGAGTTGCTTTTTACAAGATTTTGGGTGATAAATACGGAGTTTGTCGTCTTACAAATGCGACAAATCTACTTCGTCACACCATAAATCAGTTATTTTTGGACGATAAATAAAGAAGTTGTCGCTTAGAGTTATTTTTAATGCGACAAATTTACTTTTCCGTGCCATAAGTCCTTTCAAATCAAGTTATACGATGTTGAGTTTCTTTTTACAAGATTTTGGGCGACGAATACCGAATTTGTCGCCTTATAATTACTTTTAATAATACGACAAATCTACTCCGTCTCGCCATAAATCCATTCGTTTTTGGACGATAAATATACGTAACGGCTATATACACTCAATTTTTTGTCTATATACACTCAATACCCCCACGCAATTGCGACGCGTGGGCGTGGGTATGACCCACGCATACACAACGCGTGTGCGAGACCATTTTATGGATATCCGAAACATTTAATCCACGGGTACGCAAAGCGTGTGCGTGGGTATAATTTTTTTTGTCAATCCCACACTTCATATACGCGTAGGTCATAATCAGAAAAAAAAAAAAAACTTAAAATCAAGACCCACGCACTTGCGTTGCGTGGGCGTGCCTTTTTTGTTTGGTTTTAAGACCCACGCGTGCGCGACGCGTGGGCGTGGGTGTTTTCGTTTTTTCCGAATTTTTTTTCTGTAACCGACGCAATATCTTTTAAGGTAATAAATTTGAACGAAAGATTTTCAAAAGATTCTTTTCGGCGAATTTTGGAGAGTAAAATTTTAGTCTTGCAAGCATAAAACCTAAACCTATATTATTCTTTTCTTCTATCCCAATTTGAACACACCATAAGAAAAACAATGTCAAATCAAGATGGAGACTCATCGGTGCAATGAGAATTGAGGTCAAACTATATTGATCCTAAGGAGGTAAAACTGCATGAAACTGTAGTATTTGTATTTATTGTACGGTTGTACTTAGTTTTGTAATCTAATAACGATGTGTCTATTTTCGAATAATAATGTTACTTTATCTAAATAACGATATTGTAAATAGATATGCACAAGAGACTACTCAGATGATTTTACTGTGGACTATGTGTGGGATTGCCCGAAGAAAATGTTCAATTGGGTTAGAGAATTTGGAAAAGAGTTGATGATGGTTATCGTTACTAAAAACTCAAATCCTAATAGAGTGATAATGGTATGTGAGAATTATGGTGTGTATAAGCTCAAGAATAATGTGGAAGGGAGGAGAACTCAAACAAAAAAATGCAATTGTCGATTCATGGTGATTGGATATAGGTTGACCGTAGACAAGGTAACAAAAGCAGAAACATGGGGGAAGCTTGAAGTTGATTTCGGATACCACAACCATGCCCTTCCTACAAGTTTTCTTGGGCATGCATATGTTGGCAGAATGACCTCAGAACAAGAGAGACTGGTTAGGAGGTGGACCGAGATGGGAAACAAGGCAAGTTGGATTATTACTGAGCTTAGAGACCGGTTTCCAGGAAATGTTACATCCTCCAAACAAATCAACAACTTTCGCCAGAAGATGCAATTTGAGGATCAGGGAGAATTAACCATAACGCAATGGGCACTTAGATACCTAAAACAAGAGGGATACAAAGTGTATCACAGGAATGAGCGCCCTACGAATCAAGTGGATATCTTATTCTTTGCGAACCCAAAGACACTGCATCTGCTGAAGCTATTCCCTTATGTTGTTATTATTGATGGCACATACAAGACTAATAGGTATTGTTATTGTTTTACTAATCTTTTATACGATTCTTGTAGTAGTTATGTTATACTTGTAATAATATATATATATACAGGTATGGCATGCCTTTGATTGAGATGGTTGGTTTTACTTCCACGGGAAAGACATTCAACATTGCTTTTGCATTCACGAGGGGGGAGGATATTTCTCGTTACGTGTTTATACTAGAGCGGTTGAAGAAGTTATTTGCATTTGTGGGAGAGAAGCCAACTGCAATTGTTACTGATCGAGACTAGGCTCTCATATCTGCAATTCAAAGTGTTTACGGGGATACAGTGAAACATTTGTTGTGTTGGGTTCACATTAAGCACAACATTCAGTCATATGGTTTGCGTGTCATGAACAACGTGGACCAAGCTGACAATTTTGCGAACCAATGTTGGGGGTTATTTATGTCGTGCACAGAGAGGAGCTATGAAATTAGGCTCGAGAAGTTGCGAGAATCGTGGAACAATGGCCTTGTTCGGTATGTTGAAGTTACATGGCTCAATCCTTACAAGGAGAATATAGTCCGAGCTTGGACTGACCTTCATCTTCATTTCTTCACAAGGACCACAAACAGGTAACCTTGTATAAGATATGTATGCATGTTTAAGTTGATTGCGCAACAAAAGTTTTTAATATTTTTGTTTTCCTATAGGGTTGAGGGCATCCACAAAAGTTTGAAAGATATTTTGCAATCTTCTCGATATGGATTTAACTCATTGGTTGTGAGGATACATTATGCTTTAGAGGCTCAACGTGATAGGATTAGGGAAACAATCGAGATGTCACGAACAAAGGTTTTGACGGAGGTATATGACCTTGACCCTGAGATATTTGCCTTATTTTCTCCTCTGTTCCGAAAAGTCACGTCGAAGTGCTTGATGATGTTGTTGGATCTGTATTACTCTATACTGAACGGCGAAATCCCAGAATCTTGCACTGATCATTGGTGGAGAACATGTCTTGGGCTACCGTGTATCCATAGAATTGGAACTGCCATGCTTCAAAATACTCCCCTTATAGAGTCAGAGATACACCTCTTTTGGAGACAAGTGACGTGGAAAGGGGTTACAGATCCGAATATCGAGCAAGATACCACAGTTCCAGTATCAATACCTTATATTAGATGGAGGGAGATGACATCTGATGTGGCTACTGGTGAAATGAGTGAAGACTTTTTATCAGAGGTCACCTCATTGTACAATACCTTGAAAAGGCCTCATGAAACATCTCTGAAGGAGCCTACAGGTGTCCTTCCCAAAGGTAGACCTCCAAAAGCTAGAGGAACCAAATGGGATAACAAAAGGGATGCCAGTGAGTGGGAACATACCTTGAAAGCTTGCAAGCCTAAACGAGGACGACCCCCAGGGAGCAAGACACGTAGTAGAGCGTCTTCTACGAATGAAGGTGAGACTCCAGATGAGCAAATTGTTGGGCAACTACCACATATGGAGTTGGAGCGTTGGGGGATTAAATTTCCAACTGAGAGTATAGACTACTTCATGTTTGCCTACATCACCCAAGCTCGAAATGTGGAAGATGACGGACATTGTGGTTATCGAAGCTTATCAGTATTGAAGAAATGGCCCGAGCATGAATTCTGGAGAGTCCGCATGGAGATCGGGATGGAGCTGGTGGAGAACCAACATATATACGAGAGCCTATCTCCCGTTGTTACCCCGTATGAGGAACTTTGCATAAATGTCAACTACTTGCATAGTCCTTGTTCTCGGACATACTGGATGGAGATGCCCATGGCTGGCTTAGCATTTGCTACTCGATTTCAAGTAGTTGTTGTGTTTTTGTCCTGGAGTGGCTCGTGCTTATGTTTGCCGATGACGGCTTCTAGTCATGATGCCGAACCACCAACAGAGATCTTTTCTATTGCTCTATTCAGTAACCACTTCATTCCGGTAAGTAAGTAAATTAAATAAATATTTTATTTAACATATGTTATTGAAAGTTATAACATAATTTTTTGTTTATCTTATTATAGGTGTGGCTCCGTGATACTGCTCCACTACCGCCAGTTTCATTGTATTGGAATCAATTCAAAGACAAAACTGTTGAAGGTTGGGATGACGGCTTCAAGGATAGGATTGAAAAGTGGAAAAAATATAGAATTAGCGCAGGACGGGAACCAAACACGCCGGTGTGATTAAGACATAGATATGGCTATATTAGCTCACCTTTTTTCTATAATCATTGCATTGTTTTGATTTTATCGTAATTTTTTTTCTAAAATTATGTTGTTAATCTTAATATTTTAATTAAATATCTCACCTTTTTTCTATAATCATTGCATTGTTTTGATTTTATCATAATTAATCTTAATATTTTAATTAAATTTAATTAAAAATAAGTTAAAGTAAAAAGTTAATGTTAGTAATTGAGTTGGATTAATGGGTTACAATGTAAATGGGCCCAAAAAATTATCTCAGCGAGCCAGAGAGAGCCTCAGCGGGCTCCTTTGCAAAGCCTAACACGCATCTCTCTCTTCTCTTCGATCTAGCAGGCAGCAGTACTCATCTCCGCCAATCGATCTAGCCACACCACAGGTACTCTCTTCCGCCTTATCTGCTTGCCTTCGCCCTTCTGAAAGGAACTGTGCCCTTCTAGTGCTACGAATGAAGGTGAGCGTCTCCTTTACAAAGCCTAACACGCATCTCTCTCTTCTCTTCGATCTAGCAGGCAGCAGTACTCATCTCCGCCAATTGATCTAGCCACACCACAGGTACTCTCTTCAGCAGTACTCATCTCACGCGATTGCTTATGGTAAGAAATTGATGAATCAATTTCTTATGAAGTGTTTATAATTGTATAAACAGCTTATGAAGCTAGATGAATCAATTTTAATCCAGATTTGCCTCTTGTTTTTTGCCATAGAAACCTTCTATATGTTGTTAATGTCGATTTTTTGGGTGATTTTCTAACCCTAAATTCAAATGAAACGCATGGATATTTGAACATAGGTGCAAATTGCTTGTTTGTTTGTGTTTCAATCCAGTTGTGTCATTTGTTAATTGCCTGGAATTGATTCTATGGAGACAGGTGTAGATGCTGGATGCATACAAGGTGTTCGATGAAATGCCAATTTAGAGAAATTTAGTGTTTCTTCATATGTTAATATATATTGGTTAGTGGATTAGTTATTTGTCTGCATAGGATATATCATTCTTCAATCTTCAGCTACATTTTTTGTTCGATAAAATGCCTATTGACTTTATTCAAAAATAGTTTATGAGACTAGAAGACATAATTTTGAAGTCAAATATTACTAAAGTTAATTCGGTATCTCTGATACTGTTAAGTTGATTGCATTTAGTGCTACTAATATGGATTCTAATGTCTTCTTAATTCTCTGGCCACTGATCAGATCCTGTAATTGCCATCTCCTGCTCCTTTGTCTGATACTGAGTTTGGTCACTGTGATTATGAGGCAGATGAATGGAGAGATAGGGAAATTGCTAAGAAAGCTGCACATAAAAGATTAATAAGGTTGTGTTATTTGCTCAACATGTTCAGCTATACTACTAAAGAACCTTCTTTTTTAATTCTTTTGAGCTAGTTACGATTGGTTGAATAATGAGGATGAATAAAGTGATTTGGCTGTAAGTTTGTATAGCAATCTAATACTTGATGAACTGGATGTATGATACACTGGAGATTTTGTATTACTTTTTTTTTTAATGAAAATCTGATTGTTTAGTTAATATGTCCATCTCTAGTGTTACTTAGTGGTTCTAATCTTAGCAAACAAGAACCTGGTATCATGAACTTGTGACATGCCGGCATCAACGCTACACATATCAAAGAGTTTATTGAGGCAATGATTAAGAATCCGGATAAGACTCGGGAGGATATAGCATCAGCATATCTTTTCCTGTTGCTTGGATGTACGATATTTTGCGATAGGTATAAATTTGAATAAATCGAGCAATTTAGTTTATTTCAAGTTCATGCTTATGTTTGGTAACAATTTTTCATGTTTTATGCATAAAAAGGTCCACCGATAAGGTGAAACACAAATATATGCAACTTGTGTTGAACCATGACAAAACTGACAAGTTTGCATGGGGAGCCGGAGTTCTTGCACTCTTGTATCGCAATTTGGGAGAGGCGTCCCGAGCCCATGCAGCTGGAATAGCAGGGTGTCTGAGACTGTTGCAGGTATGCTTTCTGATAGTTTAAGCATTAGAGGTAGATATATGATTTCACATTGTTTTTCTAATTTCTGTAGTGTTGGATTTGGCGTTATTTCCCTCGTTTTGGAGGACCTCCGTCACTTAACCCAGAGAGGTTGAGAGATCCACGAGCAGCTGCTAGGGACGAGCCTGGACCCATTGGGAATCAAACTCATGATAGGCTTATTGAAATTAGACGCTTGCTAGACGGAATTTCGGTTGAGGAGGTATGGTTTTATTTCTATTTTCTGCTTGCCTTCTTTCCCTAATGATAGGCTGAACATGCATAAGATACACATTTTGCTGAATAATGGTTGCTGAATTTTGTTGAGTTTATGGTTGTTGGATAATGTAGCCATTTTGCTTGCTGAATTTATGGTTGCTGAATTTGCTGAGTTTAAATTGCGAAATTTTGCTGAATAATGTGTTGGATAATGTTCTTTTGCGTAGACAAAATTTATTGTTGTTGAATTTGCTGAGTTTAGGTTGCGAAATTTTGCTGAATAATGTGTTGGATAATGTTCTATGGTTGTATGATGGTGGATGTTGCTCCCCCTCTTGTTGTATTATTTGCAGGTGCAGTGGATGCCTTGGAGGGAAGGTGATGGACTTTTAGAGATCAATTTTAGGACTACTCATCGACTCTCTAGACTGGATGGTATTCTTCGTTGCATGGATGTCCAAGAGCCATATTACGCCACCCGAGTCCTACGACAGTTTGGGCTTAGACAGGTTCCTCCACTTCAACCCTATGCTCCAAGCTCTGAAAATCGAATAGAAAATATTAGTGACTACAAAGTGGAGTTTAATGGAGACGAGTATCCTACCTGGGAAGAGCGCGAGAGCCATTTGTTCGACATTGATGCGTATCAGCGATGTAGGTGGTCGTGGGAGTGTGACGAACATTATATGGACTATTTTCTCGACATCACTCACCCTTATGTGGATCCTACCTCACAACCACAACAAGTCCCTCGGCCTCCGGCTGTTGATGCTACTGTGGTAAGTAATTTCGTTTATACAAGGTTATTATATTTTAAGTAATATTACGTGATTTTTACATATATTTTAATTACACAGCGCCTTCAGTTATCTCTTGGATCGGTACGCGAGCGTCTCCAATGTCCAAGTATCAGTAATGACAAGACGGAGTACCTTATCTCTCTCATCGGGTTTATGACTGGGGAACCTTACCCCGTTCCGGATCCACCTCAACGTGCATCTCTTTTTCAAAACTCGGAACATGTGCGTGGTGAGGGTAGCGGTTCTGGGCGCAAGGAAGAGGATAGATCTGATCCACATTAGATTATGTAGTTTTTATACTTTATGTCAGTATGTTATTTTGGATATAATACTTTATGATGATAGATTTTGTAGTTATATGACCTCCTAATCCTAAAATCAAATTGAGAATTTGGGGGTAAATACTTGTCCTAAAACCAAAGTTTGTTTCTGTTTCGTTTTTCAATTTGGCTGTATCAACCTGAGGACACCTCAGTAGCTCAGTTAATCATTCCGTCCAGGTGTAGACCCTTATGCAGTTCGTTTCTGTTCATCATGAACATGACTCCAAGCTAAGCGCTATACAGTCACTGCTTATGTAAAAAAGTCTTTCCTTAATCTCGTTTATAATAAATTATATTAAACGTTCTCAAAAAGCATGTACCTGAATTTCATTGCTGTTTTGTGAACAAATTTAAACGCACATACGTCGCCTTCTTGTAGATCGTTTTCTCGTACAAATTTACGCCATCCTGAATGGAGTTTCACTTACCTTGTTGTTTCTTCTTTCCCGGAAATATTTGCTTGCTGCGTAGTTTACGGCTAAAAGTGATCAGGTACCCACGCACACGCGTTGCGTGGGCGTGACTTTAATGGTCGGATATCCGTTTTAAACGTACGCCTACGCGTTGCGTGTGCGTGGGTACCTAGCCACGCCCACGCGTTGCGAGTGCGTGGGTATCTGAGTCTAAATAGACAAAAAAAATGAGTGTATATAGCATCACCCAATATATCGTGTGCAACGAAATAAAATTTATCGTCGTATCTTTATTTTCTTATCGCCCAATGTTATTTCTCTTCTAGTGTTTAGTACAAATCTACTTCCTCTAGTGTTTGTATGATCTTCGTATCTGTATACTTTGACCTTACAAGCTAGTGGTAACCGAAAAGAAACTTTTCCTTTTCTTTTTTCCTTTTTTATTACTCCACAATACTGACTACATGAGTCCATGGTATCAGTTCATTTCAGCAAGTTCTTTTTCTTTTGGTGAAGCGCACATACAAAATTAAATCAAACATATAGCTTATTGACACGTATCGATCCAATGAGTGATTGACCAAATTAAGAAAGTCAATCAAAATTATGAATACAAACTTTTGTTCTACCAATGGTCTGGTAAGAGACCCCAACCACCCAATATAAGGTCTCGAGTTCGAGACTTGGTGGACATTAAAAATGTTTGTTGAGAGAACCACCCACGCAGCTCGAACTCTAGACGTAAGCGTAATAGGAGAGTCCCCTCATCGCTGAACTAGAGTAGAGTGGTGAACCAAATATCTGAATTCTAAAATTGAAGAACAAAAATGAGCCAAGAGCAATAAAAATATTTATTCTTCCTTACTAAATGTTATACATCTTGAAGAACACTAATCAAAAACAGAGATTAAAAGACCAAAAACTACAACCATCAGATTAGATCGATCTTCTTCCTGAAACCTTGCTGAACAAATTCCTGAGGCTGTTCTTGCTTTCTTTCCTCTTACCAAAAAACAAAACTCCTTTCTTTTCTTCTTCCAACAACAACCCAGACAATCCATTTTCCAACACTAATCCTTGCTCCAATCTCTTCGAAACCGAAACAATCTCGTAAGGATCCCAAAGAGAGTGATTGAAATTCCAGTTCGAATCGGTGGGACGAATCTCCATTCCCTTATTCTTCTTCTTCCTCAACACCTCGATCTTGAACCGAGTCGGCTTACCAATGAAGTTTCTCCTACGAGCATCGAACTCGTCTGAAGACGAGTCAGACCCGTTGTTGCCTGGCTCGTGTCGGCTAAGCCAAGCTTGTGCTACCGCCTTGAGGATCTCGATCTCTGGTTTGTGATCTTGGTGGTGATTTTGGAGAGGAAGTTCTTGGATTTTATCCTTCTTTTTCCACATTGTTTTTGGTTGGTTGTCACTGAAATGGTGTAGAAGCCATGTTGTTATCTTGTTTCAGTCGAGGACAACCTCAGGTTTCTTGGAGGATTGATGATGGGGATAATTCATTACCCATATTCTTAAATTCCCTCATATGCATTGTGACTGATTTGTTAAGTGTAGGTAGCTATCACGTTTTCAAAGTTTGGCTTGAGTTGTATATAAATATAAGTGAGAAATTTGAATTTGCATTTTGTGGATGTTATTATTTTGTTGATTAGAATTTGTGGTTTTCAGAATTCATATGTGGACATGTATTGGCCATGACTCTTGATTATGTCCTTTCCCAGGGCCCCCTACTATAGGATACAAGCTTCAAATTGTTTGATAATGACATGAATTGTCTACAAAGGGTGCAGATCTCGGTTGAAATATCTAGTATATGAATGTATAAATGCACATTGGCTAGCAATTCGCGAGGAAAATTTTGGTACGAATAGGTCTTAACGTAGGAAAAACGAACAGTTCACGTTTACAGATTACACGTCAATGTTCATTACGCCCAAATTATGACATTAGTTTGTAATTTGTGAACGCGGAGAACTTCGTTTTTCCTACGTTAAGTCTTGTTCTCAAGTCTCAACGGAACTTTCCTCGCAATTCGCTAGCGAATGAAACATGTGTAGTTTATAGGCTAAATATATATTACACAAATCTATATAATGTCCTTTAGATGATTGTTCATGAAGAAAGATAAGATTATCACACATGTTACCTAGAGAACATAAAACTCAATAGTAAAATGATTGTCTATAACCAAACAACCTACTCCACAAGTTAAGATTTGGGAAAAGAATAAATGAATTATTATGGTCATGCAAGACCAGTAAAAAAATGTTCTAAAGTCAAAAGAATTCAACTTGCAAGGGAAAAAAACCAGTGGAAATTTCACTCTTGGAAAACAGCAAAGTGAAATGTCAATGTAAGGCTGTTGAATCGAAAAAGGAAGACAAGTATGAGAAGAAGTAAGAACCAGATCAAAGTTGCTGATTAAGCCACGTCTCTTTTGGAGATCCTTGAGATACTTGTTGTTTCAGCCATGACGTGCTCCTCGAGAGGCTACGTTTAAGCCATCCCGTCTCTTCCTCTTCCTCCACCTCATGAATGTTATTCTCTTCCTCCTCCTGCAAAGTAAGCCATCTCTGTGCCATGAATTTCACAACAGCCTGGGCACCAAGGCACACAATCTCACTTGGAGGAATCTCAATAGGGTTTTGCTCCAAATTCAGCTTGATTAAGTTTTCCAGCCTGCCAAAGTTATCCGGGAGGTTTTGTATTTGGTTGTTGCTTAGATCCAGCTCCTTGAGATTGATCAGCCCGCCGAATGATTCAGGGAGTTCAGTTAAGTCAGCAAAGTTGCCACTTAGATTAATAATCTCAAGATTAGTCAAGTTTCCAATTGTGAGAGGAAGACCACGCATCTCGTTGAAATGGACGTATAGCTGCTGGAGAGATATCATCTTCCCAACAGATGTGGGAAGAGATCGAAGCTTGTTGTACTGAAGTGAGAGTCTTCTTAGGTTTAACATCTCATAGCCTATATCTGTTGGTAAGTATGCGAGGTTGTTGAAACTCGTATCCAAATCCACCAAGGACCTAAGAAAATAAAACAACTTAGAAACATGTGGCAGAAGACAAAAAGAAGATGGGTTTAGTGAAAACTGAAAAGTTACCTGCAGCGAGAAACAGAATCAGGAAGGGAAATTATCTTGTTATGAGAGACATTGAGAGTCTTCAGATTAACCAAAAATCCAATTGAATCAGGCAAACACTCTAGGACATTCGAAGAAAGATTTAATTCCTCAAGACCTTCTAATCCGGCAATCGTCTCTGGCAGCACCTGCATTTCTCAGAAGTAGAAGAATTATGAAGAGCAATACAGCTAAAAAACTTAATATTTTCAAATGATGCAACGAACAACCTACACATAACCACAAAGAGGGTGCAAAGCAAATTCACTAAGAACCAATTCTACATGCAAAAACAAGAATGATTTCAAATGATTCTGGAGAGATAAAAATGCATAGAAGATCATTCTAGGCGATATACAGCTGAGGGTCAAACATGGTCCTAAAAGGTAAGACAACATGTTAGCATATAAGCAAAGTTTAATCACTCAGTTAGGTTCCCTTAGAACAACAAACATACAAGATTACAGTTACACAGCCTGTAGATGTACAAGATTATACACACTGATTTACTTAGTAGAGTTAATCAACTTCCCATCCCATAGAATATCAGATTAGAAACAAAGCCAAAATCCATATCAATCAATCCATCCATACAATTTGCAGGCACAAGAACACAATCGATAAGAGCAATTGAACAAAAGAAAACCAGAGAAGAGGAAGGGATCTGAACCTCTAGGTGATTATTGGACAGATTGAGCAAGACGAGTCCTCGAATTCCCCCAAAAGCCTCGGGCAAATGCCTCAATCTCGTCCCAGACAAATCAACATTCTCGATCCCTCTCCCGGCCTCATGCTGCTCCAAAATCCTCGCTACATCTTCGTTCATCACCTCGCTAGGCCCCTCATCCACCGCCGAACTCTCTTCTTCCGCCGCTGCCGCCGCCGAATCGTAGATCTTCGTCAACCTCTTCTCCGCATTCTTCAACAGCTTTTCATACTCAGTATGCAACTGATCCAACTCCACAACCGCATTGTACATGTCTCTCTCCTTCTCAAGCGCTGCCATTCTTTGCATCTCTTCATACGGGACCCCGAGCCCTCCCCAATCCTCGTTCTCTAAACTATCAAGAGCCGATTGGACCTCGGAAACCTTCAATTTGGCTTTGTCGACAGTCTCGTGATCCGGACGGTCTCCTAGCGCATCAAGCATCGATCGCGTCTTGGCGATCTCGGAAACCGCTGCCGTCATCTCTTCTATCACCTTCGGATCCTTCAGATGCGGCATCTTCTCTGCAAGCGGATCGACGAATTGGACTTCGGATGATTCGGATCGTTGCTGTGGCTGCTCGATGTCGAACTCGGAGGATTGCGATTCGGATCTGTAGCTCAGTGAGGGGAGGCGAGACAAGACAAAGTTGACGATCGGATAGGTTTTCGGACTGGAATCCATTGTTTGAGTTGAATCTTATTAGATTAGGATGATGATTCTTGCATTTTAATGGAAGAAGAAGAGTGTTTGTAGGAAACGAGAGTGGTGGGAAATCACGAAGAGGAGGGAAGACTGTTCCAACTCCAAACGTGCTTCAATCTTTTGGCATTTCCTCGAGCTTCATGTGATTTTTGTTGCTTTTTATTCTGAGCAGCGAGATGATTAATTTGTTTCGGGCTGGACTGGGAGTATGTTGGGTTGGGCTTTTGGGCTCAAAGATCCAGCCCAATCCAAAGGACATTATATTAAAGAAAATTTCTTGTTTTGGTTAGTTTACCACTTGTATATTATTCTCTAGAAGATTAAAGTGTTACTAAATCAGGGTGATGTTATATAGACTCATTTTTTTTTTATTTAGACTCCTAGGGTCACGCAAACGGAAAGTGTGTGCGTGGTTAAGGAATCACGCGTATTGAAAGCGTAGGCGTGAACGTTTTACGGATATTCGATTCATAAAGATCAAACTCACGCATTGCGTAGGCGTGGTTATAATCCAAAGTACGCGTGTAGACCACGCCCACGCGTTGTCACGTCCACGCTTTCTGTAAACGTGACCCTTACCCACGTCCACGCCCACAGCCCCACGCTATCCGTATGCGTGACCTTAAGAGTCTAAATAGAAAAAAAAATGAGTCTATATATATAGCCAATACGCTAAATTATTAGTGTATTTCATCAAAAAGGAATAATTCATGATAGATATACTCTTGATATTATTAGTTTAAATACTAATTTAAGCTTTTGGTGTGTGAAATCTGAAGTAAAACACAAATACTCCGTACATTATACTGCATGTGATCAAAATGGTCATTAGAGCATAAAATTTAGTGAGTGAAATCTGAGGCTCGCCTTCTCTTTCTTCCTCCATTGACATCCTAATGCCACTGACTCCTTCATCGATTCAGGTCCACACACAACAACACCTATCTCACTTGCCCCAAATTCATCTCCACACTTACAAATTTCCTCTGAAAAACAAACAACTCAGTTAAATTCAAAACTTACAAAAACTTGATGTCATAACTGCGGTGTTACCTTACCTTCAAAGTTAGGCCTACCCACAAAATGAACTTCATGTTGCTCATCAGAAGCAACGAGTCTCGTGTCACTCGACTGTGCATCGACGCCTTTCTTCTTGGCGTTTATTTGAATCTCTCTATTCAATCTTTTCTGTCTTAGAAAAGTTAAAGCCAATGCACACCATGACAAAGATATCATGAATGTGGTTACAAGTAAGAGATCAGTTAGTGTAGAAGGCTTCTTGTTTTTCTTGACAGATTTATCGCCATTTTCAGACGGAAGGAAGAAATGGTTGAAGATGCAGAGGAAGAGAATGAAAACAAATGAACAGAACCCGAGAACTGCAGCCATGTAGAGCGGCTTTTCAGGTCCATGTATCATATGGCTTGAGTTATTCGCGCTGAATACGAGTCTTTGTTCTTGATACAACTCGGTTATGAGATCTCTCAAATTGGAGCTGTGTTTCACCTCCTGGGTCAAGAAAACTTTCACCTTCAGACGCCATCTTCCATCAGATGGTTGGTTAAGGATCAAACTAGAGATGGATTGCAGTAATGACAAATCTTGGAGCGACTTTGCCACGTATATGAGCTGCAATCTGCTCGGGAATTCTCCTTTTAGCGATGAAATGTGTTGTAATATGCTTACAAATGGAGTTATTCCAATCCCTCCAGCAACCATTATGAGACTGTCATATCTGTAAAAGGACTCATACAAATTAGTATAGAAAAAAATTTAGATGCATCATTATTTGTTGTATGAACCTTAAGAAATCGACTATAGTGGGTCCATAAGGGCCTTCGACAGCAACTGGAATACACCGTGTTTGTTCTTCAACTAAGCACGACTCCTGCAATTTTTCGTACAAATTATTCGTCCACCATCCTTGGCATTTGATCATAACCGACATAGTATGCTCGTCAGAAGAAGCACTGGAAGTGATGCTGAATGGGTGCCACTGAAATCTTGAAATCATTGGGATCTTGATGAAGATAATGCTTGTTGGTGTATACTTCAATCCTGAAAAGAACACAATTTTTTTCAAGTTATATAAAGTTATAAGCTTAAAAAGAAAATTACTGATGGCTTTTACTTGGATCCTTTGGGAGAGTAAGCTCTATTGTTCTGCAAGGGAAGATCCGTGCGTAAAGAATGCAAGTTTCGGTCTTTGATTGAACTAATCGAAGCATTTTGTCGAGTCCAAATAGAAAAACTCCAGAAAAAATCATGTAGAAATGTCTGTCGCCAGCATGGAATAGGAAGAACACCAAAAAAACAATGTACAAGTGATGAATATTGAAGAACACTTGAAATCTTGTTCTTCTGATGAAAGGAAGTGAAGTGATCCAGATTATTAGTCCAGTAACAAGAGTGATCACACCTGCAAGATTTACCCTACCCTCTTTTTGCCACTTCCATATCTGCATTTTTTTTCATAATAAATGATAAATAAAACATTTAAGAAGTCATATGATGTAAAATTCACAGGAAATAATCAAGAAAACCTGGTCTTGAATTTGATTACTCGTTCCCCATACGAAGAGAGTTCCACAGCCGTGTAAGGTGGCGAAGAACAACATTAAAGTTCCAACCCAGATGTGGTATTTTACCGAGCCTTCAAACTGAATACCGATCAGTTTAGATAATGAGAGGCCTCTAAGGATTGGTAAGAGCAGAAGAGATAGACAAATCTCTGCTAAAAGACCACATCGAGTCACCAACCTCAAGGTTTTAAGCTGCCATCTGATCAGGTATAAAACAATCAGTTAATCAATTCAATTAAGAACTTAATATAAGTGGTATATGTACTCACATATTCAATGTTAATCCCTTTTGTGGTACCAACTTCATGAAATCGCGGGAGATTCTCAGATAAAACGTCCATGCTAGGAGGACGATGAAGAGTAAGATCGGTATAATCTCTAATGCAGATATTAAACCCAGAGGAGTTTTGATCATATAGCCACTAGAAAAAGGTTTCTTTAGCTTTCTGTTTTGTGGTTCCTTTGATTGTAAATTTAAGAACACTTGTCCAAGCATACACACAACAAGCAGTGGAAATGTGTACACCATAAAATCAAGTCCTGCAAAATCAGCAACCAAATCACACATGTAAACTATGGAGTTTTTTATATCAGAAAAAGTTTAAAAAATCGAACCGTTGTATCTGAAGATTGTTTTATTGAGATTTCCCTCTGCTTGTTGCCATTTCTTCGTCCAGATATCGGTCGGTTTAAGAAACCAAAGACAAACCCACCCGGAAAAGATCAAAGCCATCAACACACCAAGAACAAGAGTAGTAGCTCTTGCCATTTCTTCTGAAGCTCATATGAGTTCTGATTCAGACTATGCAATATGTTAACTTATAATATTAAATTAGTGAACATCAATTTCAAGCTGCCACTAGCTTTTAGTGAGGATGATGATATCCAACTCCACTTAACACATTAATGTACACTTTCTCTCATGAATTGGTGATATTGAGTGGTCTGAACTATGTACAGAATAGAGAAACAGCATAATTTTGTGATATTTGTTGAGATCTTAGGACCATCTCTAAGATAGCTGACTGCATAGTATTGTGGTGGACACATGCCTGATCAAGGTCCAACACAAGTTGGTAACTTTTAGTATTGTGGTGATATTGATTTGATAAATAAGAAGTCACAGTTCATTGAATAATGAACACTTTCTCCCATGAATGATGAATTGGTATTGTTGAGTGGTCTGGACTATGTATCGAGAGAGACAAACAAACAGATAGAAAAGGAAACGAACGAGCACAAATTTACGTGGTTCATCGACGTTGTTGGCTTCGTCCACGGACAGATCTGCGGATTATATTAGAGTTAAACATAAGCGACTACATATAGTGCTCTAATCTACCCTCACCAGACATGGGCTCAACTAGAAAGCAAAAGAGCCAAAACATGCCCATATAAGAAACATCGTCGATGTCTACTTGTCGTGTGCGATTCAGATTCAAGGCATTACGACAAGGTATTTGTTGAGTTCTTAAGACCATTTCTTAGGGCCCGTAAGGTATCGATGTCCAGATATCGGGTATGGGTATGAAATGTCTCTGCGTTTGATATAATCAGTATATCGAAATATCAAAATGATAATTTTTTGTTTGGTATGGGTACAAAATGATTTTAGAGTGTTTATCTCCCAAAAAATTGAGTATATCAAAGATATCCCTCGTACTCATTCTCATATCCGATATCTCGTACACATACCCGATATCTAGATGTCGACACGAGCGCTTAGTTGATTGCATAGTATTGTAGTGTACACATGCCTGATTAAGGACCAACACAAGTTGGAAACTTTTAGGTGTCATTTTAAGCTTTTCTGATGAGAATGATGATACACATTAAAAACAAAAATATAAAAGCAAGTAAAGTTATCAAGTTGAAGAAGATGAGTACCTATCGAGAAACTAGAGAACCCACCGGAATTACAGAAACGCCGATCACCAACAAGAACAATACGCCTCCAGTCCACCTACCAGATCAATTATTCATCTTATATTTGAATGATAAGATCGAATAATCTGCTTTTTCTGCTTTGAGAAACGAATGAAGACAAGGAAAAAAGGTGGGATGTGACATTTAAAGCACACACTAACAGAGTATTGTGCGGCATGTACGAAAGGTGTAACTGTTGGAATGGGCAAATTGAGTTGAGTGTTCCAATTGTAGAACTGGTGTTGGTGAATTTTAGTTTCATTGTATTATATACAAAAAAATACATAATTATTCATATTGAGTTCAATAAGTTGGGTTTTGAAAAGTCAAAGTTCATATACCAACTTTATGAACAAAAGACATACTAAAATGCTGCAATTCCTTATTCCATTCAACATCAAAAATCTAAACCTTAAGTTTCTGCAATCTACTTTCTGAGGAATCAAACATGATCAACTCGAGCATTCATTCAGGTTTAGGAGGAAGAAGGGCAGGAATAATCCCCCATCTACCCCGAACCGATTCCAAATCCTCGTTAAAATGCTGCTCGTAATATAAACACATGAGATCGGTAGCATTCATACCAGCTCGAATCGCCCATGGAAAGTAGTGCTGAAAAAACAGAGACCTTTGTTTTGCAGTGAACCTTGCTGAGCCTCCAATAACAGACAAGAAGCACATAGGGAGTTGCATTTGCTGAAACTCTATAACTTTGAGGGCTGTTTCGCCTATCAAGTTGGTTGGAAGCCCGAAAAGAGTGTGCCAGAAATCATGCACTTCTCGGGCCCTCATGGCCACATATGCTAGCTCGTCTGAATCCATGAAGCGAACTGGTGGACGATCATCAGGGGAGAAGTTTCTTGATCCCATGAAGTTTGCATAAGCAGAACCGAAGGTGTTAGGAGGCAAGTCCCATGCATGGCCAACGTTTGCAGATATGACGCGGGGCCTTTCTTGTAGAACCCGCTGAATAAGCAAACCAACAAGAACAAAGATTAATTCAATAGGCCAACAAGGAAATGAATCCATGATTTTCGGTTAATGCTTTCCTATACATAATGTGAATTTTCATATGGATTAACTGCTCCTGCCATCTGCTTTAAAGATTAAATTTTTTGGAACTGCAAATTTCCAACAATTTTCACTGATATGGCATGAGGAAACTGGACAGCAATATTATAAACTCTGCTATTGACAAACGAAAATCTCAACTCACTGATGGTAGGTTTTGTTATCCACACAAAAGTCAACATGTCAAAAGAGTCTTATATTTCAGTTCACCCGATGAAATTCAAAGCCAGATCTCGGAAATGAGGTTCCTGCCCAACTTAAACACTTCTTTCTTCGGAAGCAATTGAGCATGAAATGTAAGAGACTAAGTTTCCAGCTGGTTTCTGCTACTAAATAAAAGACAAGTGAAGATTGAGAATACTTACTGTGCCCTCGGGACTTTTTTTCATCCTCTCAAGAACCCTTTCAAAAGCAGGCTTTCCTGTCGTCTCTCCCAAAGCTGCTATGAGGTCTGCTCTACGTGGGTCAAGCAATGCCCCAACAGCTGAACCAAGAGCAACTGCAGCATTCTGCCAACCACTAAGCCGGACACGAGCCCCTCCCAACATTACAACTACTTTCTCAAGCTAAATACATCATTTTTACCAACCAAAAGGAAAGCTATACATCAGATTCTACTCAACAAATTCATAAACCACAGGAAATTAATACCTTCATCCCATCATCAAATGCAAGATTTAGGGACAGGAAAAATGAGAGGAGAATCACATGGTCTATTTCATGTAAATCCCCGTGCAAACAATATTCAATTCTCACCTAGTCCAACCAGGGAAATTAACAAAACTAGCATGCAGTAGGGATAGTTTCTTAAACTTAAAATCTAAAAATTCAACTAAATAGCATAATAAGCATTATTTACACCAGAAATATTCAAGGTTTGGTCTTATTCCTCCAGAACGAAAACTTCAATTTCCCTACCTATAATGACTCCCGTTTTACATTGGCTTCGGATGCATATGTCAATATGACTCCCAAACTATTTACATCTTTACTCAAATTATGAAATCTAATGGATGATTGCCAATGGAAAGAAATTCAAGCACACAAACAATGTTCAAACCACAAAATACTACTCAGCACAAGTAAAAAGAAACATTATGTGCATAGTAAGCAAATTTCAAGCAAAATTCTGAAATATTTTATATTAGGATAAATCAAAGCAACATCAAACGTACTAACCACAATATTCTAATGAATGACACTCGCTAGATGGGGATCTCAAATTTAGATATGCACAGTTGCACATATCTCTTTGCTTAATAAAGACAAACAAAGTCCAATCTTCTATCTCTTTACTTCCATAGTCAAATAAACATACAAAATAGTTCAGAAACCATTAAATACATACAACAAATAGCAACTCAGTTGAAACTTGGAAGAAAGTTTACAAATTGATTTTTTCTTGCAACAAAGCCACCAAAAGCATGAAATAATTCCACATGAACAACAACTCAGTATAACTAAAAATTCCACATCTCGCAGTAGCCAGCAAGTAGCAACACATCGATTTCAACAGTGGATTCAAATACACCAAGTAGAAACAAACAATTCACAACATTCATACAAACCAGAACTAACCCTAACCAGACTTTAAAACAAACAAAGTCCTCTAGTAGATGGTTTGTGAGTTGATGCAACCTGAAATCCACTGATCCTCCCACCCAAGAAATTGGGACAGATTTTAACACAACATTGTACACGTAATCTAATTTACCACATCAAATATCCATTACGACAATCAAATAATGTAAGAAAAAGAAAGCATTTCATCCAGGTAATCTAATGATTCGTGTCTGATTCTACAAATAATCAACGAAATTAAACATGGAAACAGATGGGATGACACAAAATCAACCAAATTCCAACTTACGTGACAAACACATGAGCAAAATCAATGGAAAGGGATGAAAAGAAGGGCAAAAACTCAGTCCATTAGAGAGTATTGCTTGACATCTTTCCTGGCGAGAATCAGGGCAGAAACTCAGGGACCCAGTGGCGTGGACGGAGCAAGGGTCAGAGATGATGACGCAGAGAGTCGTCAAAGATGCCGGCGAGGTGAAGAGGTAAACGGAGGGTTTTGGATACTCCGCAGAAGATGGGGACGGGGAGAGAGAGGGGCAGCCGGTGTCAAATCGGGGGTTCGGGTCGGGTCGGTTTCGGTTTAATCATTTCGCATTCCGGATAAATTCGAATCAAATATTACTCCAAATTATAATAAGTCCGAATATCGGGCAAAAATGTTCCGAGTCAGATTCGGATCAGACACTTCATTATCGGGCAAAAATTTGGGTTTCAAGTTAGTTTTGATCGGACAGTTTTCGGGTCGGAAATGTTCGAGTCCGACAGTTTTCGAATCGGGGCAATTTCGGGATATTTTTGTTTTTGTACCACCTTAAAAATCTACTTCGGATTAGATTTTGATTGATGAAGAAAGTGTTGTAGGAGGAGGAATAAAAAGACCTTGTGTGCGCAATTTGGAAACGAAAATGAAGAGTGGTCTAGGGTCACGGATGAATTGACCTATTTATAATAAAAGATGGGTAATTTGACTCGTTCTAGACCGGTCCACACTCATACGACTCATATTGATATTTACTTCCATTCGTTCTGTGTCAATGGAGGTTCATACAAAACGTATCAGTACCATTTCATCTATACTATGGATGAATTTTTCTTCATACGATGTGAAGGGATGTGATTCCATTCAGTACGTATCAAAGGTGCACTAAAAATACACGATGCATCAAATAGTAGGGACCTATTATTATTGACTAGTGGGTCTAATTTTGAATTGATTGTTCAAGTAGCCTAAGAACCCTAAATTTCTAAGTCATTGTCATGATGTGAAAATGTTATTGGTACCACTAAAAATATTCCTAGAATACTAACTAGAGTATAACAAGCAAATAGGGGTAAACCAAAGTTAATCAAAACACTTATTTCTATGCAGAAAGGTAATCTACCAACTAAGAGCACAAAGTGAGAAGAGACTGATTGGTTTCTAGGACTAACAATGAACAAAAACAATAAAGATTTTTTTAATTATGATTATGAATACATTTCACCTAATAAATATCCAAATAAAAGTATGTCAGGTTGATCATTAATATTCTAAAGTTGATTCAATCTTGTAAAATGTCTCTATTCCGATGTATATTGACAAATCAATTGATTTTGATAATACTTACAATTAAATAACCTAAAAGACCTTCTAAGTTGAATCTAACAACATCAACGAGTATAAGAGTTAAGCAGGATGCATCCAACACTTAGCAACCGAAAATATTTAACATACAATTAATTCACTTTTCGGTTTAACATACAATCAATTCACTTTCAAAATTGACAATCAACTACGAGTTCATGCAATTATACCAAAAGTAACAACCCTTAAATTGTTTTCTCCTCACTTATTATGTCATTCTTGATTTGGGTCGAGTTGTTCGTCAAACTTTTGAGTTCATGTTTGGGCCATAGTTTTGTAGCATGGGCTGATGGCTTAGTTTTCTTACATCCTGCTCTTTAAATTGCCTTCTCATGAACTACCGATCTTAAGTGCTCAATGGTTAACGACTAACTTCTACCATTTCGGTAGAAGCCGCATTTAGATATCTGAGTTTGATTGTGTTTTTGTTGATAATCTGTTTAGTTAATAGTACGTAGTTAGTCATTCTAATTCGTAGATTACATTAAAGAAACAAGATCATAATCATATGAATTGCATAATCACTATTACACAAAATCATATATAACATATGCTTACATATTAATATAGGGTTTTATAGAATAGAGGATGGAATTGTAGGAATTCTATTTTCTACCACCTATAAAAATGTATAAAATACAAGAATTAAATCAGTATTAAGGAGAAGAGAGAAAACAATCGAACCAATACCAAGGAGCCCACGAGTCGAGCCGAGCCGATCCGAACCGAACCGCGCGCGTGTGGTCTTCGAAGGCCCAAGCCCACCAGGATAGCCTCCTCTGGCCCAATCACATCCATTACAATACACTCCTAGTTTATATACTAGTGAGTTTTATCTCCTTCTAATCAATGTGGGATGCACATTTTCTTAAAAAGTTTAACTTGGTTACATCAAATGTAACTCCCTTATTTCTCATTCAAACGGAACCCGAATTATACAAATGAGCATACTACGAAATAGTGCTTGCGGAGACGAAGCCAACACTTCCATTATCCGACACCAACGGTGTCCGGAAAAATCGGTTCCAACAGAAATAAAACAAATATGTGAACACACACTATCACAAACGAAATAAATTAACAACAACAAGATTTGTAATGGACGATGTAACTATAAAATAAACTAAAATGGATGAGTATAAAAAAAAATTAATGTAATTAGACAATTCGTTCAGACTTTAGCTGTTAAAGGGTGGAAACAACCAAGCTATACCCGATGTTCATATAACTTCGATATGTTATCAATGTATCGCTATATACCATACACCAACAATATCATATGTCTTGATTAAATTAAACCGCCACCTAATATATGTCTGTAATTGTCATTTCATATCACCTAATATATATGAGTTTGATTGTGTTGTTTTCTAGTGATTACTACTTACTACTAATCATTTGATCATTTGACAAAAAGACTAATCATTTGATCAACCATTCATAGAAAAAGGTTATGATGAGAATAAATCTTTCAATACGAAATGCAAATTGCTCACGTTTATAGATATCAAGCTAATATTTATAATTTGGACGATCATGTTATTATTTGGCGATCATTTAAGTTTAGGTCATTTTCAAGCACAAAAAACAAACAAACAAAGTTAAGAGATATTATAAAATAGTCTAGTGAGTCACTTAAAAAGTTTAACATTACTTCGCAGAATATAAACATTAACTTATAATTTATAAATGCGTACATTTCACATTCACACTTTGGAGGAAAGTTCAGGTGCAAATAACTCTTAACGTAGGAAAAACGAACAGATCGTGTTCACAGATTACCCGTCAATGTTCATATTTTGGATGGTAGTGTTCATAATATAGGCCACAAATTTTTTTGAACGTTTTAAGTGAGGGACGCGGTGCAATACTTGTAACTATTGTGAACTTTGATTTTTTAAATTATTTTCTCAAAATGACCTCAAAAAATTTATTGCCCAGAGTATGAACGTTATCGCTCAAATTATGAACATTAACTTGTTATATGTGAACGCGAAAACTTCATTTTTCTACGTTAAGTTTTATTTTCACCGAGATTTTTCTATCCGAACCTTCCTCACCCTCCATAAACTACCTGACTTTAGAAAGGGGACAAACGATGTCGTTTGAACAAATTGGAAAAAGTACACAAACGACACCGTTTTGGAAAGAATCCCGCCGATGGAAGATATTTTCGGCCATGAATATCTCGTCCTTGCCCGCCCATTCTCCATCTTCGTCTCTCTCCACCATCTCAGACGAACCAGCAATTCGGAGGCAAACCCCTTTTCCTCTAATTAAGTATACTAGATCTCCGCCTGAAATTAATTCGCCCTTTAATTCCTTTTTACTAAATATTCCAGCATGAACCACCTCTATGACAGCCGTTTCGCTGATCCCTCTTCCTACAGAGAACGACGAAGGTAACCCCCCTTCCCATTTTCCTCTCTCTCTCTCTCTCTCTCTCTCTCTCTCTCTCTCTGTCTCTCTCTTCAATCGCCGGTTTAGGGTTTCGGAAATTTAAAATTAAAGCTCCAATCTTTTCTCGCAGTGACCTAATAATGGGTCCGCCGCCAATCGCCATTCATCATCCAATTGGCGGCGCTCCGCCTCCCTATGGAGATTACAACGGCTTTCATGGCGGTGGTTCTTATGCTGGATCCGGTTCATATGGAGGATACGGCTATGGCGGACGTGGAGGAAGAGGTTTGGGGTTCGATGGTGGGCGTGGAGGATATAGCTATGGAGGACGTGGAGGATTTGGTGCCTCTCGTGGTGGTGGAAGAGGAAGGGGAAGAGGGTCAAGAGATGATTTGGATAACATTGCACTTCCCAGGCAGGATTTTAGGGATTTAGTCCCTTTTGAGAAGAGTTTTTATGTTGAATGTTCTGCAGTGCAAGCTATGTCTGATCAGGATGTGATGTTGTATCGTGGGAAAAGAGATATTACCGTCGAAGGACATGATGTTCCGAGACCGATTCGGATGTTTCAGGAAGCTGGATTTCCAGGTATTGTTTGGGAATCACCTTCTCTTTATTCTGGTTGTAGTTGTAGTGTAGGCCTCTTTTGCTTTACACCAACAGTTTTTAACTTGCTTAAACTATGAAAAATATATGAAAGACATTATCCCACCCCTTTTTGAATGCAAAGACTTAATCTATGAAAAATATATGCAAGTCTTGGCATCGTTAGAATTGCTAATGGAAAACGCTCTGATGTGTGAAAACATGATTTCATAATTGGGGTTTGTGGAACCAACTGCAATCCAAGCTCAAGGATGGCCAATGGATTTTTGAATGAGCTTTGAGTCTTTGACTTTATTTTTGAAATCTAGCAATGATTGTCTGATGTTATGTGTTTTAGGCTACTGTTTGGATGTGATTTCGAAATTGGGGTTTGTGGAACCAACTGCAATCCAAGCTCAAGGATGGCCAATGGCTTTGAAAGGTAGAGACTTGATTGGTATTGCTGAGACTGGTTCTGGGAAAACCTTGGCTTATTTGCTTCCGGCGATTGTCCACGTCAGTGCGCAGCCGAAATTAGGTGTGTTTTGGTTTTCTTTGTTTGTATTCATTGTGATTTGTATTCAAGAGGTGTGATTCTATTGTTGGATTTGCAGCTCAAGGTGAAGGTCCAGTTGTGTTAATATTAGCTCCTACTAGAGAATTAGCTGTTCAGATACAGGCAGAAGCTGGGAAGTTTGGATTTCAAACTAACATCAGAAGCACATGTATATATGGAGGTGCTCCTAAAGGTCCTCAGATTCGTGACCTTAAAAGAGGTAGGTAGTCTTTTGTATTAGAATGCTTTATTATTTTTAATTTCTATTAGAAGCTCATAAACAAGGACTTATTTAGGTGTTGAGATCGTTATTGCCACACCTGGTCGACTCATTGATATGCTGGAATCCCAAATTACCAACCTGAAAAGAGTTACGTATCTTGTCTTGGATGAAGCTGATCGGATGTTGGATATGGGGTTTGAGCCACAGATCAGAAAGATCGTTGCCCAAGTACACGCCTTTGCTCTCTATTTTTCTTTTCATTGTATCCTCCCTGTTTTTGGCATTGTAGGTAAAAAGTTCCAGCTATACCTTCATTTGTTTTGAAACCTTAGCATGTGGTTATGAGCTGGTGTTTACATGAGATGTTTGAAATAATGTCTTTCTTTGTAAATGAGATCTTTTCATGTATTCCTGATTCCCCTTTTACTCACCTAGAATTTATAATAATAGGATCTATGTCTGCTACAATGCTACCCCATGATTCCGTTATTTCTAAAATTTTGAAGTAGTTGAACCTAAAGCAATTTAGGGACAAGGAAGTGTCTCCATGGATTACTGTTTACCCTCAGTTTCACGTTTCTTATAAATTCCGTAGTAGCAATCTTATGAAAAGCATCACCTGAATAAATAGGCTTCTGATAAAGTAAACTTCTATCGTTGCTTGAGAATTGAGATCAATTTGGCAGTATCTCCCCCCCATCTGTAATTATTTTTTCTAACAGGTTCTGGAATTTATATTGCAAACCTGTTCATATATTTATGATTATAAACTTCCATCCCTGTTTGAGATCAATTTTGCATTGTCTCCCATTGTAGATCCGACCAGACCGACAGACATTATACTGGAGTGCTACCTGGCCAAAGGATGTAGAATCTTTGGCAAGACAATTCTTACGCAACCCATACAAGGTTTCTTTTCCACTTTTTTCTTGTCTTAGCAGTATCACACTATCACTATGTTGTTGAATACTGGTGCCTTAATTTCTATCAGCTAATTCTAACTATTCCCATTTTGCAGGTTATTATTGGATCTCCTGATCTAAAAGCAAATCATTCTATTAACCAAGTCATTGAAATTGTCACAGACACGGATAAGTACACTAGGTTTGTCTTATTTGTTGAAAGTCTATATATTATGTTAATCACTTGCCTCCTTTTCAAGTTTAAAGCAACATGGTGCTTGTACAGGTTGCTTCAACTTCTTAAAGAAGTAATGGATGGAAGCAAGGTTTTAATATTTGTGGAAACAAAGAAAGGATGTGATCAAGTTACAAGACAACTTAGAATGGATGGATGGCCCGCTTTAGCCATCCATGGTGACAAGGATCAGTCAGAGAGAGATTGGGTCTTGTCTGAATTTAAGAGTGGCAGGAATCCTATTATGATTGCCACTGATGTTGCTGCTCGTGGTCTTGGTAGGATAATTATAAAATTCAGACAACTGCTGAAAACATGAAAAATACTCTTAGGCCTTTAAACACAGTTTCTTAGTTTAGTCTTGTTAGCTGGCTGCTATCAGTTCCCTCTGAAAAAATAATTTGTGGCTGGGTGGGAGGTGGAGGTGCTATTAAAGATATTCTTGACACTAAATTTTTTGAAAGCTCTGACAATGGAGTTCGTGTACGGATATTGCTCCTCCCACCATGGTTATGGAGCTGATAGTCATGACAGCCGCCTAAACCCTAGTTTGGATGATGCAACTCTTATCCCTGTTAGGTCAAGGTGCACACATTTACACAATGTTTGCGTTATCTTTGTTTTAGATAAATAATTTAAGGCCCAGGGATAAGGTGATGTTTGGATCTCCATGTTTTTTCTTTCCTTCTTTTCATCGTTGGGTATTTTCACTAATTAAACTAATTTTTCTCCATTGTTTTGATTTTTTAGATGTGAAGGACATAAAGTGTGTTGTAAACTATGATTTCCCAACATCACTTGAGGATTACATCCACAGGATAGGAAGAACGGGACGTGCTGGAGCTACAGGAACAGCCTTCACCTTCTTCACCCACTCAAATGGAAAGTTTGCCAAAGAGTTGATAAAGATTCTGAGAGAAGCAGGACAAAATGTGCCTCCATCGCTTTCTTCCCTTGCTCAATCAAACTTTGGAGGTCAGTATCGAATTCTAAGCTCGGATTTAGATCATTGTCGGTTATCTTACTTTTTGACTGTATTTTCAGGAGGGAATATGCGGTCTAGAGGACGAGGAGGCGGCTATGGAAACAGGTCTCAGTTTTCTGGATCAAACAACATTCCTGTTGGTGGCAGGAGGCAATGGTAGACGTTGATGATGCTCTTTTCGTGCCGTCAATGGAACATTTATGTGAGTGTTGCAAAACGTAATATTGTATCATGATGGTAGACTTAGATTAGGTAGGTTTCAAACTTAACAAGATTTACTATTTATGATATCTACTGAAATTTTTCTGCTAAATCAAGCAGCCTTTTGCTTTGATATTTGTCTCCAGTGATGTGTTTACTCCCAATGCTCTAAAAAAAGTATACCCTCTAAAAAGCGTCTAGTATCATCGACACGCCACTGTCTCGGTTTTCGCATATTATGGTCCCCGGAAGATATTTGGCGAAAAACGCTTTATGAACGGGGTCTATAAGGTCGTTTGGACGTCATTTAGATGCTAGTATCCAACTAATTAGATGTATTGAATGGAAAGATGAACTCATCTAGCTGTCTATAATAGACCACTGGTTACTCACTTAAGATTAGGCAAATTTGCATCATACAATGCAGAAAGAATATTACAATTCTATGGTCCAGAAAGAGGAAATAAAATAACACTAAAAAAATACGGACAAAATAAGTAACAGAATGTCTGCATATCGGTTTGTTCCTAATCATTTTGTTATCGCAATTATTACAGATTTAATACTATTTTTAAATCGGAAATTCCTTTAGCCGGCGTTGTATCCTCTCGCTCTCCACTCGAAACGCTTCAAACTGTACTTTCTTCTCCCTCGATTTCCTCGTTTTCTCACAACAATGGCCGCAGTTGACGGCTACGAGCAGAAGACTCTCCACGACGAACTCACTCTCCCAATCCTCCTCATCGAGAGAATCCGCAAATCAACAGAGGAAGCAGAATCGTCCAAGTTCGAGTGCATCGAAATCGCCAAGCAAGTCGAGAAGCTCTCACAGATGCTCCGCTCATCCGTCCGCCTCACCGCCTCCACTCCTTCCCAGTCGCTCTACGACCGTCCAATCCGCCGTATCGTCTCGGATGTGTCACGCAGCCTCGAGCGTACCCTAACCCTAGTTCGCCGCTGCAAGCACGCCGGCTTCCTCAAGCACGTTTTCTCCATGACTACCTCCGCGGACTTCAAGAAGGTCACGAATCTTCTCGAATCGTCAATCGGAGACATGCGGTGGTTGTTAAGCATCTTCGAAGGCGACGGCCCCAACCTCGCGCTTCCGCCTATCGCGAGCAACAACGATCCTACTTTGGCTTGGGTGTGGTCTTCGATTGCGTCGGTTATGATGGGGAAGCAGTTGAGCGATAGGATCGATTCGGTTAACTATCTCACTTCGCTGGCGGATTCGAGTGATCGGAACAAGAAGATGATCGTCGAGGAAGGCGCGATTCCGCCGCTTCTGAAACTGTTGAAAGATGGAGGAGGCTCGTTGGAAGGACAAATCGCGGCGGCGAATGCGTTGTCTTCGATTGCAGATGATATTGAAAGAACAAGAGCGGTTGCTGCGGAGTTAGGGATTCCAGTGATCGTGCAGGCGTTGGCGGATTCGCCGATTAAGGTACAGATTGCGGTTGTTTGGCTGGTTGCAATGATGGCGGAAGTGGATGAGAAAGCAAGAGAAGAGTTCGGGAAAGAGAATGTGATGAGACCGATTCTTTCTTGTTTGATGATGGATTTGGTTCTGGATAATCATCGAGTGAAGAAGGAGCCAGTGACGAGTATCCATTCCATTGTCCAGATCAACAAGGAGTTAGGTAAGAGCAAGCTCTTGGATCCTCATTTCCGCAAGGTTCAAATTCAATCGAATTCGTCGTTTACGTCTTCGGACGGAAGTGGTTATAGGAAGGAGAAGGAGAATGAGAGTCCTGTGATCAAGGATGAACTCAAAACGAAGTGTTCATTGGCACTGTGGAAACTATGCAGGGGAAGTTTGTTGAATGGTAGGAAGATTGCTGAAGGGAGAGGCCTGCAATGTATGTCAAAGATTATTGAGACGACTGAGAATTATGAGCTTAAATTGAACTGCCTTAGAACAGTGATGGAGATTGCTGGAGTTGCAGAACACAATGCAGATTTTCGTAAGGGAGCATGGAAACCGAGCTTACCGCCTGTAAAGGCGATACTAAGCCAGCTACTGCGAGTGATCAAGGAGGAAATAGACCCAGATTTCCAAATCTCGGCTATAAAATCAATCGGTTCGTTAGCTCGAACTTTTCCTGCAAGAGAAACCCAGATCATAGGCCCACTTGTTAGCCAACTCGGGAACAGGAATTTGATTGTTGCCAATGAAGCAGCAATTGCATTGGGGAAGTTTGTCAGACCTGAAAATTACAATCATGTTGAGCATTCGAAGGCGATAATTGAGTTTAAAGGAGTTAATCTCGTGATGAGAATGTTGAGGCTCCATGATCAGACGAAGATGAATGGTCTGGTTTTGCTGTGTTGTATGTCGTTGAACGTTGGAAACAGTAAGGACCTCGAGGAAGCTAGGGTTTTGGAGTATTTAGAGAGTCCAGCGGCGAGGTCTGTTGTTTCTCAGAATCCTGAGCTGAGAGAGATGTATGCTAAGGCTACTCATCATCTTAAGCTTTATCAAGTGGGTGCTCAACCTCATGGCCATAGCTATGCAAAGGTTTGACAGAAATGGTGTGGATTTGTATGTTCTTTGTTGATCAAATTGTAGACCCTGCAATATATATGCATATATTGATAGATGTCTTCTTCAGATTGTAGCGCTGGTGAAATTATGTATTTGATGTCAATTCTGTTCGAAATTGTGAAGTGTACTTCGAATGGTATGTATTTTACCTTCAACGATCTTTTTGGTCAGAAATGTTAGCCTTAAGCTTGTGTTTTCTATATCTCCATTTGTAACAATTATCGAACTCATGACCTCTAACAGTAATCGGACTCAGTATACTATACTGGTGGCCTTATATCCAGGGGCAGATTATGTTACTACAGTGTCCAGTTTTATTCCTCTTGACAGAGCCTCGTTTAACACGCTTGATTCTTGACCTACACGTTTAATCGTTTATAACGCGATGAACACTCCATATGGATGTCAATTAGCTCGCCACCTCGTCTACAACAAAGCGCGACCCCTTGACTTACACCAATATCTGAACATCGAAATCGAAAACAAGACGTCTAAGTACGAGATCATGGCGACCCGGATACATCAAGACTTTAACAAACGCGATATAACGCATGATGGAACGCGTTAGCTCTTACAAAATGGCACGCGTCGTCTTCAATCTTCGCGTATATAAAGAAAGTAGGAACTCTGATTATAGCACGACAGTCAAACTGGTTATGCAAGCTTCTTATACATGCAACAGCTCGACGTAACTTAGCCTAGTAGGTTTGCTTCCTCTATAAATAAACATGTATAGCGTTTATTTAGGGATCTTCGGCCCGACACTGAAACACCGGCTTAAGGCCGGAGGTGTGTGAAGGTCCTCGGGTAAAGATAAAGACTCTACACGTTCGCAAGGTAAGATACGCGTACAAGAGCGGAAACCTGTGAGAGAAAGGACAAGTACACTAAGTCAAAACTCGTCGGCTCGTAATCTTTCTGTTCAAATCAATAAAAAGCCGTCTTTTCGATAACCAAAGTCAATCAGATTCAATTCAACCGTGATTAAACCCGGGTTCCATTAGCTATAATACCCCCAACAAATTCCACCATAAATACAGGTTTTCAGCATTTCACAATCGAAACCCAAAAATACTTTTTACAATTAACATTTCCAGACAGTGTTGTGAGACAGTAGAGTTCGCTGGAGACGAAAGCGCAAATGGAGACCGACGGCGGCGCCTCTCTATCAACGGCAGCCTGCACCGACGGCAAGAAACGCCGCGTAACCTACTTCTACGAGCCTTCCATTGGCGACTACTACTACGGCCAAGGTCATCCCATGAAGCCCCATCGAATCCGCATGGCGCACAACCTAATCGTCCACTACTTCCTCCATCGCAGGCTCGAGATCAACCGTCCCTTCCCCGCTGCAGCCTCCGACATTCGTCGCTTCCACTCGGACGATTATGTCGACTTTCTTTCCTCCGTTTCGCCTGAGTTTCTCGCCTCCACGAACTCGCTTTCGGTCTCCGATCACTCGCATTCGAGGTACCTTAAAAGGTTTAATGTCGGTGATGATTGTCCTGTCTTTCCTGGACTCTTTCCTTTCTGTCAGGCCTCCGCTGGCGGATCGATTGGCGCTGCTGTTAAGCTTAATCGGCAGGATGCGGATATTGCGATTAATTGGGCTGGAGGATTGCATCATGCGAAGAAGTCGGAGGCTTCGGGGTTTTGCTATGTTAATGATATTGTTTTGGGGATTCTTGAGCTGCTCAAGGTTCACAGGGTAATCTCTCCCTCTTTAAGCCTCATTATCAAGATTTTAGGTTTAACTTTGGCCTAGACTAGTATGAAGTGAAGTGTTTCTTCAAAAATTGCATAGAGTGTGACTACTACTTCACAAAATAAGAAGATAGAGAGTTAAATGAGTCATTTTGCTTTAATCCATATGATTATGAAGCCAAAGAATAGTGAATCTTTTGATTCAATTGGAAAATGGCCCCCCTTTTGTTGACTAGTAATATTCCCATAATATTACAGTTACATGGTTCAGTGTAGCAGTCTTGATTCTTGTGTTGTAGCTAGGAGCGTGTAGGATGAGCTTTTATCCCTAGGCAGAGTACTTATACTTGAAACCTAGCTTTGCTTTTTGTTAATTGAGCTTGTTAATTAGGTGTGATATGATGATAATTTTTTCACTGGAGTATTTCTCACGCTATATCTGAGTTTATTACAATGAGACTCAGTTTAAGGGAACTTGGTTTCCAGTTGATATGAAAATCTCTAGCTTTTCTAAGACCTGCGCATTTTGTATTGAATCAAGATTTAGGTTTAACTTTGGCCCCCTTTGGTAGAGTAGGTGGAGTGAAGTGTTGAATATTCTGATAATGTTTCAGCTTCATGGTCCAGTGTAGCAGCCTTGAATCTCGTGTTGTAGATGGGGAGAACACTGTGGAATATACTTTAGAAATAGCTTTGCTTTTTGTTGACTAAGCTTGTTAGTTAAGTGTGATTGAAGATTACTTTTTCACATTGTGAGTATTTTTCATTTCTGAGGGAATTATAATGAGACCCAGTTTAAGGGAACTTGGTTTCTAGTTGATATGAGAATTTCTAGCTCATTTAAGACTTGTGCATTTTGTACTGAATCATGAATGTTTATTGTGATTAAATTGTACTGGTGTGCTGCAATGATTTTAAACCTCTTTCTTTAGTCTTGGAGGTCTGATTTGGCTAAAGTTTTCAAGTATCAATCAACTTGCAGCCTTGAATCTTGTGTTGGGCAGAACACTGTGGAATATACCTACACTTAACAACCAGCTTTTCTTTTTGTTAAATGAGCTTGTTAGATAGGTGTGATGTGAAGAACAGCTTTTCCACATTGTGAGTGTTTTTCACACTATTTCTAAGTGAATTATAATGAAACCCAATTTAAGGGAAATTTGTTTCTAGTTGATATCAAATTCTCTCGTTTTCATAAGACTTGTGTGCATTTTGTACTGAATCTTTATTCTGCTCTCAGCTTTTTTTCAACTTCTTTCTTTATTCTTGGAGGTCTGATCTGGCTAAAGTTCTGAGTATCAATCAACTTGCAGCGTGTACTTTATATCGATATTGACGTTCACCATGGAGATGGTGTGGAAGAAGCCTTTTACACCACTGATCGAGTTATGACGGTGTCTTTCCATAAATTTGGTGACTTCTTTCCTGGGACAGGCCATATTAGGGATGTTGGGGCAGCTGCAGGAAAGCATTATTCCCTTAATGTTCCCTTGAATGATGGTATAGATGATGAGAGCTTTCGTGGATTATTCCGGCCCATCATCCAAAAAGTTATGGATGTATATCAACCTGATGCTGTTGTTCTGCAATGTGGAGCTGATTCACTTACTGGGGATAGACTCGGATGTTTTAACTTATCTGTAAAAGGTCACGCGGATTGCTTGAGATTCCTTAGATCATTCAATGTACCATTGATGGTACTCGGTGGAGGAGGGTATACAATTCGAAACGTTGCTCGTTGTTGGTGCTATGAGGTTGTCTTTTTGTTTATATCTTTTATCTTGTATGTGAGATTTTGCATGCGGATGAAGCCATGCTTTGGATTTCTTCTACTGAATATCGGTGCTCTGTTATTTTGCAGACAGCAGTAGCAGTAGGGGTAGAACCTGATAATAAGTTGCCCTATAATGAATACTACGAATATTTTGGTCCGGACTACAATCTGCATATAGAGCCGAGCAACATGGAAAACCTGAATTCTCCCAGAGACCTTGAGAGAATCAGGTATCTTTTTCTTAGTTTTTAGCTTTGAATTCTGAGAACACGAGTCTTCTGCATATATGTTTGTGAGGGTTTAAATTTCATTCTATTTGTTTGACTGGAAGATTAATTGTACCGAAATATATCATGTCACATTTTCTTTTGTGGTTCTTTCTGAATCTTATTTACATCAAATTTGGCTCTTCAATCGTGATAAGTCTGTGGTTTTTAGTTCTGTGCATACTGTATGCTATAGATATAAAACTTAGCTGTAATGTAGGACTGCAAGATTAATTGTACCCAAATATAACATGTCACGTTTTCTGCTCTGACGAATCTTCTTCATATCAGTTTGGCTCTTCAACCGTTGTAAGTCTGTGAAGTTCGTTTTCTGCGTACTGTATGCTATTTGGTATAGATATGAAAATTAGCTATAATGTAGGACTGTCATTTCCTGAAGTATATTTACTCCTCAAGTTAAGCCTATATGTATAATCATCTGACGTACAAGAATTGCAGGAACATGCTGCTAGAGCAACTCTCTAGATTACCTCACGCCCCAAGCGTTCCCTTTCAGACAGCACCGGCTACTACTCGGGTCCCAGAAGAGGTTTCTGACATTTGAATTACTTTTCTGTTGTTTCCATATGATTTTATTAGCAAGTGCTGATTCTTCTCCAACATTACTGTCTTGCAGGCAGAAGAGGATAAGGATCAAAGACCAAGGCCTCGTATTTGGAGCGGGGAGGATTATGATTCTGATCAAGAGGACCAAATTAACTCACGTCCTCGATCCCTCAGAACTGATGAGCGCTCTACAGTGGTTGATGAAAGCAGGTATTTCTGGCATATTAAAGCTGAAGTTTATTGATTTTTGTTTTTGCTTGAGCATGAAACCATTGTTTAGGAATGGGATGACACTGCTTAGTATGATTGGAAAATATGCTGTAGAATTCTCCTGATCTGACTGTCTTATTTTACCAAACCCAAACTTAGTTTAAGGTAGGTAAACTCGAAGATTCATGCACTTGAACTCTAAACCCTTGTTCCATCCACCAAAAAATATCCAACTTCAGGGGGGATGTATAGTTGTTGGAGGATGCTGAAGGTGATATATAGTTGGATAAGATGTAGTGTTTTTCTGGATCAAAATCAACTGTGAAAAGCTCTGGAAATGGATGTTGTTGGCTATGTGCGCAAGTTACTGTCTTTAGGTGATTTCTGAAAGAACAGAGAAAGTTAGAGCTTTTGGGTGCTCTGCATGAAAGTTCAAATTGCGAAGTTATCTTTGCTATAAGTTAACCATTTCTGTATGGAGTACATGTTACTGTTTCCCCTTGCCAAATCTCGTCCTTCCATTTTTTTCTTTTGGGGAGGGTGGAACTAAAGATTTAGAATTTTGGACTAATCTTTTATTATTCTAGTTGATGTTATTATGGGGTGAACTTTACTTTCAGTTTCTTCACTTGTGTTATGATCTGTTGAAGCCCTAGTTTGGGGATTGTACTTGGACAAAATACATATCAGTACTTAAATACGACATATAATATATCATGGAGATTTCATTAGGAGAAAACATAGATGAAAAACTTAAATAATAGGTTAAGCATTAAAAATGAAGTTTGCTTCTGAACTGCAATGTTTGGATGTGTAGGAACGGTGCAGATAACATGAAGGAAGACAGTTCAGCAGACTGAAGATCTTGACAATGTGACAAATCCTGGTGCATATAAATTATGCTAGCCAAGTCGATATACAAACATCACATCCTTTAACTTAGAGCCAGTAAGAGTCACGCAGGATTTTTCGTTCTCACTGGTGTTCAGTAGATTAATGCGCATTGTCGTTACACTTCATGTGAAGCTGGATGAGATCGCTCTTAGTCATTCTTTTTCCTGTTAGAGATTCATGTACGACCAAGGCTTGTGATGAATAGTATCTGATGTTGTTGAACTAACTGTGAAAGGAGATTGTGATAGTGTGGTTTAGTGCTGTGGATGCATCTTATTGATCTTCTACATTTTGGCTATCTTTTGAAGCCCACATTTCAGAAATTGTGTGCTAAATTTCACCTACTTCACCTTCAACTCTAGCTTTTTTTCAACTCAGATTTTACTTGCATTTTACCGGGCTGACCCCTATAAAAGACATTGTCAGCATATGTTACCCGGGATTGGGAAACGCGTTTCGGGAACGGAAAACGGCAATTTTAAATTTATGAAAATAGAAAACGGCAAAATATACTCCTTCCGTCCCTATTTGTTTGTCCACTTTGAAAACCCTATACTATTCAAATGTCGATACGGGTTATTCCTAATCCATGAGAATAAACATAGTCATATGTGATCTTGTTTGATTCGTCTCAATGAACACTTTAACAACATCAAGATTTTACAAATTTTAGTAATGCGTAGTTAGAGATATTAACGACGCAAAACTCATCTCGACAAACGTGAAAAGTGTAAAGTAGACAAACAAATAGGGACGGAGGGAGTATTATATAATTATTTTAAATAAAATAAAAATTAGAGTAAATATATTATATAAAATAGATAAAGTGAGATTTTTATCAAACTAAAATGTTATAAACACTTGATGTTCTTATTCATTTTTAATATATGAGCTAATTAAAAGTGTAATAGAAAAAAGTGTAATAAGAAGAGAATTAGAGTTGAATTGAATAAGTTCGAAGAGTTTCCAGCCTTCCTAGAGAGTTTCCGACACGAAAAAAAACCTGAGTTTCCGGGTATCCTAATTGTCAACTGCATAAAAATCAGCGCCTTGTGTGAAGTTGAAAACTTCTTCGTCCAAAGAATATTGATCATGCATACAAAGATGACGAAAGAGGTCAAATATCCAAGTGTGAAAGTCAAGTATAGACGCTCGTGGATGCTAATACATTGAAATTTGACTATCAACGATAGAAAATCAAAGCCTTGGCCTTACTTGATATACATATGTTACGATCGTATAGATGAGATATTGAAGTATGGTGATCTCCTCGTCAATGAGCAGCACACTTGTCTTCGTCCTCGTCGGATTTGTTCTAATGCAAGCTTTACTCATCCATGCACATGATCCCATCCATGGTAATCTCCAACTATTTAGCTTTTTGTTGCAATGAAGTTCATTAACTAATTGTATGTCTTGATTGCACGTTTTCGAAGAAGCCCAAGATCGGAGAGGATATGCAATTAGGGGAAGATCTATGAAGATGGTGCCTTCCATGTTAAGAGTCTCATCGCCGCCTTCCCCAAAACCAAGACAAAATCAGATGTATGAGGTCGAGCCAATCCCACCTCCTATATAGACCTACATTAATCCAATAAGTTGAATACATATTAGGGTTTGTGAAGATTGTGGTCATATGAGAGACTAACTTGTCATTGTATTAGAGGCTAACTAAGAGTCTAAGACCTTGATTCTACTAGTTAATTTATTACAGTACATGTTAGAGTTTGAATTTGGTCAATGATTTTTCAACACAAATTACACAATCCTTCCACTTACATGGCTTGTGGGATGTTAAGAACGAGTTAAATTAAGAAAATAAACTAGTACTCCTTTCGTCATGATGTCATTTTAGACTCATTTGTGGGTGAGTTACGAAGTTTGTTACCAGAATCATACCAAATTTGTTCATAGATGCTAGTTAGTTGGGCCAACAAGGCCTAAATTTTCACGATGTAGAAACCGAGAAATAACGATTTTTTAAGCGTTTTATGAGTATATAAAGATGTTCATAACTTCATTATACATGCTCGAGCATTGCAAAACTGTCATCTACCATGTAATAAGCCGGCCATGTTGTTTCAAATTTTACTTTGTTATTTTAAATTTTACATTTTTCGAAATCCAAGATCCATTGCGATCCTTTCAATCTTACCTGATTCTGTGTTAGATCTTGATCTACTTAAAGCGATCGTTCCTTAAGTTTAGGATCTTAGGATCGCAATCTGACCACCATGCTACTACTCTACCAGTTAATTTATTACATTTTAGGGTTTGAATTTACTCAATGTTTTTTCAACACATTCCATTTATATTCCCATATCGTTTACATGACTTATTACAAAGTTAAATCAAGAAAACAAACTAGTACTCCACATGTAGCTCGCTCGTCCCTGCCTTTGATCATGTCGGTCAACGAGTCAAGTCTCTCGGGCAAGTCTTTGTTGACGACATCATAGCCCATTATGACGTCTTGATTTTCCACGTCATGATCGGAGAAGGGGCAGAACCGGATCGTAAGATCATACAAATTTGAAAATTTGAGCAATCAGAATGATAAAATGACTATTCAATATCTTTCTAATATAAATAACATAAAATAAACGCTTTTAGTCACATAAGATCGATATTAGGCTTATAGCGTCGTACAGATAGTTAAAACTTGTTAATTTGATCATGAAAATACTTAATATTGTTAAAACGATTGTTTCTAATCATACTTCACATAGTTAATCGTTTCCTAAGTTTAGGATTGCACGATCGCAGCCGGACTTAGATTCTGACAACCATGATCTTCGATGCGACGTCGAGGAGACACGTAGATGCTAACGAAGTCAACAGTGGTAACCCTATCGAGGCAGGAGTGGCTGACTCTATCGGCTAAGGCCTTAAGGACGACGTTTACACAGCAATCTTGCGCGATACTTGCAGCGCAAGACTCCTCGATTTGGCGAGAAACCGAGCGTGAGATGGCGCGTGTCAACCGAGTTTTGTAGTAGGCGACATAGTCAGATAAAACAGTGAAGCTTGTGCAGTGAAAGCAAGGAATACAGATTGGCCCAGGCTCGTTGCCGTTGGCTAAGACAACATGAACAATCTTGCATCTCGGCTTTTCAGTGGATGATTTTGTCACGGATCCGGTCTTGCAACGAACTGTGTATTCTACGCCTGTTGGAGTTGAGGCCGTCATGCAAATATTTCTCGACATGGTGATCGGCTTAATGTTTGTTTGCAGTAGGTAGGGTAGAATATGGTGATGGCTGCAATTGGTTGTGAATTTAATGGAAGAAGCGAAGCTAATTTGGAGTAGGATTGTTTAGATTTTGTAGGTTTTTTTGTGTGATATCAATGATTAGTTGATACGATTGTTCTTTACCAAAACGAAGTTGATAAGATTGTTTAGATTTTTTGACCCCAAAAAATATATTTTTAGATTTTTTTCTTCCTATTTTCGTGGGATAATATATTGCCGGCAGTAAGATTGAGGTTGCTATTTGTATAAGCTCAACCCTATTTGATAAGATTGTTTAGATTTTGTTACCTATTTTTGTGTGACAATATTAACGATTGTTTAGTTGATACTAAGACTGAGATTGTTATTTGTATAAGCTCAACCCTAAAATATGAACCCGAGATCCTAAATGAGTAGTCAATTTTAAACTCCAAACCCTAGTCTTAATTTATTAAACTTAACTAGTTTAGTTTCTCGTGTCTTGCACGGGTTTTATAAAATAATAAATTTAATTTTAATATATAAATAACTCTTTGTATATTAAAATACCTAAATAGCTAAAGTAAATAGATGATTGATTCTTTAATATAAAGTTTTTTAATTAGTATGATAAATATTTTTAAAGAGAGTGTTAATCAAGCATTGTTTAAATCTTTAAATATATCTAGTTTAAAGTACTTAAAATTTATGAATTATAAGATGAAATCTTTCTATATAATTTTTAAATAACTCTTTGTATATTAAAGTACATAAAATATGGTTTGGAGAATTTTAAAAATATAAATAAAGAAGCATAATATCTTACATATCTTAATTATACTAAAATAAGCATTTACACATTTAATTATAATTTTCCTATTATATGATTTTTTTTATCAAAAAGGAAAATGATTGAAAAATGACATGTGGCAAAATAAATATTGAAATGACATGTGACGGTTTTAGTGAGGAGGTGACATGTGGCAAAAATTTAGGATTGCTTAAGAGCATCGGCATTGGTGTTACTCAAAATGAGTAACACTTTACATTGTTCTTTCTTCCACCTCATATTATGTTACTCTATCTCTAAAATAGTGTTGTTCTATTATACTCCGTATTTTCATATTCAATTTTTAATTATTTTTTTATTCAATAACCCACTCTTTGAATTGCTTTTTGATGAAAATAAAAATATGAGGAATTGTACAATAACACTTGTACAATTGCACAAGAGTGTTACTTCTCTCCACTCATAACCTTGGTTCAATCAAAACAATTGCCAACTCATTTTCATTTCTTTTTTAAAATTGAGTGCGTTACTCAAAGTAACACCAATGCAAATGCTCTAATAGTTTAATAGTAGATTAATATAAAAAGAGGAAAAGACACTAATAGTCCTATTTCAATTAGTGATTCCAAAACTAGACTATCTATATATCTATATATATATATAGAAATTCATGGGTTTGAGAAAATAATGACAATTGGTACTCATTAATGTTTAAACTTAATTTTTTCTCCTTTTTTCTATTTCTCATTATCCAATGATAATTGAGACTTATTAAATGTCTAATAAAATCATAATTATGTGCTTAATTGGTTAGTATTTCCACCATTTTAATTTTTTTTCCACTCTTCACCTTCAATCCGTATGACGATGAAGAGCAATCCGAACAACATAAACGACTATGTGATTTTGGTACATATATAAGAGATATTCAATTCATTTTATTATAATTTACTAAAAAATACATATATGAAAAAATATACTAAGTATATGAATATAGACAAAAATAAAAAGTGTTTGGCTCGCGCAAAGCGCGGGTAATGACGTAGAATGTTGTCATTAAGTCGTCATTACTATGTGGACTCTTGAATTCCTCTTCTAATTTCAACTTTTGATTTTTCGACTTCTCCGAATGGGATTTCGTATTGAATTCTCCCATCAAGTCGTCGTGACTCTTCTGCATATTGTATTTCGTCGTTACTCATGGTTATTGTCAATTTGTAATTGAACCAATCAATTTGCTATTTTTATCACTTCTATTGTTCGTTTATTTTTGTGTTAATGTCTTGATTTGCAGATTAGATTTAAATTGGTCTGAATTGGATAAATTATGCCCTGAAAAAAATTGTAAAATATAATTAACCCAATCCAATTTTGAGACGAAAAACTGTAATTACCCCGCGGGGGTCCGATTCTAGTATGAGAATAATGAGAAAGGGTCTAGAATTAACAACCCATTTAATACACAATTGGACAAAAAAGCCTTTCATCTTCTCCACTTGTTACATAACGAGAACACTTTTATAGTTTCTCTTTTCCTCCTTCTTTTCAACCAATTTGCCTCCAACCATCATTTCTCTTCTTCGTAGAACCACCGCTCCACCACGTCATCGGGCACCAACGACCCTACCACACCGAATACAACATCAAATCGTGTTGCTACATCGACCTTGTTGTCGACGACAGCGTTGCTCCACCATCGCCGCCGCCCACGTTGCTACACGGTCGGCCACGTTACACCGTCGTTGTTTATCGTTCATTTTGTAAGCCTCTTATGCATCTATGTTCAAAAAATTAACCTAATTAAATTACACAATTAGATACATAAAAAACCTTAATTATATTACACAATCAAAAATATGATTATAGTTTACACGATTAGGTTATTGCATTACATTTCACGATTATGTTACTTAATTACATTTCACGTTTATGTTACATAATTATCTTACACATAACAATATTGCTATACAAATTAACACTAGCTTTCACAATTAAGTTACATAAAATTAGAATGTTTACTAAGTCGAGTCTTCCGTTCTCCTACACAAAATTCACTTCTTGTTTTGCGATTAAGTTACGTAATTTAATATCACAATTAGGTTATATAATTAAAATTCATGATCAACCAACAAGCACACCTAAAGCCTAAGTAATTAATATATTAAATTAGTTAATTAGGTTAATCAACAAAGGTTTGTAAATAATTGAATTAACCTACGTTTGTTACACAATTCAATTTAATTCTAATCTATTTCGGCGTACGTTGTGTAGGAGTAATTATCTGGCCTCATTCTTGATTAATTCGTTGTGTAACCTAATTTTTCGTCTGACATGGACACAATTACCTAGGTTGAATCGAACATGGATACAATTTTGGGTTTGACGCGAAAATTGTCCTAATTAATTGTCACTCTAGAGAGGTTGTCCGATTCGAACTTGTTTGAAATCCAAAATTGTCCGAAATCGGAGATTATTCGTTCAATTCCTACTTAATTATAGACAATTAGTACTTCCTACATATATTAATTAGTTTAAAATATCACTTTAAAAGTAATCTTCTCTTTTTTCGAATAAACAAAAACTAAATCGATCGGACCCGAATACGGTCAGACCGAAATTGACCCGACCCGAAAATTTTGTGAGCCGAAAAACGTCCGGACCTGAAATATTCCCGGCCCAAAATCTGCCAAACTGAAATTAGCCAGAAACCCGAATCTCGACCGATAAGTAAGTATCCGGTCCGAATTATTGAGAGTAGTATCCCACATCGAAAGTTGGGAGTAAAGAATCCTATTGAGCTTATCTGTTGGGCCTGATGCGCATATGCGCTCGTGTGTGTGCACGTCCCCAGTCTATCTAACCGGTCCACGTTGCACTATAGCTCGTGGACCCCCATATTCTCACACGAACGCGACCCGATCCGACTTAATTTCGAATAATGTTCCACTCGAATTTATCCGAAATTCGGAATTGTCCGATACGAGCCCTACCCGATCGCCTGATTCGACACTGAAAGCTTTAGAGAGAGAGTTTAAGATGAGAAAATACAAATATATTACTTCTGCAGATAGATTACAAGATATATAGGAAAACAGAAGAAGGAAGTTGCAAGGAAGCTTCCTGCTACAGTAGAGTAAGTACAGTACAATAACTAGGTAAAAAAAGTCAAACAACCTATATATCTAAGCTATCAACAACTCTATAAAGAATAATAATGCTAAACTGCCCCTCAAGCTGGATGGTAGAGATCAACTAATCCAAGCTTGGAACTCAATTGCTCAAATCTGGAACAATGAAACCCTTTGGTCAATAGATCAGCAAGTTGATCTTCAGACTTGACAAAAGATATCTTTGCCACTCCTTCTTCTAATTTTTCTTTGATGAAATGTCGATCAATCTCCACATGTTTAGTTCTATCATGTTGAACTGGGTTATGAGCAATACTAATAGCAGACTTATTGTCACACTTTAGAACCATAGGTTCCTCCTATTTGATCTTGAGATCTGTCATGATGATTTTCAGCCATAACATTTCACATAATCCTTGTGCAAGAGCTCTAAACTCAGCTTCTGCTGATGATCTAGCTACAACATTCTGCTTCTTACTCCTCCAAGTGACTAAATTTCCTCCAAGAAACATGCAGTATCCGGAAGTCGATCTTCTGTTGACAAAAGAACGTGCATAATCTGCATCTGTAAAGGCTTCTATTGACAAACTGTTTCCTCTTTGGAAGAGAATTCCTTTTCCTAGACACCCTTTCAAGTAGTGAAGTATCCGGTAAATGGCATTCAGATGAGGTCGTCTTGGATCGTGCATAAACTGACTTACAATAGAGAGAGGAAAAGCTATATCGGGCCTTGTGTGTGACAAGTAAACCAGTTTACCACACAACCGTTGATACATAGTCATATCCACTGGTGGCTCATCTTTGCAATCTCCAAGTTTGTGCTTTGGATCAATAGGAGTAGTTGCTGGTTTACAGGTACTCTTTCCTGTTTCTTTAAGCAAATCATTAATGTATTTCTGCTGAGAAATAAATATTCCTTTAGAAGAATGAGCAACTTCAATTCCCAAGAAATAATTAAGTCTTCCAAGGGATTTAACTTCAAATTTAGCTTCCAACTTTTCCTTGAGTTTCTCTTGTTCAATTGTGTCGTCACCCGTGACAATGATATCATCAACATACACCAAGAGAATAGTCACTCCCCCTGAAGCTGAATGTTTAATAAATAGAGTGTGATCTCCTTGACTTTGCTTGTACCTCGCCTTTCTCATAACTGATGTAAATCTGCCAAACCATGCTCTTGGTGATTGCTTTAAGCCATAAAGAGCCTTTTTTAAATTGCAAACCTGATGAGGAGTTGAGGAAGAAGAGAAACCAGGTGGAATTCTCATGTAAATCTTCTTCCAAATTTCCATGAAGAAAGGCATTCTTAACATCAAATTGCCAAAGAGGCCAAGTAAAGTGAGCAGCCAAGGACAAAAGAACACGAACTGTATTCATCTTTGCAACATGAGCAAATGTTTCTTGATAATCGATTCCATAAGTCTGAGTAAAGCCTTTTGCAACCAGGCGGGCTTTATACCTCTCTAACGAACCATCAACAATGTATTTGACTGTAAATATCCACCTGCAATCAACAATGTTCTTGCCACCAGGTTTGTTAACAATATCCCAAGTATGATTCTTTTCTAGTGCACACATTTCCTCTTTCATAGCTTTTCTCCACTCCTTTTTTTAAGAGCCTCTGAAACATTCTTAGGAATAGGAATACTATTGAGATTTTCAATGAATTTTTTATGAGAGGGAGAAAAACGATCAAATGACACATGATTAGCCAAAGGATAAAGAGGAATTTTGGTACAATTGCGAGAGCCTTTTCTAAGTGCAATGGGTAACTCTAACTCAGCATTTTCAGAATTATTTTGAGGAGAAGGTTGAATTTTTGAGAGAGTACCTTCTGGTGACATAATTGCATTGTCAGTGCTAGGTGAAGAAGCTTGGTCCTGCTCGATCAGAATGGGCCTCACTTTCCTCGAATACACCTTAGGAAAATATGGATAAGGTGATGCAGAAGGTGTGTCTAAATCAGGGGGTTGTTGTTGGAGTTGTGCAGATTGTTATGGTGGTTCTGTAGTTTTAGCTGGCTGTTGCAACTGGGAATGGTCAGAAATGGAGGGTTGAAGTGGGGGTAGGCCATTTTGAGTGTTGTGGAGCTCAATTTCATAATCAAATGGGTGGAATGTGGTATTGTCTGAGGTGTAAAATGATGTTTTTTCATCAAAAGTAACATCAATAGACACAAAGGCTTTCTTAGAGGCAGAATGATAACACTTGTATCCTTTTTGAGTGGATGAATATCCCAGAAATATGCACTTTAAAGCGCGTGGGTCAAGTTTTCCTCTTTGTGGCCCATGAACATGCACAAATGCAGAACACCCGAAAGTTCGCAGGGGAAGGTTTGAAGTTCTGTAGTTGGGGAAAAATCCTCGAAGACAGTCAAGAGGACTTTGGTTTTTTAGAATTTTAGTTGGTAGCCGGTTGATAAGAAAGGTAGCAGTAAGGAGAGCTTCCCCCCAGAAAAATTTGGGTACATGATGTTGAAAGAGAAGAGCACGAGTAACTTCAAGAAGATGTCTGTTTTTTCTTTCAGCCACTCCATTTTGTTGTGGGGAATAGACACAAGATGATTCATGAATTATCCCTTGTTTTTGGAAAAGAGAGGAAATGGATTGATTGAAGTAGTCTCTTGCATTGTCACTTCTAAATATCTTAATTTGTATTCCAAATTGGGTATGAATCATGGAGATAAATATAGGCATAATGGTACTAAGTTAAGTCTTGTGTTTTAAAAGAAAAACCCAAGAAACTCTAGTGCAATCATCAATAAATGTGACAAACCATTTAGCTCCAGAAATGTTAGAGTTAGAAGAAGGCCCCCAAATACCACTATGAATAAGCTCAAAAGGTGAACAACATCTTGTATTATTGATGGGAAAAGATACACGGGTGTGTTTAGCATGTTCACACACTTCACACAAAAGAGAAGGAATATTAATTCCTTGAAATTTTTCAGGATACAAGTGCTTCAAAAGGTGAAAAGATGGATGGCCTAGACGATAATGTAGGAGCCAAATTTCATTGTTGTTGCTCGTAGTGTTCAAGGCATGGCAAAACAGGGAGTGTTTGTTGTTCTTAGGTGATTCAAGGTAGTAGAGACCATTCTTTTCTTTAGCAAGACCAATCTTCTTCCCCGAGCCCCAATCCTGGAAAATGCAATAAGAATGAGTAAAAATAGCCCAACAATTGAGATCTTTGCTCAGTTTTTGTATGGAAATGAGATTGACTAAGAGTGTTGGTACAAGAAGAACATTTTTTAGGCTGATATCTTAAGATAAGTACACAGTTCCATGGCCTACAACTTTGGCTACTGAGCCATTAGCTGTAAGCACATGTTTGGGTTTCGAACAAGGCTGGAAATATTGAACATTTTGTGTGCTATTAGTCATATTAGTCATATGCTGAGTAGCACCTGAATCTAAGATCCATGAAACAGAAGAAGAATGTCCAGAAGCTCTCAAATATGAGGAAGTAAAAGAGTTACCTAAGAGAGTAAGAGGGCATGAGCTAGAAGAGGTATCACCTGAGGGTTTGTCAAGAGAGTTGAAAAAGGTTCTGAATTTCTCAAATTCAGCAGCACTCATTCCATTCACAAGCTCAGAATTGTTCACACTTGCTTGTGATACATGGTTGACTTGGGGTGTAGAGCTTCCTCTAGTGTTTGTCCACTCTTTACTTTGTGGTTTTCCATGGAGCTTCCAGCACTTCTCCTTGATATGACCACTTTTCTTGCAATGAGAAAAAAAGCGTTCATCCTTCCTTTCACCTCTAGTAAACAATGCAGACCCTTCAACCATCTTTTGCTGTAACATTACACCCCTCCTGCTTTCTTCAGCCCGGACAATAGATATTATTTCTTCCAAGGAAGGGAATTCTTTTTGGCCCAAAACTTGAACTCTTATTTGATCAAATTCAGAGTTCAAACCAGCCAAAACCCGATAGCTTTGAGTCTTTTGAATGAACTCTTTTAGAAGGGCAACATCATCAGAACATTTCATTTTCAGCACTTGATATTGATCAAGTTCTTGCCAATATCCTTGCAGTGAAGTGACATATGCACTTACAGAGAGATCCCCTTGCTTAGTACTAGCAGCTTTGACTTGAATTTCATACAACAAAGCTTCATCCTTTGCCTTTGAATAAGACCGTTGAAGAAACTCCCATATCTCCTTTGCTGAACTCAAGAACATACAGCTCATACAGATATTGGGATCCATAGACTCCCATAGCCATGACATGACCATCGAGTCAGATTCATCCCACTTCTTGAAGTTGGGATCTAGTGACTTTGGTGGAGATTCTGAGAGGTGAGCTCCTTTTCCTTTGCCTTTGAGGTAGGTCTTCAAAGCTTGGGACCAAAGTAGATAGTTCTTTCCATTAAAACGGAAAGAAGGGTTAAGAGCTTGAAGCTCATTTCTAAATGGAGCAGCAAGAGGGACATCAAAAACTTCTTTATTGACCATATTTTACAACAATGAAGGCTGTAGAAAAGAGAGAAACACAACAATGAAGGCTGTAAAAACAGAACGAAATCTCAGCAATGAAGGCTGTGTAGAAAGGCCAAAGAATGTTTAGCAATGAAGGCTAAACAAGGATGGAAACATCAGCCAAGGAAGACCTAAGCTCTGATACCATGAAAGCTTTAGAGAGAGAGTTTAAGATGAGAAAATACAGATATATTACTTCTGCAGATAGATTACAAGATATATAGAAAAACAGAATAAAGAAGTTGCAAGGAAGCTTCCTGCTACAGTAGAGTAAGTACAGTACAATAACTAGGTAAAAAAAGTCAAACAACCTATATATCTAAGCTATCAACAACTCTATAAAGAATAGTAATGCTAACAGACACCCCTAAATAAAACCGTCCTCAATATATATTTACCAGTTACCACCACCAAACAAAGGGTCTCTTTAGTTTCCCTTTGCCTGTACTTATTCTATAGCTTTGTCTTAGCGACAAACCAAGTAATTCCATCTCTCTCAAATTACTTGCATCACATCCTTTCTTAGATCGCGAATGGCTTCAGTCTTGCATCACCTACAAATTCCTCGACTCTTCCATCCATTGTATAGTGGGTATGTAATTCAAGAAACATTCTTAAGCCATGATCCACCTCAATTGTTGCATTTCAAGGATATTGAAAATAATTTCTCTAGCTTTAAATTGGAAGAGGCATTTTTGTTCATGCATGTGTAACCTAAGCGGTGATTTGACCATTGGGTGTGTATTATAGTTGCAGGTATGGAGTTCAATTAATGTATAAGCAGACACATTTTTGTGCATGCACGGAGTACTTTGATACTTTGGAACAGAACCCAAGAAGGGCTAAATTATATATTAATTAAAATTAATAAAAACACTACATTTCAGGAGGGGCTATATCGAAAAAAACGCTATTTTTTACACTAAATTTTTATTTTATTTTATTTTCGGAAATTTTTTTTCTGAAGGGGGCTATAACCCCTCCTCGGCCCTACATAGATCTACCCCTGCTTTGGAAGCTTCTCTGAACTACAACTACAAGTTTAAAGAAAGAAGTTTATTTGAACACTCAAGACAATATAATATTTTTATTAGTTCATGTATTGCTTCAAACGTAATCTAATGATTACCTTGATATCTTGAAAAATTCTGACATTTCAATTTTATTTCCATTTTAAAAAAAAGCTATGAAACTCCCAATTTCATTATTGAAGATGGTCTTAGAGCATCCACAATGGAGAAATCTAATTTGGGTTTCTTAATTTAATTTTTAATTCTCTTTTTTTTCCTCTTTTTATATGAGTTTCTTACTAGAGAAACTAGTCTAGAAACCAAGGCAAGTTTCTCCTCCCACTTCCTGACATTTTTTGTCATTTTTTTATTTCCTTTTATTTTTCAAGTTTAAGAAATTCATGAGATCTCTATTGTGGATGCCCTTAGTTGGTTAAGTGGTCTAAAACTAGGTTATTGTAAGTGTTTTGTCTCTCGAGGGGTCTGACATTTCGTGTGTGAACAATATCCGATCTGGCGACTGTTGTAAAAGGACTATCGTTGATCAATCTTGGTGTTTGAATACACAAATGAATCGTGCTAAACACACTTTCCGAAACCAATATTTCAATCCTATTCACTTGCCTTTGGGTTATACGAAATTTGGAGTGAGATAAGACGTTGGAGTGAGATAAGACGTTGCAAACTCTAGAAGATCAATGTCATTTACTAGAAACACTTGAACTTTTTGGTTATTGGATGATGTAGAGAATCACTTGTTGTTCTTGAAGAACTACACTACAAATTAATTGAGCTAATGTAACACAAAAAATTATAATGGTTTTTTTGGGTATTATAATAGGTCTTCTAGTGTAATAATTCATAATCTGATGTAACACCGTTATCTATTATAATGCTTTATTAAATAAAGGTGACTGTTACACTAAATTATTAAACCATTACAATTGGTCTAGGGCAAGGGCACCTAAACGGTGTGTAACCTGACCTATTGTAATGGTTACACTAGAAGATCTAGGGTGGTTATTCAATTACTAAGACGTCATCCAATTGATAAAGCGATTAAAATCGGTTTTGAAAGCACACTAACCGTCCAAAACTGCCATATGGCACAGTTTGTGACATTTTGTGACATACCATGCCATTTTACAAAACCAAAATAAAGACACCAGATCCGCACGGTTTGTGACATTTCTGCACGGTTTGTCACAAACCGTACCATTCTTCAGAAAGTCTCATTATCAATCTTCCGGCTCCCGGATTCAAACCATACGAATCTGTCACAAACCGCACGGTTTGTGACATTTCTGCATGTACTTATGTACATCCCGACATATCCGTGTTAGACCGATCTCGATTTTACGTACTCGAGTCGTCTGCTCCGCACTCCCAAGACTCGTTGACAGTAAACCAAGCTCCTCAAGCTTTGACGAATCCTGATCACTCTGAAACGACAGATGACACTAAAATTACCAACAACAACACCAACCAATAGAACTAGACGAATGTCATAAAAAAAAAGATAAAGACTTTTAATAGTTTCAAAGCCATTTGCGAACTTGTTAAATTTCCTTTTCCAAAGACTTTAATATTTTAGCCACCTACAAAGCTGAAAACACGAGGAATGCATTTTCATATATAAACGCGTACTTGCTACGAGGAAAAACTGAAAATTGAAATTTGACTATCGGTTTTTTCAAGGGAAGAAAATTCTAATCCCAAAATTATTCTAAGTCATTATACATGCATATAAATATGTGATGAATGCATAATACAAAAATCGAACAAGGTGTTAGAAACTGGATCGTCTGAAGATGAACTGCAGTAGAACGACTCTTCTTCAAGGGCTTGATCAACGGTTACTTGATTCGGATAAGATTTGAATCGTGATGAACACTTTCCGAAATCAGTATTTTGCCCCTATTAAGCCTAAGGGATTCCACAAAATCTGAAGTGAGATAAGACAAATCTTCTAGTTCTTATCGAGGCTTCCGACAAGAACTAAACTAAAGAAATTGAGTGTTTTGGATTATTGCTTGTGTTAAAGATGAGTAAGAAGTCCAGTTCTTTCATCCATTACCGACACCAACTCTCTGCAATCCTTTATATAGGCTTTAGAGGGAGAAAACAAAACGGTTACTAAAAAATAACTGCTGCAGTTGGGCAGTTCCCGACGGTTATGGCGGTTACCACCATGTACACATGGCTGTCCGCTTTTATCGACTGTTACAAATTAATTACGCCGGAAATGGCGGTCATTTACTTAATTAACACGTGTTAAAATAAAATAACCGTCAAATAACCGCTCCAGCCCCAAGGGAACTGAGATCCAGTTCCCATGGCCGAATACCGTCAGTTCCCTTTACAGAAACTCAAAAGATGTTTCAAAGGAGCTTGACTTTCACATGTAACATATATCATTGGTTCCTATGGAACTAAATTCACTTACACAAGCGTGTACTCCACACACCCGGACTTGTGTTCTAATGAAGTGGGTTCTCATGATGTCGCATGAACCCCGACTACACTAAATGACAATGATTTCACTAAAATCACCAACAATCCTCCCCCATTTTAGTGCAATCCTTGATTCACAAAATAAGTAAGCCTTTTTCCTCAAACTCATGCATAAATGAAAATATCACGAAGATTGAATTTCCACTTAGTGTAACTACACATTCCAAGCACCTAGGAATCATGGTGTCCTAAGGATTGAACCAATTAACCTCTTTGGGTACATGAAGATAGCACACACGAATTTACTTTCAACTCTATAGTCTACTTGACTCTCTTAAGGGCCTTGAGTCCTTATCCATTCATAAGCGTATGTGAAGCCAACCCAAGCTTCATGAAGCGGCCAAACTCCACGCTCATATAGGTAGATCCTTTAGGAACATACGTCCTCAATCGTGCACCTACAATATGCACTTTTTCAAAGGAACTATTAAGAAATAGTTTCAACCTCATACTTGTAGGAACTGAACACAACCTGGGGATAGTTCCTATGTGCTCTCAAGTTTCTAGATGTGAGCTTTCCACATTGAATTTTGTCCCAACGTTAGTTAGGTAGGAATTGGGTGTCTCACCACTAGAAAGCTTATACGCCCTTAGCGGATTTAGAGACCAAGTCCCTTGGCAATCCCTTCATCAAGTGATCAGCCAAATTTTGTTGTGACCTAACAAAATCCACGAAAATCACCCCATGCGAAATGAGCTCTCTTATCGCACTATGTCTCACGCCTATGTGACGTGATTTCCCATTGTATACATGACTATATGCCTTAGCCAAAGTTGCAGCGCTATCACAATGGATTGAAATAGGTGAAACCGGTTTCTCCCATAATGGAATCTCATAAACCAAGTTCCTTAGCCATTCCGCCTCTTTACTAGTTGCGGCTAATGCAACAAACTCAGATTCCATAGTGGAACCCGTGATGCAAGTTTGTTTCTTCGAAGCCCATGAGATAGCTCCTCCTCCAAGAAGGAACACCCATCCACTAGTAGAAGAGTGATCTTCTTCAATAGTGATCCAACTTGCATCAGAATAACCTTCTAAAACTGAAGGTGATCCAACATACTTAAGACAAAAGTCATGAGTTCCCTTCAGGTACCGTAATACCCTATAAATAGCTTGCCAATGAGAAGCACTAGGGGAACTAGTGAATCTGCTGAGTTTCCCTACTGCAAAAGCAATATCCGGTCGAGTGCTTGTCATAGCATACATCAAGCATCCAATTACCCTTGAATACTCAAGCTGCGACACTGCAGTTCCCTTGTTAGGAGACAATTTCGTACTCAGATCATATGGAGTTTTCAGAGGTGAACTCTTGTCACATTTGAACTTCTGCAACACTTTTTGAATGTAATGAGACTGTGACAACGATAAACCATCTGGTTCCCTTCTTATCCTAATCCCAAGGATAACATCGGCCTCCCCCATGTCCTTCATGGAGAATTTTGATGACGAAAATTCCTTTGTAAGGTCCACTTGTTCTTGATCAGTTCCAAAGATCAACATGTCATCAACATATAGGCAAATTATAACTCCATTTCCGAAATTATCAAATTTGCTATAAACACACTTGTCCGCTTGATTTATATAAAATCCATTGGACAACACAACCTCATCAAACTTTTGATGCCATTGTTTTGGTGCTTGCTTCAGCCCATACAAGGACTTGATCAACTTGCACACCTTATGCTCTTGCCCGGGTATTATGAACCCTTCAGGTTGTTTAATATAAACTTCCTCCTCTAGTTCCCCATTAAGGAACGCTGTTTTCACATCCATTTGGTGAATAACCAAATTGTGAATAGTCGCTAGAGCGATCAATAACCTAATGGTGGTTATTCGAGCAACCGGGGCATAAGTATCAAAGTAGTCAGTTCCATACTTTTGTCTAAAGCCTTGAACAACCAATCGAGCCTTAAACTTATCAATGGTTCCATCCACTTTCATCTTCTTCTTGAAGATCCACTTAGTTCCCAATGGTTTACAACCAGGGGGAAGATCCACTTAGTTCCCAATGGTTTACAACCAGGGGGAAGATCAGCCAAAACCCATGTATTATTTCCCATGATGGAGTCCATCTCATCATTAATGGCCTCTTTCCAAAAAGACACATCTTGTGACTTCATTGCCTCAGCAAAAGTCCTTGGATTATTCTCAATACTATAACAATACAAGTATTGGGAACCAACCTCGTCCCTAGTTCCCTCAACCAGATAGATAAGGAAATCAGGACCAAAAGACTTTTCTTTCCTTGCTCGTTTGCTTTTCCGGATCTCAGGTTCACAGTACCTTTGAAGGGTTCTTGAACCATCTGAGTTCCCGTGTGATGATGTTGGAATGTCCAACTCTTGATTCCCACTGAAACTAGTTTCAGTTTCCTTTGGTATAGGTGTCAATGAAAATCGTTTTTCATCAAAAATTGCATCTCTTGATTCAATTACGGAATGAACCGAAATATACTTGTTAGGTTCAATAACATAGAACCTATATGCCTTGGAATGCTCCACATATCCAATAAAGATACTTTCAACACCTCTTTCACCCAAAGTTTTCTTCTTGGGTTCGGGTAGTCTTACAACAGCCCTACATCCCCAAACTCGAAGGTAATTCAAGTTGGGTTTCCTTTGGAACCAAAGTTCATATGGGGTAGTCTTGTTCCTTTTGTTAGCAACTCTATTCAATAGATAGCAAGCCGTAAGCATGGCTTCCCCCCAAAATCCATCATTCAAACCTGAGTAGGATAACATGGAATTAACCATTTCCTTAAGAACTCGGTTCTTTCTCTCCGACACACCATTTTGTTGTGGTGTATAGGGAGCTGTGGTTTCATGAATAATTCCCACATATTGGAAATACGTCGGGTCAAAATACTCGCCACCTCTATCAGTGCGCAACCTTTTTTTTATCAAAGTTCCCTTCTGAAGTTCCACTTCAGTTTTGTAAATTTTGAATTTACCAAGGGCTTCATCCTTTGAATGCAATAAGAATACATAACAATATCTAGAAAAGTCATCAATGTATGTAACAACATATTTCTTATTTCCTAAGGATGGAGAAGCATGAAAATCACATAAATCACTATGAATTAAGTCAAGCACTTCACAGTTCCTATGAACATCAGGAAACGGTTGTCTAGTGATCTTAGTTAGCATGCAAGTTCTACACCTTTCAATATTCATATCAAAGAAAGGAATCAAACCATCTTTAGACATACACTGCATGCGTTTATAATGAACATGTCCTAATCTAGCATGCCAAAGAGAAGAATTTGAACAATCAGTTCCCTTCGAGGAACCAGTTTCTTTAGCAAGAGTCATGTAAACGAAATTCATAACTTTATTAATACTAAGTTTAAACATTCCATTACATAAATAACCACGACCTACAAACACACCGCCTTTAGATAAAACATATTTATCGGCTTCAAACACTTGCCGATAGCCTAACTTATTTAGGATAGTACTAGAGACTAGATTTTTCCTTATTCTGGGTACATACAACACATTTTTCAGAATCGAAGTCTTCCCAGACGAGAACTCTAATTCTACTTCTCCTTTTCCTAGGATAGGGACGGTAGACTCGTTTCCCATGTAAAGGACTCGTCCATCATCCAAAGCAACAAAAGATTTGAACACCGATTTGTCCCTACTCACGTGTGCGGTTGCACCTGAGTCTACCCACCATGCAATCTCATCATCCTGCACAAAGCAAGCTTCGTCAATATTAGGAACAAAATCCAAACTAGGAAATGTTTCTGCAGAGGGAACTGATCCCTCAGTTCCTATCATACCTTGATGAGATTTCTGCCCGTGGTCCTTAGACCCTTGAGCAGGTTGGTTGGGAGTGTTTCCCTTCTTCCCCTTTGCTGCACGACAGTCCTTCTTGAAATGTCCAACCTTACCACAATTCCAACACCCAGTTCCCTTGGGTTTCTTGTTAGAATCGTTGTTTGTGTTGTTAAATGGCCTTTTCTTGCCTTTGTTCTTGTTCCCATTGTGATAGCCTTCTTCCATCATATTCACAACGGAAGAACCTGGAGTCTCTATCTCCTTTCCTTTTTCTTGCGAACGAAGACCTTCTTCGATGCGCAAATGGCTACCCAACTCCACAAGGGAAATTTCTTCCTTCTTGTGCTTCAGCATGTGCTTGAATTCTTTCCAAGATGGAGGCAACTTGTCAATTACACTTGACACCGAGATGGATTCATCCATCTTCAACTTGTGTTGAGCGAATTGCCCCAAGATACGTAGTATCTCATTAAATTGCTCCATCACTGGATGAGCATCAACCATTTTATAGGTATTAAAGTTCCTCACAAGGAACTTCACACTTGAAGCATCCTCAGCCATGTATTTGGACTCTAGAGAGTCCCACAGTTCCTTTGCGGATTCAGCGTTTTGTTACACATCAAATAAAGAATCAGACATACCATAAGATGTGGCCACGACATATGTAGTCATCATTCTCCCACTTGCTCCTCTTCCTTACATCATCCAACGGTTCGTCATCTCCAACTTCGGGCATTGGAGTGGATAGGACATACACCACCTTTAGAGTGGTCAAGAGGAAGTGCATCTTCTTCTGCCAACGACGGAAGTCCATGCCTTCAAACTTATCAAGCTTTTGAAACTTGGAAGTCATCTCATGTACAGTAGCCATTGATCAAAAGAAAATACTGATTTCGATTGTTAGAAACTAGGTCGTTTGAACAGGAACTGCAGTAGAACGACTCTTCTTCAAGGGCTTGATCAACGATTACTTGATTCGGATAAGATTTGAATCGTGATGAACAATTTCCGAAATCAGTATTTTTCCCCTATTAAGCCTAAGGGATTCCACAAAATCTGAAGTGAGATAAGACAAATCTTCTAGTTCTTATCGAGGCTTCCGACAAAAACTAAACTAAAGAAATTGAGTGTTTTGGATTATTGCTTGTGTTAAAAATGAGTAAGAAGTTCAGTTCTTTCATCCATTACCGACACCAACTCTTTGCAATCCTTTATATAGGCTTTAGAGAGAGAAAACAAAACGGTTACCAAAAAATAACTGCTGCAGTTGGGCAGTTCCCGATGGTTATGGCGGTTACCACCATGTACACATGGCTGTCCGCTTTTATCGGCTGTTACAAATTAATTAGGCCGGAAATGACGGTCATTTACTTAATTAACATGTGTTAAAATAAAATAACCGTCAAATAACCGCTCCAGCCCCAAGGGAACTGAGATCCAGTTCCCATGGTCGAATACCGTCAGTTCCCTTTACAGAAACTCAAAAGATGTTTCAAAGGAGCTTGACTTTCACATGTAACATATATCCTTGGTTCCTCTGGAACTAAATTCACTTACACAAGCTTGTACTCCACACACCCGGACTTGTGTTCTAATGAAGTGAGTTCTCATGATGTCGCATGAACCCCGACTATACTAAATGACAATGATTTCACTAAAATCACCAACACAAGGTGGGATAAACATACGTACATCGATCATACACTACTAGAAATCAGGTACAAAAACGACGCTTTAGAAAACCGTCAAAGGGAGAAAATGCCGTGTCGGTTTCTGCGACGCTTTTTTGACGTTTTTCGACGCCTTTAAGCGTCGAAACAATCTACCATTAAATGAGTCCCAAATAAGCGCCTATTTGTAAACAACCTCCAAAATTAAGATCTAGCCCCATTCTCCCCGCCTTAACCTATTCTAACCCAATTCTCCTCGCCTTGTCAGATTGATCTAGCGAACTGGTCTCCCTGCCTTCAACCCTAGAAATTATCAGCGACAACGGTGCTCGATCTTAGGTTAGAATTTCAATCTTCCACCTCTCGATCGAGCGAATAGTCCCGCCTTCAACCTTAGATTCCACCTCTCGATCCATCGAACTTCTGTTTATATCGTTGTTTTTCTATGAACCAATGTTTTCTAGGTTTTGGTATCAACTTGAATTTTTTTTTTTGGTTGAATAGGTGGCTTCTGCGAAGGATGTGAGCAGAAACAGCTTTGCAACTGGGAAGCTTTTGTGGCTCGGAGTCAGTTAATGAAATGCAGAGCTTTTGTGGCTATAGCGGTTTTGGCTTCTGCATTCGAATTTGATGCAAGTAAGCTTCTTGACATTGCTATGGAATCATTGAGGATTTGACTCGGAAGGCTTGCATTTGTAACTTAACTGCTGATTTATAATAGGGTGACCTAAATAGAGTTGTGAAATTATGAGATGAGCTGTCAATTGTGAAAATGATTTGTGTGTAATTGATAATCGAGGGTGACCTAAATCGAGGAAGGTTTGCATATTTTCACCATTTTGATTGGCTTGAGAAATTAGGATACATTGTCTATTCTGGAAGAGTGAATGAACGCCAGATAGAGTTTGATAATATGTAGATTATACAATGTAACATTCTTCTGAATTGTGTTTGATCAGATCTTTATGAGAATTTGTATGTCTACCCAACCCACCATAGTTCTATACTCATGCGTCTTTGGGTACATAAGGTCTTTGACCAATTAATTGGTAAAATTAATGAGCTCTCCAGCTTTTCAGATGCTCTATACTATATTAAAATTTCTGCTCAGAGTAGAGAAGACCCTTTTCATTCACTAAGATGGCTCCATGATATTGATTCTAAAGAAATTGTGAGATGTGGTTTTGATTTACCCTTGGAAGATATTAAGAACATTATGACTTCCATTGACCAATATAAAGAGAATTCAGAAGCCAAATTTGTGGATGCAAAGGCTAGATTCTGTCAGGAAATAGTGTTTGATGATGTAAAGGAGAGATTTAAGATGATGCATGCCATGTTCAAGAAGGTCAGGAGACAGTATATGAACGGGATGCTCTCTCTACACTCCTAGGCAGAAATATCTGCATGATTTTGTGCTATCTTGAAACTGATATTGTTTCATGCTTAATTTGTTTCATTTACATTTTACATATGCTCAATTTATTGCTATGTTGAAACTGATACTGTTTCTTGCTAATTTGTTTCATTTACATTTTATATATGCTCACTTTTCATTTATAAGCACATGTGTTACATGTCCATATCCAAAGCCATACATTTTTTAGTGGCCTCCTTTTAATACACACCAGCATAATTTTGGCTAATAACATGATCACTGCTGCAAAGTTGTTGTAGTTATGTCATATGTGGATTCTTTGTGAATGTGTGTGGGAATTAAGGTGTCTTGTATTGAGTTTAGAGTTATTTTGCTGTTGGTGCAATACGTTAGTAAATGAGAGCTTAGCTTGAAGAATGAGATTGACTAAGTATTGATTGTATATTTAAATGATCATAAACTAGCATGAGTTTGTTGCAATTTGTACTGTACAATGTAGAATAAATTTTGTTTATGTAAATTGTACTGTCATGTATAAAATTTGGTTTATCTAGACTTTGTGTGTGCTTCTTGCAATGTTAATTAATGACACTCCATGATTTGAGATTCATTTAAGCATGTCATCCTCAGAGGTCGATCTTTTATAGTCTTGTTTAGGATAATCCAGTAATATGTGTTCACTTGTCTTTGATCAATCAATATTATTATATCAGAAGCATAAGTTGTGTTAGTGTTAGTGTTATGCATAAGTCATGTTTGTTATTTTTCTTTGTCAGTGTCTCACTTCAGATCTTACATTCTCTTGCTAATCTAATTTACCTGATTTGTTTATTCTCAGCAGGAGTAGGAAAATCGGGACAATCCTCCTTTGTTTTTTATTTTACATTCTCTTGCACAGTTTGATTCAAGACCTTCTGCAAAAAAATTATGTGCTTGTTTCCATCTTGCTTGCAAAATCAACCTCATGCTACTATACTTTAGTGTTGTAACCCAATAAATTCTGCAACAATAAACAATACTTCTACAAGTAGATTCAGCTTAATCAAATGAAGCTTCATTTCTCCAGTTACGGGGATGTTAGTTTAGGCATATATATTTTCTACAAACCCTTGGAGGGATGTCAGTTTTTTCTATAATGTTGAATGTTTGTGTTAGGAGTATATCACTTAAAGGCAGGCTGGAACTGTATACTGCTGCTGATACTGTTCTTATATATTTGTTTTTGTGATTCAAGTATATTGTTGTTCAGTCTTCTGTGCATCTATGGACGACATTGCATCTTATTCTCTTCTGTACTTGCTTATTGATAGGGAAAAGAGGTATGAATTTGAAGAGGGCAGTCTAAAGGGCAAGCTCTAGGATTGGCAGAAGAAACTGCATCCTGATTTAGTTCATTCAAAACCTGAGGTGTGTCTCGGGGAATGTGATCACGTGAAATTAAGCATATATTGAGTTTAATAACATCCTTACATAAGTTCTCTCATTTTGTTTCTAGAGGGAAAGGGGGTTTGCAGCTGAACAGTCTTCTCGCGTTATCGATGCATGCAGGACTCTGAACAATCCATTGTTAAGGGCTATTTATTTGGTACTACTCCATTAATTCATCCCTTTTGTTTATGAAATAATATGCATTGTTACTTTGTGTATGGAGAAAATACATGTATAACCGTGTTACGTGCATTATATGATCTTCTTATTCTCTTAGGCTTCTTCGAGCAACCTTTTCATGTTAGTTTTAATCTGTTTTTTCATTTTAATTGTGTAGCAGATGGACCTACAAGGTATACATGTGGATCAGGAACAAACAGTTTTTGAACCAGATTTGCTTGCTGAGGTATGATAGATGTAAATTGTTCATCATGCTCTTGTCTGCCACAGCTCAGGAGTAAGGATTTCTATAAAAAAATCCTCTAGGAAGCATGTTCTATCATTAATTTAGGATCAGAGTATGAACCCTCTCTTGAGTTTGATACTAGAATATGAATGACAGAGGATTCGAGTACTGTTCTAGGAAGAGTAGTGATTGGAGTATTGTTTTAGGAAGATCAATGACTGGAATACTGCAGTAAACAACTTGTTATGTGGCTTGAGAAAATAAATTACATTTGGCTCTGCTGCATAAAGGAGTGATTAATGTTAAACTTTTGTCATTCAACATTTTTTCGAAATTATAACTTCTGACTGGTAAACTGCCATGTTCTATAACTTGTTGAAAAGATTTATGCTTTTTTTAAAGTATTTCATTTATACGTTTAATTGCAGATTATGGAAATTAGGGAGGCCTTTGAAGACGCTACTGACATTCAGACATTAAAGCAGATGCAGTCACAGGTACGTCACATTATGGAAGTTCATGATGCTCTATATGAAAAAGAAGAGTCTGTTGCTACATCTTAAGGTTTAAATTCGGTAGAGCTTACGTTGCTATTTCTTCAGGTATTAGAAAAGGCGAAGCATTGGTCCAACAATTTCTCAACCGCATATCAAAACCAGGATACCGAAGAAGCAGTGAACTCCATATATAGAATGAAATACTACCAGCGTGTGATCGAGGAAATCGAGAACAGACTCCACAATTTTTGTGGTGGTACTGGTACTTCATAATGTGGTTCATTACTGTTCTTTGAGAAAGAATTTTTGTGGTGGTAGTGGTACTTCATAATTAGGTTCATTGCTTGCTCATCTAGATTACTGGTTGAAGCTTCACAAGTTATTAATTTGATAGGAAAACATGGATCTGTGATCAAGTCAATACAGGAGAGCAGTAGTGCATCTGTAGGAGTTATCTCTGCAGGTAATTAACTTTGCTCATTTACCTGTTTAGCTGAACTACTAAGATTATAATTGCATAATGATCACGGCAAGGAAAACATGGATCTGTGATCAAGTATTAAGCTAGTTTGGTTCATGTATTATGGATATAGTTAATACTGAAGTTGTTTAAGTTTGACCACAGACATCATTTTGGAGCATATGCTTTCTTAGAATTTTGAATCATGTGTTTTATGAGAATTTTGACAGGGAAAAATGTTCAGCTTCTGGGCTTTCTTAGAATTTCGACGCTTTTTGAAAATTGACAACTTCGACGCTTTTAACTGTCGGCGATGTTCAAAGTTCGACGCTTTTTTTCGTCTTCTGATGTGTTTTTGGCGACGCTTTTTGATACAACTGCGACGCTTTTTGATACAATTGCGACGCTTTTTGATACAACTGCGACGCTTTTGTATGTCGTTAGTTTGATTTCCTGCAATCTCCAAAAAAGCGTCGAAAACGTTATCTCGGTGCTTTAAAGCGACAAAAACATGCGACACAATAAAGCGTCGAAAATAAATGGCATTGACATTTTCGACTCTTATTCGAAGCGTCGAGCACACATTTGTCGACCATTTAAAGCGTCGAAAATGGTGCAAAAAAGCGTTGAGAATGACCCGTGTTTGTAGTAGTGATATATGGCTGTTGCTCGGAAATTGACAATGATTCAAGCACTTCTTCTCATCTTATTTGTTGTAATGCAAGCTTTGGTCGTCCCTTCACTTGGCAATTCTCCTTATGGTTAGCTTCTTAATTCTATTTAATTTGTTTTTGCATTAATCGTTAATCATCAACTAATTCTATGTTCTTAACTAGAGGACTACTGGCGATATGGAATAAAGGCGGCGCCACCGCCTCGAAGAAAACCGGTGATAAGGAGAACGGGACGCCGCCCCCCAAAATGGAGCCCACGGACGAATTATATATTCAACAATTCTCCACCTCCACCTCATTATTGAAAATTTAAATTTACACATTTTAATGTAATATATTGCTTTTTCTATATACACGTACATCTTAAAATTGTATATTTTAACCAAATAAGAAGATTTGAGGTCATGTCATTTTACAACAAGGCTACTTGTGTGTCATATTCCTAATAAGGTCAAGTTAATTTAAATATCCTCAACATTACATGGGTAAAAGATAAAGACGAAGAGTATGGTAAAACGACTTTTATAGTGAAACAATGAAACGACTTCTAGACGGTATGCATAACTTGTTAAGGAATACGCACTATACTATAGACGGTGTGCAAAACTCGATAAGACATTTGCACTAAATTATAGACGATATACAGAACTCGCTAAGACATACGCACTATACTATAGACAATATGCATAACTCGCTAAAGCATATACACTATATTTTAGATGATGTGCATGACCCGCTAAAGCACTATTACGATAGATTATCTTTATTAATATCCTATGTAATCTTTTATCTCTTTCTATTTTATTCCTGATATATTTCTATCTTGTAAAGCTTATAAAATGATTCCCCTGTCAATAGAAGAAGTACAGATTCTTTCACAACTACTCTTTACTCTCTGTTATCTTATATGGTATCGAGCCACACATCGATTCAATTTTCTTCGCTTCCGCCACCATGCCAAACACAAACACAACAAATACTTCCTCCAACACGTTACCAGGTGGACCTCCTTCCTCTGGTAACGGATCCATCCTTGCTGCTGCAACAGGCGCAACCCACACCAAAAATCTTAACTTTCCCAATATTAATCTTTGTCTTGAACGAACAAATTACACTCTTTGGCGTCACACCATCAAGTCCGCCCTTGAAGCTTATGATCTTGATTCATTTCTCCAGCCGGCAGATGCCCCACCTCAGACAATTCCCTCCAACACAGATCCGCTAACACCAGCAAATCCTAATCCAGACTACATCAACTGGCGCAAGAAGGATCGCCTGGTGCTCCTATGGCTCCGATCCACGTTGTCCAATTCACTTATGGCGCATGTTGCTCGTGCCACCACCACCCATGAAGCGTGGTCCATTCTTGAGCGCATGTTCTATGCCCAAACCCGGGATCGTCTGATGCATCTCAAACAATAGATGCAAAATTTTACAAAAGGCAATCTCTCTATCCTTGATTATATTGAGAAAAAGCGCAACTTTTCAGATTCTCTTGCGGAATGCTCTTATCTTGTACCGGATGAAGAATTAGTTGAATGCATTATTCACGGCCTTGATGCATCGTATTCCGCCTTTCGCACTGCCTTTAATATGCGTGTTGAACCTGTCTCCTCCGACAATCTACTCAGATTACTGTTGCAAGAAGAGGAGAGGATGCAAGAATCGTCCTCTGCTACAACTTCATAATTGCAACCCTCTGCCAATGTTGCTCGCAAAGGCTCCTCCTCTCGGTCTTCGTCATCTGCTTTAGATTCTGTCTCAGATCAGCCTCGTCCCAAAATCTCATGCCAGATTTGCAAGAAGACTGGTCATGATGCAATTAACTGTTGGCAGCGGTTGAACACTCAGGAATTTCCACCCACTCGTCCGCGATCTGGTCGTGGAAACTACAATGGTCGTGGTAGTTACTCTGGAAGGGGCAACAACTCTCAGCGTGACTACGAGCCTCACCAACAGCAACAACAACGTCATGCCTTCCACGCACAAGCTCCTCCATCTCAGATTGTGGATCCAACATGGTACTTTGATACAGGTTCCACTAATCATGTAACATCTGACTTTGGTAATCTCTCTGTACACTCAGATTAAAATGGCAATGATGCTTTACAAGTTGGTAATGGTATGTCTCTCCCTATTACACATTTGGGTAGTCAAACTTTACCTGCTTTGCATACACATGTCCATATCCATAATATTCTATTTGTTCCACTCATCAAAAAGAACCTTCTCAGTGTTTCCCAACTCACCAAAGATAATAATGCTTACATGATTTTCTACCCTACTTGTTGTTTTGTGAAGGATCAGCAGGGCAGAACGCTCCTAAAAGGCACCGTTGAAGATGAACTCTACCAGCTCAACTCGCCACACTCAACCCCATCAACTTCTACGTCACCCTCCTCGGTTGCCTTCCTCGGCTCCAAGACTACTCTCCAACACTGGCACAACCGTCTTGGTCATCCTCATGAATCTGTTTTGAAAAGTCTTGTTAGTAGATTTCAATTACCAGTTTCTGTACATAACCTTTCCTCAGTCTGTGAGTCATGTCAGCTTGGTAAGAGTCATAGGCTGCCTCGTCCAAGCACACATCAATCTAGTAGTCGCCCCTTTTCTCTTATTTATTCGGATGTTTGGGGTCCTTCCCCTGTCAACTCTTTTAATGGAAATAGATATTTTCTAATATTTGTGGATGATTGCACTAAATTTGTTTGGATATACTTTCTGGCTCAAAAATCTCAAGTTCTTCACTTCTTTCAACTCTTTCAGAAAATGGTTGAAACACAATTTTGCACAAAAATCCAGAATTTTCAATCTGACTGGGGCGGGGAATATCGAACGGTGTCCACCTATCTTGAGTCACAGGGTATCCATCATAGAGTCTCTTGCCCACACACTCAGTCTCAGAATGGAGAAGCCGAGAGACGTCATCGTACCATTGTCGAAAAGGGTCTAGCCTTACTTGCTCACGCCCACTTACCCACCTTCTTTTGGGAACATGCCTTCCACACTTCAGTTTACCTTCATAACCGTACCCTCACTCCCATTCTCAGCAATCGATCCCCATTCGAGTGCCTCTATGGGAAACCACCCGACTACAATTTTTTGAAATCATTTGGTTGCTTATGTTATCCATTCCTTAGTCCTTATACTGCTAACAAATTGGAATTTTGCTCTTCTCCTTGCATCTTCATTGGGTATAGTTCCAGACATAAAGGATATATGTGTCTTCGTGTTCCCACTCGTAGAGTTTACATAGCACGTCATGTGATTTTCGATGAGTCTGTTTTCCCATATCCCTCTCATGATACACCAACAGCCCCATGTCCACCCATCTCCGACTCGCACTCCACACTCTCACCTTTACAACTCGCTGCTTCCTTACCATCATCACCTCCTATCCTTCCTATTATGTCACCATCTGTGCCTAACCATATCCCAGCAGGCACTCCTCCTATTATGTCACCATCTGTGCCTAACCATATCCCAGCAGGTACTCCGGATTCAACGACCTTACAGGAAGTTCTTCCCGTTGCGTCTCCTCACACTGTCACAGGTACATCTACTTCTCCCTCTTCCTCTAATAATTCTTGCACACCTCTTGCTCAAAGTCCTCCATCTCCATCTCCATCTCCCTCTCCCAACTACCCCTCATATTTTCGTGTTGTGCCTGATGCAAATCATGAAATGGTTACTCGCTCAAAAACCAACAACCTCAAGCCCAAAACTTACACCACTACAAAATATTTATTACCTTCATCATCTGAACCCATAATTGAACCCAAAACTTTTATTCAAGCCTCCAAATCCCCAGAATGGCAAAATGCTATGCAGGTTGAATTTGATGCTCTCTTACGTAACGGGACGTGGCAAATTGTCTCACCTCCTTGTAATGCTAACATTGTTGGTTGTAAGTGGATCTACAGGGTGAAACGCAAGTCTGATGGATCGATTGAGCGCTACAAAGCACGATTGGTAGCCAAGGGTTTTAGCCAAGAAGAAGGAGTGGACTACTCTGACACATTTAGTCCAGTGGACTACAATAAGGATTGTTCTCACCATAACTCTATCTCATGGTTGGTCTCTTCGAAAGGTCGACATAAATAACGCCTTTCTGAATGGTGACTTATCTGAACAAGTATTTATGTCTCAACCACCCGGATTTGTTGATCCCACTTGTCCACATCATGTTTGTTTGCTGAAGAAGGCCATCTACGGTCTCAAGTAGGCTCCTCGTGCCCGATTCCATAATTTATCTTCTTTTCTACTTCGTCTTGAGTTTAAGCCATGCAAATCTGATACAACTCTCTTCATTCGACATTCTGGCTCTACGACTATTTATGTTCTAGTATACGTGGATGATCTTATTATTACAGGCTCTGATGTTGCTACTATTGATCACTTTGTTACTCTTCTCAATCAGACCTTTGCGCTGCGTGATCTCGGTGATCTTCACTACTTCCTTGGTATTGAGTTGCATCGCACCAAGACTGCAATAGTCTTATCTCAACAAAAGTATATTCGAGATTTGCTTCACAGGTCAAACATGCAGGATGCAAAGCCCATTTGCTCACCGACCGAACTTGACTCTCGTCTTGAACTCAAAGGTGATCCCATGTCTGACCCGCGCTTGTATCGTAGTATCGTTGGTGCCCTTCAATATGTTACTATCACTCGTCCGGAATTGTCCTATGCTGTTAGTCGTGTTTGTTAGTTCATGCACCGACCAACAGAGATTCATTGGAAAGCAGTTAAGCGAATTTTACGCTACCTCAAAGGGTCTATCTCAGCAGGTCTTATATTTCGTCCTAGTTCTGACTCTCGTCTGGTTGCCTTTACTGATGCCGGACATGCTACAAATGATGATGATTCTCGTTCCCAACATGGTTTCGCTATTTTTTATGGCGGCAACTTAATCAGTTGGTCGTCTAAGAAACAAAATGTCGTTGCAAAATCTAGTACCGAAGCAGAGTATCGTGCTATTGCTTTCACTGCTACAGAGTTGATTTGGATTCAACAACTTCTTCAGGAACTTAAAGCTCCCCTGGTATGCCCACCGATTATTCTGTGTGATAATTTGAGTGCAACTTACATGACTGCGAATCCGGTTTTTCACCAGCGGTCTAAGCATATTAGGATTGATTATCATTTCGTTCGCAAACAAGTTGCTGATGGATCTCTTGTTGTTCGCCATGTGCATGTTATTGATCAAACTGCAGATATTTTTACAAAAGCTGTCAGCAACACTCGGTTCCTGTCTATGCGTTCCAAGCTTCATGTTCTTCCTCCGTAAGCTTGTGGGGGGTATTAGGATAGATTATCTTTATTAATATCCTATGTAATCTTTTATCTTTTTCTATCTTATTCCTGGTATATTTCTATCTTGTAAATCTTATAAAACGATTCCCCTGTCAATAGAAGAAGTACAGATTCTTTTACAACTACTCTTTACTCTCTGTCATCTTATAAGCACTAAGAAGCCATAAATCGATGCCGCAAATTCAGCCCTTAAATCAAAGTCACAAATTTTACGATTTGTTTAATTTGTTTGATATCATTATATTCAATCTCATATGTCTATCTAACTAAATCCAACACTTACAAATAATTTCAATGTTTCACTCTAAAATGTGGTTTTACAAGAGCGTATGTTACAAGTATAGAAGGACAGAGAGAGTACTAAGTAAGCCTTGACAACGGTTCACCGGGCTAAACAATGGGCAGTGATTATGGATGTAATTTTAGATCAGTTTCACTCTAAAATGCTCATATGCTTTAGCTTTTAGATGAAAACCACTGGTTAAACTCATCCATGCTTACGATAAAAGAGCTTGAACTTGGACGACCACGTACCTCCACCATAAGCCTGAAAAATTATTATAAATAACGTAACTATCTTTATCGATTGCAACATAAAATTATATAGCTTTAATTCTTCAAATGAAAACGAATAGATGAAACATGGAGTCTAATAATAACATACCTTTGCAATTTCAGATGTGTCCATAGAGGAATCCATAGTCCTCAAGCACATCTTCAAGTTGTTCTTTTGCATGTAAATTACTGCACCTATTGGCCTGAAACGTAGAGAAGTAAGAATTGATGAATAACACCACAGAGTGTTTTAATGTGCAAGGAGATAGGGCATAGAAGTAAGCACACAGAAATTAATACTAGATGCCATAAATTCACAGGGAAACACATAGAGTTGGAAGGATACTCAAAACATCAGAGTAGATTATGTTAGGCATGTCCATAAGCAAAATGCTATGCAATAATAATTATTTCGGGAAGAAAGGAAAACTGGGGTAATACTAAAATACCAATGAAACAAAATATACATGTGAGCAATTATTTTATAGATGAAACCAATAGCCATATAGGAGTTTAGTTAGAGCCACCATACTTAAAGCCAGCTGCAGCACTTCTCAAACTAAGCTCTTTCCTTATTTCATCACTTAAATTGGAATTGCCATCAGCCCTGACTCCCTGAGAAATCAAGACAATGCAAGATTACACACATAGTTCTCAAGGAATAGAAGATTTGGCAGCAAACCTGAGGCGTCAGAATAAAATGATGGGCATAGAGGAAAAGAAAGAGAAAGTAAAGATAAGGTAGATAATAGTCAATTTGAACCTTACCATAAGAAAGTCAAATGAAACAATAACATGAAGTACACTCAATTATTTGTCATACTAGTGAATATAGAAAATTTAGAACAATGGAACATGAAAACTTACATGGCATTCCCCATAAATTCCTTTGCCTAGTTGGAGTTTGAAAACTTTACCCAACACATTTTTTGCGGCATCCTTGCGAGGTTGAATCAAATAATTTCCCTTCGATACCAGTTCCTCAACGATTAACTTGATTAGCTGCCGTGAGAAAAAGAAAATGTGATATATAAGTAAGAGAAAGAAGATGAATCATCATCTATTGAACAAAACTAAATGCCCAAAAAGATGATGAGAAATGGCTCATTGCTCCAAACCTGATCAAACATGTGGGGGTTAGTGATGTAATTCATCCTTGATCGCCACTCACCAATTCCAATCTTAAAGGCATGAAAATCTGTCAAACTGCATCTTCGCAGATTCACATCTTCAATATAATTCAACAGTGATTCTACACGGTCTTGATCTTTATTGTCTAGTAAGGCACTACCAACCTCCTAAATAACCATATAGTTGATTAGATTTTCAATAACAACACAGTAAAAGTAAGGAAAGCATTCAAACCATAAAACCAATATCATTCAGTTTTTACCTGGTTTTGTTTCAATTCACTGGAAAAATACTCGTACGCTGCTCTAGAGCTGCTCCTCTCCACATTAACGTGAAATTTAACCTTTTCAAGGCAATCTTCAGGGTACTGTATCCCTTTAAGCGTAGATTCACGGTGATCGAAGCATATAACTCTACATACAAGAATGAAATTTAAAATTTGCAAGCCATTGTTTCCATCACAGCTCAAGCAGGAGTAGCTTACTCGCAATTCGTTGCCCGTGAAAGCTGCACGGCGAATCCTGGTGGACCAGCGAAATCGAGCAAGTAACATTTCTCAATTCCTATGAATTGTAAATCATCGATTCTGTGCAAGGCACCGACTGAATGTCAGAAAATGACTAGTGAGTCCTAATGAGTCGTGACTTAATCTGCAACATAGATCTCAATTAATGTTATGAATGTTGCTGAACAACCCTGATACCCAAAAGGTCCTGCAAGATGCACTATAAGCTCAACATCTCCCTGACTGAAGCACATAAACCTTGGTTCTTCTCATACAATTTAATTCCTTGTATGTTTCTTTGTATCAGACTATCTTGTATCCATCTAGGGCTGTCAAATGGAGCAATATGGACCGGTCTGGTCCAATCCAACTCACGGATCCGGACCGGACCGGACCCGATCCGGATCCATCTGTGGACAAAAACCATGAAAAAAAAATTGTAACGAAATTTTATTTTGTTAATTATGTATTCAGGTCCAAAAAGACCTAAATTAATAGAATGATGAGGACTAAAATAGATGAACTATTTAGTTTGACCTAAATTTTAGTTAATGCCACTTTTAAGCATTTTTTGGGTGGAAAATGCCACTTTTAAGCATGATAATGCATTATTGGCTGTAGCAGAAATTTAACCAAAGCAAATAAAACCATGAAGCAAACTATACAGCTGAACTCAGACAATGATGATGGAACCTGTACAGAAACTCGAATATTTGTCCTGGTTATCATTGTTAAAACAACATTTCCTTTGTTGATATCTAAGAATGAAAATCAGAACATGCTAACTCCACAAACAGTCATTAAAAACAATGTAAGCAGATCTAAACTTCAAACACTACTGGTTCTCCATACCTAACCTTCACACATAAATTGAGTGTCAACTGTGTCATTATCAGCTTCTAATAACAAAAACATAGATTCACCGGTGCAAAACAAATTTCCTCCCAGATAAGCATTTCATCGAGCAGTTGGAATGCAACTCCTAAGAAAGCTAATCTGTCTTTGATAAGAAATCTGTAACTATAAATCCTAATTAAGCGGTCATTAAGTTTCACCTAAGAGGCTATAAGTTGAAATTCAAGCTTCTACATTAACACAGCACTACACCAACTACAGAATCAAGCAAGAGTTTTCCAGCCTTTGCAGAAAATGAGGACGACTGAGTCTCCTCTAGGTCAAATCAAAATCAAGAAGTAGATGAGTAGATCAATCTCTTCCAATTCGGCACAAACGTGAAAAATTAAAGCTAGCTGACACAATTTTGGACAAGAGAGAAGGCATTGCGTACCTGATTTCAGAGCCGAAGAAGGAGGAGTGAAGCCTTTGAGCTTCTCAAAGAACAGCTGCGAGCTCTCGAGAACTTGGTCGGAAGGGAAGTGAAAGGTAACGGCCGCGGAGAATTCCGAGAGATTGGTAAATTTGCGGGAATGAATTTTTTATTGGGTAAATTTAGGTTTTCAGTTGTTAGGCTATTCGTCGGATTGTACTTTGATTCTCATAGGTTTTCAGTTGTTAGGCGATTCGTCGGATTATACTTTGATTCTCATTGCGAACGGCGTAAGGGCAGTGGCTACTGGCTAACCGAGCGGGCAAGAATGCTAATGAGTGGTGAAGCAGGGATAGGATCGGATCGTAGGATCATACGAATTTGACAGAGACTGACATTGTTGACGACATCATCGCCCACTTTGGGGTCTTGATTTTGCGCCCTCCCTTTATCTTGATCGAAAAATGGGTAGGATCGGATCGTAGGATCATACGAATTTGACAGATTGAGCAAGAATGATAAAATGACTATTAGATGTCTTTCTAGTACAAATAACATAAACGATTTTAATCACATAAGATCAGTAGCTTCATACAAATAGTTAAAACTTGTTAATTTGATCATGAAAATCCTTAACACAGCTAAAAAGATTGTTCCTAAGCATACTTTACATAGTTAAAACGATTATAATCAAGTTATCTAAGGATCGTTTCATAAGTTTAGGATTGCAGGATCGCAACCGAACCTAGATTCTGACAACCATGATCCCTTTCCATGCGACGTCGAGGAGAGACATAGATGCTAACGAAGTCGACGGTAGTATCCCTGTCGAGGCAGGACCGGCTAACTCTAGCGGCTAAGGACTTAAGGACGACGTTTACGCAGCAATCTTGTGCGATACTTGCAGCGCAAGATTCCTCGATTTGGCGAGAGACGGAGCGTGAGATGGCGCGTGTCAACCGGGTTTTGTAGTAGGCGACATAGTCTGATAAAACAGTGAAGCTTGTGCAGTGAAAGCAAGGAATAGAGATTGGCTCAGGCTCGTTGCCGTTGGCTAAGACAACATGAACAATCTTGCATCGCGGCTTTTCGGTGAAAGATCTTGTAACGGATCCGGTCCTGCATCGAATTGTGTATTCTACGCCTGTTGGAGTTGAGGATGTGATGCAAATACTTTTCGACATGGTGATGGCTGCAATTGGTTGTGAAATTGATGGAAGAAGTACCGTGGGAACGAAACTTTTTTTTGTTAGTTCGTAGGGTTGCTTAGGTTTTGTAGAGTTTTTGTGGGATATCGATTGATTAGTTGATAAGATTGTTTAGATTTTGTTACCAAAAAAAAAAAGGTTGTTTAGATTTTGTTACCAAAAAAAAAAAAGATTGTTTAGATTGTTTTTTCTTCCTGTTTTTGTGATTGAGGTTGTTAATTGTATAAGATCAACCCTAAAATATGAAACCAAAAACTAAATTTTGAACTCGAAACCCTAGTCATAATTATTAATCTTAATATAAAATATATAAAATTTTAACCCTAAAATAGCGATGGATTAGATCGTGATTTAAGCCTAAATTTTAACCCAAAATGCTAAAATCAGTCTGTCACCCTTTATGTATGGATTAGATCGTAATTTAAAACTTCTCTAAATTAATTTGACCTCTCATAACAAATGAGATCTAATTAATTCCCCAAAACGGGTTAAGTAACCCGGTTTGGTCTGTTTGTTGAAGGAGGGGTAACTAACCTTTTTTTTGTACACGCGCGCCTCCTATTTTCCTTCTCCTCCTTCATGACCGTCTTGCTCTCGCAGCAGTCTTCCCTTTCATACAAACCCCGCCTCGTTCCTCCTTCATCCTTTCCTCATCGCCTCGATGCTTCGCCTCGCCTCGCAGCCTCCGAGACTCGCTTCGCCTCGCAGCCTCCGAGACTCGCTTCGCCTCGCAGCCTCCGAGACTCGCTTCGCCTCGCAGCCTCCGAGACTCGCTTCGCCTCGCAGCCTCCGAGACTCGCTTCGCCTCGCAGCCTCCGAGACTCGCTTCGCCTCGCAGCCTCCGAGACTCGCTTCGCCTCGCAGCCTCCGAGACTCGCTTCGCCTCGCAGCCTCCGAGACTCGCTTCGCCTCGCAGCCTCCGAGACTCGCTTCGCCTCGCAGCCTCCGAGACTCGCTTCGCCTCGCAGCCTCCGAGACTCGCTTCGCCTCGCAGCCTCCGAGACTCGCTTCGCCTCGCAGCCTCCGAGACTCGCTTCGCCTCGCAGCCTCCGAGACTCGCTTCGCCTCGCAGCCTCCGAGACTCGCTTCGCCTCGCAGCCTCCGAGACTCGCTTCGCCTCGCAGCCTCCGAGACTCGCTTCGCCTCGCAGCCTCCGAGACTCGCTTCGCCTCGCAGCCTCCGAGACTCGCTTCGCATCGACTGGATTGGATGGCTCGCATCGACGTTTCCGGTAAGATTAAAGAAGCACGCTTCGCGCGCTTCATAGATACTCTCTCGGGGTAGCTTCTGGGATGAGATTCAAGGATTGAACATCAATCTGTCGTCGCGAGATAAGAAACATTCTGTCACAAGTACGATCACAAATAGCAGATACATCGTTCTTGCTGCAATTCGAATTCAAGGTAAGAGTAATTCTGTCATCATATAATTCCATCACTGTGAATGCTCAAACACACGAAAATTAAAAAAAAAAACAGAGATTTTTATGACTTTTTGGATTTCTGATGACAACTTATTGTTGAAAAATAATGAATATGATATCATATGCTCCATAGAACAATAATTTATAGTACATGGAATTTAAAAATCAATAGTTTAGTATTAGAATTGAAAATTATGATGACAGATTGTTGTTTAGATTCATATTCAAATCAGGATTTGAACAAACATGATGTTGTTAAAAAAGGATTTTGATGACAGAAAAATGATTAGACACAATGTTGGATTAATATTGGAAATTTGATGACAAAGTTTATATGGATATAAAATGATACTTTGAATGTTGATGTTGATGACAAAATGATGCTAAGATGGAATAATGATTAGATATGAAATATTGAATGACATAATTTTGAATAAAGAAAGATGTTGTACAAAATTGTAATTTTGAGGATAGAATATTGGATTAAGATTGGAAAGTTGATGACAGAATTATCAACTTAGTTTTAGAATTGAAAGTGTGATGACAGATTGTTTCTTAGTTTTTCATTTCAATTCATGAGCTGAACAGTGAGGACAAAATGTTGATAAACTAAGGATTTGATGACAGAATAATGATTAGACACAATGTAATTTTGATGACAATATGTTTTTAAGAGAAAATGTTTATGATAATTGAAATTTGAGATTAAAAATATTGCTAAATATTAATTTTGATTGAGCATTTCATTGTTGTTGTGTTAGATGACCGTGGTCAAACTGTTTATAGTTTCTGGAATGAAGAATTTGATTGAATAAAATATGAGATTGATGACAGAAGATAATTTGATAAATTGGATATTAAATGGTATGAATTATTATGTAATGCACTATGTGATTGGTTTTTGATGACAAAAAGATGCCCAGACACAATGATGACCTAGAATTGGAAATTTAATAATAGTATTGAGGTGAATATAGAATGATGCTTTGAGTTGTAAACATGAAGACAGTATAATGCCTAGACAATATAATGTTACTATAGAATAAGATTTTTGATGACAAAAATTTGATAGATGCATAATGTTACTATAGCATTAGATTTTTGATGACAAAATTTGTATGTTTGCATAATGTTGTTTTAGACTTCGTAATTTTGATGACAAAATGTTCTTTAATAGAAAATATTTATGATAATGCAATTTTGTTTGAGATTTTTTTTGTAATTATTATTAATGTTGTCATCATTATTAATGTTTGCAAAATGTTCTTAAATAAAATATTGTTAATACTAATTTTGTTTGAGAATTTCATTAATGTTGTGTGTTTGATGACAGTGGTACAATTTTAATTTGTTTGATGACAGAATGTTGCTTAGATATAATTTTATTTAAGGATGATATTTTAAATTGGAATCCTGGTGATAATATGATGCTTGGATAGAATATTGATTAGAAATGAAGTTTCTTAGATTTTGACAGAATGTTGAATTAACATTAGAAATTTGATGACAGAATTTTAATGCTAGCATAATATTGCTTGGAATTTGAATTTTGATAACATGATGATCCTTATACAATATTGTTGTTTAAAATCGGAAGTTTGATGACATATTTTTTATGGATGCATAATGTTACTATAGAATTTCATTTATGATGACAGAAATTTGATGGATGCATAATGTTGAAGAAAATACTTCAAAAGAGGCACAAATTAGTCAAGAGATTTGAAGTGAGGGCGCTGAATGGATTCCAATACCAAGTGATTGGAGGAGATTTCTATAGAGAAGCAACAATGAAGAAGAAAGTGCAATATAAGTGGACCCATTGGACACAACAAAAACTCATGCATGAACAAAATACAAGAAGTCAGAAGTACTCCATTGGATCTTGAAAATTTTGTTTATAAAAATATATGTATGCATATACAACTTGCATTTCTTTTGGTTCAACAAAGTTTTGATGACAGATGAAGGTTGATGACTGTTCAATTACTGAATCCCCACAACACTGTCACCAAGCTTTATCACAATTGGATGAGAGGCAAATGAAGCACGCTACGTGCTTCATAAGATTAATATAAAAAGACAACAAGATTAGACCATTTAATAGACTATGTGATAATAATAATAAATCTTGATGACAGTATAAGAATCCAACTATTATAGAAGAAAATGAACATTGATGACAAATGAAGGTTGATGACAGTTCAATTACTGAGTTGTTTTAGACATTTAAATAGGGCAATAAAACTTTAACATTGAAAAAAGAAATGAACACTTTAAGACAATAGAATATAGATGACAAATGAACAAAAGAAAAATATCGACAACAGTTAAATTATGACTATAAAAAAATAATGGAGTTTTTAAGAAAAAAGTTTATTTAGGAGATTATTAACAATAAAAAAGATGTTTTAGGGATTGAAAGAAAAATAGATAACATGGAAAACAAATTATGATATTTGAACAAACTGGATGACAATACAACATTGGATGACAGAACATAAAAAAAAGGATGACTAAATAATTATATAATGATTGATCAAATATAAAGCAAAAAGAAGAAGATTTTATTTAACTTTCATCACTGAAATAACAATACAAGCAAATTGTCATCATTACAGCAAACAGTGTCATCTAAAATCCAAAACCAAGCATATTATCCAAACTATATTGTACATATCAAACCAAACATATTGTTTGCTATAGACTTTCCCTTCGACAAAAAAAATCCAATACAAGGACTTGCTGATTTTTTTTCTGTTTTTTTCTTGCACGAGAGCCAACTTGGGTATTTTCTCATTAGTTACTTGAAAGAAATAAACTTGCTGTTCTTTGTGTGCCTTAGAGCTCCGTCTTTGTTGGTGAAGGTTATGTATGTTGTCGCAACGTTTTGGTCTTTGTGCACATGTAGATGTCGATTTCCATCCCTCTACGCAACCAGCCGCTGAACAAGATGTTGTTGCACAATTTTTTGCTGCATATTTCACTGCTGCACAGCCAACAGCTGCACGTTTCACTGCTGCACAGCCAGCAACTGCACATTCCACTGCTGCACAACAATAAGGAAAACAGAATAAAATTGTCATCAACAAAAAAAGGACAACAAACCCTTTATTACTACATACAAGATACTATAATCAAATCTCAAAAACTTTAGATAACTACTGTCATCAAATTCAAACAAAAAATCAAATATAGAGCACTAAACTGTCATAAAAGAGACCTAATTTTATTATTAGAACAACATGATAGAAATTTGATGACAAATCAACATTGTCATCAACAAGAAGAAAAAAAACAAACAAATCCTTCATGACTATACACAAGATACTGTAATCAAACCTCAAAACTTTTAAATAACCAATGTCATCAACCTTCAAACAAAATCAAATAGAGTAATAAAATTGTCATCAAAGAGACCTAAAATACTATAAAACTGTCATCAAAGAGACCTAAAATACTATATTTGAACAAAACATGATAGAAATTTTGAACAACAAACATAATCATACAAAGAAATGATTAAGATCATAAAAGCTTTAATACGGCATACAAGATACTGTAATCAAAATCTCAAAAACCTTAAATAACTACTGTCATCAAATTCAACAAAAAATCAAATATAGAGCACTAAACTGTCATCAAAGAGACCTAATATAAATTATTAGAACAAACATGATAGAAATTTGATGAGAAATAAACATTGTGATCAACAAGAAGAAATAGACAAACAAATCCTAATATAGAATATTTTGTAATCAAATCTCAAAAACTTTTAAAACCATCAAATGTCATCAACATTCAAAACAAAAATTAAATAGAGCAAAAATACTGTCATCAAAGAGTACTAAAAAACTGTATTTGAACAAAACAAAATGTCAATCACATTGCCATCCACATTGTCGTCCACATTTGAACAAAACACATTGTCATCAATATTGTAATGCACAAAAAATAAAATAGAGCAAAGAACACTGTAATCAAGGGAAAACTATCTCGATGACAAACACATTGTCATCAACAATAGTATAATACTCAGATCTCACTAAACAAATTGTCCTCAACATAAAACACAAACAAACACATTGTCATCAAAACAAAAACCAGATGACTAAGCAAACTAACTGTCATCAACATCAGTTTATATAATTGTACACTAAAATAGTAGAATATTCAAGTGAAAACCATCTCGATGACAAACATATTGTCATCCACAATAGTATAACAATGACATCTCACTAATAAACTGTCCTCAACATAAAACACAAACAAACGCATTGTCATCAAAACAAAAACCAGATGTATAACCAAACTAACTGTCATCGAAACTACAAAACTAACATAAATTACACGCAAATAACAATAAGAAAGAACAAAAAAAACTAAATACCATAAATATGATGACAAATACGAAAATTAAACAAATAAAACTGTAACCAACACATGCAAAAGGACAAACAAGTAAAAAATCAAAGAGATACAGTAAAAAAGTGCAATTCGCAAGCAAAACACACAAAACAAAACTGTAATCAAATCGAAAAAAGCAAAATCGCACTCAAAATCAAACCGTAAAACCTAAAAACACAAAACAAAAGCAAAAACTGAATTAAATACATACTTGTGACTGATTGTGGATGAAATTTGGTCGAAATACACACAGAAACAAGAGGAGAACAACTGCATTACAGTAAAACAACAAAACATCGATCAAAACCCTAATTTCTTCAAAAATCAACCAAAAATCGAAATAAAAAGTACCTGGAGATCGTGCGTGAGGATAGAAAATGGGAAGGGTTAGTTACCACTTTAAATGGAGCGGAATGCTTGGAAGAGGAAGGAGGCGTGAAGAGCGTGAAAGAGGAACAAGGAGAAATCGTGAATGGAAAGTGGAGAGAATTTAATTAGGGAAGATATATATATTTTTCTATTAAAAATTTAATTAGAAAATGGGAAGGGTTAGTTACCACTTTAAATTGGAAGACATGTTATATTACACTCAAAGAGTGATAAGGGGCAAAGGGCCCCGTTTTGCGAATTAATTCTTTCTTTACTTTTTTAAAAAGGGCTCGTAGGCCTATTTTTCGCTAGATTCGTTTAAGTTGGCTTCTTCACCATTGTATTGTAAATATCTAACTAGCAGGTTGCGCTCGTGCGATGCACGGTTATTAGCGACATAGACCAGATTAAAAACAAAGTTAATTAGGGTTTCGGTGTTTATTAGCGACATTGTTTGGCTATGTATATGTTTATATTTTGGGTGAAGGGGTAGGTTTTATTAGCGACATTATTATGTAAGAATTGCGTTCCGTGTTGGATTATGCGTGTATGTATGTTTGCCCATCTCTATTTTCTCAACTTACGTAGTTGTATTATATACAATGGGGAAATGTGTTTTTCAGGTTCATCAATAAATTCATTGAGTGCTCAGAATACAAATTTTAGATTATATATAAAAGATAATAAAATTGATTCTACTCTCTGCTGGCTGCATTTACATGGCTGATCGCTGACTTCGTTCTCACCTCAAGATCATCACTTGAATTAGTAGAGCAGGTAAGGAGTCATATTAGCACTGCTGAAATCGTATATAAGAAATATAGAATATGGTGGTCATGACTCATCTCGCAGATGCTCACACCATATGAAGCTACATAGAAACATATGTTAAAGTCAGTATATCAGAATCAACCATTATAAATAGAAGTACACATACGCTATAAATCCTCTGATATCTATATGCACGAGTAAATGCTAGATATTGTTTTGAGAATGTGAGTCAATTATTCAGGCACCAAACAAACACTAAATGCTACATACTGTTTTAGAACTTTGAAGAAACTCAAATACGTTCTCTTTTTCCCAGAAGCTGGATCAAGAGAAACAATAGTTAGTCAGATGTCTAAAGTTTCAGTCAGAAAATTTAGTTGCTGAAATTATGATAAAGAACCCAAAAGTTTAAATATGATGAGACTGTAATAGAGTTGCTCCATTTTAATTATAACCCTTATCAATATCAATATATAAATTTCTTCAAAAAAAATAATCATTAAGTCGCTTTGATTATACCTCTTCTGCCATTCCTTCATGATGGAATAGTTCCAGAAAGCTTCTTGATCCCATTTCAATAAACCTTAACAATATTAACAAAACAAAACAAAAGATCAACACTATTTTGCAAACTGTTTGCAGAATAATTTGATTAAAAATAAGTTTAGTTAACATATGACTCATAATCTCTAAATAAAAGAGAATGCTCGAAAAGACTATATCGCAGCTTTCCTTAGGAGTGATCATGGTTTATCTCAGTACTTTTTTGCTCCAAGCAATGAAAAGAAATAATGAATTAAGGCTACATCACAACTTCTTATTATCTCAATATGTATTTACTGGATTGATGTTACAAAGGTCCATACTCATTTGAAATAACCTCATATAGTCAATTTGATGTAATAACATTCAACAAAATCATCTAGAGCAATCACATAGAAATTATCTAAACCTAATTCAGCCCATGCGTCCAATAAGTGATCGAAGGATATTGCACAAGAGAAAAGAGAGGATAGTTTCTTACGTGTTTATTCTCTAGAATATTATGGGATCCTCTCCTCAGAATTCAGCCTCCAATTCTTCAATCTTCATACTGATAAAAACACACAAAATAATAACTTCTATATGCATATACATTGATCGACCAACCATAAAAAATAAAAGAGATATAACATGTTCGTTTAAATTAGCATACATGATTTAACATTAAACTGAAGTTCAACATGATTTTGAACCATTGAAGAAGCATGGATCATTGCACTTGAAAGAATATTTGTGAATATCTGAAGATAAGATGGAACAAAAAAATATTGATTCAGAAATCATGCACATCGTTGCCTAATTTTGGTCATAAATTTGAAGGCTGAAGATGGACATACCAAGGTATTGTCCCAAGACAGTTAAATCATGCACCTCGTGACCAGTATTGTCCCAAGACCCCCAACAGTAAGCAACTTCTGGGTTGAGTAACTCCATAAATAATGAAATTGCAGCAACCCATACTGCAGTATACACTGCTTTCCCAACAAAATTGAACCCCTGCATTACCACCAACACAGTTAAATCCAAGAACAGGTTCAGGCAAATCAACCTACAAGACGCAAGTAACATATTCTTTAAGCCCAAATAGTGACAGATGGTAACACATAATATGCAAAGCATAAAGTACCAGAAGACCCTTGATATTCTTCACTTCAAGTAGGCTTTCAGTGAAAACTTCATCAGCACCAAGCTTTTTCAGATTTTCCCTCGCTTCATCTGCCCCAACCCTGAGCTCCGAATCCAACGATGAGTTAACAAACACTTCTCAATTTCTCATGATGGAAATTTTACCATGCAATATTCAAGTTATAACACATTGTAAGAACCAATATATTGCTTACAAAGTCTACAACTAAGAGATTCAGCTAGCACATGTCCCTTATTATATTAATGTTATTGTTGGAATAGGGATCTATGGAACTCCAGTTCCTTAACAGGTTCTTTTCCTCTATTACTCTATGTTTTGACGATGACAACCTTAACATATACTATGGTATAGTTTATCTTGTTATTTCAGTTGAAAAGATTGAATATTTGAAGACCGATGAAGCAACAAGGGAAGTCAGAAGGAACTGGGATTACATCCAAGTTATTCCTAACCCTAGCGTGGGCGGCGAGCCGATAAGATTTGTAGAAGATATTTTCCTTGTTAGGATATTGCTAGAGTTGGTTGTAATTCGGTCTTTGTAATTTATGGTAACTATTGAGTTAATTTAAGTTAACTTGAAACGCATAGGTTCGATCACATATTAGGAAATAAGTACGACATATAATATATTCCCTAGAATATCTTTATACGCCGAACTAATTCCCTATATATATGGTCGCCTCTATGTTCTTAGGGTTCATGTATTTTAACGAAGTTTGAAGTGCATCAGCCTAAGAGAAGAAGAAGTGTGTTCTTGTATAAAGAACATCAAGTAAGTTCACTGGTATTCTCATCCGAGAGTTTCTGATAGGAACTAGGTTAGTACTTAGCAATAAGTTTGTAATCTCGTTCATCTCTAAACTCACTGATTGAATATACAAGTAGACCTTTCAAATCCTCGAAAGAGGGGTGGTTTTCATCCAAAGATAACTATTTGGTTATCTAGGGTTTCCACCTAAAGTAATCGTGTGGATAACTTGTTATATTACTTCCGTTGTGTCTAGGAACTGGACAACTCTTTGTCACAGTTCCCTTGATACTAACATACAGATCCTACAATTGGTATCAGAGCCAGAGCTCTAGATTGTGTGTTACTTGCAGGTTGTCAACATGTCTCGTCCAAACGAACAAGAATTAGGTATTTCAACAAACAAGCCATACCTGTTGAAACCCGGTCAATTCCAATGGTGGAAGGAACAAATGATTGGTTTCTTCCAAACCAATGACATGTTATGTTGGAAGATTGTTGAGCACGGTAACTTCGAAGTCCCTCTGGATCCAGCCGACAAAAAAACTGAGTTAGACTTCAAACGCTGGACCACGGAACAATTCTCTCAACAAGAGAAAAATGCCAAAGCTATACAATATATCCTGAATGCTCTCTCTAAAGCTGATCAAGACAAAGTCATGGGAATCGACAACGCCAAAGATATGTGGGAAGTGAAGGTCTCCAAAATAGCAGAAAATTTGATCTACAAGGAGAATATCACAGGTTCAAGATGCTGGAAACAGAAAATGTGTCTGCTTATCACGGTCGTCTAGAGATCCTATGCAACAAACTTCGAGCATGTGGAGTCAATCTTGAAGAATGGTCAAAATCCATGGTTTTCATCAATGGATTGAACTCTAAATTTGCTGTTACACAATATCATGCTTCAGACTCCAACAATCAGGGAACTCCCCTTAGAAGAACTCATTGGGCAAGCTCAACGTCATGAAGACAAGATGAAGGGCAATGAGAAAAGTTCCACTGAAGAAGGAATTTGAAACGATATCGGACATGACATTGACAGAGGCTGAAGAAGAAGAACTCATGAGCATGCGCTCACTAGGCCCAGTGACTCGAGCAAGAGCAAGAGCGATAGCAAAGGCTACTCAATCAATGGTCACCAAAGGCTTAGCCAGAAACAGCGGCATCGGTACAACCGAGAGAACTTGGAGCTTGACAACACTCGAGGAGGTGGAAGGCAACCAGACTCTTGGCGAAGCAACGCTGGCCTTCAAGCCAGCCTTAATAGTCAAGGGTCGAAACACGGGTCAATCCGCCATCTCGGACGAGTCGAGCCAACCAAAAGTAGCCAACAGAAGCTTTTCCGCGATCGCGGACGATGTCGTAGCCTGAGGGGCTGCCTCGATTTCCGCGAGTGATCCGTGATCGGCCCAGAATTCCGCAATCGCGGACACTGCGCTGAAGAATTCCCGAGTTTCCTTTTTTAGCGTTTTTAATTATTTGATTAAGACTTTTTAATTCCGAATTAGGGCTGCACTTTTAGGTCATTGTTAGTAGCAGCCTCTTTATATGTTGAACCTTCACCATTGTTGTTTTTCACGTTGAATTTGAGTTTAAGCATTGAAGTTGAGTTATCTCCTCCCTTAAACCTTCTTCGTCAAACCCCACTGATTGGATCCGGAGTTGTTCTCGATAGCGAAATGTCACCAAGCTTACCTACTGAATTTGATCATCCTTTGAGTGGACTCTCAAGACATCGAGTTCTTATTGAATCGAAAGATTCAATACTTATCCAACCCTAGAAGAGTTCTAGAAGCGCCATCGACTTCCCTTTCTTCCACGATCCTTCCCGAGGGCATACGAGTCATCCCGGATTCGTATCAGAATTGCTCATACCCTAACCAAAGTCATGGAAAGACTCTCCACTGGAGCTGACTCTGAAGATGATGATGATGATGATGAGATGATAGCACTGCTCACTAGCATTGTCAGAAAGTTTCATAAAGGAAAGTTCCATAGGAATGAAAATCGCAAGCAAAAGAGGGAACTTAGATGCTATCAATGTGATCAACCAGGGCATCGTGCCAGAGACTGTCCCAAAAATGAAGACAAGTCCAAAGAGGAAGAAGTTCCTAAGAAAAAGGCCCTAGTTGCAACCACCACTTGGGGTGACAGCGAATTAGGGCTGCACTTTTAGGTCATTGTTAGTAGCAGCCTCTTTATATGTTGAACCTTCACCATTGTTGTTTTTCACGTTGAATTTGAGTTTAAGCATTGAAGTTGAGTTATCTTCTCCCTTAAACCTTCTTCGTCAAACCCCACTGATTGGATCTGGAGTTGTTCTCGATAGCGAACTGTCATCAAGCTTACCTACTGAATTCGATCATCCCTTGAGTGGACTCTCAAGACATCGAGTTCTTATTGAATTGAAAGATTCAATACTTATCCAACCCTAGAAGAGTTCTAGAAGCGCCATCGACTTCCCTTTCTTCCACGATCCTTCCCGAGGGCATACGAGTCATCCCGGATTCGTATCAATTGGTATCAGTTTCCAGCGGTTTAAGGTGTAGTCATTCTAAAACTCTTTCTTTCACGTTTTCCCTTTCGTATCCACCAAATTCCGCATTGTTAAGAAAACTGAAAAATTCGAGTGAAACCCTAACCCTAGGTGATGAAATCTTGAATCAAGAAATCGTCGTGGCTTTACTCACAAAAACAGAAAAACTAAGAGAGATTGAAGATAACTAATAACCCGAAGATCGCAGATATCTTAGGCTTCATCAAATTGTTAAATCTTTGACTGTTGCTTCAAGTTTTTGTGATTACTTGATTATCTTTCATTCTTGATTGCTTTACCTTGTCTCTTCTTTACCTTTAGCATCATACGAAATTGCATGCTATTCTTGCTATAAAAAAAAAAACAGCAACACTTGAGATCTAAAGTCGATCATAAATTCGAGCAAAAAGAAATCCTCAAGAGATCTAGACTAGTAGTCTATTCACTATCTCAAGTGTCCATTGTGCCTATCTCTCCATCGTCTATTTATAAGTTTGGCGTCTTGATTGCATGCTAGTTAAGTTTTGATCAATTACTTGCTTGCATCTATCATTGATTTCTGAATTTGTTGTTGACTTGGATATATTGATCTTTGCCCTGAGCTCGCCAAACCTTCCCTCACGGATTGCTGAAATTAGTCACCTTATAACGTGATTGATAGTGTTTTGATTGCTACTCTTTGAACTTACAGTTCTGATTACTGTTGATCTCTAATTGTGACAATGTCTGAGAAGGGTGAAGGAAGTGGTCCAGCAGACATCTTGGCTGAGAATGTTCGATTACAGGAGGAGCTGGCGCTCACAAAACAGGCCCTTGCTGAGTCCCATTCTTACAACCAGAGAATCCTAGCCAAAGGCAAATACCCAGCAGCTCCGCGACTATCTAGTGTCATTGAAAGAGACACCATCAATGACCGCTACAAACCAAACCGGTCCGAACAGGAGTCAGACGAGAATGGTTCTGAGTAAGATGAGACTCCCACCCATGGGGGTCACGATCTATTAGGCGATCAAAACCGCCTAGAAGAACAGACAGGTCTAATAGAAGGCGATAGGAGTACTCTGATAGGGATTCCAGGCGCCCACAGCGGGTACAGACGCCAATTGCTTTTGGCGAATATGATGAAGAGGACCTGGAACTCTTTGGACAAGCCAACCCAAACAACTTCCATCCACCACTTGAGGAACCAATTGAGAACCAACATCATCCTGAAGGTCACCTCCCTCCCCCTATATATGACGATCCTCCTGCTTATCGTAATTTCAGGAACAATGCTCGGGGTTTCAACAATAATGAGTACAATGATGTGAGACAACCTCGGGTACAACAAAGAGGGTGAGGCTATGCCAATGATTACAGGGGCTATGACAGACGTTCTCAACAACAAGATCACTATGAAGACAAACGTCCAGCCCGCCGTGACATCAAGGTACGTATTGAAAATTTTGCAGGCGAATATGCTGCTGCTGTATTTTTAGAATGGAAGCAGAGAACAGAGCATGTCTTGAACCACTGTCACTATGAGGCTCGCGAAAAAGTGGAGGTTGCAACCCTACACTTCACCGGGGTTGCAAAGACATGGTGGAATCGAGATGTGACCATGCGAGAGAGACGGGGATTTCCACCTGTCGAAACGTGGAATCAGCTGATGCACATCATGACACAGAAATATGTCCCAACTGATTACAAAAATGAGGTGCGTTTGAAGATTGCACTTGCTAAATAAGGTACACAAACTCCCAATGAATTTTATGCTTCTTTAGAAGATATGTACTATAAAGCAGCTATGAGTGTGACCCCAGCTACTATTCGAACCAAGTTCTTGAGTGGTTCGAATGTCTCTATTAGAGACCAATTGGAGATTTTGCCCATAAAGGATCTCAACTCACTTGTGCACACAGCTATGCAAATTCACAACCAATTAGTGCGCAAGAAATCTTCTCCATGGGCTTCCAATCAAAGGTATAATTCTCGTGAAAGTTTGTCCAAACCTATTAAATCTACTCTAGATGTGCAGCAAAAGGTACAAGGACAAACCAGGCCACCATACCAGAAGGAAGCCACCAATACTCCCCAAGAGCCATCAAGAGGTTCCAACCGAAGTAGCACAGCAGACAAGGAGTGCTACAAGTGTGGAGGGCATGGGCATATTTCTAGAGAATGCTATCCAAGAAAGGTGTTGCTCAATCAACAAGGTGGCTATGAGAGTATTGAGGAGGAAGATGAATATGAGGAGGCTGCACAAGATGAAGAAGATAATGATCCTTACGTTTGTGCACCTTCGGATAATGGAGGTACAACGCTTAGCCTTGTCACGAGGAAAGCATTAACAATCAAAGAAGTCGCGCTAATGGACCAAAGGGAAAATCTATTTCAAACTAAATGCTTGGTTCAAACGGCATCTTTGAGTGTTATAATTGATGGTGGAAGTTGCTGCAATATCCTCAATGCTAAGGTGGTTCACCACCTTAATCTCCAAACAACTCCCCACCCTCAACCATATGGTCTAGAATGGATAACCGAAGGTAAGGGAGATGTGGTAAACAGGCAATGCCACATCTCATTCTCTATTGGTCCATACAAAGATTCGGTTTTGTGTGATGTTATTGCAATGGATGCTACCCACCTTCTTCTTGGTCGTCCTTGGCAGTTTGATAGGAAGACGGTGCATGATGGCCTACTCAACACTTACTCGTTCGTCCATGGAGGAAGACGAGTCACCTTGCTCCCCATGACACCACATGAAATCCTCATGGATCATCAAGAGAGGAGCAGAAACAAGGCTATAGAAGCTGCAAAACAAGAAATTAAGGGCCCAACAACTCGGGAAACCGAGATCAACAGTAGACAATCCGCGACCACGGCCAATGGAGCCGCGACCGCGGATCCCAAAGCCCGAAAAGCAGAAACTCACAGAGACAAATCCGCGACCGCGGGCACCAACATAGAGTTTTCCGCGATCGCGGAGACTCAAACCGCGACCGCGGATGCCAAAATCCCCGACAGTTCCTCTGTTTCGCCCTGGGTTCGAATGAAAGACCCATATAAGCATCAGTCGGGTATACAGGGACGTTGTGAGAACAGAATACTTCTGACACGCTCTCGGGATATCACTCCAATCATTCAGGGACGTTCACCTTGCTTTCTTTTAATACCTAAAGCGTGTCTTTCGAGTAACAAACAGGAAGATTTACCCCTTGTGATTCAATCCCTTTTACAGGACTTTACAGATGTTTATCCCGATGACTTACCAGGTGGATTGCCTCCAGTCAGAGGCATCGAACACCAGATTGACTTGGTTCCGGGCGCTTCCCTCCCCAACAGAGCTGCATACAGGGCAAGCCCGGAAGAGACAGCTGAGCTACAAAGACAAGTTCAAGACTTGATGGATAAAGGCTATGTTCAGGAAAGCCTTTCCCCTTGTGCAGTCCCAGTAATCTTAGTGCCAAAGAAGGATGGCACATGGCGTATGTGGGTCGACTGCAGAGCCATCAACCAAATTACAGTGAAGTACATGCATCCTATTCCTCACCTAGACGACATGCTTGACGAATTACATGGTGCTACTCTATTCTGCAAGATCGATCTCAAGAGTGGATACCATCAAATTTGTATGAAGGAAGGTGATGAATGGAAAACAGCCTTCAAAACAAAGTATGGTCTCTATGAATGGTTAGTAATGCCTTTTGGACTTACAAATGCACCAAGTACTTTTATGAGATTAATGAACCATGTCCTTAGACACTTCTTAGGAAAATTTGTTGTGGTTTATTTTGATGATATATTGGTGTATATCCGTTCATTGCATGATCATGTTGACCATCTACGACAAGTCCTAGAATGTCTTAGGAATGAGCAATTGTATGCTAATTTGTCAAAATGTGTCTTTTGCTCTACTTCTACTATCTTTCTTGGGTATGTTGTTTCTAAGGATGGATTACAGGTCGACCAAGAAAAGGTCAGAGCCATTAAGGAATGGCCAACTCCTACTACTCCCACTATGGTAAGATCATTTTTAGGATTGGCAGGCTTTTACAGGAGATTTGTGCGAGACTTTAGCACAATTGCAGCCCCATTACATGAGCTCACAAAGAAAGGAGCCGTTGTAGACTGGAAAGACAAACATGAGGCTACATTCCTTAAGCTTAAGGAAAGTCTTTGCAATGCTCCATTATTGCAACTCCCAGACTTTCAAAAGATGTTTGAGGTTGAGTGTGATGCCTCCAATTTCGGCATTGGTGGTGTCTTGCTCCAAGAGAAAAGGCCTATTGCCTATTTCAGCGAAAAACTCTCAGGTGCGACACTTAACTACCCTACTTATGATAAAGAACTATATGCTTTGATTAGGGTATTCAAGACTTGGCAACACTACCTTTGGCCCAAACAATTCGTTGTTCACACGGACCATGAGGCATTGGCGTATTTGAAACAACAATCCACTTTAGGGAGACGCCATGCAAGATGGGTAGAATTTATGGAGACTTTCCCATATGTTGTCATGCATAAGAAAGGTAAGGAGAATGTGGTAGCCGACGCCCTTTCTCGCAGGTATGTTCTCTTGACTCACCTACAAGCTAAGTTACTCGGTTTTTCATTGATAATAGACTTGTATATGCAAGATGATTTCTTCAAGCCTATTTATGAGAGTTGTGTAGATAAGGGTGAGGTGGATGGCTACTTTGTGGATCAAAAGTTTCTTTATAGACGGGGCAAGCTTTGTATCCCTTCTAGTTCTATAAGAACACTTTTGATTCATGAAGCTCATGAAGGGCGAGGACACTTTGGAATAGCCAAGACCTTAGCCGCTCTTCAAGAGCATTTCTATTGGCCACATATGATCAAACATATCACACGATTTGTCAATGGTCGTGTGACTTGTCACAAGGCGAAAAGTCGCTCATCTTCTTCGTTGTATACACCCCTACCAATTCCCAATCAACCTTGGGAAGATTTATCCATGGATTTTGTGATGGGGGTGCCTACAACTAAGAAGGGGAGTGACTGCATCTTTGTTGTAGTTGATAGGTTCTCCAAAATGGCTCATTTCATGGCATGCAAAATGACTAATAATGCTACCGACATTAGTAATATCTTTTTTTAGCATGTGGTTAGGTTGCATGGAATTCCTAAGACTATTGTTAGTGATAAGGATGTGAAATTTGTGAGTCATTTTTGGAGAACATTGTGGGGAAAGCTAGGTACTAAACTTTTATTCTCTACTAGCTACCACCCACAGACTGATGGCCAAACCGAGGTTACAAATAGGACTCTAGGCTCACTTCTTAGGACCATGCTTCCTGCTAATCCTAAGAGGTGGGAGGACTCACTACCATATGTTGAGTTTTCCTATAACAGGGTCGTCCATTCGGCAACAGGGCTGAGTCCATTCGAGGTGGTGTACGGTCGAAATCCTTTGACCCCGATGGACACGATTCCACTTCCCTTGAAGGATGGTGAACAAGCTGCAGGAGCTAACCGGGCATAACTGATCAAGGCATTGCATGAAAGAACAAAGGAGCAGCTGCAGCGTCGTTCATTACAATATGAATCAAAGGCAAACAAAGGGAAGAAGAGAGTCACCTATTCCCCCGGAGATATGGTGTGGCTACACCTCAGAAAAGAACGCTTTCCGGCAAGACGAAAGCACAAACTAGATGACAGAGGTGATGGACCCTATAAAATTCTAAGATCTTTTGGTCCTAATGCATATAATCTTGAATTGCCTCCAGGTATTGGTGTTCATGGGACATTTAATATTGCTGATATGTCCCCATACATCCCCCCAGACTTAGACATTGACGACACGAGGACGTGTCGAGGCCAAGAAGGGGAGAGTGAAACGATACCGGACATGACATTGACAGAGGCTGAAGAAGAAGTTGTCATGAGCATACGCTCACTAGGCCCAGTGACCCGAGCAAGAACAAGAGCGATAGCAAAGGCTACTCAATCAATGGTCACCAAAGCCTTAGCCAGAAACAGCGGCATCGGTGCAACCGAGAGAACTTGGAGCTTGACAACACTCGAGGAGGTGGAAGGCAACCAGACTCTTGGCGAAGCAACGATGGCCTTCAAGCCAGCCTTAATAGTCAAGGGTCGAAACACGGGTCAATCCGCCATCTCGGACGAGTCGAGCCAACCGAAAGAAGCCAACAGAAGCTTTTCCATGATCGCGGAAATGGCACCCGCGATCGCGGACGATGTCGTAGCCTGAGGGGCTGCCTCGATTTCCGCGAGTGATCCGCGATCGGCCCAGAATTCCGCGATCGCGGACACTGCGTTGAAGAATTCCCGAGTTTCCTTTTTTAGCGTTTTTAATTATTTGATTAGGACTTTTTAATTCCGAATTAGGGCTGCACTTTTAGGTCATTGTTAGTAGCAGCCTCTTTATATGTTGAACCTTCACCATTGTTGTTTTTCACGTTGAATTTGAGTTTAAGCATTGAAGTTGAGTTATCTCCTCCCTTAAACCTTCTTCGTCAAACCCCACTAATTGGATCCGGAGTTGTTCTCCATAGCGAACTGTCATCAAGCTTACCTACTGAATTCGATCATCCCTTGAGTGGACTCTTAAGACATCGAGTTCTTATTGAATCGAAAGATTCAATACTTATCCAACCCTAGAAGAGTTCTATAAGCGCCATCGACTTCCCTTTCTTCCACGATCCTTCCCGAGGGCATACGAGTCATCCCGGATTCGTATCAGAATTGCTCTTACCCTAACCAAAGTCATGGAAAGACTCTCCACTGGAGCTGACTCTGAAGATGATGATGATGAGATGATAGCACTGCTCACTAGCATTGTCAGAAAGTTTCATAAAGGAAAGTTCCATAGGAATGAAAATCGCAAGCAAAAGAGGGAACTTAGATGATATCAATGTGATCAACCAGGGCATCGTGCCAGAGACTGTCCCAAAAATGAAGACAAGTCCAAAGAGGAAGAAGTTCCTAAGAAAAAGGCCCTAGTTGCAACCACCACTTGGGGTGACAGCGACTCGGACAAGGAACTGGATCTAAATCCATCCAAAGTATGCTTCATGACTGTCTCTGAACAAAATGCTACATGGGGAGACAATGACTCTGAAGAAGATGCTACCATAGCATGTCTCATGGCTCAAGCTGAAAATGAGTCACCAAAAATTGAGGTATCCTCCTTCACTGAACTCTCTGAAACTCTTCTTAAATATGATAAGAAACAATTGATAAAATTTATCAAATCTCCGAGTAAAGAAAATAGCAACCTATTAGAAAAACTTGCTGAAAGTGAAGAAAAAATCTCCATTTTGTCTGATGAAAGTGAGGCTTGGTGTAAGAAATATGAAAATTCCAACAAAATCACCAAGTGTCCCACCTGTGACTTGCATGAAAAATTGAATCTAGGAAACAGTTCCTCATCCCAATCCTCTGAATCTACTTTGCAAATTATCATTGAGAAACTTGACTGTCTCACTGAATGCATCCATGAGAAAACTGTTAATCAGATTCTGTTTGTTAAACCTAGTAGAGGTCTAGGGTATAAGCCTTACGACGAGTCAAAACCCCCTTGTGACTCTCACTCCAACCTTGATGAGCTAACTAAGACTTTTGAGACTAAAAATGAAAGACTTGACCTAGCTCTTCAAACCTCAAATAGCAAGAATGAGTTCCTTGAATAAAAAATCAAGGTTATTGAAAGTTCCTCTACTCAAGAACCACCCTGTGCCCCATACTACAATCATCACATCCACGACATGTATAGAAACATGGGAAAGGGTAGGCCTAGAAGTACCCCCAGGAAAAAGGTTGACTTAGGTAAAAAGAAATCCCATTACAAAACTCAGGACAAGTATCAGTGGATTCCCGCAAACCGTGTCTGCTGGCACTGTGGGAACCAAAGACATCTTATATATGATTGTGAGAAAAAGAGGAAACAAGAGGAAAAGGCCTATAGAAAATTCAGAAATGGACATACTCAAATCAATGACATCAATGACCCTCAATACTATGAAAAAGTCAAAGAATCCAAATCCAAAGTCCAGAATGTCGCCAGAAATACCCAACAAGGGAACTTGAACACTAACTTACCCAGAAAAGCTTGGCTGGCCTGGGTTCGTAAGAATTAATGTTTTCCTTGCAGACTGAAGTGAAGAATGATGCTAGATGGTACATAGACAGTGGCGCCTCTTGCCACATGACAGGTAATAAAGAGCAACTTCATTCACTTCAGAGATATAACGGAGGAAAGATTTCCTTCGGCGACAAAAAGAAAGGTGCAATTTTGGGAACTGGCACCGTAGATCTCTCAGAAAACATTAAGGTAAGTAATGTTTACCTTGTAGATAATCTTGGTTTTGATCTAATCAGTGTGTCACATCTGTGTGACCAAGGAGGGAACAATGTCCTATTTACTCCCTCAGAGTGCTTTGTGATTCATCCTGAATCTCATAATACTCTCCTGAAAGGTAAGAGGTTTAATAATGTATACATTGTTGACCATGACTACTCTCCTCAAGAAAAACTCTGCCTTTCCACCATGATGAATAAATCCACATTGTGGCATCAACGACTCGGTCATGCAAGTCTCAACCTCATTCACAAACTCTAGAGAAAGGAACTTGTCCATGGTCTACCCTCTATAAAGGTAGATGAATCCGAATTTTGTTCTGAATGTGTTCGAGGCAAACAGGTACGTAGTTCCTTTAAACCAAAAACTGTCATAAGTACGTCTAAGCCTCTGGAACTGATACACATGGACCTCTGTGGTCCTATGCGTACTCAAAGTATCGGAGGCAATAGATACATTCTTGTGATTGTAGATGACTTCTCGAGATACACGTGGACTATCTTTATAAAATCAAAGGACGTAGTGTTTGACCGAATTTGTGAAATAGTTCCCACTCTCGAAATGTCTCTGGGAAACAAAATTAAGGCAATTCGTTCCGATCATGGAACCGAATTCCAAAATGTGAATTTCCTAACCTTTTGCAGGGAAAAGGGGATCACTCACAACTTCTCAGCTCCCAGGACTCCTCAACAAAATGGAGTGGTTGAAAGAAAGAATCGAACTCTCGAAGATATGGCTCGCACAATGCTCATCACAGCTGGCCTCTCTCAAAGATTCTGGGCAGAGGCTGTTAACACTGCATGCTATATTCTAAACAGAGCCATGCTTCGACCTCAAATTAAGAAGACCGCATATGAACTTCTTCATGGAAGAGTTCCCAATATATCCCATCTAAAGGTCTTTGGGTGCAAATGCTTCATTCACAACAACGGCAAATCTCCCATTGGGAAGTTCGATCCTAGGAGTGATGAAGGTATATTCTTGGGATACATACCAAACAGCAAGGCCTTCAAAGTCTACAATACAAGGACCTCAAAATTTGAGGAATCTATTCATGTTGTTTTCAATGAATCTGCTTTTCATGTATCTTCACAGGTACCTCACAATGATTACAACAATGCTGATGAAGAAGAGGATCCTTCTACCCCCCACTCTTCAACAATTTCTGGATTCTCCTTAAATCCTACCGGTGTTGAAGATGAGCATCCTGAGGAAGTTCAACCTCAAATTCCTGATCCAAGTTCCCTTGCCCGGAATACAGAAACTACCCTAGTTCCCTCTGGCTCTGCCTCAGCTCCTCCCACAGAGAACCCAGATTCAAATGAGATCGATGATCACCCTGCTCCCCAGGATGAGCCCTCTTCATCATCAATTCCCATTGTCAACTACAAGTATAAGGGATCTCACCCAGTTGATCAAATACTTTTGCCCTTTGACAAGACAGGTCCCTCAACTCGTTCCTCATTGAACAACTTCTGTGCATTCACGACTTTCTTGTCGGTTCTGGAACCTAAGAACTACAAGGAAGCTCTAAATGATGCAGACTGGGTACATGTCATGCATGAGGAACTTCATCAATTTGAGAGGAACAAAGTTTGGCGTCTAGTTCCTCGCCCTTCAGACAGAACCATCATTGGGACAAAGTGGATCTTCAGAAACAAACTCGATGACTCAGGTATGGTCACCAGAAACAAAGCAAGACTTGTTGCCCAAGGGTATTGTCAGCAAGAAGGCATTGACTATGATGAAACTTTTGCTCCGGTTGCTCGAATGGAAGCCATTCGTCTCATGATCACCTTTGCTACTCACAAAGGCTTCAAGTTATTCCAAATGGACGTCAAGACTGCTTTCCTAAATGGGTTCCTTCAAGAAGAAGTATATGTTAAGCAACCTCCTGGATTCGAAGACAAAAGCAGACCGGATCATGTCTACTTCTTAGACAAAGCCCTATATGGACTCAAGCAAGCTCCACGAGCCTGGTATGACAGACTTGCTCAGTTCCTGATATCAAATGGATACAGAAGAGGTTTGATTGATAAAACTCTATTTCTTCTTGAACAAAATGAAGACATCCTGGTTATTCAGGTGTATGTCGATGATATTATCTATGGCTCCACTAATCTGTCTCTTGTAGAAAAGTTCAAAGATCTCATGAGCAGTGAATTCGAAATGAGTATGATTGGGGAACTGACCTTCTTTCTGGGATTGCAAATAAATCAACTTCCTACAGGAACTCAAATCCATCAGCAAAAATATGTCAAGGAACTCCTCGACAGATTTCAGATGAGCTCCTCCAAGCCTTTTGCAACTCCTATATCCCCCACAACCAAGCTGACTCTAGTTCCCACAAACATCAAGGCCGATCAATCTCTTTACAGGCAAATGATTGGCTCTCTTCTCTACTTGACTGCAAGTCGTCTAGACATCATGTACTTCGTATGTCTATGTGCTAGATTTCAAGCAGACCCAAGAGTCAAACATCTGGCCGCATGCAGTCAAACGTATCCTTAGATATCTCAAGGGAACTGAAAATTTATGCATGTGTGTTAACTCAGCCTCCTCGTGGATGCTAAGGCGCGCTCGGATCTAGACTCAAGATGGCTAAGTCGTCTTGAAAGTGATGGATTGTGGCCTCGGACGAGACTAAGTGTTGGCGGAATTGTGAATGAGAGTGTAAGAGGAAGACTTTGGATAAGCAAACACAAGTAGATCTTTATCACACGAGTGTTTGAGAAGGGTTTGAGGTTTTTGTACTTGGTAGATCTTTATCACACCAAGAACGAGAGAAAGATAGTGTTTGACGCCGAAATTACAAAGGAAGGAGAGGCTCTCAACTTAAGCTTTGTATTCAAATTCAACGTGTCTTACAATGAGCCTTGAGAGGCATATTTATACTAATGGAGACGTCCTTAGGCTGCAGCCAAAGGATCACTCTTCCAATCAACATAAATGAGGCGAAAATCATGGAAATAAATGCAGAATCTAAAGTAGAAAATGTGGGATGTGCTAGGCACTTATGATGACGATCTAATGGCTGAAAATGGTGATCCTTGTGAGCTTCACATGGATTGATGACTTGGCATTTCAGCTTGGAATTGAATGAGGGACACAAGGCACCATTTTAGGCTAAATTAGGGGGATCTTGGTTCTCCCGGGTCAAAGTGTTCTCTGGTGCGCGTTCTTCACTTGTCTGGACTCTTTTGGGCCATTTAGGACCATTGGAATGAAGAACGCCTGGTAGAAATGGCTCTAAGGACTTGGACGCACGGAAGGACCTCATTTGGGCTTGTCGTCGCTTAGCGTCGAGGCTTGACTTGGTCACCTTGAAGTTGTGGAGGTTTGGGCCGAGTGTTTTTTGTTCTTGATGGACTCCTTGGGACATTTTGAGGCCATTGGGATAGATAGTGCTCGGTCCAAATGTGATGGTTTGGCCAGTGGCGCGCCATGTTGTGTTTTGACAGGCGCCAGTTGAGGTTTGGCTCCGGGGTCAATAGTGAATGGCTCCGGGGTCCTGAAAATGGCATTGAACCTCTACTTGTCTTGACATAGTTGGGAGTGCTTGTGACTTGATGAGCTTGAGCACTCAAGTGAGAGCTCATGATCACCCCCCACTTGTTGTGAGACGTCCCCGTCTCACCTTGGTTTGAGACCTTTGATAGCATGCCGGGGTGGAGAGAAGAATGAGTGTCAAGAGGGTAATGATTATAAATACCTTGGACACGAAGCTCTCTGTGGTCTTGAATGGCTTCCTTTGTGGCATATAAGTGATCGATGCCGAAGGAAAATGATTGGAGACATGGTGCGTCGATGAAGTTGTTGAAAGCCGAGGAAGAAGTTGGCGCTCCCGATCTTGACCGAGCACCTTGGGCATTGAAGTAGGCCCTTTGTTGATGCACTTCAGGGACGCCAATTTGATGAAGATTGGTGGAGTTTGCGCCGTGCAAATGAGCCATATTGATTAAATGACTCGGATGTCTCTCTTGCGCTCGGAATGGGTCTATGTTGTTGTAGAATGGCCGAGCGTTGTTGCCATGGGGAGTGTCTTGAGGATGAACACTTCTTTGGATGCCTAAGTAAGGCATTTCTGGCTGAGGTGCGCCATGGAGAAGGGCCTTGTGGTCTAAGGTCTGAGTTGTGGACCAAGGCTCTTCTTGTTGGGCGCGCTTGAAGATTTCATGGCCTTTGCTTGTGGACCATTGTAGGGCTTGATCATGGGCTCTTGAGGAGCAAAATGGTAGCTTGCATAGCCAGCCATCCACGCAGTTTCTAGCCCCTATGGAAGGTAGTCCTTGAAGCCACTCTTCGAAGCTTGGTCTTGGCTTGGGGACACAAGGGAGCTCCACTTTGGTTGCTAAAGAATGAGGCATTGAACAAGGCGGCCCGGATTTGTCTCCTAGCTCTTCCTTTTGGAGTTGAGGCAGAATGGTGAGGACCATTTTGGTGGCCATTAAGCTTTGCTTGGGCATGAGTGTGTCCTCGCCTAGCTTTTGTGCCGTCTTGGCCTCTTGCATTGCCTTTCTTGCCGCCATGTCCCTATCATCCTGCGCAATTTCACTTGGAGACATGGGTAAGAGCTTGACTCGTTGTCCATGGTGGGTGAATAAATAGGTATTTAGATACCCATCATGGAGAACTCGTCGGTCAAAAATCCATGGACGCCCAAGTAGGATATGGGTGGCGTCCATTGCAACAACATCACACAATACATCATCTTTGTAATCACCAATAGAAAACGAAATGATGCATTGATGAGTGACGTGGTTACCATCATCGGAGTTGATACCGAGAAGACCATAAGGAGATGGATGAGGAGTGGTAGGAAGATTGAAATGAGTGACTACCTTTTTGTTGACTATGTTGGAGCAACTTCCTCCATCAATAATCAACCTAAGTGTAGCCGTTCTTACCTTACACTTGCTTTGGAACAAGTTGTGCCTTTGTGCCATGTTGGGTTCCTCCTTTAGCACAGGCACATGGCGTTGCATCAAAGCCAAAGTGCCTCCTCCATCGGGAGCAATGGTGGGAACTATCTCGTCACTTGGAGGTTCATGTTCTTGTTCTTCTTCCTCCTCCGAGATAAAACCTTCATGTTGTGAGAAAAGGACACGCTTGGGGTTAATGCAGTCTCTTTGAATGTGGCCATGGCCGCTGCATTTGTAGCATTCCAAGTCGCTCAGCCTTTGCCTTGAATTCTCACGAGGTGTGTCTTTTGGATTGTTTGGGGCCCTTGAACTAGACGCATTGCCTATTTTTCCTTGAACACTCGGAGTAGAAGTATTAGTAGACAAAGGTTTAGAAGGGTTAGGATTGTACCTTGAGTTGGATGATGAAGACCAAGGTGTAGTGTGCTTCCTTAACACTTGATTGTGCAATTGCATTGCCGTATGCACAAGACTATTGATGTCAGTGATAGGAAGGATTTCTAATTGATCTCGAATAGAACTATTGAGACCACTTAAAAACCGTATCCTTAATGAAGAGGGACATACACCTACTCCTGCTTTATAGTACATATCTTCAAGTTTTGCAAAGAACTCTTGAGGGCTAGATGTACCTTGTTTTGCCGTGGCTATTTCATAGCGCATCTTGTCCTTGTAGTTCTTTGGAATGTACTTGTTGGTCATGACATGTAGAAGTTGGTTCCAACGTACAATAGGCGGTTCATTACGCCTTCTTCTATCGGCAACAAGTCTATGCCACGAACTCCTTGCCGCTCCCACAAAGTGTATGGTTACGATCTCCACTTTTTCATGCTCTTCGTAGTGGAAATGGTTGAGGACATGCTCGGTACCTTGCACCCATTCAAGAAACAATGCAGGGTCATATAAACCTTCAAAGGGTTCGATACGTACCTTGATATCTCGACGCGAGTTGTAGCGTTGTGGTTGCTCTTGAGGTACAGCCGGGGCATTTCTTTGACGCCTTTCAACATGGTTGTTGGCATTTTGTTGTTGTCTTGGCGCCCGGACATTGTCATTCTCATTCAATGGTGGCCATGGCGCCGGGATCCAATCACTTGGTCTGTTTTGTAGCTCAATTGGATCTTGGAGTGGCATCATGTTGTGAGGGTTAGGCAGCCCCACGTTCTCCATTCCTTCTAGATCAAACTCATCAAATTCCACTTGGTCATCGTCGAGAGGATTACGTGACGATGCACCAAAGGAATCATCTTGTAGATGGCTTAGTGGACTTTGTTGATGCAAATGATCCTCTACATTAAAAGGAATAGGACTTACCTCTCTATGGCGAGAATGGTGGAGTGATGGACGCCTAGTATGCTCCTTTGAGCGATGGCTTCGGCGAAGGTTTTGGAGCGCATCTCGCCGCTGTTTTTCAGCATGTTCGAGCACAATTTCCCAGCGCTCCCGGTCTTCATCTTCTTTTGTTGGCCTATGATGGCGTCTGGATCGATGAGCGCCGGTGGACGGTGAAGAGCTCCCAGAGGAGTAGCCTTCGTCCCTTTCGTCGGTGCTTGACGGGGAGTGGTGTCGGCGCACCCGGGTTTGCTTCTCTTCTAGGGCTCTCCTATTGTCAAGGTAGCTCTCCTTGATCGAGGGTAGCTTTTGAAACTTGGGGTTTTGAGATGTGGAAGGCATTACCCCTTTTCCCTTGTCTTGCGCCCTTATGTCGAGCCCGGTGGATGGTTCCCTTGGATGGCTTGTGATGGGCGCTTGGCAGACTGAGTGTGTTGGTGGTTGCGTTGCCACCCTTTTTCATTCAGCCGCTTTTAGTTGCTCCAACTCTGCCATGAATTTTTCCACTAGAGACATAGGCGCAAATTGTGGAGGTGCAACTTGTCTTGGCTCCTCTCTTTCCTCTTCCGAGTTGGACATGGTACCTATTGTGATATGGGTCATGCACGAGGATCAAAGCGCACAAGAAATATGCAAGAGTATGGCAAGAAAACAAGATAAGACACACTTGAGAATCAAACAAGCACGTAGGGTATAAGGCTGATTTTTAGTGATTTGGTCAAGTGTTTATCAAATCCAATTTCAATTGTCGTCAAAGATTTCTTTTGCAAAATTAACTCAAAGTTGCATGCAATATTGAACTTCTAAGATTGAAAAGCTTCAATTATCATGCAATCAAATGAAAAGAACAACTTTGCAAGTGAGAATTAGACGATGAGAGGTAGGAAAATGGAAGAATGCTCAAGTGAATGTCAAGTACGTTACCTTATTTTGGCTATGGTCTTGACTAGAGAGAAGGCTTGCCTTATTTTGACTTTTCCCCTCTCAAATTTTTCAGATTTCTATTTTTTCTTTTGATTTTTGTGCTCAAAGTCGAGAGCTATACTAAACTTGAACGTGAGCAAAGATAAGCATGCAATACTATTGATGCGAGACGAAGTAGTTAGACAAAGGGATCTCGTCTTACTAGTTAATCCTAATCAATTTCATGCAATAATTCAATCCACTATGATCTCACAAAGAAATTCAAGATTAAAATGCACTTTAAATCGATCTTACAAAGAAAAAAATTCAGCAATTTAATCAAGGATAAGATGGCAAAATTTGTGGGATTGAGGGAGTAAATGGTGGATCGGTCAAGATGTGTTTAATGGGCGGGAAGGGTGGGTTTAAATGGGGCGAAATTTGTGGATCTTGACTGATTTTGATGATGGTAATGGTGATGGTGATCGAATGCTTATGGCTTCAACAATGGAGTTTTAGCCAAAAACGAGATGGAAAGGTGATAAGTGCTTGAATGAAAAACAAGATGACTTACTTGAATCCCTGATGCTCTTGATACCAAATGTTAACTCAGCCTCCTCGTGGATGCTAAGGCGCGCTCGGATCTAGACTCAAGATGGCTAAGTCGTCTTGAAAGTGATGGATTGTGGCCTCGGACGAGACTAAGTGTTGGCGGAATTGTGAATGAGAGTGTAAGCGGAAGACTTTAGATAAGCAAACACAAGTAGATCATTATCACACGAGTGTTTGAGAAGGGTTTGAGGTTTTTGTACTTGGTAGATCTTTATCACACCAAGAACGAGAGAAAGATAGTGTTTGACGCCGAAATTACAAAGGAAGGAGAGGCTCTCAACTTAAGCTTTGTATTCAAATTCAACGTGTCTTACAATGAGCCTTGAGAGGCATATTTATACTAATGGAGACGTCCTTAGGCTGCAGCCAAAGGATCACTCTTCCAATCAACATAAATGAGGCGAAAATCATGGAAATAAATGCATAATCTAAAGGAGAAAATGGTGGGATGTGCTAGGCACTTATGATGACGATCCAATGGCTGAAAATGGTGATCCTTGTGAGCTTCACATGGATTGATGACTTGGCATTTTAGCTTGGAATTGAATGAGGGACACAAGGCATCATTTTAGGCTAAATTAGGGGGATCTTGGTTCTCCCGGGTCAAAGTGTTCTCTGGTGCGCGTTCTTCACTTGTCTGGAATCTTTTGGGCCATTTAGGACCATTGGAATGAAGAACGCCTGGTATAAATGGCTCTAAGGCCTTGGACGCACGGAAGGACCTCATTTGGGCTTGTCGGCGCTTGGTGTCGAGGCTTGACTTGGTCACCTTGAAGTTGTGGAGGTTTGGGCCGAGCGTTTTTTGGTCTTGATGGACTCCTTGGGAAATTTTGAGGCCATTGGGATAGATAGTGCTCGGTCCAAATGTGATGGTTTGGCCAGTGGCGCGCCATGTTGTGTTTTGGCAGGCGCCAGTTGAGGTTTGGCTCCGGGGTGAATAGTGAATGGCTCCGGGGTCCTGAAAATGGCATTGAACCTCTACTTGTCTTGACATAGTTGGGAGTGCTTGTGACTTGATGAGCTTGAGCACTCAAGTGAGAGCTCATCACTGTGGTACCCAAAGAGTGATGATTTTGAAATTTTGTCATACACTGATGCTGACTATGCAGGTTATCTTAAAAATAGGAAGAGCACCTCTGGAATGGCTCAGTTCCTTGGTCCTTGTCTTGTCTCATGGGCATCTAAGAAGCAATCCTCAATCTCTCTCTCAACCACCGAGTCAGAATACATTGCAGCCGCTGCATGTTGTGCAAATCTCCTATGGCTCAAGCAACAACTTGCCGATTTTGGTAAGTCCTATGGTCCCTTAAAAATTCTTTGTGATAACACTAGTACCATCAATATATCTAAGAATCCTGTGTTTCACTCTAAGTCTAAACACATTGACATAAGGCACCACTTTCTTAGAGATAATGTGGAAAAAGGTATTATTCTCATGGAACACTGTCGTACTGAAGATCAAATAGCTGACATCTTTAAAAAAGCTCTAAATAGAGAACCTTTTGAATACTTTTGATTACTTCTGGGCATGATTGCTATCGATTAGAGGTTCTGAGTTCCCTTGTATATTTCTCTGTCTTGACTAGTAAATGATTGCTTGATTTTATAGTTCCTTGTTTGCTTACATGTTCCCTGATTCTATAGTCATAGTCATTCAAAATATGTTATCTTCTTTGTGACGTGCATAATATACGGACTCTTCTTTCATTCATGAAAATTTGACAAAATCGTACTTCTTTGATCTCAAAATAATCAATCGGATCTATTTGAACCCGCAATATAAGCCGAAATGAAGATTGATTATAAACCCTCCCTTGCCTGACTTACATAAAGTGTTCCTATGATCTTATTTTTAATATACACCACTCTGGAACGCATTTATGTTTGTGTCAAATTGGCCCTCCCTGATTTCTATTGTTTGGATGTGTACTTTTGTTATTTTCTATTACCTATCACATATATGCATCCAAACCCTCCCCTGCCAACTACAAAATGGGAACTGGAAAAAGGAACTCCTATTTCTCCTCTGTCGCACTCGTCACTGCCTCGGAAACACGCGAACCGTCTGTCAAATCACCTTTTCTGTTCAGTTCCTTGTGCCGAATTCTTGCAGGTAAATGATGATTTAATTGTGGTAAATTTTGATGGTGAAAATATGAACGTTGGAGCATTTATTCTTATGGAAACTATGGCCAAGTAACTCGGGATTTTATGGCCGTTTGGATCTGCGGTAATTGGGGAAAATTATCTTGTGACCGTTTGAAAGATTTTATTGGGATCTTGATGGGACGACCTATTTAAGGAGAGCCTCAACCCTAAATTCCTTCCTCCGCCATCTTCAAACTTTGTGCTTTCTCTCAATCCCCAATACTCTCCCATCTCTCAAACACTCTCAAATGGATGCCAAGAACACCCCCTCAACCCTCACCGACGAACAAATGGAACTCTTCAAACTGTTCATGCTCACGGTCGAAAAGGCGACCCCCTCCAAGGCAGCCAAGGAAACTTCCATCCCCTCCTCGTCCAACCCCACTCCAAACACCAAACCTCCCTCGCCCCCTATCTCACTCCCTCCTCCCAAATCACCATCCTCAGACCCATCCAAAGCCATCATCCTCTACACCGCTCCTCCAGCCTCTCCACAAATCGCACCACCCTCCCCTACCAAAAGCGACCACTCCATCCACTCCCCCTCAAAATCCCAACAACACTCCTCCCCTCACTCACCAGAGAACCCCTCAAATCCCTCCATCCCTGAACCAGAGAGTGTTCGGAACGCTTTCCTGAAGCGCCTCAGGGACGAGGCCGATGACGATGAGCCTCTCATCACCAAGACCACCACTCATGGTGGTCGTCAAGCTAAGAAGTCCAAGCCTAACTCTGTCGCCACTCGAACCCGGTCTGCTAAGCCGACTGTCTCCTCCTCCAACTCTCTCGCCACTGCTACAACCTCCCTCAAACCAGAATTTGCAGAGAGGCGCATCCTCGATCCTCTCTTTGTGGACCCCGAGCTATGGAACTCGGACCTGAGTGAAGTCGACACCTTTCGGACCCTGCTAGCTTCCCAAGGATGAGAATCTATGTTCACTGTGCCTCAGAGTGTAAATGAGGAGGTAATCAGATCCTTTTACTCCTCCATGTCTTTCGTCTCTGTTTCGGAAGTTGAAAACCCTCAGGACATTGTGGTCACCATCCGGGGTAAGCTGTACAAGATCACAACGGAGATGATCTCATCGGTCCTTGGCATCCCAACAGGAATTGGGTTCTTTTCTATACACAAAAAGCATTGGCCCACCAAGAAAAGCGACTATGCCAAAACCGTCTTTGGGAACCCTGATCTAAAGGAACTCAACACCAAGTTCCTCTCCCTGTCCATGAAGCTACTCCATGCCTTCCTCATCAACAATGTCGTTCCTCGCCAAGAAAAGAGGAGCACTGTATTGATCGCTGATGTTGTCTTCATGGCTAAGATCGTCTCTGGGGACCTGCTTGAACTGCCCAAAATCATCATGCACCACATGCAGGCCTGCCACAGCCATCCATCTCACTCTCTGCCGTTCCCAACTATAATCAAGGCTCTCCTGGAGAGACTTGACATCTACCCGGCAGCCGAGGAGGAAACATCCTTCTCCCATAAGATGGATGGCTCCTACATCAACAGTCTCAAGGTGGAGGAAACAACCAGCAAGAAGTCTCGCCCATCCCGACATATACCTGCTCGACCAGTTCCTGCGCCTTCTTCTGAGATTGTTGAGGAACTGAGAGAAATTCCGGCTGTTGTTCGTACCCTCAGCTCCGCTTTCACCAAGCTCGCCGAAGCTCTCGTTGCACAGAGAGGATAGGGTCTCTCTACCAGTTCCTCTGATGTAGTTAGCATAGCTTTCCCCTAGGGTTCCCCAGCTCATCAATCCTTGTGTTCTTTTGTTATCTCTCTGCTTCATGATTTCTGTTTAATTTTTGTGTTTTGATTGTATGAGTCGCGATTGTCTTTGGGCTCATGATGAATGATAACAATAGTTTCTTGCTCTATAACTTGTGAGTCTTGTCTTTCATGCTTTGCATCTCAATTACTAATATTCTCTTCATATCTTTTCGATGATGTCAAAAGGGAGAATATACTCTGAAATCTTGGAACCAATAGGACTGGCATCATGTTTAGGGGGAACTTGTTAGATACTTCAAAGGTTAAGGGGAACCAGTTAAAGCTTTTTGATTCAAGTATCTTTTTTCTGAGACTTGTACGATATATTGTCTATTGTCTCTGTGCTTACACTTACACGAGTTTGTCATCATCAAAAAGGGGGAAATTGTTGGAATAGGGACCTATGGAACTCCAGTTCCTTAACAGGTTCCTTTACTCTATTACTCTATGTTTTGACGATGACAACCTTAGCATATACTATGGTATAGTTTATCTTGTTATTTCATTTGAAAAGATTGAAGATTTGAAGACTGATGAAGCAACAAGGGAAGTCAGAAGGAACTGCGATTACATCCAAGTTATTCCTAACCCTAGCGTGGGCGGCGAGCCGAGAAGATTTGTAGAAGATCTTTTCCTTGTTAGGATATTGCTAGAGTTGGTTGTAATTCGGTCTTTGTAATTTATGGTAACTATTGAGTTAATTTAAGTTAACTTGAAACGCATAGGTTCGATCACATATTAGGAAATAAGTACGACATATAATATATTCCCTAGAATATCTTTATACGCCGAACTAATTCCCTATATATATGGTCGCCTCTATATTCTTAGGCTTCATGTATTTTGACGAAGTTTGAAGTGCATCAGCCTAAGAGAAGAAGAAGTGTGTTCTTGTATAAAGAACATCAAGTAAGTTCACTGGTATTCTCATCCGAGAGTTTCTGATAGGAACTAGGTTAGTACTTAGCAAGAAGTTTGTAATATCGTTCATCTCTAAACTCACTGATTGAATATACAAGTAGACCTTTCAAATCCTCGAAAGAGGGGTGATTTTCATCCAAAGATAACTATTTGGTTATCTAGGGTTTCCACCTAAAGTAATTGTGTTGATAACTTGTTATATTACTTCCGCTGTGCCTAGGAAATGGACAACTCTTTGTCACAGTTCCCTTGGATCTAACTTACAGATCCTACAGTTATGAACACCTTGATGCCGAGCAAGCTGAACAACGCACTGTCCTACCATCTTAGTTGCCCCATTTTGCACAACACAATCTCCTGTACATTTTTCAAACTTGTTCATCCAACAAAGTAACACAAATTCCTACAAGTTGATTCTCAAATCATGAAAGGTAAAGAACTCAACCTGGATTCAGTTTTCCATAATCATTCAACATTCTGAAAGCAGTCAAGGGATTAACAGTTACTGTAGCTTCATACTCCATTGGAGTATCTTTATCTATCTTGTGCCATACACTATGATCCTTTACAATATAAGATTCCCATGTCCCTGGTAACATAACCAAGGACTTCAAATTTCCAACAGAAATCATACAAGACCAATTCAACAGATTCAAGAGTAGCAGCTGAAGTGAAGTTACCAAAAGAGGGAGGAGATGGTATGACCCAATCCCCAGGAGAGAGATCCTTCACTGAAGATCCAACACAAGGTACCTCCCAAACTCCTTCGTATCCTCCGACAGCTGGAACCTCCGGCCTCACAGGATAAACACCTGAAATTGAACAATTAGATTTGGCAAATGTTGTTTCATCCTTTTCATGCTTGTAATGGAACCACAAAGAATTAGCAAATTGAATTATTTGTTTTGTGTTGATCACTATTGAGTATTTATAGCCAAAAATTTCTAAAATAATTTGAACCATCTCATAAGGGAGAACAGGAAAAATGAACCATGATAAACAATAGGCAAATGACAACATTGTTGACAATGATCTTGCAAAGGTTAATAGCCATTGCTTAATAAGATGGATAGCTTCACTTAGCATAACAACTGGATCCAGTGCTCTGCAGCAATATAAAACTCAGACTGAATAATACATCCAATAAACTCTATTCTTCTAAGGAGGTTAAGTAATAACCAAGGCAAAGAATTCATTCACTTTGATCTGAAAATAAGATGTCACCAAATTCTTACCTGCATACGAACATTGCTCCTGTCCACAGAAGAGCAGGTTAAAGGTAGGAAGTCAAAGCGCCAAGGCTCACAATCCTGCTTTGAGACAATTGTATAAGTTCATTGTTATTTTTGTTATGCAAACCAATATGTTACCAAATTTTGACATTAAAGTACTGGTATTTAGTTGTCTTTCTTCAAGAGCATATCTCAAAAGGGAAAACAAAATCGAAGACACTCTTACCTAATCTAAGAAAGCTATAGGCACAACAACAAAAAATACACAGAGATCTAATTGCTTCAACACCATAAATTTCACAAGAAAGAGGGGAAATAGGGAGGAGAGACTAATCACCATAATCGACGGCGAAATCACTTATATTTGGAAACCAGATTCGCGCACTCGACGCCAATTTATGGTTCTCCTCCACAAATCGTTTCACAGCCTGAGCGTTCATCATCGATTTCGCCTAATCAAAGGAAAGAAGCAATTTCATAATCAAATTTGGGTTTAACGCAAAAGAAACGTGAAAAATGAAAATCGCAAACCCTAGCGCGCTCGATAGCTTCATTCTTGTCCGTCAACGCCGATTTCAGAGAAAAGTACTGGCTGCGAAGAAGGTAATTTGATTCTTCCTGGGCTTGAATCTTCGATTGAAGGGAATCCTTGGGTACATCGATGCCTAGGGTTTGGTCGATCGAGTTTTTGATGAAATCGTCCATTGAAGTTTGTCCATTCTTGGTCTAGTGATTTAGAGATGAGAAACTACGTTGAAGCTTGGAAAACCCTAGATATGGAGTTAACTGGAGGGAGAAAGAGAGCAAGGTTCTTGGTTTTGAGTCATCGTTCTGAAGGCGCGACCTTGAGAGAAAGAAAGAGAGCAGGGTTCTTGCTTATTAACCGCCGGAGGAATGCATAAGGAGACAAACGCCATTAAACCCATAACCGATGAAGAGGAAGAGGTTGAAGGAGTGGCTGGAACCTAAAGCGGAAGAGGGAAGGATAAAAACAGGGCACGCATTAATCTGAAGAGGAAGAGGGAAAATCACAAAAATGAGACTTTAATTCCTAAGACTTTAATTCTGCATCTAAACTCATTTAATTCCTTATTCTAGAGGATCATTTTATATGTTTTATGATCCTCATCCCACATTTTCAACCAGTGCCCCTTTTCTAAGGATGTTCTCGGAGATGTGCTTGACTGGCTTCAAATTTCTCATCGTGAGTGCAACATTCACAGTTGGTTCGAATGGATTTATCATAGCCGCAGGAAGAACAAGGTTTACTTCGATCTTGTTGGAGCCTCTTTCACCACCTTTGTCTACTTCATTTGGCGTCTAAGAAACGATGTTGTATTTAATGATGCAAACACTTGTGCACGATCTTGTGCTAGAGCTATTATCTCTCATGTTAGGGGTTGTTTTGGTGCTCATAGGTTGAAACTCATCTTTCCTAGAGGTAGAGTTTTAGTATGAGCATGTTTTTGGGTTCTCCTCCCCCTTGCTCCCTTTTGTTGTTTTGTTCTTAAGAGTTGCAGCTTGTTGCTTCTCTTAATGATGTAAATTCCTCCCCCTATATATACTTACCGAAAATTCAAAAAAAAAAACAATTAACTGTTCAGATGTCTTTCTAGTATCCATACTTATTTCTTCTTTTTAGTGTAAACTAGATTTATTCTCGCGCCATACATATAATTTGTACAATAATTTTTATAATTATGTATATATATATATACTTTATAAACATATAGAAATAACATTAATGTAAATAAAAGTATGTATTATATAATTATATTTATTTTAATTGATTTTTAAATTAATATTATATAAATAAAAAGAATGTCAATTGATTTACTATCTTTTATATTGATATGCATTTAAAAAAGGATATGATATCAATATATTTAGGATAGTGATCTTTAATTTGTATATATATTTTAATTGATTTGTGTTCAAATAAGGAAATAATATCATTAAAATAAGGTTAATTATCTTTAAATATATATATTTATTTTTTCATTTTTGAAAAAAATGACATGTGTCTGATGACGTGACATAATTTATTGATGAATAAATGATGTGTCATAGCTTATTGATGAATATAATGTTTTGCTTTAAATAGTAGTTATATAGAGATTAGGTTAAAGGGTACATTGCAGAATGTCACTTTCAATAATATCATTATGCATGATCGGCATTCAAACGTTACCCATAATACGTCTAGTAATGGATAGTATGAAGGGTGTGAGTCCCGTGATAAACACCCTAATAGAGATAAAAAAGAATGAATCTAAGGGCTAAGATTAAGCTAGTTCCACACTACAAGTGGGGGTAGATGTGGTGGTTTGGCAGCCTCCCGACGACTTCTCGGCGACCACCCGGTGGGGGTCCGCTGGCGGCTCGGTGGAGGTCCGTCGGTGGTTCAACAATAAATGAAGAAGTTAAAGTATAAAAATAAATTAAATTTAAGTCTAATCAAATTGATGAACATTTAAGTATAATGTGATGAACATTCAATTGATGAACATTTAAGTATAATGTGATGAACATTCAGTTGGTGAACATGTAAGTAAAATGTGATGAAAATTCAGTAGAATATGTCAAAATGAACATTTATCAACATTTTGATGAACATTTATGAACAACGTGATGAACATTTAAGCCGATTGTAATGAACTTTTGAGTGAACATTTTATTAACTTGTGAACATTTAAGGATGCTTGATGAACATTTAAGTATGAGATGATGAATATTTATGTAATTTTTTATGGTGGGTCAGTGGTGGTGCGGTCGTGGTGCGATGGTGGTCCGTCGTTTGTCCAAATAACAAAATTATTTAAGTGTAATAAACTTGGTGAACATTCAAATATAATTTGATGAATATTCAGTTGATGAACATTCAAGTATAATGTGATGAACATTTAAGTATAATGTGATGAACATTCAGTAGAGAATGTCCAAAATGAACATTTATGAACAACGTGATGAACATTTTAGTCAATTGTAATGAACTTTTGAGTAATGAACATTTTATTACATCCTTGAGAATATTTAAGGGTGACTTGATGAACATTTAAGGATGACATAATGAACATTTAGGCATATTTTGATCAAAATTAGGTGTTTTTGACTCGAGATAATATATATGTGTAATAAAACTTAATGAACATTTAAGTGTTATTTGATGAATCTTCAGTTGAGTAAATCCAGATGAACATTTATAAACATCTTGATGAACATATATGAACATCTTGATGAACATTTAAGCTAATTTAATAAACTTTTGAGTAATAAATAATTTTGTAATATTTGTGAACAATTTTATACATCTTTATGACAATTTTGTTTTGACGAGGCCCGAAGGTGGTCCAATGAGGTCCGGCGGTGATCTGGCGTGGTCGGAGGTGGCCCGACGGTGATCGGTGGCTATCCGGCGGCTGTCCGGCGGTGGTCCGGTGACGGTGTAATGTTTTAATTATCCTTTACTCAAGTCTCTAACACAACTAATAACAACAACTTTTGTTATCCAATTGCAGAGCCGAAGTGAACATAAACATAGTATCTTAGGCTAAAAAAATTGGCGATTAAACCGGGCAGCACCCTTTTTACACTGGGCACCCCCCCTCGTTCGGAACGGGGTTCCGAACGAGTTATGTATTTTTTATTTATTTAAATATTCTCGTTCAGAACGGTGTTCCGAACGAGGTTGAATGTGAACCCGGTCCATGAACCGGGTTTCATTTAATTCCAAAAAAAACCCGGTTTAAAAAATTATTCTCGTTCGGAACCCCATTCCGAACGAGAATAATTTGTTAATGACGTCATTTTTTATTTTATTTTTAAATCTGTATGATGACGTCATCATTCTCGTTCGGAATGGTATTCCGAACGAGAATAATTTAAAAAAAAAAATGCTGACGTCAGCTAGCCATTGGACATAACGGTTAGCTGACGTCAGCATTTTTTGTGCTTCTTCCGATTGGGTTTGATAATTTGGTCATACAACTCCGATTTTATAGACTCCGTCAAAATATAGCCGTTCGCATTTTCAAAAAATATAGCCGAATCTCGTTCGGAATGGGGTTCCGAACGGGTAACGACACGTCATAAATATCCGGGTAATCTCGTTCGGAACCCCATTCCGAACGAGATATGACGTCAAAAAAAAAAAAATTATTCCTCGTTTGGAATGGGGTTCCGAACGAGATATGACGTCATATTAAAAAAAAAATTATTCCTCGTTCGGAATGGGGTTCCGAACGAGTGTCGAACCGGTTCGCAATATGCAAACGATTTGGCATTTATTTAATGGAAATTATTTAAATGAACCGTTCTCGTTCGGAACGGGGTTCCGAACGAGAAACAAAATTAAAAAAAAAAAAAAAATTCCCCTCGTTCGGAACGGGCCGGGCCCAAAAAAGCTGCTCCCCGGTTGCAACCCGAAAAAATAAGGTAATGTGTTGTACAATATCACTGTACAATATTTACTTATTTAGCCGTCTAAAAAGCTGAAAATCAATTTAATGCATTCTCATGTATAAACACGTACTTTATATGTGGAAAAACTGAAAATTGAAAATTAGTTTTGCGTGGGAAGAAAATTCAAGTCCTAAAATTATTCTGTTCATTATGCAAATACATATGTGATGAATGTATGACTATAAAAACATACTTTCTATTCAACGCCCACTCAAATTGCTATTTACCGCCCAGTTTTTGTGCGTCACGCATGGAATAAAACCATACGTCGCGCACGATTTTTTTTTTCAAAAAAATCCGTGCGTCACGCATGGATTAAAACCATACGTCACGTATGGATTTTTTTTTATTTTTTTGCTTTTTTTTCCATAATCTTGTAGATAATTTCAATACGATCGCGTGCATATAAAATTCGTCCAAAACGGACATCGTTTGCCCCTTCAAAAGGCTAAAAAACAAAAAACAGTGAAATAATTATGATTAAGTGTAACAAATCTATTACTCCGTACTTATAAATTCTAGTTATTAATTTTATTTAAGTATTAACATCACTAAATAAAATCTTTGCTAAGTTATCTACCATATTATAAAAAAATTTGAAAAATGGTGTGTTGTTTTAACGGATTTGTTGATACAAGAAATTATGTGTGATAAATTTGTATTTTGGCCTTTTGAAGGGGCAAACGATGTCCGTTTTGGACGAATTTTATATGCACGCGATCGTATTGAAATTATCTACAAGATTATGGAAAAAAAACAAGCAAAAAAAAAAATCCATACGTGACGTATGGTTTTAATCCATGCGTGACGCATGGATTTTTTTGAAAAAAAAAATCGTGCGCGACGTAGGGTTTTATTCCATGCGTGACGCACAAAAACTGGGCGGTAAATAGCAATTTGAGTGGGCGTCAAATAGTAAGGGCCTATAAAAATCGAACAAGGTGGGATAACGTACGTACATCGATCATGGCTGTTGCTCGGAAGTTAACGATGATCGAATCACTTCTTCTCATCGTATTTGTTGTAATGCAAGCTTTGGTCATCCCTTCACTTGGCATTTCCCGTTATGGTAAGCTTCTTAGTTCTATTTAATTTGTTGTTGGATTAATGGTTGATCAACAACTTATTTATCTTCATTAAATAATGTCATTAGTATACAAAGACGACGGGCGATATGGAATAAAGGCGGCACCACCGCCTCCTCCCAAACTGATGATAACGAGAACGGAGGCGCCGTCTCCCCCAATATCGTGCACAGGGCCGAGAGCGAGAGGGAGAGGACATTCGATCGAGCCACCAGGCCCACCACCATCTCCTTATTAAAAATTTATACATACTCGATTTGAGGAAAGTTTGGGGGAGAAAGACCCTTGAATTAACGAAATGTGAAGTTTTTGCATTTACAGATAACAATCTAATGTTTATAATTTTGGCGTTAATGTTCATAATCTGGCGATCATGTCCGTTCGGGTTATTTTAAAAAAAAAATCAAGTTCACGGTAATTATAAGAATGTCACCGCGATTATGAGCATTACCATCCTGAATATGAACATTGACGTGTAATCTGTGAATGCGAACTTTCGCACTTAGTTTCTTAAGGCCAATTCGTACCAGAACTTTTCCTCCACCTATTGAGCATATAAAATGTATCTTTTTCTATATATATATAGAATTTTATACTTCGGTCCAATAAGAAGACTTGATGTCATGTCATTTGTACAACAAGGTTATTTGTGTGTCATCTTATCTATATAAAAGTTGGTTGTTCAATGCCAAAATTGAATGAAATTGGAACCAATTTAATGCATTACTCATTTCTTAATCACCTCTTATGACAATGCAAACTTATTCTAATATTATGTTTTAAAACTACTTCAAATATAAATATAAGAAAATAAAAAATACTTATATTTACAAATATTAATAAATTTGATAACAACAACATATTAACAAATAATGTATAACTATATTAAATCACATACGAAAATCCGTAATTTTCTCGCGCAGAGCGCGAGGCCCGTATCTAGTTCCTAATAAATGTGTATGATGTAACCTATTGGAGGGGAAAGAAAATTGACTTCTTCAATTCTTGAATACATTAATTGGGCAAGCGGGTAACCGTTTGGTCAATCAAAATGATAATTAAAGGGGGATTAGTTGAATTATTTACAAATCTTCTTATTTTTTGGCCATGAAATAGGGCATAGCCCTTGATAGAATCAATATTACGTACGTATGAAACTAATTTTCTTAAATTTCCTCCTCCACACACTTTAATTTAGCCGTCTACAAAGAAAATTCAAAACTTGACTATTAGTAAACTTCAAAACTTGACTATATAAACACGTGCTTATGCTACGAAGAAAATTCAAAACTTGACTATTAGTAAACTTCATTATGCATATATATAATTGATGCATGAATCGACCATTATGAAATACAAGGTGGGATATTAGGCCTAAGCTCGACAAATCCCGCTAATTCCAAGAACATCTTAACCTCCACCTCCTTGTTAAGAAAATACAATCGATTTTCTTATATGGTGATCACGATCAATGATCATCATATATATATATATACACGCATAATATGTATGTACTAACTTGAGTGTTCTCAATGGGCGCAAGTTTTTTATGTATGGATATATTTACCTAATGATAGTAATGAATCTATAGTACAATTTCATGCACATCTACAGACTCATCCTCTATAAGTATATCGATCTATTTCAATAAGAAGATTGAATTCATGTCATTATGTACAAGTAGCTATTTGTAGTTTTGTGATTCGATTGATCTAATATTTTGATACTCGATTTTGAATTTTTTCCTGAAATAGGATTTTTTAGAAAATATTCCCGATATGGACTCGTTTTGAAAATAATTCCCAACATAGGCAATCTTATGAGGTTCGGAAATTTTTCACATATGATCCGAAGCAAATTTTTATTTTTTAATTCCCCCGTGTAAGAGACGCTGGTTTTATACATAAAATTTAAAAAAAAAAATGGATTTGTATAAGGCGTTGGGTCTTATACAAAGGATTTTTTTTTAAAAAAAAATTCAAAGTTTTTATATATATATATATATATATATATTATATATGACTTAATCGTGTTTGGATGGCTCGTATGAGCTCGTTTGAAATCGGAATCGATCACGACCGACTTTGTTGGGTCCGTATTGATCCCAGTTTTCACCAAATATGTCTCTCGCTCGATTCTGATTGCGAACGACCCCATACGAACCACCCGAAACGCGTAAGTCTCGTGCGTACCTTCTACTGTAAATGGATATTTACAAATTTGTTCCTCCATATCAGGCGATGAGAGACATATCTGGTGAAAGTTGGAATCAATTCTGATTCCGAACTGGTGAAAGAAGGTATGCACGAGATTTACGCTTGTTCGGATGGCTCGTATGGGCTTGTTCGGAATCAGAATTGACCACGACCAGTTTCGTTGGGTCCGTATTGATCTCAGCTTTTACCAGATATGTCTCTCATCGCCTGATATGGAGGAACGAATTTGTAAATATCCATTTACAGTAGAAGGTATGCACGAGACTTACGCGTGTTTGGGTGGCTCGTATGCGGTCGTTCGAAATCAGAATCGAGCGAGAGACATATCTGGTGAAAGTTGGGATCAATACGGACCCAACGAAATCGGTCGTGATCGATTCCGATTTCAAACGAGCCATCCAAACACGAGTAAGTCTTATATAATAATATATATATAAAAACTTTGAAAAAAAAAATTAAAAAACAATATAATTTTTTTTTAAAAATTTTTATGTGTAAATTAAAAAATAAAAATCTGCTTCGGATGAGAGACGCTGGTTTTCTCTCATACGTGAAAAAATTTCGAACCTCATAAGAGTGCCTATGTTGGGAATTATTTTCAAAACGAGCCCATATCGGGAATATTTTCTAAAAAAAAGCATATTTCAGAAAAAAAATCCCTCGATTTTCTTAAATATTTTTGATGTGTATAACTAGAACTTATTTTTTTTAAAACGTCTATATAGTCACTTTCTCAACGAGGAAATCATATCTTTCATTCGTCATTCTCCTAACCATCATGAGGAGGAAATCATATCTTTCTTCCAACCGCCAAAGGAATACCCAAATAATCATCGAAATCTGTTTTAATCGACATAACAAGGAGATTGAATTGCTCATCACTTGTTGCATTTGCGTGTTCGGTGATTTAGCGAACAATATACTAATCTTGCGGTAGTTGGATAAAACATGTATGTCTCTTCCCCTTAGCAAACAAAATCAAGTCGTCTGCAAAGAAAAGATGTGAGAGTTGTACATTGCATGCGTTGATCGGTTATCACCGGCAATCATCAACCACCAACTATATGATCAATATGAGAGAAACGCTCCATGCACATAACGAAAAGATAAGGCGGGAGGTTGCCTTGCGCCGATGCAGAGCCGAGAAATGAACTTACAAATTAAACAATATCTCAGGCTATTTTAGAAAAGATAATGTCTAGTACAATATCATTGATAAAGATGGAGCTATATACTCTCTCCGTCCCGTTATATAATTCTCGTTTGTCGTTATCGAGGAAAATTAAGGTTATGAGAAAGAAAAAGTGAGAAGAAGAAAGAATGTGATTTTTATGTAGGAAAGAGAAAATAAAAAAAATTGGTGTGAGTTTTGATGTAAAAAAGGAGGAGAGATGATAATTCAATGTGATGAGTATAATTAGACAAAAGACATACAAGAAAAATAAGAAGAATTTTATGGATATCTGATTGGGAAAACATGAATTATATAAGGGGAAGGAGGGTACAAAATGCATAAAATTCAAAACCAGTTGTGAACTTGTTAAATTTCATCCTCTAAAGGCTTCCATATTTAGCCATCTGCAAAGCTGAAAATCAACACTAAGAATGCATTTTCATATATAAACACGTACTTGCTATATATGTGGAAAAACTGGAATTTGAAATTTGACTAATGGAAGAAAATTCATTCAAGCTATTATGCATATAAATATGTGATGGCATGTATCAATATAAAGATCGAACAAAGTGGGATAAGCGTAAGTACATCGATCATGGCTATTGCTCGGAAGTTGACGATCCGAGCACTTCTACTTATCGTATTCGTTGTAACGCAAGCTTTGATCGTCCCTTCACTTGGCAATTCCCGTTATGGTAAGCTTCCTAATTTTATTTTGTTGTTGCATTAATGGTTAATCAACAATATATGTTCATTAAGTAAAAGTCATTTATTGTGTGTCTTAAAGAGTACCGACGATATGGAATAAAGGCGGTGTGGCCGCCTCCATCAGAACCGAGCTCGGTGACAAGGAGAAGGGCGACGCCGCCTACCCCAGTATCGAGCCCAGGGAAGAATTAAGATGCACCTTTTTCTTTGTACACATACGTAGACTTTCAATTCAATAAGAAGATTTGAGGTCGTGTCAAGGATACTTGTGTATGATTCCTAATAAATGTGTGTTCAATGTAACCTATCTAAGAAAAAACGCAAAACGGAGCCCTTTGCCCCTAATTATCCTCTAGGAGTGGGAAATAACATCCCTATTAAATGAGTGTGTTAACTAACCCTCCCTCTTTTTTCATTAGTTTTTTAAAATTAAATATATATACCTCCTAAAATAAAAATGATACTTTTTCCTCATTCCTATTTCTTCTTCTCGTTATTCTTCTCTCTCGTTCTTCACTGCTTCCTTCCTCTCATCTAAAATTCCGTCGAATTTCTGCCCGATTCTCACTGTTACTCCTCAAATTCGAGCTCCCTTGCTCTCGGCGATCCCGCGGTAGGTTTTTTCTTTGATTTTGGTCGAAATTAGGGTTTATGATCGTGTTTGGTTTGTTCTTCTGTAACGATGATGTTTCTCTCTCGTTTCTGTTTGTATTTCTCACTGTTTCTCCTCGAATTCGAGCTCCCTTGCTCTCGGCGATTCCGCGGTAGGTTTTTTCTTTGTTTTTGGTTGATTTTGGTCGAAATTAGGGTTTCTTATTGTGTTTGGTTGTTCTTCTGTAATGCAGGTGTTTCTCTCTCGTTTCTGTTTGGATTTCGACTTCATTTCATCCACAAGCAGTCACAGGTATGTATTTTATTCAGTTTTTTCTTTTGTTCTGTGTTTTTAGCATTACGTTCCATTTTGTATGTGATTGAGCTTTTCCTGATGTGATTACAGTGTTGTTTTGTGTGTTTTGCTTGCGAATTGCATTTTTTTTACAATATTTCTTTGATTTTTACTTGTGTGTCTTTTTGCATGTGTTGATTACAGTTTTACTTTGTTTCCATTTTTGTATTTGTCATCACATCTATGAGATTTAGTTGTTTTTGTTCTTTCTTATTGTTGTTTTGCGTGTAATTAATGTTAGTTTTATAGTTTCGATGACAGTTAGTTTGCTTAGACATCTATATTTTGGTTCGATGACAATGTGTTGGTTTTTGTTTTATATTGAGGACAGTTTATTTAGTGAGATCTCAGTATTATACTATTGTGGATGACAATGTGTTTGTCATCGAGATGTTTTTCCCTTGAATATTATACTATTTAGATGACAATTACATATTCTGTTTTACTTTGTTTCCTTTTTGTATTTTCATCACATCTATGGTATTTAGTTGTTTTTGTTCTTTCTTATTGTTGTTTTGCGTGTTTTTAATGTTAGATTTATAGTTTCGATGACAGTTAGTTTGCTTAGACATCCGTTTTTTGGTTTGATGACAGTGTGTTTGTTTGTGTTTTATATGGAGGACAATTTATTTAGTGAGATCTCAGTATTATACTATTGTGGATGACAATGTGTTTGTCATCGAGATTCTTTTCCCTTGAATATTATACTATTTAGATGACAGTTATATAAGTTGATGTTGATGACAACTTTTTCTATTGTATATATGATTTCAATCACTCCTCTTTTCCATAACAATAGTTATTCTAATTTAATAGATTCATCTAGATGTTTTTCTTATTGAATATAATCTTTTTGTGTTTCCGTGTTTATATATGATTTGGATGACAATATATATCTTTGTATTTTTATGTTCTTAATCAAAAGATTATGTTTGTTGTTCAAATTTTCTACCATGTTTTGTTGAAATACAGTATTTTAGGTCTCTTTGATGACGGTTTTATTGCTCTATTTGATTTTGTTTGAAGGTTGATGAAAGTAATTTTCTACCATGTTTTATTGCTCTATTTGATTTGATTTTGTTCAAATACAGTATCTTGTATATAGTCATGAAGGATTTGTTTGTCTTATGAGGAAATTTCTATCATGTTGTTCTAATAAAAAAAAATTAGGTCTCTTTGATGACAGTTTAGTGCTCTATATTTGATTTTTTTTTAATTTGATGACAGTAGTTATCTAAAGTTTTTGAGATTTGATTACAGTATCTTGTATGCAGTAATAAAGGGTTTGTTGTCCTTTCTTTTGTTGATGACAATTTTGTATTTTTATGATCTTAATCATTTCTTTGTATGATTATGTTTGTTGTTCAAATTTTCTATCATGTTTTGTTCAAATACAATATTTTAGGTCTCTTTGATGACAATTTTATTGCTCTATTTGATTTTGTTTTGAAGGTTGATGACATTAGTTATTTAAAAGTTTTGAGGTTTGATTACAGTATCTTGTGTATAGTCATGAAGGATTTGTTTGTCTTTTTCTTCTTGTTGATGACAGTGTTGATTTGTCATCAAATTTCTATCATGTTGTTCTAATAAAAAAAATTAGGTCTCTTTGATGACAGTTTAGTACTCTATATTTAATTTCTTGTTTGAATTTGATGACAATAGTTATCTAAAGTTTTTTAGAGTTGATTATAGTATCTTGTATGTAGTAATAAAGGGTTTGTTGTCCTTTCTTTTGTTGATGACAATTTTGTTCTGTTTTCCTTATTGTTGTGCAGCAGTGGAACGTGCAGCTGCTGGCTGTGCAGCAGTGGAACGTGCAGCTGCTGGCTGTGCAGCAGTGGAACGTGCAGCTGCTGGCTGTGCAGCAGTGGAACGTGCAGTTGCTGGCTGTGCAGCAGTGGAACGTGCAGCTGCTGGCTGTGCAGCAGTGGAACGTGCAGCTGCTGGCTGTGCAGCAGTGAAATATGCAACAAAAAATTATGCAGCAACATCTTGTTTAGTGGCTGGTTGCGTAGAGGGATGGAAATCGACATCTAAATGTGCACAAAGACCAAAACGTTGCGACAACAGACATAACCTTCACCAACAAAGACGGAAGCTCTAAGGCACACAAAAAAACAGCAAGTTTCTTTCTTTCAAGTAGCAAATGAGAAAATGCCCAAGTTGGCTCCCGTGCAAGAAAAAAACAGAAAAAAAATCACCAAGTCCTTGTATTGGATTTTATTTTTGTCGAAGGGAAAGTCTATAGCAATATGTTTGCTTTAGTATGTACAAGACAGTTTGGATAACATGTTTGGTTTTGCATTTTAGATGACACTGTTTGCTATATGATGACAGTTTGCTGTAATGATGACAATTTTTTTTTTTTGTTATTTCAGTGATGAAAGTTAAATAAAATTTTCTTCTTTTTGCTTTATATTTGATGAATCATTATATAATAATTTAGTCATCCTTTTTTATGTTCTGTCATCCAATGTTGTATTGTCATCCAGTTTGCTTGATAATCTAAGTTGTTCAAATATCATAATTTTTTTTCCAGGTTATCTATTTTTCTTTCAATCCCTAAAACATCCTTTTTATTGTTAATAGTCCCCTAAATAAACTTGTTTCTTAAAAACTCCATTATTTTTTATAATCATAATTTAACTGTCATCGATATTTTTCTTTTGTTCATTTGTCATCTATATTCTGTTGTCTTAAAATGTTCATTTCTTTTTTCAATGTTAAAGTTTTCTTGCCCTATTTAAATGTCTAAAACAACTCAGTAATTGAATTGTCATCAACCTTCATTTGTCATCAATGTTCTTTTTTTTTTATGATAGTTAGATTCTTATAGTGTCATCAAGATTTATTATTATTATCACATAGTCTATTAAATAGTCAAATCTTGTTATCTTTTTTATATTAATCTTATGAAGCACGCTACGCGTGCTTCATTTGCCTCTCATCCAATTGTGATAAAGCTTGGTGACAGTGTTGTGGGGGTTCAGTAATTGAACTGTCATCAACCTTCATCTGTCATCAATGTTCATATGTTTTCAACGATTAATAATGCTTGAAGCTATTATCTACTATTCAATATATGTTGACAATAATCCATCATTTATTAATAGTAAGAAGAATGTAAATTGTCATCCAAACTTTGTTGAACCAAAAGAAATGCAAGTTGTATATGCATATATATATTTTTATAAACAAACTTTTCAAGATCCAATGGAGTACTTCTGACTTCTTGTGTTTTGTTCATGCATGAGTTTCTGTTGTGTCCAGTGGATCAACTTATATTGCACCTTCTTCTTCATTGCTGCTTCTCTATAGAAATCTCCTCCAATCACTTGGTATTGGAATCCATTCAGCGTCCTCACTTCAAATCTCTTGGACAATTTGTGGCTCTTTTGAAGTATTTTCTTCAACATTATGCATCCATCAAATTTTTGTCATCATAAATGAAATTTTATAGTAACATTATGCATCCATAAAAAATTATGTCATCAAACTTCCAATTCTAAACAACATTGTGTCTAAGCATCATATCATTATGTCATCATTTTTCAATTCCTCAAATAAAATTATATATAAGCAACATTATGTCATCAAACAAATTAAAATTGTACCACTGTCATCAAACACACAACATTAATGAAATTCTCAAGCAAAATTAGTATTAACAATATTTTTTGTCATCAAAATTGCATTATCATAAATATTTTTTGTTAAAGAACATTTTGTCATCAAAAATCTAACTCTGTAGTAACTTATGCATCTATCAAATTTCTGTAATCATAAATGAAATTTTATAGTAACATTATGCATCCATAAAAATTCTGTCATCAAACTTCCAATTTTAAACAACAATATTGTATAGGGATCATCATGTCATCAAAATTCAAATTCCAAGCAATATTATGCTAGCATTAAAATTCTGTCACCAAAAATCTAATGCTAATTCAACATTCTGTCACCAAAAATCTAAATTTAAGCAACTCCATTTGTAATCAATATTCTATCCAAACATCATATTATCACCAGGATTTCAATTTAAAGCATCATCCTCAAATAAAATTATATCTAAGCAACATTCTGTCATCAAACAAATTAAAATTGTACCACTGTCATCAAACACACAACATTAATGAAATTCTCAAACAAAATTAGTATTAACGATATTTTTTTTCATCAAAATTGCATTATCATAAATATTTTATATTAAAGAACATTTTTTCATCAAAATTACGAAGTCTAAAACAACATTATGCAAACATACAAATTTTGTCATCAAAAATCTAATTTTATAGTAACATTATGTATCTATCAAATTTTTGTCACCAAAAATCTTATTCTATAGTAACATTATTGTCTAGGCATTATATTGTCTTCATGTTTACAACTCAAAGCATCATTCTATATTCACCTCAATACTGTTATTAAATTTCCAATTCTAGGTTATCATTGTGTCTGGGCATCTTTTTGTCATAAAAAACCAATCACATAGTGCATTACATAATAATCAATACCATTTAATATCCAATTTATCAAATTATCTTTTGTCATCAATCTCATATTTTATTCAATCAAATTCTTCATTCCAGAAACTATAAACAGTTTGACCACGGTCATCTAACACACAACAACAATGAAATGCTCAATCAAAATTAATATTTAGCAATATTTTTAATCTCAAATTTCAATTATCATAAACATTTTCTCTTAAAAAACATACTGTCATCAAAATTACATTGTGTCTAATCATTATTCTGTCATCAAATCCTTAGTTTATCAACATTTTGTCCTTACTGTTCAGCTCATGAATTGAAATGAAACTAAGAAACAATCTGTCATCACACTTTCAATTCTAAAACTATGTTGAAAATTCTGTCATCAACTTTCCAATCTTAATCCAATATTTTATCCTCAAAATTATAATTTTGTACAACATCTTTCTTTATTCAAAATTATGTCATTCAATATTTCATATCTAATCAGTATTTCATCTTAGCATCATTTTGTCATCAACATCAACATTCAAAGTATCATTTTATATCCATATAAACTTTGTCATCAAATTTCCAATATTAATCCAACATTGTGTCTAATCATTTTTCTGTCATCAAAATCTTTTTTTAACAACATCATGTTTGTTCAAATCCTGATTTGAATATGAATCTAAACAACAATCTGTCATCATAATTTTCAATTCTAATACTAAACTATTGATTTTTAAATTCCATGTACTATAAATTATTGCTATATGGAGCATATGATATCATATTCATTATTTTTCAACAATAAGTTGTCATCAGAAATCCAAAAAGTCATAAAAATCTCTGTTTTTTTTTTTAAATTTTCGTGTGTTTGAGCATTCACAGTCATGGAATTATATGATGACAGAATTATTCTTACCTTGAATTCGAATTGCAGCAAGAACGATGTATCTGCTATTTTTGATCGTACTTGTGACAGAATGTTTCTTATCTCGCGACGACAAATTGATGTTCAATCCTTGAATCTCATCCCAGAAGCTACCCCGAGAGAGTATCTATGAAGCGCGCGAAGCGTGCTTCATTAATCTTACCGAAAACGTCGATGCGAGCCATCCAATCCAGTCGATGCGAAGCGAGTCTCAGAGGCTGCGAGGCGAGGCGAAGCGAGTCTCGGAGGCTGCGAGGCGAGGCGAGTCTCGGAGGCTGCGAGGCGAGGCGAGTCTCGGAGGCTGCGAGGCGAGGCGAGTCTCGGAGGCTGCGAGGCGAGGCGAGTCTCGGAGGCTGCGAGGCGAGGCGAGTCTCGGAGGCTGCGAGGCGAGGCGAGTCTCGGAGGCTGCGAGGCGAGGCGAGTCTCGGAGGCTGCGAGGCGAGGCGAGTCTCGGAGGCTGCGAGGCGAGGCGAGTCTCGGAGGCTGCGAGGCGAGGCGAGTCTCGGAGGCTGCGAGGCGAGGCGAGTCTCGGAGGCTGCGAGGCGAGGCGAGTCTCGGAGGCTGCGAGGCGAGGCGAGTCTCGGAGGCTGCGAGGCGAGGCGAGTCTCGGAGGCTGCGAGGCAAGGCGAAGCATCGAGGCGAGGAGGAAAGGATGAAGAAGGAACGAGGCGGGGTTTGTATGAAAGGGAAGACTGCTGCGAGAGCAAGACGGTCATGAAGGAGGAGAAGGAAAATAGGAGGCGCGCGTACAAAAAAAGGGTTAGTTACCCCTCCTTCAACAAACAGGGTTACTTACCTTTGGTAAGTAACCAAACCGGGTTACTTAACCCGTTTTTGGGAATTAATTAGATCTCATTTGTTATGAGAGGTCAAATTAAAATGAGAGGTCAAATTAATTTAGAGAAGTTTTAAATTACGATCTAATCCATACATAAAGGAAAGGGTGACAGGCTGATTTTAGCATTTTGGGTTAAAATTTAGGCTTAAATCACGATCTAATCCATCGCTATTTTAGGGTTAAAATTTTATATATTTTATATTAAGATTAATAATTATGACTAGGGTTTCGAGTTCAAAATTTAGTTTTTGGTTTCATATTTTAGGGTTGATCTTATACAATTAACAACCTTAATCACAAAAACAGGAAGAAAAAACAATCTAAACAATCTTTTTTTTTTTTTGGTAACAAAATCTAAACAACCTTTTTTTTTTTTGGTAACAAAATCTAAACAATCTTATCAACTAATCAATCGATATCCCACAAAAACTCTACAAAACCTAAGCAACCCTACGAACTAACAAAAAAAAGTTTCGTTCCCACGGTACTTCTTCCATCAATTTCACAACCAATTGCAGCCATCACCATGTCGAAAAGTATTTGCATCACATCCTCAACTCCAACAGGCGTAGAATACACAATTCGATGCAAGACCGGATCCGTTACAAGATCTTTCACTGAAAAGCCGCGATGCAAGATTGTTCATGTTGTCTTAGCCAACGGCAACGAGCCCGAGCCAATCTCTATTCCTTGCTTTCACTGCACAAGCTTCACTGTTTTATCAGACTATGTCGCCTACTACAAAACCCGGTTGACACGCGCCATCTCACGCTCCGTCTCTCGCCAAATCGAGGAATCTTGCGCTGCAAGTATCGCACAAGATTGCTGCGTAAACGTCGTCCTTAAGGCCTTAGCCGCTAGAGTTAGCCGGTCCTGCCTCGACAGGGATACTACCGTCGACTTCGTTAGCATCTATGTCTCTCCTCGACGTCGCATGGAAAGGGATCATGGTTGTCAGAATCTAGGTTCGGTTGCGATCCTGCAATCCTAAACTTATGAAACGATCCTTACATAACTTGATTATAATCGTTTTAACTATGTAAAGTATGCTTAGGAACAATCTTTTTAGCTGTGTTAAGGATTTTCATGATCAAATTAACAAGTTTTAACTATTTGTATGAAGCTACTGATCTTATGTGATTAAAATTGTTTATTTTATGTTATTTGTACTAGAAAGACATCTAATAGTCATTTTATAATTCTTGCTCAATCTGTCAAATTCGTATGATCCTACGATCCGATCCTACCCCTTTTTCGATCACGATAAAGGGAGGGCGGGAAATCAAGACGCCAAAGTGGGCGATGATGTCGTCAACAATGTCAGTCCTGTCAAATTCATATGATCCTACGATCCGATCTTATCTCTCTGCTTCACCACTCATTAGCATTCTTGCCCGCTCGGTTAGCCAGTAGCCACTGCCCTTACGCCGTTCGCAATGAGAATCAAAGTATAATCCGACGAATCGCCTAACAACTGAAAACCTATGAGAATCAAAGTACAATCCGACGAATAGCCTAACAACTGAAAACCTAAATTTACCCAATAAAAAATTCATTCCCGCAAATTTACCAATCTCTCGGAATTCTCCGCGGCCGTTACCTTTCACTTCCCTTCCGACCAAGTTCTCGACAGCTCGCAGCTGTTCTTTGAGAAGCTCAAAGGCTTCACTCCTCCTTCTTCGGCTCTGAAATCAGGTACGCAATGCCTTCTCTCTTGTCCAAAATTGTGTCAGCTAGCTTTAATTTTTCACGTTTGTGCCGAATTGGAAGAGATTGATCTACTCATCTACTTCTTGATTTTGATTTGACCTAGAGGAGACTCAGTCGTCCTCATTTTCTGCAAAGGCTTGAAAACTCTTGCTTGATTATGTAGTTGGTGTAGTGCTGTGTTAATGTAGAAGCTTGAATTTCAACTTATAGCCTCTTAGGTGAAACTTAATGACCGCTTAATTAGGATTTATAGTTACAGATTTCTTATCAAAGACAGATTAGCTTTCTTAGGAGTTGCATTCCAACTGCTCGATGAAATGCTTATCTGGGAGGAAATTTGTTTTGCACCGGTGAATCTATGTTTTTGTTATTAGAAGCTGATAATGACACAGTTGACACTCAAAATATGTGTGAAGGTTAGGTATGGAGAACCAGTAGTGTTTGAAGTTTAGATCTGCTTACATTGTTTTTAATGACTGTTTGTGGAGTTAGCATGTTCTGATTTTCATTCTTAGATATCAACAAAGGAAATGTTGTTTTAACAATGATAACCAGGACAAATATTCGAGTTTCTGTACAGGTTCCATCATCATTGTCTGAGTTCAGCTGTATAGTTTGCTTCATGGTTTTATTTGCTTTGGTTAAATTATGTGGTGGAAGCATAATTTTTAAAATATATAATATAACACTTGTTTCAAGTAGGGAGAGCACGTAGTAGCAAAACAGAACCAAAATATAACGTACGTGACGCAAGGTCAATTTTATTGGCAAACATAATTACAAACTCCACTTCATCTTCCTTAACAAAAGGACACTAAACAAAATACTCTTCCCACTCTCAGAAATCAAACACTTACACAACCAAACTCCATTAAACCCAACCATGCATCCATTTCATAACTCAAGCATGGGCCGTTGTCCTGCCACCGCTTTCATGGGCCCTATCCTGAATCCCCTGGCCCAAATCCTTAGTCTTCTCTCCCAACCGGCCCATTCCCTCCTTGACCCGCCACCTCGCCTCGTCCATAAGCCCGGGCCCACTTCCGGCTCGAGCCTGCCTCACGTAGTTGATCATCCAAGACAGAGCCGATAAAGCCGTCACACCGAAGGCGCCCGACACCACAAACCCCATGGTCGCCATCCCGATTGCGAGGGCGGCTGGCACTAGAACCGGGCTGAAAATGACGAAGAGTGGGGTCGCTATTGCGAGCCCGATAACGGTCGCGGTTAGGGTTAGGGCTGAGAGGACGAGTAAGAACCCGCCTATTGGGAGAAGAGCCACCACCGCCATTAGCTGTTGGGCCGGTGGGCTCTTCTCCTGTAAGAAGCCCCCCAAGTTGGAAACCGCCTGAAAAGGCAATAAAGTAAAGATTTAATAAGATAAAGGATGTTTAACTTGGCACTCATTTCTTTATATCCCGCACCCGTTTTGGGCGATCCTTAAGGCGTCTAAAGGAACCGGATCGGTTATGGAAACCCCTGGATGCACCCAATTTTTATTTTTTTCCCTTCAAAATGTCAAAAATCCGGTCTAGTTTTGGGCACATACTCAATGCACCCAAAATTAAACCGGATTTTTGAAAAAAGATTTGAACGCATCGTTATTGCGCCCAAAAGTGGGTGCGGGCAAGATTACTTAGGTAAATAGACTTGCTATGACGACAAATAAGACGTGAAAAATAGCAATATTTTCGCTTGAAAAGACAAATAAGTGAAGATATAATAAGATAACTAGGTAAATAGTTTTGCTACGAGGACTCGTAATATTTTCGCTTGGAGAGACAGATAAGTAAAGATACAATAATTCTACCAAAAAAAAAGTAAAGATACAATAAGATGACTAGGTAAATAGTTTTGCTATGACGACAAGACGATAAAAATAGTAATATTTTCATAATGGGTTTACAATTTTCTCCCCAGGTTTATATTCTTATAAACTTAGAAATATATAGATACAAGAAATTCTTCATTAGTGGCAAACTTTAGTAATAAAGTGCAAACTTCTCAACTTCTAATTGATAAACTACCATATTAGGCTTCTTACTTCTCAAGAATAAAGTGTTGGGTCTGGTTAACATGCATCAGATTCAGAATATCCAACAAATCTAGATGACCAATTATCTGCAACAAGATCTACTATAAAGATTTGAGTGAACTTTTATTGTACCTGTTGACCATGTTGTTGGGCCTGGTGGGTGTGATCTTGAGCCTGGTGGTAGTAGCGTTGATCCGCCATGGATTCAAGATTTCAAGCTAGTTTTTTCTTGATCGATTTCTGTGTGAAGGAATTTTGTGAAGAGAGGGTTTGCATGATGGAAAGGTAAGAGGAAGTGAGATTGGATTTAAAGGGAGGTGAGTTGGTGACGCGTGGGAAGAACAAGGGACACGTGTTGCAATGACAGGGACACACATGAGTTTTGTACAGGTGTAACGCCTGTGTAAAATTTGATTTTGTATGAGCAGAGCACCGAAAATATGCCACTGTAGCTTATCTGGGCTATTCACTTCCCAATATAGACGGTCCAACATTACAAGCCCAATATACGGCCCAATAGTGAAACCATATTAGACGACCCAATATTTCAAGCCCAACTTTCAATCTTTATTTACTGGTGTTTACTAATTAAAATTGTGGAAGGCATCTTCTATGATAACGTTTTCATTAGTCCGTAGAGTTTGTGAGATAATCTTTTAAATATCTTTTAATATATAAATAATTACTGAAAATATTATTTAATTTGTTTCAATAATTCTTTAATAATATTAAAATTTTGTGATTTTTAAAATATAATAATGAAAAATATTAACAAAGTAAAACATAAACAACTATGGATGTAAAAGAGGTGTTTCATATAGCACTAAAGTCTCGTTTGGTATCGATATCTAGATATCGGGTATGAGTATGAGATATCGGGTATGGATATGAGTATGAGTGATATCTTTGATATACCCAGTTTTTTAGGGATATCAAAAACACACTCAAAAATCATTTAGATACTCATACCTGATATACTTGGCTCATACCAAATATTAAGTATCAGATTGATATCGATATACTGATTATACCAAACGCAGATATGGATATGTGTGATATCTCATACTCATACCTGATATCTAGATATCAATATCAAATGGATCGTAAACTCCACTAAATTCATTGAAAGTCGATGTGGGATACAGTTCAATTCTGAAAATTTCTCACTCCCAAAACTCACTCTGGTAAGAGGTATGGTTGGATTGGTTGCCATCTAAGGCTTGATTGATATCCATATATTGATATCAGGTATGAGTATTAAAATGGCTCATACCCATACCTGGTGTTTGGTGTACCAGTATATGAATATCAATTTGATATACTTATATCTCACTTTTGAATAGGTTTGATATCCCCCATTTTCAAGAGCTATCAATTTGATATCTCATTCATTCTAAAAAACACACTCATCTTCTCCTCTCACTTCTCCTCCCCCACAATGACATATCAGTATAAGAACTCCCTCGGATTTCAATATTTCATATCTAAAAAAATTATACCAAACACAGATATCTAATATCAATTTCATACCCATACATGATACTCATACTCATACCTAATATCTGATATACTAGTATATGGATATAAAACGCGCCCTAAATGCTCTGGGTTGCTCTGTGCAAACATAGCTACCAACTAATGTCATTCCCTCAATTTGTTTATTCATGTGGATCGAAAGAACTTTAGAAAATTTTGTCACAAAGAGAAAACATAATCAGTAAAAAAGAACTTGATGGGTTTTTGGGCAAGTTCTTTCTCCTGCTTTCAACCATTTTTGGATGAAGGCTTCATAACTCCAGATTCAACCAATTCGAAGATTTGATGTTTAAGCCATCAATTCAAACCTGAAATCAAGTGGCATTGGCGAGACGACGACGTTGACGCTCAATTCGTCGGTGGATCCCGGCGGACCAAATGCCATGTAACAACCCAATTAGGGGAAGAAGTAACTAGTTTTCATTATCAATTTGCATACTGTATTACATAGGCCAGCTGCCTCATTTAAAGTGTCCTTAGCCCATTACCTATTATTAAGCCCATAGTAGTATACCACGTCCATTACAATACTCCTCTGGACGAAGAAGCTTGACCACAAGCTTCTAAGAAGAACACAAAGAAAACACGAGTACACATAATTCAGTACGTCAATGGAAGTGGTACTGAAGTCCCAAGAGTTGTTGACTTTCTCATGTAAGTCTTCGGAGTTTGAAGCACCCTTCATTCTCCTTCGAGGCTCAATTTATGTCATGTGTCACCATGTAATTCAATCTGCCACATGTCATAATTGTCTAACCATTGTGTGTCATTTCGACACCTTACTCAATTCTCCTTAAATAGGGGGGGGGGGATTTGAAGGAAGCTTCTAGGGCTTCTTTGTCTTTCTATTCATATATATAGCTCACCCATCCCTGAAAATATCTTCCCTCCATAAACACGAGAATGAGCTAGACAACTATGACGGGAGACCAATCAGAAGACAGTCAGTCGGAGTTCTCAACCGACTTCGATATCAACAGATTGTCGCCTGATTCCAGCGAGAGCTACTCTGACGATAACAACGTTGTGATTCCAGCTGAATTGAGATAATTGGAGATATCAATTACTTTCAGTACGTTTGTTCTCATCCTTGTACCTAATTTCATTTCTAAGAAATCAACGAACGGATAAATAACTTGGAATTATGGTGCGAAAGATAGGTATCTTCCAATTTGAAGAATGAATTTGCACTTAGAGTTACAATTCTGAATCTAATGCTAAAATGTTATGTTAGAAAGTAATCAGTAAGATATTTGTGGTTTTGTATGTGATATGTCCTATCATGCGGTGATTTATGCGGCGATCTGTGAAAGTGTGATATGATTCGGTAAGGAAAGTTGTTTAATCTGTGTGATGTGGTGATTTGTGCGGCGATTTGTGGTTCTATGATATCATTCGGTAACGAGAGTTTGTTGATCTGTGTGAGAGCACTTCAAACTTGATTTTGCTTAGTGACCTGGTGGGAGGAAAGAGATATTTTCATCAGAAATCTACTTTGTGTTGCCTACTCTGTGCTATCAGTCAACCGTTCTTCCTCTTCCCTACCTTCTCATGACTGGCTCAAAATGCTTATAATTGTCATGTCAAGTCCAAGAAATGATGTAGGCTCTGTTGACGACCTGGAACTTCTTTCAATTTTATGAATTTGATCCTCTGGTTCATGTTTCTTTGTCACTGAATGCATTAAAAATAATCATGTTGATTCATGTTTATGGTACCTTGAGTCATAATGTGTTTTGGTTGCTAACTTGTCATTTTGTCAAACCTAAGCACATGAAGGAATAATATCAATTATTTATACAACTACCAGTTTTATGTTGATTTACCATTGAATTTGCAGTTGTGTAGTCCAAGAAACGCTGCACTTCTCTACTTTGTTGGTTATCTAAAGGATCTTTTGACATGCCACGAATTTGTATCTTATATTCAGTTTACTCCTTTGAACTTCTATGGCTTATCTATATTAGTTTGAATCCTTTGCTAAAGATATTCTATCTTAGTAGCTTGTTGTTTTCTGCATAGTTTAGGGGAGTTGAAGTCTTAGATGCTTGCTTTGTGCTATTGACTGGTTTATATATTAGTTTGCATATGCAGCTTTCGTGGTATCACATCAAGATTTTCCTGGGAAATTTTCATATTCTATTCTAACGTTGACACAATGGGCTAACTATTTAGTTGAACAAATAAGAGATTGCAACTTTTTGCTTGGGATTCAGTTTGTTTTCCAGTTACTGCTGAATTCTGATTGTGAATTTCTAGAGTTTCCATCTTAGGACCATGAATGTTGTTATTTTTGTTGTTGCTTGAATTAGGCTAGTATGTATAGGATGTAATGGTGATGAAAACCTTTTTTGTATTATATAGAGCTAACATTGGAATGAATAATGAACCCAGCTGTAAAGCTATGGAATCTGAGGAGTGTGTACGATATTTAGTCTTTCTAAATTTATCAATCTCAGATGACTATATGTGTTTAAATCCTTTATCCTTTTTCTTGTTAGTATTTCTAATTTCCATGACTTGTATAACACATGTAATGAAGTTGCAAGACTTCATAAGATATCTAAACACAATGCCAATTCATCGCCTGGAGAGGGTAGGTATGATAAAAGAGATGCAAGTCAGAACTCATTAGAAAAATCAGAATCTGGAGAAAATCAACACTACTATGAAGGTTGTGGCATCTTAAATTTATCAATTTAAGAGTAAATTTTTTGGGAGAATCCAATTTTTTTTTCTTTCTAAATTCAGCTCTAGACAGAGTGTGACTCCAGACGTTTTTCTTCCTAAAAACCAGGGAATGCGATAAGTATTGTGGCTACCTTTATTTAAGCAAATAGTGTGACCAAAAAGGATCTTTCGGTCTTCAATATTAATCAAGAAGACACTCAACATATTTGGGAATTGGTTAAAGATCCCGAAGTTGGAGATAAGAGTACGTATATGAGTAATGTTTTTAGTGAAGTTTACCTAAACTAAGGAAAAAGATCTCAGAGTTGAGGATTTGGTACGTGTATGAGCAGTATTTTTTAATTGAATTTTACTTAATCGAGTCTCCCATGGATTCATCGAAGCTTGATCGAACTCCATATCAATGAACACAAACACTCTCTTGATCATATCATCAACTTTGAGCTTCGCCTTCTTTGCAACCTCGATGATCTTGTCGAACACCTTCTGGAAATCCGTGTTCATTCCCCAATCCATTTGCTCGACGAACGACACCTTCAATTACAGATCAGATCTTGGGATGAGTTGTAGTTGTGGATCTTCAGTAAACGTGATCAACTTCCCCTTCCATGCTCCTCATGCAGCTCCGAGACGAGAATCCCCAACGAAATCGAAACCTCCATTGGAATCACGACCATGGAGCCTGAGACGCCGGAGACTGCAATGCAGTTCTTCATCTTTCCTTTCTAAGTTAATTTGTTAACTATTCTCTGCCATTGAAGCTCTGCAACTACCTCGTTGTCTTCATCTTGAAGCGATTTGATGATCTCGTGCGGAAGAACAACTCCCGCAACGATCTTTGCCTCTCCAGATTCGACTCTCTCCAGAAAAGCAGTAAACCGCTCATCATCGTGCTTCTTAAAATTCTCTTTGTAGATTTTCATTGCGACAGATGAGACTCGATTATACGGCAACTCGCTCCACCGATTAGCGCTCCACTGATTCTCATGACGAAGAAAGGGAGAAGGAGATTTCAGAGATCGAGCAGAGGCTAGGTTTCATATCAATGAATCGATCCGAACCGATCTGATTCGATCCAGATCTGATTGGCTGAAATCCAGTGGATAAAATACTTTTTAAGTGGATCGGATTGGTCCGATCCGGACCGGATCGGGATAAAGTCCACGGATCGGACCCAAATTGACAGCCCTACTCCTCATAGAGGATCCTGGAACATCAAAGTCGCATTTGCTTAAGTAAGACTATCGTGGTAAATGTTTTATCTTTTTAGCAATTTGAGTCTTGAGTTTGTTCAATATTTGAGCAGATATGTTGAGAAGTTAGGTCACAAGACAATTTACACAAATGGGAATGGTTCTTTTGTTGTGGGACTGACCACACCAATGCACAAGAATCCATTCACAAAGGAATGGATTCTTGATGCGGATGCTTTGGTACTCACAAATAAAGGAATATGCTTGATCGACGAGTTCAATAAAAAGAATGCAAACGACAGAAAAACCTAATTTGATAATTCTATTTATAAATGAATAGATAATATATAGATCAACTTCTTACAAAAATCCTTGATTTTCTCAGGGTTAACATACACGAAGTGATGGAACAACAAACTATAAGCATAGCAAAAGCCGGATAGAGCCATTTTAAGTACATTTCTATCATGTTGCCGTTTGGAATCCAATGTATTCCAATCACTTTCTTCGGGGTCGTCATTATTTTTTTCCAGAGTTGTACGTAATCACTTTTTCCAGAGTTGTAATCACTTTTTTCAGCCGTAATCACTTTTTTCAGAGTCGTCATCACTTTTTTCAGTCGTCATCACTTTTTTCGGAGTCGTCATAACTTTTTTTTTGGAGTAAAAGACATTGGCTTTTTTTGATTGCTTCTTTGGTAAATTGATAAAGTCATGGTTGTAGCTCTGGATATGGATGTGGAGGTGGAGGAGGTTGAGAAGGAAGTTGTAAGAGAAGGACGAACATAAGAAGACAAGTTTTGGGATCTTCATATTGTAATACTATAATATGTGGAGTTTTTTGTGTGTACAATTTCAAAAGTTGGATGAATCCATCCATATATATATACACACAAAATTTCGAGTGTGAACGTGAAATTGTGTGTAAGAGACTAAGATGCTACTAATTTTGATAGACATTAGTTTAATTGCCCGAATCTATATATATATATAGATTTAAGTTCTGGTGTAACAGCCTCTTATGGTGTAACGAACATTCACCCTCAATGATATCTATATCAATATAGGGTAGATATTCAACTAAATAAACATGAATATATAGCGTAAAAGATTGAATAGAGGCACAAGCATATGAGAATGCGATTAGTGCATATATATATATAACCTAAATCTACATAAAGTTGAATATCAACCTTAACAAACCCGAATACAATTGAAGGTAAATACTCGTTACACCACAATACTCGTTACACCGGAACTCACCTCTATATAGATTTATATATATATTAAAACAGAATGAAATAGAGGTCTCACATTCATTTTGGCCAGTGTTAAATAGTGATAAATTCTGATTTTATTATTTTGTTACTTAAATTCTTCTAATCTCTTATATTTAGGATTTAACCACTAATAAAGCTAGATTCTAGATACTAATTTTTTTTTAAATAAAAAATAAAATTCGATTAATATAAGGTATTATTCGAATATTTTTTATTTATTTTATAATTATTTTTTATTATTTCATAATTTGGTTATTTCGGTTAAAACCGAACTGACTTAGTTCGGTTCGGTTAACGGTTTCTAAAATTTCCTAGTTCGGTTTTCGGTTCAATTCAGTTAGGTTTTTTTAACGGCTCCATAGTGTGTGAATGACTTGAAGGACTACACTAGTTATGGTTTATGACCAATGTGTTTGAAATTTCTTCTTTAGATGTAAGACATTATTTACAATTCGTTATGTATTAAGGGCCCTAGGCAAAAAGGAATTAAGGGCCCTAATATAATTTCCTTATTCGAACACAAAATATAGTAGTTTTTTTTTTTTTTTTTTCCTAAAGTAGGCTTTTTTTTTTTAAAAAACCCCCGATATAGGCTCGTTTTGAAACTAATTCCCAACTTAGACACTCTTATGAGGCTCAAAATTTTTTCAAGTATGACAAACGCTGGTTTTTACCAGCGTCTCTCATCCGAAGCTGAATTATTTTAAAAAAAACTTATGTATTATACATAATTTTTCTTTAACCCCACGTATAAGAGACGCTGGTTTTTACACTTAGTCTATAAAAAAGGGGCAGGGCTGGGTCGACGGAGGAGGAAGGGTAGGAGGATTTGAGAGCTCTCGGCGATGGGGGAGGAGATTTTGATGGCGGAGTTTAGGGCAGTTTTGAGGAGTGCGGCTTGGAGGTTTTCCATGGCGGGGAGGAGGTAGTTTGTTGAGTTGGCTGGGTCGACGAAGACCTCGTTGCCGACTGCAATGGCTTCGATGAGGGTGTGGGGGTAGTAGGCGGCGACATTGCGGAGGATCCAGGTGTGGGCGAAGGAGGAGGAGGTGGCGGCGGAGCGGAGGAGTTGGTTGGGAAGGTCGACTGTGACTGTGACTTTGATGTTGGTGTGGGCGAGGGCGCGGAGGACGAAGACCTTGACGCGGTGGAATCCGTTGGATTTCAGGAGGGCGACGACTTTGGTCGCGGAGGGGAGGTTGTTGGCTATGCGGCCGTACTTGACGCCGATGGACCCTGCATCTGTAGAGACCAATATGAAAGAAGCATTGGAGAAGACTAAGTTAAAGGGGCAGGAGTTAAAAAAATGGTGGCAAATTCCGCGCATTGCAGCAAGAATCAGAAGCAGAGCACCCCTGTTGTTCTAATCAAGCATCACTCGGATCATATCCAGAGATGAGTCCTTAAGGAGACTAAGGATCAAGTGTAATGTACAAGTCTCAGATTACATGTAAAAACCCAAGTAACCCAGGAAACTACACTAACATTAATTATATGGTTTAGTTACATGTCATAGAAATAGTTTTCCTGAGAGCCAATTGTATACTGAAAAGAACCACATTTGTATAATAGATTCTAGTGAATTGAGATTCATCACATACAATCAATATCGTCAACATAAAGCTTTTTGGAGACTAGATCGATCCCGAAATTCAAACCCGTCATCTGGTAAGCCCCTAGAAAACTCTTATCTGTGCGCGATCGCTGAAACGCCAGACAAGCATCCAATCCCTCAACCGCAAAAACGGTGTCAAAGTTTAGATGAATGGATCCTCCTCCCGCCAACTCAAGCGACATCTGAATACCATTTTTTCTAGCAGTAAATGCGTCAAAACATATCTCATAATCTCGAACCGGGGGGACTAACTCGGGAGTTTTGACATTCTCCTTGACGAGTTCGATGACAGCATCCATCAAAGCCGAGCTGAGTTGTGTAACCCAAGCTCCGGTGTCGAGTATAAAAACCCCCCCTTGAGCTACTGAGCCGCCTACGTTGATACCCTCGACCACAAAACTCCAGTGATGACTCTCCGAAAAAAGTGGTGTAGACGCCCCTGAAAGTCGTGAATCATACCCGAATCTAGCCATGGACTCGTCGAGAGGTGGCTTGGGGAAGCACACTGACATATGTTTCACGTTTAGGGCGCTTAGAAGCCCTAAAGGATGATCACTCACACCTATAGTTGCGTTTAGCTTGATTGAACCATCGAGTTTCGCGCCATATGTCATGTTGAACCCGACAGGACGAAGCCATCCTGCAGCCGTTACCTCAAATAAGTGGAATGTATCCTTTCCAACATCACCCTTAGATGTAGTGTCGTCGTAATATTTCAGTTGGAAATTGCAATCGTCTATGTCGCCCTCTTTGCAGTAGTTATTGTCGGGTACTTGTTCACACAATCGATCTGCACATGACACCGCCGAATATGTCGTGGATGCGCTAAATGGGTCGTAATCTGGAGAAGCGTTTATCCATGTGAAAAAGCTTCCGGTGTCGAATATGAACGCTTTCGAGATAGGAGGAGTGCCCACCAAAGCCTCAATGTAATACAGAGAACCACCGTAAGTAAAAGGAGATACCACTTCAGAGTCGAAGTAATTTTTCATTTTTGGATGGCTTCTTTGGTAAATTGGTAAAGTCATGGCCCTGGACGTGGAGGTGGACGAGGGTGAGGAGGAAGTTGTAAGAGAAGAACGTATACAAGAAGAGAATGAGATTGAATTGGCTAGGCAAACAATGACAAGGAAGACAACATGTTTTGTGATCTTCATGTTTTAATATGAGGAGTTTAACGTGTGTAGAATTTGAGAAGTTGATGAATTTGGGGAGAATGTTTTTGGATAAATAGCATAGAGAGGAAACTTAAAAAGGGGAAGAAAATATTAATTGGGTGATTTTGTTTCAATTAGCCGAATATATAGTTTCCTTTGTAAGTTACACAAGATATATACTCCATTTTTTAGGACGTTGATGAATGGATTACACAAGATATACAGCCTATTCGGCAAATATGTGTTTTTGGCTTTTGGAAGGCGAAAATTTAACTGTTTTGAAAATTTAATCTAGCTTAAATTTTCTTTACGGAGCCATATACTCCGTTTTTTCGGACGCTGATGAATGGAGTATAACTTAAATTTGACACATAATAATATCTTAAAATATTACATATAATATCATTGCGATATTTATTTGCTGTGATTTTTCTAAGTTTTCATATTTGAGATATGTTATTGTGATATGGAGTGATTTTGGACAATATCACGTATTTTACGGACGAAAACTCTATATTAAATAGGTAAAAGACTCCTATGTTAAATCTAACGTTGATTTTTAAAGAATTGCAAATGGAGATAAAATAAACTGACCGTATAATAACTTAGCTTTGACTCTGATTTTTACAAGACCTAAAGTCAAGTCATAAAACAAAGACAGTCTCTGTGTTTTTTACTTTTATGTTACTGGTGTGTGCTGGCTCCTCCCTTCCTGATAGGCATGCAGGCCATACACCCCAACCTGTTTCGAACCATCGACATTTCCTATTTACCCTTTAACAAGTGTTGGAGCCCATTTGCATGCTAGAGTTGATACGTATTGCTCTCTTCAAATTGATCAGTTTTTGCTAATCCCTGTGCACCTGACGGATGAAGATGAGGAGGATTCATGTAGACTTATGTTCCGTACAACCAGAAGAAATACAAACTTTTTCCATGGAGCTCGTTTGTGATAATAATAAAAGAAAGCAATACAAATTTCATTGCACTAGACTGCACATATCAAAGATGGAATGGAAACACAGGGAGCTGAAAGTAGAGACTTAATTTAAGTCATGAAGAAGAAACTACCAAGTTTCAAGTGGAATTTCACTTCCCTTCCTCCTCTAGACATGAAATAGCATGACCCAGGGTAGGGTTGTACTCGTACTCTATTGGCATAATAATTTGTGTTTGAGTCACGGTGTACTCCACGCCGTCCGTTGAGTTACGGGGATACTTGTATTCCCTCAACTTCATCGGCATAGGATTGTTCTAATCTTGGAACAGATCGACTCAACAATCAAAGGGAGAAGATGCCTACACCACCAAAACCGGGTAAGACGAGCGATGACAAACTTCCCCATTTTCACCGACTACTTGTTTTCTTGGTGACGAATCACTTTAGTTTCTTCGTGACGAATCTCTGGTGATTTTTCTTCGTGACAAAAATCGTCTCTAATATATTCGTAATGAAGATAAGGGTGTGCTAAATAAACATAGTTTCTATTTGACGCCCACCCTTTTTGCTATTTACCGCCCAGGTCATCCGTGCGTCACGCATGGATTTAATCCGTGCGTCACGCACGGATTGCACATTCCAGAAAACGCACGGATTGTATCCATGCGTGACGCACGGATAAAATCCCTGCATGACGCATGGATACAATCCGTACGTCATGCATGGATTTGCATATATGAATCTAGGGTTATTCAATGTATTCAATGTATTTCTAGTTAAGTGTGCAAAGAAACACATTTTTAGTGTCTTTTTAAAGGCGATAAAGCCCAATTCGACAAAAACGTCATCGAAACTTTATCGAAATGGAATGAAACTTTGTTTCAATCCTTATAATGTCTATTTGATCTTGTGTGTAACTTGAAATTCAAATTTATACCTTTGTAAGTGAAACATAGTTTGAAAACCGAACGAGGTCGCAATTTGTATGGCGCACCATATACAATTTGACGTATAGTAAGGTTGAACATTCGTCAACATAACAACAATATAAGCATTCTAAATTTAGCAATAAGATTTTGCAACATAAAACCATGCGTCACATGTGGAATGCATCCACACACCACGTATGGTTTTACACCATACGTGGTGTGTGGATGCATGGATTTCAATGTATTTTTTTGTTTCTTATGTGGTCCATGTCAATGTATTCAATGTATTTGTACTTATGTCACACAAAATAATTCAGGTTCCGTGTTGTTTTTAAAGGCTTTAAAACCACAAATCGCCATAACGTCGTCGAAACATCATCGGAATGGAATGAAACTTGTTTACAATGCCTATTAGATATATTTAACCATGTCCGTAACTTTACATCAAAACCTTTTGCTTTTAGAGTAACACGCTCTTTGTAAAACATCAAACTACTCACTACAAGCTTAACTTGTTGTAATATATATGGTCGCAACATTGATGTTCACGTATGTTTGAAAAATTTATACAAAAATGTGTTATAAGGCATATAAAGTCCCAATAATGTCTCACATATACAAAACGGGATTCGAAATTATGCCAAAACACTAAAACCACTAAAAACGGCTTAAATGGACTTAAGGCGGTTTTTGGCGAAACGACACACGAACGATGTCCGAATGTAATGAAACTTGTTTTCAGTGGATATTATGGATATTTAACCATGTCGGTAACTCCCAATCACAACTTCTAACTTTTAAAGTACCGCCTCTTTTGTAAAAAACATACTAGTCGTAACTCTCTAACTTGTCGCAATATGTATATTCTACAACATTGACGGTGATTATTGTTGAAGATACTATACAACTTACTCTTATTAGGGATATTCAGTAGAAACAAGGTCTCGCTCACACGAAATGAGGCACGTAAACGCTAAAACCACTACAAACGCCTTAAATGGACTTAAGGCGGTTTTTGGCGAAACGACACTGAAACGATGTCCGAATGGAATGAAACTTGTTTTCAATGCCTATTAGGGATATTTAACCATGTGGGTAACTCCCAATAACAACTATTAACTTGTAAAGTAGCATATCCTTTGTTTGGACTTCTTACGTGACCTAAATGTCCAACCTTTGACAATATGTAATTTTATTTTGATTGGAAATCATGCACACATCAGTGTTACTAAGAATCAAAGGGATCATGTGCCATTTGACACGTCACGCATGGTTGCAAACCACACGTCACGCATGGTTGCAAACTACACGTCACGCATGGATGGAAACCATGCGTGACGCACGGATTTTCTTTTCAGAACTCATGCAGCAAGTACGTCTTGTCTCACCTACTGTAATAACTCCATTAATTTTTTTACTATTTCCGTAACACCTACATTAATCCCTATTATCTACCTTTCTTTCCATATTTCAAATGTCAAAACCCTTTTAACACCATTGTTGAACATTTTTGAGAGCAAAACACCATTTTTAACTATCTTCCTTTCTTTCTATATGGAGAATGAAGAGGAATGCACCAATGAAAGAGGTGGAGAAGCTCCATTTTCAAGTTACAACCTTAATAAGGTAACATTTCTTGTTCATAATAATATTTTTTAAGGTGTTGACTTGTTTTAGGGTTTGTATTAGTTAGGTTTAATGGATTTTACATGTTCAAGGTATTAGTTGTATTAAACATGTTGATTTGTGAATTTATGTTGATTTATGATATTTGAAATGTATTATAATATTACTTTTTAAGGTTTTGACTTGTTTTAGGGTTTGTATTAGTTAGGTTTAATGGATTTTACATGTTCAAGGTATTAGTTGTATGACTAAACATGTTGATTTGTGAATTTATGTTGATTTATGATATTTGAAATGTATTATAATATTACTTTTTAAGGTTTTGACTTGTTTTAGGGGTTTGTATTAGTTAGGTTTAATGGATTTTACATGTTCAAGGTATTAGTTGTATGGATTTATGGATTTTGACTTGTTTTGACTTGGTTTTAACTTGATTTAATGGATTTATGGATTTTATTGACTTTAGTGATTGTGATGTTTGAAATGTATTATAATGTATGCATTGTTCGTTAAGGGGGTTGAAATGTATGACTTATGGCAATTCCACACGTCACGCATGGTTCAAGACCGTGCGTGACGCATGGAATGGATCCACACGTGACGTGTGGATGTTCCATACAGAATCTTAACTGGTTTGTTATCTGTGTGTTTGTGCATAGATGAACTTTTCTGTTTTTACTGGATTAGACAAGATTACTCTTAATGACTGCCCACCTCCGTCATACCTCGACTACATACCTTCGTTTGATTTGGGCATTGATTTTACAACATCGGAGCAACCGCAATCACAGTTTGGTGATATCAACACTGGATCTTTTGGAACCGGTTACGGTTTGTCGCAATGGCCTTCGCATTTGATGAGGCTACTTTCAGACACAAGTAGCTTAAATGTGTTTCGTCCTTTGCGTACTGCACCACAATTTGATATTGAAGTTCAAGAAGAACAATATGTCTCTGTTGATTACTCAGAGTTGTTTGCAAATGACTTGGTATTCGCCTCTAGACAACAGGGAGTGAGTTGGGCCGTTAACATTGCACAAGCCAACAACTTTTGCATAGTCAATGGAAGGAGTAGAGCACCTACCGAAACAAAATCTGGAAAACTTCAGCTTATCTGTGATAGAGGACGAGTGAATTACTCAAAAGCTAAGGGAGTGAGGAAAAACATAAAGACGAAAAAATGTAGATGTTGGTTCGAATTAAAGCTTCGAGAGGAGCATAGAGGGGCTTGGAAACTTACTGTAATGTTAGGTACCCACAACCATCCTATTGATAGTAGCTTGTTTGGGAATGCGTTTGCAGGCAGATTGACGCCTGATGAAGTGTGTACAGTAGTTGAAATGACTAGGGCTCATTGTAAACCAAATGAGATTTACACTATGCTCAACAAGTCTCCCAAGAACCTTACAAAAAAAAAAACAAGTTTACAATTTGATGGCCAAGACGAGGATCGAAAACAGGGAAGGAAGAACTGTTATCCAAGAGTTTTTCTACAAATGCAAACAGAGCGACTATTTCATGGAGTATAGGACAAGCAAAGATGATGCATCTATGATTGGTGATATGTTCTTTGCGTCCCCTGAATCAATGAAGCTCTTGAAATCATTTCCCTATGTACTTATAATGGACTCCACATATGCCACAATCAAGTAAGTTTTGTGTGATTATTCACCATTACATATGATTGTCCATAACATTGCAATAATATTATTTCAAATTATTTCTTTACAGGTACAAAATGCCATTTTTCGAGATTGTTGGAATCACGTCTACATGGAGCAACTTTGTAGTTTGTGGGGCATTTCTTGAGGGCGAGACTAAAGAGCATTATTTGTGGGCAATGCAACAACTTCAAGAGATGTATAGAAGAATTGGAGCAACGCCGACTTGCATTGTCACCGACCGTGAACAAGCTTTAATGAGTGCAACGGATCTTCTTTTTCCAAATGCAAAGTTTCTTCTATGTAGACGACATATAAGGAAAAACATAGAGGCCAAAGCTTCCCTCGAAATGAGATCGAAACTAAAGGGAAAAAACTTATCCAACGACTACTACAACTTGTTCGAGGAAACCACCGTAGAAGGATATGAAAAAAAGTTGGATACTATAGAGAGAGATTGGAATGCGCATATTCCCGTACTGCAATATGTTAGAGACAGTTGGCTTGGTCCTTTCAAAGAAAGATGTGTGTCGGCATGGACGGATGACGTGTTTACTCTTCGAAGCAACACGACAAACAGGTAATTTATCTATAATTGCACTTACACAACTATATTCAGTTTTCTGTGAATTTAAACAGTTTCTGTAAACTGCACTTTTATACATCACGCGTGGATTACATCCGTGCGTGATGCACTGATTTATTCCCTGCGTCACGCACGGATTTGTTCCATGCGTCACGCATGGATGTGCAGTTTACAGAAACAAGCACATTCCTGGTTGAACACCTTAATAAAAATGCAGAGTGGAAGGAGCGCATTCCTGTTTGAAGTCATATTTGAGTGGTGGACAAGGTAGGCTCGACACAGTGTTTGAGGAATACAGTGACATGGCACGAAACCAGCTGAAAGAGATATTGGGTTCATTTAACGAGAGCCTAACAAAGACGTATAGACTTGTTCACCAAACATCTTTGTTTGTACATTTGAAGTGCAAAGTTTCGTACAAGGCAATGGAGCTCTTGATTAAAGAATACGACAAAGGTGTACAAGGCATGTACAATCCACAATATTGCGATTGTGCAACCAAGGTCAAAGATGGGATGTTGTGTGTCCATGACCTTGCGACTTGTGTGAAGAAAAAAATGCCAATTCAGCCCGTGTCTTTGCATCCTTTTTGGAGTACGTTGTCTTTGGAAGAAGTGGATACACAGTGTCATCTTGAAACTAAGAAAAACGTGGCAAGACGTTTATTTGATGAATTTTATGAAGAAACATGGAACACCTTGTCACCACATGATCAAGAGAAGTGTATTGAATCTGTCAGAAAGATAGCTAAAGTGGATACACCTCTCAAAGAGCCGCCTATTTCGAAACACACCGGTGGTCGTCCCCAAGGAGCTCCTAACAAAGTGCCTAGATCTACACAAAGAAAGAAGTCGGCATGGGAATACACCGACCAAGAGATGAGGTCTAGAGCTTTGGAAGAAACACCTCCCAAGAAGCAAAGGGTTCCTAAACCCGTTGGTGCACCTCCCGCTCCACAAAAAATGTATGCGCCTTCTAAGTACATTAGAAAGATACCAATGTGCATGCGACCATATGTGGAGGGTTGGTTTGACATCAGAGCCGATGGAAACTGCGGGTTTAGATCTATTTCTATGGAAACAGGTGACCGATATTATCTTCACTCTAATGTACACTTTATCCAAAATATTCCGTTACTCAATCTGTTTTTGAGAGTCATGTAACAGGTGGGACCCAAGAGCATTGGAAGTTCATACGAGAAGAGATGATAAGAAAGGCTAAAGAGATTTGGCATTTACTTAAAGGCACGTGGATTGGTGGAGAAGATGTGGGGCTTACACCCCCCCGAAAAGAGGAGGACATCAATCGTCCAAACAAAGCATCACAATTCCAGACGATGATGAAAACGATTACTAGTTCAAGAGTTATTGTCAGTCCAGACAATGTTGTAATGTGTATTTTATTTCGAGCTTCGAATGACCTTCTAATGTTGTAAGGTTGTATCTTTTGATGCACATTTCAGTCTTTATGTGGAATTTCTAGGTTACATTTCACGTGAAACAGGTGCTTTGCATCTCAAATGGAAATTCTGCATTCCGTAGGAAGAATGCAATTCCATGCGTCACGTGTGGAACACATCTGTGCGTGACGCACGGATTTGTTCCACACGTGACGCATGGAATTGCATTCTTCCTACAGAATGCAGAATTTCCATTTCAGCTTTACTTGTCAAAATCAACACTTTCGAATTGTTTTGTCAAAAGGAGACATATGAGTTGTCTTGTCAAAAGGAGACATATGAGTTTTCTTGTCAAAAGGAGACATATGAGTTGTCTTGTCAAAATGAGACATATGAGTAGTCTTATCAAAAGGAGACATCGGAATTACAACATAAAACAGATATATTACAACATAAAACAGATACGTTTCAACAAAAAACCGATACATTACAAAATAAAACAGATTCATTACAGCATAAAAAAGACTCATTCTTTCTCTTCGTTAAAGATTTCCAGTTTCGCTGCCATAGTCCGGTTTTCCTCCAACAATTTCTTCATGACACGGAGATGATGAGGGTCATATTCAAGATCAAGAAACACCCACCTGATAGGATTATTACATTCGCATGTAATAAACCTCCGGCCATACTGGTCTGGTCTCATCTTGTCATTAGCGCTGAAAACCGTGATAGACTTCCTACACCTCTTATTTGGACACTGAATGGTGCTGCCTTCTCGTGGTATTGAAGATGATGATGAGGATGATGCCATATTGGTTTCCAATCAGTAATACAATGTAAGAAAACAAGTGAGAAAGTAAGGAATAAGATGTGGAATATGGAGCTTGAATGAAGAACTTCAAAAATCAACTTACAGGCTGATGGAGTGAAAACGAGAGATTAATGAGTGGAAATGGTATGCTGAGGGAGTCAATTTATAGGCGATTTCAAACTAGGTTAACAATTCCATGCGTCACGCATGGAAGCAAACCGTGCGTGACGCATGGAACGAATCTGTGCGTGACGCATGGTTCGACATTTGACCAACAGAATGCAGATTTATGTCTTCTGCACCCTAAACAAATAATCCAACAAATTCAACAACGCTAACCAGAAATGAAAAGTTCAACAACGTCATAACAAACAATCCTTACGAAAAACGGACAATCCTGAAAATGTGAAAACAAACAGTTCATAAAAAACAAACAGTTCACCACCGATGTTGTTGATACATAGTTGTCCACGACTCAATATCTTGAAGAACCTCGGTTATGGCTCCATGCATTGCAGAAACATCATACGGATCAGGCAAGGTTGCATATGGTGACAAGTGATCATAGACCCTGTCAAAAACCTACAAATAAAATTAAATATTGAAATCAGCTATTTGCATAATGTTTACCTTAAATCAAACTTAAAGAAAAATCAAGATCTCAAGTTACATGAGATAAATGTAATACCTGCTGTGCTTCCAAGCTAGCGTGTCTGCCGGGTATCAGAAATCGATGAGTGCGGGGGATGTACCACAAAAGATACTCCGGAGCTTCTTCAAAACCCGTCGCCGCAGGTGGTCCCATCTGCTCAAGGGTCGCCCTGTGGATATCCATCCCCTCCCAACTCCACGCCATTCTATCATAATTCACCACATATGACCTAGGGCTGATGAGCCTATGGGCTCTAAGGGGTGAAATTGGAGGCCTGGGAATCATCTGCACCCTACCAAACTGCCTAGGCGACCTATCGGGATGGTGGGGCTCGGTTATGTCCATGCAGCTCAACACCCCGAAAAAAAGAGCAGGAGCATAGGCAGGATCATTGAAGTCGATTTCACCATACGGGTTCCAATTAACCTAAAAACGATATCAACGTCTTGCATTACTCAAACAGTAATTTTACACCTTAAGGTCCAAAACAGAGGTAAAAAAAAGTCCTCAGTTTTTTTTGCAATTCCATGCGTCACGCATGGAATTGCAAAAAAAAACTGAGGCTTAAAAATGTAAACAAAATGCAACACAAATACCTGATCCGCCCTCATTGCATCTAGTTCAGCTCTGTAGTTTCGTGCTTCAGGGTCGTAGTTCGGCAACGCTTCCTCTGGTAGAAACCGAAACGCATAAGGATGATCAACTGACCAACCAGGATTACGCCGAACACCAGCTGCTAAGGATGGGAAGTATGTGTATATCCAACCCTACCATTTAAAAAATATAGTTAGCATTAAAACCATAGAAATAAGTTATGATTGCTAAAAAATGTAGTTCCTAAATAATTAAAAACTTACTTGAAGGAGAGTGAAACAAAATGAGATCAAACCACAATTTTGGCGTGTAGCGATGCCCATTTGGCGATAGAAATATGCTAGCGCCGCAGATCCCCAAGACATACTTCTTGCCTCTTCAACACTCCCTAGAAATGCACCAAATCTCACCGGGAGCTTATGTTGTGACTTGTCAGTGAAGATTGTGGAAGCCAACAAGTGGAATATATATCCCATTCCATGAACTACGGGATCATTAAGGCCCTCAATGTGCGCCTTAAACTCTTTTGCTCTAATCCAATAACTATCGAGTTGTTCATTTTGAAGATGAAAATTTTGTCGTCCCTTTTCACCAAAATAGTTCTTGTTGGTAGTTCTCCCGACTGAAGCGGTGGGGTCGGTCACCATAGCTTTCCCCTGAATAGGAAGCAACATCAGCTTCTTGATGTCGAGCAACGTCACTGTCATCTCACCAAATGACATGTGGAAGCTGTTTGTTTCAGGATGCCACCTTTCTATAAAGGCGCAGATGAGCGGATAATCAATCACATCGTACATCAATACCCTGAGATGAGTCAGCTCCGTTGCAACTGCGTGATTACCCCATGGCAAGTCAGAATTAAGTTCCCAATCTTTCAGCTGCGATTGTCTAGTCTGGTAAGGGAGTACGCCTCTATCCTGTAAATTGATTACGTAACACAAATAATTTCAATAACGCATACATTTTTTCCACAAACTGCAGAAACTTGACATTTTGTGTAATGCAATTCCATGCGTGACGCATGGTTCTGCTCCCCACGTCACGTATGGAACAGAAGCATGCGTGACGCATGGACATGAACCATGCGTCACGCATGGAATTGCATTACACAAAATGCAACCTTTCCAGTTTCTGCATTCTTTACAACACACCTTAACCAAATTTTCAACAAAACTACAAATAGTTCAACAAATAATCCATCAATTTAATGAAATCAATTCATACATTAACAAATTTAATATCACAACACATTTACAATTCATAAATTAAAATAAACATACTTTATCTTTCATATAATCAAATAATGAACTGAACGTAATTTTATCATTTTTTTCAACCATTTTCCTAACATTAAATTAGTTATGATAAGTATTGAATCTATAAACGAAATTCTAATTACATACCTTTCCTTTTTGCACAAAAAAGGCTGTATGAGCTTCAAAGCTTATGAGTAGCTCCGGAATTTGTGGACCTCCAGGAGTACCCCCCTCTAACTGAGGGACGTATATGTTTCTGACCGGAGGTTGTCGTCGTCGTCGTCGTCTTCTGGGTTGTTCCTCTCGCTCCTCTTGCTCTTCCGCTTCTTCATGTTCTTCATGAACATTCTCATATGTCTTATCCTCTTCCTGACCCTGTTCCTCATGCTCATGCTCCTGCTCATAATCAGAATCAGAATCAGCATTTGCACCCCCAGCTGATGGCCCTGCACTGCTACAAGCAACCAGTGCGTACTGGTCATCACCCGTCTGAGGGTTCTGAAAGTTATGAGAACCAGTAGCTTGTCTCATCATCTCCACAAATGATGGCTCTTGTTGTGGATAGCCCGGATAGCCTGGAAACTGTGTTTGTTGTGGAAACAGTGTTTGATGTGGGATCAGAATGGGGGTGCCAGGAAAGTAATGAGGGGAACCCTGGGGATCGAAACTTGCAGCAGACAAAGCTAGCTGCTGATGTTGCTCTTGTATCTCTTGTTGTTGCATCTCACCAGAAAACTCTAAACGACGAGGAGGCGATTCTTGTCTATTGTTCTTCTTCCTTGGTTTTGGAACTATGGGATCTTTTTTCTTCAGTTCTCTGTTTCTTTGACGAGTATCGCGTCCAGGTCGACGACCACCATCCATATCTGCATCATAGAATGTGCAATTCCACAAAATTAATCAGTTTACTGAATTTAATCAGCATATCATCAAAAACTCAATCAGTATATCATCAAATCCAATCTGTAACTGCAGAAAAAAATTCTGGAATGTGCAATTCCATGCGTCACGTATGGCTTCCATCCATGCGTGACGCATGGAATTGCACATTCCAGAAATTGCTCGTCAATAGATTTTCCATGTTTCAAACCCTAATCTCAACAGTTTTTCCAAAATTCTAACAGTTTTTCAATAATTTCATTAAAACCATACCAAATTTCAACAACCTAATTCATAACCCTAATTCACAAAACCCTAATTCAATATCAAAACCCTAATAAACTATATACACATCAAAATATGAAATTGGTCAATAAATTATCAACAAAGTACACAATCCATTCATATATTACAAGTTTAATCATTTCTAAACAACTAATTAACATACACATTGGATTTTGAAGTAAATATCATCAAAACAACATGAAAACCTCATATATACATCAATACCATACCATAACAATGAAATCTTAATGTTTACATACCTTATATGCAAAAAAGATGATGAGAATGATGAATTTTAGGTAAAATGGTGCGTTTGAGAGTGCAGCCGCCGTAAGTGAAATTGGAGATGGTGACAAAATGGTAGGGTTTGATGTTTTTGGGCTTTTATAGGTAAAAAATCCATGCGTGACGCATGGATGGTGTCCATGCGTCACGCATGGTTTTGTTCTGTGCGTGGCGTGTGGATTACAACCATGCGTCACGCACGGATTTAATCCATGCGTGACGTACGGATTTAATCCATGCGTGACGCACGGATGACCTGGGCGGTAAATAGCAAAAAGGGTGGGCGTTAAATAGTAAGGGCCTAAATAAACTTTTAGAGTGTGCCAAATAAAGGCTTTGTATATATATATATACGGGGGTTTTGCATAAAACCACCCGATATTTGTTCGAATTTGCACAAATAATCGTTACAATGGCGATTCCGAACTCCAGCTTGAGCGCGTCAATGTCTACTACAATGAGGCCAATTGTGGTCGCTTCGTTCCTAGAGCGGTTCTCATGGACCTCGAGCCTAGAACAATGGATAGTGTGAGATCTTGTCTTTTGGCCAAATCTTTAGACCTGATAACTTCGTTTTTGGCCAATCTGGTGATGGAAATAATTTGGCTAAGGGACACTATACTGAAGGCGCTGAACTCACCGATTCTGTTCTTGATGTTGTCAGGAAGAAGCTGAGAATTTTGATTTTATTCAAGGTATACCTAACTTTGATCGCTTTGGTTTATGGTGGTACATTTTAATTCAAAATTCAAAAGTATATTATCAATTGGTTGGATTGTAGCGGAATTCAGCCTTGATTTTAGGGATTTGCTTCATTCTCTGCCGAATTGTTGAATTTCAGATATTAGGTTATACTCCATTGTTTTGTTTGACTGGAATTTTAGAGGAGGAAGAAGAGCATGATTTCACCATTTTACCCTTCTTTTGTTTACTTGTGTTTTAAAAGGATAAGAGTATAATGGTCATTTCAATTAACTAACGGAAATGGAAACAAAATCCGTTAAAAGGGTGGTGAATTGTAATAAATTTACAAAATTAGGGTGGTTTATTATAATTATTGATATAACGGGTGGTTTTGTGTAAATTCGGACAAATAATGGGTGATTTTATACAAAAATCCCTATATATAAGATTCCTATTTGACACACCCCGAAATTTCTAATTAACACTGGGGTAGATTTGTCACATCAAATAGAGACTAGGTTCGTCACAAAGAAAAACATGGACAGGTCCGTCACAGACCAAAATTAAAGGCGCGGTTCGTCACAGAGCCCTAAAAATTGGTTTGTCACGTAGAAAAAGAGATGATTCGTCACAAAATAATTTTTTAAAATTTTTCTCATAATATTGTAGAAAATTTCAATACGATTCCGTGTATATAAAATTCGTCCAAAACGGATATCGTTTGTCCTTCCAAAAGCCAAAAAAAACAAAACAGCCCTTTTCGTTAGATCGTAATATCAAACGCATCCGATTGCTTTGTTTTTTTGGGATTTTGGAAAAGCAAATGTTCCGTTTTGGACGTACCCGACCATAACTACTGCAAAGAGGGCGACATAAACGATTGCAATTTCCAACTGAAATATTACGACGACACTACATCTAAGGGTGATGTTGGAAAGGATACATTCCACTTATTTGAGGTAACGGCTGCAGGATGGCTTCGTCCTGTCGGGTTCAACATGACATATGGCGCGAAACTCGATGGTGTGTTGGAGCCCAGAAATTGCGATCACGCGACACAACACTTCGCGTGACACAGGGCGTCTGGACAATCAACTTATGTAATACTATTAGTCGTCTTCTCCCTCGTAATTAACCTCACTCTCGACACCTGACACTTGCGTAACTTAACCGAGAAGGAAACCGGCTCCGGCTCTTTTAAGCTCCGACAAGAAAGATTAACGTAAAACCGGACACACCGAAACAACGCAAGTATACACAAAGGTAAAGAAAAGCAACGTGAAAGAAGAGTATATTATCAAAGACGTTTCACGTTTTAAGCTTTACAATAAACCGAATAACTCAGATACCACTCTCAATAACACTAAGGCTTTACAACCAAACTATAAGTGATACAACAAGTGCTTTATGCTTAAATTCCTCTAGGAGATGAGTGTTTCGGAAGATTGAAGTTAGGGTTTGCTCTTATGCTTTCTTTCTTCTTTTCAGGGAGGTGAAGCGTTTTTCTCTTATGATCCGGCTCCCTTTCCTTATCCATAGGGTTGCGTTTTTATACTATCACCTGGGACCCACGCGAGTCTATTACCGTTTTGCCCCTCGATACTTAGTCCCGTTGTATCCTCTTATTGGGCTTCACCTGTTTATGGGCCGCTTTATTCTTCTGGGCTGACTTCTTGGACCGACCCGGCACGCGATTCGTGGGCCTGACCCAACTCTCTATGGACCTCGCGAGCCCATCGAGAACCGGCTCCAACATCCAGCCCCCCAAGCTTTCATGCTGAATAGCTGAAGGCTTGGGCCTGTCCTCTTGAAGTCGCGTTCTCGATGTAAGCTTGGCTCTTAAACTTTGCACGTTCCCATCGCGTGATAGGGTCGCGTGTATTTCTGTTTCGTTTTCTCTGGGCGACGTTTTGAATTCGAAAACTTTACGAATTCCCGCGCTGAGCGCATGTCGTCCACGTGTTGACTCATTATTGCACCCCTCTTTCCCTCGATTTTTTCTTATATATACCCATTCTCGTCTTCCTCTTTCCCTTTTCCGCCATAACTTCCATTTTCTCTGCAACTTCTCAAACCCGCCGTAACCTCCATTTTCTCTGCAACGCTCTTCGCCGGTGCTTTCCTTCCTTCTCCATCGTCATCTTCGCCGTCGTTCGCAGTCGATTCTCCATGGCAGGTTAGTCTTCCGCTCTCCTTTCTCTTTTCTACTTCGTTTCTTCGATTTTTTAGAGCCTCCATCGTCGCTCCATTTTCTTCTCGCCCGCAGAAATTTCACTTGGCTCTTTAGAATTGCGAGGCTTCTGAAGGTCATTTTTTGTTCATTGGGTGTTTTTGCGTTGTATCCCATTTTGACTCTTATTCTTTGGTGCGTTCGTTTGGGAAAAAACGTGTTTTGGTCAATTTCTGCCATCTTCGACCTTCGTGGTGTTCTTCGTGTTCTTGGGCTTGGTTCATCCTGATGTCGTTTTGGCTTCCCTTTTGATTCTTGAGTTTCAGCTTTTCCAGGGATTTCTTGTTTGTTATAGCCTCGCGTTAGTTACTTTTAGACACGCGTTGCTCCTAATTTTGATGTTCTTTTTTCCTTCTTTCCATCCCTGGAAAACTGAAACTTACTTTGCCTATGCTTTCAGGTAGCGATGATTTTTATGAACGCTCAGCTCGGGCTGAGTATTCGGGGCGTACCACATCCGGATCTGAAGGGGGTTCTGGTGATCGCGAGCCAGACTCTCGTAGACGATCTCGCGTTTCTAGAAAATCTAAGAAGAGCAAAGCGAAGACGCCCAAAAGATCCAAAACCAGACTCCCGTCTCGCGTCCTTCAAGAGCGAGCCGAGACCAATTACGGTCAATTCGCTAGCTTTTTCTCTCACAAGGGGTCTTTGCCCCACGTAGTTATAGAGAAACCCTTTCTCGCGGGTCCCGGACGCGTGAGTATCCTTACAAAGAGAATTACGCATTCTCGCACCCTAGTTCCCAACACCGCCCAACGTAGCAGTCTTACCTTTGACGATCTTCGTCGCCTTGCTACGCGATATCCCTTCCCCGAGGGGACCGTCTTTGCCCTCCCCGATCTCGAAGGCACTTCTCTCGACCAGTATGGGTCTTTCTTTGCTTTGAGTAGGCAGTCTTTAGAAGCCGGCTTCCGTCTCCCTTGGACGTCCTTCCAGACTGAAGTAATGGCAGATCTAGGCTTCAGCCCTTCTCAGATGCATCCAAACTTCTGGAGCTCTCTGATTGTTTACATCATGCGATGTCAGGACATTGGGATAGTTCCTAATACTCCTCACTACGCGCTCATCAATTCGTATAAGAAGAACTCACGCGAGGATGGGTTTTACACTGCTCAAGCCAAGACTCCTAGCGCCTTCCGATTGCCTTCGAAGATCGAGGGGTGGAAAACTTGTTGGTTCTTAGTCTGTCCCCCTCTTGGCTCTGAAATTTCCGTCCAGGTACGCGAGCCCACTGCGAGAAGGGCTCCATGCTTTTTTCCAAAGGAGACTCGCGACAGATTCATTCGTGATTACAAGGATTACCCCGACAAAGCAGTTCAAAAACGTTTTGAGCTGGCTATCTCGGACTCTTTACTGGTCGCCAGGGGACTTAGTCTCAAGGCTCATGCCTTAGGTTTTTGTTCGTTTTTGTTTCGACGCTCGCGTTTATTACGATTATTTACACTATACTCACTTGTGGTGGCTTTTGTAGATGCTGACTTTTTCGCCGATCTTCCGGATCTGGGGGGGTTGGCCCTTGACGAGTCGGGCGCGCTAACAACCACCGAGGCGCCTACCCGCATTGTTCCATCCGTCCCCGATCCGACTCCTACTCCCCCAGCTGCTGCTTCGGAAACACCAACGGAGCTTGCGACGACAGTTTCTGAGGACGCTCCTCCGGTCCAGACGTCTCGCGTACTTTCTGTTCGCGATAAGGGGAAGCAGAAAGTTGTCGAGAAAAAACGCAAGAGGACGACGGAAGTGGAGTTTGTCTCCTCTCCGGAGCCTACTGATACCCATGTCGCGAACCCGACCTTCATCCATAGCCTATCCGCGACGCGTGCGTTCGTTGAGACGATACCGACCGTTTTCCCTCCCGCACCTAGCCTCTACGAGGAAATTTCGGAAAGGCCTGGCGGCTTGTCCAAACTTCTTTTCGCCGTAAGTCTCCTGTTTCTACCTATTTCTTGCTTTCTTGGGGTGTTTTTAACTCTTCATTTTTGCAGGGGATGAATCTCATCGCGAGCGCGACTCAAAAGGTGCTTGCCGCTGAAGACGAGCTTAAGGAGCTGAGGGCAGAGGATCAGTCGACCCGCGATGCCCACAGAGCGGCCAAGTCTAGGCTTATGGGAGAAAAGAAAGCCTTGGAGGAGGAGCTTTCGAGAGCCAAGACGACGATGAAGGAGATGGAGGGTGAGCTCGCGTTCCTGTCAGTGAAAGACGCGAGGATAAAGGAGCTGGAAGCTCAGCTTGCGTATGAGAGGTCCACTCATGTCAACATCGTCACTGAGTACAATACGCAACTGAACGACCTTAGACAGGAGAACGAGAAGCTCCACGCGACGATGTCTGAGAGAATCGCTTACGAGAGGAACATGGCGGTGGAGGAGTATTGTGGGGATTATCGCCAGCGTGCTCGCGTCGATTTTTACAAGAATGCCGCCAACACGCTTCTCCTTTGCATGGTAAAGATGCAGATGCTGAAGTTCAAAGTTAAGGACTTCCCTTTCAATGCTCAGGACCTGTGCGGGCTTTCTACTGATCTTCCCGAGTACCAGCCCCCATTGCCCGGAACCTTCATTGATGACGGGGAGACTCCACTCGAGGCATGGGGGATTACGCGTCTTGCGCCTGAGAGGGGTATTGTTAAAGGCAAAGAGAGTCAGGTTTTTAGGCCCCCTCTCCCGAAGGTGGTCGCTCCCCCTTCGCTTGAGAAGTCAGTTCCGAGCCCTCCTTCTCCATCCCTCTCGTCTCGCAAGAGGAAGGTATTCGCGTCTGATGCCCTTCTCGACACCATTCAGCCTTCAAAGCGTTCTAGTTCAGATCAAGCGGGGGGCTCAGGCTCGCGAGTGGCTGGTGTTCGCGACGTCGTGGATCTGGATGCGGATAGTGTAGAGGACGCGGGGACTGCTGCCAAGACTGTTTCTAAGTAATGTCTTGTCTTGAACAATGTTTTCTGTATTTAGGGATTGTGACATTTTGTAATCAACTTTTATATATATCGCGGGTATAATGGTCGCGACCTTTATGCTGTTTCTATATTATTGTTTTTGCTTTTGTTTGCTTGTTTCGTACATACTTATCTCGTCTCGTTCCCCCCGTTTTTTGTTTCGGAAAAACGAGTAAGTTCGCGAAAAAGGAAAACGCAAAGAGATAAGTCACAATTACGGTCCATCTTGTATAGTAAGGCAAAACTGACTTGTTACATAATCTTGTGAGTGAGCATTGCAAACTATTCTTTTGCCAACTGTTGCATGATCTTTACACGCGATCTCTAAATGACGGTTGATACTCGCGAGGTTCATCTTTAGCCCTTGTTAGCCGCGGCGCAGTAGGATAGCTTTTCCTTGGTGTGATGGTCACGGAGTATTCTCGGTCTTTGTAAAGCATTTAGTCATGGTGCTGCTCTCGCGTGGGATACCATGCACTGCACATGTAGAGGAGCATTTAGCTTTTGGTTTTTATCCTTTAGTAGCACTGCACATGATGCAAATCCGCCCATGCTTTCGCGACCAGGGGGAGTTTTCTAGCTCAGCCCTGGAAGCTGGAAACACGAGCCGTCCTTACTTTCGCGACCAAGGGGAGTTTTCTAGCTCAGCCCTGGAAGCTGGAAGTAGGACACGCGACCGGGGGGGTTTTTTAGCCCAGCCCAGCCGTCTACGCTTTCGCGACCAGGGGGAGTTTTCAAGCTCAGCCCTGAAAGCTGGAAGCACGAGCAGTCCTCTCTTTCGCGACCAGGGGGAGTTTTCTAGCTCAGCCCTGGAAGCTGGAAGGAGGACATGCGACCGGGGGGGTTATTAGCCAAACCCGGCCCAGCCGTCTACGCTTTCGCGACCAGGGGGAGTTTTCAAGCTCAGCCCTGGAAGCTGGAAGCACGAGCAGTCCTCTCTTTCGCGACCAGGGGGAGTTTTCTAGCTCAGCCCTGGAAGCTGGAAGGAGGACACGCGACCGGGGGGGTTATTAGCCAAACCCGGCCCAGCCGTCTACGCTTTCGCGACCAGGGAGAGTTTTCAAGCTCAGCCCTGGAAGCTGGAAGCACGAGCAGTCCTCTCTTTCGCGACCAAGGGGAGTTTTCTAGCTCAGCCCTGGAAGCTGGAAGGAGGATACGCGATCCGACTGCGTTACCTGTGCTTTTCATGTTATAACGACCATAAGTATTGTGAACGTACCTGAGTTTTACGGGAGGACTAGGCGTAGAAACGACGAAGTCGCATCACGTTCCAGGAGTTGGCAATGTGATTTCCAGAGTGGTCCTTGAGGCGATAAGCCCCGGGCGCGACTTCGCGATCTATAATGTAAGGTCCTTCCCAGTTGGGGTCGAGCTTTCCCCCCTCTGTTCTACGTAGCACAAGGTCTCCTCTGGCAAATCTTCTCAGTTTTACGTGCTTGTTATAATATTTTGCAACGCCCGCTTTATGATTGGCTGCTCTGATGGTGGCCAGGTCGCGAGTCTCTTCTCGCATTTGCAACTCTAGCTGCATTTTTTCATCGTTGTCGTCCGGACTATACTGAATCACGCGGTCCGTAGGCACAATGAACTCGACTGGTACTGTGGCCTCTATTCCATAAGCGAGAGCAAATGGCGTTTCTCCAGTTGCTTTCTTTACTGTAGTCCTGTTTGCCCAGAGTACTAGGGGTAACACTTCGGCCCACATGCCTTTGGAGCCTTCTAGCCGTCTTTTCAAGTCCATGACAATGCTCTTGTTCACTGCTTCTACCTGGCCATTGCAATGCGGGTGAGCGACTGAAGCAATCCTTAAAGCGATCCCTATGTCTCTGCACCATGTAAACAATTGCGGCGAATTGAATTGTGGTCCCCTGTCGGTTACGATCTCGTGAGGGAGGCCATACCTGCAGATGATGTTTCTCCAAAGGAACTTTTTAACCGCCGGGACGGTGGTGCTCGCGAGGGCTTCGGCTTCGATCCATTTGGTGAAATAATCAACTGCTACAATGATGTACTCTAGTTGACCTGGCGCTTTTGGTTTGAAAGGTCCCAATAGATCTAGTCCCCACATCGCGAAGGGGCAAGGGCTCGACATTATCTGCAACTCAACACCTGGTTGATGAGATGTTGGGGCAAAATACTGGCATGGCTTGCAACTCTGAGACTCGCGTTGTGCGTCTTGTTTCATGGTGGGCCAGAAGCTTCCCTGCCTTAATGCTTTATAGACCATTGGTCTCCAACCCGCGTGAGTTCCGCATAATCCCGCGTGAAGCTCCTTTATCAGCACGTCACTTTCTATCTTAGTCAAGCACTTAAGCTCGCGTGGTCCGTATCCCCTTTTGTAAAGTTCTCCACGACACATGTAAAAGCGTGCAGCCATGGAGACAAGCTTTCTCATTTCTTTCGGATCTGAAGGCCCTGTTCCGCTAGCAAGATATTGAATTATAGGGGTGCGCCAGTCAGCGACTGGCTCGCTTATCTCCATCAGTTCCACCTGATTGCTTATGGCGCTTTCAGACTTCACGAACCAAAAGTATGGGGCCTTTCCTTCTTTAGTAATGGCGGTGGGACCCTCGCTAGTACATTCTATATTTGCATACTGAATTTGGGAACCCCGCTTCGCGAGTTCATCAGCTCGCGTGTTTTCCTCTCTCGATATAGCTTCAATTTCAAAATGCCCGAGCAACGAAATCAGGGCTGTGGCCCTCGCATGATATCTGGGGAGATTGCCTGTTCTGGCCTCGTAGGTCCCATTGATCTGATTCACGACGATCTGGGAGTCGCTCATGCACTTTACCACATGAATACCCGCGTTAACGGCAATTTCCAGCCCTGCGATGAGTGCTTCATATTCTGCTTCATTGTTCGTAGCTTTGAATCTTAGCGCAATCGCGTGATCTATCTTATCCCCAGCCGGGGAAGTCAGGACGACTCCCGCCCCGCAACCATCTACGTTTGCCGATCCATCAATGTGCATTACCCACGCGGGGTGTTCAGGAGCTATAATATCTTTTTCTAGCTCTCTGAAACTTGTTTCAACTATGAAATCTGCCAAAGCTTGTGCCTTGATGGCGGGTCGCGGTCTATAGACTACGTCAAACTCTGTCATTTCAATGACCCATTTAGCGAGCCTTCCAGAGGTTGTTGGTTTACTCATAAAAGACGGTAGGGGTAAGTCCGTCAGTACTTCGATGGGATGAGCATGGAAATAAGGTCGGAGTTTACGAGCGGCTGTTATTAACGCGAGCACTGCTTTCTCAACGGGTGAATATCTGGTCTCGGCCGACAAAAGTGCTTTACTGACGAAATAGACGGGGACTCGTTGTTCCTTTACTAAAACAGCGCTAACTGCACGCGTGCCAGCCGCGAGGTACAGCTGCAAGCCTTCACCAGGTATTGGGGACGCGAGGATTGGGAGTTTAGCCAGATGTTCTTTAAGACTCGTAAATGCCCTTTCACATTCCTCAGACCATTCGAAGTTTTTAGGTTTCCTTAGTATGTCGAAGAAGGGAAGGTTTCGCTCCGCGAGTTTTGCGCAAAACCTTCCTAAATAGTTGACCTTTCCCACGAATCTTTGGACGTCGTGAATGGACCTTGGTGGTTGCAGATCTATTACGGCCTGGACTTTGTCTGGATTGACTTCGATACCGCGTGCACTGATCTGAAAGCCTAGGAACTTGCCTTCGGTGACTCCGAAGACGCATTTCTCTGGATTGAGGCTCATACCGTACTTTCTCAGGGTTTCAAAGACCTCTGCCAGGTCGCGAGTATGATCCGCTTTCTTTTTGCTTTTTACCACTATATCGTCAACATAGGCCTCTACAGTGTCACCTCTTTGGTCGCTAAAGATCATGTCCACCAGTCTCTGGAATGTAGCCCCCGCGTTTTTCAAACCGAACGGCATTACTTTATAGCAGAAGGTTCCTTTGTCTGTGATAAAAGCAGTGTGCCCTGAGTCGGCTGGGTTCATCATAACCTGATTATATCCAGAGTACGCGTCCAGGAAGCTTAGAGCTTCATGACCCGCGGTGGAGTCTACCAACTGGTCGATCGAGGGTAATGGATAACTGTCCTTGGGACATGCTTTATTGAGACTAGTGAAATCTACGCACATGCGCCACTTCCCCGTCCCTTTGGGATTTTTCTCTACCATTACAACGTTTGACAGCCACGTTGGATATTGCACTGGTTTTACAAACCCTGCTTTAATCAGCTTCGCGAGCTCTACCGCAGCTGCCGCGTTCTTTGGTCCCGCCTGTTTTCTTTTTTTCTGCCTACGCGGCTTAACCTCTGGACTAATGTTCAGGGAATGAGTCATGACACTTGCCGGGATCCCTCTTAAATCCTTTGGTGTCCACGCGAACACATCCCGGGAGCGGGTGAGTAAGGTCTCGATCTCTTGTACGACTTTTTGATTCAGTCTCCCCCCTACGTAAAGTTTCTCCTCTTTGTTGGGGAAAGGAGTGATTACCTGTTTCTCAAACCCATCAAAATGCGGTTTATGCCCTTCTCCCTCTCCCTCAGTATCTCGCGGTCTAGGTGAGGCGCGAACTTCTAACTCAGCTTCTTCCAGGACGCGTGGCAACCCTGGAATAAATAACTGGTTGGCAAGCAAGGTCTTGGTACTGCCCTTTTCGGACGAGACGTAGCAGATACGGCTCTCCTCTTGGTTTCCTCTCGCGACCCCTACTCCTGTCAATGTTGGAAATTTTAAACAAAAATGGCAGATCGATACGACCGCCTCAAACCTGCACAGCGTCTCGCGTCCCAGTATCGCGTTGTAGGAGGATGTTATTGGGATCACCACAAAATCTATCTTTTCTGACCTCCTTGACCCTTTCTCCTCACCCAAGATGAGATCTAGGGTGACGACGCCCAAGGCCCTTACGCTGTCACCCGCGAAACCTACCAGCGTGGTTTTAGTGGGCCTGAGTGTAGACTGATCAATTCCCATTTTTTCGAACGCGTCCCAGTAGAGTATATCGGCTGAGCTCCCAGTGTCGACGAGGATTCTTTTTACCAGCTTGGTTCCTATCTGAGCATGGATGACCAGTGGATCAGCGGCCTCGACAGCCCAGGTATCTACCTCTTTGTCACTGAAGGCAAGCGTGTAAGGTTCAGACTTCGACCTCGCGACACTATAGATCGGTTTTCCCTGAGGCTTGGGTGCGTTGTTAACGAGTCTTCGCTCTCGTTTGCCCAGGGGTATGGGTTCATGGCGGCCCGCGATCGTGCCTACATGGCCGTCCATGCGAGGGAAGTTCTGGGACGGGTGGCGATTAGGCCCCTGATTCTGGTTATTTCTCGCGGGGGTTTGCTGTCTCGTCTCATTTTGCGTTCTACTGCCTCCCCCTTTACTCCACGCTCCTCTGCACGTGACGCCGTGACCTGCATCAATGCTTCCCCTCTGAGCAGTCAGGACCTCCTGCTCACTTGGGTGATGTCGTCGCGACCGACACTCCAATGTAGAGTGAGTATTCACCCCGTGGTATTCGCACCAGGTGGTAGGCCCCTGGCGGTTATGACCGCGACCACCTCTCCCCTCAACATCGCGTAGGTCGTCTTGTTCGGCCACAAAATTCTGCGATTGAAATTGATTCTGATCGTGATTTTGGCCCCTGAACTGTCTTTGACCCTGATTCTGATCTTGAATCTGTAAACCGGGTGCTCGCGAATCGAACTGTTCCTTCCCTTGATTACCCTGATGACGCTTATTCCCCCAGTTCGGGTTTTCTTTCTTATGACCCTGAGCGGGCTTGCTCTGACTATTTCCCTTCAAAGCGACTCCTGAGTGTGCTTCCACATTAATTTCTGTGTATGCTCTCTCGAGCATGCCTTGGTAGTCTAAATCTCTCTTGCGGTATAGGTATTGCTTGAAGGTGCTTCCATCATTGAGCCCGTCAAGGAACGCGACCCGAGCGGTTTTATCATGGAAATCTTCAGCTTCCAAGATCTTTTCCGCGAACCTCTTAACGTAATCCTCCAGTGATTCATGCGGCCCTTGTTTGACCCCTACTACTTCTTGCATTGTCACTTTTCTCTTCCTCGAGGAGCCGAAATGCAACAAGAAACTTTTCTCTAGATCGGCGAAACAATGGATGCTTTCTGACGGTTGGTTGAGCATCCAGGTCATGGCGGGTCCCGAGAGCGTGCCTGGGAAACCCTTGCACATTGTGGCCTCATCAGGGCACCTCGCGAGCATAGCATACTTGTAGCGTGCTAGGTGCTCGCTGGGATCTTCTTTACCATTGTACTCTTTTATGATAGGAAATCTGAAATTAGGCAGAGGGGCTGACCTGACTATATGCCCCGCGAAAGCAGTCGGGCCGAACAAGAGTGTCGGGTTGACGGACGGATAGGCCTCAAAGGCTTGCCGCGGGTGGGTGGCCTGGTTGCAAAAAGGTTCCCCCTCGTACTGGCGGCGGGAAGGTCTTTGTTCGGCGCGAATCCCCTGTCCTCTTCCTTCGGTTCTCCCCCTGTAAGATTGATCTTCCGCGTGGCTCGCAGGGGGTTGATTCAAATCGAATCTACCAGAGTGACAAGGCCTTTCGCGTCCTCCGACCCTTGTTCCATGCGACACTGAAATTCCGTCGTCAGGTACGTGTTCAGCACTCTCTTCCGCGACCGACTGTTCTCGTCCGCTCTGATTCTGTTCGGGCTCGCGTGATCGAGTCCTTGGTTGCCGCTGGTTTCGGCTTCCGCCCGCACTTTGTCCCATCGTCTGTAGGAAAGCACGATACTGTACCAGTGCGGGTCCTGCCAGAACAATTTCCTCCTCATGTACATGTGAAAAACGTGGTCGCGTGCTACTTATGTCTTGAGTTCTCATCTGGGGAGGGGTGTTGTCGCTTCTTTCGCCACTAGTATTCATCTTCTCAGATAGTTGTATTAGAAAACACTTCGCGAGTATAGATAGTAAGCCTTACTTGTGCGAGGAGGTCCCCACGGTCGGCGCCAGTGTTGGAGCCCAGAAATTGCGATCACGCGACACAACACTTCGCGTGACACAGGGCGTCTGGACAATCAACTTATGTAATACTATTAGTCGTCTTCTCCCTCGTAATTAACCTCACTCTCGACACCTGACACTTGCGTAACTTAACCGAGAAGGAAACCGGCTCCGGCTCTTTTAAGCTCCGACAAGAAAGATTAACGTAAAACCGGACACACCGAAACAACGCAAGTATACACAAAGGTAAAGAAAAGCAACGTGAAAGAAGAGTATATTATCAAAGACGTTTCACGTTTTAAGCTTTACAATAAACCGAATAACTCAGATACCACTCTCAATAACACTAAGGCTTTACAACCAAACTATAAGTGATACAACAAGTGCTTTATGCTTAAATTCCTCTAGGAGATGAGTGTTTCGGAAGATTGAAGTTAGGGTTTGCTCTTATGCTTTCTTTCTTCTTTTCAGGGAGGTGAAGCGTTTTTCTCTTATGATCCGGCTCCCTTTCCTTATCCATAGGGTTGCGTTTTTATACTATCACCTGGGACCCACGCGAGTCTATTACCGTTTTGCCCCTCGATACTTAGTCCCGTTGTATCCTCTTATTGGGCTTCACCTGTTTATGGGCCGCTTTATTCTTCTGGGCTGACTTCTTGGACCGACCCGGCACGCGATTCGTGGGCCTGACCCAACTCTCTATGGACCTCGCGAGCCCATCGAGAACCGGCTCCAACAGGTTCAATCAAGCTAAACGCAACTATAGGTGTGAGTGATCATCCTTTAGGGCTTCTAAGCGCCCTAAACGTGAAACATATGTCAGTGTGCTTCCCCAAGCCACCTCTCGACGAGTCCATGGCTAGATTCGGGTATGATTCACGACTTTCAGGGGCGTCTACACCACTTTTTTCGGAGAGTCATCACTGGAGTTTTGTGGTCGAGGGTATCAACGTAGGCGGCTCAGTAGCTCAAGGGGGGGTTTTTATACTCGACACCGGAGCTTGGGTTACACAACTCAGCTCGGCTTTGATGGATGCTGTCATCGAACTCGTCAAGGAGAATGTCAAAACTCCCGAGTTAGTCCCCCCGGTTCGAGATTATGAGATATGTTTTGACGCATTTACTGCTAGAAAAAATGGTATTCAGATGTCGCTTGAGTTGGCGGGAGGAGGATCCATTCATCTAAACTTTGACACCGTTTTTGCGGTTGAGGGATTGGATGCTTGTCTGGCGTTTCAGCGATCGCGCACAGATAAGAGTTTTCTAGGGGCTTACCAGATGACGGGTTTGAATTTCGGGATCGATCTAGTCTCCAAAAAGCTTTATGTTGACGATATTGATTGTATGTGATGAATCTCAATTCACTAGAATCTATTATACAAATGTGGTTCTTTTCAGTATACAATTGGCTCTCAGGAAAACTATTTCTATGACATGTAACTTAACCATAATTCATGTTAGTGTAGTTTCCTGGGTTACTTGGGTTTTTACATGTAATCTGAGACTTGTACATTACACTTGATCCTTAGTCCCCTTAAAGACTCATCTCTGGATATGATCCGAGTGATGCTTGATTAGAACAACAGGGGTGCTCTGCTTCTGATTCTTGCTGCTTTCCGATATGATTTCTCGGATTATTGATATGAATGGTGTGAATCCGCTTCCTCCGCTGATCAGCACTAATGACTCATGCCTCGAATTAATAATATCAATTCATGATTGTAGATGAGTTCAGAAGCCTTAAAATATAGTCTAAATAGATGATTGCTGCTTTCATTTTTTTTTTTTTGCATATATACTTAGTTTTATTCTCGCGCCAACGCGGAATTTGCTTAACGATTTTTATAACTATATATATAATTTATAAACACATAGAAATAACATTAATATAAATAAAAGGAAACATTGCATAATGGAAAAGTATCCGGTGATAATAGTTGTTAAAGTAATAAATGAGAATGATTCTAGACCGTTGGATCTCGCCTTATCGGACGAATGAGGAAGATTGCCTTTTCGGGCGCGTGTACTAGCAACTTCAACAGATCTCGCTTTTTCCTTCCTTCTTCTTCTCTCTTTCTTTATCTTTTCTCCCAAGTTCTTCAATAGATCTTGCCTTCTTTTCTTCTGCGTAATTCCTCCGTTGATCACCTCCCTTCTATTTTTCATTCGTCTTCCTCATATTTTCTACGTACAGAATTGTGTGTTTGCATGAACTGATTTTTTGTTGATTTTTTGGATTCATGTGTCCTTGTTCTCTTGATTGCTCTGTTCGTGTAATCAAACACATCGATTATCATCCATTGTCTTCTTTCTCCTTCAAACTACCTATGGATCTAGGTTTTTCTTCTATTTTCTTTGTTTCCCCAGTTTATTTCCGTGTTTCTGTGAAATTTGAGCTAATTTGTTGAAGTTTTACGATGATTCGTGTATATTAGAAGCAGTTTATCTCAAATTTGATGAACATCATCGATGAACTATCATTGATTATCATTAAGCTTTGAACATTGATTATTAATATTATCATACTCCTGAGGTAATTATTGAACATTTACAAGACATATGATGAAAATTTGTAAGACTGTTAGTGAACATTTATTTAACATTTATAGAACTAATGATGAATCTTTAGTGATGTGATGAACATTTATAATATTTGTGATGAACTTCTGTTATAGAAGTGATGAACAGAATCCTGGACATATTATGAACATTAACAAGATTTGTGATGGACTTTTATAACATATGTGATGAACGTTTATATCAGTTGTGATGAACATTTATTGGTGATGTGATGAATATTTATACTTGTTATATTGTTTTGAACATTTAGAAGACTGATGTTGAACCTGTAGTGATGTGATGAACATTTATAATATTTGTGATGAACTTTTTTTATTGATGTGATGAACTTCTGTTACAAATGTGATGAACATTCTCTAGGACTTATTATGAACATTCACATGATTTGTGATGAACTTTTATTACATATGTGATGAACATTTATACCAGTTTTGATGAACATATGGTTAACAACTTGTGAATATTTGTGTAGGTGTTGATGAATCCAATTCTAATGGTGTAGTTTCTATTTCTCATGGAAATACGAAATAATTTTTACTGTTATGTCAAGATTCTTATAAGCCATATGTAGGTCATGTTTTTGCATCAATTGATGATGGGATCAAATTTTATAGAAAATATGCACTTGAGGCCGGCTTTAGTGTACGTATCATGTTAGGGACTAGCACTAAAATGGAATCAATGTTCCACTTTGGAAGTATCTTTGTTGCACTAGGCAGGGATATATGAAATTAGATGGAAATAGTGCAGTTGACTCCCCTTCGTCTAAAAGGAAGAGGAATTAAGATAAATGTGATTGTTAACCAATGCATAAATCTATGACTTACGTCTTCCCAAAAAGTCGGTTGACCCCACAAATTGTTCGTCTAGGGTTGATGCCCTCTCCAATCAAAACAGTAGAGTTGTCTTCTGTAAATGAAACACAAAAGGTTGTTGAGAATAGTATCCCACATCGGAAGTTGAGAGTAAAGAAGCCTAGTATATAAGCCTATAGATTACTCCTCCTATTGCCAATTGGTTTTAGGGTGAAACCCCATTGAACTTATCTGGTGGGCCTAATGCGCTTATGCGCTCGTGTGTGCACGCCCCTTGTATATTTAACCGTTCACGCTGCTCTCTAGCCCGTGGACCCCCAGATTGTCACATGGTATCAGAGTCAGGTTCTGTCCTGGACCCTTGGGTTGTGAGGTTGGCTATAAAGAGACTGACCCACAACCGTGTGTTCAAGTGTCAACTGGGCTTCCGCCCATTGCACTTGCGGGGGTGTGTTGAGAATAGTATCCCACATCGGAAGTTGAGACTAAAGAAGTTGGAAAAAATTGGAAGTTGGAAAAAATTGGTACAGTTGCCTATCACTTAGCCTTACCAGCATCAACCCGAATTCATCCGGTTTTTCATGTGTCGCAGTAAAAAAAACAGGTATCTCGCAATGTGACTTATGTTTCTTCACCCCCTTTTGTTACCTCTGATGGTGACTGTGTAGTTCCCTGAGGCTATTATGGATTTGTAATGACCCAAAGAGAGGCCATGTGAGCCAAGTACACACTAGTACAAATTTTGTATTTTATCACGCTTTAATTATCCCGGTTTTCTGCAAACCGTCTTAGAATCATTTTTTAAATATTTTATCACGGTTCTCTACATTTGCAGGATAAAATATGTTAAGTGCGGATTTAAGAAACAAATATATCTCGGTTATTGAGAACCGATATATAACATAGATTATTGACCTGCCAATTAAACTCTCAAATACGAACTTCACGTCCTCACCCAAATAAAAGCTAATCCTCAAATCAGCAGTTCGCTCACCACCGCTTGACCTAGAAGCAATTCTGCACAAATCGATCGCCACCCAGATTGAGCCCTCATCGACGTCTCTTCTCCTACTCTTATCAATAGCACAACACTGATCGACTCTTCCTGCACAACACTGATCGACTCTTCCTGCACAACCTTCATCGGTGGCGCTCCCGCAAAGTTAGTTCATGACCACCGCAACTCGACCATGGAAGCAAACTGACTGCTCTGAATCCAAGATGGATTCACAACAATTTTTTCCGGTACTCCTAACTCTTAAGATTCAATTTGTATTTTTATTGATTGCTTTGTTTGGTATACCGTGCTTAATTAATTGCTTCCAATATGGGTCACATGACCATCTCCACTCAGATTTTCACTCTTTGAGCCCTCCATCAATCGTAAAATTGTGGAAATGGCTCGCACTTCAATTCCCTCCTCTAATTTTCATGCTGAATTGGATGGAACATAATAAACTCTTTTGAACTTCTGGGTAAGCTGGAGTTTTTCATAATTGTTAGTTATGTTTTTTCTTATTCTTGCTCGATATGGTTTTTTTCTGTTTACTGATGCTTAATTTGTTCGATGTACAACTGAAAAAATCGCTACAAGATTTCATTTATGTACTGCTTTAATGCTCTCTTATAGATTCCAATCTGAGGGTCTGTTTATATGTTTGCCACTGCTCGTTGATTTCGTTTGAGATTTATTGAGCATAGTCTATTTGCTGCTTCAATTTCTCTAGGGTTTTATTGCTTCATTTTAGAACATGCTAAAACAAGAAGTTAATAAACCTTGGCTTGCTCTGTTTCTACAATGGATATTTCACCATTAGTTTGTTCAAGTATCTGAAATTGATCTTGTTCTGCGCCCACTCGTCTTTTATACTTTCTGCTCAAATGATCAACCCATTCATTCATAGCGGTTTCGGATCTGGTTCTCCTCTCTTAGGTTAGAAAAGGAAGTTTTCAATGGTTTAGAAAAGATTTGAGTAGATTTATACTACCTTGTGTTTAATGGTAATGGAGTTCTCTTTTCAGTTCCAAAATCTTTCACATTTTAAGGCGAAGTTGAGTTGTTTTTTTCATGGGTTTGATAGTGATCATTCACTTGTCTCTCCAACATTATGGTTGACAATGTTGCAACTAATGGTGTTGGTATAAGTGAAAAAGGATCTCCAATGAAAGAAATGACTGAAATTTTTTCATTTGGAGAAATCCTTACTTGAAAACAATCATAATTTATCAGGAGATCAATCAAAATTGAAGGGAAGTCAGATATCAGACGTAATTGGAAGCCATGAGACTGATTCTGATTTCCAAGCTACCAAATTGGGATTGGGTCGTGAAGATTTGGTGACTGGTGACATTTCCTTAGATGATTCTGAGGTCGAAAATAGGGTGAGTTCTGAGGATGAGATAGAGCTTCCACATCTCTTTTGTTTGGCTATCGTCTCGGGTATGTATTGAATTTTCATTTTCATTATTGTTATTCAGCCCTTATGTGAAACTATTGCTCAAGTATTGTGTTGTTCTTGTGTATCGATGTAGAGTTGTCAATGATACACTAGAAGTCATTACAAATGACCTTGGATTTAGTGTGAATATCATGTATGAAGGTAATTACATGATAAGTGATCTGAAGTATTAATTGTGTAACATATACTTCAGTTTCTGATTTTTTTTATATACTGAGTTGTTTGAAGCTTTCAACATTTTAAGTAGGAATTCATGACACGTTATGTCCAAGTTTATCTCAGTAGTTCTCCCTCGCCTACATTTCTCAGTAGTTCTCAATACATGTATTTAGACGAGGTTTGATCAGCTCTTATCAACTACTTCTTGATTATATTGTTGAAAATATTCATTTAGTTTTATTGTTAAAATTTACTAAGTTTCATGTTCTATCAATATCATCAATATTACATGAAGAAGAGCGGGCCTTGCATCAAATAAATTTTTACTTAATCAACATTATAGTCTTCACTTTTCATTTTTGCTCTCTTAAAAATAATCTCAGTCATGCTCTTTAGTTTTTTCGGTCTCTGTTTCTTTCCCTAAATGTTATTTCTTCCATTGTTTATACATTAAGTCGAGTCTTATTATGTTAACGTGCAGTGCAATATCAACGAGCCTGAGAAGTATGCTTCGAGGAAGTTCATGTGTTGGAATTGGGATGGGTATTGGCCAACCCGCAACAGCTATGTATGTGGTTGAGGTATGTGAGATTCGATATGTACTATATGTGACATTCAATCTGTGTATCTGCTTTGATTACTAATTATGTTTGATATAAATGAACAGATTTCTCCAGCATATGTAAGAGCCACATTTGGGAGTTTCACTCAGATTGCAACATGTTTGGGACTCATGGCTTTCTTTTTCACTGGCATCCCAGCAAAAGAAACTAAGGGCTGGTATGAAAAACAGTTAGGTGCTGAATTTGATAAACTTGTAATATGCTCGATCCACCTAGACTAATTCTTGTCCATAACAAGATTTTTTTTGTAATTAAACAGTTGAATTAAGAGGATGGTTAATAAAAAAGTGACGTTAATAAGTCTTCTATCTTTCTTGATTTCGATTCATAACTAGTTATGCCTGATTCCTTACCAATTTTCCTGATTAGCTTCCTTCTCCAATATATTTTCCTCTCTAGCTTAGTATGAAATATACTTTTTGATATATATCTTTTGAAATGTATGAAATATATTATTTGGTATTGTTGTGTTTGACTGGTTATCATTTTAGAAGTATATATATTATACGGCCAATAAACGAATATAATGGACAACTTTACATCTTGGTTCAAACAACCGTGATATAATAATTTCCCATGTTTTTTATTTTCCTTTTTAACACGCATATCACCGAGATATATACTCTTTTAAAACGTGATATAAACAATATATCACGGTTGTGAACCGTGATGTAAAAAAAATAAAAAGTTGCACAAATTTATTATATCCCAGTTTTTAGGACATTTTAACACAGTCGTAGAACCGTGATAATACCTAAAACAACGGTTATTGAAACATTATATCTCGGCATAAAACCGTGATAAAAACTATATATGCCGGTTGCTAGGACATTATATCCCGGTTCATTAATCGCGATAAAAACTATATATGTCGGTCTGTAAGACATTATATCCCGGTTCCTTAACCGTGATAAAAAAACATATTTTATCCCGGTTGTGTAATCTTTTCTTTTTTATACCGCAACTATATATATCGGTTCATAACCGTGATAAAAATCCAAACGGAACCGGGATAAATGACTTGATTTGTACTAGTGACATGTTAATGGGCCAAAGGCCCATTTACCCTATCATGTAATGAGTTGATATAAGTTGTATCTCTTTAACGAGAATATTTTATTTTTATTTTGTTTCCCACTCTAGTTCAGCAGTTAGGGTATTCTCTTACTACCTTTATATTTAGAGTTCAAGCTGCGTGGGTGACTCTTTCAACAAACAATTGGGTGGTTGAGGTCCCTTACCACCAGACCACATGATTGTCCACTCTCTCAATCTAGCTTTCTTACCTCTTCTCTATCTCTTCTTATTTATGGTTACTAGTTCTATATACGTTACAACATCTAAACCTGATTTATGGAGATTTTTTTTTTAAATCTCCTTTAATTTAATTCCCGACTCCGCCACTAATCATAGCGCATGTTGCATCATCGACACTGTTTTGCAATATTTGTTTCGATCTCTAATTCATGACCATGATTGTGCGTGTCCATGCAACTTAATTAATTTTTTCGTTGTTGAGAAAATAATAGTTCTATCTTTAATCTATACCAATGTAAAGTGACTCAGTCAACATTCTTTCATTCGTCTTCCTTAGAGAAATATCTTATTATCTTTATTTCTTACCTACAAAGTTTATATTAAAAACAATATAGGTATGGTACTTCGACTATGCTCACTTTTGCTAATAAGGAAGCGAGGGACATTGTTGTGATGTTGTAGAATACCCAATGTGGGTTGACTGATATTATTAAATGACTTGTATAGTGTTAAGTAAGTAGATAATTGTCTTTACAATGAAAGGGAAAATATAAAGCAATAAATCTAATTCTAACAGCCTCCCGCAGTCGAAGCAGGAGGTTCCCGAATGCAAAGACTGGACCGGAATTCCAGAAATAGAGGAGATGACAACCCTTTGGTTAGAACATCTGCAAACTGACTTGTGCTTGGAACATGAAGGACTCGGGCTTGACCTAATGCAACTTTCTCACGAACAAAATGAATATCTATCTCGACATGCTTCGTTCGTTGATGTTGCACGGGATTGCTTGACATATATACTGCACTTATGTTGTCACAGAAGACGACGGTGGCCTTGGAGGATGGAGTACGAAGTTCGTGCAAGAGATTACGCAGCCGAAGTTCGTGCTAAGTTTGCATTGGATGCCTATGAGAGAGGGATGAAGGTAGGGCCGGCGGGGTGTATGGGTTTGGAGAATTGGGAGTGGTTGGTGTGTGATGTGGCAAAATTGGGATGTTTCACCGAATTGATTTGGGGAGGAAATTGGTAGTGGGCCGCGTGGAAATTGTGGGACTGGGTAGTGGGGCTGATTTTCTGAGATTTGGGTAGTGGGAGATCAGGATGACCCATGCGATAGTGCCATGTGGATGCGGGGAAAACTTGACTCGCCGAGAGGGCCTGCTGATGACAACCAACTGGTTTATTTTTTGGGAAATAGCAATAGAGTTTGCCTCGACTATTGCACCGATGGATCACGTTCTTGCTGGTAAGATCCTTCACAGAAAAACCAAAAGGATCAGATTCAACTGAACAACAATTATCAATAGTAAATTTCCTAACAGAGATCAAATTTTTTATTAGGTTAGGAGTAACGAGGACGTTTTTTAGGAAGAGAGGAGGATTAGAGGATAGCTTTTTGTGACCAAGTTGAGTTATGGGTAGGGTTTGTCCATTGCCCACTATGATTTGAGAAGAAGAATAGATACCTGGACCAAAAACGGGAGAGAGAATACCTGCATTTGAAGCCATATGCGAAGAAGCACCCGTATCCATGTAGAAGGATTGATCGTTTTGGTTTGCAGGCGTAGAGAGGTTGTTTAGAGCATGAATGAGCTCTTGTTGATTCCATGCTGGGCCTTGATGTGCAAAGTGGGCCTGTTGAAATTGATTGGGCCTAGGAGCAGGGCCAAGAATTCCCTGGGAATTCCAAGGCTGCTGAGTTCCTGAGAGAACTTGGAGAAGCTGTTGCACAGCGTTATTTTGATAGTAGCCACGCCCGGAGCCTCGGCCTCGTCCTCGGCCAAAGCGGCCCCGCACGCGCCCACGACCATGGTTGTTTGGAAAATGTTGTTGATTCGGCGGTGGTGCAGGAGACGCCGGAGGAGGGGCGTGACTGGGTGGCTGGGCAGAAGTGGAGGCCACCGATGTTGTCAAGGTAGTGCTAGGTTTTCCCTTGGTGGCTGAGCGTCTTCGTTCCTCAAGGAGGAGGGCATTCCGACATTGCTGAAAAGTCGGGAAGGGGTCTTTGAATTGGATCAAAGCAGCCATGAAGGAGAACTCGTCGTTCAGGCCTCCAATGGTTTGGAGAACGAGATTCTAGTCGGAGACGGGATTTCCGACATCGGCTAGGCCATCAGAAAGTTCCTTGAGTTGGCGACAATACTCGGTGATGGACATGTCGCCTTGGTGAAGACTGCGGAATTCAGATTCGAGTTGAATTGCTCGAGTCTTCTTGTTGTCGCGGAAGAGAATTTCGACATCGAGCCAAGTATCGCGGGCAGAGCAGTCTTCATAACGGACGATGATGTCGAAGATTTCTGCTTCAATGGTGGCATAGATCCAAGATTGGACAGTGGAATCCAAGATCTGCCAATTGTCGACGCTGGTGGGAGGAGAACCGTCGATATGATTGAAGAGGTTGAATTTTTTGAGGGTGACAATGAAGAGATGACGCCATATTTTGTAGTTCGGGGGATTTTGTTGGAGTTTGACGGTGACATGAGTCGAGATGTTCGACACATGAAGAGCATGTTGGACAGCAATGGAGGAAGAGGAGAGGGAAGGGGTGGTGACTGGTGGTTGTTCGGTTCTTGGGAGGAGGTTGGTTTGATCGTCACCGTTAACCATGGTGGAGGAAGTGGTGGGAGAGATTTGAGGATCGGTTATTGGGAAGAGAGAAAAGAGGGAGAATTAGGGTTAGGCTGATACCATGTGATGTTGTAGAATACCCAATGTGGGTTGCCTGATATTATTGAATGACTTATATAGTGTTACATAAGGAGAGAATTGTCTTTACAATGAAAGGGAAAATATAAAGCAATAAATCTAATTCTAACAATTGTATGGGCTCATAGACCATACAGGCTTCAAAATAAACTTGTTTTGCTTCAACCTTTTTCTCAAGACTTTGATCCTCTTGCCCGGATTGTCAGTCATGTTGATATTTGGGTAAGGATCCCTCTTCTGCCTATTTTCAACCACAATGAACATGCTCTAAATATGATTATCAGTGGAAACAATGTTGGTCATTTCATTCGAATGGATGAAAACTCTAGTGTTAAGAACAGGGGGAAATTTGTCAGGTTTAGTATCAATGTTACCATTCCAGAGGTACCTTCTTTTGTCAAAATTTAGCACACTAACAAATCTATTCTTACATTTAAACTCTGGTATGAAGACTTCTCACCTGGTTGTGGCTGTTGTGGTGAACCTGATCACTTATTTGATGAATGTTTTCTGAACAATCTGCCTGCCTTTGTCTTTGAAGGTTTCTTGGTAGGTTCCTCGGATGATGAGGAAGCTACCAAGATTACCAAGCAGAGAATGATTGGCCACTTGACTAAAAATCTCACTCACATGCCTCAGCCAAGGAAAGGCCCTAACTTTGTTAGGAAAAACTTGAGCCTTGTTGCTAAACAAGGTGAACCAGTTCTTTCTCCAAAAGGAAAGAGCCCACTCAATCCTCATGTTGCAACTCCTCTACACAGTATCCATTCTCCAGTCAAGCCAACAAATGTTACCCAAGAGATGCCCCAGAACTTCCACATTCATCCTGCGTTCTCCCCTAGAGTCTACAACTCTCAGCTTCTAGCCCAGATGCAGCACTATGCGTTCAACTTACCACCCCACATCAGCATGACACACTCCATGGCGCCACGGGTGGTTAGGCCAGCTCTGCAGCGCCAACAACTTCAATTTTATCCAACTGCTCCTCCCACCATTGACAGCTACTCTACTGCACCATGTACCTCGGAGAAGTCCAGCAGCACGGTCATCAGGAAGCTGGACGACATGGACATTGAGCCTCTTGATGGTGCTACCACCTCCAGCCCTGACCCGAAGAGAAAAGAGGACACAACAGAAGCTCCCCCTCAGAACCCAGCTCCCAAGAAGCAGCGTAAGACCAAGGTTAAGAAGCAGCCTCCTATGGAGTAAGTTTGATTATGTGTATTGCCATTATGTGTTATTTGTTTTTGTTTAGACCACTACCCCCTTGACAACTTGAATTTTTGCCCCTGCGTGGGTATTTTCATTCCATCAGTGGAATATGTAATCTCCATTCCTGCACTTATTTTGGATCCTGCACTTATTTTGGATATTTTGTTGAATTGCCCAGATCATGATAATCACGTAATACAACAGGTTGGAAACTTTTCTTATATCAGAAGGCTATATATGCTCATTTTACTATCTTCTGTATGGCATATACATGTTGCTAATGTTTCAAATAAGATTATGTTCTTCATATGGGGCATGGATTATAATCTTTGCTTCAATGACTCTGTAATTCGACCTGGCTTATGGATTTCTATAAGTCTTATATGGTTGTTACAGTTACATGATAGTGGCTACTCCTTATCCTCTCTATTCAAAGATAATCCATATCCTCTCTTTTGGAATATATATAATTTGAATATCTTATCTTATCATCTACAATGGTTCCATGCCAAAATTGGTTTCCTATGAATATTGCCTATTGGAACATTAGGGGATTAGGCGGAAAAATATGAACACTGAAATCTCTTATATTAAAAAGAAAAATAAGCTCGATGTTCTTTGTCTTACTGAAACCCAGTAAGACACAGTCACCATCAGAGGCATTCTGAGAAAAAAACAAAGTCCCCAGTAATTACAAGTATGTCACCGCGTCCCTCACTGAAAACGTTATGGCCTAGATTATGAACTTTATCATCTAAAATATGAACATTGACGTGTAATATGTGAACGCGGTCTTTTTGTTTTTCCTACGTTAAGAGTTATTTGCACCGGAACTTTCCTCCATTTTCTAATTGCATAAACAAAACAGATTTTGAGTTTTGAGCGTATAATAGACTAAAGTTGTACTTGTTTCATTTGTATCATGTTTTTTTCGATCGATTTGGCAAGAGGAGGATCTCTTGATCTACAATCTTGCAAAATTTTGATAAGATTTGTTGGCCTTGATGTTTGTCTTGCTCTTATCCGATCTCGTACATGAAGTAATATTTTAGGGGCTCAACAGATGTTGGGTTAGAACTTAGGGATTGACCCAGTCTCCGTATAGCTTCACTTTGACAAGATCGATGGTAAGTAATCTTAATTCACGAATATATAAAGATTCATATGTATAGATGCTTGAAACCTAAACATATATTCATGAATTAAGATTAGGTACAATCAATCTTGTCAAACTGAATTGTTTGGAAACTAGATCAATCACAAAGTTTCAACCCAACATCTATTGAGCACTTGAGCCCCTAGAATATTTATTTCTATGGGGAATCGCCTAAAAGCTAGACATAAAAAATGTCACAGATCACCTAAATGTTGTAAGCAAATTTGTGTTTGTGTGACTGTGGAGATGAATACCTCATTCTATATATATACTCTCTTCGTCCCTTAAAGATTATCTCATTTTGTATTATATACAAGAATTAAGACAAGTCTAATCAAGATAAAAGTGTAAATAATAACACATAAAATCATAGAATTCAACCAATAGAAAACTTATTACTTCAATATGAAGACAACTTTACCCCTAAAAAGTGTTGTTGGATATGAATAAAATAAATTGAGTAAGGGTATTATAAGAAAATATTAATTGATCGAAATTGAAATGAGACTCACTTTAGAAAACGCCCGAAGAAAAGGAAACGAGAGAAACATTTAGGGACGGAGGGAGTAGGTAATAGACATGATGAATTACATTTGTTGTTTAGACATTTATTATTTGATCATAACTTATTCAAATTTGAAGAATATCCTAATTTATGCACATTTAAGATATTATAACACCTTTTTCTAGCACAAAGGTCACCTTTTTCTAGCACAAAGGTCACCTTTTTCTGTTATTGCTCTATTTCATGAGGCTTGAAATTGTGGTCGACTGATAAGAGATAAAGAGCACTGTTTTTTTTTACATATTTGTTAAATATTAGTACTTGATGAGTATGAAATTATGAAAATATATTAATTGCTAAATACTTATCTAACATGTCGTGAGATTAGAGAGGGTGTCCAATGACTCATTCAAAGTTTTTAATTAGGAAAACTAACCCTAAGTAGTTTTTATTAGTTTTTGTTAAAGAAAATTGACCCTTAGGTTTCTCCTTTTACCTTGGGTGTAAGGGGTTAGTTTCTAAATGGATCATTTTCCTAATAAAAACGTACAAAAGAGTTATTTACCCAACTCACCGATAATGATTTTAATTTATCTTATTCCCAACATTATATAATTGTATTATGCTCAATCTAATTAATTTTAAATTATTAGTTCTATTATGATGCTTATGACTAGAGATTAGTAGGAGATTATTATCTCTGATGAAGCAGTGTTTCAATTAGAGAAGTGTTAAAATTAACTTATGGTGGAGATGATAATACAAATGATGAAGAAATCTATTTCAATATACTCCCTCAGTTGAAAATTATTTGTATTTTAATGTATTTTCTCCGTTATAACTTGTTTGTCGTTTTAATAGTTAAATCGGTAATTTATTGTGAGGGAGAAGTAGCTAGTAGTATTTTAATTCGAAAGTTGTTATTAAGTGTTGAGATTAATTTATTGTAGGGATGATAATGCAAAGGTTGAAGAAATCTATTTAAATGTACTCTTTCCGTTGAAAATTATTTGTCGGTTTAGTAGTTAAGATACCTTAATTTAGTGTGGGGAGAAGAAGTAGTGTTTCTATTCGAGAAATGTTAAAATTAACTTATGATGGAGATAATAGTACAAATGACGAAGAAATCTGTATCAATATGTACTCCTCCGTTGAAAATTATTTGTATTTTAATGTTTATTCTTTGTTGAAATTTGGGGGAGAAGTAGCAGTTTTTCAGTTTTAAAGTTGTTATTAAATATTTGGAATTAACTTATGGTGAAGATGATAATGCAAAAGCTGAAAAAAATCATTAAAGATAATTTGTGCTCAAACATATCTATCTTATATATTAAAGTTGAGCCTTTTAGAGCTCTTAGAGTGATTTTAGGCTTAATTTGTTACATAATTATTATTTTTTATATTTAATATCAATTATTAACAGACTGAATAATTATATTAACAAATTAATCTTAAAAAATTATCATTCCTTTCAACAACAAATATACAAGCTATTTTATTGAGAGTAAATATTATATTGAACGTTAATATATATTCTTACGATAAAATTAGAATTTTTTTCGATAATAAAAATTAAGTCAAGCTACGTACATAACCTTCATGCAATAAAATATATTTTTATAAATAGTCTTACAAAAAAAGTTAATCTTAATTTTTTGACGAACTTGATAAAAAGATATACAATTTTCATACAAATAATATAGAATTTCCCGTGTATGGCACGAGTCACTACACTAATTTCCTATAAAACTTGCTGAAACAACAATCAAATATAAAGAGAGAGAGTAATAGTTATTGTTATTGCTTTTAATTCATCTTTCAATAACAAAAAATAGTCGATGTAAATCCACCACCGTCTACAAAATGTTGATTATTCTAAGTCAAATAGGTATTCACTATCACAAAATTCACAATGTATACAACAACAATCGACTAAGTATGTTCCCGCCGAAGCAGGGTCTGCGGGACAGATATGGACAATCTCTACCCCTAACAACTCGTTAGGAGGATGTGGATCGACTACGTACCCAAGACATAGACTCAAAACAGAAAAGAGAAAAAATACTTAATAAGAGTAAAAGATATAAGAGAGGGCGAGAAAAGTTTTTGTTCAAATCTCAGTTAATGGTCCAGAGTATTCCCTGATCCGAGCTCACTACCAAGACACTTCACTTGTCGATCCTCTAAAATCACCATGTACAACATAATTGCAAAACAAAAGTCCATTAGATAATAACCTCGTTTACAAAAGACTTGACAACATTAACCCTATCGAAACCACCTCCAACTGCTTCATCATTCAGAATAAGGTGAGTACTTAACATTATAAGTTTGATTAAAACTTTATTTACTACTTGTACCATAAAAGCTAGATAGATGTGATTTGATCGTCACTGAAGAATGGTAAGAAAATATGTGGGGCGAAATGCTGCAGTTTCAAATATTGAACTATATAGCTTGAGCTTGAGCTTGAGCTTTGATAAAAGCATGAAGTGTATGCTTCATGCTTCTTACACAGACATGATGAATAATGTTCAAAATTTACACAAAAAAATCCCCTATCTAGCTAAATTTTCCAGCTCCTTGCTAATCTTTCTTAGACAACCATTCAAAAGCATACCTCATTCTCTCTTGGACGCAATAGAGAGATTGTAGCCGGTCGCCCGAGTATAATTTTCAAAGAGTTGAGGCAATTCATCCTTATAAGGTAGCACAAATCTCTTTGCAAATTTAGAATCTGTTTTCTTTATGGACTTTAAAACAGGAGTAGGGTGCTTCAAAAGATGTTTATCCATAAGAGTTTGTATGACGGTAACTCGGGGTATAATCCTCTTCTCGATGCTATATGATAGAAAACTAGGAACTGTCACCAAGTAGGCAGAGCTTTAACCAAGCTCCTCCATAAAATACTTCAATTTAAGCCTCACTGCCTTCTCAGAATGGCTCAAACCTAAGGGATACCTCTTGATTAACTCTGATATTTCAGAGTCACTCCATCCATAACTGCAAAATACTTGACGCCATGATTCAATCTTTTCTTCACTGCTACCCGACAATGCACGAATACCTTTAATGAACATACCAGATGTTCGAGGAATACCGAGCTTTTCTTCAACTCCTTTCAATATTTTCTCAAATCACTGGGTATTGGCAGAGGGGAAGCCATACTGCAAAATTAAGCCCTTAATTCCTTTCTCTGTGACACCATAACTTTACAACAACTGAATATTAGCAGGAACATTCCGAAGCGAATAGTAAGAATAAAAGCTCATTCTGAAGCGAATAGTAAGAATAAAAGCTCACTCCTTTCACTTGTAGCATAAACCTAACCACCTGCTCATCACTACCAACTAGCGATCTTAACGCCCTAAAAGTAGGGACAATGGCAGATTCTACCTTCCCCTTCAACATTAATGGATGTCGAGTTATGAATAGCCCAAAATCTGAGCAGGAAAACCCTAAATCTTGAAAATCCCTAAATTTGGGGCTTAGGGTTGTTGGAACTGAATTTTGACTGAACTTCCGGGCACTTTTCCGGTGGGCTGCGGTCACCGGTTGTGCCGGATTATGGGAGCGTTGGCTTCGTCTCCGCGAGCACTACGCCGTAGTGTACTCACACGTCAAATTCAGGTTCCGTTTGAATGAGAAATGAGGGCTCAAAGTTGGTTGTTTGTCTAAGTGTAAGTGACATTTTTTAGCTGAATATATGTGGGGGTTTTGTCCCACATCGAAAATTAGGGGTGAAAGTTGAAGGGTTTATATAACTCAAACCCCTTACCCTTGGTAAGACCTTGGGAGAGGACCCGTATCTGGGGGTTTTGTCCCACATCGACTCGCGCCCGTGGGGACGTGGTCCGTGGCCCATGGCCCGTGGGGACGCCAACTGAGTCAGCGTAATAGCTTCCACGATCTTCTCCACAACTGCCCCCACCTCGTTGGTGTCGCCTCTGCACAACAATTTCATGACAGATCTTCGGTATAATTCTTCTTAATTCTATTCTTCTATTTATTCACTTTACAGATTGTTCAAAACGCGGATTACAGGTCCTACAAGGGTTTTATCGACATCGTTTTTAAGCACATCGGAGAAGCCAACAACCACTTTCCTGGTTTGAGTTTCATCAAATCCACTTCTTTTAAGAAAATCAACAACCAATTCGGCTTTTTTGGTGGATTTTAAAGGACGACTGACCTTGGTAATAATGGAGACAGCTTCTTGTTCAGAGAATCCAACCGATTTGACGAGGTATTCGACCTCGAGAGGACTTGCAGTAGCAGCATTGGAAGCAGCAGCTGATGTAGAGTAGGAGATGAATGAGTTCCATGAAAGGAGGCGAGCTATGGCGGACGCCATTAGAGCTTGAGCATTCTTCGAAAATGGAGAGAATATGAACACTGTGAGTGATGATGATGCTTCTAATTAATTACCAGTAGGTTATACAGACAGCCCAATATTATAGGCCCAATACAGACGGTCCAATACTACAGGCCCAAACACAAATATCTCAAAAAAGATTTCCTTTACTAGAAGTTTGATGGAGTGTAGGAAACACCAAAACAAATTAAATGGAAACTTCTATCCTTTACTGCATAAGAAATAGTCATATAGAAAAAGAAGATAACAAGATTTGAAACATTTAATCTTGCATTCATATCAATTCGATTCACGATTATGCATTTAACGAAAAAGAGAAGAAAATCTCTCAAAAATATATTTCAAAATGCTATTTCCCACCGGAATTTCAACCCTAATAAGCAAAAAATCACATACCCAGGCTTAGTTCCGATCCTACATAAATAACCAATCATTTCTCCTCAAAGGAGGCAGAAAGAATATCTAAACCACAAGATATTATTCAGAGTAATGGAGAAGGCCAGATCGAAGAGTTTGTGTGCAATGCACTTGCTGATATTGTCGGCGGCCGTAAATGTCGGGCTGCTACTCAGGATGACTTACGTTCAGATTCGAACTAAGGCGCACGTTAGCAGCAAAGAGTCAGAAAAGGCGCACGTTAGCAAGGAAGTGAAAACAAAGGCATCATCACATTCCTTTGAGGAAGTGGACGATGGGAGAATAATCAATTTCGATCAGTGAGTATTGTAATAGTTGTCTTACTTTAGTGAATTTGACTTCTTTTCGTGAGGCTACACATAAGAATGTTGAGTCCGAACCTCGTTAAAATCCTTTTGTGTGGTTTATCTTCGGTTCTTGTTCTATATTCCGTGTATTGACTCGATTCGAGCGCATCTGCTTATGCACAAGTTGTTTACTAATGCAGAGGTGATCCGACGATGTACGAGAGGTATTGGAAGGAAGTTGCAGGAGAGAAAGGGACTATAGTGATCCCGGCATGGCAAGCAATGAGTTATTACTCGGACCCAACGAGTCTTTGTTGGTTCATGGAGCCCGAGTTGGTGACTCAAATAACTCGGTTGCACCGAGTTGTGGGCAATGCTGTGACCGAAGGGAGGCACCTTGTGGTTGGAACTGGTGTTACTCAACTCTTTCAAGCAGCTTTGCACGCACTCGCACCAGATCAATCTTCGTCTGATGATGATCGACCACTTGGTGTCGTGTGCGCTGCTCCTTACTACTCGGTCAGTTCATCGATCTCTTAGGTTCTATACCGTTACTAACAAGATGTGTGTTTACTACTTTGAATATCTAGATTAGACTTCTTTGGCGTAAAAGTGCATTTACGCCTTTTATACCCGGAAAACCGACATGACCGACCCATAATTAAACCCAAAAGATCCAAAAAGACCCGAAATTCTAAAAACAAGATCTAATCCAAGAATCTATAGCATTAGTAATTCCTTGGTTAACATGGACGGTCCGCTAGCCTTAAACTGACCTGGCCGTTTTTACATGTTACCCGAACTGACCCAAGTCCCTCTCAACTTGAACCCAATTTGACCGAACCGAATGACACCTCTATACCCGAGCAACAATAACAACATTATACAACACCTTACGGGGTCTGGGGGGTCGGGATTGATAACCTCAACAAGTTGGGAGAAAATAACCGATATGACCCAATAGTAAAGGAGTCTACAACAAAACCTACAGACCGAAACAGAAGGAGCAAAACCAAAACACACCAACATAAACATAAAAACCGTACAACACACTCCCAACAAAAACAGAGAAACCAGAACAAGGCTCCTAGCCCGAGAATCGAGGATACACCCCTGACACCTCTATACCCGAGCAACAAATACTATTCAATAATAGTCAGCTCAGTGTGATTCCACATACTCTGATCTAGTAGAGAGATCCTATATCTTTACTAATTAGGATCAAATGAAGAAACAAATCATTGGTCAACCAACATTGACACAATGATTTCATCATTTTTTTTGCAGTTTTACAAGAACGCAGTGGACCATATGCAATCAAGGCTGTACAAATGGGTGGGAGATGTGTCAAGTTTCAATGGAGAAGGACCCTTTATTGAAGTAGTGACATCTCCTAACAACCCTGATGGATTCATGAGACAACCGATGCTCAAGAACCACACCGATGGCGACTTGATTCATGACTTTGCTTATTACTGGCCTCAATACACTCCCATAACGTCGCCTGCAGATCATGATATAATGCTCTTTACCGCGTCTAAGATCACGGGTCACGCTGGGACCCGCATCGGGTAAGTTGTAAACATACTTACACAATGAGTTGATAAGAATACTTATTTTGGATCAAATGTCACACAGGTGGGCGATTGTGAAGAACAAAGAAGTTGCAGAGAGAATGACAAAGTTTGTGGTGATGAGCAGCATAGGTGTTTCAAAGGACTCACAGCTAAGAACAGCCAAGATTTTATCGGTTGTTTCAGATACCGCTGCCAAATCTGAAAATGGCGAAACTCTTTTCGAGTTCGGCCACCAAGTTATGGAAAACAGATGGAGACAACTCAGGGAAGTGGTTTCACAGAATGAGCTCTTTAGCATTCCTGAGTTTCCATCTGCTTATTGCAACTACTTCAAAAGAAGTTCCAAGATACAACCAGGTATAGTGTTTCAGGATAATGCATTAAATTGCATTGAAATTATCAGATACTGACTGGCTTTTTTTGTGTACTGTAGCTTTTGCATGGGTGAAATATGAAGGAGATGCTGAGGATTGTGAAGCCTTGTTTAAGGCACATAATATATTGACTAGGAGTGGGAGATTTTTCGGTGTCAGTCCAAGATTTGTGAGGATTAGCATGCTGGACCGGGACATAGATTTCAACCTCTTTTTGAAGAGGTTGGGGCAGATCCGCCATTGAGAGTGGCGGCGATTGCATACTTCAACCAACAGAAGTTGAAGCAAGGAAATCTGTGCTTAATCTAGAAATATAATCATATAAGATATATAGATATATATCCTAGTATGTATTATGTATCAAAGGAATTATAATAACAAAGCACGGACAGGAGATCCATATACTGCATATGATCAATGCATGCCAAGTCTATTTTTCTATAACTATAGTAGATAAGATTGCCATCTGCATGTTCATTTCTAAATTGCAATGCACTTGGATGACAATATATGAAGAACCATAAAATTTACACCCAAAGGAGAAATTGAACATATGTTTAATAACACAAAAAAAGCCTTACTATCTCAAATTCTCATCTCATTTATCAATTATGAGCATACAACAAAGAGATGCCTTATGGTACCGAAAAAAAAAAAAAGGGTACCTTATGTTGTAAGGCTACTAGCTTATTTCCATATAATCCAAGAGCAGAGCAAGAATTCTCAATTTACTTGCTTTACTATTTTTATGAAAGAAAAGAGCTAGAAAGGTATGAGCCTTTATTACTACTCTATGCTACATTGCTACATGTTCAAAGACTGCAAACTGTACAAAATTAATGTACAATGAAATGTTACACTCTAATTTAATATATGATTATTGCATCTTAGAAGACTAGGAGGAAGAAGAATGAAATTACTACGGACTCACAGGTGAAGCATCTGGGTCACAAAACCCGAGTGTTATACGAACCGCAAAATGTGCACTTGTGATGAAGCCAGTGAAATGGAGCAGTTCCTTTTCTCCCACAGTCGTTGCATAATATAGCCTGAAAATTCATAAGAGCTTAATTAGAATGTTTCCCATGAAAAGCTAATCCAAATTATAGTTTGCCTTCGAAACCCGTCAAAACTAACCTGAGTTTGTCCAAGGTACTCATCAGGAAGCTTCTCTTCAGCTAAGTATGCATCCAACATTGCAAAATACACCTAAAATGAACACTTTCCGCACTTAGTAATTTAAGAGAAACTCCCGGCCATACAGGGCAAACATATTCCTGGACATACAGGGCAAAAATATCAAAATTCATGTTAATCACCTTCAAATCCCCTAGTGACTTGCTACATACTGGGCAAACATAGTGCAAGCGGGTATATTCCTGGCCATTATCAGAAATATCAGAAAATTTGTTCCGGAAGTTAATAAAACAAAGATGAGGAAATACTAGTGAACATAGGCACCTGAAAGCATGTTGAGTGCATTAAATGACCACAAGGAAGGGCCTTTACAGGATCGCTAGATGTAAACATATCTTCGTGGCAAATAGGACACACGTCTTCTAAGCATTTCTCCCTGCATACATGCGCGGAAGAAAGAGAAGGCGACATGCAAGCATTGCATTTCATACAATGAAAGAAGTCAATGCCAAGGCCTTTCCCCAGTCTACACAAGTTGCAGAAAGGACAATGGTAGATTTGCCTGTTTAGAAAGCATCACAACAACACTAATTTAGTTACCAACGACAACGACAACCCCATAAAACATGTATAGGGACTACATTAGAAAACTACCTATCATCGTCGAACAATCTGCAGATCCTACAATAGTGCTTTCCCATGGAATATTGGCATGAAATGCATGATGGGCCAATTGGTTGAATAAATAAGCACTTCATGCACATCATTTGGGTTATAGATTTCCTGTATCCATAGAAATGTTATAAGATGTATTAACCTTAAAAAAGAATATAAAAAGTCAAAGCAACTACAACACCTTACCTGTCAACTGGACCATGATCAGAGACCTCATCATGACAGCGTCTACACGTAAAAATCTGCTTGCAGCAAGGGGTAACGACTTTGCAATTCTGTTTGTAATGCTTGCAACCGAATACGGATTTATCTTCATCCCGGTACGATGGAGAGTGACCCTGACTGAATGTTGTCTTTTCTGGAATAGATTGTTGTTGTACCATATCCCAACGACTGAAAATGACACTAGTATTTGTGAGAACTCAGTAAGCATCATAAGTAGCATGATTAATGGCATTTAAACAGGATAAGTGGATAACAAAAGAGTAAACAAAGTAGCATTTATTCAATAACCTTGAGTACAAGTATTGGATAACTCGTGTTTTTTTGTGTGCATCCAACGAGGAGTCACGAGACACTCTCATTATCGTAGCGTCTAATTCCTGCAGATCCATTTTTACAAACCCTTTTTGGTGCCACAGCTTCTGATTCATCTGCTGAGCTTGATCAGGTTTATTAACTGGATCACTGGCATATGTTTTGGTCACATTCTGCTTCTTGTTGGAGTGACAATTTTTTTTGAACTTTTGTTCTTTGCAATCTTTGTGCTCATGAAGGTGTTCTATTTTCTCCACAGATTTCATGGAATCTGAATCAGCATCCATGACACTTTCTTCATTATGATGTATTCCCTCCCTAAAACCAGAGTCTTCAAAGAATACATACTTCCAAACAAGCTCCATGAGCTCCATTGTCTCTGAGGAACAATCATCCGACTCCTTAGCCACCGTGATAATGTTATGCTTATATGTACCTTCCCACCATTCCGTCAACCACTCGTCGAACATTGTATTCTTCGTAGCTCTACGCCAGAAGGACATAATGGCATGTTGTTCTTCTGGGTTCAAAGATTCCACAAGCCATAGTATCATTTCTTGTAAAAGCTCTGCTCTTGATCTTCCGAGCATCTGCCCAACAATCTTTTCTTGCTCTTCGATAGAGAAGCATTTTCTGAATACAGGCAAGAGTTCAAAATCTTCGCGGTTATTATGATCTCCAAGTATCTTTTGCAAGGATCTGCAGTCATCCTGAAGCCTCAGTGACAGATGCATAAACTCCTTATATACGGCCACATGAAGAGAATCATTAGAGCCCCTAGAAACCACAATTTGTAATTCAGACATCTTGCTTAACACATCTGATATTTCCTTGAAATAGTCTTTCTCCAATATGTGGTCCATTGAGTAGGAGAGGCTTATATTCTGCCCAGTTTCCTTCGCCTCCAAGGCTGGAAAAGCAACTGCATCCTCGGCTTCTCTATGTAGTTGACACAAGAGTCTCAGTACACGAAATCGCCGGCAAAACTCAAACAGAAGATCGAACTTTTCACGTAAAGCATCTGAAAGCTGCACAAGATACTCTAACTCCCTCTTCACAGCTTTATGAAAGTAGTAAATGTGATCTATTGGTCTTGCATCAATGCTATCAGGCTTACTAGTACCTGGAGGACACTCAAGAATGGGATGCAACAAGGGAGAAGTTTGAGGAAAATGCACACGCATGTTTATTTCACGCGAGTACAGAAGTGGATTCTTCTCTAGCACGCCAATACCACTAGTAGACGTATTAAGGTGATCGTTTTCATGCTCAACGACCAAGCCAGGTCCAAGTATAACATCATCTGATTTTCTACAGGTATTTGGATCCTCCTTAGATTGCTTCCCTAAATAGGATACATTGTTCTTGAACATTTTTTGCAGGTCTTTGACACTTGTTTTACCAGAGTAACCAATACGCACCCACTCGTGCAAAAGAGAGGCCAAATTCTTATCAAGGAATCCTGATTCCTTAATACTATGGAGAATGTAAATTAGCTTATCCTTCGGTAAGTGAGAGGAAAACCAAGTGATCACACACTTGAGTAGTCCAAGTGGCATCATATGCAGGCTCAGAAACAGCAGCTCCACTTGTGTTTCATGATTGCATCTGGTGGTGATGAGGGGGATAACCTGATTCAAGCAAAAAAAAAAGACCATGCTTCATTAATTGGTTCCAATTTCACATCCAATGCAATGCTTCTTAGGATATCCTATAATTTTCCTGTCTACTTTGTTCTTGCTATGTTACTAACTTCGACGAGACCAAATTGAGTTGAAATGTACCTCTGCTTCTTGAAAGGACAGTTTTTGGGTAATGCTGCTTGCAAAAGGCTCTATCTTGCTCAATAATTTCTGCACGGATAGGACAGTTTGAGTGGAATGGTATAAAACCTCCTGCAAACCTTCAACTTCATCCTTGTCAAAGAAAGGTAGATAGGATCGCAAAGTTCCAGAAAGGTCCTCTAACCAAGGATAAAATATTTTATCCAATACATCACTGCAATTTGTACAATATTGCTTCTCTTAAAATCATACAAAATTCATTTTCATAATATAAAAGTTGAAACAACAGAGAGGAAATATCACCTATAAAATATTAGCACATCTGCAAGAAATTTAATCTGGACAATAACTGAATCCAGTGTTGAGAATATGCTTGATCTTTTCATTTCATGAAGCTCATCCAGGATTTCCTTAAAGTCTTGCTTAATCACAGAATGCCAAAGACTGAGACCATCCACTGGCCTATTTTGAGCACTTGCATACAAGAAATTTTCCCTCACACATTGACTGTTTATCCTAGAAAAGCTCTGAGATAAAAATAATTTAGAGGCACATCCTAAATTTTCAGGTTCACCGGGACATTGTGCTAGTTTACCGTATTGAATGCGAGCTCCAAAGGGTTTTGGAATTCTGTTATCAAGCCAGGAGATCACCAAATCCTGTAACAATGTATCGTCCGGAACAAGTTTCTGTATGCAGTGCTTAAGATCTCTGTGTTCCTCTGAAGAAAGAAAGCAAGTCAACCATGAAAAAAGGTCCAGCAAGACCATGATAGGTACACTGCATATAACCTGCCAAACTAATGATGCTTGCTCTTCGCAAGAGAACTGCCTCATCAAAAGGGGAAAGACCTGCAATAATTGAGATAAAATTCACATTTATAAAAACTATATTTACTAATACTCTTAAAAATTTACTAAACATAGTTTTTAGCTTTTATGTATTTTTGGTATTTTAACTAAGGTTTCTGGATATAGATTTTCAATGCAATCATTCTTAGCTTCTATGTAGTTTTTTCACTGGAATTATGCTTGAATGTTCTCGTATGAGTCTTGTCTTATTTAAACACTGAATGTCATAACGCAGTGCCGGCTTATGTTCATTTATGGCATATTTGCGAATTTATGAGATGAAAAGTTTGTGTTAAAATCGAAAGAATATATGTATATTACCTGCTCTTCTTCCTTCAGCATATGCTTGCACATGGCTTTATTAAGGGCTCCAACGCCAAAAACAAGCTCTTGAAGTTGCTTTGCTTCAACTCCTTGTTCACTCTTTGTCAATAAATTTAAGCTACAGAATATTGACTCAAATAGATCGTCTATGCTTTTGTGCTCCAAACAATACGAGCACGCAATGTTCTTCATATGCGCATCCAATGCTACAAAAATCACCTGCTCATATACTCATAGTTATAATCATTCATAACTAAATTAACTCACAGAAATCACTTAAGCTATCACTTAGAACATTGTTCCTTCTCACAACTGATATTACAATCTCCTGTGCATACTTTTCATTTCTAGCTCTAAAGATTGAAGTCATGAATAGCTTGAGCAATTGAATTGACCCCAAATTTTCAGGAATCCGCAATTAGTTCAAGCAAACTCCAAAAAACAACTATCCTAAAAACAACCAATTGAGATTGAATGAAACCTCATCCTCCGCAGAAACCTCCTTGAGAAATACCTCAGAGAGACAACTAAAATACCTCATTCATAACTATAATACCTCACCGAGATTACTTAAGCTATCACTTGGAACATTGTTGCTTCTGACAACTGAAATTACAGATTTCTGTGCATACTTTCCATTTCTAGCACTAAAGAGTGAAGTCTCACATTGAACCGCCTCCAAACTTTGAAAGCTATCACAAAAAGAAGCAATTGAAATTGAATGATAACTGCAATCGAATGATAACTCATAGAGATTACTTAAGCTATCACTTAGAACATTGTTGCTTCTGTGCGTACTTTCCATTCCTATCACTAAAGAGTGAAGTCTCACATTGAATCGACTCCAAAAAGAAGCAATTGAAATCGAACGATACCTCATCTTCGGCAGCACAGTGATACTTATAAACCTCCTTAAGAAACTCAAACCTCCTCTTCAAATCAGCAACCAAATCTCCCTCCGCTACAGCTCTTCCGAGCTCATCCAGCTGCGCTTTAATCGCCTTATGAAACATCACAAGCAGCAGAATCGGATGCTCAGCTATTCCTCCACCTCCAGAACCTGAAGTAGACGCCTGATTCGAGCAATTTCCGTCCTCAACTCCGAATCTCGATTGCTCTCTTTCGGCTCCTCCTCCGGCCATGAGATACAAGGCGTGGAGCTGAGGAAGAAAGGCATGGAAGAGGCGCAGAGAGAAGAGTTGACGCTCATGGTTTTTGTAGCCTTGTGTTTTTCCCTTTTCTTTTTTTCATGCCTTCTCTCTCTCTCCCGGAATTAAAATATTTCTGTCTGTTCAACAGTTCAAGTGTCGGAAATACATACTCGGTGACGTCAATCTTTCTTTTCTATTGTTTCTGTAAATTACATATTTGTGCCCAGGTTTATTTCCAGCCTCTGATTTGTGCCCAACGCTTTATTGTTGTGATTCGAACTAAGATACCCGGAAACCCAATGGAGTTGACGCTTCACGTGTCGGAAACCTCTAGGAAACGTTTTAGAGGTCATTCCTGTTGACAATGAAATCGAAAACTTCGGCATTTTTAATTGTTTTACGCTCGTGTAATTTTAGAGGCATATAATTGTCAAACTTAAAAAATACTCAAAGTTCAGTAGATCAATTTTTCATATCCGTTATTCAATTCACTCAATTTTCTCTATATGACTCTCTTAATGAGCACATATATTAACATAGTTTCTATTCATCGCACCCCAATTTTGCTATTCATCGTTCAGGATTCCATAAGTTGCGTATGAAAATATTTCATGCGTGACGTATGGAGACTAAGTGATGAATAGCAAAAAGGGGTGGGAGGTGAACAACAAGAGCCTATACTAAAAATGAATAAGAAGGACAAATTTGTAATGGAGTTATAACCTTTTTAGCTAAAAATCTTGATAATAGTGTTTCATTCATTCTATATAATATATTTACTTTAATTATAATTTTATTTTAATAATATATAATATATATTGTCGTTTTCTACAAACTTTTATTTTTTTATAAATTTAAATAAATCGTTTATTATTTCTGAAACGTTTTTGTTTTCCGTTCTAGTTTTGTTTTTAGGGTAACATAAGGTGTGGACACTTTTTTGGTTTCTGTTGAACTATGTGCGAGTTGGTGAAATTTTGTTTTTAAATGTATTGGTTTCTCACTAGCAGTATAATATTGCTGAGATTATAATATGAAATCATGTAGATGATGGAAGCATGGGCATGGATTAACGACACTGAAGACATATCTAGGGAAGGGCTTTAATATTATTATTGTAAATAACCTACGTGTCTTTGTTGTTTCTTTTAATTTACATATTTATTCTTTTCCGAAAGTGAGATCACACTCTTGATTCTTTGAGTCGTAAGGGTTAAATAAGTCGAGCAAAGTACAAAATCGTCTATATGGAACTAGAAACGGACCTATGCACGGAGGCAATCATGGATTTACTATGCGATTTGGTTATATTAGAATAAGGCATTAGGATTTAGAAGTAATTTAAATTAGAATAAGATGTTGAGACTTAAATAAAGACCGAGGAGAATACAATATAGGTTTGTAATGACTCAATAGGAATAGATGTTGTGTGTTCATAAGATTTTGTATCCATGGATCACAACATTTGTATGCACCATGCAAACATACATTATATACATTCTTTCATAACATTTGCATCCATAAATCGTACCCCTTCAACACATACAATATTTTCTGAGAAATAGACTCATGGCCTAACATAACAACACCAGTACAAAAAATGTAAAACATAGCCTTCATCCTCGTCAATATACCCTTATTCGAAAATTATTAAACATTAAGAACAAAAGCTAATCATAATTATAATGTTTTTTTATGTGAGAGTAGTGCAAGTAATGCCTCCTCAGTCCTGACTTCTGACTCCTGTATTATTTCCAATTAGGTACTACTCCCTTCATCCTCAAATGTTCTTTTCATCTCTTTTAACCACGTATGTCGATGTGCATTATTTCCAATTAGGGAGTACTCTCTTCATCCTCAAATGTTCTTCTCATCTCTTTTAACCACGTATGTCGATGTGCATTATTTCCAATTAGGGAGTACTCCCTTCATCCTCAAATGTTCTTCTCATCTCTTTTAACCACGTATGTCGATGTGCATTATTTCCAATTAGGGAGTACTCCCTTCATCCTCAAATGTTCTTCTCATTTCTTTTAACCACGTATGTCGATGTGCATTTTGTATCGTTAATATCTTTAAATATAAGTTAATAAAAATTATAAAATTTTGATATTCTTAAAGTTCACGATGAGACGAATCAAACAAAAGACCCCATATCACTATATTTGTCCTTATATATTGTAAGATATCTAACAAATTCAATTAATATGTAAATGGTGTCAACATTTGAAATGAGAAGAACTTTTAGGGACGGAGGGAGTATTTGTTTAAATTTAAGAGCCGATGTGACCAAATATTTACTTGGGCAGATTAGCTAGGCTTCTCAGGTAAAAAAAACTATGAAAAGAAGAGATAGTGAGATCCGAAACAGAACATAAAAAAAAACACGGATACAAATACAGTCCACTACCCTAAACATTATGGGCCGCTAAAACTTTTGGGCCCTAGACTGGAGCCCATGCTGGTCCTACCTTTGGGCCGGCCCTGCATGTACAAGATGTCTATTTCTTCAATCTTGGGACTCTCTACTTGACACTAATCTTTCCCTAGGCTCTTCTCTTTTGCAGTTTGCTTCGACTTGTACGCTGAAATATGTAGCCTAGCCATTAATGGACGTGGCGCCCTTGTTGTCTGATCGAACCCTCTTACACAAACATATCCTGCAAAAACAAAATCAGCATTATAATCAGTTTAAGTTAAGCACCATGTGATTTTACTTAATTATTACAGTGCATACCTCTCCAGAAACAGTGTTGAATGCTTTCTGTTGACAAACCTGTAGGTAATAAAATTTGTGATTAATATTAAGGCTAGTTTATTTGCACATGTAAGGAATTGTAAACCTTTGAATATGGTTGGAACGGAGGTCCCAAAGTAGACTGTTCTTCTTGTAAGATTCCATAGAGACTCCGTCGGGACTTGAATCGGGTTAAGACTCGAATCATGGTCAGCAAACACCTGTTCATAATGTCATTTCATCATCATAATTAAGTTAAACTGAAATCTGGAGAGTGAAGTAAGCACTTCGAATTTATATGTTACCTCATTGACTTGGAAATACGTTCCATTGAGTGGAAAACTTCCTCTCATAGCTGTTCTGCATGGTATCTGTTCAAGTAATATGTAGCAGTTTATTTTTTTCATCCATTAATCTAAATCCTGTAGATTTTTCTGTTGGAATCTGTAATAGATAAGTGTTTTTACCAGGAGTGTTCCTCGTACAATTTGTGAATTTGCTTCTCGTTGACTATTGCAATAAGAGCATGTTTCATCACTGCACAGTTGGCCCGGTTCTTCGAAGTTGCATCGTTTCTCAGGCAGTTCAGTCGAGTTTGCAGTTTCACCTATTTTTTATGTTAAACAACTAATTAGCCAACAAGATAACAAATTTTTCAATTTGTTCGGGCGATTTTTGTTTTTGTTTTTCTTACCTGGAGACCATATAGCTAGAAGATATGGGCATGGATCATCCGGCTCTCGTCTATCCATCTGTCAAGTGGGTCGTGTTAGTATGAAGCATATTATTAACATCATAAATACTTTTCTACAATCTTTTTGAGACTTACCCCTCTTAGCAGAAAGTGTGTGTCTGGTAGCTCATACACATGATGCTCGGTTCTTAGTCGGCTCACGTTCTTTAGTTTCGGTATAGGGATGGAAGCAGCCTCTGCTGCTAAAGCTACCAATGCCTTTGACATTTCTCCAGCTTGAAGCTCCTTATTTGATTCCATGTAAGCCTGCAAAGTTTGAGTGAATTCCTCCATGTTGAGCTTGATTGTTGGAATTTCATTAGGATCCTCACTGAAAGCATCTTCCATATCATCACATTCTAATGTCTGTATCTCCTCAGGTTCTTGTTCAGGTGATGCTGGAATTTCGACAATTGGCTCACAATTTCTCACATCTGAGTTTGTCTCTAAGGTGGGGCCAGCTATAGGGAGAGGCATCAGTAAAGTATTCATAATCAACTGAGGGTTATTGTCTAGGTGTTTCAGATTGCTTTGATCTGATAGTACAATGCTTTTATCTTGTGGTCCGGGTAGGCATAGTCTCGCACTGCAGCAATTAAAATACTTTGTATCAAAAGATTATAAATTTCATTGTGAAAGAATGTTTTGAAGAAAAAAAATACCTTGCAAATGCACTGGCGAAATGCCTGCACTCTCCTCTCAGAGGGCATGCATTGCAGTTTGGCTGTCTTTTCGTACAAAAAACCTGCATATTAAATTTAAATACTTCTTCTTGATCAGAGAAGATAGAAGCTTCTGGAAAAGGAGAAAATATTGCCTTGTTCACTTACCTTTCCAAATGTGATCATATGATAGTGTAGCTCATACCTATATGTAATCAGGAAAGAAACCATATGAACATGTTCAATAATTTTACTTGTGTTAGTTCAAAGGGATGAGTTTTTACAGTGTTCTTTGGTCGAGCTTGCACAGTCGTGGCCATAAGTATTTCTGAATGGACTCCAAGATTGGATACCTGTAATAACATCGATATATATTAGAAATTATGTATCCATTGATTATTTCAAACCTATAGAAGACTAGAAACTTACAATTCTAGAAGATGTAACTGAAGTGATTCAGGAAGTGGCTGAAGAGGAACCCATCCAAGCCTTACTGCTATTCTCCCGACATTTGTGTCAACCTTTTGATAAAAAAAAACATTTGTGTCAACCTTGCATAGATTTCACAATTTCAGTTTTGAATCTTGAGAGTATGATTGTTATAAACGATGCTTGCTTGAACTTACAGGAAAGGCAAGATGGTGAAGTGTCAACAGTCTTACACACTCTACACTTTTCAATCCCAGGCCTTTAATGCTTAACAGATACTCTCTGAAAATTTCAGAATTATCAGCATAATTTGCTAGAATTAACATAATAGAGATTTCAGTCAATTTTCTTGTTGAAGGCTTACTTGGCTTTATCTGGAGGCACATCCCTTAACCATTCCAAATCAATGCTACCATGATCATTCACTAATCTGTCCAGAAAATCCTGCAAAAATCATTTGCAATTGGTTACGGCATTGAAAAATATATTTTTAAATAATTATTGATTTCTAACTATACCTTTATGCGCTCAGCTAGTCTATTATTCATTCCCCTTTCTCTAATTGTGTATGCGATATCATTAACATCTGCACATCTTATTGCTTCCCAGTCTAGTGAGTCCATTGTATTGGCTGTCCTTTGTCCACCTCTACTACCATTTGCTTGTGCCTGTTTTCTGAGACTGTCCCAATCAAATGAAGCTTTCTTTGGACTATTTTTCGTCTTTTTCTTTGCAGAATCCTGTTTGAGCTCATTATGAACCTCGCCTGAACTGCAATTATGGTCTGAAAATGGCGGGGTTGATGTCACCTTATCATCAAGTGTACTGTTTGATGCACAGGTGCTTTCTGCAGCAACAGTTGGTAAATTTATGTTTACCTGCGGCGAGACAGATCCTTCAGTCAAGGGATTTACTGTGTCTTGTTTGTCTTTTACTGGCTGCCTTATAGACTGAAAAACCATCTCTTCTCCTTCAAGGACATAAAATGCAGATGCACTGTCATCGTCTTTTGAAGCTTTCTTGTTCAATTGCAAATCTGTTGCGGATTCTGTTGTTAACCTTGTTGAATTAATAGATCCGCTTTCTTCATCAACACTGTGTAAATGACATTCTTCTACCGGTTGGAGCTCGTAAACAGTTGAACACTTACTCAGCACATGTGAAAAACTATCCATCTCAGTTTCAAATGCTTTCCGTGAACTGTCATAATATTTGGCATCTTCTACTTGACCAGAAGTTGCATGTTGCATTGGTTTTTCTGCCATTTTCAGGAGCTCTATAAAAGACGCAGAACCGAGCAAAGAGCCGGGATTCGAACTGTCATGAGATCTCTGACCATTATCTGTCATTATTTCTGATATTGGAACAGTAGGAGATTCAACAGAGTTTTGAGAGGAGATCACTGAATGTTGTGACGAAGTGACATCATCTGTTGCTCTGTCATCTACAGAAGTACATGGTGTTTCTAACACCTTGATGCTACTTTCCCCATAAAATTGGCATTCTTGGCTACTGACTACTGTCTTATCCTCCAGTGCAAGACTGTCGTTGTTGTCATCAAGCTCCACAATGCAAATTTCTGACTCTCTAACTGAAAGACCAATCTCTTCGTCAGAATCTTTACTGAACTCGTTTGCTGATTTAGGAGGATAGCGTGCTGCAAGAGACATATATGCAGAACTGCACAAGAAAAATCCAAAACACAGAATTAACTTCCACTATCAGCACCGCCAAGTATAAAATCTTAGAGATGTAGCAATGCCATAGTTACCTAGACAAGTGATCTGAGACATTCTGTGTGAGAAAAACTCCAACGACAGAGTCAACTACTGATCCCTTCCATGGAGAAAAGCGCCTATCTCCTGCAATAAGTTACAATACACTGTGATTTACTATTTTAGACTAAAAGCTGGAACTTGTTGAGAAACAAGTACTGTATTATTTTCTTCTTTTCCTGTACTTCTGTTAGTACATTTTCTCGCCAAATCTTACCAGAATACAAAGTCAGCGGTCAATCCAGTCTAGTGATGATTTATTAGGTCACTGTTCCAGTGCATTAAGTGTCTGAACTGCTTGTTTAGATAAGATAATAAAAGATATATGTATGTAAGATGGTAAAATTACATTGTTAAATAATGCATAATAAGTCGCTAAGAAAATCTATATACTCACACAACTTGATTTTATTCTATTTGGCTAAGTTCTGTTTTGATCTTGCTTGGGAAGCTTACTATTTTTAAATTTGACAATTTTTTATAAATCATTCAGACAAACATTTATTAATAAATGATTTGCCATACCTTGAACAAGACGCATGCGTGCAATGAACGAATCGACTCGTCCATGGAAGACCGTGCGTTCCTCCTCCCACCATTTTGTTTTCTCTTCATCTGTGCCATCGATACCTTGATTATTTATGTTTTCCAGAAGAAGATTCCAAACTCTGTTGGTTTCATCATCAATATCAACTTTAGCCCTTGAGTTCTTTTTGCTGGATGGAGTTCCCTCAAACGGAACTATTACACCATCTCTTTGGTATACAACTAGAGCATTTATCTGTTTCTTGCGAGCACGGTATGGTACAAGAGAATTTTGCTCATGGTACTGAACAATACTGCACTCTCTATTTATGCTCAGTTGCTTCATCCCCTCAATGATGTCATCATCGACATCACTAACATTGGTGTTTATCCATGGCAGTGCTAGACAGCGACCTGCATTGCGTAATATATGTTACTAAAATACATTTCATAGATGTAAGCACTAAATGATTATATGTCCATTTACTTACCCTTTGAGTTCCGACTAAAATGTTGGTATCCGTTGTAGACGATATTATAGCTCGAAGTTACAAGTTTTGCAGCAGAGTTCTTTTTCCTTGATTTTCTTACTTTGGGATGAGCTTCCTTGATTTTCACATCTTTTTTTGCTCTTTTTCTGGCTGCAGGCTTTGACGTTTTTTCACATTCTTCAGAAACTTGTTGTAAATTCAAGCTATGAATGTCTCCCCATCTGGTGATTTGTGTATTATTACCTTGATGAATATCAACTGCTGACGCTGGACTATTTGCTGAAGGAAGAATTGGGTAGTAGTAGTACTTTGAAGCATTAGCTGCTTCTGTTCTTCTTTTCTTGAGCATTTCTAGGAAGTACATCCCATGACCCAAAAAACCACTCCCCGGATACATGTAGTCAGGTTGTGAAGGTGTACACGAGGTAGCCCTCTTCAAACCCCTCGTGTCTTCAGGTGGCGTAGTATCTGTTAATGAATAAGTGACAGGGCCCTCCAAGTCAAACACTAAAGACTTTCTACAAGACTTGACAGCTGAACGCGGAATCTTAGAACCGAGTCGAGCTTCTTCGCTTCCACTCTCCAAGGAAGGTGTTGAAGGTGTGTTTGTGTTGCTTTTGCGTACGTATTTCCTCTTTGGTTTTGGCTTTTCAGTTCCATCAGTCGCCTTTTTTTCGGTTGCCTGAACCTCCTCCACATTCAAGTCTAAAACTTTTCCACAAGACTGGACAGCTGGGTCTTGAATCTTGGAATCAAGTGCTATGGCTCCACTTTCAGGGGGAGTCGTTGTTGAAGGCGGGCCTGTCGTCTTGGGTTTACGTACATACTTCTTCTTCTTCGGTTTTGGAGTTTCATTTGAATCAGTCAGCTTGTTTTCAGTTGCTTGATCCTCATTCAAATTAAAGTCTAAAGCCTTTCCACACGACGTGACAGCTGGGTCTGGAATCTCAGAATCAACTGCTTCTACTCCAATTTCAGGAGTCGTTGCTGAAGGCAGATTTGGCGTCTTGCTTGTACGTACGTACTTCCTCTTCGGTTTTGGAGTTTCATTTGCATCAGTCGGCTTTGGTGTCTTCGGCTTTGGAGTCTTCGGATTTGGAGTCTGTTTCGGTTTAGACTCCCTGACCACCTTAGGCCTATGCTTTCTTCTTCTCGGCTTTTGTTCAATTGTGTTGTTCATGTCTAGTTCGGGATTACCGACCTTGTCAGGGTCATAGCTTTCGACTGCTGCTGAGTCTGTGGCCAATTGTGTCTCCTTTATCCCCATATTATCACCAATGACAGACATTTGCTTGTCACCAAAAGAGCTTGCACTGTATTGAAATTGCTTGCAAGGGTCTGGAGTTTCGGGTGCAAATAAAGATCTGCCTCCACTTGGATGTGCATTCTCTGCATCTGGGCATCCCAAAATCACTAGTTACTATTAATTCAGACAGAAAAAATACCTTATATATGAGACAGTGCCTATAACATTATTCAAATGACACCAGCATTAAAGTAAACCATGAACATACAGAGGGTGATGCCTACTTTGATGATTTGCAGAAGGCACGAAATCGAAATGACACCTTATATATGAGACAGTTTTTCAATACACAAAAACTACTGCAGCTGATAACATCATTCAAATAACACAACAACAACAACAACAACATTTTGCTTTATTCCATATAATTCCGAAGCTAAAGAGTAATGAATCTTTGGTTGAAAATGGAAACATCATTCAAATAACACCAGCATCAAAATATAAGATTCCTAATTTTGATGCTTACTTTGGTGATTTGCAGAAGACATGAAATCCAAATCACAGAGATACCCATTGCTGATCTGATCCGGACAACCGAGGCGGATGTTGAAAGTCAATAGATCGGTGAAACTCATTCCAGGCCACTGAGCTGGTACCGAATTGCTACTGCTTGCCGTCTCGGCTTGACTCGCCACCTCCCATGCAAATCCATTATCACAACGACTAGAGCTACCAATCACATCTGAATTCGACACAGTAGCAATAAATTCCCCTTGATTCTGATTCTGGTAAAGGTAATCCTCTGTCTGACCCATATAGTATTGTCCATTTGGGTAAATCTGTGGCTTATCTGGTGTAAGAGGAGCCAGAAAACGAGTCTCCACAGGCACAGATTTACCCAGATTATCAGCTTCACCTCTCATTTCGCAACAAAATCTGAACGATCACCTGAAAAACAACATTGGGGGAAATCAAAAAATGAAACAAAACACCTCAAATTGAAGGTACCCAGAAGCTGAATCTCCACTTGCATGTTTAATTGACAGCCTAATTCGATGTCAGATCACAAATTGACGTACCCAAAAGGAGATTTCAAGAGATTAGAGGGTACCGGATAAGCGGGTGAATAGATCTGCTATTCCGTCGTCACCGGCGGTGGCTAAGAGAGAATTGACGTCGGAGTGTGCATTTAGGAATGGAGAGAAGAAAGGTAAGAGAAGAGAGGAAGGGAAAGAAGGGTTTGTTTGAGGTGAACTGGTAACCCAAACTTCCGGTAAACGACGCAGCGTTTTTCTCCAAGAACCAACAACTTCTGAAGATGTCATTATTGTACTAATCTTTCCTTTTCTTGGACTGTTGCATCCAGCGAGAATGAAATGCGAAAACGTTGGTGAAATCCTGTCACATTATTTCCGACATAAAGGTATTATTTGTTGTGTAGCTAGTTTTACACTAGGTGGAGGTATGAATCCGTACATCATATATTATTATAATATTAATATAGTAAGATGGTGACTCATCATTGAATTATTTGTTAAGAGTACAATAAAAAATTTATGGATGTGGGTTGAGAATTGAAATATGATGAGTAGTTGTAATATTTTATTTTATTTTAGTTTAGGTAAGACAAGGAATCTATTTATTGGATAATAACTCTGATCATACATATGACTAATTTTATAAAAGAATTAGATTTAAATTGAATAAATATGGATTTTCGTAAACAGTATAAAATTGTAAGAAAATAATTTAGGGTGTAGATAGGCGGCGGACGACATTGAAGATGAAGAAAAGAAGGAGATCTTCAGACGGAGGAGGATGACGATGAGCTACATTTTTTTTTCTTTTATTTATTTAAATAAAAATATGACACGTACACGAAACAATAATTATATATATGTATTAATTGTATTATATGCAACTACGAGAAGATGAAAGTTTTTGGATTAAAATTCATTATTGAGATGAGAATGATTTTGTTCATGCATTGAATGGGTACCAGATGACATTACTTTATCAAGTTATAACAATTTTATATGAGATAACTAGTTCATTTCTCACGCTTCGCGCGGGCCTAACACGTTTACTTTTATCGTATTTATATATTTCGTATTATTTTCACATATGTATTTATGATGTAACTTTTAATAAAAAAAAATAGATTTTTTAATTAATTAAATATATAAATTTTAACATATTGATTAGTAACAGAATCTGAAAGGTATAATTACTAATTAGTGATATTTTAAAATCATATCTACGTAATAACAACCTGTTGAAAGAGAATCTCAAAAGACAACTATGGTTCAAGGAGAATCTCAAAAGACATACGCATAGAACATATAAAAATCGATGAGGGAAATAAGATACGGAAATGAACATACACTCAAAAGATAACTAAAAGACCCAAATTAGAAGATTAAATGAAAGGAAGAAAGACTGGCAGAAACGAACAGACGTTAGATTAGTGTAATTAAATGTGGTATTTTTTAACGTATTATCTCAATGCATTAACCTTTCAAAAAAAAATTAATACATTAATTCAATGCATTAAGTAGGTACCAATTGTCATTACTTCATCAAACTCAACAATTTTTATATATACTAGGGAGAAGGCGCCCGCGCGATGCGCGTGCTTCATTGCGTCGACGAAGCATAATTAATAGAATGGAGAATCAATTAATATTTTTTATTTCAACGTAGACGTTAAAGAATTGAACCGTCGTAGACGACCTTCAAGTACTCTTCTATTATGTGGAAATATGTTATAGACTGTCAATGACAATTTGGTTTGTGTTGTGATTGTATGTATTAGTTTGATATTAGGCTTATATATTAATGGGTCACAAATTGACTCATAGATTAGGTCTCACAAATAGTAAGAAGAGACAATAAATAAGATGAATATTAATCAATCAAAACAAAGTAATAAATGCGTTGAGTGGATTTTGAAAGAACCTATACTTTTATATTAGATTATATTATACTAGGACTTTGCTCCCCCGCGCTACGCGCGGGTCTTTAGTCTTGCATAAAAAAAGGATAAGGGATATCAATAAATAATATTAATATTATTATGTTTTATTGCAGTAATATAATCAATAAAAGAAAATGACATTAATCTTGAATCTAAATCTAAATTAATATTTTTTCCTATTGTATAATTATTTAAAATGACATAAAATTTTGAGACATAAGGGAATATTTGATTAGGATCGGGCCAAAAAATAATCTAGCTCAATGGCTTTTTCAATAGAAGGTTAATAGAAGGTTTTGTAAAATTAAAGCCACCATATACTATTACATATCAGAAATTCAAGACACCGTCATTAAGCTTTACTATTATGGCTATAAAAATTAAGCAAGTTCTAACAGTATTTCATTCCAGCTTAGATTCATTTTTCTCGGCAGGATTTGAAAGGGAAAAATTAAAATTATTTACTATATATCAATGATCCATGATACATTATTCAAATAAACTAATCTCATACCTCATGTAACAACCAAGAAGCTGAAATCTAGTAGCTATGACCATCTAAAACTTTGACTGTAATTCAACAAAAGGTCTTGATGAACGATTTAAATGATAAATGTTCATTTACTCAGTTCTTATGGAAGAAATTTGGGAAGTGAAAATGAAACTACTTATTACTTAGTGTCTTACATGCATACAATAACACTATAGGTTCAAGCTGGAGTTGGAGGGACAGAAAGCATGGACTGGGCTGCAATGGTCATGCAAATGTACAAATCATGGGCTCAATGTTGTGGATTCCAGGTCACTGTCATTGAAGAAATGCCTGGTGAAATTGCCGGAATCAAGGTGTTGTTTTGCTATTAGCTGCAAGATTTTTAAGGCATCAAGTTTTGTTTTTTATTCTTGTTTCTCAACAATAAAACTTCTTTTTCAATTTTCAGAGGGGAACAATCAAAGTAGATGGAGAATATGCATTTGGGTATGCAAAAGCAGAAGTAGGGTTCATAGATTGGTACGAATTTCGCCTTTTGACAGTGCAAAATGAAGGCACACGTCTTTTGCTGCTGTGGCAGTCATCCCAATCCTAGGAGATTCATCTCGTTATGTGCAGATCAATGAATCAGAACTTCGTATTGAACGGTATCGTTCTGGGGGAGCTGGTGGTCAGAGTGTTAACACAACAGAGAGCGTTGTGAGAATTACTCATAACCAACAATTTCTTGCATAAAACATACAGAGTGTCCCACTTCTACTACTACTGCATAAAACTTGAACCAAGTTGTTAAGAAGATCCATGTTGTGCTCAATACAACGATTTCTTAACTCTGCTTCCAATTCCTAAATATTTCTTTTATCATCAGAAAGTGCATCATTTAATCTCTTTATATGTAATTCAAGTCTCTACATTCAGTAAATTTCCAAGATTATTAATGACAAAAAGATATACATAAACATGTACACATCACACCAGTATTACTACTACTACAATAAATGAAACATGCACAAAGTATTAGTCTCATCCCCAAATCTTCTGCCTTGCAGCCTTTGTCTGTACACACAACACACAAGATCTAACCATTAATAACCAACTTGCATCGTCAAAAAGATATGCTTTCAGTCTACGACATTGAAATTCCTGGAAAACAAACACAAAATAATCTATATTAGCTTTAAAAATGCTACCCATGTAAGATTACCCAAGAAAGGTAAGAAAAACTTAGTCATATTGATCAATACAATATAACATCACACTGTACACATGAAAAACAACATGAATTTTATGAATCTTTATAATAAAATTCATGCTTAGGGTTATAGAAGCAATAAGCTTGGAGTTTTGCAAAGAAACATGAGTTTGAAAGAGTTATGCTTAATCCCATTCATTCACAAAATGAGTGCTAAAACAGAAACAGTAATCGCCTATCTTTACTTCGATTTCATTTCACTCATACCTTCTTCATTTTTCTTTAATGTTCGACTATAAGAGCCAAGGAGGTTACTAGTACACCTACACGTGACTGATTAGGTTATTGAAAATTATCAAAAGGGATAATGTATTTAAGCATCTCGATACAGAATAAGCTAAGAAGGAAAAGATGAGAAAGCATACCTTCTTGCAACAATTGTTACTAAAACATCCTCAACTTTAATGTGTATGGAGTTCTTCTATACACAATTCCAACTTGCAATTGGAGGGAGAAGGATGAAAAAAAGATGAGGGAATACCACACCCATCCTAACATTAACAAAATTTTGTTTATCGGTGCATTAATGTTTTCCTTGGCACATGGTTTTTTCATATTGTTATTGAAATGATTTTCTACTTAAATCATAAGATTAAAAAAGAAGCATTGACCAATTTAATGGATTAACATGAGTAAGAGATATATACCCCTTCAATCCCAAGGAACATATGAGCGTTGCCAATCATTTTCTACGCAGTAAGCAGGTCAGCAAGTACCACGGATGCAGTCCCCTAAATTTAAACACAGTTTTTCACTATTAGGCAATAGGAAAACGAAAAATTTAAGAGCAAAGATAGTTCAAGGAATGCTCGCAATTCAAAATCAATTAAGCAAACTCTAAAGGTGTAATTCTCTCTAATGCCACACACAAAATTCACATACAAAAAGGTGTAACTTCAAACCAAATTATCGCAAACAAATCCAAAATCCATAATCCATAATCCATAAATAATCATAAGTAAAAAGAAATTTAGTGCTTACCTTTCCTCCTTGAATCCTTCCCTTTCCAACAAAAATCCAACATGCTTTCGGTTAGTGGTAGAAGCCCTGGAAAGATATACCAAAACTTATCTTATAATTTACAGGGATGGCCACAAAATCTTAAAGAAAAAAAGCAGCTTTGTCATATCAGACAACCCAAATACAATACACGTGAACTTATGAGGTGATACCAAAATAAAAGACATTGACCCTAAAGCTTAATATTGTATCATGAACTGATCACATTGTTCAAAAGAAATCTTTTTGGCCCACCAATATGCCAACACAGAAGATACCACGGAAAACAAAGAAGGAAATTCATGGCAATCTTAATATGATACAACATCAAGAATATTGCAATTATATCAATAAACATTTAATCAATACAAAAGATAAAATAAAATATGTCCAGCATAAAATGAAACTCATACACATTTAATCAATACAGCATCTACAATCTTAATGTAAATTTATTATACTATATTGGATCTTGCTCACACCGTATTTGGTGCCATCCCAGTATTCTCCATTGTACTTATAAAAGAGTTTAAAATATGGAATTGAACATACCAATTTGAAGTCAGATCCAAGTTGAAGTTCGTTGAACGGGACAATGGGTAGGTCATCAGAGTCGTCGGTCGCCGGTGCAGATTGTTTCCGGAGCTTCCTTTTAGGCTTTAAGACATCCACGGTTGGCTTGACCACATCCGTAACTTTGGGAATGGTTGGGCCGGGAGAAACGTCGATGTTGGTGCCGTCAGAGTTGATTACAGATCCAGAAACGGCGACGTTGCTTCCAGCGGGCTGTTCCATCGATGGATGCAAAGGAAAATGGATTCAAAGTGGCTCGGATTTGTGAACGGAAAGGTGGGGACGTACAACAGCGGGACACATTTATAGGATTACTGGTGGAATGCTGAACGATTGGGGTAGTCATAATGTCGAATTTGTAACGGAAAGTGTTTAAGACGGGGTAATAGAACGTCACCGGAGTGAATGTGAAAGGGGGAGGCGAAAAACCTAGATGCAGAGAGGTTGGGAGGTAGAGGAAGGAGAAGAATTGTGAGGCTGGTATGGGGTTGCCTCAAACGTACGATTTGGTAATGGGTTGTTGCCAATAGGCCCGTTAAGAAAGAGATGTAACAGGACTAATTATTGGACTCTTGGACGCATGGATTGATAATGGACGCAATAATTGTTAATGACCCGTTAACTAATAATGGACTTCAGTACAATGCCCATTTCAAAGACGGAAATAAAACAATGCAGGGTAAAACAGAAATTGAAAAGGATAAATTAATGTGGGGCATTGAATTTTGGTGTTAGGAATTTAATACCTAAAACATCTAAATTTATAATATACTAGGATTAGATACTAGAATTTTGAGGCTCGCGCTACGCGCGAGTCTGATACGCAAGTCTTAAAATATAGATATAAACGTTATTGATGTGTGTAAATACTTTACATTTTGATTTTTGTAGTAATATATTTTATGGTTGAAGACTATTTTAACATGTGAATGTTGCAAGGTGGAATATTGAAAATGTGTATGTATAAATATAATAAATAAATATTTGTTTTGTCCACCCTTTACATTACATATGTTTATGAAATCAAAAGAGAGTCTCCATTAGCTTTTGGATAATCTATTGTATACTAACAATATCATAACAATTTTACGGTTACAATCTATCTAATTAATTTGTCTAAATTTATTTTTTAACATAAAGAGATGTTAGAACATTTTACTATGATGGGCTTGACGAACAACAACTATGAATTGGGTCTGCAACAATGAGTCACAACACATACATATGGCTTCATAAATTCGTAAGCTTTATTGAAATATGGAATTGAAGTCATTTATGGAGGAATCAAAACACTTCAAAATTGAATGTGAAGCTTTCATTTTCTCTCTCTGCAATTTATATAGTAGACTAGAATTTAAACGTCGCGCTACGCGCGACACTTTGGCAGTATAAGATACAACAACATCAATCCCCATTTATCCCGAAAAATGGGATATGGGTGGTCGGGATTGGTATTTCCTTACCCCAACAGGTTGGGAGGAAGTAACCAATATGACCTAACAATACATGGAAATACCACAAGAGCTAAAAACCGAAAACAGAAAGGTCAAAACAGAGAAAAAGATTATACGGCTCCAAGCCCGAGTAAAAGGATACACCACTCCAAGAATCCCAGATCAAGCTTCTGTAACTCGAATCCTTTCCCTCCACAAAGCTCTGTCTTGAGCCACGTCAACTGAAAGCTCCAGAGCAGCGAGGTCCTTGTGGATGACCTCCATCCAGCTCTTCTTTGGTCGCCCTCTACCCCGGCGGTAGTCCCCCAACGCCAGAACTTCACAACTGCGAACTGGTGCACCAAGTGGCCTCCTCTGAACGTGGCCAAACCATCGAAGTCTAGATTCTCGCAACTTATCTTTAATACTAGACACTCCGACTTTTCCTCGAATAACTTCATTCCGAACTCTATCCAATCTAGTATGACCACACATCCAGCGTAGCATCCGCATCTCAGCTACCATAATCTATTGCTCCTGAGCCACAGTAACTGGCCAACATTCGCCCCCATAGATCATCGCTGGTCTAACTACCACCCTATAGAATTTACCTTTCAGCCTAAGGGCGACTTTCTTGTTACACAAAACTCAAGAAGCCTGTCTCCAATGATGTCAACCTATCTGAATCCTGGACTTGATGTCCTCATCCACTCCTCCATCTCTCTGCAACATAGAGCCCAAGTACTTAAAGGAATCTCTCACGCACACAGAAGACTCTCCAAGTAACAGCCCCACATCCCTGTCTGACGAAATTCCAAAATCAAATTCCACTTACTCGGTCTTGGCTCGACTCAGTCTGAGGCCCTTTGGTTCTAAAGCTGCTCTCCACTCTTCCAATCTGTTACTGACACCCTCCTTGGACTCGTTAACCAACACAATATCATCTGCAAACAACATGCACCATGGGACCTCCCCTTGCAAGTCACCTGTAAGCACGTCCATCAGAACCGTGAAAAGGAAAGGACTTAGAGCTGATCCTTGGTGCAGCCCAATCCGCACCCTAAAGTAATTTGTGTCTCCGCTCGGTGTGCAGACGCTTGACTTCGCATCCTCGTACATATCCCTCGGAATTTTAATGTACGTCCCTGACACACCCTTTGCTTCCAAGCACTCCCAAAGCAGCTCCCTAGGTACACTGTCATAAGCCTTTTCTAGATCAATGAAAATCATGTGTAGACTCTTCTTCCTCTCTCTGTAACTCTTAATGAGGCGCCTCATCACATGAATAGCTCCCACGGAAAACCTTCCCGGCATGAACCCAAATTGGTTACTAGAAACTTGGACCAAGCTTCTTAACCTCAAATCAATAAGTTTCTCCCAGATCTTCATAGAATGACTAAGGAGTTTGATTCCCCTGTAATTACCACAGTCCTGCACATCTCCCTTATTCTTATAAACTGGGACCAACTTACTACATCTCCACTCATCAGGCATTTTAGCTGTTTTGAGAATGACGTTAAATAGAGTAGTAAGGCAGTCCAAACCTCTAACCCCCAAGCATTTCCAAGCTTCTGTAGGAATCTCATCTGAGCCAAAGATACGATGTTATATATTCAATTTTTAGAATGTCCTAATTTTATGCTTAGTTTAATATACGATTAGAGTTTATTGTTTGTCTAATATCTTTCAATTGTGTCAAAGATATTTGGACAAAAGAGATGATCTAATTTCTATTACCCTACAAAATTGTCAATTTTTTTTTAATAGGTCAATCAACATTAAAAAGATAGAGTTGCATTTAAATGAGGAGATGAGAAAGATGAATTAAGAGATGAGAAATAATTAAAGTCTTCAATAAATGTGATAAATGAGGAGCATTCAACTTTTTTGTACCATGCCAACTTTATATTAGATTTAGATTAGAAGATTAGAAGATTAGATTAGATATAGATATATAGATAGTTTCTTTGACTAACACGTTTACTCTTATCGTATTTATATATTTCGTATTATTTTCACATATATATTTATGCATTGACTTTTAATAAAAAAATAGATATTTTAATTAATTAAATCTTAATTTTAACATATTGATTAGTAACGGAATCTGAAAGGTATAATTACTAATTATTGGTATTTTAAAATCATTATCTACATAATAACATGTCTAAGAAGAATCTCAAAAGACAACCAACATGTCCAAGGAGAATATCAATAGACATATCACATATGCATTGACTGCCTATAAACGAGAACCCCGTCCCGAGACAAGCAAGAGACCGGTCTGAGCGACCCACAAGCGAGTCTGGTTCGGGGAGAGGAAGAATCAAGTAGGCAAGAAGAGTTTCCTACTGACAAAAGGACTCAGACACTATCCGGAACACGACCATGCGAACGAACGCTTTTAGACGTTAGTCTGCTTTCTTCCAGAAAAGACTATATCCTTCTGGCTCATTCTCTCTCATATTGGATGCATCCTACCGTGGAGGATTATACTTTTTGGCTGATTCTCACTCTTTGTCCTACCGGTTGCACCCTACCACATAAGATTGTACTTTTTAAGTGTCTCATCCCAACCGTACCCTACCAACGAGTTGGTCGGACACTCGAACTTCAAAAAGAATGTATGAGTCGAAGTAACCCGGAAGCTACCTTTCCTTAATCTCTAAGTGTTCCAAGTTCAGCAGTAGAAACCCCCTGGAAGCTTCATCTCCTTGGGCAACAAGCAATATAAGTTGCTAGGAAGCTCCATCTCCTTATTCAGCAAGTAGTAGAAGCCCCCTAGAAGCTTTATCTCCTTGGGTAGCAAGCAACTGAAGTTGCTAGGAAGCTTCATCCTCTTGGTCATCAAGCAGCAAAAAACACCTGGAAGTTTCATCTCCTTAGGCATCAAGCAACAGAAATAATCTGAAAACTTCACCCTCTTAGGCTCCAAGTAGAGAAAATTACTAGGAACCTACTCCAGCTTGGCCCCCAAGCCACTATTCACTATAAAAGGCCAGACAAGAATCCAAGAAGGGGGACTTTTTTATGGCACTTTTCTGGGACCTTTTGGACTCTCTTCCCAGACTTCTCGAGAACTTTTCTCGAACTTCTTTTTGGTTCTCATCTCCGACCCCACAACTCATAAAATTCCCTTGTAAGCTCGTTTGTTACCCGACACTCCACCAGAGTCCTCCAACACTACCTCTGATCGACCCCTCACTCCACCAGAGTCCTTTAGGACCACACTTGATCGACCCCTCACTCCACCAGAGTCCTTCGGACCACACTTGATCGACCCCTCACTCTACCAGTCCTTCGGGACCACACTTGATTGACCCCTCGCTCCACCAGCTTGATCGACCCGTCACTACACCAAAGTCCTCCAAGACCACACTTGATTGACTCCTCACTACACCAAAGACCTCTGGGACCACACTCGATCTCTAGATCTAAATCTCGCCTAAGGAAGAAAACACCACTTACTCTATTTGGTTAAATTCTGACTCCAGCGTCGGAGGGGCGATCCTGGGGTCCACCTCAGGACTTGCCTTGTGCGCAGGGAAGCAAGGTTCCTAGATGAGTCGTCCCTGACCCTTAAGGATCGGAGCTAGAAGAACCAGAGTCCACAAGGAGCTCTTCTAGACACCAGACCAAAGCCATTCCAAATCAGACCTGTTGTGTTATAATCCTTTGTTTTTATACTTATCTTATGCAGATTGAGGTTAGATGGAAAAATAGGAATTAGACTAGTATGACCCAATGAGCTTATATCTGTAATACAGTCACCCCATAAGTATAAATGGTTTGGAGGATTGTTAGTAGATTAAGTTAGTTGGGCTACGTGGGCTGGATCGGGGTTGTAAGTATGTTGGCCCATAAGCCATATTCTGAGAATGAGATAAAGAGCTAACCCTAGCTCTTCTATCTGCATTCGTTCCTTTTACACAATCAACAGATCCACACTTCCAGAGAGAGAGAACGAAGACTTGGCGAGCGTTTCTGGCAAGAGTTTCCGGTGAAGATCTCCGGCTCAGTTCCAGCACTCATGGTGTCCATCTTGGTCACTTGCTTACGAAGCTTCTGCGTAGAAGTTTCATCTGCCTAAAGGGGGCTGAATCCCTTAACCTTCTTCTGAGTTCTTCCTTGCTAGTTGGTTTCTAGTTTGCCATTTGCTCTCTGTGTAACAGATACTGCTTTACAGCTTCTTCTAGTGTGATTGGGCTGAGTCTCTCGTCTAGAGGCTCCGCGGATGTAGGTTTATCCGAACCGCATGAACATTTTTGCGTGTCCTTTTATTGCTTTCTTGGTTGTTCGATCAGTTAGGCAATCTTAGGGATATCTTGGTTAGAATCGATCATTACTTCAAGACCGAACTGGGACACGTCAACGAAGAAGGGAAGGACGTGGCAGCGGTAAAGTCAAGCAATTCCAATCGTTGAGGATCGCAGAAACTGAAGGATATTTTTCCGACCCTTCATGAAATTTACTTTCTATGGGTAAATAGAAAGAAATAACTATTAGTCTCACTTGAAACCCGAAAACAAACATTTTCTCGGTTCTGAAACCTCGATTTCAGTTTTAAGAAATCATGAACTGTAATAGAACCTGAATTGGTCGATCCAGCGACTGTGGTTACGATTATGATTTCGGTTTGAATCTGATTCCAAACTCTTTCTATTACGGTCCGGAATTGGTGCTTTAAATCAATGTTGAACATGAACAAATTGGAAAATTAACATTCTATAGATTCGGAAAAAAGCAAGCTTTAATGAATTCATAAATTCCATACGACTGGCTTTTTTAGGAAATTTTGTGTCATGTGAACTAGTTAATGAAAAACCTGAACTACTTTACCTGCCGGCTAGATTTTTTCCATCAAATATATTTATGACAAACAAACAATCAGTTACCATTTTGTGGATATAAAAATTCATTGTAGAATGAATACATATGTTCCACCAAATGAACTCAACACTACTTGTCATCTTGCTGAACTAACAACACAATTCACTGGTGGAATGCACCAAATATATATCACTCTAACATGAAACGCATTATTATTATTATTGAAAGCAGAGAACGCTTAAATAATCCTGTTTGCTGCACCAATTCATTCAAACCACACTGAAATTTACAACCAAAATATGAAGGAACCAAATAATGTTACACAATACTCCTCACCATCTTCTCTTACAACAACAAAACAAAAACATAACTCTAAACACAGATGACAAAACCAGTTTAAGCAGAAGGAAAATACTTATTCAGATTCAAAGGCAATGAGTAAAACTCCTCGCTTCTTGCATCTCCTTTAAAAGAATAATACTTATCCCACCAATGCCTTCCTCTGTCCTTCCGAATCGCCCCTTCCTTCTTATGAAGCGTATTGTCCAAGAAATACGCGACAACACCAGCAACAAACGCCTTTGACGAGAACGGCACATTGATCATATCATTAAACTAACAACATAACATAACATTTCAGTAATCAGTATTATGCTTATTAATTTATACACATAAGTAATTCTTGTAATGTATGGTTGAATTCATTACCCATCTTGCACCAGTGTGAACAGGGCCATTGCCGTTGATCGCAGTGTACTCTTTAAAGTATTGAGCAACAGATAAGCCGAGGAAGATGGAGAAGCCGAGAACAAGCTTTGTTCTGAAGCTGTTTAGATTGCAGAACTGAAGATAACTTAATCCAATCGAACCTGCATCAGAATTATTAATTAATGTCATCATTTATAACAACTAATTAAGAAATTGGATTTGAGTTAGAATAAATGCTGCATACCAACATAGCCAAAGAAAAGACAGTACAATGCAGCAACAATTGGGAGTGGAATTGAAGCAAAAATCGCTCCAAATTTGCCTAGAATGGAGAAGAAGATCATGAAGAAAGCTGAGATTTGCACAACGCGTCTGCTTCCGACTCGTGTCAGTGTTAAAAGGCCAACATTTTCACTGCAGTAAAAAAATTACAGCTCAATTTTGGTAAGTTGGGATCAAGCAATTAAGATAGAAAATCTCAGCCTTACACTGATACTGAAGTCCCAGTTGCAGTCCCAAATAACCCACATAACAAAATGCCAATTCCCTGTCATGGCATGGCATTATTGTAAATATTTGTTCAATTCTGCTAGCAGCATTGGTTAGCATATTTGTAAATATAGAGACTATTTAGCAGCTAGAGGAAACTGACCTGCCAGCCAACACCGCGGCTTATGACAGAAGGAGGAATCATAGTTGCACTCGAAGCTCTAGACAACGCGATAAATGTACCAGTCGACTGTCCATTCAAACATAATTACACTTACAAAATCAGCTAACTATAAATTTAATCATATGTAATTAATTTGAGTATATTAGAAAAGAGATAATTAACCTCAACAAGGGCAACAAAAGTAGCAAGCATCATAGCAAATGCTTCACCAGCATGAAATGTAGGTGGCCCCCATTGAAATGGATAAGGAATACTAATCCTGCATTAATAATATGAACTTAGAACTTTAGAATAAAGAAGAGTTTAGAGCAGATAGCAAAAAGACTAAACTGCCCTTACCAAGGAGCATTGGCTATCAGTCCAGACGCGTCGGCTCGACATGTGGCTTGAGTCAAGGGTGCGGCTCGGTTGTATGCTCCTCCAATCGTCAGAATGAACGCGTATACCCATACGATCGCCACAGAGATTATGACACCAAATCGCTCAAAGACGTTCTTCCCTGACTTTACATAATTACCTAAGTACTGCAAAAATGAAAAGTATAGACTAAAATTAATACAAGATAGTATTATTACTAAAACTGTCACTTTCTTGATAAAAATTTTGACCTGTGAGATTAATATCACAAGTATCATCTCAGGTAGACCAATCTCCACACACTTAGCCACCTAAAAATTTAACAAAAGAAATCATTAATTATAATAACCAATTAAACAAGGTGATAATGATGATTTAGGCATCAAGAAATTAAATACCCCGGGAAATCCAAGCTCATAGAGCCCAAATCCAACTAGAGCAATCAGAGGAGCAACAGAAAGAGGGCTCAACAACCTATCATTAAGAAAACAGAAAATTAATGTAAGAGAAAATGCACATTTTAAATGTAAATGTATAATGTGAAAACAGACTTTGTGACATTTCGCCAAAGACCACTGAAGCCGATGACAATTTGAAGAGCTGAAGAGACAATAAGAGCGCCTTGGATTCCTCGCATTATGCTCCTGAATTTCTGCAAAATGTAAACCTTAAACTACACATTTCTTAACAAAAAAGTGTTTGTCAAAAGCTAATAGGACTAAATTACTAATTACATCGCGAGGGTCAAGAATGTCGTTGTATCGACCAGCTATGATAATCGAAATTGTAGGGGCAACGAGCGTGTAAGAAGCTCCCATGACAGCAGGCAACCGAGACCCGAATAATGACTGCAACAATGTGTTCAAACCAGCAACAAACAGTATGGTTTGTATCACTTCACCCTTCTCTCTCTGTTAACAAATTTACTCAAGAGTTAATGTAATCAATAAATGACAGCAAAATTATGACAGAAAAGAGAGCAAAAAAACAGTTTAATGGCTTGTTGCTTACGTTTCCTCCTCCCATCTGAGGAACAAGTGCAGTGGGAATGAGTACTGATGTTCCTAGCATCACTAGATAGTGCTGGAAACCAAGTAAGATGGCTTCAGCTGCAATTTCAGATAATAAAAATCCAAATTCAGCTCTGAAAACTTTATAAAATATCAACATCCTGATCTTATTTTAAAAATGATGTTAGAGTCAAGATCACAATTTTATTTTCCAGATAAGGGTTTATGAAAATAAAGATGATTATCAAGAACATGAACTGAAAAAAAAAACATAATATTAATGGTGTACTGACGCCATGGAGGAGGACTGGTGATACAGTAAGAAACATTTGGGAGCTGATCTTTAGGTGGGTGTGGAGCTAGCTCTTCTGCTTTTGGTGGCATGATTTTCTCTTTTTTTGTTCACTCCTCTGTAATCTTCAACTGCCAAAACAAGAAGAAGATGAGTGATTAATAAGGAGAAGTGGAGAAAGAAAAAAAAGATACCAAATTGGAGTAGCACAAACCAGTTAAACATGAAAACCCCACTACCCTGATCCTAGTTTTGTTGTGGAAGGCTTTTGTGCATATGTAAATGAAGCAGAGTTTACACAGTAGAATGAGCATAATGCATATATATATGATGACCCACAGTTTAATTCTATTCAAGAAAATGGACCCACAATTTACTAACAAGTTACTCCCCGTTCTCAATTTGATAGTCCGCACATTGTATCGTTAATATCTCTAATTATATATTAAGAAAAAAAAAAAATTGATATTGTTACACTATTGAGTCAGACGAATCAACAAGATCTCACACGAATATATTTTTTCTTATATATTGGAAGAAATCGATAAGATTCTCTCTGTTTGTGAATAGTGTCAGAAAATGAAATAAGACTATCATAATGGGAAATGGGACAGAGGCAGTAGAATATTAGGAAAATATCTCGGGAGTATGTAAACTTAGATAAAGACTACGGACGATGCACGTACATTACGTACACAAACGTAGTGACTCATGCACACGGTTTCGATTATACATCGTCTGGAGTCTTCATCTAAGTTATCATCCTTACTGGAATCGAGCACATAATATCTCTTATATCTTCCCACAATTTTTCATATAAAAAATAGGTGAAATTTATAAATTTTAATTTTGGTAGTTCATTGTGTAAATCAGCCGGAAAAAGAGCAGGAAATAAAGGAAATGGGAGACTACTAAATTAAGAATGGTAACAGCCACTGAGAAACAGCAAAAATTATGAAGAAAGGTGATGCAGAAAGATTAAGAGTTGGGTGAAGTAGAATGAAGCAAAGTGTAGGAAAGTTTGCCTTTATTCCGAGAAGAGGAAAAGAAGATGGATGAGCTATGAAAGCAGAAAGCAGCTGGATCGAATCTATATAGATAAGCACAAACAAACAAGCAAAGTTTCAATCTTCTTTGCTCCAATAACTAAGAATCTCTCTTCAACTCCCACTACTGAAACTGATACGAATAGTTTCAACGCCCAAATGAATTGATTACAGCTTGCTAGCTAGCTTGTTGCATCAAACAAACAGAGTCTTCATTATTATTTCTAAGTATTCTATTGTCGTCGGCACTCGGCACCTTATCGTAATTATACGAATGCAAGAACGGTTATAATATTGATTGATGTTGGATTAAGAACAAAGTATTGTTTCTTGACAAGAACAAAGTATTTAGGAGTAAATCGCTTTCATAAGTAAATGTTCATATTCTGGATTACACGTCAATGTTTATATTATGTATGAATATGTTTATAATTTGGGCCATAGTTTTTTTGAACGTTTTCAGTGAGGAGGAGATGACATATTTGTAATTATTGCGAACTTTAATTATTATTTTTTCTCAAAAAGTGTCCAGATTATAAACATTACCGTCCAAATTATGAACATTAGTTTGTTATCTTCCAAATTATGAACATTAGTTTGTTATCTGTGAACGCACATTAAACTTTGTTGTCACCGGAACTTTTCTCCCAAATATCTTCACCATTATATATGGTGCGGTTCTAGTGAGAATAATTTTTTAAATGAGAACGTGAGAATGAGTAATGTGCACCAAAATATACTTAAATGTGCATCAAAATATATTTAAATGTGCATCAAATTCTTGAGGGAAAGACACTAATAGACTTTTTTCAATTAGTGTTTCCAAAACTAGACTCTATGAGAATAATGAGAAGGGTCTACAATTAATAAAGCACTTAATACACAAATTGACAAAAAAAAAAACTTCATCTTCTCCACTTGCTACATAACATATCTCAAGGGAATGTTTTTATAGTTTCTCTTCTCCTCCTTCTCTTCAACCAATTTGCCTCCAAGCTTTCATTTCTCTTCTTCCTAGAACTATCGCGTCACCGGTCCACCGGGTACCAGCGACCCTTCCACACCAAACCCGTTCTCAAATCGTGTTGTTGCATCGACCTTGTTGATCGACGGAAGCGTTGCTCCACCATCGACGTCGTCCACGTTGCTACACGGTTGGCCACACTACACCGTCGTTGTTCATGGTCCAATCTGTAAGCCGCTTACTCATCTTGTTTTCAACAATTAGCCTAATTATATTACACAAGTAGATACATAAAAAACCCTAATTAGATTACACAATCAAAAAACATGATTATAGTTTACACGATTAGGTTAGTGCATTACATAAAATTAAGCTTGCACAAATAGATTCAGTTTACATAATTTGCGCTTACACAAATAGATTTAGTTTACATAATCTTCGCTTCACGATCGAAAACTTACATGATTAGGTTACGTTAATTCTACATAATTAGATTGCATGAGTTATGTTAAATAATCTGCTTATACAAATACATAATTACACAATCTGTACGCCTCTTTCACGATTACGTTACACTAACAACTTACGCGATAAGGTAACTTGATTATATTCATGTTTAATGCTACACGTGAAATGTTACATAATCAGCTTACACAAATACATAATTACACAATCTGTACGCCTCTTTCACGATTACGTTACACTAACAACTTACGCGATAAGGTAACTTGATTATATTCATGTTTAATGCTACACGTGAAATGTTACATAATCATCTTACAGATATACATAGTTAACACTAATATATCTTCTTGTAGGCCAAAGTTAACGAGTATTACACAATTACACAATATTGCTACACAAATTAAATTACACGAAATACCTAATGCTACACAAAAGTGAGATACACAAAAGAACTTGTTATATATGTTACACATATATAAATTAACAAAGCTACACAAACCTACATAACAATATTGCTACACAAATTGACATTAGCTTTCTCAATTAAGTTACATAAAATTAAATGTTTCGTGATTAAGTTACATAATTTAGTATTACAATTAGGATATATAATTATAATTTATGATCAACCAACAAACACATATAAAAGCTTGAGTAATTAATATGGTGAACCTAATTAAGAAAAATATTGTGTAACCTAATCGGTGTATATGGTCTCAACCTATACTCCTTGCCTATGTTGTGTATGACGAAGGACCTTGAGGAAAAGACAAATTACTAAGGTTGCTAGGAGGTCTCCCTTTGCCAACAGCCAAAGTTGCAGGGTCAATAAACTCGATTTCTGCAAGGAGGTCACTAACCGTATAAAGCCTCTATGATTAATTAAACTAATTATATGTACCAAGTCTTCTCCTTGATAATCAACCAAACGGAGTGCAATTACATGCTTTTTAGGGTAAACATGGATCAAATAAATAGTAGGTTTAGTTAGGCTACTTATCCAAAATAGTCGGATCGAGGACAAAGAGAAGACTCGACGATGAAGAACTTGACAATGGAGGAGAAACTGAAGAGAAGGAGAAATTAACTAGGAAGAACCATGGTGGCTTACACAAATTAAGTCTGAAAGAGTTAATTATGTTAAAGGGTAATTTTGGAATGAGAACTTATAAAAGCTTGAAAGAAAAAAGGAAAAAGAAGTTTTGAAAAAAATTAGTGAAAATAGGCTTATTAGAGTATTTTCTCTCAATTTTTGATGCACATCCTTTGAAAAGTGATGCACATATACAATTTTTACTTAAATATTCTTCAATTTCTCAATACATGATCTTTAAAAAATAAATGTTTTTCAAATTTTGGATAGTTTTGAGCTTGTCGATAAATGTGCACCAAATTAGTACTAAATGTGCATCAATTTACTACTAATGTGCATCATTCTCACATTCATATTTTAAAAGTTATTCTCACCCGACATTTTCTAGGACGACACTTTCCCTATATGTACTTGGATTTTTCTCGTTCTTCACTCGAAGTAACAATACTTCACACAACTCTTCTTCCTTCATTATGTGATAATTCTGTAACTATACCTGAAGCACCTATACACATCATTAGTGGAGTTTGTTACATCAAAGCCAGAGGATCTGAATTGACAAACAGAAAAATATTTCATGATAAACAGAAGAATATTCATATGTAAAATCGTGTATGATTAACATTTAAGTACACACAATAAACGTTCATACACGTTCATAAAACTTAATCGTTGTTTTTTTCCTTTTTTTATAAACACCGGTCATGAACTGACTAAGGACCGGTCGTCTAAACTTATGAATTAAAAACGAACTAAACTATCGGGCCGGTTACCCGATTTCAATTGAACATAAAACATTTCTTAGGACATCTTCACTGAAAAGTTAAAAATGATACGCTAGCTACGATTATAACAAGTTGAAAATTCTACTTTAGCTAACTTTATATTTTACCAAAAAAGACAACTTCAACAACAAATACTAAAAATTGTTATTTCTTAGCGTAATTCTCAAACTTGTCATTCTATATTATTTAGTTTTTCAAATAAATTGAATATATTTTTAACACATTATCAACAATGTTGTATGAGTTAGCTATTTAGATTGTTATATTTAGCCTTTTGACTCAGAAAAATAAAATAAAAATTGTTGTTTTTAACTTATTACTAGAAGTAGGGTGAGCCTGTGCGATGCACGGGCCTTTTTAAGATTATTTTGTAGTTTATGGAGTATAGAATTGATATTTTAGTTGTAATAAAAAAAACACTTTTTGAAATTTTATAAATTTATTATAAAAGAAATATACCGGAAAAATATTTGTGTCACATTCTTAAGAAAATATGGATATCTATTTTAACCCTAGAATTTCATAATAATATTTTATTTGTCAAGGAATTTTCATGTACTATTTTCATATTGGGTCATGGTTGAAATAGGTCAATTTCATGACTATGTCTCTCGAAGTTGTCGATAACGTTTCGACATAAAACTAAAAATTGTTGTTATGAGTATTTTTTATACTAAATTAAAAAATCTTACATCTGTAGGCAGTAGCATCAGATGAGCACTCGGATCTCGAGCGTCGAAAACCAACCACCAATTGAAACAAATCAATCAACTCATCGTCGCAGTTCTTCATGTTGCTATCCTCAAAAGACCCATCGAATTTGCGCTTCGAAGACGTCATCCTACGAATCTCGCGACGGGAACTATCAGAACTGCTCGTCGACCCAAACATTTGGAAAGCAACGAAAGAGAACCATATGTAAGGAGACACGGGTATAACATAACCACGACCTCTGGGCTGCCCAAGTTAGTTGTTACAAAATAAAATCGACCGCATAATACCGGTTCAAAGCGGAGCATAAGACGACGAAGACAACCTACATGGCGTTACGAAAGGAGGCGGTCTCTTCATCTTCACTTCTAAAAATGCTAAAACACCTCACTCAAAAAGAACACTAAATGCTTAACTAAAGATTAATTTTATATGTTTACTAGATACGGGCCTCGCGCTCCGCGCGAGAAAATTACGGATTTTCGTATGTGATTTAATATAGTTATACATTATTTGTTAATATGTTGTTGTTGTTATCAAATTTATTAATATTTGTAAATATAAGTATTTTTTATTTCCTTATATTTATGTTTGAAGTAGTTTTAAAACATAATATTAGAATAAGTTTGCATTGTCATAAGAGAAGCTCACACATTAATTTAATTTGTGACTTAATCAAGTAGACTATAAATAAATATAACATAGAGATATAAGAAAAATATTTAAATACATGCCCAAAAGTCCAATAGGAGGCGATTAAGAAATGAGTAATGCATTAAATTGGTATCAATTTCATTCAATTTTGGCAATGGAGAGCCAACTTTTATATAGATAGGATTATAGACTAGGATCTTGATGCCCGCGCTACGCGCGGGTTTTAATCTTGCATTAAAATATAGATTATAGATGTCTATAGTAAATAAATTGTGCTTTATTTTACCAATATAATCCTGACATCTTTATATTATTCATGGAAAATTAAAGAGGCCGTGTGAGTCAAATTTACCGGTTGCGTCTGAAATCATTTGATCGTCATAATGAGTAGAGAGATAATGCTCATTTGTGATAATAGGAGGAAGAAAAGGAGGTTGTAGAAGATTAGTATTTTCACTACAATCTACCAATCAAATTATTAAAGTATTGAATGTCAAGGTGAAAATAGATTGTTTTTAAGTATTGAATGAGAGGCTATTGAATGTGGGGATTGGAATTTAATTCCCCAAACATCTAAATTTATATTATATAGGATTTTGCATCCCGCGCTACGTGCGGGTTTTTAATTTTGTGCAAAAAATAGATTAGGAATGTATGCTGTAAAAAATATTATACTTTATTTTACCAATATAATCGTGATATCTCATGTTAAAGTATTACTTAGTTTATGAGAGAATGAATTATATAAATTTCACAATAGATTATCCATATTATTAAAGCATTAAAGAAGGTTTCCACTTCATCAACACAACTGCTTGATCTGTTAGTTAAAAATTACATTTTTTGCGAAGCCATCATTTTCTTGAGCCACTTCATCAACACAGCTGTTTGATCTGCTTAATCCTCTCAACCGGATCCATTTTTTCAACCTCTGTAACAAACACTCAAATATAATTAAAAATTGAGAACCCGATATTAATCGAGCGAAGATAGAAAACCCACCTTAGGCAAGGGCTTTAATCACTGAAGCATCAGAAAATTACAGTAAAGATGCCAAACTCATTTGTTACGCTTCTGCAACAAAAGATGACACATAAGATCCTTGATACATTCCTCATTTAAAAGTTGAGGAAAATAGTAAACAATAAAAAAAAAAAAAAATCACAGCCTGTTTTTGTGATTTGAAGATATCACACAAAATAGCAAAAATAATGTTATGTAGCCTTTATTCTCTAGGAAAGTATATGACGCATACCTGCTAATGCACACCTCACATCCCCAAACCGCACGCTTGTCCAAACACCACGATCAAGCCTGTGTTGAGCAGCTTTTGCAGATGCAAGCTCAAAGACACTAAAATCATCAGGAAAGATTGGTGACTTGAATACAGAAAGAAGCAATGGAATATAGTTCATGATGCAAGTTGACAATTGACACAATCCCACCAATTCATATTTAAGAATCTTATAGCCCTTTTGAACTCCAATCCCACCAATTCAGATCTATAGACACTAAACCACTAATTTTTCCAATCTCTTTCACCCTACTCTTTTGGATGAATTCAATTGACACATGTTAACTACACAGCAACTTAGATAGGTTGGAATAGCACTGTATCAGATTCTGCATTTATTTTTATCATTTCCCTTGTCAAAGAACAAACTTTCTTGAACTGGCATGGATCAAATCAAATTGTTTAATTCTGCTTGCCCCAACCACAACAAACATATTACCATTGTCTCATATCCAGTATATGCATCCAAGAATGTGCATGCATGTAAGCCATGGAAACATTAAGCAATGCAATAGCTGCCAATTCATGATCAAAATGTAGAAACAGCCTTTAGTTTTCATGTGGAAGTCTAGAAAATCCTCTAATTACTACATTTAAGCGATAACAGGTATGTGAAATGTGACTGAACAACAAGTTGAAGCTAGAAATGACACTGGAGCATTATGAAGAAAGATTAAGTAGCTTAAACTTGCTAGAAACAAACGAATTTGAGTATAAAGCAGATATGCATAGAGAAGAGTGAAACTCACCTCAACTAAAAAAGATTATATAACCAATATATGAGCATGATCAGATGACTTTGTTTTCTGCAACCAAAAACCAAATCCATTAATTGGATTGAAAGTTTGAAACAAACACTGTCATATAATCAAAAGGTTACGCTCTGCTGCTAAGAAGCAACTACCAAGCTTCAGGCAAAGCTTATACTTATTCCCAATCCTAAACTAAACCGAATCTGACCCTTGAAAATTTAGAAAAACAAACACGTCCACCAAATGAATAATTCAGCAAAAGATGAGAATGAAGTGCACATCCTTTTTCATTCATCACTAAATCGTAATAGAGATTAAGGTTGAAATAAGGGAAATAGACCTTTTCATTAGGCAGAAGCCACATGAGCCGCAGCCAATCGTGACCTTGAAGGTTGTGGAGAAGTCGAGAATCACATTAATCAATATGAGAATTTGTACTGCAACAATATACGGAGTACGAATTATGTCAATTAACCTCTCCAAAGCACATAATCATGTATATATATAAACAAAGACACAATTGAATCATTGTTATCAAAGATTAATTCTATTAGATACCATTCAGTTTTTTTTAAATAAAACCCGTGTTGAAGGCTCACACCAAAAATGTATTATTAAGCAGCAGCCTTTCCCTTCTTGCGCTGGAGTTTCTTCACGTAGAACTCAAGTTTTTGCTTTCCAAGATGTATCTGCAATCACATTTTATACATGTGAACATCAATAATGAAGAAGGCTTATAAACAAAAAAAAAGTAGTATTCCAAGTGTACATACCTATTAGCTCTTCCGCATTGGCCAGGGCGAGATGAGATAGCGGCCAAAAGACGTCCACCGCTAGACTGTTCCTCAATATGAGAATCCAAAGTGCGGCCCTGCTGGCACTTCTCCAACTTTCTTTCTACATGCTTGCTCTTCTTAGCTTCCTCAGTAGCTACAGAAGCATCACCTTCCTATCACTCAAGACCAGAAAAAGGGTATTACTAACTTGCTATACACTCTAAATTTACAAATTGATACTTTTTATATATAAAGGTATAGAGAAGTTGTGCATTTTAAGATTTAACTTGATGAGAGAAATGGTTTATTAGAGGCTAAGATCTATCATGACACATTAAGAAAAAGTTAACTTCAAAGCTGAATGTACATCGTTTGAAGTTTGTATACCAAGCTATGGGCAACGAAAGACCTATACTTAACATAACTTGCAAGCATTATCAAAGTCGCAGTTAGAAAATAAAACTATCTAATCTGTATGCATTATCAATGAAATCGGAACAATTAGACATGACAAAATAAACACTACAAACATTCCAATCACATACAACACCATTGCTATGCAACTTAGAGAAACAATGATTGAAGCAAAAGAGTCACCTTAATGAAGCCAATCTCCTTGGCATTGCTGCGGAAGCACTGCCTGCAACACATTAGCCCGTACTTGCGGATCAAACCGTGAGAGTTCCTGCAAACTCGACTTCCAGAACAAAAAAAAGTTCAGAGAATCGTTAAATTTTAGATCTGATTCGCACATCTAAACAATCAGACACCACAAACAATGAAAGGAAGGGCGGATGAGGTACATACCAAAGGCGAGAGCCCGGACCATAGCTCTTGGGATGCGAATTTCAAACGTTCGAGTGTCCCATCTTCTCACTTGAATGAAGGTATAAAGAGCAGTCGTCAAAACAGAAATCTGAACAATAGAACGCATCTAGAAGTGAGAAACATGGGTGGCGATCAATAAATTAACCGCTGCAAGTTTTTATTTTAATACCTATGACGACTGTGATGCTTGCAGTCATCACCTCGACAACTGACAGCCCGACAAAGGCCCATGCGCATATTGAGTAAATAGATTTCCGAGACTGAGGACAATTCCATCGGCCATTGCAAACATAACCGACTACATAAATTAAAACAAAGCAGTAACATATCTTATTCTGAAAATGAATCTAAAAATGAATCAAAACATTCACTTAAGAGCCATTGACAACCTTATTCCAAGAATGAATCAAAACATTATTCCAAAAACTTAGCGACAGTCACCTTCGGCTTCTTCTCCTTCTTTTTGCTCTCCTCAACCACGTCATTCCTATTCTCTTCATCCTCACTATTGTCATCGGAATCATCTCTTTTGGCGATGATTCCGATGACAATAGAAACATCCAAAAGATTAGGCATTAAGCATAATAACCAGAAGGATATATTGAGTTGTTGTCAAGGAGATCTTAAACATAAAACATACTCCTGATGAATCAGGCAACTTCACTTTTACTCCCTAAACCCTAAAAAACACACACATTCACTTCCTACTAAGGAATCAACTATTCCAATAATTTCTTAGGTCAGCAACAAATGCAAATAGAAGAATTCCTCTCTTAACCGAATTCAACTTAAACAACAGAAAACAATAGTGCAATCGAACCAACTCCGTGAAAGAAGTTAAAGAGCGGATACAGTACAGATTAGGGTTTCCTTCAAAATTTCAATGAACAATTACAGTTGAATAAGCTAAATGAACCGCTAAGTTCCAGATCTGTACATGAAAGATGAAGAAAAATACACCGATTCGAAAGCTACAAAGGAGAGGAAGGGCGGATGAGGTACATACCAAAGGCGAGAGTTAGCAGATCCGTTCTGAAGAGGCTTGTTCTCGTTTTTGTTCTGCTGCGGCTGGTTCTTGCGACATGACTCCCTTGAAGCTTCCGTTCTCCTCCTCGAAAATCTCAGATCTGAAACAGATCTTCCACGCCTTCGAGAATTCGTCAATGGAGACGATGGTAGACGCAGCTTTACACGAATGCGAGAGATCTCCAAGCAAAGGAGAGAGTAAACGCTGCGTCGGATCGGCCGAAGACATGATCGACTTCGCCTCATCGATTCTGGAGAGTACGAATGGATTGCCTGCAAACCCTAATTGAAAGGAAAAGAAGCCCATCAAGAGATCAAACTGAGGCCCAATATTGGCCCAATCTGCATAATAAAGAATTGAATCCGAAATTTAGAGTTTAGTTGAGGCATTCAATTTTGGAGTAGTATTTATTGTTTGGAATTTATTACCAATTATTTAGCTTTATATTATATTAAGATTGTTATAGTGGTTTTTAAAATACTATTAGAGATGGCCTCATGCAACCAATTATAGCACGACTTAATAATTTCCCACTCACTCACGTTATTACCGAACCATCTATAAAAATGATATAAATTAAGAAACACTAATTTTCATCTCTCTTATTTCAACATCTTATGAAAGCAAGTTTGATTAGTTGATATAATTAGGCAAATGCACGTAATCAAACTCCAATCATACAATCAAAGCTTCCAAAAACATTCTCATAGTCTATTTATATAATCACAGTTTTTTTTTTTTTTTGAAAGGATTTATATAATCACAGTTACTACTAGCTAGAGTAAGAAGTGAATGCAATCTTGACCTATAAACAATAATTATTTAGATAACTATATATAGGAAAAGATTTGCATAAAAAGAAAGCTTAATCTAAGAATAACGAATAACGAAATGTTCACGTTCACAAATAACAAAGTAATGTTCATAGTCCATAATCTAGATGGTGATAATTTTATACTTTTTAAGTGAGTCACGTAGTGATAATTTTATAATTTTTGTGAACAATGTTATTTTTTTAAATGACCAAACATGTCCATAAATATCAGATTATGAACATTGACATCTAAAATATGAACATTAACTTTTATTTGTGAACGCAAACGCTTGGCTTTTCATACGTTAAGCCTTCTTTTTAACCAAACTTTTATATACATAAGCAATGACAAATTAATGCGGAGATAGAATCGAATTTTCTTTATATCAACAAGTGCACGTAGCTTTGCCCAACTGAAAACGACTCCATATGATCTACTTTATTCCAACTTTTTTGGGCCCTAACTAGCCTCAATCATGCGACGACATTTGCATAAAATGCTGACCATTTCGTCCTGCCTATATCAATTACATCAAAATCGAAAACGATCCTTTAACCATGCATATTGATGAATGGTTATAGCTAGGAGCTTCGAAAACATACATAGGGAAAAATCGTGGGAAATCGTTTGTGTCAAACCATCTTTTATATTCTCATTTTTAACCCATCTGTTATGTAGATTTCGTTAACAGCGAGTCATCCAACAACATGTTACTCGGTTAGGAATTATGTCAAAATTAGTAAAAAACAAAATCCATCATCTAGTTAGAGGTTTCTCTCTTTAAGAAACCAAATCCTTGAATCTAGTTAGAGGTTTCTCTCTTTAAGAAACCAAATCCATCATCTGCCTCCTGTCGTCCTAACACACTCGTCATCAGCCACGAGCAGACATCATCCATGCCTTTCGTCGCTGCAAATTTGTCTTGCCTCTTCCACGTTCGGATGTGAAAACGCAGAACGACAACCACATCGACTAAGCTCCTTCTCTTCTTCCACTGGAGACTAGGTCGTATGCAGACGCATCAGCACAGTCCCCGGCCGCGCAAGCACTTCCTCCTATTGTGTAGTGCAACGCATTGTTATGGCGGGCTTCATGACCACGACGATACATGTCTTGCCGGATGCTTTTCTTTCGATGGGAGTGGGGGAGAGACTAATACACTTTATTTGAGCTTATAAGTATTTGTTTATCTACTTAGCTTATATGAACATAACTGATTCATTATATACTAATGTACGTGTGTGTGCTGAATATTTATTTGCTTCTCGATCGCATAGTACTCTGTATATTAGGTTTTCTTATTAGTAGCTAGGAATAGGATTAACTTATTACTATTATTTGGATTTGGATGAATTATAGTGGTTGGACATAACAATTAAAAACCATATATATAAAAATAAAACCCACATTATATAGCTAGGTTGATGTCTCTGATATCAATAATTATAGATGTCGGAATTCGTTATTGACGAACCGAAACGTCGGTGTAGGATTTTTATGCAAAAAACAATTATATTTGTCGGGAATTACTTACCTACAACTACGGTTATTACTATTACTTACAAATATAATCGTCGGATTTTTTTCCCCCGACTAACATTGGCGTCTGTACTTTCTACAATTATATATGTCGGTATAATAGATGTGACAGTCAAATCCGTCGGAAATTTTTTAATGACAAATAGAATTGTTGGTGATTTTGATATCCATAACCGTCGGTATCAACCACACCGAATATACCGACGTTTCAGTCCCTATCAATATTTTCGACGAAATCCAAAATTATGTCGCCATTTATGATAAATTCAACCATCACTAAAAGACATTTTTGTAGTAGTGCATACATTATCTAGCTCAATTCAATTTCATATACATGATTTTTTATTTATCGGTGTATAAAGATTAAACGAGGACGGTCCTATCTTTTGGAGAGAAAAAAATGTAAGCGCACCTCAATATTTATTTGCACCATATTATAATTCTTAGTTAGTTAAGGCTGCAATTTGGTACGTTCACGTAGTAACTAATACATATGTAGTTAGATTAGACTTTTAATCAGTATTTCATTTTGTATATTTTGAATGAAATTTGCAGCTATATATTTCGAGAAGAAGAAAAAACTGGTTACTAAGTGCAGATCATAATACATGTACAGTTTCTGATATATATGCATATTCATTTAGAGAAAGTTTCGGTCAAAACAAGAGGTAATTTAGGAAAAACGAAGTATTCATGTCTATGGATAATAAGTTAATGTTTATATTCTTGATGGTAGTGCTCATAATGTAGCGATAAGGTTCGCTTCGGTCATTTTCAACAAAAAATATTATTTACATAAATTACAAAATTGTGACACTGACTCACTTAAACCTTTTAAAATTGGCAACACTCAGATTATGAACATTTTCATCTAGATTATAAATATTAATTCATTAAAAGAATAAAGATGTTGTTTCTGATGATCCAAAATAAAAATTGCGTCCAAAGTTACAGAGCTTGACCACAACTTTACAAAATAAAAACATAGACAGTCAAATAAATCATTTACTTTATTTCATATAATTCACAACACGCGCATATTATCCACAAAGCTTATAAAATATGTTATGAGCTAGCTAAGCACCATAAATCTATAAAATAGACTACACATATATGTGTCATCGATCACTTGGTGGACGCAGGACACTTGTTATCATTTTTATGGTGAGATTTGGTATTCTCTACACGAAACATTTGTAGACTATTCTATTGACTAACAAACTCATTAAATCAAAATTCAAAACGCACTATAAAAACGTGGCACTACATTTTTTCTGTCAGCCACACTACATTCTGATACGTCCATAATGGACGTACGCTCAAAATGAGCGTATAGGCAAAATTTTATGATCTTCGTATGTATACGTATAAGTTTTCTTATACGTATACAAATTTTCTAAAAGTACAGTTCATTCCATACGCTCTAAAGGAGCGTACGATTCAAATTATAAATGCTGCGTCGAATCTCCTTCTTCCTCTCTTCTCCCTCTGCAATATCACTGTTCATCCCGATCTTTTTTAGGGTTTTTCGCCGCCTTCTCAAATCAGCTCCATTTCACTCGTTTTCTTCCTCAAATCACAACAATTCAACTCGTTTTTCTCATAGGATTGAAATCCCTCAATCAATTTCATCGATTTCATAGAAAATCATGGATTCGAAAGATTTGGGCAAAAACCCTAAATCAGTTCCGACGGAGAAGCTCCCTCTCGTTCGTCGTCTTGCCGGTGGTGCCAAAGTCCGAGGTGGCGGCGGTGTTGGTCCGAGTGAGAAGAAGAAGCCCAACGATGCAAAGGAGAAAAAATCGGACGACGCCGACAAAGGGAAGAAGAAGAGGGGTGGTGTAGTGGTGCAGTGGTGGCGGCGGCTGGGCGGAAGAAGAAGGTCGTCGGAGGTGGTGGCGGCGACGGCGAGGAGGCTGCTGCAGTGGTGGCCGGAGGTGACGACGTCGCCGGCGAAGCGGGAAAGCCGCGAGGTGGTCGGGGTGGTGGTCGTCGGGGTCGAGGAGGAGCGCAAAAACGGGCTCGTTCAAAATCGCCGGAAAAGACGCTCTCGATTTTCGAGGTACGTAATAAAATTATTTATTAATTAGTCGTTATTCGATAAATAACGATTAAAACAAAAATATTTATTTATTAATAAATTTTTTATTAATTAGTAGTTATTTATCGCTTAACGTGTCACGTTATTCGATAAATAACGATTAAAAGAAAAATATTTATTTATTAATAAATTTTTTATTAATTAGTCGCTATTTATCGTTTAACGTGTCACGTTATTCGATAAATAACGATATAAGAAAAACATTTATTAATAAATCAATTATTTATTGGAAAAATATTTATTTAAAAAATATTTATTAATTAGTCGTTATTTATCGTTTAACGTGGAACGTTTAACCTTAGATAACGATTAAAAGAAAAAGATTTATTAATAAAAAAATTATTTAATATAATATTAATTATTCGTTATTTATCGTTTAACATTTCACGTTATTTGATAAATAATGATTAAAACAAATAATATTTATTAATAAATAAGATTTATTAAAAAAAAAATTATTTATGAATTTGTCGTTATTTATCGTTTAACGTTTGACGTTATTCGATACATAACGATTAAAAGAAAAAGATTTATTAATAATAAAAAAATTATTAATTAGTCGTTAAAAGAAAAAGATTTATTACTAAATTACTAAATTATTAATTAGTCGTTATTTATTAATTAGTCGTTAAAGAAAAAGATTTATTAATAATAAATAAATTATTAATTAGTCATTAAAAGAAAAAGATTTATTACTAAATTAATAAATTATTAATTAGTCGTTATTTATTAATTACTCGTTAAAAAAAAGATTTATTAATAAATTAAATATTTATTAATTAGTATTTAAAAGAAAAAGATATATTAATAAATTAATAAATTATTAATTATTCGTTATTTTTTAATTAGTCGTTAAAAGAAAAAGATTTATTACTAAATTATTAATTAGTCGTTATTTATTAATTAGTCGTTAAAAAAAATATTTATTAATTAGTCGTTAAAAGAAAAAGATTTATTACTAAATTACTAAATTATTAATTAGTCGTTATTTATTAATTAGTCTTTAAATGAAAAAGATTTATTAATAAGTCGTTAAAAGAAAAAGATTTATTAAAAAATTAAAAAAAAATTATTTAGTCGTTATTTATTAATTAGTCGTTAAAAGAAAAAGATTTATTAATAAATTAATTTAATAAAGAAAAAGATTTATTAATAAATTAATTAATTATTAAATAGTCATTATTTATCGTTTAACGTTTCACGTTATTCGATAAATAATAGATTAAGGCCGTATAATTATTAATTATAATGAGTTAAATAATAGAAATAATAATATTTCGTAAATATGAAAATAGGCTGTAGAGAAGGCTATTACTCCCGCGGGTGCTTCTGTAAGAAAGAGGAAGAACGGCCCCCGTAATCCCAGCGCGCGGGGGATCATTGCTTCCCGTCGTCGTGGATCTCCTGTAGACATTCCAGGAGTTCATATAGGAGATATAGGGAAAGCTCCAATGCAGGAGTTAGATGTTAGTGAGGAGGAGGAGTTTACGGAGGAGACAGAGGTTGCAGATCAGCCAGAGGTGGATGTAGGAGATTTGGAGGCGCAAATGCAGACTGATTATTATGAGGGATCGCCAGTGCGTCAGCCATCTTCAGGTGGATCTTTTTCGCCGTCTGCAGAGGAGCATCAGCAGGAGATTCAGGAGCCAGTTCATGATTTTGAGCAGGATCTCACACATCATGAGGAGCCCATTCAGGAGCCCGTTCAGCAGCCCCCTCAGCATGTCGATCCGGGCCTCGCTGGACCGGCTCTAGGGGATGCAGATTATGTGGGGGAGCCTGGAGGTCCTCTCAGTTCACGGCTTCTGGTGGACTACAGCACCCCCATTGCTCCGGTGATATGGACTCATACTCAGCAGCTTGCAGAGCGTATTGAGCGTGACCCGGCTTATGTGATACCGCCCTCATCGCTGGTATGCGTTGTTTTCTAAATGAATTCGTGTGGTAAAACGATCAAAGGCTTTTCTAATTCATAAATTTATGTTTCTGTTTCATACACCAGCTGAAGAAGGTGTTGAGTATATACACCCGCAAGGACTTCTTCAGAGATTTTGATGGACATAAATCTGATGCGCCTGGGTCATGGTAGCAGCTCGTTCAGCAGAGCCACTTACACGTCCTTGCAGATCCCCGGCTCGAGTACAGGAGTATCGATCCGATATTGATTTCTGCATTTGTGGAGTGTTGGTATACAGAAACCAACACGTTTCACTTTGCATTTGGTGAGATTGCTCCTACCTTGCTAGACGTGCTGAAGATCCTGGAGCTTCCGATCCATGGACGAGCTGTCAGATCTGCTGAGGCGGACATAGATGCGTTTGTGCACGTTCAAGTTCAGCGGATTTTCGGGTTTGATACGGTCGAGGAGGCTGTTGCGCTATGCTTACGTACGTAGAATTTATTTTATTATTTATATTCGATTCCATTATTTAGTTGATTTGATTAAACGTTTATAATGCGTGATAAATTATCAGATGGGGGTTTGAACATTCACGACAGCGTTGGCCTCACCACGATCTACACCCGGCTACATGAGATGTTTCTTATCCAGGACAGGTAAATTACCGTTTAGTATAAGAACTTCTCATAATTTCTCGATTAACGTTACTAATTCATTTTTCGTCTATTAATTGCAGGACTCCTCAGCAGGAGAGTGATATTGCTTCGCTCTACTTGTTGTCCCTGTTAGGCAGTACGACTCTGGTAGACAAGTCTTGGATGAAGGTGAAGCACAAATACCTTAGCATCCTCCTGGACCACGACCAGACAGGGTCCTATGCAAAATCCAAAGGGTTTGCTGGTTGTCCGCTCCTTCTCAAGGTAATATTCGTTTCATGTTCGTTTTATTTAAAAATTATGTTGCTTATTTTTAAAACATTCTGACATTCTGGTATTTGTAGGCTTGGATATGGGCGTATTTTCATGGTCTTCGGGGTCATGCTACACAGGACTTGGCAGCCATGAATGCCCCGGCGGCGGCTATCCGTGATAACACCAAAGTCAAGTACCACAAGGATCCTGCTCGACTAGTTTCTCTCAAACGAGTTCTTGATCAGATCACATTTGCAGAGGTGAGTACTATTTAGCAAGTCATTTAATCATATGTTATGCAATTATTATTTTTAATTACGTTTGTCCTTTCAAAAAATAAACATAGGTTCAGTGGAACCCCTGGGGCAAGTTGGATCTCAACGACCCCCAGTACATGTTAGGTCGTTTTCGTGGGCCTCTAGAGCCTTCGATATTCGGGAGGCGCACCATTAATGTAACACCACCTACTGCGATCAGAAAGGATTCTGCATCGGGGTACATCGTCACATTCGGGGATGGGGACTGCACTTGGGAGACATTACACTTGTCGGGTCGATTGATCGCCATAGACCAGCGGGATCGACGCGGACTTCGAGATTATACATGGGACTGCAAGGATGGATATATGGCATGGTTTAATGTCATGTCACATCCTTACCTTGATTCGAGATCGCCCAGGCAGGACCCACGTGCACCGTTTGACCACCGTGCCGAGCCCATCCAGATACATGCGACAACCGATGTAGTTGTGGTACGTATTTCAGTCAATATCGATCACTTTAAGCCTTTACGTTATAATTTTAATATATTTGATTCTAATTATATTTACATTTTAAAAATGTAGCGGGGCAACTTGCTCGCCTCTGAGATTTCTGGTTTCCTACGTGCCTATGGTGACACTCTGCCTCCAGGACAAGCGAGGATGATGAGGGGGTGGATCAGCATATGAACTGGTGATTTAGCACCAGAAGAGGATGAGCCCGTGCAGTAATATGTTTGTTTTATGTTTATTTTGTGGTTGATATTATATTTTGGTCGTGATAGTTTTCATGGATTTATATATTATTAGGAGTTTCCGGTAAAAACGACTTAAAACGACTAATGGCGCGAAAATCGACTAAAAACGACTTAAAATGACTAATGGTGCGAAAATCGAGTAAAAATGACTTAAAACGACTAATGGCGCGAAAATCGAGTAAAAACGACTTAAAACGACTAATGGCGTGAAAATCGACTAAAAATGACTTAAAACGACTAATGGTGCGAAAATCGAGTAAAAACGACTTAAAACGACTAATGGCGCGAAAATCGACTTAAAACGACTAATGGCGCGAAAATCAACTTAAAACGATTAATGGCGCGAAAATCGAGTAAAAACGACTTGAAACGACTACTGGCGCGAAAATCGACTAAAAACGACTAATGGCGCGAAAATCGACTAATGACGCGAAAATCGACTTAAAACGACTAATGGCGCGAAAATCGACTAAAAGCGACTTAAAACGACTAATGGTGCGAAAATCGACTTAAAACGACTAATGGCGCGGAAATCGAGTAAAACGTGGATAGGGTATAGGGTTTAGGGTATAGGGTATAGGGTTTAGGGTTTAGGGTATAGGGTTTAGAGTATAAGATAGTGGATAGTGGATGTGGATAGTGGATAGTGGATAGTGAATGTGGATAGTGGATATTGAATATGGATAGTGGATAGTGGATATTGAATGTGGATAGTGAATGTGATAAATGGATAGTTTGGACCAAATTCGTTTAAACGCCGTAAAACGATAAAAATCAAAATTTCAAAATTGTAACATGATAGAAAATAAAGCCCATAGTCGTTTTCAATTCTCGGAATCGAAAAAAAATCATTGAAAACGTCAACGGGCCTAATAAGGCCGAATTGAAATTTAGTGAGGCCCATTATCAAAAAACGACATAAAACGGCTTAATAAGACCTTAAACCGGAAAAAACTTGAAATGTAAAAGTTGTATTTGAGCATTACCAATATGACGGTTTCGTTTTTATAAGAAAATAACAAAATGAACACTTCGAAATATCTAAACAAACATTTTCACCTAGTAACGAGTTAATCTCAAGTATATAAGTCGTATAGTTTTACTCATATGTGTGTGATATCACTTCGTTACTCAAATAAAGTTTATATAAAACTTTCATTAAATGTTATGAAACACTCAATATTTAATCTCAAGTATATAAGTCGTATAGTTTTATATAAACTTTATTTGAGTAACGAAGTGATATCACACACATATGAGTAAAACTATACGACTTATATACTTGAGATTAACTCGTTACTAGGTGAAAGTGCCTGTTTAGATATTTCGAAGTGTTCATTTTGTTATTTTCTTATAAAAACGAAACCGTCATATTGGTAATGCTCAAATACAACTTTTACATTTCAAGTTTTTTCCGGTTTAAGGTCTTATTAAGCCGTTTTATGTCGTTTTTTTATAATGGGCCTCACTAAATTTCAATTCGGCCTTATTAGGCCCGTTGACGTTTTCGATGATTTTTTTTCGATTCCGAGAATTGAAAACGACTATGGGCTTTATTTTCTAACATGTTATCTTCATAGTTTCTAACATGTTTTGTTACCATAACTAATGCGATAGTCCTTCCAATGCTGCATCCTCAACGCGAACCCACAATCCAATCCATTCGCACTAGGATCCTTGAACATGCGTCAAACTCCAGGTACAGATGGTACCGGACAGTCTTCTCTAAGACACACCTAAATGTTAAAACATAAATGCTATGTTAAGCATTAAGAAAATTGATTGAAAAGCCAAATACTTTAGTGAAAATCATACCGGTATGTAGTGGTTTGCTAAGCCCACACGAGCCATTGCATAAATCTTCAAACCCTGACTGGAGCTTTGTTGATACACCCTCATCGGTAAGCACAAATAGGACCGGACTTTGGATAAGTATATCAAACCAACCTGAAACCGAGTGGCAAATGCTAATCCAATCATGGGCATACTCATCCAGTATCTTTCGGGACAAGGTGACCTGATATAGTTGACCTCTTGAACAAGAGCTTCGAAGTTCTTTGCCAAATCCGGGCGTAGTCTAGTCATGACTTGTCTGTAGATATCACTGTTCTGTAACAGCTCTGAAGCCACTTCAATGCGAATGCGAGGATACTCTTGTTGGTCAAACCCCAACAACACAGCTAGTGACCGATATCCACAATGTCCATCCGCCCTTACGTCTTTCGCATCTACAATGTATGGAAACATGAAGAGATCAACATTGTCAACCCCGAAGTCTACCCCACATTTCGTCATTGTTGGCTGAGGGAACTCATCTGTAAGAGTGCAACCTGATAATTTGAGCCCCTCTCCAGCAGTGCCACTTGAATAACCAAACGCCTCTTCCGCAGTGCACCCAGCAGCTTCAAACTCCCTCATTATAGTAGGCTTAGTGAAAGTAGGATGTGCCGCCGTTGCTTTTCCCTTTCCCTTTCCTCTAACCGCCTTATTCTTCGCCTTCGCCGCATCATTTTTCTCTAATTCTTCCCTTGCGTACTCAAACCCGCTCTTCTCTCTCTCGGTTTCCCACTTCTTTCCTACCGCTCCTCTTGGTCTTCCAGGATCCTTGATGTCCGTCGGCTCCACCGCAAGACTTTGATGTGGATACTCCAACATTGTGTACAGGTCCGCTATCTGAGACCACTGACTTTCTGGAAGTTCCCCCTTTTGCCATCTCTCGTGGAGCTCAATGAATCTCAACTCCTGCATGGTCTGAGGTACACCAATCTCTATCTCCCCGTTATCAAGTTCAATCCTATCCCATTCTAGCTGCCTCCAGAATCTGTGAATCTGATTGAGCTTGAATGGCTTCTTCTCAATAATATGTTGCACCATCTCGTGGATGCACGGTAGGCCCTGACATTCTCGCATCCAATAATCATCGCAATGTTCCTCATAATTCTCCGCCTTTATATCCTCCCATATATCCCACAACTTATGCAACGCTCTATCAGACACATTATGGAATAGATGTCGAAAGATCAATTTCACTTGTGGATTCATTCGTCTGAAAACCCCGGGTGTCTTGATCCGATACTCTTTCCATGGTGGCCCTCACCTTCACAATCTGGCCCTCGATGGCTGCATGGATCCTCACAACCATTCGATTAAAACCGCCTATACTTGAACCGACTATTTTCTTCAACACCTTATGCATTCCCTCAACCCTATGTTTTATTCATTCAATGCCGTGTTTATGTAAAACAACTATTAACTAATAAAATAATAAATAAATCTGAAATGTTTACGTACAAAATACCTGTTTGAGGTCCTCGTGAAGAAGTGAAGATTGTGTTCCGTCCATGCGCAAACAGTGTTTGTCTTGTAAGGGATAAGCCAGACCTTTTCAATGTATCCAACGACCCCGCTTCTCCAAGATGTTCTCAATCGTAGCAGTCTCTCCTCGTATTGAGCCTCCGTTCTTGATAAAAAAAAGTCTCCATACTTACCCGCACAACATCTTCACTGACTCTTTGTTTTTCAAGATTTTGGTAGCATTTATTTCGATGTTGTGCTTGATATGCACCCAACACAAGAGGTGTTGAACCGGAAGATCTTTGAACACTATGTTGATTGCAGCGATAAGAGCTTGTTCTCGATCGGTCATTATGACAGTCGGCATTACTCCAGCATCATCAAACAACTTTTTCAACCTCTGCATTATGAACAAGTAGTGCATTGTTTCCTCCTTACCCGTGAATGCATATGCAATGTTGAATGTCTTATGCGTGCAAGTGAACCCGACAATCTCCACAAGAGGCATCTTATACCTGGATAATATATTTAAATAATGACGGAAGAGGACATTAAACAAAAATATTTTGATATACTACTATTATATACCTATTCGTCTTGTATGTGGCGTCAATAACCACGACGTACGGAAACATCTTCAACAAGTGCAACGAGTCTTGATGGGCAAAAAACAAGATGTCCACCTCGTGTGATTTCTTCTTGCAAAGGGGATGCACTACATAGCTGCGCTCCTTCAAAAACTTCAAGGTCCATTGTGTAACACTCAAATCCCCACGATCCTCAAAATGCAACTTCTGAATAAAGTTGGTGATTTGTTTTGTGGATGTTACATTCCCAGGAAAGGCCGTTCTCAACTGAAGAGCAATAAGATTAGGCGTAGTCAAGCTGTTCGCACAATTCGTCACAAATTTCACCTCATCCGGCGTCATTCGACCCATGTACGGATGGCCAATGAAGCTAGTGCAAAGCTTATGATTGTGTTGTCCGTATTTGACCTTCACATACCATCCATATCTGGCATCCCTCGCCTTGAACTTATAACCTCGGATCTCAAACTTGCAATCCGAATTCATATCCCTACTATCCCGCTTTGTATTAACAACCTCCGCTGTTTCGCTATCCTCTCTTTTCTTTTTCCCTGATCTATACACTCCAGCATGCTCGCACATTATATTCATTTGATGCTCATTGCTATGGCGAGTCACTAATACCATCATAAGTTGTCTACCAATACTCTGAACCCAGAACCTCAAGCGTTCCTTAGTAGGAAACGTTTCTTCGGTATCAAACGAATCAAAGTAATCCATACCCTATAATTAATACAAACTACCATATTTATCACAACTAAAACTACTAATCCACATCAATCTAAACTATCACTTCTACAAATTATTTGCACCTAAAGAAAAACGAAACGATTAAAATAAATTACTAACCGAAAAATCTCCGGCGTCGAAGTCTCCTTCGCCGCTATCGTTGTCCCACATCCCGTCTTCGGATTCACTGAAATACTCTTTCTCCTCAACGATCACATCGTCTTCGTCACTCGCATGCTCGTTCTCTTCACCATACTCGTTCTCTTCACCGCTCTCATACTCAATCTCCGTCACATATTCAATCTCTTCACCATCACTCAAATTTGTAACTCTCCTATTTGACATTTTTGACTTGAACATCCACATCCGAAGTTCATTTCTATATATAGACTACTTCCTAAACGGACATATTCATAAAATATAGCCGTTGGGAAAAAAAAGCTCGTACGCCCATTATGGGCGTACAGGCAAAAATGCCCCAACGGCTATTTTCCCAACCGTCAAATTTGAAAAATATAGCCGTTGGGGCTTCAAAATTGCCCGTACACCCATAATGAGCGTACGAGCAATTTTCACCCAACGTCTATTTTCCCAACGGCTCTTTTCCTAACGGCAATATTTTTCAAATTTGAACTGTACGCCCGTATTGAGCGAGCGTTCTCTGAGCGTATACAGTCTTCCGTATTCTGTATTCCGCTTTACGATCGAAGTTTTAAATTTGCATTGTCCGCTAGTTTGGAGCGTACGCTCATTATGGGCGTATGAAAATATAGTGTGGATGGGCGAAAAATGTAATGCGTATAGATTTTGACTATAAAAATGGGGCTATTCTTATTTCACATGATAAGGATAGTTTTTCACCTTTAGAATCTGTTGTACCTCTTATGATTAGCAATGACCATATCTAACTAGCCCTTATTTCACGCGAAAAAAAGGATGTACTTGATTGGTTTTGTTTGTTCTTTCAAAATCTCTTTTCACTATCTTTTGTTCAATTGAAATTTCTCTCCAAGTGAATACATTTGTGTTGAGATTTCTCCGTCGGGTTTTAACATGGGTTGGAGTTTTCAACTGTAACATAAAGTCATATGATAAATAATAAATGGTAAGTGAAGAGCTCATAAGTAAAGGAAATATATGAAGGTACAATAACAATAATCTCTTTCGGAGTAAATCAATTGCTCCTGCACTTTATTATCCTACAGTGGTGCTTATAGTATTCTATTGTTCGTCATTTCACTTTAAGCTTCTTCTTTAAGTGCATGAAAAATGAAAAAGTTTCTGCAATGAAGGCTTGCACTGATAAGACATCACTTCATAAACTACCAAAACCGTTCTACTCGTACAACATATGGATGGTATTTAGCTACTTCATGTTCTGACATTATAAGATTAAACCTTTAGTAATAGTAAATTTGACTGACTTGAGCAATATCTAGAAGATCCTAAACTGTAATTTCATGCATGTGGAGATGTATATAGTAATACACCTCTTTATAAAAATAGTCGAGTTTGTGATATAATGTAACTTACAAACTTTAATTGTAACATACTGGAAGATTCATTTTACATTATATATTAACAATTATTTCTTTAAACAATTTTGTCAATATATTATAATTTGTGACTCATGCCTTCTATTATGTTGAAATTAGAATTCGAACCCCGCACTACGCGTAGAGCTTTGGCATCTAAGAAACTATATTGCATAAAAAACACTTCAAAAACGACGGTCGTTACATAATGCTAGAAATGCCTGAATTAATGTATAGAAACAGAACGATTGAAGGAGATCCCTAATCGACCCAAACAAAAACACCTCGGCGGTTTTTAAGTTTGTGCTACAAACTATACTACTAAAATAAAATATTAATTAAACATTTGTTACATTAATGTGTCATATCTTATAATATACGCAATTTTTCTCCGTTTTTAAAGCTCTCACCAATTTCAAACTTCTTTATAAATATCAGATTCAATTTTCAATTTTAGTCTTTCTGTTAAATTGATTAATAGATAACTTTGATTATATATCTCATAAATTTCAAATTGAATGATTACATCTTATATAACTTTGATTATATACGCAATTGAATGATTAATAGATAACTTTGATTATATAACTCACTTGAAAAATAATAATTAAATATACTAACAAATTGTAAATTGAATGATTATACATTTATTTAATAATTATTCTTTACTAAAGTTATTGTTTAGTAAATATATATATCAATTTAAAAATAATCTTAATCTATTTTATATATCTATCTAATATGTATACATCTTATCTTATTTATATAAAGATTGACTATCCAATGCCAAAATTGAATGAAATTGGTACCTCATAAATGTTGCTCCCTCCATTGATAAATTTAGGATTTCACTAAATAAATTTACATCAACCATTTTTTCTAATTTAAAAAGACGTCCAAAAGATCAAAACGAAGCGTTTTGCTAAAAAATTAAACACCCTCCTTTTTTTTCTTTCATTAGATCCGTGGTAAAACTGTACAACGGTTAAAATTTTCCAAACAAGAGATTCAATTGTTTTAAATTTTAAGTAAAAATGTGATATACTAATTATACTCCTCTGGTTTAGTATCATATAAGTAGTTAGCTTTTTAATATATTTTTTTAAAATTCAATTTACACAACGGTAATTAATAGAATTACATGAAGTTGGTTTGATTTTATTTTTCATGTAATATAACGTAAGTCATTTTAGCCTTTTAATTTTATACACAAACTAGACTAGGTCTCGCGCCATGCGCGAGTTTATATAACTCGATATAGTGAATTAGTAGTAAGAAGTATTATGTAATATAAAATTTTATATGAAAATAAGTTTATATCTTAAAATGATATTGATATATAATTAAGTTTTTACATTTTAAATATAATAAACAACGAATATACATGAATTTTTAATACCAGAAATCTTATTTGATCAAATTATCATGGGTCAATTTTTAACAAATTTAAATAAATTGGTTTCAACATATATAAAAATATATAATTGAAAACACTAGAATAACACAAAATATAATTATTTCTCTTATTTATTAAGAAATCAATCTTTTTGTGATACGTCATATCATAAAAATAAAATATATATTTGTAAAATAAAATAATAGGATATTGGGAGGTCAAAATCTAGAAAATTAACACATAAAAATCTTTTTGTAATCTGAAAGATCTTAAGCAATCTTTTTGTAATATTTTTGCACACGATTTTACAAATTTAATTAATTTTTTTTGAGAAAATTACAATAAATTATAAAAAATCGTGACCAATGAAATTACGACAGGTGGATGGCCTGAATGAAGAGTATGCCACGTGACATAGCTAGAATTGAAGAAATGTAATTTGCTTTAGTAGTTATATAGAGATTTTTTCTATTTTATTCTTGAATTTTGGTATGAAAAGTAAGAGGTGTGTTAAACAGAGAAACATGATTATTAAAAATGTAAGGAAACTACATGTAATTTTTACATACAGAGTTTGTATATTTTTAATATCTATCAAACCCACTAAATATCGGTAATATTAGAGAAAAAGAATAACTTTTATATGATATTTCTATGTACAAGATATTTATTTGATACAAGAATAAAAAGTAGAAGAATATTTATTATTGATTTTACCACAAATAAATTAAATTAATTTAAAATTTAAATGTGGGTTAATATTATATTGAATATGTTTAAATCAAATTGATAATACTCAAGAAAAAGAGAACATAATTTATAATCTTAATTCTAATACGAGCCCCCACGGTAGAAATTTTCTAGATCCTCCACTGCCGATAACCCCCAATTCCTCGATCCCCACTCTCCCTTTCAAATTCACCGATCAACATCAATTTTGACTGTGGTAATTTTCTTCTTACATAGATGACAGTGAATGATGTCTACTTGTCTTTTCTCCCCCTCGCGCACATACTTGACCGTATGATTGTGGGGGAAAATCCCGCACTCGGAAAATTTTAACTGGCACCCCAAACGTTTTTTTTAAAACCCGGTTCAGTTTTGGGCGCAACTAGAATGCGCCCAAAACTAGATCGAATTTTTGAGCATTTTGAAGGCAATAATAAAAAGAAATTCCATGGCAATCACTCTTGTACACATGAAATTCAATGCCTTAACATCACTCAATGTTGTATGTTTTCATTGACTCTTTTTTTCATGACCTCTTGTAATTAAGATTAGTCAAATTAATTTGAGTTTCTGATTTCAAAAACTGAATTATGTGCTATCAGTTTGTGTTTTCAGATCGAATATAAATATAAAATGCAAAGAAAGATGTTTGGACAAGAAGGTTGTGATCACATGAGATGGGCTCCTAACATTGTTGTTGGATTAGATATTGGTGTTCCATGGTTAATGTGCAAGGAAGATGACTCTCTTGATCGCGTTATAAGTTCCAGTGTTCTTGTTGACAATCTTAATTCTTTTCAAAATAAATTTTTTAATAGTTAATGATCTTATTGTGACAGATTAATATACTTGCAACAACTTTTACTGTTATGTGTTTACTAAAACAGACCTTACAAACCTCTCATGTGGACATAGGTTTGGAGTAGATGGTATGATTTTGCAGTAATTGACTTTATCATTAGATTAATAAAGTAAAAAGTAAAAAGCCAGATCAATAACTTTTTTCAAAGGTACACATGAAGGCTTTAGTAAATTATACTCCCTCCGTCCAAAAATATGAGTCCCATTTTCCTTTTTGGGCGTCCCGAAATGTTAGTCCTATTTCTATTTTGTCCATAAACTTCTTCCAATTATACCCTTACTCATATTATTTTAATATTTTACATTCATCATTTCCAATGCACTTATGTACTTTTCATTTGTAAACTCTTCTCCCATTGGTTAATGAATTATTTTAATATTTTACATTCATCATTTCCAATGCACTTATGTACGTTAAAGCATTTGCCTTAATCCAAGATATTTTTGTACAATGAGACTCATATTTTGGGACGGATGGAGTATATATATATACAAATAATATGCAGGTTTACAGAGTTTAGAGGATCGATTTACCAAAGAATCTAAATTCTCTATATTCAATTCATGTATCATGTGTCTTTGTAAAATGATTTAACTTTTGCAATTACTAAATTTATACAAAGAGGGAGATCTGTTGTGAACTATATGGTATGCATTTTTTCCTCTTTCAATTTCTTTGTGCTTGAAGTGTTTACTTTTTACTTATCCTAAACTACATTTTTCGTCATTAGTACCAAACTTTGAGCCCTTATCGGAGGCCGTTTGCATCTAATTTTAGTAATTGTAAACAATATTACATATTGCAATATGCTAGCATGTTGTTTTCAAACATTTACACTCAGTTTCCAACAAGCATGATAATTTAGTAAACACGTAAAAAATGTATACAATGGGGAAATGACATTTAATAACTGGTCCTCGAGTTTATTCAATTGTAATGAGTTATAGACAGAAAAATAGATCATATATTCACCAACTTGGCTATTAATAAATCAAAATAGATTACCTTATTTTATATACCAAAATCTGTGGAGTTGGTAATAATACTGCAAACAAGACTTGAACAAAAATTTAGCATATAGAGCATTGAAGAAATTGCATACGCAAATAACATATATTTAAAAACTTTTGTCCTGTACATTACAAGAATATTAAAAATCATATTTTTAAAAACTTATGTCCCGTATATTACAATAATATTACAAAATGATATAATAAATCATCAAACTCATTTGATTATATGATATAATATCATTTCAATATCTATTATGAAACATTTAAGAAATTATAATTACGCAAGATCCGTACGCGGGTTTCAGTCTGTTGATTTAAGCCTTAATAAAATAGGAACACCAATACACGAGCTAATTGTTTGGCAAAAAAAAAGCACCCGAGCTAATTAGGTAATGTGATGATTTTAAAGGGAGAGACGAATTCATAGGTAGTTGTGTGTCAATTGCTAAAATGATTAATAAAACATTCAGGAAAAACATAATCACTAATTAAACTTTTTTTTTTCTTTTTGATAGAACAAAGATTAGAGACTTCTTTGTCGAGATTAGATTCTATATCATAAAGGGTTGTGAATATGATTAGCCCAATCTAATTTTAGGACGCCTATTAAACAACTTTAAATCATATTAAAAAGTGTAATTTCTCCGCGCTACGCGCGGAGGCCCGTTTCTAGTCTATATTAAAGCAAAGGGTGTGTAAAAAAATATTTAAAAAAATGTATTTAATAGCACCATCAATTCTATGTGTTATGTACTCATTTTGTTATTAAACCAAAATATCTTTAACATTTTCCAAATGTTTAAGAAATACAATTTGGCTACTTGATTTGTTATCCATTTTTAAGTCCAAGCTGATTTTTTTTAATATTTTATCTTGTGGTTTATAAATCGAGTTTTCTAACAAAGAATAAACCTAAAGTATGAGAACATTTCAACAAAAACTATATGAGAATCACTTATAATTTTTTTTTAACTAACTTCTAAACTATAAGTTTTTTGAAGTTGCATTAGAATTTATTATTTATTAGTATTGAATTTATATAACTATGAACTTTGTTTTCTCGATTTGGTTCATGAATTTCTTTTAAGGGAGAGATATTATATCATTTGATATAATTGATAATATTTAGTTTTTTTTATAAAATTATAAGTCAATACGTTAGTAGTTTAATAAGTTATAATAAAAATATTAATTTCTATGTTAATAATTTACTATTAATTATAAAAATAATTATTATAACCATATCCGTGCACGACAGTAGTTACAATTAAATATATCAAACTAGTGTAGTGACCCGTGCCATGCACGGGAAATTCTATATTATTTGTATGAAAATTGTATATCCTTTTAATAGAGTTCGTCAAAAAATGAAGATTAACTTTTTTGTTGTAAAGACTATTTATAAAAATATATTTTATTTCATGAAGGTTATGTACGTAGCTTGACTTAATTTTTATTATCGAAAATAATCCTAATTTTATCATAAGAATATATATTAACATTCAACATAATATTTATTTTTAGTAAAATACCTTGTATATTTGTTGTTGAAAGGAATGATAATTTTTTAAGATTTATTTGTTAATATAATTATCCAATCTATTAATAATTAAAAGTAAAAATAAAATAAATAATTACGTAATAAATTAAACCTAAAATGACTTAGCTCAAAAAAACTCAGCTTTAATATATAAGATAGATTTTCAATTGGACAGAATAATCATGAACCGGACCGGTCTGACCGGCCTGAGAATGATAATAAGCCGAGTTATTCTCTTCATCTTACCATCGGTGGCTAGTCGATCTCCACGCAATACCAGAAATCGCCACCAGCTTCCTCTGGAATCCTCCATAACACTTTTTGATCGATAGATTGCCCCATAAACAGAGGAGAAAAACTGGATTGAGATCCGGAGGTGAGGAAAAATGGCTAATCCTGAGCCCAGCATCGAAGACTACTTCCCGGAGCCGAAGCGAGTGCGAAATCCCTTTGTCCCACTCGGTATGATCATCTCCATAACCCGCCTTCTGATTTTCCCTTTCGTTTCAAGGAATTGCTTCCGATTTTAGTCGATGTTGTTTTAGGGTAATGGGATTGTGGTTCCAATTTAGGGTTTCGTGTTGGAAACTTGAAATTGGGTTATGCAAAGTGATTAATTGAATTTTATTACCTGCTTTAGAAATGTTTGATGCAAATTTATGCGGATTTATGATGAAGGGTAGAAATTTTGTTGGAGAAATTTGGTCTCTTGAGCTATGTTACGTGAACTTTGTGTGTATTTTCATATGAGAATGAATCAAAGTTGACAGTTGAGCATTGTATACAAGGTGTATTGCAGTTGCAGCTTCTTGATATCATTGGTTTTAGCTTTTTAAAATGTTATTTAGAAAGGTTTTAACAGAAGATGAGAAGTTCTTTTTCCTGATTTCTAGGGTTTCCATGTCCTCACGGAGGTTTTCTTATATGACTTAGATTTCATCTTACTCAATGTATGATGTATCAGAGTATTTCAGGGTTGTATGTTGTATTAGTTTCCATCACAAAGGAGTTCAAATAATGCACTTTAGCATTACTGGTGCTGAAATCATAATGCATCTAATTTTTGGTGTTATTGGAAATAAGATAAGTTATAAGCCTAATGTATCTACTATGTTTGGAACAAACCATTTTGCTATCTCTTATAGGCCCTTGACGAAGGAGATACATCTCATTGCTATGACTAGTGGATTTTATTTTGAGCTGTATAGAGATGTTCTTAAGATCAGCTGGAAAATGTGTAGCAGATACTTTTGAATGTGGATTATCATTAAACTGTTAGGGATATGTCTAAGGTGTTTCTGAACTCGGCATTTCTCTAATTTTATGGCGGTTATCATGCTAATTAAATAAGTGATCCACTTAATGTAATTAAACTGACTGGCTTGAGTTTATCTGTTGCAATTTCAGGTGCATTGTTAACTGCTGGTGTCCTCACTGCTGGCCTAATAAGTTTCAGAAACGGGAATTCACAGTTGGGTCAGAAGCTAATGCGAGCACGTGTACTCGTTCAAGGTGCAACGGTTGCACTTATGGTGGGGACAGCCTCCTACTATGGAGACCAATTCCCAAAATTTCCCACCTTTAAATAAGGTGATGTAATTTGAGCCGCTGATGAGTTTTTCCTTTCTTCAATCCTAATCATGAAGAACTCTCAACTAAATTTCCATGATGCTCCCTCTAGTCAATATAGTGTGTCTTGCTTCAACATTGGATACAGTTTTATATATTTATTATTATATGTTTGTGCTGAGCAATTTTTTAATAGCTTTCGTGTTATCACTCTGATGAGAAAGCAAACTGTGTAATAAGATTTAGAATCGGGTATGTGACTGCATTTTTGTTGCAGAACCATAGGTGAAATAGTTTTATACAAACTTCAGATGTGCTCTTACCATCAACATAAAATCGAAATTTAATGCAGGAGTTTGGGTTAAATTGAAGTTCAGGATATAAACTTGTACGCCTCAATATATTTAAATCTAGCATGTAGGATATGATTGGCATACTAATACTGATATAATACTTTGTATTCTTGTTGTAACACAAAAAATTAATAGGATAGCTAGTGTCACCGATAAGATAGAACTACACTTTTTCATATAATTGACATGATTATAATAAGGTAGTGTTGTCAGTATGTTAAAAACATGATACGATGCCTGAATCGGCGTATATACAAAAGAGTTCCGGTGAGAATAAGGTTTAACGTAGAAAAAACGAAATTTTTCGTGTTCAAAGATAACAAGCTAATGTTCATAATTTGAACGGTAATGTTCATAAATCAAGGCGATAAAAAATTTTGAGGTCATTTTGAGAAAAATAAACAAAAAAAACAAAGTTTGCAGTAACTACAACTATGTCAGTATGTCACCACCTCTCTCGCTGAAAATGTTCAAAAAAAAATTATGGCTCATATTATGAACATTACTAATTTACCCTCCAGAATATGAACATTGACTATTCATTTTTCGTACGTTAAGAGTACGTTAAGAGTTATTTGCACCTGAACTTTCTTCGGCGTATGTATATAACGTCAAGATCAATATTTCACAAACTAGATTTCAGTGTATCACAAATTGTAAACAGTCTCAATGTGATAGCCCACAAAGTATTTTAGCAATGGTAGATGAATTAATAGTTCTTCAAGTAGCTAGAGATTTGGACATGAGCACAATTCATTGCAAAATAGGAATAGTTTGTTTAAGAAAAAAACACCAAACACCATCTATATTGTTTCATTGAGGCAAAAGTTAATGTGGCGAACGAATCACCTACAATTTTTTTTCTTGATTCACTTATGTGAATATAGATGGTCTACACTAATTCATCCATCAAATGCAAGAACCCTAGATATCTCCTGAAAAAACTGTCTTAGAGGTCTACTCTAATTCATCCATCAAATGCAAGAACCCTAGATATCTCCTGAAAAACTATCCTCTAAGACCTTCTACACGGTAGGCATTTCGACGTCGTTGCTTGCAGGTTTATCCCAGCTCGTAGACTTGTAGTACACCGCGTATAAAGCCAGCTGAACGATACCCGACGCGAGTCCTAAACCATTAGGAATCTGCAGATTCGTACAAGTAGTGAGTATAAAGATCAAATAGTTTTAAAAGAGGTTTAATCATGTGTAGTTACCGCGATCCAAGGATCAAATTTGATCAAACCATATATTAGCCAAACAATGCCATTGCATAGGTTAGCCACGGATAGCCAAAACGGCATGTATCTGACACTTTTCGTCTTAATAACCATTCTCTGCAAGAGAAACAAACAGCAGTTAACAGTTTGTTGTAACAGATGTGAGAAAGACGAACAGAAAACACAAAGAATTAGTTACCATGACAGTTAATGGTGCGGCGTACATAGCAATATTGAGGACGACACATACAACACCAACGACTATGGTTCTCGCGTGCGTGCCATGGACGAAGTTCAAAGTACACGCAACAACAACCGCTAAGAAGGCAAGCTCCACTACCAAAGCAATGATCATCTTTTTCTGAAGCAAGTGAAAAAATTGAATGAGAAACATAACAAACACTAACAAGTTAGATTAGTTGCTTGTTTGTGGATCAATAGAGTACATACACATTTCGGTGCGGGAGAGTAGATGAAAAATATGGCGATATAGAGGCTTTGAAGAACGACTCCAGAGCCATTGATTGTGATGACAAGAAGACTATCCGGATGCACAAAGGGTAAGCCATAAAATACCCACATTGCACAATTCAAGACTGTTGCAAGGTATGAATCTGGTTTGTAGTTTTGCACTGATTTGTTCTTGAAAATCTGGACAAATGTAGGGCTGCAAAAGAGATTTAGTTATAAGGGTTTTTTTGTATAAATACTGCCTAGGCGGCGTCTAAGAGGTCAAGATAATTCATGTATAGGATATGTGAATTGTGCAATGAGATAGATGCTTACACAGGGGAGAGAAATAGGCCCATGGAAATGACATTCCCTGCAACAAAAAGTGACATTTGAATGTATAAGATCAATCATGAAAGGTTAAAAGTTGTGATTATTAGGAAAATAGATGGAGGATGGATTACCAATAATCCCTACTATGGTTCTTGCTAAATCAGTTGACACCATTTTTTGGTAGGATTGATTTGCCCTAGTATAAAAAAACAATGAAGTTATTGGTGGCAGATAGAGTAATCTAACACCGGAAAATTGAGAGGAGATGAATCTTGCAATGGATAAACTTTGTTTGAAATGTTTGTTATCCAACAAAGTTCAGCTGTTATTTATTTCAAATTTTCTAGCTTTTAGGAGATTTGAGATCTTGTTGATGGTGTAATGCTCTAAATTTAGAAAATTCATAACGAATAGATAAAATCTTTGCTATTTTTGGGGATATTGAATTGTCATTCTTTGCTAGTTTCCTTGATTATCGATTATCTCGTGCCTTTTTTTTTCATTCCTCCTGTACTCTTACTTGCTGGTCTGTTGTTAATATTACCGTTTGATTCGCGTAATTCTTGACTACTTTTGTGTATATCTTTTATCTTTGATAATTTCATTTCTTTTGAATGAGGATATATGATCAAAATCAACTAAACTACCACATAGCCATAACTAAGATCAAATAATCTCACACGTTGTTCATGTGGCCCAAATTATCTTTTGGGTTTTGACCCATTCGTTTGAATGAGTTTCAAGGTATACTAAGTTTTTTGATAGTACTGAGACATTTTTGTTTTGCAAATGAAACGTGGAATTGTACATCTAAAACCTATAAGGTGTCAAAAAATACATACTTTCTATTTAACGCCCACCCTTTTGCTATTCGCCGCCCAGGTCATCCGTGCGTGACGCATGAATTTAATCCGTGCGTCACGCACGGATTGCACATTCCAGAAAACGCACGGATTGTATCCGTGCGTGACACATGGATTTGCATATATGAATCTAGGGTTATTCAATGTATTGAATGTATTTCTAGTTAAGTGTGCAAAGAAACACATTTTTAGTATCTTTTTTAAGGCGATAAAGCCCAATTCGACAAAAACGTCATCGAAACTTTATCGAAATGGAATGAAACTTTGTTTCAATCCTTATAATGTCTATTTGATCATGTGTGTAACTTGAAATTCAAATTTCTACCTTTGTAAGTGAAACATAGTTTGAAAACCGAATGAGGTCGCAATATGTATGGCGCACCATATACAATTTGAAATATAATAAGGTTGAACATTCGTCAACATAACAACAATATAAGCATTCTAAATATAACAATAAGATTTTGCAACATAAAACCATGCGTCACGCGTGGAATGCATCCACACATCACGCATGGTCTTACACCATACGTGACACATGGATTTTCATATGTTTTTTGTTGCTTATGTGATCCATGTCAATGTATTCAATGTATTTTTAGTTATGTCACGCAAAATAATTCATTTTCCGTGTTGTTTTTAAAGGCTTTAAAACCACAATTCGCCATAACGTCGTCGAAACTTCATCGGAATGGAATGAAACTTGTTTACAACGCATATTAGAGATATTTAACCATGCAGGTAACTTTTCATCAAAACCTTTTGCTTTTAGAGTAACACCCTCTTTGTAAAACATCAAACTACTCACCACAAGCTTAACTTGTTGCAATATATATGGTTGCAACATTGATGTTATCGTATGTTTGAACAATTTATACACAAATGTGTTATAAGGCATATAAAGTCCCAATAATGTCTCACACATACAAAACGGGATTCGAAACTATGCCAAAACGCTAAAACCACTAAAAACGCCTTAAATGGACTTAAGGCGGTTTTTGGCGAAACGACACTCGAACGATGTCCGAATATAATGAAACTTGTTTTCAATGGCTATTATGAATATTTAACCATGTGGGTAACTCTCAATCATAACTTCTAACTTTTAAAGTACCGTCTCCTTTGTAAAAAACATACTAGTCGTAACTCTCTAACTTGTCGCAATATGTATATTCTACAACATTGGAGGTGATTATTGTTGAAAATACTATACAACTTACTCTTATTAGGGATATTGAGTAGAAACAAGGTCTCGCTCACACGAAATGAGGCACGTAAACGCTAAAACCACTAAAAACGCCTTAAATGGACTTAAGGCGGTTTTTGGCGAAACGACACTCAAACGATGTCTGAATGTAATGAAACTTGTTTTCAATGACTATTAGGGATAATTAACTATGTGGGTAACTCCAAATAACACCTATTAACTTGTAAAGTAGCATATCCTTTGTTTGGACTTCTTACGTGGCCTAAATGTCCAACCTTTGACAATATGTAATTTTATTTTGATTGGAAATCATGCACACATCAGTGTTGCTAAGAATCAAAGGGATCATGTGTCATTTTATGCGTGACGCACAGATTTTCTTTTCAGAACTCATGCCAGCAAGTACGTCTTGTCTCACCTACTGTAATAACTCCATTAATATTTTAACTATTTCCGTGTGTACAGTAGTTGAAATGACTAAAGCTCATTGTAAACCAAATGAAATTTACACTATGCTCAACAAGTCTCCCAAGAACCTTACAAAAACAAAACAAGTTTACAATTTGATGGCCAAGACGAGGATCGAAAACAGGGAAGAAAGAACTGTTATCCAAGAGTTTTTCTACAAATGCAAACAGAGCGACTCTTTCATGAAGTATAGGACAAGCAAAGATGATGCGTCTATGATTGGTGATATGTTCTTTGCGTCCTCGGAATCAATGAAGCTCTTGAAATCATTTCCCTATGTACTTATAATGGACTCCACATATGCCACAATCAAGTAAGTTTTGTGTGATTATTGACCATTACATATGATTTTCCATAACATTGCAATAATATTATTTCAAATTATCTCTTTACAGGTACAAAATGCCATTTTTCGAGATTGTTGGAATCACGTCTACATGGAGGAACTTTGTAGTTTCTGGGGCATTTCTTGAGGGCGAAACTAAAGAGCATTATTTGTGGGCAATGCAACAACTTCAAGAGATGTATAGAAGAATTGGAGCAACGCCGACTTGCATTGTCACCGACCGTGAACAAGCTTTAATGAGTGCAGTTTACAGAAACTGCAGAAGCACATTCATGCTTGAACACCTTAATAAAAATGCGGAGTGGAAGGAGCACATTCCTGTTTGAAGTCATATTTGAGTGGTGGACAAGGTAGGCTCGACACAGTGTTTGAGGAATACAGTGACATGGCAGGAAACCAGCTGAAAGAGATATTGGGTTCATTTAACGAGTCTAACAAAGACGTATACACTTGTTCACCAAATATCTTTGTTTGTACATTTGAAGTGCAAAGTTTCGTACAAGGCAATGAAGCTCTTAATTAAAGAATACGACAAAGGTGTACAAGACATGTTCAACCTTATTATATTTCAAATTGTATATGGTGCGCCATACATATTGCGACCTCGTTCGGTTTTCAAACTATGTTTCACTTACAAAGGTAGAAATTTGAATTTCAAGTTACACACATGATCAAATAGACATTATAAGGATTGAAACAAAGTTTCATTCCATTTCGATAAAGTTTCGATGACGTTTTTATCGAATTGGGCTTTATCGCCTTAAAAAAGACACTAAAAATGTGTTTCTTTGCACACTTAACTAGAAATACATTCAATACATTGAATAACCCTAGATTCATATATGCAAATTCATGCGTCACGCATGGATACAATCCGTGCGTCACGCATGGATACAATCCGTGCGTTTTCTGGAATGTGCAATCCGTGCGTGACGCACGGATTAAATCCATGCGTCACGCACGGATGACCTGGACGGCGAATAGCAAAAAGGGTGGGCGTTAAATAGCAAGGGCCAAAAATATTTAAACTTCTATATAATGTGTACAATTTTCTGCTAAATATTAGTCTTATAAGTCATAAGCCATAACATGTTCACTAAACATTTTCATGACCATTCCCAAACCTTCTTCTTTATGTTTAAGTCACTTTATAAGGCTCGTTGAAACCAACCTTAGTTGGCTCAACTGGTTAAGGGTCTGCGAATAGTATCCAAGAAATTTGGATGGATTCTCATCCAAAGGTCTTCGGTAGTACTCCCTCCGTCCCCTTATTTCATTCTTGATTTTGTTTTTGACACTATTCACGAATCAAGAGAATCTTCGTAATTCCGACTAATATATAACAAAAAAAATAGTGATGTGTGATCTTGTTTGATTCGTCTTGTGAAATACTTTAATAATATTAAAATTTTATAATCTTTACTAATTTAGAATTAGGGATTTTAGTAAAACAAAACGCGCATCGACATACGTGCCTGAGAGAAACAAAAAGGAAATAGAGGGACGGAGGGAGTATGCAACTAAAGACTTATCCGGTCGTTGATTTCAGGACATGTGGGATTAGTCGGGTGCTAGGAGTCCGATACCCATGTCATTCCAAAAAAAAAAAAGGCTTGTTGATCTCAATTTAGAGTAAAGACACATATATTCACGAGGTTACGAGTTAAAATCTTAGTAACATATACTTGTAATTACTGAGGTTATGAGTTCAAATCTTCTCTTTTGTTGTAATGGACAAAACCTAATCTTGAATCGAAAGATATTATGTCAAGAATCAGTTATGCTCCTTTGACAATAGATCGAATTCAGCAATGGATTCATCTCAAACTAATTAACATTTTAGTTCACCAATTGTGACCATAAACAGATAAATTGAACATGTGTATATTACATTTATTCAATCATACAAATAATACACATCGAGAATCAAACCTTATTCCATCACAAAACTAACCTATACCCATCCTTCCAATTCAAAAAAATCACCACCACTTCCATATCATCCCATTCTAACTTTCCCCAAAATTGATCAAATTCAGCTCATGAAAAACTCGAGCCAATTCCTCTAATGAATCCCACAAACTCCATACCTGTATATGTATTTACAAACATCAACCTTCTTGTACCACCCCTTCACCTTCCTTGTCAAAAGCCGAAGACGCCATAGCCAACCTCGAGTAGCTCGTCTCTCGAAACCTCTGCAACAAATTGATCAACGACCTCGCCTTTCGACTCGCCTGTGGCGTCCCGTCTATTCCAACCGAGTACAATTGCGGCATTAGAGCCGGCTCCTTCGCCAAAACCCCCATCACCTCTCTCCCGCCATTGTTGCACACCTCCATCAAGATCGAAACACAGTACTCCTTCGCCGGTTTAGGAATGTTGCAGGATCCGATCATCAATCCCACAATAGCTGAAACCCCTTGCGTTTGCTGGATCGCAATTGAGCCTTCGATCTCCTCCGCCAATGTCGCTAGGATTGATAAAGCGTCTGTTATGAGCTCTTTCCTCTCGGAAGATCCGATTAGATCCACAAGTAATGGCACAATTCCTGATGCAAGAACTTTCTCTCTGTTATGGCGTTGAATCATGACTCCGAAGAGAGCCGCCATAGCGTTTCTTTTACCGCAGATTGTACCGTCTTTAACGAGCTCGACTAAGGCAGGGATCGCGGCTCGAGATCTACCGAGAAATCTCCTGTGCTTCTCCGATGAGGTTAGGTAGAAAATGATGGCGGCTGCAATTTGTCGACATTCGGATTTCAGCCCCATTCTCAGTGTTGTTACAATCAATCCGAGTCCGCCGCTTTCGACGATCGATTTCTGCCCCGATGAGTGCTTCGAAAGCTTCAGCAGCGCTGCTATGGCGTTTTCCTGCGCAGTCGGATCGATTGAAGTGAGCAGATCCAAGAGCGGAGGGACTACTTCAAGATCGATTAACACGATGCGATTATAGACGTTTGATTTCGCGAGAAGACGAACTTCGTAAGCTGCTTTGTTCTTCTGCTCGTCGGTTCCGTATGTAAGCCGTCCAGCAAGAAATTCAGCGAGGAATTTCACAATTTCTCCTGCCGGTGGACTTCCAGGAAGAACAGTCCGAGTAATGTCGCGGTTATCATTACCGGATTTCGCCAGCGAAACTCCTTTAGCAGTACAGAATCGTTGTATAAGCTTCTGGAGAGCGAAATTGGGGACTAACTCCTTGTTTTTGAGCTTCTCTCCTGTCTTCGGACATGTTAGATTCCCTGATTTCAGCCATTTCTGGATTGATGCTCGGTCGTATGTCTGTCCTGTGGAGACTGTGACTGGATCCATCATCAGCTCGAGTGAGATTGGACATCGAAAATCCTCCGGATTCAAACAGTTTAGCGTCTCGACAATATGCCTACCATCTGTTCGATCAAATTCCTCAACCAAAACTTCATCGAAAATCACCGCTCTGCAGTAGCACATGAACGCAATCAAGCTGCTAAGCAAAGGCAAATCTCTCTCCCTCCCACGCTCTCCATCTCCGTTACAACACCTACTAATTTCCTCTTCGAGAAACATCACTTCGCGGTTGCAATCAGTCCAGCTCCGGATCTCCAGATAATCGAGAACTCGCTTAATCAGCGTCCTCTCAGGCGCGTACTTATTATCAAATTCGTTAACAATCAAAATCACACGCTCAATCGCAAACTCATCATTCACATCAACAACAAACCTCGATTTCCTCGCCTGTCTAGAAACAAGCTCGAAAAGCTCACCGATCTCGTCATTAATGGCGAAGCCGATCGAATCCAAAGGCAGAACATCCAACGCGGTAGCCACCGACCTAACCAACATCTGAAACTGCTCTGCAATCTGCGATGAGTTCATCAGAATCCACATCCTTGCTCCTGACCGGGAACAGTCATTCAGCAGAAACTGAAGCTTCTGGAATGTAAAGTGCAGCTCCGAGAAGCACAATACCGCCGCAATCGGAAGCCGATTCTTCTGGTGGCGGATTTGATCCCGAAGCTCCTCGAGGAAGAATCGAAGGAATCCGACTAACCGAATCGACTCTCTCGCGTTTCGTCGCTGCGTAGCGAAGAATCTCGACTGATCGTCGCATATGCCGTGGGATAGAGCTATGAGCGATGACAGAAGCGTCGTTGAAGCTACGCTCTCGCATGGCCGAACCGCCGTCAGCGTCAGAATCCGGCGATCTATCATTGATGAGTTTTTTCTGTAAACAAGAAGATGAGGAAAAATGTTTTTGGTTGTGAGATTTTTTTGTTATGAGTTTAGGGTGAGGCCGTTAGGATCTTTAAACTGAAAGGAGAGATATGTGGGCCACGTGGCGGGAGATGAGGAAGGAGGAAGTGACTAGAGTTAAGAATTTCTGCGCGGGATCTGACACGTGTGCGAGGAGTCGTGGCGCGGTTTGATTGGTTGTGGGTTTTTGGTTTTGGATCGGGTATACGGGTGTGATCAGGTGTGATCAGGAATAGAATAACGCGTGTGGGGTCCGTATTTGAGCCGACAGGACACGTGGGCCAATTGGATTGGGGTAAGTGGCAGGGAGTGATAGGGATTGGTAAAAAACGTGTTAAGAGAATTACTGGATAAGTAAAACAATGGATTAGTTTTATTCCATTGTTGGGATTGGGTTTTTGGTTTTTGTTTTAGGTCTTTATTGTGTTTCATTACACATATATTAGACAAACTCATAAATGTTAATTGGTTAATACAAACAAATTGATTACAGGCTATAAAGCATACAAATCGGCATAAGTAGTTGTAGCCCTCACAAATATTGTGTATCATTGGAGACAGATGTTATAACTCATGTACATAAACATTTGATTCATGTGTGAACTTAGTTTTGGTAATGCACTGCATTACCATGAGTTATAACCACTGGCGGAGCCACATAAATATCACTAAGAATCAATGGCTCAGTGGTAGAGTACTATTCTTTTTGTCCCTATTTGTTTGTCCACTTTTCTTTTCGAGTGTCCCCTTTTGTTTTTCCACTATTTCATTTATGTCACTTTATTCTACCAATTTTATCCCTACTATCAACTTATAATTATCACATTTTCACTTTTTCTCTCTCAAATTCCAATCTTATTTACTATTTCTCTCTATCTCTCCTCTAACCATTCACTTTATATTTTTCTCTCTCCTATAATCATTATATTCCTACAATTCCTTAATTCTCGTGAAAATCGTACTTGTGGACAAACAAAAAGGGACGGAGGGAGTATCATTTTAGCGAATTGTATCTGGTTCGAACCTTCTAGCTTGCAATTTCCTCTTGCTTTTGGTATTTTTATCAATATTATTTACTTTTATCCTTTATCTTGTGATAGGAGCATGTTATATGGTGATAACTAGCGACTATTAGCATAGGATTAGAGGAGTTTAGGTGCTTGTCGAGTGTATTTCCGGAATCCGGTTGGAGTTGTTATTATGGATTTGCGGGAAGCTCGAAAGCGATTTTGGTGGTGGAGTTAGGAGATTCCGCTTGTATCCTTCATTGGTACTTGCGGGATGGAGCTTAGGAGGAGTACACACCACACTTGCACCAGAGGAGTGGTCGAGAGGCGAAGCCGAGCTGCCTCGAGACCAGAAGAAGACGGAGAGAAGAAGCTGCAGACAAGAAATCGCGGTCGAGATTTGTCAAATCGCGGTCGAGATTTTGCCATTTTCCAGCATCGAGATTCTGTTGATTCCACGTCAGCATGTGCAAATCGCGGTCGAGATTTCCAACATCTCGGTCGAGATTTCTACCCGGAGTCAGCATTGAATTGATGGCATTGGATGCTAGACCTTCCTCTCTCCATTTGATTTGTAACTCCAAAATTAGTTATGTCTATATTTAATTTGCTGCATTAAGACTTGGTTTTTATTTATTTTTCTTGGTTTTTCTAGGGAGAAAATATATAAACTCTTCTCCTTCTCCCTAGAGTTTTTATCTTGGTTTTTAGTAAGAAAACTCCATTGTTGAGAGCTTCCATGACTTTGTGCAACTAAATCTCCATTGTTCACTTTGAGGTTTGAAGCCTTCTTTCATTGGAGGATTGTGAGTTTCCTACATCTTATATTCTATTTCAATTGTTGTTTTATTTTATAATCTCTTGTGCCTCAATTTGCTATTGAGAGATATTGGTTTAATCTAGGTTGCAAACTAGGTTTGATTTCTATCTTTTATATTGCTAGACTTGATAATTCTTGTTGAAGAGTCTTGTCTTTGGTAGCAATCCTTATTTGCATGAACTTGTTGAGAATGTTCATAGGGTAGAGATTATAAACTTGTGTCAAGTACCGGCTTGTCGCCAATGGTATTGCACAAGCCTACATATCTTTGTGCTTAATGCTATTTGATTATTGAATCTTAGTTGTTCTAGGGTTATAATCAAATAAGGGTTTCTAGGACTTGTTGGACTAGTTACTTTATATGAACAAAGAGTAGGATAAAATCAATTGAATGTGATGAATATAGGGTGTTAGGTTGCTATGATCAATTCTCCTTGCATGATTGATGTGCTAAAAAAACCGAGAAGTGAACTCATTTTCCATCATACTACTTAATCTCAACTCTTGCGTTTTTGTTTACTTCCTTGATCTCAACTACATACAACCCCCCCCCCCCCCCCCAAAATTGGTTACTTGTTAGGAACAAGAGTTGTGATTTGAATTGTACTTTGACTCCCTTGGGTTCGACCCTTGCTTCCCACTATATTAGTGGATTCAAGCTAGGTATTACTTTGATAGGCATCGCGACAATCGCCTCATCATCTTGTCTTTTTTTTTTACTAAAATGTTTAATAAAATTTAGATCCTGCATAAGTTAAGTGATAAAAAATCTCAACTCTCATAGAAATTTAGTTGTAAAGCTAGAATTAATGTTACTTAAGGATTATAAAATATTTAATAAAGTTTTTTTTATATTTTATGTTATTTATTCAAAAAAATCTCATTTGGGAAAAAAAATAGCCCCCTCTGATATAAAATCCTGGCTACGCCCCTGGTTATAACGTTTATATTTATTATTTATATTTCTTATGTAAGTCATCATCCTCACCTGTAATGTACATATACTTGTTTATAGAAAAACACGATCTAGGTCAACTATCTTTTGAGGTAAAAGAAAAAGGGGGGAAACGAATTTAAGTCAAAGGAGTTTATAGGATTCATCGGATTCCTCTAGTGGATACTTGAAATACGAAGAGACTATACGCACTACATTTTGAAACTTTTTAAACTACATTCTCGTACGCCCAAAATGGGCGTACCGTGCAATTTTGTCGAACATACGTATACGTATACGTATACGGTGGAAAACTGAAAAATGGTATGTACGCCCAAAATGGGCGTAGCAGTTCAGACGAGAGGAGGAAGAAGAAGCTCGCTGGAGTTTTAAATCCTGGGCGTACGCCCATTTTGGGCGTACGCCCAGGATATAAAACTCGAGCGAGCTTCTTCTTCCTCCTCTCGTCTGAAGTTTACTGTTCAACTCGTAACCTAAAAAATCGTCGTCGTCCATTCTTCTCCTATTTCACTCGTTTTCTTCCCCAAATCTATCCCATTCGACTCGTTTTTCTCATACAATCCAAATCCCTCAATCAATTTCTTCAATTTCACTCGGAATCATGCAATCCGAAGAAATGGGGAAAACTTCGAATCCGGCGACGGTGGAGGCTGCGGCGGTGGTGGAGGCGACGGTGGAGGCTGCGGCTTCGTCTGTTCTCCCTCCCGTCCGTATTTGTGCTGGTGGCGCAAGGGTGCGAGGTGGAGGAGTAGGGCGGAAGAGGAATCCGGCGAAAAAGAAAAGGGGGGGTGGTGGAGCTGCGGTGGTCGGTGGCGCTGGCGCTGGCGAGGGCTCTGGTGGTGGAGGGGAGGAGGTTGGTGGCGCCGTCGAGGTGGCTGGAGGTGAAGCTGGTGGAGATGGTGGTCGGGGTGGTGGTCGGGGTGGAGCTCGGGGTGGTCGGGGTGGTCGTGATCGGGGCGGTGCGGAAAAACGGGCCCGTTCGATATCGCCGGAGAAGACGCTCTCGATCCACGAGGTACGTTAATATTATTTGTTATTTATTAATAAATTATTAATTAGTCGTTATTTATCGTTTAACGTTTAAATAACGATTAAAAAAAGATTTATTAATGAATTATTAATATAATATTAATTGGTCGTTATTTATCGTTTAACGTTTCACGTTAATCGATAAATAACGATTTAAAGAATAAGATTAATTAGTAAATAATATTTATTAATATAATATTAGTTAGTCGTTATTTATCGTTTAGCTAAAAGAAAATAATATTATATTAATAAATAATATTTATTAATATAATATTATTTGGTCGTTATTTATCGTTTAACGTTTCACGTTAATCGATAATTAACGATTTAAAGAATAAGATTAATTAGTAAATAATATTTATTAATATAATATTAGTTAGTCGTTATTTATCGTTTAGGTAAAAGAAAATAATATTATATTATTAAATAATATTTATTAATATAATATTAATTGGTCGTTATTTATCGTTTAACGTTTCACGTTAATCGATAAATAACGATTTAAAGAATAAGATTAATTAGTAAATAATATTTATTAATATAATATTAGTTAGTCGTTATTTATCGTTTAGCTAAAAGAAAATAATATTATATTAATAAATAATATTTATTAATATAATATTATTTGGTCGTTATTTATCGTTTAACGTTTCACGTTAATCGATAATTAACGATTTAAAGAATAAGATTAATTAGTAAATAATATTTATTAATATAATATTAGTTAGTCGTTATTTATCGTTTAGGTAAAAGAAAATAATATTATATTAATAAATAATATTTATTAATATATTATTAATTGGTCGTTATTTATCGTTTCACGTTTCACGTTATTCGATAAATAACGATTTAAAGAATAATTAGTCGTTATTTATCGTTTCACGTTATTCGATAAATAACTTGTAAAAGAAAAAGATATAATATTAAATAATATTTATTAATATAATATTAAGAAATGAATTAATTTGTAATTAATACATTATTAAATAGCGTCTTAATAAATTATTAATAAGTCGTACCTAAGAAAAAATTAGTAATTAATATATTATTAAATATTTAAAAGAAAAACGTCAAATAATATAAAATAATAATTCGTAAATATGAAAATAGGCTTTAGAGAGGGCTATTGCTCCGACGGGTGGTTCTGTTAGAAAGAAGAAGAAGGGCCCTCGTCACCCTAGCGCATGCGGGATCACAGCTTCCCGACGTCGTGGATCTCCTGCAGACATTCCAGGAGTGCAGATAGGAGATACAGAGAAAGATTTGATGGATGATTTGGATGTTAGTGAGGCGGAGGAGTTTTCAGAGGAGGTGGCGGAGGCAACCGAGGTTGCAGATCAGCCAGAGGTTGCAGATCTAGGAGATTTGGAGGCGCAGATGCATGATGATTACTATGAGGGATCACCTCTGCGTGAGCCATCTCCAGTTGGATCATTGTCTCCTTCTGCAGAGGATCATCAGCAGGAGATTCAGGATCAGCCAGACCTCCAGGAGCCCATTCAGGATCCTGTTCAGGAGCCTGTTCAGCACATTGATCCGGGCTTAGCTGTACCGGTTCCAGGGGATGCAGATTATGTGGGGCATCCTGGAGGTCCTCTCAGTTCACGGCTTTTGGTGGATTACAGCACCCACATTGCTCCGGTGATATGGACTGAGACGTCGTCTCTTGCAGAGCGTATTGAGCATGACCCGGCTTATGTGATACCGCCCTCATCGAAGGTATGCGTTGTTTTCTAAATGAATTTGTGAGGTAAAACGATCCACACGCTTTTCTAATTCATTAATTTCTCTTTCGTACATCAGCTGAAGAGGGTGTTGGATATATACACCCGCAAGGACTTCTTCAGGGAGTATGATAGGCATAAATCTAATGTGCCTGGGTCATGGTGGCAGCTCGTTCAGCGGAGCCACTTACATGTCCTTGCAGATCCCCGGCTCGAGTACAACAGCATCGATCCGATTCTGATTTCTGCATTTGTGGAGCGTTGGTATCCAGAAACCAACACGTTTCACTTTGCATTTGGTGAGATTGCTCCTACCTTGTTAGACGTGCTGAAGATTCTGGAGCTTCCGATCCATGGACGAGCTGTCAGATCTGCTGAGGCAGACATAGATGGGTTTGTGCATCCTCATGTGCAACGGATGTTCGGGTTTGCTACGATCGAGGAGGCTGCTGCGCTATGCTTACGTACGTAGAGTCTATTTTATTATTTATATTTGATTCCATTTTTTAGTTGATTCAATTAAATATTTATAATCCGTGATAAATTATCAGATGGGGGTTTGAACATCCACGGCAAGATAGGCATCACGACGATCCACACCCGACTATTACAGATGTTTGATATACGGGACAGGTAAATTATCGTATATTATAAGAATTTCTCATAATTTCTCGATTAACGTTACTAATTCATTTGTTGTTATTAATTGCAGGACTCCTCAGCAAGAGAGTGATATTGCTTCGCTCTACTTGTTGTCTCTGTTAGGCAGTACGACATTTGTCGACAAGTCTCGGATGAAGGTGAAGCACAAATACCTTAGCATCCTCGTAGATCACAATGAGACAGGGTCCTATGCTTGGGGGACAGCCGTCTTGGCTGAACTGTACAGACAGTTGGGTCAGGCCTCCCGTGCTCAATCGAAGGGGTTTGCTGGTTGTCCGCTCCTGCTGAAGGTAGTTTTCGTTTAATGTTTGTTTTTTTTTTCGTGTATATTTTGCTTATGTATAAAACATTATGAAATTCTGGTATTTGTAGGCTTGGATATGGGCGTATTTCCATGGTCTTCGGGGTCATGCTACGCAGGACTTGACATCCATGAATGCCTCAGCGGCGGCTATCCGGGAAAACAGCAAAGTCAGATACCATAAGGATCCTGCTCGACTAGTTTCCCTCAGACTGGTCCTTGACCAGATCACATATGCAGAGGTAAGTACTATTTAATTAGTAATTTCATCATATGTTATGCAATTATTATTTTTTAAAATACGTTTGTCATTTAAAAAAAACATAGGTTCAGTGGAACCCCTGGGGCAAGTTGGATCTCAACGACCCCCAGTATAGGTTAGGTCTATTTCGGGGGCCTCTAGAGTCCTTTGAGGTCAGGGAGTCGCACCATCCTGACCGATGTTTGCGACAGTTCGAGTATGTGCAAGGCATACCTGAACCCCCGATTACACCACCTACTGCGATCAGAAATGATTCTGCATCGGGGTACACTGTCACATTCGGGGATGAGGACTGCACTTGGGCCCCAGAGACCCTGTCGGATCGATTGATCACCTTAGACGAGCAGGATCGACGAGGACTTCGAGAGTATGCATGGGATTGCAAGGATGGATACCGGACATGGTTTAATGCCATGTCACATCCTTATGTTGATTCCAGATCACCCAGGCAGGACCCACGGGCACCGTTTGACCACCGTGCCGAGCACATACAGATACCTGCGACAGCCTCTGTAGTTGTGGTACGTATTTCAGTCAATATCGCTCAAGTAATAATTATAATCTATTTTATTCTACTTATATTTACATTTTGAAAATGTAGCGGGGCAACATACTCGCCTCTGAGATATCCAGTTTCCTACGTGCATATGGTGACACTCTGCCTTCAGGACAAGCGAGGATGATGAGGGGGTGGATCAGCATATGGACTGGTGATGTAGTACCAGAGGAGGATGGGCCTGTGCAATGATTTGATTGTGTTCAGTATTATATTTTGGATGTTTGTTTGATGTATATTTTGATGTATATTATTAGGATTTTCGCACTTAAAACGGGCTAAGACGAGAAATGACACGGAAATCGAGGAAAAATGACTAAAAACGGGCCAAGACGAGAACTGACACGGAAATCGAGGAAAAACGACTTAAAACGGGCTAAGACGAGAATTTGTGCGAAAACCGATGAAAACCAACTTAAAACGGGCTAAGACGAGAATCTGTGCGAAAACCGATGAAAAACGACTTAAAACGGGCTAAGACGAGAATTTGTGCGAAAAACGATGAAAAACGACTTAAAATGGGCTAAGACGAGAATCTGTGCAAAAACCGATGAAAAACGACTTAAAACGGGCTAAGACGAGAATCTGTGCGAAAAACGATGAAAAACGACTTAAAACGGGCTAAGACGAGAATTTGTGCGAAAAACGATGAAAAACGACTTAAAATGGGCTAAGACGAGAATTTGTGCGAAAAACGATAAAAAACGACTTAAAATGGGCTAAGACGAGAATTTGTGCGAAAACCGAGAAAAACGACTTAAAACGGGCTAAGACGAGAAATGACGCGGAAACCGAGGAAAACCTAGCTAGGGTATAGGGTTTAGGGTATAGGGTTTGGAGAGTGGATAGTGGATATTGAATGTGGATAGTGGATAGTAGATAGTGAATGTGGATAGTTGTGTTTGAAATGGATAGTTTGGGCCCAGTTCGTTTAAACGCCTTAGAACGCTAAAACTCAAAATTTGAAAATTGTAACATGATAGAAAATGAAGTCTTTAGTCGTTATCAATTCTCGGAATCGAAAAAAAATCAACGAAAACGTCAGCGGGCCTAATAAGGCCGAATTGAGATTTGGTGAGGCCCATTACCTAAAAACGACATAAAACGGGTTAATAAGACCTTAAACATTGAAAAACTTGAAATGTAAAAGTTGTATTTGAGCATTACCAATATGACGGTTTCGTTTTTATAATAAAATAACAAAATGAACACTTCGAAATATCTAAACAGTCACTTTCACCTTGTAACGAGTTAATCTCAAGTATATAAGTCGTATAGTTTTACTCATATGTGTGTGATATCAATTCGTTACTCAAATAAACTTTACATAACACTTTCATTAAATGTTATGAAACACTCAAATACTCCAAAATAATGACATTTCACATCTTCGTATTGTCCATATTGTTTGATTACTCGATATTTAATGAAAGTTTTAATGAAATACGCATAAAATTATGATTAATCAAGCAATATGGACAATACGAAGATGTGAAATGTCGTTATTTTGGAGTATTTGAGTGTTTCATAACATTTAATGAAAGTTTTATGTAAAGTTTATTTGAGTAACGAATTGATATCACACACATATGAGTAAAACTATACGACTTATATACTTGAGATTAACTCGTTACAAGGTGAAAGTGACTGTTTAGATATTTCGAAGTGTTCATTTTGTTATTTTATTATAAAAACGAAACCGTCATATTGGTAATGCTCAAATACAACTTTTACATTTCAAGTTTTTCAATGTTTAAGGTCTTATTAACCCGTTTTATGTCGTTTTTAGGTAATGGGCCTCACCAAATCTCAATTCGGCCTTATTAGGCCCGTTGACGTTTTCGTTGATTTTTTTTCGATTCCGAGAATTGATAACGACTAAAGACTTCATTTTCTATCATGTTACAATTTTGAAATTTTGAGTTTCAACGTTATAAGGCGTTTAAACGAACCGGGCCCAAACTATCCATTTCAAACACAACTATCCAAAGTTTTTACTATATACCCCTTCCTTTTCAAATTTTTCAAGTTTTTTTGGCTAAATACCCCTTGCATTATGAAAACTATTTCTTTTTGCTAAATACCCTTTTCTTGTCATTTTTCGTTGTACGTCCCTTCATAAACTCGATTTTCGCGCCGTTTTTCGTTTTAATCCCGTTTTACTCGATTTTCGCGCCGTTTTTCGTTTTAATCCCGTTTTACTCGATTTTCGCGCCGTTTTTCGTTTTAATCCCGTTTTACTCGATTTTCGCGCCGTTTTTCGTTTTAATCCCGTTTTATTCGATTTTCGCGCCGTTTTTCGTTTTAATCCCGTTTTATTTGGGCTTGGCTGGGCTGAATTATTTGGGCTTGGCTGGGCTGAATTATTTGGGCTTGGCTGGGCTGAATTATTGGGCTTGGCTGGGCTGAATTATTGGGCTTGACTGAGCTGAATTATTGGGCTTGGCTGAGTTGAATTATTGGGCTTGGCTGGGCTGAATTATTGGGCTTGACTGAGCTGAATTATTGGGCTTGGCTGGGTTGAATTATTGGGCTTGGCTGGGCTGAATTGTTCGGCTGATGGTTTGAATTGTTGGGATGAATTCTACATCTAGCATACAGCTGGATGTCACTTATATGAAAATGAATGTGTTACAGCTACTACACAGCTGTAAGTCACAGAAGTCACAGCTGGATGACATAATTTTAAGTTATTGGGCCTTTGTTGTTGTGGGCCTTTTGTCTACACCAACCCAATTTTTCCCTAACCCTAGTAAAACTTCGGCTATAAATTCACTGCCTCAGTGAACCCTTTCATCACATTCTCACTCCGCCGTAAAATCTTAATTGTTTCAAGTTCTTACTCTGTAAGTTTCATTTTTTACTGATTTGGATAGATATCTTCATTGTTTCTAAAATGTTTTCTTACTTTGTATTACAGATTCAAACAAGCATGGCATCATCTTCATCCTCCCCAGTTCCAGCTGAAGGCACTCAGATCCAGTGCCCTAGTAGAAGGTGCTCAAAGACACTCACCGTGTTATCTGCTAATAACAAGGACAATCCCCATACGTATGGACGAAGGTTTGTTACATGTGATTGTAACTGGAGGATCGTGTATCTGGAGCCAGAATACGACCCTCATCATCTCCGAGTCATGGCCAAACTGTTGAAGGAACACGCTGACATGGAGCTCAAACTTCGTATTTTTCACAGGTGGGACAAAGAATCAGCCTTATTCCACCTTGGAGTTCTGTTTCCCAATGAATATGGCCGTGGTCCTCCTTCCCCTGATTCCGATTAGGATGTAATGTTGTTATGTGTCTTGAAAGTTGTTACGTCTTTGCTAAGTCTGTTGTAGTTTCTGGAGTTTCTGTTTTAATTTAACAAGTAATCCCTTGTAGTGAATTCAGAACTTGTTTCATTTAACCCATCTAAAACATTAAAAAATAACAGACAAGACAATACTATAAAAAAGGAGTCAAGATATTAAAAGCATAACAGACATACAACAGAAGTCATCAACTAGAATTTCAAAAGGTGAAACATTCAACACATCCGAATTCACTACAGATCAACATCTATACTACCATAATTAATGCGATAGTCCTTCCATTGCTGCATCCTCAGCGCGAACCCGCGATCCAATTCATTCGCACTAGGATCCTTGAACATGCGCCAAACTCCAGGTACAGATGGTACCGGACAGTCTTCTCTAAGGCACACCTAAATTACAAAACATAAATACCATGTTAAGCATTAAGAAAATTGAGTGAAAATCACAAATACTTTAGTGAAAATCATACCGGTATGTAGTGGTTTGCTAAGCCCACACGAGCCATTGCATAAATTTTCAAACCATGACTGGAGCATTGTTGATACACCTTCATCGGTAAGCACAAATATGATCGGACTTTGGATAAGTATATCAAACCAACCTGAAACTTAGTGGCAAATGCTAATCCAATCATGGGCATACTCATCCAGTATCTTTCAGGACATGGTGATCTGCTATAGTTGACCTCTTGAACAAGAGCGTCGAAGTTGTTTGCCAAATCCGGGCGTAGTCTGGTCATGACTCGTCTGTAGATATCACTGTTCTCTAACAGCTCCGTAGTCAGTTCCATGCGAATGCGAGGATATTCTTGTTGGTGATGCCCCAACAACATGGCTAGTGACCGATATCCACAGTGTCCATCCGCCCTTACGTCTTGTGCATCTACAATGTATGGAAACATGAAGAGATCAACATTGTCAACCCCGAAGTCTACCCCACATTTCGTCATTGCTAGCTGAGGGAACTCATCTGTAAGAGTGCAACCTGATAATCCGAACCCCTCTCCACCAGTGCCACTTGAATGACCAAACGCCTCTGCCGCAGTGCACCCAACAACTTCAAACTCCCTCATTATAGTAGGCTCGTTGAAAGTAGGTTGTGCCGCCGTTGCTTTTCCCTTTCCCTTTCCTCTAACCGTCTTATTCTTCACCTTCGCAGCATCATTTTTCTCTAATTCTTCCCTTGCGTACTCAAACGCGCTCATCTCTCTCTCGGCTCCCCACTTCTTTCCTACCGCTCCTCTTGGTCTGCCAGGATCCTTGATTCCCGTCGGCTCCAACGCAAGACTTTGATGTGGATACTCCAACATTGTGTACAAGTCCGCTATCTGAGACCACTGACTTTCAGGAAGTTCCCCCTTTTGCCATCTATCGTTGAGCTCAATGAATCTCAACTCCCGCATGGTCTGAGGTACACCAATCTCTACCTCCCCGTTATCAAGTTCAATCCTATCCCATTGTAGCTGCCTCCAGAATCTGTGAATCTGATTGAGCTTGAATGGCTTCTTCTGAATAATATGTTGCACCATCTCGTGGATGCACGGTAGGCCTTGACATTCTCGCATCCAGTAATCTTCGCAATGTTCCTCATAATTCTTCGCCTTTATATCCTCCCATATATCCCACAACTTATGCAACGCTCTATCAGACACATTATGGAATAGATGCCGAAATATCAATTTCACTTGTGGATTCATTCGTCTGAAAACCCCAGGTGTCTTGATCCGATCCTCTTCCATGGTGGCCCTCACCTTCACAATCTGGCCCTCGATGGCTGCATGGATCCTCACAACCATTCGATTAAAACCGCCTATACTTGAACCAATTATTTTCTTCAACACCTTATGCATTCCCTCAACCCTATGTTTTATTCATTCAATGTCGCGTTTAAGTAAAACAACTGTTACATAATCAAACTAATAAATAAATCGGAAACGTTTAAGTAAGTTAAAAAAAAATTACCTGTTTGAGGTCCTCGTGAAGAAGTGAAGATTGTGTTCCGTCCATGCGCAAACAATGTTTGTCTTGTAAGGGATAAGCCACACCTTTTCAATGTATCCGACGACGCCGCTTCTCCAAGATGTTCTCAATCCTAGCAGTCTTTCCTCGTATCGTTCCTCCGTTCTTGATAGAAAAAGTCTCCATACTTGCGAGCACAACCTTTTCACCGATTCCTTATTTTTCAAAATTCTGGTAGCGTTTACCTCGATGTTGTGCTTGATATGAACCCAACACAAGAGGTGTTGAACCGGAAGATCTTTGAACACATATTTGATTGCACTAATGAGAGCTAGTTCTCGATCGGTCATTATTGCAGTCGGCATTACTCCGGCATCCTCAAACAACTTTCTAAGCCTCTGAATTATCCACAAGTAGTGCATTGTTTCCTCCTTACCCGTGAATGCATATGCAATGTTGAATGTCTTATGCGTGCAAGTGAAACCGACAATCTCCACAAGAGGCATTTTATACCTGCATAATATATTTAAATAATGAAGGAAGAGGCATATGCAATATATTTAAACAAATTTTTTTTGATATACAACTATTATGTACCTATTCGTCTTGTATGTGGCGTCAATAACCACGACGTACGGAAACATCTTCAACAAGTGCAACGAGTCTTGATGGGCAAAAAACAAGATTTCCACCTCGTTTGATTTCTTCTTGCAGAGGGGATGCACTACATAGCTGCGCTCCTTCAAAAACTTCAAGGTCCATTGTGTAACAGTCAAATCTCCACGATCCTCAAAATGCATCTTCCGATTTGTTTTGTGGATGTTGTATTCCCTGGAAAGGCCGCACTCAACTGAGTAGCAATAACAGACGGCGTAGTCAAGCTGTTCGCACATACCGTCACAAATTTCACCTCATTCGGCGTCATTCGACCCATGTACGGATGGCCAATGAAGCTAGTGCAAAGCTTATGATTGTGTTGTCCGTATTTTACCTTCACATACCATCCATCTCTCGCATCCCTCGCCCTGAACCTATATCCTCGGATCTCAAACTTGCAATCCGACTTCTTATCCCTACTATCCCGCTCTGTATTAACAACCTCCTCTGTTTCGCCATCCTCTCTTTTCTTTTTCCCTGATCTATACACTCCAGCATGCGAGCACATTATATTCATTTGACGCTCATTGCTATGGCGAGTCACTAATACCATCATAAGTTGTCTACCAATACTCTGAACCCAACGCCTCAAGTGTTCCTTAGTAGGAAACGTTTCTTCGGTATCAAACGAATCATAGTAATCCATACCCTATAATTAATAAAAACTACCATATTTATCACAACTAAAACTTAAAACTACGAGTCCACATCAATCTAAACTATCACTTCTACAAATTATTTGCAACTAAATAACGTAAATAAATACGAAACGATTCTAATTAATTACTAACCGAAAAATCTCCGGCGTCGAAGTCTCCTCCTTCTTCGTCGGTATCGTCGTCCCACATCCCGTCGTCGGGTTCACTAAAATACTCTTTCTCATCCACGATCGCATCGTCTTCGTCACTCCCATGCTCGTTCTCTTCAACATACTCGTTCTCTTCACCGCTCCCATACTCAATCTCCGTCACATATTCAAACTCCTCACCATCACTCAAATTTGTAACTCTCCTATTTGACATTTTTGACTTCAACATCCATCCGAAGTTCCTACATTTATACACATACTACATCCCAAACGGTCATATTCTGAAAAAATAGCCGTTGGGATAAAAACAATCGTACACCCATAATGGGCGTACAGGCAAAATATACCCCAACGGTCACTTCTGAATTTGGACAAATAGCCGTTACACCAAATTTTTTACTCGTACGCCCATAATGGGCGTACGAGTAAAAAATTGTATTTCCCCAACGGCTATTTTCAAACGGCTATATTATTAAAATTTATACTGTACGCCCATTTTGGGCGTATACATAATACCGTATTTTGTATTTTGCCTCACATTCGATGTTGGGATTTTGCACTGTCCGCCCAAAACCAGCGTACGCCCATTTTGGGCGTACGACAATGTAGTGTGGAAAGTTGCAAAATGTAGTGCGTATAGCTTTTGCCTTGAAATATAGTGATTAGGCTGGACATAGATCACGTATTGTGTGCATAAAGACTAAAGAACATGTTATAGTGTACGTATGGACACAGGCTGAAGACAATATGATCAGATTTTTTCCTGTCTCAAATGAAACACATTTATCAAACTTATCAATAGATAAGTAAAATAATCTCCCTTGTTACTAAACCCAAAAAGTAATCACATGTATAATTAAGATCTAATACCCTGGTTAATTTGTCACCACCTCTTAATTAAGTCATTAATCATATCGGCGGACGGATCATATTAAAAAGAGGTTTTTGCGTCAAACCACCTCTTATTTGGGTCAATTTGCGTCAAACCACCCCTTATTTGACTTTTTGCAAGGAACCACCCATTTGTGTCATTTTGTTTACACCGAGCCACCCTTCGTTCATTTCCGTTACTTTCTTCGTTAGAGCTTGTGAAATGTCATTTTTACCCCCATTTTTTCAAATATTTGAGGGCAAAACTGGAATTACACAATCTGATGATATTTTGTCAAAATATCGCGATATTTTGATTTTATCATGAGAAATTCATTTAATTTTTAAAATGAATTCCTTTTTTGTCCTCTTTTCATTGCCTTTCTGAACAATCTCGTCGTCTTCCATCAGAAACCCTAGTTCTTGCCATCTTCCCAAATCTCAAATTCAAGCTCTCTAACTTCGAGCCAGTAATTGGCCAATCCCTAATTTCAATCTCCGTTCATCAGAAGCTCGAAAAACCGCTCAATTACGCCAGGAACTACCTTGTCGATCTCATCGAGCCCTGCGTCCGACGAGTCATTTATCTGGAATTTGAGCGGCGAGGTATGAATCCAGGCTTGCTTCAGGATGGGGGAGAAGGAGAAGTTGTCGGTGGAGAAGAAGAAATCGGTTGCGCCGATGAAGGACTGTTCCTGAGAGAAGGGAGTGGGGACGAGGGAAGGAGGGAGTTGGAGCCACTCATGAGGCTCAGGATCGAAGGCGAAGCCCTGATTGTTCTTAGGGAAGATGTTGTTGAGACCGTAGAGGAAGAACCATGGCTTCTTGGAGGCGGATACGCGGGAGGAGAAGGGGGTTGAGGAGGCCAGGGACCGCCACGGCTTGCAGGCGGCGGCGGCCAGGACGATGGAACGGATGGGGAGGTGGGAGAGGATCAACTTTGTCACATCTTCGTGCAGAGGATCCCAGCTTGATTCCGAGATGGAATCAGTTGCAGCCATGGGAGGGGAACAGAGTTTGCAGGCAATTGGTGTAAGGGAGGGAGGAAGAAATGAAGCTGTTCAAAAATTAAATGAATTTCTCATGATTAAATGAATTATTACAATATCTATATGCATTCGCTAAGTGAAAACAGTGGTATAAATAAATATAACATAGGGATATAAGAAAGATATTTAAATACATGCCCAAAAGTCCAATAGAAGGTGATTAAAAAATGAGTAATGCCTTAAATTGATATCAATTTCATTCAATTTTGACAATGAATAGCCAACTTTTATATAGATAAGATTTTTATTACATCCAGATATAGATGGAGATAGAATATGATACATTGATCCTCTTCTCCGTACGATAATCCACCCGACACTCATATTTGACATCCATAATTTATACCCTTTTGTCTTATAAGTTAGGGCATAGGTCAATAGAAAGACTTGTTGAGTTTACTAATTTATGAAATTATGAGTATAGTGATGGGTTTATAAATTTATAATTTAGGGTAATAAATTTTCTAATTAATATGTTTATAATGTGTCCTTAGTGTATAGGTTTCTAGGTTATAATTTATGACCATTTTTTTTTATTTAATTTAGATAAACCTAATATATATTGTATTTGCCCTAAGTAGGATTTATCGATAAAAAATAAGTGTAACTTGGGATATTTTGTCAAAAAAAAAAAAATTAGATTTAGGGCAAAATCAGCCAAATTCCAACTGAAAAATAAACACTTCACCAAACAAAAAAACTGAAAAATTATTTCCCCAAATTCCAACTAGAAATTAGGTAGAGAAAAATTATATTTTTGGATTATTTCATTTTGGAATGGATTATATCATATGTAAGATGAGTCAAGTCGTGCTAATTATTAATAAGCCAGACTAGTTGTAAGACGTGGTCAAATTATTATTAATTAGTACGTGTTGCTACATACGGTTACAAAATACAAACTCCAATCTATCTGTCTAATATAATCTAATATAATATAAAAATCGGAGATAGAAAATTAAAGACTGCATTAAATACATTTGTATTCTTATTGGTTAATAACTCTTCTCAATTTAATACTCATATTTTCTAATTGGTGGGTTTTATACATTATAATGGATCAAACTTCATAAAAAAAATTGAATGTGTGAATATTTATAGAATTAAAACTTTTATTTTAAGAGATGATTATTTTTATTTTCAATCTAATCTAATATATAAATTGTGATTTTTAAAAATGAATGTTTCACAGTCAATGTTGAAGTGTTTTGATTGGTCATGACATAAAGAAACTTTTATTTTCTCTTATTATTTCAACGTTTTCTTAAACACATAAAACAAAAGACACAAAAATCCCAACAAAAAGATTGGTTTGACATAAAGGAACTTTTTATTTTCAATCTAATCCGATCCATTTTTACGAGTCTTATACGTTTTTTTGTAGTTTCCCAACAAAAGATTAGTCATTATTTTGGACTAAAACAAAGACACAAAATCCAATTCTTCTCAAATTCCGTACAATATTTTAGTTTTGAATTTCAAAATGGATTAATTTGATGATAAATCTCAAATTCGTTTTTTCTTATTTTGCTCTTTAGTTATGTGAGCGAGTTATTTATGTTAATGGTTTTGTTGAGTATAAATATATTAATTAATTAAACATTTTTTCTTAAATGAGTAGGTGAATGAGATCAGATAAAAATTACAAATAATGTCTATATATATCAACCTATGTAATATCAGTATGAATCAGATATCCAAATTACCTTTCTAGCGAAACACTAACAAGACGAGAAATCCTACAAAGAGCAATCAAGAAGACGATCAATCAAGAAATATTTGCATCGAAAATAAATTTTACACAATAAATAAAATAAAATCTCCGTAGCGTTGATGGCCTTTTCTTACAAATTAACAATGCTTATATAAAATAATATAGCCCTGCGCGTAACGCGGGCCCAAATGTTAGTCACTCTTATCGTAATAGCTACATATCACTATCATTTAATGACAGATCATAAGATATACTACAACCGGTACACAATTCACACTTGTATTTATATACACGTACGTACATAAATAATTAACGATAATTGAATGCTATGTTGCATGGAATGGAACGGCAGGTGGAAAACAACAAATTTAACATAAACAAATATAGGAAACGGTGGAAAACGACAATATATTTTAATATTATATATTGTATTATTTTAAAATTATTGTAATGAATAATACATTAATATTACTAAGAGACACATAAACATAAGTAATTTAAGTCTTTAACATAATTATAATTTATAAAAATCAAATCTAGCATAAACATTGAAAACTAAGTCTTAAACCTAATCATAAGTGACGGTTAAGAACGTGAAACAGATTAAGGATTAGCTAGGGCTAAGTTTTTCTATTTTTTTGAAAACCAAGTCACATTTTATTCAACCTCCAATCATTATTTCTTGATCATTTTTTGGCGTTTTCGACATTTCCGACGTTTCTGGACGTTTTCAGACGAACAACCCACTTCATATCCTAGAAGAAGTTTACGTGCTATATAGATTGAATGTGAATGTGAATACACGTTTTGAATCGAATACCTTTATATGCATGCTTAGTATATTAATTACTACTTAATCTTATTGAAGCTTCGTATGGTCCGATGAGCGAGTACGTGGAGAATATCGTCAAGGAAAAGCGTGTAGTGGTGGAATGAAAGTGTAACGTAATATTGGAGGGACGTAGGTGTCGTTATCAAACGGATATATAATCCAACAAAATACTTATAAGTTAACGTCTTCCTCATGAATATGTATGATATTTTACGTTCTTGGTTTTTTATATCCTTAAGTTTCTGATTGATTAGCTTTGTGGGGGCTTGTTCGTGGCCTTTCACCATTAATACCTGAATTTACTTAATTTACTAGTTTTTTACATAACTAAAAGTAGTTAGGATAACCGACTAGCTATCAACTCTAATATTTTTATAATTATATGGGAGAAAGATGATTTAGTAGGATTTTATTAAATATGTTGGTTTATGTTTTCGTTTTACACCATAGCATAACTCTTGATTTGATTATATATATAGAGGGGGCTCGGGTGAAGACGAATTACCCCGTGAGGACACTTCTGGGCCCTTAGATCATTCAACCAACGATTGAGATCTAAAGGGAGAAGGGATCCGGTGTGACGCACGTGCGTGAGATTGGATGAGGGAAACGGTGGCGATTTTGCAATACTCAAATTTTTTTAAGGGTAAAGTTGTCTTTGTCCAGAAAAATCATAAGAGCAGCCAAAATCGACTTCCTCCCTCACCTCGCTCCTTCCTTCACGACCTCCTCTCTACGCACCCCACCATCCTCCGCTCGTCGTCTCCGACGTAATCGAAGCAGCCAACCAGCTTCCTTCGCTCGTCTAGTGGCCAAGAAGCAGCAGCCAGCGAGCCTATTACCTTGTGCGCAACAGTCAACAAGGAATCGACTAGTGACTGTCCGTCATCTCTGCGCAGCTCGTCCGAGCAGGGACCAACCTCCGTCGTTCAG